>CM075658.1:7271591-9691289 GCA_037954105.1 Canavalia gladiata | reverse complement strand
ACAGTAATTATTAAGCTAATTAATAATTATTTTTAAATATTAATCATCAATTTTATGATTTTAAGAATTGAAGTAGACATTTTAAATGAATTTGTACAGTTAATTATAGAGGTATTCAAAATTTTGTTATACCTTTTAAAATATTAAGATCAACAATAAATATTTAAAAAATTAGTTATTAAAGCGACCTTGATAATTATATAAAAAATAAAAATATTAAAAGACATTTAATAATTATTTATCATTATTAATATTAATAAATAAATAAATATATTTGTATTTATAGAAAAGGAAACGGTATATTTTAAAATAAAAAATACAATTTAAACATCTTCTAATAAAAGGAATAAGAATTATAAAATGAGAATTTATATAATATATTTTATTAAAAATATAAAATCCACACATATTAATAGTATCAAATATTATAATTTTTAATATATTACTGGTCAGGTATTGAAAAATTCATTCTCTATTTTATTTGTTGCTTTCTTTATAGTTTTATTTAATGCTTCGTTACTTACTTTATTCATTCTGTATCATATGCAAACTTACTTTATTCATTCTGTATCATATGCAAACGTATCTTTGGTCCAATTTGCAAATCATAGACTTTCTAAAGTAGCCTTGAATGTAGAGTTAATGAGCAAATCCTTTCATTGCTTCTCGTAGTTGCCTGGTTAAGGAAATATTAATGATGTATAGATAGCAAATCCTTTAATTACTTCTCGTATTTGCTTGGTTAAAAAAATATTAATGATGTATAGATATGATAATTATATCTTTATCTGTATCTCATTCTGATTTCGTTTATATCTCAAGTTTAATAGAAAAATTTGGAGTTGATTGAGATCATGTTAGATATGAGTAAAATTCAATTTTTAAAAATAGAAATAATTACATGATTGATATTCACTAATTTGTTTTATTTTTAAAATTATTAAAATATTTATTATTTATAAATATTATATAAAATTAATAAGATTATAAAAATAATAAATTATATAAATTTTAAAAATATATAATAACTTAATAAATTATAAAAAAATTAAAATAAATATATAAAATAATATAAATGGATGTAAAACTCATCTCAAGAGAATATGAAACTCACTTCAATCTGTTCCATTACCATGCTTAATAATATAAGTTAATTTATTTTTTTTATGTGGGAGAATTATTTTTACAGCTTTAATATAAAATATATAGTTTAAATTAATTAACTTATATATATTTAAAAAATATGTAATAATTTAAAATTAATTTTATAAAAAAATTATTTAACTATGAATCAAATAAATATAAAATAATAATAATAAAAAAGAAAATAAAACTATTTATTTATTAAAACTAAGATCTGTTTTTGTTTGTATTCTAAACTTCCGTAGACAGTAATTGAAAAGTTTACTTTATAAAAATCTGGTTTCACATATTTTTGTTCTCATCATGGTTATAAATTCATTCATAATTATTAAGTTTTTGATATATTGCTGGTACTATTTTAACAATTTTAACATTCTTTATATGGAGCAAGGAAATGTAATAGAGTGAGCAATGCTTTAATAAAAACTAATAAATAAGAAAAAAATAATATAGAAGTAGAGATTATAACTAAATATATAGATTAAGAATGGGCATCAATTTTTTAATAAAAATAATTTAAAATTTCATAGATGATAACGTAAATAAATAAATAGAAAATAAATAAATTATAATAGATATAATAAAAATAATTAAAAATTTGATAGATAATAATGTAAATAAATAAATAGAAAATAAATAAATTATAATAGATAAAAAGTGGATGGATAACGATAGATTAAACAAGTTATATAATTATTATTAGTTGAAAATTAAATTTGATCGATAACATAAAAGTTCAACAGATTTGAAGGCCTATTCACTATATTCTATAGTTTTTTCATCGAATTTTATGGTTTATTTCCTTTGAAATTTTCAAACTTATCTTTATTCTCATCATAATTTTCATTTTTGTTTTTATCATGATCATATATTTTTCAGG
The DNA here is from genome assembly GCA_037954105.1 of Canavalia gladiata. Taxonomy (NCBI): domain Eukaryota; kingdom Viridiplantae; phylum Streptophyta; class Magnoliopsida; order Fabales; family Fabaceae; genus Canavalia; species Canavalia gladiata. The sequence goes on along the minus strand of CM075658.1, from coordinate 9,689,266 downwards.
TTTTCTTTCATAGTATTTTATGGTTATCATCGGAATTTAGAAAATATCAACATTTTCATCCTTTACTTTCAATTGTTATTAATTATCCGACTAGTCCAACTTTTAATTTTACATGCATCTGATTAATTTGACAACATAAACAAAAGCGGACGAAAATATAACCTTAAAATTCTATGGATAGATTTGACACTTTATGTTTAGATGAAACATTTTAATATTTTAAAAAATTTAAAAAATTTTTATTTTAAAAATATTTTAGTTGCATAAAAAATTTTAATTTTTTATATTTAAAATTATTTATTTGGATGATAATTTTTTAATTTTTAATTTTTTATTTAGATTAAATAATTTAATTTTCAGTATATACAAAATTCCACATTTAAATATTTACGTTCTCATTAGTTTTTCTTATACTTTTTTGTTTATCGAAAAATTTAAATATGCAAATATTTTTATTGTATAATATATTTAAATAAAATAATAATTTAACAAAAGTATATAATTAAAATAAGAAGAATGAAAAATATGAAAATAACAAAAGAGAGTAAGCATGAACAAACAATGATAAAAGAGATACTAATATAAAAAAAAGATTATTTTTCATAAAAGAATTTGAAGAATTTTAAATTTCATCTGTTGAAATAATTTTAAATTTTTTTTATTCTAGTTTATTAAAATACTCTATCAAAATTTATAAAATAAATTTTATTTAAACAAATAAAATAAGATATTTTAATTTCTAAAAATTTATTTTTTTTAAAAAAATTACTTTCCTTCTTTAAAATAACATATTCAAATACAAAGTAAATTTATGAATTAAGTAATTTTAAATCAATAAAATTATTAACCTATTTGAATATTTTAAATAAATTAATTTAATTTTTTATTATTATATTAATTTTAATGATTTTAAAAATTATATTTTTTATTTTTTATTAATATATTAATTTTAAAAATTTATTATATGTATTTAGTATGCTCTGAATTCAGAAGTGAACATTTTGTGTTTTGCTTCATTAATTTGACTTGGTGGTTTGAATTTTATACATTAAAACATTGATTTTAATGGTAAAAAAAAAAAAACGATTCTGTATCTATATAACTGGTCTATGATAAAATTAATTAGGGATGTTTCTAGTTCGATTTATAATATTATGATTTAATTATAAAATATATAGTTTTTAAATTAATTTAAGTAAAAATTTAATTTTAATTAAAGTTAACTTGTTTGGATATATATATATATATATATATATAAATAAAAGATTAAATTATTTTATGAGTAACTTTATTTACAATTATTTTGTTTAATAATTTTTATGAATAATTAAATTTTATCAATCCAATCGTTAAATTAATAAATTATATTATATAGACTATTTTTACAAAAATTTAAAAATATTTAATATTTTATTAAATAAATTTAAATTAACGAATCTTATAAGTGGTATATTATCCGTTAACGTAAATTTATTTTTTCAAATATCAAACATTTTTCAATTTTTATGAAAGTTTATAAGAATGATTTATATAATGTAATTTATTAATTTAATGGTTGAGTTGATAAAATTTAGTTATTAAATAAAATAAATTTAAATTAAATTATTTTTAAAATAATTTGATCATTCATATATATATATATATATATATATATATATATATATATATATATATAATATACATATAAAAGTCAGATATGCTATTAAATGTCAAACTTTAACATTTATACAAAATTAGTAATTTTATATAGAATATAAAATTTATTAATTCAACGGTTAAATTATGTTATAATATCTAATATCTAAGTAGATTATATATATTAAATTTTAAAGAATTTAAAAATTTGCATGTACATATTTACATATATTTAAATAATATATGACTCGTTAAAATAAAGTCATAAAATATTTTTTAATTTTTATTTTGTATAAAATTTTATACACATAATCCATTGAATATTATAACATGATTCAACCGATCGAATTAATAAATTTTTCATTATATATAAAGTTATTAAATTGATGTTAATGTTAAAATTTGACACCTAATCTCAACGGATACCCTATATATATATATATAAATAAACTTTTAAAAACGAATCTAAATTTTAATCTAATTTGATAAAAATCTTTAATTTATATAATTTTAAATTTGTTTATTAATTATTAATTATTTTTTATTTTTTTAATTATTTTTTACCATCTACATTAGATTAAATTGGTTTATAAACATCTATAAAATAACTTTATTTTCTCCTATCCTTATCTATCAAGAATATTTTTAGAACCCAAACTTAAATTTTGTTCCACATAAATTTTAAAAGTAATCTATTATCATTTATAAATAACATGATATATATTTAAACGTATCAGGTTAATGGTTGAAAATATAATATGGTTAAAAACATATCATATCATCACAAAATGATAACACACATCATTTTAACAAATTTCAAAATTTTTAAAAATTAAACTACAAAAATAAAACCTAGATAATTAAAGTAAAACCATATTTATTAGGATTAAAAATATGTATAGATCCGGTTATAATGTTTGGAAAGGATGAAAATTCAAAATATATATGTCTTGAAATGTTCAAGCCATTAATCAAATTGTACTGTTATATGACCGAGTTTTGTGTGGATATCTGATGATTTTAGCCCATGTTGGATTGAATAATGCTACCTTTTTTTTTTAAAAAAAAAACCCTATTTACAATATATTTCTTTTTATTTTTTCTATAATTTTATATTTATTTTCTTCTACACTTTTTTTCTTCTTCTTTTTCTTCTTATTATAAAATGTGTTATGAAAATGTTATATAAAAATAACATTATTTATTCCAATTAATAATGCTATTCATTTTTTTTCTGTCTTCCTACTCTTTTCACCATTGAATCATGCATATGTTATTACAATTAAAATTCAAAATCATATGAACTTATGAAGTGCTCTTATTTTGAGTGTGTGCGTGTGTTTTTTTATATAAACTTTAAATAAACTTCCAATCTTATAAAAATACAATAGAGTTATTTTTTTAAAATAAAATCATTATAGATCATAAATTTTTTAATATTTAACATAACCATGTACTAAGAATTTAAACTCAAAACAAGAAATGATATTATCACACTTGCATAATCTCATCCATTCCCACACTTGTGATCAGATAGTTGTGATTTAAAAATAAAAGCAGTTCAAACAACTTATAATCAGATATATCATAATATAAACTACAATTGCTTTGACTGAGAATAATTTTCATAATTATATAACTACTTTATTTAAATTGTTTATGAAAATATTTGAATACATTTTTTTTATACTCACACGTATACGGATGTAATTTATTAAAATAAAGGGTAAAAGGTCGTTTTATCTTGATACACTGTGACATAGAAAAATATCCCAGATTCTTTTTTTTTTTATTTGAAAATTTTGTTATTTCCTATCTCAAGATTCATTATATTTTATCTACTTTCCTCTTAAACTTTTAACAAAAATTGTGTTACATATAAAACTGAGAATCAATTCATCAGTTCTATACGCAACATAATTTTATGTTTGATTTTTTTTGACCGTGAATTATATTTGATTTGATAGGTAATAGTCAACAGCAACATATAAAATTCCTGTCCGGGCTCAATTGTTTAAAGCTATTCAATCGATACAACATTGATTATGGCCGATTCAATCGAGTTTTAATTACCCTATAGTGATATAATCGTGAATTAGGCCATGGATTTGAACAATAATCAAATAAATGTTCAGTGTTAACAGATCTATTAATTATCATGGCAATTTTATAATATTGTTAACATGTTGAGTGGCATCACATTTTTATTTTCTTCTTAATATTATAATCTACACGATGATAAAAAATGTTTAAAGTAAATTATTATTATATAATAAACATTAACAAGTGTAGGAAAAAATATTATAGTTGTATAATAAGAGGTATTATTCAAATTTTAATCTTTAAATGAGTAAATACGATCATTTGAATAACATACAGTTTGAAATCAAAATAAAAGGTTCATTTATATAAAAGAATAAATAACATAAATATAAATAGATTATAAAGAATACGCACCAGTTAATGCTATCTAACTTTTTAATATTTAGTGCATATTATTGTTGTCTTTTTGATAACCATTTGAATTACACCAATAACAGCAGGAGCACAATTAGCCGCCATACTGTCCTTCATTTATATATTTATTATGTAGATCATTCTACAATGGATATACATGGATAAACTATTTAAGTTTATCTTTTAAGGGGTGCATTTTAATTAAACAACTAATATAAAAAATATAATTTCATCATAATAATTAGTAGACATGTATATTTTTTTCCCCTGCATTTAGTAAAAGTTGTGACACTAACAGTTATTCTAATATTATTTTTCTAACCAAATGAAACGCACTTTATTAGTTATAGGCCATTTGATTGGTTTAGCACAAAAAAGAAGGAAATATTTTAAGGAAGAAAGAGAAAAGATTAAGAAGGAAAACAAGAGTGGTTAGGTGTGGTGGTTGCAATTACAAGTTTGTGTGTGTTAGAGAGAAGGGATTGGAGAGAAGTGAGAACAAAGAGAAAGAAAGAAGAGAAGTGAGAATAGGCAAAGGGTTAATTGTGAGGTGTGTGTGTGTGTTGGAATGGAGAGTGATGGAAAAAGATTGGTGGGTATGCATTATCAAAAACATGCACCTTCTATGCGCACTAACATCAAAGTGCACAAAGCCACATTTTGAATCACTATATCTCAGTCTATGTGGGACCCTTCCATCTTCCCCCATAGCCAAGCCAACACCCACCTCATCAACACTCAACACTCCACCCCATCATTGCCATCACTGAATTATCTTCCACTCTTCCCTTTCTGTCACCAAAAAAGACATGTCCCCGTTCACACTCTTGTCAATGGATCCATTTGATCATAACACTAACCACTAGATAGTACCATGTAAATTTTTTACCCTTTTTTTCTCTTTGTACTTGTTTGCTTTTGGTGTGTATGTCTCTCTTCCTTCCTCCTAAATCTGTACCTTGTTTCTTGAGGAGTGAGAAAACAATACAAAGAAATTAAAATAAAAAAAAAGTTTTGATTTTTTGTGATGGGGTGTTGATAAAGGAGCTGGTGCAAACTGCAACAAGGCTTTGTTTGGATTTGGTATAATGGGAAATTGCTTGTGTAGAGAGTCATCAGATTATAGAGTCTCATCCAATGCAAAGTCAGGTTGGTTTCCTAACAAAAAAACTTGCCTTTCTCTGTTTCAAATATTTTCCCATAATATGGGTATTCATTGTTAATGAGTTAGTGTTTTTGGTGTGTGTGTTTTGTTAGAGCTTTTGAGTAGATAACTTGATTTCCTTCTTCTGGGTTCTGTTATCTCTCTTGAAATCTTCTGTTTATTCATCTGTCTCTTCCTTTCTTTCTTCTTTCCTTTTTCAATATTTTGTCTTTGATGGATGTTATTGTTAAGGCTTTCATATTTTGGATCATTTCAATTTTCCCTTCTTGCTTTCCTTAATCACCCTTTCAGCTATTTTGTGTTTTCATTGAAAATTTTCTTGGTGTTCTAGTAATTAAATCATTTGAATCTAGAGGAACTTTGATGCCGGTGGTAGCTTCATATATCTCATCCATCCTTGTTAACCAGTTACTATTCCTGAGAACATCAGAAGACAAAGAAAACAAGAAAACAGAAATCTACATATATGAGTTACATATTTGTCTTCAAATCTTTTAACTTTTCTAAAGTTATTTCAATGTAGAATCTGTTAATATGACCCCTAATCACCTTTTCTTTATATGTCTGCTTCAAAAGTGGGTCAGGTTGTAGTTCTCACGTGGATAGTGGAAGCTTCTTAATTCTAGTGCCTTGAGTATTATCTTAACTAAATTTTCTATTAAAACTGGTGATGGGTTTTAAAATTATAATTAGCTGCTTCACAATTATACTATATTCCAACCATCTCATGCTTTTGAAAGTGTACAATAAAATTTCTTTTCACTTTCTTCTCTTTCTCTATTGTGAAATATGAAGACTTCATGCTAGTGTTTAAATCTTTTATTTATAGTTGAGCTTAATGATAAATGGGTTTCTTGGTTTTTTAGTTTGATCTAGTGAGAAGAATAATTGGATGAATATAAATACTATGTTATGTTTTCAGAGTTTAAATGTGCATATCATTTGTTCTCATTTCTCTTATTGATTGACCAAAAGAACAAAACCAGGTAACCAAACAAAGGAATGATGATAGTAAGTTACCATCCAATCCTGAAGAAGTAGAAGTCCTACGCCGTGACTCAGCTGCAAATCCATTAATTGCATTCACTTATGATGAGTTAAAGACAATCACTGCAAATTTCAGACCAGATCGTGTATTGGGGGGAGGAGGATTTGGAAGTGTCTATAAAGGCTTTATTTCTGAAGAGTTAAGACAAGGGCTTCCTACTCTTGCCGTAGCTGTTAAGGTTCATGATGGTGACAATAGTCATCAAGGTCACAGAGAATGGCTGGTATTCTTTATATCTTTCTCTGCATTGTTTTTAATAGTCTAGAAATGGTAACAACATAATTTTTGTGTAATTGTTTTATTTTTTAAAAATGAACTAATTACAAGAAATGTGTTGTTAGTATTTTTTTTTGTATGAAATTATCTAGTTGCAAATTGTGTTATACTTTACCTAATATTGGCATATATAAGTTGATTTAAATTATTGTAAGATTAATTAAATTAAGATTTTGATTGATTTCTAGGCAGAGGTCATATTTTTGGGGCAGCTTTCACATCCAAATCTAGTGAAACTAATTGGATACTGCTGTGAAGATGAACATAGGGTGCTAATATATGAGTACATGTCTCGGGGAAGTGTAGAACATAATTTGTTCTCCAGTAAGTATATTATGCCACTTTTTTTTTTATATTGAAATTCTTTATCCTTTATTGATATTTAAGATTAGGACTATGGTGGAACTTGTTAGGGTGCTAATGCATATAACCATGGCTAGCTAGCAAGGATTTTAATTAAAAACAATGTTTAGAAAAATGTTATTTTGCTTTGATAGATACATCTCACCTTACTTTTTAACTTCCTTTAAGTTGTCTCCGACAATGTTGACACAAAAGAAGAAAGATATGAAATGATTTTGATTCCATTTTGTAGCTTCGTAGAAACTACCGAGTTAGAAGAGTTTTGTGCTTAGTTTGTGGTTGCTTAAGACATTTAGTTAGTGGGTTCATTGTCACTTCATTAACACATCTGCTTTAGAATTAGATGGATTTGATAAAGACATAAGTTTCACCCCAACAAAAGGAAAAAAAGGAAAAAAGTGTTATTTAGTTTTTGGAGAAACGTTGTTGTGTATCTGAAAATAAATGAAATGAGATAAAAAAAGAAAGAAAGAAATGATATGATAAAAAAATAAAAACTATAAAAACTATTAGATGGATTATCAGAATTGTTTAATTTTATTACAATCTTAATAGCCATATTAGATGTCAATTTAAAAGAAGACCGTGACTAATTGACCAAGTCAAAATTCCTTTTCTATTTGGTCACCGACATTAAAAAAAAAAAAAAAACCCCTCCGTGTGCTGCTGAGAGATTTCTAACTGTAAATTCTTGGTGGATCTTACAACTTTGCAATGAGTCAAGGAGTATTCTTTGGGTTACTTTTATTGGGGGAATGGTTACTAAGGCTATTTTTCCAAACAAGTATTTTTTATGGGCTCGATTCCCTTATTTCGATAAGGCCCATTAAGTACCAAGTCCAACCTTACTTGGCAATTTACCATTGTTAATTTTTTTTAACAAGAAAGAAATAAAAATTGCTACTTAGCACTTGAGTCACCTCTTAAGAATAGAGAATTAGACATGCTAGGGTTTAAGCGGTCCCACTAATAATAAAGTGGTACCTAATGAATGGCTAGAGAGGAGAATGTGAATGAACGAGAAATGTTTATTTGCATTAAAAAAATTACATTTATTTTAACTTTATTTATGAACCGTATGATTTTTTAAATATTTTTTAAAAAATAAGAAAAATTATCAATCATTAAATTTTATATATAAATAAATGTAAAATATTTTTTTATGTAAGTTAATATTATTATTTTTTTTATAAAACATTATTATTAACCAACTTTTTGTCATAGGTTAATCATCGTATTTACTTTGTTCTACTATATTTATAATTTTTAGGTGAGAGTGTGATTTGATGAAACATTTAGAAGACTTGTTTAAAGCATCATTTTGGTAATTCCTATGATCGAAAGGCCTATTATAAATAACTTATGTCATTTACATACCATAAGTTAGTGTCTTATAGTTTCCATTGGATGTTTCTGTAGTTGGGGCCTCGTCATTTATGATCTAACATCAATCAAGAGATCAATCTCATCCAAAAGGATATTAAAATGCCTTAAAAAAAAAAAAAGGAGGGAGTGAATTACCTTGGACATACCAATAGTGTTACATGAATGCGCAAAGTATCATTTATAGAAGGTTTCTTTGATTCTTGATTTATAAAAATATTTTATTTATAAAAATAATTTTTTTTTTATAAAAGTAGTATTTAAAAATTAATATTTTATCACATGTTTGATAGTAGTTAAAATTAAGATTTATATATTTCCAGTCTCTCTAAATTTGAAATTTGTAATCCTTCAAATTTGAAATGTTATAATTTTAGTTCCTCTATTAATTTTTATCCAATAATTAATAATTTTTTTAATTTGTTATCTAATTTTATAATTAACTATTAATTTAATTTATTTTCAAACTAAAACTGAATTAACTTAAATTATTTTTTATTCAAATTTATTAATTTAATAATTATTTGATAAAAAAGAGATCAAAATTGTAAAATTTCAAATTTTAAAAACTTAAAAAATTATCAAAATAAAATAAAAAACTAAATTTATCAAATTTAAAAATTTAAAAAACAATTAAGCATAAAAATACCTATAACTGCATAATTGATATGACACATAATGGGGGGTAAAATGTAAGAATATTATCTTCTAGGAAGTAGACCTAAATTTGTCTCTGGAGTTCCTCTGGTGATTGTAGGAATCATTTGAAGTCCTTCACACTTTACACTGTAAAATATTTTTCACTCTCACTCTCACATTCACTCTTTGAAATATTCACACAATTAGAAAGCCTTTTCCAGGTAGTATAAAAAGGGCTAAATCCTTACACCTACAAGTAAATTAGCTCTCTTCAGGATTTGAATTCTTGACCCCAACAAGATTGTAGTCATATCCTTACATTGAGACTCACCCTTTAATTAGCTAAGATTCTAAAGAATTATACCAAGAATCTTTCTAATTAACCAATGGAAAAAGCGTTAAATACTTTATAGATTCTCTAACTATTAAATGCCTTTGTTTTTCTTTTCAAAGTGATTGAGATATTTTAGGCCGATTCTTTAGGAGGATTTAGTATTAGATTTGGATCGTGTTGCACTATAGGATTATTTTATTGGAGAAAGATAGACACAGATTTAATGGTGCAAAGACCCCACCATGATAGAATCATAAAGTCCATTAGTTATATTCTAAACTATTTGTGTCTTTATTCAACAAAAGAAGAGTATTTAAATGTTTATTTATTCTAAACTATCTGTGTCTTTAAATATTTCTTCTGTGTCTTTACTTAAATATTGCAGAAATTTTACTTCCCTTGCCATGGTCCATTAGAATGAAGATTGCATTTGGCGCTGCAAAGGGACTTGCATTTCTTCATGAAGCAGAGAAACCTGTCATCTATCGTGATTTCAAGACATCAAATATTTTATTGGACCAGGTCAGTACACTTTAACAAATCATAATATTTCTTTTGCTGAATATATATAATAAAAATATCTAGATAGATGGACAATTAAAGTTTAACATATATTGGGAGGTGAATAATATAAAGTTTTCCATAATTTGCTTGTCATTTAGTTTGGATTTAGCACAAAATAGGTAATTTTGACATAATGTAAGTTAGGTTTTATCAATCATGGATTCATGGTAGCAGAAAAGAAACTGGTGATTCTTCTTTGTAATGCTTGCTTAAGTCCTTGACAATAAAGAGCACAAAAAGCTCCTGATGTTTGATGCTTATTATTCATAAGGCCACCAAACTACTAAAAATTGTTGTTGAGGTCATGTTGTGTTCTTCAAGTTAAATTATAGATACAACTTGTAATTTGTGTTGTCATATTTTATCATTGTAAAGCATACATTATAAGACAGAAGACTCTAGCAAGCTAAATAAGCTTTACTAAATAAACTGGAGTCAGTACAAAATGTTTGTACTAATAATATTTGTGCATTGCTTCCTTGTTCTGCTTAAGCAATCATGCACTGACCAAAACACACAAGCTTATTTATACAAGTATATTGGAAAATTGTAGTTGTCCACCCAAATGGGGTGTATACACTCCAAAAATAAAATTAGAAGAATAAAAATGTGATAGATGATATGATAAAAGAAAAACAAAGATAGAAAAGAAAAAAATTATAAAAAAAATTGATGTTAGAAAAATCATTGATGCCCTTATTAGACATCAAAGACTTCAATGTTTCCAAAATAAGCCAGCTTTTTTAACTAACCATTTTAGTTTTTTTCTCCACATGTTTCAAAAATAGGACTATAATGCAAAACTTTCTGATTTTGGCCTTGCTAAAGATGGACCGGTTGGAGACAAATCCCATGTTTCTACTAGAATAATGGGAACATATGGTTATGCAGCCCCAGAATACATAATGACAGGTAAAGTAAACTTTGAAGCTGAATTCTGTACTCATTTGTGCAAAATTATTCAAAGTTAATAAAGTGAGATTCAGGAAAATAAAGTTCATATTTCACATAAAGGGCACCAAGAGGCACCATAGAACAATTAGGATTGTCCTTTATAAATACAAAATGACATCATAGTTATGTGTTGTGCAGGTCATTTGACTCCTAGAAGTGATGTTTACAGTTTTGGTGTTGTTCTTCTTGAACTTCTAACTGGAAGAAAATCTTTGGACAAATTAAGGCCTGCTAGAGAGCAGAACCTTGCAGAATGGGCTCTTCCTTTGCTGAAGGAAAAGAAAAAGTTCCTAAACATTATAGATCCAAGGCTTGATGGTGATTATCCAGTTAAAGCAGTTCACAAGGCTGCAATGCTTGCATATCATTGCTTGAACCGCAATCCAAAAGCAAGGCCTCTAATGCGAGATATTGTAGATTCATTGGAGCCTTTGCAGGCACACAATGAGGTCTCTATTGAAAAAACATTGACCATAATCAGTGAGGTTCCTGATGCTGATTTGAAAAGGAAAGATGCAAAATAACTGAAAGAAGCTATTGTTGTAGGTTATCAGTTTCCCTTCTCATGTTCATAGGGAGAGAGGTTTTGCCTTAAGTTCTTGTGTTTATTAACATGACATATAGGCAATTTCTTTCTATTCTATCCTTTTCTTTGCTTTTTCTACATGAATATTGTTATATATATATATATATGCAATTGGATCTCTGTATGAAACCATATCAATTTAAACTGAAACAAACAAGCAATAGCATCAAAGAAAGATATATTATTAGGCGTCCTTTTGTTCTATTTAAATCTAATATCTTTACAATTTATTTAGAAAAATCAGTTCTATCATTTTTTTAATTTTTATGTCCATATTTTATCTGAATATTTCTTTCATAAATGAACACAGATCTCTGGAGGCTACCTAGCTCAGGAGAGGCTGCACATGAACATGTATATTACAAAATTCATATTGCGTAATTTTTGTGTATTTTTTCTAAATGAATATTTTTTTTTAAAACATATTATCTACCATATTCAACTATTTTGACTGCCTTCAAGTTTAAAACTATTGATTTTGATTTTCTATTTTTACATAGAAATTTTTTTATTGAAGTTGCTATTTATAAAAAAATGTTTGTTAAATATTTTATGTATATTGAATAAGATGGATGAAAAAGATAAAAAAAATAGATAAAAAAAATAAAATATAATATGTGATACGATAGTAAAAGAGACAGAAAAATAAGATGCATCTCAATATAAATACTAAATGGATGTATAATTATTGTTATTTCTAAATTAAAAGTTAGATAATTTATATTTTTAAATAAATTGTTTTTATATATCATATATTTTTAATTTTAAAAATATAAATATACAAATTAAAAAATAACATTTTAAAATTATAAAAAGCATGTACAAAATTTAAATAAAATAAAAATAAGTTAAAACTAATTTATTTAATAGATATGTTAGTTTCTCATTAATACTTAATTTTGATTTTAGTCTCTGCCATTTTTTTAATATAATTTTGATCTTTTATTTTATAAAAATTATTAATTTTAATTTTTAATATTAAAATTTTTAATTTAAATAACTATGTTATTTGAATAAATAGATAATTTAATTTTTAGAAGTTACATGTTGTGTATTTTTATTTTTCAAAAGGTTGATGCATAAATTTTAATCGTCCAATATGTTAATTTGATCATATATATATTTTTTACAAAAATATAAATAAAATATTTACAAAATTAATAAATGTAGTGAAGAAGTTATACAAATTGATGCATTTTGAGATACAACACTATAACAAATTGATACAATTAATTTTTTATCTTGTATTTTTAACAAATTATATTTACAATTTTTTGCTTGAATGATAGATTTTAAATTTATTAAATTTTATATTTTTGTACTTCACATTTTTTATTTAAATAAAATAATTTAATTTACAATATACAAATTTTATTTTTAAATATTTACAATTTTTCTTAATTTTTATTCTAACTTTTTATTTATTAAAAAATTAAATATAAAAATATTTTTATTATGATGTTGTTTGACATATTAAAAAAATAATTTAACAAATATATAAAATTAAATAAAAATAAAATACAATTAACCAAATAATTGTTCAACAATTTTTAAAAATCTACGAATTTTTACAAATATTAGTAAGAAAATAAAAAAGTTTACATAAATACATAATTGTAAAATTACCAAAATATCATAATATTATATTATAATAATATTTAATATTTAATTTAAATAAAAAATAAATTATTTTTTATATCTTTTAAATATTTAAGCAATTTATTAAATAGGTATTACAGGTACGGATACCTGAATGGAATAAATAAATAAAGAAAAAAAAAAAATTAAATAAATTTAAAATATTCACATGTACAAATATTTTTGTCCAAACAAATTTTTATCTAGAAATAAGTAGTAAATGTGGATAATTTTATCATCCTTAAGTAAGATATGTTAAATTGTAATTTTAATTCTTACACTTTTCTCATGTTTTATTATGATTTCTAAATAAAAAATATATTTTGATTGCTTCATAAGTCTCCATCAATTGCTAAAGTTAGGATAAAGATAAAGATAATAAATATTTATTTATTTTTGTAAAATATCACTAAGCATATAATCATCTGATATTAAGTTTATTTTGTTTAATTAGAAATTTTATATCTGTAGTAAAAATTTGAAGGTTGATAAAAAACGTCTTTGGTTTAGATAAAAAGATTGTAAAATATTTTATATTAAAGAAAATCAAAAGTCAATTGTCGGGTCTAATAAATTAAAATAATAATATTCTTATGTAATGATTTTTTTAATTAAAATCTGTGTGAAGAAAAGAAAACAAAAGAGATCTGTTCCACTTTAATGGTTTCTATCACCGACACTTAGAAGGGATTATCTTATAATGTAAAAACAAAGAAGTTTACAACAATTAGGAAGATATAGCATGGATGTTAGGGATGATTATATTGTAATAAATGTAGAATGACAACTTACTTTTTTTTTAATATTTTTTATAAATGAAAACAATGAAAAAGCAGCAAAAGAAAAAGTTGAAAAAAATTATTATTTATAAGAATAAATTAGAAAGAATTAGAAAATTTAAATTTTATCTATTTTAAGAAAATTTTAAATTTTATTTTAATTTATTAAAATATTTTTTAATTTTAATTTTTTTAAAAATATTATAATAAATTTTTTAATATTTAATATTTAAAATTTTCTTATTTTTCTCTTTAAAATGACTTACTTAAACATAAGATTGGAATTCTATTTAAAAATGATAGTTCAAGAAGAAAGAATACAAATAAAAAAGTTATAATCTTTTCTTTCAGATATTTAAAAAATTTGAGGAATGATTTGGAATACTTTAAAAAAAAATTTCTCATCTCTTCTCAAACTTATTTTTTGAATTTTTTCAAATGATTTTTTTTAAACATATAAAAAAGGATGTACCTTTTATTTTCCTTCTAACTTTTTTTCTCATCTTCACCTCAAATTTTTTCCCTTCCTTTAATTTTAAACTCTCAAACAAAATATTAAAATGTGTGCACGTAAACATATTTAGATACTAAATCACACTAATATTTTAAGAACTAAAATATAGAAAAAATTAATATTAAGGATAAAATTAATCATTTATATACGATAAAACAATTATAAAAAATAAACAAAAATTAAAATTAAATATAGAATGTGATATTAAAAATTTGATTAAACAAAAAAATTTAAGAAAATAAATTGTATTTTAACCCTTTTAATTTAGTTTACAAACATTTAATACGTATTTGAACCATATTGTTTTACTTTCCATTTTAGTTAACTTTTGTCTTCATCCAGTAAACTTGCTATAATAAATATAAACTAGTAAGCTATTTATGTATTATATAAACATTTTTAAATTTACATAAAATTTATAAATAAAAATAAATTAAAAATAATAAAGGTTTTTATTATTAAAATAATATTATATTATCATTAATATATAATATATTAAAATTCAAAATAAAATATAATAACCTTAAAAGTTATTTTATCTTAAAAATTAAAATTTTAATTTAACGTAATATATAAAAAATTTTAAATTTATATTTATATTTAAAAACTTAAATTATAAATAAAAAAAGTATTTAATATAAAATAAAATATATAATTTAATAAAAATTTAGACAAAGAATAAAAATAAATTTTAATATAAAAAGAAATTATATACTTTAATAAAAATTGACGTATATGAACATCATTTTGAAAAGTATTTTACTTCAAAAATTAGAACTTAAATTTATAATACAACAATAGATTTGCAATGTTCAAAAATCAATGTTTTGAATCCAATTTAATTTTGCATCTCTCCTAGTTGGAACTGTTGTAGTAGTAATAGAAGTACAGCCACGTCCCAAACATTGGAAACTGGAAAAGTACACGTGGCATCAGACCAGTGAAGCGAATGGATGTGCCATCAAAAACCACTTCAGCAATCTACATTTACAACCTCTCATCCAAGTGTTTGTGGTCCTAACAACTCAACCTCAAACTGTTAACTATGCACAACTTCAATCACCAAAGCATGTTCAACAATTCTTAGAACTCAAAAGAGAAGAAAGTAGCAAAGTTTTTGTGCATAACCATGTCATTATCAACCACCACTAGTTACTCTACACTTACATTGCCAATAACCACCCAAATCCACTCTAAGCAAAACCCAACCTTGTTTTTTCCCACCATCAATTTCTTTTCTTCCAGAAACAACTCATATTCAGCTGTTTCTTATTGTTTCTCAAACACCCTTTTGTCAAGACCGTTCCTTTTTGCAGTTAAGGCTTCATCTGAGGTTGGGTCAGAAGCATCCGAACAGAAGGAAGGAGAAGAAGAGGCATATGAAGAGTACGAGGTGGAAATTGAACAGCCTTATGGACTCAAATTTGCAAAGGGTAGAGATGGTGGAACTTACATTGATGCTATTGCGCCAGGAGGATCAGCTGATAAGGCAGGAGTGTTCACTGTTGGGGATAGAGTACTTGCCACCAGGTATGTTCTTCATTTACCTTTTCTTTTTCTTAGGAGAATTACATGGAAGGTTTATGCATGTTCTATACCTTTGAGATTAGTGATAGCATAATTGGATGCCTTATATTTAATCAGGTTTGTCTTTAAGGTTGTGGATTTTGATATTGCATTAAAAATTTTGTGATGAATTGCCTCTTTTAATGTGGCTTTTGGTACTTTAAAATAGTTTAGGCATATGAGAGCAATTCAGGTTTCTGTATATTCAAGAAATCATCCTGTGTATATTATATGGTCTTGTCTTGACTTTTATGTATGAAATTCAAAATCCTTTTGAAAAGTGAAACTATTTGCTTTATGTTTGATTCAGAAATGATTGAGTGGTTGAGATATTTCAACATATGCAGTGCAGTTTTTGGGACTGAGATTTGGCCTGCCGCAGAATATGGAAGGACAATGTATACAATTCGCCAAAGAATTGGCCCATTACTCATGAAAATGCTGAAGAGATATGGTTAGTTCATTATATAATATATGTGCATTTTCCTTGTGTCCTGCATGTGCTAGTTTAGCTACTTATGAACTTTGCTCACTGATTCTTGAGCCATGGTTGCGGTTTTTGACAGGAAAGAGTATAGATACTGCCGGTGAGTTAACTGAAAAGGAGATTATCAGAGCTGAGAGGAACTCTGGTTTTATTAGTAACAGAGTGAGGGAAATTCAAGTAAGTCTTTCATAATGTTAAAATTGTAAATTTGTATGCTGAAATTTTCAAACCTTTTTGTGCAAAGATATTTTCTCTTCTATAGAAAAATGTTCCTGCTATACTTCCATGTGGGGTAGAGTAACCACTGTCAATTCTCAAACTTGAAAAACTTTCAGATGCAAAATGCCTTGAGGAAAAGGGAACAGAAAGAGCGCAGAGAAAAGGAACTGAGAGAAGGATTACGACTATATAAGTAAGACTTAGCTATTCAAAATCATTTTCTTTTTGACCCTCTTTTGTTTGTCTAGTATTCCTTTCTTTCCTTTAGTTATCTAACCTTAACATTTCATAATGCAAATATATTCTTCCAGAGGGATGAAGTGCAACTTCTTGTCTCAAATTGTAATTCAGGGGATGTCATTATGGCACGTTTTGTGAAATTTATTTTACAATATATGGGAGCATATTTGGGGAGAGCATGAGAGTAGTTAATCTTGACCATATAACCATATTTGAATAGTTAGAATTAGATTTAAGTAAAATCAATATTGACCATCAATGTATGGTTATATAGTCAAAATGAGTCCTTTTCACATTTCATGCTCTCTCTTTCTCTCGGAGAGATATATAGACACAGACTTGCTTCTTGTTTGACAAGAGATATGGTAGGAACAAAGCATTTAGATATAAAATTGTAATGGCATTTAATATCTTGCAATTGTCTTCCAGTGATATTTGATATATTGTCCTTCAATAGCAATTATTTTGAGAATTTAGTTCAAAATCCTGAATGCTTTACTTTCAATTTCTCATTCATTTACTATGCATGCCTATGGCCAAAACTGTTAAGGAAAAAAATCATTTCCAACCACCCAATTCGCATTATATGTAAATTAAAGCATTAAAATAATTGATGCCATCTCACTAAATTCATACTGTGCACTCTGTTCCTGGATTAAATGCTGAAGGAATGCCAAATATGAGGAAGCACTAGAGAAATTTGAGTCTGTTTTGGGATCAAAGCCAGAACCTGAGGAACAAGCAGTTGCAAGTTACAACGTTGCTTGTTGTTACTCTAAGCTAAACCAGGTACATGTTTGCAGTTTCCTGCCTTTCACTGCTTGAAACATGTAATTTGGTCTTGGATTAATCCCTTTATTATCTTTGCTGAATAGAATTAATCCCTCTATATATGCATATAACTAATTTGGTCCAATAATTTAAAAGTTCATTAGTCCTTAGTATGGATAACATAGGGACCAATTTCTTATAGTAGTTGGACTTTCAACAACAAGCATATGATTCTTCATTTTTTTTTATTATTATAAAGCATCAAATTTAGTATGAGTCTGTATAATATGTCCATATTTATACTAATAAGGCCAATTCACTTCTTTGTTAATCCATTATGCCTCTCAACTAAAAATTCAACCGTTCTATGATTTATCTATCTATTAAAACACCAATTGGGGTAATAAATTTGTGCTATCAGATTCAAGCTGCACTTTCTTCACTTGAAGAAGCTCTGGATGCTGGTTTTGAAGACTTCAAGGTGATCAACCTACATCAAGTTACATCATAAATTTATCATATTGGATAAGGCATCTAACATTGTTGTTATTTTAACAGAGAGTTAGAAGTGATCCTGACCTGGCTAATGCAAGGACATCAGAGGAATTTGATCCACTGTTGAAAAGATATGATGAATCATTTATCAATGAGAATGCCATCAATGCCATTAAATCTCTTTTTGGATTTGGTAAGAAATAACACATTATGTGAACACAAGCATATAGTTTGGCTGACTAAGGAGTTGGTTGAACAATATGGTAATTATTTCCCATGTATAACTACTTTATAGTTAACTACACGCCCCTCATTTTTTGTCCTTCACTGGGATTTTGTTTTAGTACTAGTGCTAGTATAATCAAGTTATATATTATCAGAAACTTATGATCAATAAAATTGTCCATTTTCAATTTCATCACATTCCAATCGCTGTTTCAGTCCCTTACTTTGTTCAAAATTGTAATGTTGTTTCTTCACTTCCCTCAGATGGTGCCAAATTTTTTATATTTTATAAATACTTTTTTTAAGTCTATTATTTTATGGAATTATTCGTCTACGGTCAACAGATGCATTTTGTAGAATGGATTTAATGGATGAAAATATCTTAATTAATAGCAAATTTTAACTTTTTGTATATATAATTTTTATTTCTCAAGCTTAATATAAATCCCCTCTAACCTAAAATCTCTGCCATTATAGTAAAAGGTTAAAAGAATTAAGTTCTTAGGTTACAGAAGTTTTAGAATAATATTAAAGTGACATTAGAAAAATAATAAAATGAGATAATTTTATATCTGCGGAATAAATAAAAGTGCTTTAAAATTATTGTAATTTAAAATAAATAACAATTTAGTCATGAGTTATTGTCACCTACTTAATTTTATATTCATACATATATTCATTGTTTATAATTTAGTTAACTTAATTTTGGTTTCTCATTATGCATTTATTTAACGAAGTGATGAAGTGATAAAATATAAACGCTATTAGAGTATTAATAATAATGATGAAAAACTAATAAAAAAATAGCATGGATTTAACTTAATTAAAGAAAACATTTAAAAATAATTTAATTTATAATTATAAAACATTAAAATAGAGATTTTAACAATTAAAAAGTTGTTTAAAAATTTTAAATTTTAATTATAAAATTTAACAAATATATTATGCAGGTGTAGGTAAAGTTGTATAATATAATGTTGATATCTATATCTATATTTTTTAGATAATTATCCACATGCAAACTCAAATTTATTTGATGGATAAATATCCTACCCATTGTCATTTTTAATTTTCAATTAGATCCATACATTTCGTCCAATTTGATGGAATCCTGATTCAAAACTCAATTGAAAATGGTTTATAAATTTAAAGGTTTAACTATAAACTTTTAAATATATTTTAAAAAATTCAAATAGTTCATGTACTAAAATTAAATTAATCAATTTTAAACTTTATTTTTCTTCTTCTTCACTTCACTTCTTTTTTAATTTCTTTGCTATATTTTGGATGGTTAAGGTAAACCCAATTCCGATTGTATTTTTAAATATCTACCATAAATTATTTAAAAAAAAAAAAACTTAACTTTGCATTTTTCTCACAAGTACACATGGCCTTAACAAGTACACATTGCCTTTCAGTCAAATCATTTTCAAAACTTGATACCACTTTGTGGAGTGACCGTGACAGCACAATGTAAAAATTACCACAGGCCAAAAATGATAGCCAATAATATATTCACCATTGTTTCAGATTCCAAACAATGCCATTTCTGTTGTATCTGTTCACCTCAGTGTGCACAGTTACAAACAGCACCTAATCAATGTCTTATGTGTATTAAGAAACAGAACCTAAACAGAAACACATTGTTAAATGTTAACTGCTCCTATTATTCCTTCATGCATAACTCGTATTAAGAAAGCATAGATATAAACTATTTACGCAGAGTACATATCAAAATAATCCAACTTCTATAAAAGCTAATAATATTTTATAGAACTTGCGGAAGCAGAAACAAAAACAAAATTCAAAATTCAAATATAGCAATCTAATATAACATGACAACTTAGAGAGCACCTAATCAATGTCTTATATTAGAAATGAGAAGAAGGTTGAAGTCTAATTGGAAGTCCTTTTTCTGGTTCAAGCATTGGATCATACTTAAACTTCTCATCTGGATTCACCAAATCCCACTTGAACCTTTTCACAATATTATGCATGAACACAAGTATCTCTAGTCGTGCAAACTCTTGCCCCAAACACATTCTAGGTCCTCCTCCAAATGGAACAAATGAAAAGGGTGTAGGCCCTGCTCCTTCAAACCTTGAAGCATCAAAAGTTTCGGGATTCGGGAACAGTGTTGGATCCTTGTGTGATGATCCAGTGTTCCAATGCAACTGTCAAAAACATCATTCAGTATGACATGATCAACATATCACAAGGTTCTTTCCTTTTGGCATATACATGCACTTATTTTACTGCTCTTATATCACCAATAGTCACTATTCTTGAACTTCCAAAAAAATGAAACAAGCTTTTGGTCTTATTTAACAAAGAAACCTTGGTGGAGGCAAGAATTTAAAATATTGGAATAAGATTAAATAAAAAATTTGTTTAAAATATATTAGTAGTGCAAATATTGTTTATACTGTCATCCAGTAATGAATTGACATATTATTGACTTTTATAATTATTATTTTGAAAGTCATATCTACTGTAGTTTTTTATTGGATGCAAAGCAAAGAAAGCATGATGAGAGTATAAAATTTTTTACAAAAAGGGATGAAACATACCTTCCACCCTTTAGGGATGTTATAATCAGCATAGGTGAAATCCTTTATAGCTTCTCTGTAAGCACCACCAACGGATGGTGATAGCCTCATGACTTCAGATGCAACATTCCAAGAGTATTTCATTTTCTGAATATCTTCCCATTGCAACAACTCCCCTGCCTCTTTGCCTTCACTAATTTCAAGTTGTTCTGTCATAAAGACAAATTTCAACATTTATCCTGATCTAGTTTTAGGTAAGAGTATAAGGCAGGAAAATTTAGATGTGAGAATTGTTGCCAGCAACAGAATACTACAACAATCTTACACTTGAGAAAAATGAACATGTTAAAGGATTTTTTATTGCTAACCTTTCAACACATGGTCATAAACTTCAGGCAACTGAGCTAGATATTTCATGGCCAATGATAACACTGATCTAGAAGTATCATGGCCGGCGAAAAGTAGAAGAAGTATGTTATCAATGATCTCCGTTTCGGTCATGAATCTTCCACTGGGGTCAGATGTAAGAAGCATATGTGATAGAAGGTCTTGGGTAGGTGATGCCCTTTTCTCTTCCAAATCCACTTTCCTTTTCCTTAGAATCACTTTAATTTCTTTCCTTATTTCGTTTGCAGCTTTCATTGCCTTATGAAACCTTGTTCCAGGAATGTTGATGGGGAAGCCAATAATTCCTTTCAGAAATTCTTTAAAGTTTAACGAAAACTTTGATATATGGATAGGGTCTTCAATGCTTAAAAATAAGCAACAAGCCAGTTCAAACGTGTATAGTTGTACTATGGGATACACAACCACCTGCTCCTTTCCTTCAAGATTGCAAAGTAACAAAAGTATTATCAAACTATTGATCATGATATTCTTTTTCTCTTTCATTCCTAAAGAATAATCAAAACAAAATAATATAGTCAATCAACACTGTTTCATCATCAGAAAACTTGTGAAACAGGTGGCTCTCTTAAGACTGGTTCTGATCTAAGAGATTATAAATGTAATAATTTTTTATTTCAGGATGAATTTTAAAAGCAAAAGTTTCTACCTTGTATAAGAACCTTATGTACATGTTTGTTAGTGCTTAATCATTACCTACCTATCCACTAATGCTTAATCATACATGTAGTTGCATGTGTTGGATTTAACCAAATTTCATTGAAGATTGTTATTGATAGTTGACTATTATATTATTGATAGATATGTAAGATTTGTTTACCAGGTTGAGAAAATACGTGAGAGATTTGAAAACATGTCCCCTATTAGAGATTTGTTTTAATAGGAAATTAGGAAAGTTGTGTAAGGATGGTTGTGATAAAAACTTGTATTGGGGAATAGTAAGGGTCAAGAGAATGGAAATGAGGGTGTGAGAAAGATTGCATTGTAATGAACTCTGCCAGCTAGATTTGTTTTGATAATAAATTTGACTATTCTGATCTAGGGATAGACATGTTGAGCACTATAAATTGTTTATGATTTGTTTGTGATGCTTTTATGAATCACTATGCAAGCATGTGAAGAGGGGATATGATATTTCCCAATAAGATTGCAAGGGATGTGGTATTCCCCATCAAGATGGAAGAAGGCCCCTCAAAGCCTCTGACTAAAATCCAGCCAAGCCCATAACAAAATTGGCATGCAGTGAAATCACACCAACAATCCTTTGCATGATCAATGATTCATAAATTTAATCAACAAGGTATTATTTAACTATCATTTTATATTGATCTAATTGTTAAACTTTAGTAGCATAATTCTCATATTACCTACCCCAAACACAATTGAGAGCTGTTTTGTTACATTCTTACCTTCCCAATGTGTGTCTATATGGCGCTGAGCAATGCTATCCATTTTTGGCAAGTAGTTTTTGAGTGTTTCTGCATTAAGAAAGCTCATGAGCAACCTTCTCACCATCTTTGCTTCATCACCAACCTTATTAACCAAAGACAACCTCATCAACTTCCTCACTGAACTGGGCCACCACATCTGGACATTCTTGTTCTCATTGCTAAATAAGAACTTGTTCCCCATAGGCCCACAAAACACAATTATAGGTTCTCCATACATTGAAGTCTTGAACACCCTGGAATCATATTTGTCCATTCTCTCTTTCATGAAACTTACCATGCTTCCCTCAAGACATGTTCGCATAAACTCCAAGGTTTCTCCAACAATAGGCCATCCTAATCTTCCTGGAGGAAGATGCAGATTTGAATGCTTTCTGCCATTGACAATTTTAGTGATGAAATGTAGACAAAGGAAAAAGAACACCAAAACTGCTGGCAAGACTACAAGGTTGGTCACCTCCATGAGCTAATATTAGTAGTTTATATATAAAGTCCTTAACTATTGCTGTTAAAGAGCACAAAAGAGAGTATGAAAGATAATTGTGGGAAAGTGATAGAGGTGTAAGAAGAAAGCCAGAGAAAACTTGTTCTTTGAATAGGACTAAACCAAATAAGCTATATATATTATATAAACCAGTGAGGAGGACTTTAAAGACAATGAACTTCAAACCACAAACGCGTATTCTTGTTTATACTGATTTTTTTTAATCGAAATAGTTGGTCCTCCAACTAAAAGCATATGAAAGTAACACTTGAATATTAATCTCATTAGTCCTTGATGGCATCACTAAAAAGGAGCCATATGGCCTATAAACATAAATACTAATGTTAAGTATGCATTTAATGGACTAAAATGTATATATATATATATATATATATATATATATATATATATATATATATATATATATATATATACCTCTTTTGTTACAGTGAAAACTAATCAATGAACAAAATAAAATTAAAGTTTAAGAGAGTAAACATGAACGAAAGTTGTATATATGGATACAACTTCATCTACAGGAGAAGTGACAAATGGAAGCACTAAAGAAAATGGGGATAGAACAGTGGCAAAGTTATAGTGGGATACATAGGCCGTGATATGGACAAAGGCACTCATCTCTTTGTAAGATTAAAGCTATACCATAACTAATCTTGTGGCTGTTGAAGGGCCACCATGGTGTTTGCGGTGTTTCGAGGATATCTTCCATTCTTGTAATGAAATAAAAAGACCAGGTGGTTACCCCTTGTCAAACCCAGATTTTGATGAAAAAAATCTGAATTGATATGCGTGATTTTCATATATTAAATTATAAATTTTTTTTATTATTTTAAAAATATCGTATAAAATCAGTTAAATTAAAAGACTTTTAGAACATGTAAATTTTAAAAAATATATAATAATCTAATAAATTATAAAATACTTAGAATAAAATATAAAAAATTAGTACTTTCTTCGCAGGAGAATAAGGTCAGTTTTTTAAATCCATTAAAGATGGGTGGAACCGATGAACATAAAATTCATCCCAATTAGTTCTATTACTATGTCTATGTGCAATGGTTGACAACTTAATTTATATTGAAGTTATCATGTAATTTGATATTTTGTTTTTTTTGTCCTTCATGTTAATTGATTTTTTTAAAATTAATATCTTGTATAATGTTAGGTATACTTGAAAAAATAATAAATATTATCTTAAATTTATAAAATGACAATTAAAAAGAACAGTTTTTAAAGTTAGTGATAGATTAAAAAAATGGAAAGAAATATATTCCAACATTGACATATCTTTTTTTTTACATTTTTTACATATAAAAGAGAGGAAGATAAAAGGGATAAAGAAATAATGTTTACTTCTTTTTCTTTCAAGTGATATAAGTAGGAAGGAGATTTTTTTATGTGGACCAATGTTTCGAAAATTTAACCGGTTTTGGATTGTGAATCAGACAATCTTTTTCAAGTTATTTAAATTATAGAATCATTCAGATAAAAAATATTATAAAAGCGATGAAAAATTGGTAAAGTAAAATAAACTAGCAGAATTAATAAAAAAATTATTTTGTATAAAATGAGTTGTTTTTATTATTTGAAAATTTTAAAATTATATTATATTTAATTTAATTTTAGATGTAGAACTTAAATTTAAAAATTAAAATAATATATAATTTTTAATTACATAAAATTATAATATTGTAGTTGAACCTGTAGCTGATGTGTTGGGTGAGATATTGAGATTTAAAACTCTTGGATTCGACTTTATTAAGTCAACGGTGGTGGCTGAGAAGTGCATGTGGAGTATTCTATAGTAACCGCCTAATTTGACGGGCACGGATCCCCTGTGGTGAGAGGTATAGTGATAGAATGGACTATCTAAACAGAGGCTGCAGCCTGCAAAGCTTGATTACATTCTTGCTAAAGATTGCTTCTAAGGTTTTGTTTTGTTTTTTTTTTAATTACAATGAGAAAAATAATACAAGTGTGTTTGTTAAAATTAATAGATAAATTGTTTAAAATTTAAAAAATTAATTGAAAGTTAAAAGTTAAAAATAATAAATTGATAATTAAATTAAAATTGTTTGATAAAATTAACAGTTAAATAAATGTAAAATTATAAATAAAGATATGATTAAATAATAGATTAAGATATAATAAATTTAATATATTTATTTTTTAACAAAAAAATATATATTAAAGTTTAATTAAATAATATTTTATTTCTTTAAAATATAAATTTTTAAATTTTTTTACATAAATAAATTTTAAATAATATTTTTTGAAAAGTAATTATTTTTATAATTTTATTTTTCAATAAATGATTTAATATTTTAAATAAAATAAAATAAATAATATAATAATTAAAATAATAATTTAAAATATAATATTTTATGATAATATAAAGATAAATTAATCAAAATTAATAATATTATTATAAAAAATTAAATAACATTAAATTCATAAAAATAAATAAATAAAATATCATATTATAAAAATATATTAAAAAAATATTTTAATTAGGAGCTGAAATACATAAAATTTATTTAAAATATTTTTTTTAAAATATTAATAACTGTTATAAAAAATAATTATTAAAATAAATTATTTTATCAAACAAAATTAAAATATTTTTTAAAACAATTTATATAATAATTTTAACTTTACTTTCTACTAGCAAATAATTTCATAAACATACTCGTTTGAATTAAAATTTTATATAAATTTTTAAAATGTTATTTTAATTCTACTAATCTCATTCTGATTTTGAGAAAAAAAAAGTTTAATATTATCATATAATTAATAATTTATTTATTTTTTCAAAATTTCTATTGATATGTAATATAAATTCAGAGTAGTAAAAATTTTACAATACAAATAATCAAATGATGGTGCACTGAAATTATTTAGTGTGGGTTATGAAATTAATTTTATCCAAAAATAGTGATTTAAAAAATGAGAAAGAAAGAAAAATGAATGGTTGCTAGTGATTTTTTATCATTAAAAACATAAAAAGCTTAACAAAAATTTACTTATTTATTGATAAAATATAAAATATTTCTTGAAACTAACCAAATCTCTGTGTAGGAAAAGGTATGAATGTATGAAAAAACATCCATGGATGCATGAGATGACAGGTGTTCTTTAGTTGGAATTAATAAGCTTAAAAAATATAACTAAACCAATTAACACTATGTTTGGGTTACCCTTTGGACAAAGTTTACATGAATTCGCAAAGACCAATGAAGATGGGCTGGATTTGGTTTTTTTTTTTTCAACTTTTAAATTATTATTTTTTTTCAATTGAAAGGCAAGCAAACACTAAATTTATTTGATTTTGTTCGCTGAAATCTAAATTTGACTTAGTTTATATGTTGTGGTCCAAATTTGATTTTGTTTATATGTTCAAATTTAATTCAAATAAAAAAATTTGACAGAAGTTTTGTTGAAGTGGTCATAATTACTAGTTTTAGATGATAATTTTGAAAAAAAAAATTAAGGTATGACTTAGTTTAATTTTTTAAAAATCTAAATTAATTATAAAAAATATTTTCAATTTAATTTGATTCAATTAAAATATATCATAAAAATTAAACCAAATCAAACGAATTTTTAGCAAGCAACTGTATAAAAAAAATATTTAATCAAAATATTTTCTACAAACTATTTTATTAATTTGGTCAAGGACCAACAAAGTAATTATATTCCTGAATATTTCATCTTAAAAGTGCTTGGATAATCATAAATGTTATTCCTGCTTGGATACCCTAAAAAATAATCATAAAAATTAGTTTATTATGGAGCACTCAATAAATGATAGCAATATACTTTAAAATGTTATAGAAATTAAAATTTTTAACTAATAAACTTAAAAAAAAATTAATATAAATTTAACTAACATTATAAAAATTTATACAAGTAAATCATTAGCCTGTATTTTTTTTTCAATAAAAACTAGTTATAACACTTCATAAAAATAAGTATAATAAATTAATTTATACAAATAATAAGAGAATCATATTTAATAATAAAATGAAAATAAAAAATTTTAAAAATAGAATAAAACTTAAAAGAAAGCTTGTGGTAGGATCGGCGAAAAAAATAAATTACAATAAACTCAAAAGAAACTCATATATATATATATATATATATATATATATATATATATATATATATATATATATATATAGAGGTGTAAGTTCTGAATAGAATAAAAGAGACTCCTTCACTATCTTGTTTTTACACATAAAAGGAAATTCATAGATTTATATAATCTTTATTTTAAGAATAAAGTTTGAGTTATTTTAGAATTTTTTAAAATAAATGTAGATAATTTTTTTCTAATTTATTATTATTATTATTTATTATTTTATTTTTTTCATATCTAATTTATTTTAGATTTATTGTTTTTAATTGTTATAATAATTTTTATAAAATAAAAAATTTATTTTAAATTTATATAATAATTAAGTAAAATTAACCAAGTGATAGATTCATCTTTGATATTATTTAGAATATAAAATTTATTAAATAATAATATATTAACTTAAATTCAATGCAAAAGTATACTTATTTTTTTTAATTAATCCTTGTAAAAATTTCAAAAAGATTTTCCTTCTAAAATAAATAAATCAGTTCTTCAAATTTAAATTTAATATGTTCAAAATGATATTTTCCTAATAAACAAAAAAAATTAAATTTTAAAATAAACAATATTTTATATATTTGTAAGAATTTAAAAATATTTTTTTATGAAAAATAAAATTTATTTTTCAAAAATTCCAAAAAGTTCAAAAAATCTTAAATTAATTTTTTTTCAACTTTTAAAAAATAAAAACATGTACCTCATTTCTCTTTTCAAAATTTTAAAAGATCTTTAACATTCAAATATTAATTTTAATTTATGTAAAAATAATTAGTATTAATTAAATGGTTGATTCACCTTTATACAATTTTATTTATGAAAGTTTATTAAGTAATTACTTTCTAATTTAAAGTTGTTCAAAATAAATTTCTTTTCTTTCAAAATTTAAAATATATTTTAAAACAAATAAAAATAAAAAGTTTAAATTAGATGTATACAATAATGAAATAAAATCAATTGAATTTTTCACAATCATAAAAATTTATTAAATAAGTATTTAACTTTATGAAAAATAGATTTATTTTCTTTTAGATTAATTCTACAAAAAAATTAAAAAAATTTCTTTTCAAAAACTCTAAAACTTACAAAATCCCAAATTCAAAATCAAATTTTTAAAACACACAAATTTTTTCTATTTGTTTTTTCAAACTTCAAGCTCAACCTTTCTTGAAAAGTTTAAAAATTTTAAAATCATTTTTTAAAAATCTAAAATTTACCAAACTTTTTTTTCAAGAACTATAAAATTTTAATTTTTTCACTATATCTAAAGATATTTAAGAAAGAAAATCGAACCCATTAAGTCATCTATGAAATCCTTAAAAATTTAAGGAAATTTTAAAATTTTTGAGATATTTAAAATGTTAAAAATATGAACATTAATTTTCATATGACATAATTTTTAATTTTATAAAAATAAAAAAATATTTAATTTTAGATTGGGAGAGAATCTTATTTTTAGAATATTTTTCTTAAAAAACTAATTTTAAAAATATTAAATTTAATTTTAAATAATTAATTAATTGTTTTATTTTTTATAAAGTTTAAAAAAAAATATTTTAAATTTTTTATAAATATTAATTTTAAAAAAATAAGTTTATTTTTACATAAAATTCAAATTAACAAATAATTATTAAATATATTTTCTTTTCAAATAACATCAAAGTTGATTAACTATTCAATTGAACACACTTAATTATTGCGTAAATTAAAAATATATATGAAAGAAATAAATAATATACAATAAAAATAATTATAATAAAAGAAAAAAAATAAAAAACATATATACTTTGAAGCTTGTGTTTTTTTTTTGTTAAAAGCACTTTAAAGAATTTTTTTAATGTGAGGCTTATATTTCTTGTATAGGAAAATAAAAGATTGAAGGTATTTTACTTTTTTGATGTAAATTTTTTTAAAAAAATAATATTTTATTCGATATTAAATTTTTATTTTTTCTATTTTTTAATTTTTAATTTTTATTTAATATTTTGCTCTTATTTTTTTACATAAAAAAAATAGAAATTAAAAAAATTTTAATGTAGAATTTATATTTCTTTATATAAAAGAATATGAAAAATTGAAGACATCACACTTTTTTAATATGGAATTTTTAAAATAAATTTTTTATTTTTTATTTTATTTGATGTGAACTTTTTTTTTATTTTTCTTTTATTATTTTAATATATTTTTATTAATTTTTTAAATAATTTGAACAAAATTAAGATTCACATGCTAAATAAAAGAAGACAAGATGAAAATAATATTTTGAAAATAGTTAAACAAAATCTTAGTTATAATAGCGATCCCATTAAATTATTTTTAATAAAATACTGAATCGTTAAATTATAAATATAAATAAATGTATAATATATATAATTATTATTTCCGTTATTAAAGTCATAATAAATGTCACACATCATCTATAAAAAATTACAACCATAGATACTAACACATGCCTATGAGATCTCTTTAGAAGAAACCACCAATATAATAATAACTCCTAAACAGAAGAACCCACACTGACACCTCAATGGTGGAAGTCATGTTTATTGTATAATTGATGACTGATACACATCTCCTAGCATGTAAACATGACCTCTATGATGTTCTCCCATCATGTGATACATGTTTGTCTTTCACCATATCTATTTATATGTGATACCTTACAAATATATTTAATATGTATGATAATCTACTATAATCTAATAAAGTAAATTGTTTTAAAAAAATTAGAAAATATCATAGGTTAAAAAAATCCAGCAATGCATAGCCGAAATTAAACAATCAGTTATTGAAATGTACATCCTTAAAGTGATGACCCAAATGATGCTTTGCATGGATGGAAGTGCGTACATAGCTCACCTTGCAATCAATAGTAAAGATATTTCATTTATATCTTTCATCTATCTAACAATTGATAGATTTAAAAAATAAAATAAAAAATATCCATCAATTTTCAATATGCTTCTATTTGTATATATGAAAAATAAATTTGTCCATATTTAACCTATGTGATCTTATCCTCTTCATCAACTGGACGGCCCATTTCAATCTGATAAACATAAGAAATATGTGGGTAGAATTTATCATATACATAAAAAAAAATAAAAAGAACTTTTGCCGGATCTATGACAGCTTAAGTGCCTAATGAAATTTTTTATTACTTCTATAATATTTATTTTATTTATTTATGCATATTTTAAAAATTAAATAAACAATTACACATACTAAATATTTTACTTTAAAGAAGACAAAATACATATTACATAGGTATTGAAAAGTTTAAGTGAATACATAAATTGATACAACGGATGGTATGTTAAATTCAAATTTTATATATGTAAAAAACTCCTTAAAAAGTTAGTTTCACCTAATCATGAATATTTTTAATTTAATAAAATGATTTTTATAAATAATATTTGTGATTTAAAATTTAAAAAATACACAAATTGGTCTACAAAAGTGACATTTTGTCTATCTTCAATTCCTGAAAGTTTCGCTTTTTACAATCTGATTGTTGAATAAATTTATTTACTCATGATTTATCCTTTTAAAAAAATCAATTGATCGATAAAAATATATCTTATACAATTTAATTTTTAAATATATTAATATTACTTGTATATTATTTTTATTTTACTTACAATTTTGTGAAAAACATAATGCAATCAGAAATTAAGTTATACGAAACAAAATCTTTATGGACTAAAAATAAAATAAGATGCCGCTTTTAAAAATTAAACTATTTGTTTACTAAAAAAGTTTCTCTAATTTTCTTGTTTCTACCTGAAAATAAAAAGAAAGAAAATTTTCTCTAACTCAGGTCAGATTTATATTATATATGCTATTTGGTTATGTAAAAATGCCTTGGTTAGATTGTGTTGGCCCTGTCGTATAGTTCGGAATCCTCGTTTGGGGAATCGTATTTCAAATCTTGCATGATGGTTTTATACAATAAATGAAGTGGAGGACAAATGTTTCAATCCACAAATTATTTGTCATCTCGTTTTGTTTAATTTTTTTAGCAAAGTTTTCTTATTTTCATTTTCAAGTTTGTTAATTAAATTTTGTTTAAAAAAATTTAATGAATGGTTAAGCTTTTGAATTTTTGTTTTTAGTACCATCATGATATTTTATATAAATCTTTTATTTAAATTAGATAAAACTATTACAAATAATAATTTTTAAAAAATATTTATTATAGCTGCATATTTATAATTTGAACTTAAGATTTTTATAATAAATATTTAAAAAAATACTTAATATAACTATGTATTTATAATTTGAAGTTAAGATTCATTAAGATGTATCAATCCCGTAAGCTAATCCATATATTTAACGGTAACTATATTTTTAAGATAAAATTTTATCAAAAAGTTAAACTTTATTATTTCATAAAAATTAAAAATAGACATTTTTAAAAATTATAAAATATTTTTTCAAACCTTATCTCAATATTTGTATATTTTATCTTAAACATTATATATATTAAATTTCAACTCTTATATTACATCCACAATTACATCATTTACAATTTTCAATAAAATATTAATTTTATTAATATAACCTTTGAATTACAATTACTCGTTATGATGATTATTTATATCAAATTTTATAAAATTTAGACAATAATAAATTTGTAATCGTATAGTTCTTATTTTTTTCATACTTTTAAAATATATAATATTAATTTTGACATAGATCAATGATATATGAAATAATTTAAATTGTTAAAAAAGTTACATATATAATCTATTTGATATTATATTTTTTAATTAAATAATAAATTTTAAAATATAATTATCAGATAAAAAATTATATTCAGTATAACCGTATTAATGCAACCTAAATTGTATAAATTGATTTCTCCCCCATATATATATTCTGATCAACCTTATTTAATTTTTGCAATCCATTGACTTAAACATAAAATATTAAAAATAAAGGAATAAGTTAAACTTTTCTTTTGATCATCATGAGTTGTACTTTTTGTCCTTATTGGAATCTTTAGAGTTTAATGTGAAATTAATCTCTTTTAAACTATTGAAGTTGCTTTAAATAGAGCCTTATCGTAGTTTTAACCCTAAAACAGCAAAAAAAAATAATACACACCTTCTTAACAAATGAAAATTTTAAAACGTGAAGTTAAGTGATATATATATATATATATATATATATATATATATATATATATATATATATATATATATATATATATATATATACCGTTTCTTTTCAATAAAATATTTACCGAAAAATTATAATTAAATCAAATTATTCTTGAGCTATTAGCCTCTTACAGTTGGCTCTAGTGAAAGGCTGCGAGTAAGAGGAGAGAGAAGAGAATTTTAGAAGAATCAAATTAATGGTGACAAAAGTTGACTATTTCCGTTTTTAAGATATTAAACACTGAAACTTCAATGGTTGAAATTATGATAAAAAAATAGTGTCGTATTAATTTGTCTACCTCTGCATCATCAATGTGAAGAAGACATGATGTTTTCAATTTGGGGGAAGTTTTATTCAAATCTCTCTATATTTAATCCATACATGTTCTTATCTTTTGTTGAATTTGAGAAGAACATGACCATTTTCGGCAACAATTTGGATACTCAATCTAGATCTCCACATAAGCGTGTCTTTATCTCAAGCCCCACTTTTGAGGTTATATTCAAGGCCTCGTTCGAGTTTTATTCCTTGCCAACGTAACTTTGTTTTGTATATGTAGCATTATCTGGGGGAGGTGATGTTGTATGAAAATGGATTTTTCTCTCCACTATTGTGAAATAATCATTATTCTTTCACATCCATCTTAGATCTTGTATTCATGAGATATTTATAAAAAAAAAATGTGTAAAAAAGGGATAGTAACGAAAAGTAAGAAAGATAGAGAAATAAAGGAGAATGTAAAAGAGGTGAAGTTATAAATTGTTGAGTGTGAAAAAATTACAATTCTTAGAGGAATGATAAGTCTTGAAAAATAGTTATATAATGCAAAGTATTAGTGAATAATAGTTGAGCACCGTTACATTGGGAAGTAAGAACTCCACCCTATATATGTATTGTATATAAAATTTCCCTCTTATATATATATATATATATATATATATATATATATATATATATATATATATATATATATATATATATATATATATATTTGACTTTTTACACTATTTTTATGAAACATTATCTCCTCTTTTATTTCTTTCGTTTTTTTTTTACTTAGTATTGGTGTAAAAGGAAAATGTGCAAATTCAATTATACAATTAACATTATATGTATACAATTGTATTACAAATTTACAATGTACATTGGAAAGTGTATTTTATTTTCATAATAAATATTACTTTTGTATTAATTTATTGGGTACCTTAATACACATGCCAATAATCTAATACTAATTTCTTGTTGGCTTATATATACTGCTTTTATAAACTATTTATCTTTTTGTAAAAAAAATTGTTTAACTAAAATTTTAAATTGATGCTTTTGAAGACATATTAACAAAACTTCTAAACCTTTCTTTACTAAACTACCATTTCAGTTTCCGAAGGAATAAATTATTATTTAAAAAAATTAAATATTTATTTTTCTTTCTTTAGTTATTTATTTTAGATTTTAGAATTTTTTATTTAGTTTTTTATTTTTAAAATATTAATCACAATTTTTTTAAGAACGGAGATGGTTATTTGTTCCATGTTCGAGAACATGCGAAGGTCTAGTTTATCATAAAGGCATAAGGATTTAAAGTTCAGGTGAATGAGGCGAGCAATTTATTTGGCTGCACAAGCTTCTCCATACACACAAATAAATTGATTCATGGCCACATACATATTATATATATATATATATATATATATATATATATATATATATATATATATATATATATATATATATATATATAGTGACAATTAGTTATAATAAAAATATAAAAAATATGACTAATTCAGTAATTGTATATATGCTAAATAATCAATTATCAAAATTTGATAATCAATTATATCTTAAATAAGTTCTAATTAATTATTAAAAATTATAATTAATTATATATTTTTAATAATTATTTATTTATTACATGCATAATTAAGTTATTTTTTATATTGTTAACAATAATTTTTTTTAATAAATCAATTACTAAATTTTAGTAATCAATTATAATTTCAAATTTTAGTATATATATGAATATAGTTAATATATTTATGATCATAAATCATTACAGACACAAATAAAATAAAATTAATTGTCGATTTTTTTTCTAAAAAAGTATTAACTATATTGATACAAAAAGAGAATAAATTAATTATGTATTGATACAAAAATAGTAATAAAACGAATATATATATAATAAAAATAAAAACAATTATGATATTTCAACATATAAATTATATTATTCATCTATCTAGTCTCAATATTAACATATTTATTTATCTACATCTAAATATTAACATATACATTATATTATGCGAATATGTGACATTTTTTTCCTAATGAAAAACTTGCAAAGCAGTATACTTCTACTTCACGTTTCAATTCAAAATATTCTTTTTTTGCCATTAATTTAACATGAAACTAATCATGCAAGCACCATCGTAAACTAGCTGTATCCTTCAAAGGAAACTTTTTTCAGTATTATATATAAGATTAAGAGGCTCGTTCCCTTAAAATACTACCCATCTTATATGGTTTTTTATTATTATTATTTTAATTAAAGTTAAAAATTTATCAAATAAAAAAATTTAACTGTAAAAAAGTAGATCTGACAAGATTATCAAAATTTAATCCCTCCCAACAAGTATTTACAAGATCTGAACTTGGAATGGCTTAACTAACAGCGCAACTAAAGTGCCGGAAATCTTTCACTACATTAATTCTTTCTAGGTTCATGAATTGATATAAATGATGTTAGTATATATATATATATATTAACATTAAATTATGTAATATTATATTAATAATTATGTAGCAAAAATTTACACGATGATTTAGACATTTTAAGTAGGTTATTAATCAATACTTATTTACTTATATTTTGAGTAAGATTTAATTACACTTTTCATCTCTTTAAATTGGATTGGGTGCAATTTTGGTCTTCTATATTTTTTCATGAATTAAATCTTTCTACTTTTAAAATTTAGCAAATTTGATAACTTATTGATTTTTTTATAACCTAAAATTTTTTATTCTCAATTTTTACCCAAAACTTACCAATCAAATATTAAATTCTATTCAAAAAATTTCTCTTTAAATCTTAATCTTACATCTTATAATTTTTTTTTTCAAATTTTTACAAGTATTAATTAAGTTTTTATTATATTAAATTTTGTAAACTAATTTTTTTTATGAGGAATTTAAATTCAATGGATGATTTAATGGAATTTACTTTGATAGGAAATGAATTTAAAGATAACCTATAATATTCCAATTTCATTAAGTGAAATAATATTTTCAACAAATAGCCATAACAAAATTCTGTGATGTTTCAATTTTTTTAATTTTTTTTTGCTTGGGTGGAGATTTTTAATACTGGTTTCTTTGATCATGCATAAGCATGATTCAATTAATAAAGCTATAAAGCTATAAAGCATGCTAATGGGAAAATTTTCTGCAAAAGAAAATATGTAAAACACATTTGGATTTGAGGATTAATGTGTCCAGGTAATAATTTTCTGTGTTGAAAAATTATGATGAAGGATGCAGCAAGGGGCATAAAAAATCCAAATAAAGGTAATACATGGTATTCGATTGGGGGTGCTATATCTATCTATGGATGGTTATTTTCAATCCTTGTTACCTTATAAAATAAAAAGCTTTTTGGCTTGCAATTGTTGGCATCCCATAGGGCAAGCAATTTGGCATCCTGAATCACGAGCATTCTTTAATTTCTTGCATATGGACATGCATTCTTTTATACAAGTAGGTAAGGGTACCTTCTCATCCTTATTAACATTATTGTTAACACTTGAGTCTGCATCTGCGGCTACCACCACCACCAATGGCATGGATAGAATCAAGATCACTGCCACACCTAAGGATTTGTAAACCATTGTATTTGTTATGTGCCAAATAAAAGGAAATGTGCATGCCCAAATCTATGTAAAATGGATATTTCTTTGGAACGTTGTGTGGTGTAAAATCAATTGTTGACTTGTTCTGGATTTTGTTTTCCGTGGCAAATTAAAATTAATAATACATAAAAATTAATATGCGGTGAACGTGGATCGAACACGTGACCTTCAGATCTTCAGTCTGACGCTCTCCCAACTGAGCTATCCCCGCATGATGATAATTGAACATTTGTCTATCCCAACTCAGCTATTCTTCAGTCATCAGTCAGGTACACATTTATAACTGTGAAAAAGTCTTGTTTTGACATTTTTGTCAAAGAAAGGTTTTACTGAATAATTTATTTAATTTACTAAGTGTTTTTTACATTATACAAGAATTTTTAAATATAAAAATTTAATTTATTATTATAAAGTTAGTTTAATTTTTATTTCTTCTATTTTTAAATAAATTTTAAGTTTAATTTATAATATAAACTTATTTTATCTTAATAATGTATAACTTGTTGAAGAGAATGATAACTTGAGCTGCAATACCATTCATGTTTTTTAAACCTGTTTGAGTATTTTACTACATTTAAATACTCTTTTTTAATTTTTTTCATCTAAAATTAAATTTATTCGATGTCAAGTGGTGTAACCAACATATTTATCATGAGTCATAAACAATATTCCAGGCTTGATTAACATTGAGAAGACTAATTCTAATCTAATAATTTGTTGTCAAATACTTGGCAAACATTGATGCGGACAAAGGATTTGC
This sequence comes from Canavalia gladiata, assembly GCA_037954105.1. NCBI lineage: Eukaryota > Viridiplantae > Streptophyta > Magnoliopsida > Fabales > Fabaceae > Canavalia > Canavalia gladiata. The sequence goes on along the minus strand of CM075658.1, from coordinate 9,652,061 downwards.
AACATTCTCTCAATAGGCACTTTTTAATACACTATAGTCTGATGGGTATATAGCAATTCTCTTAAAATAGTCAGAGACATAATGATTGAAAAAACTAAAGCAAAACTTGTTGCCAACTTAATAAGAAATCATAAATACTGAAATATTTGGACACCAGCTGCAGGAATCATCAAATTTTCATTCTCAATTCCAAACTAGCCTCTAACAGCATGTGGTTCTTTTGCCCTTCAGGATCCTGAATACCCATGAAGACATAATTTTCAGTTCTAGAGTAAAACACATTGTTCAATAAATAAGAATAAGAAGAAAAAATGAAATATAAATAGGATGTAAGCCTCAAATCCCTGTCCTATATTACTGATGATGAAAGAATAAAATAAAATGCGGTGAGCGTGGATCGAACACGCGACCTTCAGATCTTCAGTCTGACGCTCTCCCAACTGAGCTATCCCCGCTTGTTGGATTTCTTTGCTATCTCTGTATTTTTGTATTTTTTATTTATAGTTTTCATTGGAGGTTTCTTAATTACTTATATAATGATAAAACTGAAATTCAGTACATTTATAACTAGGAAATAGTCTTGTTTTGACAAATTTTTCATATGTGGTTTTTTAATGAATAATTTATTTGATTTACTAAGTATTTCTTGCATTATACAAGTATTTGTAATATAGAAATTTAAATTTATTAACATGAAGTTAGTTTATTTTTATTTCTTCTATTTTTAAATAAATGTTGTTTTAACTTATTATAAGATAAACTTATTTTTACTTAATAATGTATAAGTTGAAGAGAATGATAACTTGAGCTCTAGATGTGACAATATTTGAGTATTTTACTACATTTAAATAATTATTTTAACTTTTCATTTTTTTTCATCTAAAATTAAATTTATTCGATATCAAGTGGTGTAACAAACATTGTGATCTTCCTAATGTGTCAATGGCTCGTGAAAGTAAGACTAATTCTAATCTAATAATTTGTTGTCAAATACTTGGCAAATATTTATGCAGACAAAGGATTTGCAACCTTCTTTCAATATGCACTTTTTAACACTTATAGTCTGATGGGTATATAGCAATTCTCTTATATTGTTTCCAACATAACTAGAAATCATAAACGCTGAAATCTTTGGACTCCAGCTGCAGGAATCATTAAATTTTCATTCTCAATTCCAAACTACCCTCTAACAACACGTGAATCTTCTGACCTTTAGGATCCTGAACGCCCATTAACACATAATTTTCAGTTCTAGAGTAAAACACATTATGCAATAAATATGAATAAGAAGAAAATTTGAAATCTAAATGGAATGTAAGCCTCAAATCCCTGTCCTATATTATTGATGAGAAGCATTATAAAACTTAATGCCCAATCAAATAATAGGAGGGTAAATTTCAGGTCACAACAAAATGTTTTTGAAATATAATGCCATCAAGAAGCAGTAGCCACTTCAAAAGAAAGACAAGTTGGAATAAGTTTGACAAAAATGTAACTAGTAACTATGCTATATACTAATACCAAATGGTTTACAAAAAAGATCATCTCTAAATGAGGACATGAATTATTGATGCTATAGGATCAAGAACAAACCTGTATCATTGACACTTTATGCAACTGCCTTCTATATAAATATCCATAACGTGAGCTATTTTTGGCCAATCTTTTCCTATTTCCTTATGACATTGCTTCTGTAATTCTGAGCAAGAGTTAATGCACAATCTTTTCAAACTGTTAAGGTATTGAATGCTCATTGGAAGACACATCAACTTGGGGCAATTAGAAATAGATAATGAGTGAAGCATGCCAAGGTTTCCCAACCAGTGAGGAAGGGATCCTAGATTTGGAAGATCATACAAATTTAAGGATTGCAAGGTTGTCATATGTTGTAAGGCCTCAGGGAAATGTTCCACCTCTGGGCAGCTGCCAATTGTCAAAACCTCAAGGGAAGTTAGGTGTTGAAAACCTGCAGACAAATTGAACTTGCGGTTCCGCACAATTTCCAAACTTCTGAGAGAGCGCAATCCTTGCAAAACTTGCTCCATCAATGGCTCTAGGCTGTCACAGTAGTTAATATAAAGCTCTTGGATGGAATTAAGGTTAATGATTTCAGTTGTGAGTACCTCAAGTTTGGAGTACTTATAAATGTCCAGTATCTTTAGAGAAGAAAGGTTTTGAAACATGCCCTCTGGAAAGGAAGTTAGCTCTTCATTGCCATTGAATTGCAATGATTCTAGACTATGGAGTTCACGAATTGAACTTAGTAAATCTTGATTGCATTTTCCTACTATCCCTAATATACTAAGGGATGGAAGGTAAGGCAAAGTCAATTTAGGACATTCGGAAATTTGTAGAATGGAAAGGAGGGGAAACATGTTTTCTCCATTCTCCCTTGATAATCCTATGAGGTTTGGCAACTTCTCTAGTATAAGAGATTCCAAAACCATGAAACCTCCTGCAACTCCACTAATATAGGATTCGTTGTCCAGGTATTTCACATGATTCATGTTATGTATCTCAAGTCTCTTTAGAGATGGTAGTTTCCCCAACATTGGAAGGTGTAAACAGTTTTTGCAATCTACAAGCTCTAGATGACGTAAATTTTTGAGAGAGGGACTACCCATCCATTGAGGGAAATGGCCTCCTGTATATCCTTCCACACACAAAGTTTGAAGGTGTTGAGTGTGAGGTTGAAGCATTTCAAGAATCTGCTCAACATCTTCCTGTAATTCTGATTCTTCATTTCTGCCCCATGTCAACTGCAAATCAGTCAGGTACTTATTTGCCATGTTGGCATTTTTGGCATCTACAACACTTTTTACTCTCTCCAAGTTCTTGATGTGGAGTTCTCCTTTAAGGTTCAAGCATCCCAATTCTGCCAAAAGGAACCCTCTTTTCTTACCAACAAAGTATGTGTTTAATGTCCTCAGGGAAGTTAATTCTCCTATCTTAGGGGGTAAGCTTGATAATGAAATGCAGTTCCTCAAACATAGATGTTGTAGTGATTTTAAGCATTTCAAGTGGTGGGGTAACTTTTGGAGATAGTGACAATCCTCTAGTTTCAAAATTTGCAAATTCCATAATCTACAAAGGGATTTAGGAAGAGTTTTGAAGAAACCAGAAGAAAGATTCAAGTACCTTAGATGTTTTAAATGACCAATGGAAGATGACAACTTTTCTAGTCGCATCATGTAAAGCACCCGCAGAGAATGACATTTCAATATGTGAGGTGAAAGTTGATCCGCATAATCATAGTTTGGCATTATGCATGTCTTCAAGGATTTGACAAGATGAAACTGCATTGAATAGGGCTGGTCAAATGACCCACGACAAGAAATTGAGAGATGGCGAATTCTTTCAGGCCAGCTAATTTGAACATTTTCATCTGTTATGTAGCAAACCTCCTCTGTGACAGATTGAGCAAGATCATGAACAAGATCATGTATCTTGAAACTTGTAATTTTGCCAAATTTATCTATCTCAACATCTTGAAAAAATGATCTCCAATACAATTCATTCCACACCTCTTCACCAATATCTTTCCCCTTTAACATATCATCAGATGAAATGAAGCCATTAGCCATCCAAAGTTCAATCAGAAATTGCTTGCTTATTTTTTCATCTTTGGGAAATAATGCACAGTAAGCAAAACAATGTCTCAATTTTACTGGTAAGTTGAAGTAGCTTAATCTCAGTGCAGGCATGATAGAATTCTCATCTTGTGGTAAACTCCATAGCTTGCTATCCTTGACATAGAGCCACTCCGTTTCTTCTCTTTTAAAGCGCAAAAGACTTCCTAGTGCTTTTGCTGCAAGAGGCACTCCCTTACACTTCTTCACTATCTCCTTTCCTATGACCAGAAGCTCTGCATGTTCTCCCTCGTTTGGTCCAAAAGCCCGTTGTTTAAACAGTTCCCAGCAATCATTCTCAGATAGCATTGATAATTGATGAGGTGGCACTGTTCCCATGATGGAAGCAACCATTGTAAGACGAGTAGTAACCAAAACTGAAGCACCCTTTGCTCCACAAGTCAATACATATTTCAACCTCTCCCATTTCTCTTGGTCATCATTCCATACATCATCCAAAACAAGCAAATATCTTTTTCCTTGAACCAGCTCTTGAAGGTTTCTTTGTAGTGGCTCGAGATCGAAATCCTCACACCCTTGCCCAGAAGCTGATTCTATGATAGCTTTTGACACTCTCTTCAAATTGAAATCTTCTGAAACACACACCCAAATTCTTAGGTCAAAGTGATTAACCACCATCTGATGATTGAAGACAAGTTGAGCAAGTGTAGTTTTTCCAAGTCCACCCATACCTACAATGGGATAGACTAATAAATCCATGAAATTAGAAGCATCACCAACCAAAAGGTTCACAATTTTGATCTCATCTTTTTCTCTTCCATAGATTTGAGGTTGAGTAATGATTGAGGTTGTTTGGCGCCATTCTATGACTTCACTTCTTCTCTCTTCAACTGTCTCATGTAAATGAAAATCCCTTCTTTCTTCCGCTATTTCATGCAATCTCTCACTTATTCTTTTCATTTTCTTACTAATTTTGTGACGGAAAACAACATGCTTAGGATGAAAAGAGGATAAGCAAGAGCTTTTTACCTTGTTTGCATGTCCACTCATAAGTCCTTGGTACTCTAACTCCAACCTTTCTGTGGCACAATCTTCTAGTATATCATTCAGCATGTGAGCAGCATCTTTTAACTTTAGTAGCCAATCCTTGATATCACTCTCTGTGAGTTGTTTCTCCTCAGCATTTTCAAGTGTTGCTTTGATTGCAGTGAGCATGCTAGAAAGCCTTTTCATGTCTTCATCCAAACCCAGAAATATTGCCACCTCATTTTGAATGAGTGAGCTTAAATTCTTAACCACAATTTCAATAACAGCCTCAGCCATCTTCTAACCCACCAAAAACTGAAATTCAAGAGAGGTTATGTGCTTGGAAATGCAAATGCAATGTTCAAACGAAGCAATAAGATTTACAAGACATTTTTTTGTGCACTTTTAAGTCAACGAAGACTGAAAAACGCGTTTCGGGTATTCGATGGCAAATTGCTAACGAACTTAAATTCCCCCGATTCATTTGCATATACATTAAGAAAATTATTAGTTTAGTATATTAATTTTACTAAATACTTCATTAAAAATGTTAAAATATACTAATCAACTATGATATTTTAAAATAATATTAAAGTCACTCCAATAATTAATTAGTAAGCACTATTCCTATAAATAAATATATTATTGAAAAAAGATAATGATTTTTTTTTAATATTCAAAAAGTCTTATTAATCACATCTTATAAACGTTAAGTAACTAAAACTAAAAAAAATTGTTTAAAATTATGTGAGCATTTATTAAAATTATATTTATAATTTTAATAAAAATTTCATAACTTTTTAATCAATACATTTAAAATACTGATTAGCTTTGGTTATATTCTAAAATTATACATAATTTAAAAGAAATAAATAACTAACACTAAATTTACATTTAAAATAAGATAAGAAAGTACTGCACAGCCAAAATAAATATAGGAAAACATTTCTACTTGGTGCTTACCACTATCAATCAATAGAAGTTTCGTGGAAACTGCACATGACAGATAAAAAAAACAGCGAATCATGATGTTGATTTGGATTTATCTATTGCCTTAAACAAAATTAGGTTTAATGTACTTCTTAAATATATCTAAAAAACAGTTTAACTAATCTTCGGCCTAATGTCAAAGAAAAATGGTAAGCACCACTTATATAAAATAACGAAAAATATTTTTCTAATTATAAAAATGTAGTTTTGTTTTCAACCACATTAAGTGTTCTAATTATATCTTTATTTTAATTATTTTTATTTTATTAATGACTTAGTTATTTACTTTATATTAAAAAGGATAAAAAAATACTATTTTATTAGAAGACAGTTGTTAATATCTTTAGAATATTAGCTAATAATTTAAAAATAAAATTTTATTGAAAAATTATTAATATAATTTTATCATTTTTTTATAATTTCTTTAATTAATTCCCTAACAATGTTCTAAAAATTTTAAGGAATAAAATCCTTTTTTTAAAATGTAACATTAAAATTACTACTGAATTAAATGTCATGATCTATAGTAAAAAGATTTTGTTTATTAATTTTTTGTTATTTCCAAAGCAATGATTAATAGAATCGGTAAATAATAATAAAGGATCACAAGTGTTTATAACTAGTTATGGAATATTTAAAAGAGTTTATTTAAAATTGTGTAAGTGACTTATAATTCTTTTATACTTTTCAAATTTGTTTTTAAAAAAAAACAATTAATTTAATCTTTCTAAAAATACTATTAATATTAACAAAGATCTTATTAATTTTATACAACTGTTATTACATGAAATTATTCACTTTATTCTATAATCAATATATGCGTTTAAAAAATCAAATCCTATTATCATTATAAAATTTTAAAAAAACTTTTTAAAATTATATTTACTTGAGCTTCTCCAAATTAAAAAATAATTTACTTGGAACTAAAATAGTAAGATTACAGTCATATAGTATTGGGCCATTAATTATACAATTAACATAAGATTGGAAACATGTACAGTTTGAAAAGAAAGATTGTTTTCACACGATACTGCCATGAAATTATAATATAATTTTAAAGGAAAACCTGTAAATTATAAGTTAATTAGAAATGAAGCATAAATAATTGTTAATTTTTGAATGAAGCATCAGAATTGTATATTTTATGCTAAGGTTTACTCTGCATCTGTTGAGAAGTCAAATCCAGGGAAGGAAAACAAAGTGGAAAGTCCAAAGGTGGAGGATGAGTGAAGAAGGGAACGATATGATGGAGTGATCGGAAACAAAATTCACCTGTGTGTGTGTGAGTGAGTGAGTGTGTGTGTGAGAGAGAGAGAGAGAGAGAAGAAGCAAAGGGAAAAGAAAAGAAGAAGAGATGGTGTTAAACAGCATGGTGGTGTTGACAGTGGCACGTGTGTCTGCTGAAGCGTGGCAATGGATGGCATGCATAGGGGAACCCCCTTTAAGCAGTGACCAGATGTTGGATCTGATATGCTGCTTCCCTTTCCATCAACTCACGCGCCTTGCTCTCTGTCTTTGCTCCTTCTTCTGTCTCCCTCAACCTGATTCCTACTATCCCTATTCCTATTTCCCTTCCGACGATTCTGACTCTGACGATTCTCACGATTTCGACCACTACTACTACCAATCTCATTCCGATTGATTCCTTCTTCCCATGTATTTTCACTTCTCTCTCTCTCTCTCTCTCTATTTATCTGCAATTCCTTTTCTCTTTCACTTTATATCTATTTCATTCTTTATGTTTGGATTGTGATGATACTAGTTTCAATTGTATGGATTAGGATAGAATGGAATGGAATGGAATGCGATGGAACCACCGGTTTTTTATTCCGTCGTAAAAATATTCGAACAAAGGAATGGTTCCTTTATTCCGCTTTGTTTTACTTCTTGTTAGATATCCGAACATAACCTAACTGATTATATTTTCGGCTTTGTCATATTCTTTGCATGTTTGCTAATGTTAATAATAAATGACTTATCTATATGAAAATAACGCTCCAGAGAATGCCAGAAACTGGAATGAAGCCGACTTTGAAATTATGACCGCTCTAAAACTTGAAGAACGATCCTGTGGAGCATCTATGAAGTTTTGAAGAAGATTCATGATATTAGCTTTTTTTTTTTTTTTTTAATGAAATATGGTTTTAAAAGTGGTTTTGATTCAAAAACTGACTTTAAACCAGTTTGTCTATGAACTGGTTCAAACCGGTTTGAACTCCGGTTGGTCAAAACCAAACCAGTAAAGTGGTTCGGTAATCCATATAATCGGTTTAGAATTGGATTTGGAAACCAAACCATGCACACCCTTGGGATGCAAGTTTGTTACCAAGAAGTCTTTACTTTTCTATAGGGGAAGACCAACTCTGATTTAAAGTTATTAATGTGCCCCCTGAAATCAATGCATATGTTCTTTTTTAGTGTCAAAACTGCCACTACAACTACAACAACCAGTTTTTTCTCACTAGGTGGGGTTGGCTATATTGATCAAATGATGCTTCTGTCAAAAACCAAATTTTCAGAGGCTGTGTAGCACTAAACCATGTTTAATGGTTTCAGTTAGAGGCTTTCTTGGTCTACTGGGCTATTCTATGTCTGATGAACTCTTCTAGATGGGGCATATATTGGCCTCCTTCTTACATGTCTACATTATCTTGGATACAATTGTACCATCTTTTCCGCGGTGATGCCACTCCAATTTTTTTCTAATACATCTGTTGCTTATCTTAATTCCTCAAATAGATGCCACTTCATATTTTCCCTTGGAGCGGGGAGGTTTTAGGGTTGAGCTTAAATCCCGTGTAACTACAGATGATTCACAATGTACAATCCTAGGAAGTTGAGTTGACAAATTCTTTATTCAATCCTCTACACTCTCCACGAACTAGATAGTAATGATGTACAAAAAACATGTGGAAGGCTTCTGAAAATGGTATCAGACTTTCTCTTTACTATTTCTTTTCAACTAGGGGAAAGGAAAAGAAAAGCAGATTAAAAAAGAAAGGAAGAACGTCTATTGTTTGTTCATGAGGATTAAATGTCACTCTGCCCCATGAAAATATATTTTGCCCATCCAAATTCCTCCAAAGATAGTTCTATTTGATACAGTTACTTTCATTCAAATTCCAACTTAGAAATGAGTGAAGGAAATGAATCTTATTATTGTAGAATGAGGTCAAACCTAATAACTCTGATTGGAAAAGGGTGTAGTGTCATTTTATATCTAAGGTCACGGAAATCAGCATGTTGTGTCTCTTCCTTTGGGGTCACAGGTCTGGCTTGATTTGGGATGCTTCTTTTTTGTGCTTGATGTTATCATTATGGCGCAAGAGGAATCATTTTAGTTACCTCTAATTTTGGCATACCTAAGTTGATTCTTTTTGGCAGTTTCAAGATCCTTTGGCTAGATTTTATGTACTTGTGTTTATTTTGCTGAATTTTACAAAAGAGGACATCTATATATTGTATCATTAACACTTATGAAGCCCAGTTAAGCTTAAGAATTTGATTAAAGTGCTCCAGCAATCCAGTGACAGCATAAAAACTTTGCAACTTCTCCTTGTTCTTCAATGCCCTTATTCTTCAATGTCCTTTGCAACTTCCCCTTCTTAAGATAGCAAAAACATCTTTTGCCGCCACCACTACACTGCTGCCACTCACTACCAGTCTACCGCCACGGGGGCTGCCATCACCTCTAACATCAATGCCACTTCTGAAATAATTCTTTTCCTGGCCATACCAAACATAATAATAGGAGTGATAATTGCATTCCTTTTCTTTCCATTACTATTCCCATCAAACCCATTCTAGGGAACTAAAAGTTAGCTAAATCATTCAGATAGAAATCCACTGAATACCATTTCTGTTCTAGTGTAGTCAATACTGTCACAAGAACTGCTGTTTTATGGTTGGAAATGTTGTCCAACAGTAGTCTGCAATGTGTTCACCCTAATTGATTACTCTGTAGATGTAAGTTCTCGTGATTATGCTTTCAGTTAAACTAAATTTGAGAAGTCAGAGCTTCAGTTATGCTAGAAATTTTTAGTTTATATAATCTTGTGTTCATTACTTTTGTTAGGAAGGCCTGTTTAAGTTTCTTGTAGCATTATTTCCTTATTGGAACGTTGTGTTCTTTTGGGAATTTGATTGTAAGAGGCTACAGGAAGTATTTTTGCTTGGCATTTTTGCGAAATTCTGAGAGAATGAAGAAACTTGCTACCATGTTCCACAATATTTTGGTGTGAATTTATATGGTTAGACTCGTTATGATGTCTGTACTGACTATGCTTTATGCCCTTTTGATAGGAATTTGTCTGCTAATTATCTTGATGAAGTGATGTAATGGTTTCTCTCTGTTGCAAAGTCTGGTTTCTCTCTGTTGCAAAGTCTGGTTTCTCTCAGTTCCTTGTCTGGTTGCTAATAGATTACAAAAGCTTTTCCTAAGAATAAGATGACACCAAGGACTATAGTAGTGTTTCAGCTGCTCCATTGTATAAACGCATCTTTTACCCTTAGATTCTTGTAGTTGATTGATTGATCTCCTCACATTCTATATCCTTGTAAAGAGTGATTTGTCATTTGTGAGTGATAATATAATTTTAAACTGCCCTTGAAAGGGGAGCGTTGTGATATGTTACTTCCGAACTGAATTTTGTATAGTATGGACCTTCAATCATCACATATTTCTGAAAATTTGGCCTTTTTGCGTACTTATTTCTTTAATTTGACATGATGTCGTTGAGTGGCTCATTTGCTCATGAAGCTAAAGGATAGTAGCAAAATTAGCTTGTGCACCAAAACAGTATATTATATTAAGTCATACGACCTTTGTTCATTAAAATAAATAATTTCAACAAAGGCAAGATTACAGATCTAAAACCTCCGGTTGGGACTCGAATTTATTCTTTTATTCTTCATGTTTTCACCCTATTTTGTTTTCTTTTCATTTGCTTCTTTTGTATATTATATTGAACTCGTAGTTGTGTTCTATGGTTATTGCATTTGATTACATAGCGGTGATAGCTATTGGAATTTCATCATTTGAAGAGAGTGGCACACTTGTGATTAAATTTTCCATCAATAATCGATGCATTATTTACTTTTTAGAGTACGCTTTTCATTTTAAAATTTTGGGTCATGCTACTCTGCTTAAAAATTATGTTGAAACGTATTGAAAATCTTAGAAGAAAAAAAAGTGTTTCTAATATTCTTAATTAAAAAATTTTATTTTAAATTTATTAACTAATATTTATAGGATATTGAGTGGTATGTTCTTAAAATTTTGAATAAATGTACTACCTCGTGCAACATCACGGATTCCAACAACGGATCAACCATTCAAATTTCAAAATGCTCATTGTTTGCATTAGAACTGCCAGTGTCACTGAGCAGGAAAGTGAAGCAGCAACGTGACACACTATAAGAAGTTGGACAGAATTATTAACACTAATGACTATTGATGAGAGACAAGTGCAATAAACCCAGCATTTGGATCGCTGAAATTTGCTATCTACTTCATGTCTATGACTAGATTAGTTTAAATTTACCTGGCAGTTATCATGGACATTTTAAGATTGATACAATATGCAGTAATAGCTCTATTTGTGGGTGTGACTGTACTCAGTCCAACCCTAAGTAGCCCAAACATTAAGCGCTAACAGATAAAACCAGTCTTACTAGATGAGTTAGATCTACTGATCTGGCTTAATAATCATATGATGCAGAAGATAATATTTAAAAAAAAGTAGTTAATCAATAAAAGCATACAAAAGATTAAATGATAATAGCTTTAATCTTTTTTCATTGCAGAAGTTTTGTTTTTTTAATTTATGAATCTTAATTTGATTTATCTATATATCATCTTAATTTTTTTTGTATAACGACAGAATAAATACACAATTATGGTACAATCTTGTCTCTTTATATATCACCATTGAGCTTATAAACATCAGAGTTAGTCGGGTAGAATTAAAGAGAGAAATATTAACGGTCCTATGAAACAATTTATTTTGTAAACAACACTAAAATAACACGATTGCAATTATTAATATGATGGTGGAAGGGGAAAAAACAAAAAAATAACCAAATATACATTCTTTGAAAGTTTATTTTTGTTACATTAAAAATATAATACATGAAACAACTTTTATATTTTTCAAATTTTTTTCACGAGATCACATATATCTCTATGGAAGTTAATTTTATTTGACTTATTAAGACTGTTATGACAATATTTTTTTTAAAATATTTAACACAACTACATATCTGTAACTCAAACTTTTTAATCATATCATTAGTTTTATTTCATCAATTGTTTATGTTAATTTTAAAATTTAAGAATCAAATACATTAATAGAAAAGTGAAAGAAAAATCAGTAACAATTGATTTTGAACTTATGCTTATTGAATAAAAAAATTAAAATATTTATTATTTATATTAAACTAAATTGCTTATCATGAAATTTAATTTGAATTTAAACTTTTTAAATTTGAATGTACAAAACGAGGCTCTATTAAATAAGTGTGAATTAAAAAAAATATATGACTAATGCATGGCATTGACCGTCTTTCAAAAAAAAATTGTGTTTCATACAATTGTAAATATATAAAGAAATACATGAAGATTGGGTTGCACCTACTTCCAATATTTTATTTTGGTAAAAGACTTGTAAACATATAAACACCTTTGAATATGTTATGAAAGTAACTTTTGATTAAAAAAAACGTGAATTTAAAAAAATAATATATAATTAATTCGTGGTATTGACCGTACTTCAAAAAAAATTGTTTTATACAATAATAAATATATAAGGAAATACATGAAGATTGAACCACACCCGCTTCCAATATTTTATTTTAGCAAAAGACTTATAAACATACCAACACATTTCAATTTGTTGTAAAAGTACTGAGACAATGCTTAAACAATTTATATATATATATAAAAAAAAACTATCCTTATACAAAACCTTGATTTTGAAAAAAATAATACCTCTTATCATACCCTCTTTCTCCTTACACATACATAGTTTTATCATTATTAACACTTTTTATATTTATAAAATTATTAAAATAATAATTACTTTTTTATGTTAATAATTTTCTCAAAAAATCATATATTTTAAATAAATATTTTTTATATTTTTTAATTAAATGTTAATGCTCAAATTAACTGCTCTACATTTTTTATAAAAAAATATTTTCATTTCTAAATATGAGTTGTTTATATTTTTTACCTGTTGATTTATTGATTACATTTTTTTATTAAAATTTTAAATATTTTTATCTCAGTTAGGAAATATTTGTACAGTGTATAATATATTTGTTAGTATTACATTTGCTTTGTTTGAATGAGAAATGAAATATGGAAAGATAGAATAGAAATAAAGTAAAAAAAAATACATATATAATTTGGATGGATAAAAATAGAAAAGAAAATTTTTACTTATTTAAATAATGAAAAATTATTATATAAATAATTATAATAATCATAAAAAATTTAATCTAATAATAAATTTAACTTTTAAATGTAATATTTTTAGTAAAAAATATTTTTATTTTAATTTTATATATTATAAAAAATATTATGTGAAATAAAAATATTAAAAAATATAACCCCCATTTTTTTAAAAAAAAATCCTTATAAGACCCATATAAAATAATTTTTCTCTTAATTTCATTCAAACAAACAATTTAAATTAATTTTTTCCTAATTTGTTTTCTCCTTATTTTTTATTTTCTATTTGTATCTAAATAAATAAATATTTAAAACATTTCGCCTAAATAAATTAAAGATTTTTTGTCTAAAAAACTAAATTGTATAACTAGGTAGACCAACTTAAAGAGATAAAATTATCTTTATTGTTCATTTTTTTCACCTATTAAATACAGAGCTAATACTTTATTTACTGAAAAAAAAAACGTACCATGAATATTGAAATTTATCATCTTGAAAGGGATAATAAAAAAGTTTCATATCAACCTAAAATTAATAAATTTTCTAAGGGAGTAATAAAAAAGATAGTTTAAGATTATTTTAAGAAAATTAAAGGGTAACATTGCATGAAATTAAGAACCGGCGATGATGAATGACACATGCTCTAAACTTCTTAGTCTTTTCTATCATTGTTGACACAAACTTCTGGATTCTGATTACATCTGATTTAGAAAAGTCAATGCGACACAAAAACGAAATCATAAATTATAGGTAGAATTGAACGTTGAAAAAAAAGAAAGAAAAAGGTGAAGGTAGGTGAAGAGAAAGCACATGCAACCATGCTAAATATAAAGGCGGGATTCTAGTAATATATGTTTGTATCACATCACAATAGTACACATCATTTTCTTTTTGTTAATTGCAATTGTAAGAAATCGAGTGCGTGTATAGTTTAGATTATTTTAACAAATAATTTTATATTAATTGTTTTTAGAAAACTTTTTAAAAAAATCTCAAAAGTAATCAATTAAGAAACATGGTTCGAGTGTAGCTGCTACTTTTTCTTTGTTTTCGTTATGCGAGTAAGAATTTTTATGTTGGTGGGGTGTGTTGTCCCAAAGCTTTGCTGACTCTGTAATTTGTATACCCTTTTGTGGGTATTTGCTGCCACAAAAGCTCCCTTAAATTACGGTCCAATTCAGAGAGCAAGGGTATCCCGAAGCTACCAATACTAAAACCTTCAAAAAGCTATCTTTATATGCTTTTTCAAATTCAATGACACCATGAAGAGAGAGAGAGAGTAAATAGACCATAAACAAGATTTTATTTTAAATCTCATTTTTTTTACTTTCATAATTACTTTATAATTTTCATTAAAATATGATAATTAGTTATCTCAAAACACAGAAAGATTATGACTTTTTAACATGTATTGCAAATAACTTACAATAAACATTTCCCTATGGTATTTCATGATACATCTCTATCTATCTTTAATGTCTTTAATCATAAATTCTTTCGTTCAATCATTAATCTAACTATGATCATAAGATTATTTGCTTATTCCATGCCAACTCGGACATATATCTATCATGGTGTATAATTTTAATTTTAATTTTTACACAATCACTCCGTTATGCCAATGGTAGGTAATTTTTTTATTTATTTAACATTAACATTTGTTTTTATGATATTTAAAATAAAATTACAAATATTTTTCATAAAAGATAATTCTATTTAAATTACATAAGGACTCTTATATAAAGATAGTAAAACTTTTACTTCAAACATTTAACATAATAGTATATCCAAACATTTAACTGTCAACTCAATATTATTTATTAAGTTAATACAATCATTTAACGGTTAGATCCTGAATTCAACCCTTGTTCCTTTTCATATTATATAAAAGAAAAACTATTTAGCAGTTAATCTACATTTTCAACAGTTTTAAAAAATAATAAAAATATAAAAAAATGCTCTCAATAACACTAAAATAAATAGCATGAAGAAATTAAACTTCCAATATCTCATGCCAAACACAATGTTTGCATTCTCTTCCGTTATGATTTTCTACATAGGTCATCATTACTTTCCAACCAAATTTTCCATATTTGCTTATAATCAAGTGATATCCCACTTTGTTGAATTTGTTTTCTCCTTTCTATTATCCAATCCATCTAGTACATGTAAAACAAGACTAATGCACGTTGTAGTCATCATATGAGCTGACCCATCAAGACCCTATGATCACCATTCTTTATAAACTTTTTTTTTTCTTTTTGGGGTAAAATGATCATTTGCAAATTTAAAGAGATGAAAGTGTGTAGACCCCAAAGGATTATTATGATCAAAATTTCCAGCTTGTATTCCTACCCCTTTTTCAATATGGCATATACCATATGCATATGTCTAATACAAGTTATTTCAATCCTATCTAGAAGCTTTTATAAGACCATTTACAAAAGTTTCCCACTAGGCCACCATTATAGGACCTAATTAAAAGTGCAATGATTTGATAAAGTCGAATTTGTATGAATACCTTTACGGCTTTACATTTTTCTTTATTGTGTCCAATCTTTTATAACATTTATCTTTGTGGTTCACATTAATATTGGGAAATTTTAACGAGACATATTATTTTAATTCGTATGAATCTCATTGATATGAAGCTAGGCCAAGGAAATGCGCCCTTCAAGAGGAACACCGACACTGACACAAGAACATGCTCTGTTTATGCATTGTAGAAGATATTGAAAAACCAACACCACATATAGTTGGCAATGCACAATTATATTATAAGAAAGCGCTTTCTGATTTATTCATTCGATGGCAGAACCTATCTTTATATATGAATAACAAATAAAAGCACATTTATATGTAAAGGACTTGTGTAAAGGAACAATAATGAAAGTTTTTTTAGGATAAAAATATAAAAAAAATGTTTAAAGAAAAAATAGGAGAGAAATAGAGGGAGGGGAGGTGAGAAATCTTAATCTTTTGTCTCGATCATAGCAATCAAATTTAACCAAGAGTAACTAATTCGACTAATTAGGCTAGCTTGATTGATTTTTTTTAAAAGTTATGTTTGTTTTAATTCTTATCAAATTAATTTTTTACATATAAACTTTGAAACAGGACATTTTTATTTTTTTATATAATTTCAAAAATATATATTTTTTAAACATTGCTTACTCCTAATTAAAAAGTTACAATCTCGTGTCTTAAATTTTATTTTCAATGCAAGTGGGTCATAAAATCAGAAGAAAATAAATCAACTTACAAAACATTATAGAGTTTTTAACTTCGATTCTCGCTATTTTTTTTCATAATTTTTTTATATAATAAAAATAAGATTTAAATAAGAAATTATATAAATTATTTCAATTCCATTAGATTAATTCTAATAATTTGAATGCTCTTATAGACCCTGGTCATATAATAATAACATATAATTATGTCCTATATGATAAATATCAAATATTAATTAAATATATTTTAAAATTTGTTTTGATTAAACATATCCTTCAAGAATCCTTAAGACCCACCGAATCTGCTACGAATGTGTTCATCTTTACAAATAATAAAGTAACATTATATAAAAAAATAAAAAAAAATAAAAACTTGTCTACCTAGCAAATTAACAATTACTCTATTTATAAGATTTGGCAATGAATGGGTAATAATCATGGATCCAAGTGCAATTAAGGGATAATCCTTGAAGAATGTGGGTTTTTTTAATTATTAAATATTCTAAAACTCATAACATGAGAAATGTAAATAAGCGTGGGAGATTTTCTGATTTAGATCTATGGTATTCCATGTGGTGCATGCCTTAATGGTCTTCTTAGGTCTCGGATGAGTCTTCTCCTCATAACGATATTGATTATCTTAGGGTATTTTTGACATTGATGAGTTGGATCTTGGTGTGTTTATTAAAATATCATTTTGAAACATAATGTTTGTGGAGCATTTTTGAAAATGTAATTACATCGCTTAAAACAAATGTGACTGCTTCTTTATCTTTTGTTGGATTGCATGTGAAATAGGAGAAAGAAAGGAAGAAAGGAAGAAAGGAAGAGAAAGATAAAAAATAAAATAAAAATATATTGTTTAAATATGTAAAAATAAAAAATAAAATAAAATTTATTTAAAAGAATAAAAATAATGATAAATAGTTTTTAATAATATTTTATTTTTATATTTTAATAAAAAATTTATTATTTATTTATTTAAAATTTACTTTCATTTATCTATTACAAATTTAAAATGTAATTCAATAATGCTATTATTTATTTTAGAATATTTATTTATTATATTATATATATAATAGATTTTCTACAATAAAATAATTCTCTATTATTTTTAATTTAATATATTTTTATATTATTTGAAACAATTTTTCATATATACATATAAAATAATGAGTAAAAATCTATTTTATCAATCGTGAAGAGGGTACATTTTCACACAGGCCCTAACCCTGCTTGTCAGGCAGGTACGGGTAACATTTCCTATATTCGATGAAAATCGAGATAAAAAATTTTAGGGTCGATTTCATTCATTTTAAGTCGGGTTTGATCGGATATCGGAATTTACGTGTTGCAGGACGATTTAAAATAATAATAATATAATTTTGGTTAATTGTTTTAATAATTCAGTTTAAAATAAAAAAATTTAAAACTTTTTTAATAATTCAGTTTAAAATAAAAAAAAAAACTTTTTTAATAATTTAATCCAAAACTATAAAATAAAAATTAGATAAATTTTGCATACATTTTAAATAATTTTATTTTTTTAATAATATAATTTTTTTCATAAGCTTATACAAGTCAATATTTACATATCATAACTCTAGTTGAAAATATAAAATATATTAATATATAAAAATAAAATAAATTATATAATTCCAAAATTAATAATATAATTCTGTACAATGTAATATATATATATATATATATATATATATATATATATATATATATGCTTAGGTAAGTCAATATCAACTAAAATTAATTTTAATATAAAATATTAACAAAATATTATAAAAAATAAATTATATAAATATAAAAAAAATATTGTTACTAAATTTATAACTTATAAAAAAATACATTAATATTCTTAATCAAAATAATTATCACCTTTCACTTTTAAGATTTACAAAAAAAAAATATCAAAGTAAATAACAAAAAATAAAATAAAAAATTTAAATAAAAACTTATAAAAAAATTACTCATTGTCTAATATCTAACCATAAAAGATAAATCCAAATTTGATTAATAAAATGAAAATAAAAAATAATCTACATCTATAATATCAAAATAAAATTAGATTAGATTACAAATAAAAACTTAAACAAAAATAAAAATTACATATAAAAAGATTATTTTACTTTCTTTTTTTTTATCTCAAGCAAGTTGCATTAGACAAGGTTGAGAAGTTGGTTTTTTGATTGAGAAGCTCTAGAATCAGAAGTTGGCATTTCTTATGACAATTATGAAAGAAATAAATAACATATCAAATATAACATGTATCCCGTATAAGTACATAGAATTTTAAAATGAAAAAAATACTTACCTTTTTACATTCTCATAAATTTATATATCCTTATCCATCACAAATCCTTATATTGATTAACAGTGGGCTTTATTCAATTTTGAGTACAAATCAATGCTTCAGTCATATCAGAAGAAAGTGAACTTTTGAAAGTATTTAACACTTTACCTGAGTGCTAAATGCACTCTAAGATGTCACAGTTAAACAAGGGTGACCAACATATCCTTTGTCATAGAGGAGAGTATTGAGAAACGAGAACTATTATGTTTCCACCAAGTAAGCAGATTAAATTTATCATGGCTGTCAATGTAAGGCTTAGTCAAATATCTTTAAGTTTACTTTTTCAATAATAGAATTTTTTCCTTTCACGTGTTGTCTAAAAGCATCATCTCTTGCAATATGAAAAGAGATATAAGGATTTACACATTGAGAATAACTCCTTTGAAAAGATAATGGTTCAATTGATTGGGCAACTTGATGTTGTTACTCATAAACAGTAGCATACGACTCATATAACCTAAAAATATAATGTTTAACAGTAAAAGATAATTGATGGCAAAATTCTTCATCATTATTGTACACTTCAAAAAAGACCAATCCACATACCTTAACTTAACTATAGAATCAAGTGTTACTCCAAAATAGAGCAGTTGATTAATATAGATTATTTCACCCCAATATTTGTCATACTTTTTTTTCATCTCCCATTGTTGCCAGAATTGTATTAAGATTTGTTGTGCGTTTACTATGCGTACAAAGTTTTACCCACGGGCAAGTGCACTCGTCGGTGTAGAAAGGGATATTTAAAACCCTTAATATAATTTCCACAGAGACTATTTTAACAATCTTAGAAAATACTAAATCCTAATTTTTGAGCTCACCAGAAAAGAGTTGTTTAGAAATATTTAAAGTGGATGCAAAAAAAGAACAAAACGAGAGTAAGAAATTTAAAGACAAAAAGAGCACAAATATGAGTTCAATTATGAAAAAACACGAGACTTTGGTTTCTTTTATAACTTTACCCAATTTCATCCTAATTCCCTTATGAATGATTTGAGTTAATTATTAACCATCCGTTCTAATTCTATTACTACCCAATGATCATGCAATAGCAATATTCTTTCCCTTAAATTACTACCCTCAATGATCATGCAAGGTATATAATTAAGAGAAGCATAAAGAACACAAAGACTTTTTAAATTAATAACTGATTAGAAATCAAGGATTCCGATTGATCCTCCAAAACCCTTAGATTCAGTTTACCTTATAGTTCCGTTAATTAAGCAATGACACGATCGTCTATCCCCTAATTAACTTATAAATTAATTTTTATTAATTAATTATGCATAATAAGGAAAACACAATTGAATAGAAATACGCAATCATTCATAAAAAGAAAATAGGGTTCAATTGGTTACATTATAAGTTTCACCAAAGCCCCATGATTTGGAGATTAGTTCCACATCGAGAGATAAAACAAATAAAAACATACTAATCCCATAGAACAATTCATAATCCTAATTCTAACAGAGAATAACAAAACCATAGTGCTAGCAAGACTGGCAATAGGACGTTGCAACTCGTATTGTGAAGAGCTTATGTCTTACTAAAAGAGAGATGAGAATGGAATGGTGTATCTCCGGGGTAATAATAGGCCTACGCCCCGGAGAGTGGTGTGACCTTTGGAGCCTAGGGTTGTGTTATATGATGCAGTAGAGCCTCCCTTTTATAGGTATGGATTAGGGTTTCAATGTGGTGGACCGGGCTTGACTTAGTCACCTTCTTAGTCATCGCGACCAATCTACGTAATCTTGTAGCACCGTAGGGCTGACATGTCATTATTGCATTAAATATATTATCTTTTTATGTTTATTTTACCCTCTTTTTAGTCCAAAACTTGTCTATTTTCGGATTTTTAGCTTGCGTGACCATTCCTACAAAAATAAGGAAAATTAGGTAGAATTACAATTAAATAATCATAAATTATATTGTAATTATAACTAATTTTCCGCAGATAAATCAACAGAATGGTGGTTTATCAAGATTCATTGAAAACTGATTTAGCTCACAACAAATAAGAGCAAGTTGATGAAAAGCAGCATGCATTGTCACATGAGTGGAAGAAGAAAATATTTTTGTTGCCTCATAAAATATCTTTAAAAACTTAAGGAAAACCCTAATATTTTTCCAATCAAAAAAAGATGAAGTGAAAGTTAATCCAAAAAATTCCCTAAAATATGGATTCTTATAGTCCAGCTTCTTCGATGTTCTCTGATATTTCTTAGCAGCCTCTAACATGTGATAGGTTAAATCTCATATAGCAGGAACATCTAAGCAAACAAGTTTTTGACATGTAATCTTGGAATGAGTTATGCATTCTTTGAATTTATATAATCTTTGGGGAGAAGATCTTACATATCTAACAGCAGTTCAGATGTTAACTATTGTGGAATTCATGTCTCTCAACTCATCCTTCATAAATAAATTGAGGATGTGTGCACACCACCTTATATGAAAATTTCACCATTCAATACAAGTGTATTAAAGGAGTTCATCCTTTTTTTCAGATGAGAAACAACAACATCATTAGAGGAGGTATTGTCAACTATTAAGGTAAACACATTTCTATTCCCTCATTCCCTTAAAATTTCTTTTATTTGTTTAACTATTATCTCACCCTTGTGGTTAGGAATAGTGCAGAAAAAGATAATCAATTTTTTACAATTACATTTATTATCAATGAAGTAGACAATGAGTGTAAGGTAGCTTAAATTTTGGATAGATGTCTAATAGTTAGCGGTGAAGGCTATTCTCCTAATATTTGACCGAAAGATAAGTAGATAATCTAATTTTTTTTTATCTAAGTACAATAGGAAACAATCTTTAGCTATTGTATGTCTAGAAGGAGGTGAAAATTATGGTTTTAATTGTTTACACAACAATTTGAACCCTTCTCCTTCTACAGTTCTAAATGGTTGTTCATATAAGACTACAAACATAGATAATGCTTTCCTACAAGTATTTGCATTAAATCTTTTATTATCAACTTGTACTTGACTATTCCTACCACTCTCACCCACCCTGAAGCTTAATATTCTTTTATTAGAATTGTTGTTAAGTACATTAGTATACTTGGGACAGTGAATTAAATGAGAAAACATGCTTAAAGTGCCATGAATTTTTGGGTGGCAGAAAAAGAACTTTTTGTAGTAGTCACATGTTGCCTTGAGCAAAAGATAACTTATTGAAGTGATCTCAAACATGTGATGTTGTGTGAGACTCATTTGAATTTGATTTCCTTTTTCTAGTAGGCTTTGGAATTTGAGGAGGTGGATTAAAAACTTCTTCTGAAGATGTAATAGACCTCTAATTCTCTATAGAAGATGGTTGTTGGGGGGTTAGAATATGGGTTATTTTCATTGGATTGGTCTATATTGTTAGGGATTGCAAGTCATAGTCAACAAGTGTACTATATTTAATTATCTTATGGCTAACATCACCTAAGACACGAACATATACTAAGTATAAATAAATCTAATTGACTTCTGAATAATGAGTGAATGAATAAATATAAAACATCACTCGTAGAGGAAAAAGATAAGGGTTGGAAAAATAAGGAGGGATACTAAAGAGTTCAATTTTTAATCTCAAAAAGTCATCACTCATTATAAAGAAAAGAAATGGGAGACTAAAAAGTTAAGTTTATAATCTTAAAATATCATCACTGGTTATAGAGATAAGGAGAAGGGGACTACAAATTTAAGTTCATAACCCCATAAAATCATCATTGATTATAAAGAGAATAAGAGGGAGACTAAAGAGTTAAGTTTATAATCTCATAATATAATCACTAATTATACAAAGCATCCTTGTATTAAAAAAGTAACACCATAATTTTAGTCCCAACCTCTTAATATTATTATCATTGACCACAAAGTTTAAAATTTTCAAAAACTCGCCATAAATGAAAACATGATTATAAACACAACCTAAATCATAATAGGAATATAGTAAGTAGTAACAAGTTTGAAAACCAGCAAATAGAATAGTTCACAATTAAAGAAAGGAAGAGTTGATAAAAAAAATCATAGATTTCTCATCATAAATGAAAGCATGCTTATAAGTAATCAATCATAATCATGAAAATAGGAACATGGTAATAGGTTTGAAAACCGACAAATAGAAAAGTTCACAAATTATAAAAGGGAATAGTTCACATACAAAAAATCTCAAGTTTCATCATTGATTTTTGTATGAAAATGCAAAAAATCTCATAAACTCATCAATGATGAATGAAAGCATGCTTATAAGAAGATTTGAAAACCAACAAACAGAAAAGTTCATAAATTAGAAAAACGAATAGTTCACAAAAAAAATATCATAGGTTTCATCATTGATTTTTGCATAAAAGTGCAAAAATCTCATAAACTCATCATAAATGAATGAAAACATGCTTATAAGAAGGTTTGAAAACTAGCAAACAAAAGAGTTCACAATATATATATATATATATATATATATATATATATCAGGTTTCATTATTATTTTTTGTATAAAAGTTTAAAATTTTCATAAACTCATTATAAATAAATGAAAGTATGCTTATAAATAAGTTTAAAAATCTGCAAACAGAAAACACTATAAATTGGAGAAAGGAAGAGTTCACAAAAAAATATCTCAGGGTTTCTCATCATAAATGAATGAAAGCATGCTTATAAGTAGATTTGAAAACCAACAAACAAAAAACATTATAACTTAGAAAGGGAAAAGTTCACAAAAAATATCTCAAGTTTCTCACCATAGATGAACGAAAGCTTGCTTATAAGCAGGTTTGAAAACCAACAAATAGAAAATATTGTAAATCATTTCTCACCATATATGAATAAAATCTTACTTATGAGTAGATTTGAAAACCAATAAACAGAAAACATTATAAATCAGAAAAGGGAAAAGTTCATAAAAAAAATATATGTCAGGTTTATCATCATAGATGAATAAAAGCATGCTTATAAGTAGGTTTAAAAACTAGCAAATAGAAAACATTATAAATCAAAGAAAGGAAAAGTTTACAAAAAAAAAATATTTCAGATTTTTCATCAAAGACGAACCAAAACATACTTATAGGTAAGTTTAAAAACCAGCAAACAGAAAATAGTATAAATCAAAGAATGGAAAAGTTAAAAAAAAATTATTTCAGGTTTCTCATCATAGATAAAGAAAGCATGCTTATAAGTATGTTTTCATTATATCAAAATTAAACCAACCTCATCAAATCATCACAGGTCTTGGAAAAATTTACCAATAAAATTCTCAGAATCCATCATTGAATAAAAATAAATCATTCACAACCTTAGACAATCATCATCGATCAAAGAAAAGAAGTGGAGAAAAGAAGATTTCTTAAATAATCAGGTTTAGGGTTTCACATGTGAAGATATGACCAAAAAATTAAGGACAAATTCATTTTCAAAATTGCATCATTGACAAGAGCAAAATATGCATTCACCTCAACACTAATACACAAAAGTACATTAAGTAACATGTAACTCAAGACTTAGTTCCATCTTAGTCAAGTAAACAACATCATAACTTAGAGCACATTACATAATTATATTATAATAGCATCATAAAAATAATAATGAAAAATCTGACCAACAAAACTTTAACCTTGACTTATTTAAGCCCTTTCTAGGTTCAAGCAAGCTAAAATCTCTTCTTCTCCAACCAAGTGAACCAACAACAACCACTAACACAAAAATATTATCGATTAAAAATAACATAAATTTGATACACAAAAACTAAACAAAAAATTTCTCTAACATAGGTTTGAAAACCTTACCTCACTGAATCACAACTCCAGCAATGCTCAAGCCTGAGTGTTTTCCCTCAATTAGCAAATTTGTCCTCTAATTGATAACCAATTATATGAAACCCTAAAATTGAAAGAGTTACACACAATCATATACATGTAAAAAGTTAAAGCAAACTAATTTAAAATAAATTATGAAAAGAAATCTGGAGGCCTCTTATGTTCGTCAAATGACCACGAAGTTGACGAACACATGCACAACACAAACAGATTCAAACCCTAGTAGCAACACCTTCATTTTGATGAACAAAATCATACAACTTAGAAGAGTCAGAACAAGTGATTCTAACCAAAAGAAAATAGGTGAGAAGATAACATTCAATAAACCCTGTGTAGTATGTATTACACATAGAATAGAGAATATTATATCCAGAGGTGAGGAATGGAAGTCCTGAGGAAAATACACAAAACTTGGAGGTTAAAGAATGATCTAAAGGGAAGCTGAGACTGTGGTTGGTGGATAGTGGAAGTGAAGAAGGAAAACCCTAATAAACATAACAAAGAACCATGAACAGGAAGACAAAGAGAGACTTTCTAACTCAATTCAAGAGAGGTGCAAGCAAATGAGAGGAGATTATAGGTATACACCATTAACCCCAATCAACACTTAATGCCAAAGGTGAAACCAATTTGGGCCTCAAGTATACGACTAGCCCATTCATCGTATAGGTCAAGGTAATGTATCGTATACTATATTTTAGGTCGATTCAGATAAATGCAGGTAACAAAATATCCACCTAATCTTGTGTGACCTTTCTCATTATAAATCGGTTTAATTAACCTACCCTACCTATTTTTGACCTAACCCACCTGCTTAAACGTTTCAAGTCAGTGGGTTGGTCAATTTCGAGTAAACCTTTGTATCACATTCAGATCTAATAAATCCTTTTTTTTAACTCTTAATTTTTTTCACTTTCTATCTAAACAAAAAAAGATCACATTTCTAAATTCATTATTTTTAATAATTTTATGCATTTTAATATATGATTACAGATTAATTTAAATCATTCTTCTCTTACTATATTTATTTTACAGTTGATTTAATATGGCACACGTTAAAAAAATGAAAAATTCTAATTTATTAATTATAACCATATTTAATATATGAAAAAAAAATCCACTTTCAAAAAACAAGCTAGAACAAACGTGATAACTAAACGTTATCTTCGCTAGTCTTATTTACTAAACGTTATCTTCGCTAGTCTTATTTCTATTAAAGTTGTATACTCCTACTTCTGTATGCTACTCCTTTAACATCAATCATCAATTGTTAAGATGAGCCAACAACATTAAGTTTTTTTTTTTTTTCAAAAAGTTAAGGTATAAAAATCTTATAAAAAATTTATATTATTTTTAGTCCTTTTATTATATTTAATGTGTGATATTAGTCACTTAATAACTTTTCAAAACAAATTTAATGTTTTGATCTTTTATTTATTATAAATAAATTTTTCTATCACTTTTTTACTTTTTAAACTGCAAAATTTTTATTTTTATTTTAAATTCTAACAATTTAAAATAATTAAATTATTTCAAAAATTCTTTCGTTCAAATTTATTAATTAAAGAAAAAAACTCTTTTAACACATGTTTACTGTTGTATAAGTTTAATCATAGTTTTTAATAAAATATTAATTTTTTTAAAATAAAGCTCTCAAAATTATCTCTTTTAAACCTTAATTTCACCAATTTCTCCAAATATCAAAAAGTTATTTAACTTATAAATTCTTAAAACCGTTTCACATCACAAATCTCTCATAAAACCCAAGGTTGTAGTTAAAAAATAAATAATGAAAGGATTATATTTGTTTAATTTCAAAAATAAAAAAGTTCATTTATTCAAAAAATTTAAAAACAAAAATTACATATTTTAAATTTAAAAAACTGAAAATATAATTAAGCATAAAACTTTAAAAAAGACATAAATCTTCCTATTATTCCTTAATTTTGAAAAAAAAAACGTATATATTTTTTTACACATTAAATGAAGCAAATTTTTTTAAAATAATATTAAAATATGACCCATATTATATATAAATGATGGATGTGAATTAATATATTCTTAATAGTTTGATTTATAAAATGCATAAAAAGTAATTTATTTTAAAAAACATAATTTATCATCTGAATTTTAGGTAATTTTTTTATTTTAATACATGTATTATTTGAATATATATATATATATATATATATATATATATATATATATATATATATATATATATAATGATGACTAATTCTAAACATATATTGTCGGAAACAGGTATAAAGTGACGGATGGTAACATAAAAGGAATAAATCTTAACCGTAGAACTAAAATAAATAGTTAAGATTATATTTTATTAAAATAATTATAACTATTTATATATAATTACATTAGTCTGTTTGTTTCCAAGTTCAACAAAGAGGAATATTGATTGTCAATAACGATGGGAGAGAAGGAATTATGTATGCAGTATGAACATCTTCAGTGGTAAAAGATCTTATTTGCTTTGGGAGGAGTTGATTTTGAAGATTTCTAACATTTTAACAAATAGAAAGATTAAACATTTATGTATAATTGCATGTTTATTTTTTTCTACTATTTTAGTGCAAATTTTGCAAATTATCATTCTAATGTAAATTTTAAAAAATTTACTGATTTAGCATAAATTATGTCCGAGAAAAGTGCCTTCAACATAATAATCATGTTTTCACATTGCTCATTAGTTTAGATTTAAATTACATAAAAATATTATATATAAAAATAATTCCGGGGGATGTTTTAATAGAAGTTATGTTGAGAAATTTCAACTTCAAAAATCGTAATTCTGACCCGTGTTATTAATTAAAAGGAACTATGATTTTTTATACAGAAATTGTAGGGTTATATTTTCTAATCAATTGAAATTACAACTAACAAGCCAGTTATGAGCAACACTCATGTGCAATAGTATTTTATTTTATTTTTTTGCATGGGTACTTATATTGCATTACAAATAAAAATAAAATATTTTAACATACAAAGAAAAAATATTTCGTAATTTAAATACTTTCAATAACAACTAAGTATAACAATAGGATAGGTAAGGAGTTTTGTTTTCTTTCAAGGATGCAAGTTTATAGGATGTGAGGATAAAATTTTAAAATTCAATCTCAACTTTATCTGATTGGATTAAATTTGAAAGGATCTATATCTTAATTTTTTAATAATTTTGATTTATTTATATTTAAGAAAAAATAATATATCAAGTATGTTTTAATTTAAATTATATAAATTAAGTATTAAAAGTCTAAATAAAATAAAAAAGTTGAATAATTAAATTATATTTTTAACAAAATTCAATAATATTATTATAACAAATTTGGAAGAAAGATGAAACAGACATTTATATTTTGAAATCGGAGACATGTTGAAGTGGAATTATTCTTAAACTTTAATAAAAAAAAATCATCAAAATTAAAATAGATTTGATGAATACTCAAATATATAAATTTTATTATTATGTATACTTACCACCTAAATGTAGTTTTAATTCAGTTGGGAATATAACTCCAAGCCTCTTTATATAGCTATAGATTTAATGTGATTTTAACAACATTAGCTGTATGCCATAGATTTATTTATTTTTCGTGTCTTTAACAACATGAGCTGTATGAGAATCCCGACTTTGATAATTTTGATGTCATAGTTCACGGTTACAACTTTAAGATTGTAGTTTCCAAACATGACTTTTATTTTTTAGGAATATTTTAATTAAATATAGAGATATTTTTATTAAATATAAATAATATTAATTTTGTATATAAATAATAATAAAAATATAATTAATAAATAACATCTTATTATATTTATTCTAATTTTAAAAAAAATTACAGCAACTTTGCATATAAATTTGTATATATATATACATGTAATTAAATAAAAATAAAAAAATACAAAATAAAAGATAAATAAAAATTGATTAAAACTTTTTCTATTATTTATTATATGATTTTATGTAATTTTTATTTTAATTATTATATATTTTAATAATATTTTAATTATTTTACATATTATATTATATTATATATTTTCATTTTTTATTATATTTTATTTATTTTCATATCCATAATAATATTTTTTTACAGTATTTAAACAATAAACTTTTATTAAATTTAACTTTTATATTTTATTTGTTATATTTTTTTTTGTTTGGGATGAATTATAAGTAAAATAAATAAAAAGAAAGAATGATAAAAATATTTTCTACTTTTATTTAACTATATAAATAGAAGAAAAGTAATTATTTTTTGATAAAATTCATAAAAATAATCCTTCAATTTAAATTTAATTAATATAAAATAAAAAATAAATTGTTTTTTATATTATATTTTCATTCGTTAAAATAAAAATTATTTTAAAATTTTCTATTCCTATCTATTTAATAACTTATTTATTTATCTTATTTTTATTTTATTTTCTTATTTTTCTCCTCTATAGAGCATCAGAGCTAAAAGTCACCTTTTACATCCGCACAGAACATTAGAGGGAAGTCGCTTTTTCAATTCACGCACAAATGTTAAATTGATACAAATAAATAAATTTACATTATAACAAAAAACTATTTTGCAATTTACTCTAGAGCAGTAGAAAAGGCATTGAACAATATTCTTAATGGTAGTCTTTCTCTTTATATGAATTCCAATATTAATGGTGAGACTAATTTTTAACATATAGGTATACAAGGACAGAGATATGATAACATGAAAAAATTATTTTAACTGTATAATTAAAATGAATAGATGATGGCATGCCATTTTAGTATAGTTTTATAAAGAACAAATAAGTTGTTTAATAAAAGAATATACATGATTTAAATAAATAACTTACACACGCATAATGATTATTAATGTTTTTTTTCCAGCGGGACAAAGCTGAGTCAGATCGGTCAATGATGAACATTGGATTCCATTTTAAAGTTTCAAAGATTCAACCGTTGCGTAATTTTCTATTTTGAATTATTTTTAATTTACCATTCAAATAAAAACTAGCTGCCTCGTACCGTACACATAAGGATTCGGTGACGGTCACGGGCGCGCCTCTGTGATGAGTGATTACAGGACACGTGTA
This sequence comes from Canavalia gladiata, assembly GCA_037954105.1. Lineage (NCBI taxonomy): Eukaryota > Viridiplantae > Streptophyta > Magnoliopsida > Fabales > Fabaceae > Canavalia > Canavalia gladiata. Next base: position 9,622,507 of record CM075658.1, on the reverse strand, counting down.
GGGCCAGTGATGCACTTCAGCATAGAGACGTTAACCGAAGAAAAGTTTGATTCATGATCTGTGTCACTGTAACCACCGAGCAAAATGACGAAACCTCTGTCACTTTGTGCTGCTAGTACTTGCCTACTTGGGTGCTGTGTGCAATGGATAATGACATCTCTAAGTACCCAAAATTTTATACACATGTATGTTATGAATACCAAATCACTTATGGAATCATATGTTTCCATTATTATTTACTTAAATAAATGAAAGAAAACAGATAAAAGTATTCTTATTTTTTACTTATTATATTAAACTTTCCTCTATTTTTTAAATATATTTTCTTATTTTATAAATACAATATAGTTTTATTTTTTATTTTATTATATGGATACAAAAATCTTTATAATGATTTTAAACATAAAACACTAAATATCTTTTATGGATTAAATATTATATAGATTATTTTCTAACTTTTAAAAGAAATAGAATTAAATTTAAAAAATAAATTATTAGATACTTAAATATAAAATTTGAGCTAAAATTAGAATAACATAAAAAATTAGTAATAGAGTAAATTTTAATTTGTTATATTCAAAAATGATAATAATTATCTTAAGTTTGTTATAAAATTTTTAAAAATATAATCATGTAAAACTATTTTTAATAAGTTAGATTTATTATGTTTTTAATAATTGAAGCGCTTATGAGTTTATTATTAATTTTATTATTTTTAGATATAAATTATATTATATTTTATTATTTATACTTTGTTTTTCAACTTTAACTCATCCGAACATAATGTTTATGTTCAATGTAATACTTTTTTAATCGAAATTATTTCATTTTTAAATATCTTAAAATGGAAGAAATCAAACATTTATCTTTTAAAAATAAAAAAGTAAATCTGTAAAAATAATATAACATAGTATTTTTCTAAAATGAACTAAATAAAATATATTTTTTATTTAATAATTACTATATAGATTAAATTTATTTATAATAATATTTGGAGTACATGTTTTTATTAAACGGTTGAGGTTATAACAGCTTTTTGTATTTTACAAACTGATTGAATCAATTGATTTTATTTTAACATATAATGCGTTATTTAAATATTAAAAAATGTTCATTACAAAAATGTGAATATATAAATTTTAAATTTATCTAAAAATTAATGTATACAGTTTTTAAAAACAATGCTATATAATTGAATAACTAAAATTAAATTTTATAAATAAATTGTTAAATGCAAATATATTTTATGTAAATTATAGATGTTTTACAGAAAATAAATTGAGAACATTCACCATATGATAAAATTAACTTTTCAATAATTTTTTTCAGTATCCAAAGTTTTAATTCTAAAAAATGAAACATATGACATTTAAACTGTTCAGCTATCGATAAATCCATATATTTTGTTACGGTTATGACTATGCCTATGAAAGAAAAATCCCACAAAATATGCGTGGATTTTATCATATTGTGGTACTATAATTTATTTCGATTTTAATTTTAGTTTTTATGTGTTAAAAGTTAAATTTTTTATTTTTGTAGTTTTTTAAGCTTAAATTAAATCTTTATGATTGAAATTGTTTAAATTTTATTTTGTTTTATTTTTTTATCTCTATATTCTATTAGATATCCATTTAAATTATTGTACCTAGCAAAATACGTACTTTTGACAGATAATTGATAATAGGAATTAAACCAAAATATTTAAAAGATACTTTTTTTTAAATACACTACCAAAACTAACGTAAACTAATATATATATATATATATATATATCGACTCCCTACCTTATTACTTGTGGCAATGGCTCTTTTTTGTTCTACGAGGTTTAGGATAGATGTTACTATGAGTTAGTGATAGAAAAATGGCTTCCGTATAAGTAAAATATGATTAATTTTATCATCTTTAATTTTAAAGGGGTATTTCGAGATGCAAATGTAATTACTTACAAAAAAAAAATTAGGATAGTTGTTTTTTACAATTATATAAATTATTAAAAATATATTAAATTAATAAATTTTATATTTAATTTTAATGGTTACAATATTTTTCAAAAGATAACTTTTAACAATATAAATTAGTAAAAATTAAACTGATCATTGTTTATTTTATAAATCTGTCAGTAAAAAAATTGTTTCCAGTATGTGCAGGTACATGAAAAAATTAAGTATGTGTAATGTTAAATATAAATTTAATTATTTAATGTCAATGTGATAAAATTAGTAAGTAACATTTTTCATTTTTCATATTTAATATTTTATAAAAATATATTATTAAAATAAATATAATTATATGAAAATAGAAAATTAAAATTATATTTATATATATATATATATATATATATATATATATATATATATATAAACTAAAGAAAACCATCATCTCAAAGGTGTTAAATTTGTTATAAGTTGCTGATAACATCCAACAGGGTGCAAGTTGAAGATAGAGGCTTAATTTGGAGGCGAGTATAGATATAGGTCTTTAATGTTTAAGCGTTTGAACTAATGTAATGATGGTTATATTTTAAAAAATTATTTTTTATTAATGATGTTAAATGATAGATAATAATAACTTTAATTTTTATTATATATTTTTTATTTATTAAAAAATAATTTAAATAATATAATTATTATAATTTAATATATTTTATATCAATTTATACGTTGCAATATGTTTTTTAGTAAATTGGATCTTTGTAGCTCTAGATGTTTTTTAACATCACCTAATCTGAGAAATATGAGTTAATATTTAAGATCCTTTCACATTTGTGCATGGAACACAATACTTTGTCAAATGATCAAAGAGTTGGGCCTTGAGTGAGCTCTCAACTCAAAGAAATATTGAGAAGATTGTAAACTATAATAGGATAATAATAATATTAAATGTAGACAAATTACGTGAAGATTGATATATGTAAGTAAAGTAATATTATAGTTTATTTTTCAAGTGGAAACTCACGGTAAACTTTACAGTGAGGCAAAAATAAAGTTTAAATAAAATATTTTAGCCTTCTTTATTTTGTGCTTGTTATATAATTTTTTAATGTTAAAAAACTTACACAAAACTTTTTATATTTAATATAAATATATTTTACTTAGATTGCAGAGCTTTAAATTTAATAATATTGACAAAAATACTTTTATGAGAGATTTTGACACATTATATAATTCTTTTATATGCTAAACATTACACAAGTCCTTTTTTCTGATACATTGCAACTAAATTTGAAATATTTAAAATTATTAAATATTTTAAATATAAAACTTTGAAGATAATATTTTTTAAAATAATTTATAGTTTATATTTTTAAATAATAAAATGTAATCACTTTAATTACCAAAAAATGTTTTCAAAATGTTAAAAAACAAAAAGGGTATCATTTTTTAAAAATAAATATAAATTTGTGTGACTAATTTTTTTATTATAATAAACTTAAAGATAATTCTTATCGTTTTGAATATATAAAAAATAATTTACTCCACTACGTGATTTTTCCATGTTACTCTGGAGTTTTTTTTATCTCCATATTTAAATATTCAAATATTTTAGTTGTAGTACATTTTAAAAATAAAAGAAAGTTTGTGTAATATTTAATACATAGAATAAAATTTGATATAACATATTTGAATTTGTTATAAATATATTTTTATTAATGTGATAAAAACAATAAAATTTAATGATTAAAGTATAATATATTTATAAATTACAAAAAATGGAAATCTTTTATAAATAGAGAAAAACTTATGTAATAAATGTAAAACAAAAAAGTATTTTAAAATAATCTACTCTAAAAAATATATAAAAACATACAACTCTTTGTAATAAACTAAATATACACATTCATGATTCACTTCTTGATAATTTAAGTACTGGAATAACCAATGTAAGTAAAAAATAAATAAATAGTTCGTGGATTTGCCATGAAAGAGTAACTGCAGAACTGAACTTGTTAAAAGATAGGGAAAACTTCAAATAAAGAAAAAACTTGTAAATCTTTTTAGATACAAGAAAATATATCATATCAAGGGGAACACTCATTCTAGAAAACTTGAAGATAGAAAAATTTAAAAGCTTTTATAAACATCAAAATTCAACATGATTTTTTTTATATAATAATATAATACTTGAAATGTATCTAGAACCTGAAGTTATATGTCAAAAGGATATAATTTTATTTATACAAAAAATTATAAGAAAATGTTTCCAAATTGTTCATATAAAAATTATAAATGATAGCAAAACTATTTTATTACATGCAGTGACGAACTAATTTAAATTTCCAAGCCCCACTTGGTGTTAAATGGACTGATACACAAGCTTGTAATTATTTTTAAAAAAAAAACTGCCCAGAGTGATTTACAAATCATTCCAAATTATTATTCACGTTTTATATTTGAAATAGTTGTTTAAAAAGAAAATGATATTTTTATTTTTGTTGTAGGCAACTTAGTCGATTATTCACAGACTTACCGGTCAATTGATATAGATTAATGGTTAGATAAATTAAACTTTATTGGTCTAAAGCTTGTGTGACCTACAGATTATGTGAATCGCAACCCATATTCTCGGTTATATTATGTTATGTGATGTACAGAATATTTGTTAATTAATAATTAAATTATTTTGATGATGATTTACGTGCCTTTTCATAAGTTTGAGTTTGACGGAAATCTACTTGTTGCAACTATTAACAAATATTCTTTAGTATTGACTCTTTGTTTGTTTAGACAGAAATAGAATTTTAAAATAAAAATGCTAAAAATAATTTTTAAAATATGAGTTAAGAAATTAAAAATATTTTTTATTAGATTTCTTATTAATAATTTTATTTATATTTTTAATAAAAAAATTAAAATTTATTAATAAATACTAAAAATTCCCCAAAAAAACAAGGAGATAGTGAAAAAAAAAGAAGAAAAGAATACTGTTTACAACATCTCACTTATATCTTATTTGTTCGGTTAGAGAAATAATTCTTACACTTTTTAAAATAAAATATATATTTTATTTAAAACATGTGATTTAAACTAACTCTTATATATAGATTAATTTTACTTATTTTAAATGAAGCAAGTATTTACGTGGATGTAAATAATTGAGGAAGGAGATATAAGTTAGACAACCTATGATTTATTTTTTAAAGACAAGAGTCTCGTTAAGTAAATTTTTTAAAGATTTAAGCTATTTTTATTTTAAAATTTAAATTATTATCAAACCAGTCTTTCAAATTTTTATCATTAAATTTATTCTTTATTATCTTTCCTGTTATAAAAAAAAAGTGTTGATAAAAAAAATGTATACACTGATTTTGCGAGAGAAAGAAAAATTGTGCATCTTAAATTCATAATCTCGTTTAAATCATTAAAATTAATATAATGATTGGAAGTTCGGATAATAAGTGGAGATAATTCAATATGAGATCGTTAATTTAAACATGATCGCTTTCTTGTAAAAAAAATATCTAATCTCGTTGTCCCTTTTCAACATGAAGAGATGTTCATGTCACACTGTCTTAGTCCTTTTGTTCATATATATATATATATATATGATTATTATATTTTTAAATATTTATTATTATTTTTGTGATATTAAAGAATAAGATACATAGTTTAAATAAAAATTAAAGATGATAAAGATATTTTAATTATCATTATATCTGTTAAAATATAAAAATTCATAATAAAATATTTTACACTAATTGTTAGTAATATTAATAATAATTGATAAATATAAAATATTATTAGGAGAGTTATTTTTAATCAACACAATTAAGAGAATTGTTTATATTAAAAGAATTTGGAATATAGTATAATTAGTTTATAGGAGAAGGATGACTATATTTTAAAATAAAAAATAAATAAATTACAATTTAAGAATTTTTTAGGAGAAAGAGAAATTTATTCTGAAATAAATTAATAATATATTTTAATTTCAAAACATTACTATAAAAATATAATAAAATAATTATCAAACACATGAATCAGTTGATAGAGGTTAACTTAACTTGATTAAAAAAATTTAAGTTTAAATTTTAAATTATAAATATAGCTAAAATTTAGAAAATAACAACTATAATAAATGTATTCAGTTTAAGAAGGATTATCTTCAATAAAAAAATATATTTATACATATTTTTTATTTATTATTTTGTATAGTGAAAACATTTTTAAATATATTTTTACATTTATCATATATTTATTTCATTCTTTTGTATTTATCTATTTTATTTTTATATCTTTTATTTTCCCCTGCTTCCTTTCTCACCTAAACTGGATGTAAAGCATTTATGTCAACGAAATATTTTTTGTTCAAATAAAGTAAATTCTCAATGGTTTAAGTTTAAGGACAGTTAAAGTTTTAGTACTTCAGTTGCGAAGATAACATTCTCGGTATAGATTAAATGATTAATGTGTTATTTTAGCAAAAAATAAATAAAAAGGACGGGTCAAGTGTATCAATCTTTTTTAACCATTCATTTTTTTCTCTCAACTGTTTCTCAATTGAATTGTTTATGAGAACTAATTTTATATGTTTAAAATATTAAGATTTAAAAATAATAACTTCAAAATATACTAAATATTTAAGTTTAGGCATCTTATCATAAATCTGTTTAATTTAATATGTTTATAAAACAAATACCTTGTAGAATATTATCCAGATGTTTCATATTAATTAAGAATATAATTACTTCATTTGTTTCCAATAAGACTTTGGGTTTGTTTTTTTGTTGCTTTAATTTAATCTATGTAGAATTTTGATTCCCTAAATTATTTGATTGAAAACAGTTACAATCTCTTAACTTTTTAAAATTTAACAAATTTGATCTTTTGTAAATTTTATTTTATATCTAAAATTTTTATTTTTTATTTTCTACTTTAAACTTTTACAAATTGGATTAAATTAAGTTATTTTTTATTTAATCTTCATAAATAAAATATTAAATTTCACCAAAATATATATATATATATATATATATATATATATATATATTCAATCTTCAATTTCACTTTCAAATTTTATCATATATTTACAAAAAGTCTTACTTATAAACCTTTTAAATTATTTAATATTTCAATATCTTCATATATGTAAAAAATAAATAAAAATAGCAATTTAAATATCTTAATTTTAAAAATATAATAGAAATCATTTTTTTCTAAAAAAAAATGTAATTAAACATATAACTCAAACAAACTTCCAATTTTAAGCTAATTTTTGGAGTGCATCGGATGTAGCTCATTTTTCCATGATATCCTGCAAATTTACACTCTAGGTATTTAATCTTAAGCATAAAAATGACGTAGATTTCTCAACTTAACTATATTAATCAACCAAAAAAAAAACTATATTAGAATAGCTTTTTATAAAAATAATATTCCTTTTAAACTAAACTTTGAGAGAATGACAAGTCTAGTCGATTTCCAATACTATCTATTTTTTCTGTTTTATATTAGACACTTAGTTAAATCTTTTAATTTATCTCAACATATTTAACACTTAAAAATTATTAATTATTTTTAATAATATCATTTTTAAATACTCAAATAAATTTATAACTACATTTCAACTCATTCAATAACATTTTTCTATAAATGAACTTTTATAGCTACATTTCAACTCATTCAATAACATTTTTCTATAGATGAACTTTTTTATTGTTGTAATTTACATAAATAATAATTATTTAGAAGAATTATTCATTACGCCGAAATATGTAAACAATAGGAGGCGAGAGGAATATATAACATGAACCAGAAAAAAGGAATCTATAACATTATTGGTCTTATTAATTGAAGCTTTAATTATAACTCGTAAAGGTGTGCCCAAAGTGACGCGAAAATTTGTAACTTCTATAAAAAACAATTGGATCAGAATTGATTTTCATGAGTGTAATTTCTATGCAGTTGAATTTTAACGACAGAGGTTTAAAGGAAAAATAAAATTAACTATAGACGATCAAAACTCAACAATTTTATTTTGAAAATTTGAATCAGTTTAGCTTTAATTTTTAATTGAAAATTTTAAGGTTTGTAAATTTAATTTTTGTTCAAAATTTGAGTTTTTTAGATGATGTTTGATACGTGAAAATATTTTTATTTATAAAAATTTTATCTTTTGTTTTGTTTTTAACATTTTATATAAATAATAATAAAAATAAAAAAATTTATTTATTTATTAGTATTTTTAGTATAAAATTTAAAAATATATATAAAAGAAAAATAATATTTTGTAAATGAAAATAAAAATAAAAAAACTGAAAATATTTTCATAAATCAATACCACCTAATTCTTGTAATTTTTTAAAAAATTACTCATTAATTTTTTAATCATTGCCTTTAATGTAACACCAGACTAATTTAAAAAAAAAAACTGCCGTTAAAAAGAATCATTATTTCTATTAAAAATTAACACGTGTTAACCTCATTAAAATATAAAACATTTTTTGAAACAATAATTTATATATATATATATAATTTACATTAATATAATACATTAAATTAAAAACTTAATTTATAAACCCTACATCCTAACAATGGGCCTGCAACAGCATATTTCGTCAAGATTATTTTCTTAAGATGTTTTGTTTATTGGATGGTGCAGAATTGCACTACGATTCCTAAATAAAAAAAAGGAAAATAATGGAATATGATTCAAAAGGAAAACATATTTTAGAATTGGAACAAAGGAATCTTTGTCTTTCGATTAACAAAAAAGATAAAATAAAATAAAAGAAACACATGATCGTGGATGAGACGCCAAGTTGCAGGTGATTCTCTGAGAGTTGTATAATTATATGTGCTGCAATATCAGCAAAATATTTTTTATCATCGGATTCCCTAGTGAATGATTAAATATTATCCATCAATTTTTTTTTCACTGAGAAATGGACCCACTTATTCATTTACCAAATGATGAATTATTCATTGACATTATCCTTTAAGATAGAGCGCAAAAAAAAAAAAAAAAAAGAAAAAAACTTACCAATGAGTGATCACATTGCACTCAATTGACCATTCCATTTAATGTGTGATTGGTTAAGTTTCTTTATTTTTATTATCACTTGTAAAGTAAGTAACAATTTATGTAAAATTAAATAATTTCAAGCATACACTTAACATACTTCTTATTTTCTTTGAAACTGAATAATTAAAATTTCACATTTGCAAATCTGCAATTAGTAACAGAAGGAAAATTGACGGTTGCAAATGCAGGAATTTTTAAATTTATCATTTTAAAAGCCATTACCTTACTAAATAAATAGTTAGTTTAAACGGTATTTATATGTATAAATTTTTAAGTAAAATTTCTAATTGAAATTTTATATATAAAAAATTTTACTGGTAAAATTAATTCTATTGTAAATATTTTTAACTTGAAAAAAAAAAACTTGCGATGTTAAAAAGAAAGCTTATTGAGTATTGAAATTAAATTTAAGTTCAAATTTTTTCTATTAAATATCTAATAAGTTTTTAAAAATAAAAGAGTAACGGATAGTTACATCAGAACTTAGGACAAAAGTTGGTCTTTTGACGTACAAAAGAAAATTTTCTGCCTAGGTTGCCTAAAAAGTGAAATCCATTTTAAGCAATACATATTTTAAAAGAAACAACTATTTGGTTAAAATGTTTATTGAGGTATATTATTTCAGTCTAATTTCAATTAATTAACATATTTAAACTCAACTAAATCGATTTTTACGTCCTGTTAGAATTTCGCATTTAAAAGATATATAAGGTAAAGATAATTTTTATTTTACAAATTAATTTTTAAATTAAATTAAAGTTTAAGATAATATCAACATCTATCCTAAATTTAATAATACCCGTAGATATTTAATTTAACAGATTTCACGCTTATGTTCAGGTTATGCAAATACAATTTATGTAAACAGTTGAATACTTAAAAAGAAAATGTCAGTTGAGTAAAATGACAAAATAGATAAATTTAAAACATCAAATAACTAATATTGTATATTATTTAAAAAAAACGCAATATATATCCGCGTAAGATTAAAATGAGGTAAATATGATTATATTTTCTATAAATATATTTAAAGTTAATTTTAATCAATAACTATAATCAATTAATAAATAATATAACATTTTTAAAAGTATAAAAATTAACAATAAAAATTATTTAAAAAAATTTAAAATTATAAATATTATAAATAATATTGTTTAAAAATTAAAATGATATTTATTTAGAATAAAAATATATTTTACTCATTAAAAATATAAGAAAGTTGTGGCACTTTATGGTAAAAAAATACTTTGGTTTTGAAATGGAAAGGATAAAACGGTAAACTGGTTTGAATGTAGCATTGGGTGTGGCACATTGAGAATTCACAATTTCATATTGATGAAATACGAATGCAGAGACCCACAATGAGTCAATCCCTCTCTTCATTTTCATCCTTTTTATTATTCTTTTCCCATGCTTTTTGGTTTCCCCCTCGTGCAAACTGCAAACCTCTACCCTAATTTTTTTTATTATTATTATTATTAATATAAAATACAAAAATACACAAAAACATTATTTATAAAAAAATAAAATTAAATTAAAAAAAGAGGGAGAAGAAGGGCATGAATATTTATATGATAATAATGTGGTTGAGTGTGTTCCACCTATTTGTTAATCTGAACTGGGAGGAAAAGGATAGGGAAAATGACAAGAAAGAGGGAGCTATGAAGTGACGGTTTTTCATTAATTAATAAATAATAATATAATATGATGATGATGGAAAGTGGAAAGAGAGAGAGAGAGGAAAAAAGGGTGTTTTTTGGAAAGAGGAATAAAACAAAAGAGGCTTAGCATAGTGGTGCTGTTTAGTGGGTACCCCTTCTTTCATAGAAACTAAGAAAGGGGGACGCTGGCTAGTCCCATTGGACTTTTGTGGCTGAAGAAAGGGGAAGAGGGTTTTGAAGTTGTGACCTTGTATTTCTTCAGACTTAGGCTGAGACTGCATTTTCTGTTACTTTGTTGTTTGGGTGGGTTTGAACTTTGAAGGGTGTTGTTTGTTGTTATGGGTTCTGGTTCTGGTAGTGCTGCCACTGTGCTCCTTGGTTTCTGCTTATGGGTTTTCTTTATCTCCTTCTCTTCTGCTGCTAGACTCAGTGCTTCAAGGCAGAAGTTTGAGGTTGCCAAGCATTTGAATCGTTTGAACAAGCCTCCTCTCAAGACCATTCAGGTTTTCCTTCTCTCTCTCTCTCTCTCTCTCTCTCTCTTAACTTTTTGTGTGTTTCTTCTTGTTTTAACCTGTTTGGCACCCAATAAATTTGCCTTGTTTTGGAAAAAAAAAAACACTTTTTTTGGTTCCCTCTGCACCCTTGTTTACTGAAATGGTTCTGTACCTTTCACCTATTTTGACTTGAAAATCAAATAACTCTCTCTTGCAGGTTGGTGCTACTGATTTTTTAAATGTGTTTTGTGATTTATGTCTCTCTATATTTTATTATACGTAGATCTTTTATTTTGATGTGCTGATTTCCTAAACTTCTAATTTTTTTCCCTATCTATACCCCTCTTTCCCCAAAATAAAAGAAAAATCATAGCCCTTTTGATGAAATTATTGGTTGGGTTCTGAAGGAGTAATTAGAAAGTACTGAAAGAAAGAACTATGTAATGATTTGCTTACTTATTTTCATTTTTTAATCAGCTACTGGATTTTAAAAAGTAGAAAGCTTGTTTTTAATTTAGTGTTTCAAGTGTTAATAGTATGATTTGTCATTGTTGCAGAGTCCAGATGGGGATATAATAGACTGTGTGCATGTTTCAAAGCAGCCTGCCTTTGATCATCCCTTCCTCAAAGACCACAAGATTCAGGTCCATTTTCTTTACTCAAGATCTGATACTGTTCTCTTATTTTCTTTCTTCATTTTTATGCAGTTCTTTCTATTCTAATACTATGCCTTTGTTATAATAGACGAGACCAAATTTCCACCCTGAAGGGCTTTTTGAGGAGAACAAGTTATCTGAAAAGCCCAAAGAAAAAGCAAATCCTCCTATCACTCAACTGTGGCATGTGAATGGTAGATGCCCTGAGGACACAATACCCATCAGGAGAACAAAGGAGGATGATGTTCTGAGAGCAAGTTCTGTCAAAAGATATGGAAGGAAGAAGCACAGAACAATCCCTAAGCCTAGGTCAGCTGAGCCTGATCTAATTAACCAGAGTGGGCATCAGGTAATAATAGTTTTTGAGTGCCTTGTAGAGTAGTGTTATTTGTATCAGGCTTTCTTGTTCCCTGTTTTAAATAATAGCCATGGTCTTGTTTTCTGATGGTGTGTCTTTATGTGTTGTTGTTGATCAGCATGCAATAGCATATGTTGAAGGAGATAAGTACTATGGAGCCAAAGCCACTATAAATGTATGGGAACCCAAGATACAGCAACCTAATGAGTTCAGCTTGTCTCAGCTCTGGATATTAGGTGGCTCATTTGGTCAAGATCTTAACAGCATTGAAGCTGGCTGGCAGGTACTAAGAATCTCTATCCATTTATTCTGAGCATGGAAACTGATTAATTATACCTGCAGATTGTAATGACTGTATGTTCATGATAACAGGTTAGCCCAGATCTTTACGGCGATAACAACACAAGGCTATTCACCTACTGGACGGTAAGCTTATATGTTTTGAGCCTGCTTGTGTGGCTCTGATTTTTGTTCTAATTTTTATGTTTATCCTAAAATATTCTTTTTTATCAAACTTGCTTTCTGCGTTTTGTAGAGTGATGCATATCAAGCTACAGGCTGCTACAACCTCCTTTGCTCAGGATTTATTCAAGTAAACAGTGAAATAGCAATGGGTGCAAGTATTTCTCCAGTATCTGCATTCCGAAATTCCCAGTATGATATCAGTATACTTATCTGGAAGGTAAAAACCAAAGAATTCCCCGTAGTTATCAATCTGTAAAAATAAGCCACCTTTTAAGTATGAATAGTCTCATCATCATTCTTCCAGCTAGGTGTTTGGCATGTGGACCATTGTACTGTCCCAAGTGCTTGGATTATTGGAGACCTATCATCTTTCTCCCATTTGCATGAGACATGACATGTGGAAGATCCAAGAGGCCCATGTTTGATAATTCATAACTAGTATGGGAATCTTGAATTATTCATGTGTCCACTCAATAACCTGCCAGTAAAAGCTTTTTACTTAGGATAAAATGCATTCTTGGTGGCAGTGGTTCCACAGTAGAATCTTCTTTATAGCAAAGATCTTAAGGATCTCGTTCCAATTTCCTTTGATATCATATATGGACCCCAATTGTAATTGATGATTGGACACAACAATTCAACCTTCAAGAACTCTGAAAAGTCATGAATTGCTTATACACATTCCTATAGGTGCACAACACAGAACACGTTTGTATTTTTATCTTCCTTTTATACCTTTTAGAATTTAAGGTGGCCTCTCTAGTAACAATGGATATTCATAATACAAATTACTTTTCATTAACCTTGATACTGCTATAAAGTGTTGTTTTTACTCCTGTAGGATCCAAAAGAGGGACATTGGTGGATGCAATTTGGGAATGACTATGTATTGGGTTATTGGCCTTCTTTCCTGTTCTCATATTTGGCTGACAGTGCTTCCATGATTGAGTGGGGAGGAGAAGTTGTTAACTCTGAGCCTGATGGTCAACATACCTCAACTCAAATGGGAAGTGGTCATTTTCCTGAAGAGGGATTTGGTAAAGCAAGCTACTTCAGGAATATTCAAGTGGTTGATAGCTCCAATAATCTCAAGGCTCCCAAAGGCATTGGCACCTTCACTGAACAATCAAACTGTTATGATGTTCAAACAGGCAGTAATGGGGATTGGGGCCATTACTTTTACTATGGAGGCCCTGGTAAAAATCCAAATTGTCAATGAGGTAGAAAAGAAAAAAAGAAAAAAAGAAAAAATTGTAGCCTCTCTTGTATCATTCAATCCTAGTGTTAAAGTCCTTCTCTTTCTGACTTGTATACCCTTTTCTGTAGTGGAAAGTTTTGACTGTTTTTTTTTTTAATATTGAAAGATTCTCCATGTAAGATAGTGGAGAAGTGTGGCCAAGTTTCTCAAAAGCCTAAAGAAACAGGCCTTTATAACATCATCTTTGTATTTTTTTTTTTTGTTCACTCCTCACTCTTTAGGAGTGTTTTCAATGGCAATGGAGCTAGTCTTTTGTGATTACCAAAATTGGAAGTTACACCCAGAATGAGTTATTGATTATGTTCTATGATTTTGAATGATAGTGTATGGTACCACAGCCATGCTTGAAGAATGGGTCAAATAAAAAAAGTGAAAGTTAGTGACACCAAATGAGAAAAAATGAGAAAGGAATAAGAAATGAAACTGTGTTTTTGCCTTCAAAAAATAACTAAATAAAAGATGCTTGAAAAAGGGTTGCATGTGAGTGGCTGACAGTACTATTGTTTATTTCAACTTTATGTGTAAAAGTTGGCCCACTACACATTTTCAATCGCTTTCTTCCATCCTGCAAATCCATTGTAGTTTACCATTAAAGCCTGTGATCATGCAGTGCCAAAAGGTCACATGTCCACTTATTTTTAATGTTTGGTAGAGTACTTTTCCACTTAGTTTTAATGTTTGGTAGATTACTTGTATTCTTCATTGAACATAATTTTTTACAACTAAGTTAACATGTTTAAGAATTAAATTATATAACCTGATATACTTGGAAATTAAAATTAATAATTTTTATAAAATAAGTCAAATTATTAAAAATATGGTAAAAATTAATAATAAAATAAGATTACATTCTTATTTTTATTTTATCTTTTCTTTATTTTAAATTTGGTTGTATTTATTTATTATCACAATTTTTTCCACAAAATGTAGCTTTTTCGTTAATTATGACAGTTTTTTATAGATAAAATTGATAAATAAGATTAAATTGAAATTAAATAAAAAGAAAAAACGGTAAGATAAAATTAGAAGATTATTAAAATATTAGTTTTTTCATGAATTACTTAGATTTAACAAGAATTTGAGTTCTTTATTTTACATTTAATTTTAGTTTTAGTTTAAGTTTCTATTTTTTTTATTTTTATCATTTAGAATTTTTATTTTATAATTAGTTTAATTTCTATCGTTAAAAATTTATACTCAAGTGATAATATTATTTAAGTAAATATAAAGTTAAAATTAGAAGTTGCATTTTGTATTTTTTTTTTCTTCAAAAATGCCTGTAATTTTATCCGCATGTATTAACCTGGAAGTGCAAACAAAATGTGAGTAAAATATGAGTAGAGTTAAAATATTTTGGAATCAAACTGTATAATAATATATTTTTAAAATCAATTTTATTCTATTATGTTTTTAAGCGTTCTTAGATTCAATAAGATAGATAATTTCTTCTCTGAACTTATTATGTGCTATACTCATAGTTCCACTTATCATGAAAGCGATACTAGATTAGAAATTATTAGAATAATTCTCTTCTTTTCTTTTATATCTTTTATATTGTATTATTTTTAAATATTTTATAAAAAAAATAAATTATTTGTAGAATACAAAACTATAAAAAAAATACTTTATTCATTTTATAAAGTAAAATTTAATTTTGATAGTTTACTGCAAATATATTTTAATTTTTAAGTGTGAAATTTTTAAAAAATATTATTGTTTTAATATATTTTTAAAATATTTGCACATAAAAATGTTTTTAAATTTCAACAATTTTGTAAATTTTTAATATTTATATATACAATTCTATTGAAAATCAAAAATTAAGTTAAAATTTAATTAAAAAAATTTATTTATTTAATATAATTTATATCTTATATTCTTATTATTTGTTTATATCAAATTGTCAAGTTATTATATTTTTTAGATATTGATGTATATCAAATGTTACATAATGTATAATAGAATAACACAGTAGTGTATTTACTTTTATTGTATGTTATTTTTGTCTTATTTTTTTATTTTATTATATCCTAATTAGTAAACAAGTTCAAAAAATATATAAATTTTTTTAAATAAAATGCTATGTCAATATTTCCAATTAAATGAGTCAATAAATTTGAATATAAGTCAATCTTAGCAAAATGCAAAATTTTACACTTAAATTTTTTTTGTTAATTAGTAAATAAAATGAACTGTTTTCTTGTGAATTTTCTAAGATTTTTAGAATTTTTATGATTTATTTAAGATTTATTAGAAATTTAGACTTTTTGTGAAATTTTATTAATTTTTGAATAATTCATAAAAATTCTATAATTCCTAAACAAATTGAAAAAATTATTAAGTATTTTCATAAAATTTCTTAATTGGTAAATTCCCCCAAAATTTCTAATAAATACTTGTGTCTTGCTCATTTTATTCATCGTTCTTAAAAAATAAAAATTTTGTTTTGCAATTCTTAATTTCACGTAACGAGCTCTAATCACGAACTGGTCTCTTTTTCTATTGTTCGTTGTTTAGAGATTCGTATGAGTCAAGTGCAGTCGTAGTTATCTTGGGTCTTGTGCACATGTGGATTAAGGTTGCCTTTCCTTTTTGCAAAATAAAAACTTTGCTCATTTTATTCATCGATTTTCAAAATAAAAATTCTGTTTTGCGATTCTTAATCTCACGCGACGAGCTCTAAGCACGAACTGGTAGCTTTTCTGATGTTCGTTGTTTAGATATTCGTATGAGTCCAAGTGCCGTAGTTGTCTTGGGCCCTGTTCATATGTGGATGAGGATCGCCCTTCTAAAAATAGTTTTTTTCAAAAAATAATCAAACTATTTTTGAATATTACTTTTTAAGTAGCTCCGAAGGTCAAGCCTTCGAGCATCTTCCAAACACTCTTTTGAACATTTTCAAAGGTCAAGCCTTCAAAACATACCAGAGCTACGTAAGCCTTGAATTTTCCATTACACCGGAGAATACGTAGGAGCAGGATCAAGTTCTGTCAGGCTAACCTCCATCAAGTTATTTATTTCCATTATAATTAAAGGGATCAAGCTATTTTCATATAATCACACACTCAGTTTAAGGGTACCGTTCTCTGGAACGGGCGAATGGGGTGTCTAGCACCTTCCCCACCCGTAACCGACTCCTGAACCTAAATCTCTTCCTCGAGTCAAGGTTTTTTCCAATTATTTTCCCTTAAATAAAAATTTGGTGGTGACTCCACACAATTAAATAAAAATCTTGTACTCTGTTCAGGTATTTTTACTTACTTTATATGTTTTACGAAAAATTTTTTAAAAACATACCATGAAAACATCATAAAAAAAACATATTATCTTATGATTTCATCATATATATGTTTGAATATAATATATTCTTTATTCTTTTGAGACCTATTTTTTAGTGGTTAAAAATTGATTGATTAGAACCTAGCCTTGCATGCTTACATGTCAATGTGAGGCACAAAATCTATTTGCCGGTGCATGGTTTAGATACTACAGTGTATTGGTTTGTGATTCAAAAACTTAATCTAGGTATATAAAATCTTCTAACATTAAGAAACCTAAAATTAAAGTTTTAGTTTGTGATTCAAAATGTATATACAGGTATATAGAATCTTCTACCATATTAGAGAAGAAATCTAAAATTAAAGTTCATGATTGAATAAATTATTAATACATAATATTTGTTGTATTTTTTTTTTTACATTATTTCATAGGAAGGTTACTCTTGAATCACAATAAAATTAATGAACCAACGTTCATGATATTAGAAAGAATTTAGAAAGAATTTAGAAAGAATTTGGAACGGAAGAGCATGTAACATAAATTTAATTCTGATTATGATAATAATATACTTCATACTCTTCTCTTTACATGAAAAATACTGAAATTAGAAGTGAAAATTTGAAAAGATCATATCAAAACTTTATTCCTATTATAAAATAAATATATACAACTGAAGAAAAATAAGAACCTAGATTTAAGGAAATTAATCTAACAATAAGCATAATTTTGATGTTATTGGTCTATTTTTTATATGAGAGTACAATTATTTTCTATAAAAATATATAATTATATATATTTAATTTGATAATTATGATGTAACTTTTTAAATTATGTCAAAATATTGACACATAAAATTAGTACTGTAATATTTATTTAGTATTATCTAGTTAAATTGGAAAACTAGCGAACCATAGATTATTTTTTTAGTCATTTTAAATAGTTAGTTGAATTAAATTTATATAAATTTAAAAATATCAGATATCTTACATTTTAATGAATTTAAATATATATAATTTAAAAAATTATATAAAAATATATTTATGTATATAATAAGTATGTATGTAAAAAATATATTTATGTATATAACAAGTATGCATATACATAAAATAAATTTTTACAAACATATCTTGCTACAAATATTAACAACTATGTCTAGATAAGAATATTAGAAACATCTTAAATAGCTAGTTCGATTGAATTTATACAGATGTAAAAATATCAAACATCTTAAATTTTACTCAATCTAAATATATATAATTTGAAAAATCATATAAAAATATATTTATGTATGTAATAAGTATGCATATACATAAAATAAATCTTTATAAATACATCTTGCTACAAATGTTAACAACTATATCTAAATAAGTACATTAAAAATATCATCTTAAATAGCTAGTTAGATTGAATTTATACAAATCTAAAAATGTCTGACATCTTAAATTTTAATGAATCTAAATATATATAATTTAAAAAATCATATAAATATATATATATATATATATATATATATATATATATATATAACAAGTATACATATACGTAAAATAAATTTTTACAAACACATCTCTTTACAAATGTTAACAACTATGTCTAAATTGAAATTGGAACATTGACAATATCATCTTACAATGTTAGTTGGATTGAATTTATACAAATTTTAAAATGTCAGACATCTTAAATGTTAATGAATTTAAATATATATAATTTAAAAAATTATATAAAAATATATTTATGCATGTAACAAGTATGCATATATGTAAAATAAATCTTTACAAACACATTGTGCTACAAATATTAACAACTATGTTTAAATAGGAATATTGAAAACGGTATCTTAAATAGTCAGTTGAATTGAATTTATATAAATCTAACAATGTCAAACATCTTAAATTTTAATGAATCTAAATATATGTAATTTAAAAAATTATATAAAAAATATTTATATATATATAACAAGTATGCATATATGTAAAATAAATCTTTACAAACACATCTTGCTACAAATGTTAATAACTATATCTAAATAAGAACATTGAAAATAACATTTTAAATAGTTAGTTGGATTGAATTTATACAAATTTAAAAATGTTTGACATCTTAAATTTTAATGAATCTAAATATATATAATTTAAAAAATTATATAAAGATATATTTATTTACGTAACAAGTATGTATATATATAAAATAGATTTTTACAAACATATCTTGCTATAAATGTTAACAACTATATCTAAATAGAAACATTGAAAACAACATGTTAAATAGCTAGTTGGATTAAATTTATATAAACCTAAAAATGTTAGACATCTTAAATTTTAATCAATCTAAATATATATAACTTAAAAAATTATATAAAAATATATTTATGTATATAACAAATATGCATATATGTAAAATAAATCTTTAAAAACTCATTTTACTACAAATATTAACAACTATGTTTAAATAGGAATATTGAAAACAGCAAATTAAACTCATATGAAAAAGTATAAAATGATTGAAACTATTAAATACTAATATCTAATTAAGTATTAAAATACTTAGATAAAAAAAAACTTGGATTAAGTGTTGAAATACTTGTGTAAAAAAAAAACTTGGATTGATGATAAAATCGTAAAATCATTTTAAAATTTTCATTTTATTAAACATTAGCAAATCAAATGATGCAAACAATATATTAAATAATGAGAATATTTATTAAATATTTAAGTATTTTATTTATATAAAAAAATATTTAACTCTTTATATCTTTCAATAAATAAAAAAAATTATAAGATATTCATTTACTAACATTTATGAGAAAAAAAAATTCTATCTACCATTTTAAATTGTACATATCTATTGTTTTTATATTAATTTTAGGTACACTTAAAAAATTATATTATTTTAAGATTTTACAGTTTTTTTTTTGTTTTTTTATTATTTTAACACCTAATTAATTTTTTTATTTTAAAATATCTTTTCATCAGAGAGCTTTCTCAATTTGGTTTAAGTTATTAATTTTGAATGATGATTGTTTTTTTTTTAAATTTGTCATAAACACATTTCAATATTTTTTATATTTTGTCACTCTTATTTTTTATTTGTTAAAATTAGATGGTAAAGTTGTCAAAGTAAATCAACCTAACTCACATTTCATTTTGATCAGACATATGTTAGGTTAAACTTAAAAAAAAAAAAAAACTAAGCCAAATCAATTCACTTAAGTGGTGGTAAGCAAAAATTGACTACTCTAGCTCATTATATATTAATATATATATTTTGATATAATTGATTTTTTTTCCATGATCAAATAAAATTATGAATTTTTTTCTTTTCAATCAAATAACAGTAAAAAAATATTAAAAAATAAAAAAAAAATTAAGTAAGGATAATAAGTTCAAAAACCCACAAGAATAAAAGAAAATGAAATAACTAAAAAAGTATCATAAATATTTATATAATTCTACTCTCATACGCACATAGGAAAAATAATTTAAACATAATACAAGTGAAATTTTTTATTAATTGAGATAAATTAAATCATGTATAAATCTAAATGTGTCACATCTATAATAACTTATTATTGAAGTTAAGTAATAAATCCTTACATCTTAATTCATATATATATATATATATATATATATATATATATATATATATAATACAAATAACATTTGGAGACTGTTTGGTAGGAAGAAATATTTTTTTAAGTTTTTAATTTTTTTTAAAATATTAGTTTTTTATTTAGAATTATTTTAAAAGATTTTTTAAAAATTAATATTTTTAATTATATTTTTATAAAAGAGGGTTGAAATTCAAATTTCTCATAAAGATAAGAAAATTTTAATTTTATTCTCGTAACATTCTTATAAACTTTTAAATGTGCTAAATATATTTATAATATTTTTAACAATTATAATTTATAAAAATATAAAATATTTCATACATCAAATATTCTCTAAAAAATAATCACCAATATTAAACGTTTGTTATAATAACAAGAAGATTATTTATTAAACATGCTCCTTGGATCATATTCAATGAATTGTGTTTTTTAGCGATAGTAATTCATTTTCATCCATTTGTGATAAAATAATCAATAATTTCTAATATAAACTTTAATTCTAATTTTTTAACTCAATAGATTTTTGCAGAATTTTTTTAGAATTTAATATAATATATCAATAATATAAAATATTTTATATTATTATTCAATTATATATTATTATATAATATAGATTTAAAAAAATATTTTTTAAAATTTAGATAATTATGTATTATCATATTATATATAAATATAAAAAAAAATACTTTTTAGAATTTAGTAAAATATATTGATAATATAAAATATTTTATATTATTATCTAATTATAAATATTATTATCTTTTATAATAATTATATCGAAAATAATTTTTATTTGACTGATAATATATATTTTGACATTGGTAGTTAATACAAAATAATTTTTTTAATCAATAACCTCACAGTCCTATTGAAAATAATGTTATTGATTTAAAAATTTATATATATATATATAGAAGTTTCATTTTTAATAAATTAAAAATTATTACAAAAATATAAATTCTAAAATAATTATTATTAAAACAATAATTTTTAATAAATAATAATAAACAAATTTATACTATATTATATTTCAATAAATTTCTTCTAAAAAATAAAAACATAAAATAAATTTAAAACATAATTTCATTTATCTAACTAGTTTTTTATAAAAATAAATAATGAAGTTTTGTCAATTTTAAAGTGTATTTAACGTTATTTTTTTAAAATAACTTTTTTTAAAATAAAAATTGATGAGCGCAGGATTGATAACTAATTCTTATATTATATCAATTATTTTCTAAATTTTTGTGATTGTTAATTTTTGGAATTTCAAAAATAACAATAAATAATTATGATTTAAAAAACTTAAATATTTTTTTAACTGATATCTAAGATGAAATAACTAAATATTTTACTTTCAACTATTATTAATTGTTTAAAAAAACAACGAATACATATGCTTTAAACAAAATTAAATTCAGCCTTTGTAAGATTTTATTTTTAATTTTAAAAAAGTATAAATAAAATTTATTTTTTTTTAAATTATTATTTAACATATTTTTTAAATAATTTATTTTATTTATCAAATAAAAATATTTTTATTTTTTAATTTTAAAATATTTTATTATTAATAATTATCATCAATATCAAAATAATTATCATATTTGTTTATATCAAATAATCACCATCACCAATTATCATCTTAAATATTATTATTATCATTATAATAATATTAACAACAATAATAATTTTTATATTTTTTATTAACTTTTTTATTAATTTATGTTACATAAAATTATAATAAAAATCTAAGATAAAAAAATTGATTGAATAATTACAGTAACTTTTTTAACATTAAAATTAAAAATTTGGATTTATTTAAGATTTTTATAAATTCTTTATTTTTTTTTCTAACAAAATTAAAAAAAAAACCTGCCTTTTTTAAAAAAATTTAGTTTGGTTTTGAAGATACTTTTTTGGATTTTAAATTTTAATATATAGTTTTTAATTTTTTTTAAAGGTAAATACTTACTCTATTATATTATTTTAATATATTTATAAATAATAGATAAAAAACAATATTAAGTAAAAACTAAATTAAAAAATTAAAATATTTATTAAAAATAAAATAAAATAATAATAAAATATTATTATAATAGAATAGTGATAAATAATGGTTATAATATGAAAAATATTATAGAATTATATAAATGTTTGTTTTATATATTATTTAATAATTAGTATTTAAAATAAATAATTTTATATAAAATAATATATAATATTATTAATTAATTAAAAATAATATATCAAAAAATATTATTATTTTTATTAAATCTATAAAAATAGATAAAAAAATATTACTTAAGTTTTAGAAATTAAATTTTGAAAAATAAATAATAATAATAATATATTATTTTAATATAATATCAGTGTAAAATTCATTATAATGAAAATAATTATGGTTGTAGTATAATAAATATTATATATTTATATAATTTTTTATAGTATTAATAATAATTATACAAAATAATTAATTTATATTTTATCATTATAATAATTGTTATATCATTATATTTTGTTATAAATTAATATTAATTATAAATAAATATATAATATAAAATTATAAAACATTATTATAAATTAAATATATTATA
The DNA here is from genome assembly GCA_037954105.1 of Canavalia gladiata. NCBI lineage: Eukaryota > Viridiplantae > Streptophyta > Magnoliopsida > Fabales > Fabaceae > Canavalia > Canavalia gladiata. The sequence continues at coordinate 9,599,108 of CM075658.1, read as the reverse complement.
TATATTAAATTTCATTATTGACTTTCGTATGATCTATAAAAATATATAAATGAAATTTTTTAATATTTTTAAACTATAGTAATTAATTTTTAATAAATAATAAAATTTAAATTTTAGATAACAAAATAAAATTTTTTATTTTTATTGTTGTTATTTTTATTATATTATATTATTAATATTGATGATAGTAATAAAAATGGTGATAATAATAGTAAATAATAATGATTATAATTATTATGATAATAATGATGGTAATAGTTAATTAATTATAAAAATAATTATGATAATTGTTATTTTTAAAATTAATTTAAATATAAAAATTTTATAACCTTTTTAAATAAAATTTAATTTTTATAATTTAACGGTTAATATATTCTTATCAAATTATAATTATTGAGCATGTGTTTATTCAAACAATTGATTAATATATTTTAAAAATACAATCTATTTATTTTGTATATTTTATTATTTATTAAAATATTTGGATGATTATAATTTTTTTATTTTTAAATTTATAGAAAATATATAAATGAAATTATTAAATATTTTTTATTTTATATATAAAAATTATCTTATAATTTCTGATTTTATTTTTTATTTTATATTATTATTTTTTATTGGATACATTTCTCTTATCTTCATTACATGTTTAATTACATAATTTATTATTTGAATAAATTAAAATAAAAATGCAACAATTATAACATCTAAAATGTTTGGTACATGCATCGTGCAAATGTAATTATTTTAAATTTATTCATGCATCAACTAATTCTTCTTAGGACATTATACAAAATTAATTTATAGTTTAAAAAACAAAAAATTAAATTTCAAACATTATGAATTAATATCGATGTTGCCTTATTAATTTCATGGAACAATTTCAGTATTTTTACTTAACTTTTAAACTCACAAAACATAAACAAATTAATAGTTTAATCCATAAAACATTTAATTATTTGGTAAAATCAAATATTTAATTAATCCACACAATGTGAAAAATAACACTTAAAATATCAAAATCCAAAATTTTAAATTAGTCACTATCAATTTTTTTGACCAGTACTTTAGAACATAAAATTTGATCAAGAACATAATATATAATTTAATTTAAATTTTTTTATTATAATGATAACACACAATTTTTAATGATTTATTTTTTATATTAATTATAAAACATTTAATACAGTACATTTGAAATTTCTAAATCAGGATTTTAAAATAATTTATTAATAAAATCATTATTTTATAATATAGATTAATAATATATTTTTAATATAATCTTTAAATATATATTTTTTACTACTGAATAAGATTTATCCATACCACCATCAATACTAAAAATTAAAGTTGGCATAACCAAATGTACCTAAATTTTACTAAATATCGTTAAAAGTTGTCTGAAAAAGTATGATACTACTGTTATTGGCCTCGTGTGTTACTCGAAGTTGAAAATTGTTAAATAATGATGAAAATTTTTGAATGTGATAGCAAAAAAATTTCATTTCCTTTCAACATTGTTTGTTTTTATAATTTTTGTTACTTTCTCTATTATATGTAAAAAGGAGAGATAAAAATTTATTTTCATTTAAATTTTGTAAAGTTTACTTGATATAGTTCATAGAGACAGAGCAGAGAGAAGAAGGGGGCAAGGTAGGGTTTTAATCTTTACTGGTCTTTTTCCTCCGAACTCAGAGCAATCCCAAGTTTGAGACACACACCCCAACAAAATCACAAACCCTTATTCTCTTTTTCTTCTTTCAATTTTTGTTCTAACTAACCCTAGCTTGTTTGAACCTTCATTCTGAAACCCTAGCTTCAGTCCCATACCTTATTTCCGCTGAATTCGCCATCATGCTACTTCCATTTCAGTCCACAACAGTCAAGTAAGTGAAGCACTCGTTCATTCACTTTCCGCATTCTGAAACTCTTATAGTTCACATGCATCATCATCATCATATCATAACAGTTACTGTTGTGTTGTTTGATGTGTAATTGCTCAGGTGCATGCGCTTTGTTTGAGAGGAGGAGGAGGAGGAGCAGCGAGAGGCATGGACAGTGGGCTTCTCCTTGCTTGCACGATTTGCGGAACCCTCTTCTCGGTTTTGGGGCTAGCTTCCTTCTTCATTCTCTGGGCTGTGAACTGGAGGCCTTGGCGAATTTATAGGTATCCCATCGAGGTTTTTCTGTTTCCACATTTGGACTTGGTGTTTTGGTTTTATAGGTTTAGGTTTAAATTGTCATACTGCACTGCAAATGCTGTTAATTGTTGTGTCATTTGAAAGCTGTTGAGTTAATACTTGTTTTAAAGTGATTAATATTTACTGGCATGGGCTGCTGAATGTGTAATTAATGAACTATGTAGCTATGTTTGTTTCACAAGTTGGGAATAAGTGAAAATTGTTAGGGTGTTTTTTGGATTTTTATGATATTCAGCAAAGTATGGCCGTTTGGCATCCTTTTCAAACTATATGAGCCGATAACATGGAAATTCTATGCATGTGGAATTGCCGGTGTTTCTAGAGCTTGATGCTTCTTAAGCCTAAGTGCTTTTCTGTCCTTTTAAACGATTTTGTCCGATTGCGTGTGAATACGTGTGTCGGTTACTGCTAATTCTGACAACAGAGGTATTGCTCACCTGATGGATGCCAAATGTAAGATGAGCAGCCTAACCTTTTAACAATCACGTGATATATTTATGGACATCTTAGAAAATAACCTTTTTACCTATCAAGGTTTTATGCAAAAATGGATGCCTAACCGAATATCCCTCATTTCATTGTAGAAGAAAAATGACTATCCAAATAGTGTTATGGAAATTTTGAAGAAATTTATAGTCATATATATATATTATGTTTGTGCTTATTATTTTATCATGGCTGTTGGAATCTTAAGTAATGATGGTTTGAAGAAATGATAGTCCGATTTAAGGAATGTTATTAATAAAATATCATAAGATTCAGATCATGCACATCTTTATGGTCCAAATATGTGATTGGTATTAATTTTTACATAAATGCCATTTTAATTTTTTTTTATTGATGTAACAAATCCATGCAATTGGCTTGCTGTGATTCTTTTGAGTTATTGAAAATTTGTTTCCCAAAGATATGTGTATTTCATGCCACTGCTTTCTGTAAAAGTCAGCAATGATTCTTGCGTTTACTGGACAGGGTATATAATTCCCTTTTTAGAGGTCTTTCTCCACCTTTGTTGTATCTCTCCCATTCAGAACTCTATCTAAATTTTATTTAATGCAGCTTGGCAATGATTATTTCTGGGGAAATAATTGCTTATTTTTCAAAATCTCTATTAGAAAGTTGGCAAAAACAATTGGTTTTTTCTCTACAATACGTTAAACCATACACACATTTAGAGCATGTTTGGAAATGATTAAATCTTAAGAACCAATCATATATTTTTCAGAAGCTCTCACATAACGTTGATAAAAATAAACGATTATATCTTCAATATAAGTGTAACCAAACACACTTAATATCCAAATTTTATTGGACAATTCACTTCTTTTTGGGAGGGTAAGGCTTCAGCTCAAGAAAGAGGTGGCTGCCTTACAATCTGGTATTCATGATTCTAGTCCAGGAAATGACCTGTCCCCTGACGGAGGTAAGGTTGCGTATATCAAATCCCTCATACTCCACAATGGTGGGAGTTTGTACACTAGGCTGTCCTTTTATTCACTTCTTTACGGATCTGAATCTGAATGCCTGGGTATATTTGAATTGGATCCTTCATTTAATTTTTTATTTTTTCTGTGTTTGGATAAAACTGAAATTCATTAATATTGAGTACAAATCAGGAGGATTAGGAATCCTCCTAAACCAGCCATAATGTTGGCAAATGAAAGAAACAAGAAAATACATCAATTAGCATTCATGAGTCCTCACCAAATTGCTTAAGCTTTCGAGGTATTTGATCCTTAATATGATATCGGGTATCTATGACGAAAGTGGTTAGGAATTAAAACCTTGCTACCCCCATTCCTCTTAATAAAACCTTAAATTTCACCATGAGGTAAGATGGGCCAGTGCATTACATATGCTTCCAGGTGAAGCCCAAAAGGTTCTTGGTCGAGGGTCTCTAGGAGATATACTTAGATATAAAATCAGTGTTCACCTAATAGCTTAAGCTTTTGGGAGAGTTGGTCTTTGATAGAGTAATGCAATCCCATTGCATGTCTGACCTAAACGCACTCTTAAAAAAATCTATGAAGTTAAGAAGAAAAGGATTTCCCATAATTTCTTTGTGTGCACATGTATGTATATTATTTGTTGTATTATTAAAAAGAATTTTCTTAACTTTTTAATGCTATTATTAGGAAGAAAAAAATATGAGGACAACATTGGTGAAAGGAAAGTGTTAGGAAGTCCCACATTGGCTAGAGAGGCCTACCATGATGGGTATATAATGTGGAGGCAACCCTCACCCTATGAGCTAGCTTTTAGGGTTGAGTTAGGCCCCAAAGCCCAATTCTAAGATGGTATTAGAGCCTACCCTAAACCTGTTGTTAATAAGCCACCCGCCAGATGTCCAGTCTTGCAAACTTCACGCTCCAGATGTTCAGTCTTGGGCGTGAGGGGGTGTGTTAGCAAGTCCCACATTGGCTAGAGAGGCCTACCATGATGGGTATATAATGTGGAGGCAACCCTCACCCTATGAGCTTGCTTTTAGGGTTGAGTTAGGCCCCATAGCCCAATTCTAAGAGAAAGAAAGCAAAAACATAAACCTCTGAAAGAAAATTAACTAATATTTATATAATTGAATTTGAATTTTTAATTTGCGTTTTTTTATGTAATTTATTTGGCTGTTTAACAATTCATAGCTTACATTGATAATTATTAATGGATTTTCGACTGGAAATCAAGTTGTGAACCTAAAAATAATTCAGATTTCAAATTTTCCATCTATGTGTAGCCACCTTGTTGATATCTAGGAGTTGAGCTACTTTTTTTTGATAGGAGTCTCTACACCTGTTCCAAAAATTGGATAATTGTACCTTTTTGACATGATCTATTATGATTACTTTTAAAATATTTGTTGCATCCACAGTGATAGCAACCAGATTGTTGAACATAACAAATAATGTTACTTTGGCCCTGTTGACTGCTTTTTAGAAGCATACAAGTTCAACTTTTGCTACATCGATGACTCTCTGTCATCTTATAATTTATGTTTTAAGACATACCAACAAGGTGTTGTTATGGTTCTTTGTTATCCAATTAAAGTACTCCGAATTTCTGACCTTGTTTTGGACTTCTTTACATATACATTTTTATTTATTTGTTTTTATTTCCAGTTGGATCTTTGCTAGGAAATGGCCAAATATCTTGCAAGGTCCTCAACTCCATCTACTCTGTGGTTTCCTGAATCTTTCCGCATGGGTTGTTGTTATTTCTCCAATTTTGGTGCTTATCATTTGGGGCTCCTGGTTGATTGTAATATTGGGTCGAGACCTGATTGGTTTGGCTGTAATAATGGCTGGCACCGCTCTTCTATTGGCATTTTATTCGATTATGCTGTGGTGGAGAACTCAGTGGCAAAGCTCAAGTATGTATATTCTAGTCTATTTGTTATTTAACAAAACTTTTTGTCTTGTTCACAATTATTAACCTTATATATTCTATTCTATGTGAAACCAAATCTCTAAGTACTGTAACTTGGCTAGAGATTGTTTCTGGTATTAATGCTGTGGATTGCTTTATTCATTATCTTCTGTTCTCTCATTCATTTGAGCAATTGACTGCCTTTGAATGTGATGGTAATGTCTGTTTTTTGGAAAAAGTGAGCTGAAGAGGAACTGTAACTGCAGCCACGTACAAGTGTTCTGTTGACAAAATTGGGATGATTCTCATAAGAAAAAATGGAACAAATAGCATGGATGGTACTGGAATCAGTGCAAACCTGGTCTAGAGAAATTTTGGTAAAAAAAGTTGCTGGATGTGCTGGTGAGTGGTCATGAAGTTGCCAGGAAAAGTGAGGCAACAATGCTGATGTACAGTGGGATGGAAATATTGGTCGCCAAACAAAAGTGGTTATATAGTTGGATTGATTGTGGAGTAGTGACTATGGAGTAGCCGGATTGACTTTGCTACTATATTAAAATTATAGGGTTTAAGTGAAAGGAAGTAAAATAGAACAAAATTCATTGAATAATATATGAGATTAGACTGATAGGTGTGTGCTACTTCTAGCACATGAGTGGCCTTGATATTCTTGTACTTACTAACAACACTTGTAGCAAATAAGAAGGTAAACATTTTGATTATCAATAGGTCCAGGTCCAGCATTCAACATTCTGGTTTCCTTTACATGTCTAAGGCATACTGGCTGATATAGTAATATTGACCTCAGATTGAGCAACTTCAATTCTCAAGAAACACCACAGTTTTCCCAAGTCTTTAGTCCAAAACTGACAAAAATGATATTTTAAATTTTTTTAGCTGATGAGTGCCATGATGATTCCTACCTATAATAACAATTTCATTAACATATGCAACTGTACATATGCTTACCTGAGATGTGTAGTGACAGTAACATAAAATTGGATGATATGCTTCATTATAAGTCAGTGCAAACTGTTGCATAACAATACTAGAGCAAAACCAAAATTGAGAAGACTGTTTGAGGCCATAAAGGGGTCTTTGTATTTAATACTGGTCCAAAAGATTCCACCTTGGCCCTTTGCAACAAAGCTTGGCAGCTCTCCATATGTAGTTCATGTAGGAAGGCATTCTTGGTATCAAGTTTATCAGGAGGCCAATGGTGAAGGGCAGCCATTTATAAAAAGATTCAGACACAGGCTACAATTTATCTCTTCATTGAGGCCAAAGATCCGAGGTGTCACTTTGCAACTAGTCATTCTTTAAGGTGATAAATTTGAGCATTTGGCCCAATTTTTAAAATAAAAATTTATTTGCAGTCAATGTTGGACTTACCTTCAGGAATGGGAACCAATTCAACAATTCCTCAGTTTCACTAGATTGTGGGTGAATATTTCATCAATCACTGCTTGTCTCCATCTTGATGAGAAAATGCCCCCAGTCAAATGTTTAGGAACAGAAATTGAGACAGGAAAGATACAGTTGCATATAGTTGAATGAAGGTAAAAGATGATAATTCAGCCAATATAAATTTGGAACAAAAATACTAATAGAATGAATTGAATACCATTCTCTTTTAGAAATGGGAAGGTCACTCTCATTTAGTAGGTTGAGTTGGAGATTGTAGGATCAGAATGCAAGTCATTGTGCACCTCTTCAGCCATGCTAGTGGTTGTACTTTTAGCAGGTTGAGAATGCTTTTTTGGCTCTGGATAATGAGATAAGTCAAAAGTGCTGTTTAGAGGATGATATTGGGTGTGTTGGTGGTGTGACAATGAAGGACCAGAGAAGAAATTTGAAGTGCCTCATATATGATTTGTCCTTTAGAAGATCGTGAATTAAAAAATGGTTTTGATTCAAAGAAGGTAACATTAATAAACACAATGTTGATTAAGATTAGGTTATAAGTGCATGTACCCTTTTTGTAGTTGGGTATATGCCATGAACACATTTAAGTGAACAAGCAGAAGGCTTATCTTTCTCTGAATTAGGGCCATGAATAAAGCTTCGGTAACCTTAGGAATACAGAGGTACTAGATAAAGTGCATGTTTAGGAAATATTATGGACTGAGGAACTTGGTTTTGGGAAATAGATCTAGGGCTTCTGATTCTTCAAATAGCATGTGGTATGGACAACACTTTCCGTAACTATGATGGGACTTTAACATGAAAAATAAAAGAGCTTGTGCTGTCTCAATCAAGTTTTGCTCTTTCTGCACCCTCATTTTGTTGAGGGGTGTATGCACAAATTGGATCTGGATTTTGCTATGATGTTAAAAAAAGTTCAAAATTAGTTTTGACTATGATGCCATTGTTGCTTCTTAAAGTACAAATAGAAATACCAAATTGACTTTGAAGCAGAACTAAATTTTTAAAAATTGGAAATGTGGGTTTTCCCCTATTCTTCATTAAGAATAACTAGGTGCAATGAGAATGATCATCAATAAAGGTAAGAAAACCTTGAAATCTCAAGGTTGAAACAATATGATATTAGATCTGATACCTTGGTATGATTTGGATGTGACTTGGACATTTAACTATAAATGTACTTCCATAGATAACATGATCCATGATCTAAAGAAGCCAATTTTGATTGAGATGGTACCATCCTTTGATGTTAAGAAATGCTAGGGTGTTTGACACCCATTGTCCAAATAAATTGTGGATAAGAGTGGGAAAAAAAAGCATTTGGTGAGGTTGAAACTTGAAAGTTGATAGGGACCATGTGAGTCACACCTTCTGCTGATTATCCTTATCATACTGTTGTTTTGCACAAGTAATTGGTACCGCAGAAAGCCTGAATAAGTTGACATGTCCCTCAAGAAACTTGATTGGGACCATGTGATTCACACCTTCTGCCGATTATCCTTGTCTTACTGTTGTTTTTGACAAGTAGTTGGTACCACAGAAAGCCTGAATAAGTTGACATGTCCCTCAAGAGTGAGTTAGCCTTCTTCTGGCATTGTGCTTGGGAGTTTCTACTTTTCTTCTTGTCAATCTATGTGGAACTTCTTTTCCTACTTCATTTTTCGACAGCAGTGAAATAAGTTGCTTGTAAATAGGAATTTTATTATGTACTGTAGAACAAGCTATAAAATTTTCTGTGGTTTGGTCTGTGGTCTAAACTATTGATGCGAAACTGTCCTTGTCAACTGCACTCAACTTCTTTATTTGTTTTCTATATTGGTTTTTTCAGTGCCGAAGTTTTGTGTTAAAACTTAATTGGTTGTTAAGAGTATATTAGATTGAATAATTAGTAGTTTCAAATGATAATAACAGTTGTAACCACTGTTCAGTTTTCTAACCTAGTTAGTTTGTTAGCATCAGCTGTTAGTATATACTCCTTTCTTGTATCTTTGATGAACACACAGAATATGGAATGATATCCAGTAATTAAAGCTATCTTTTCTTTTCTCTGTCTTTCTTCTAATTCTAACAATGGTGAACGATATGAATGGGTGGTGATGTTGTACGGATTGGATGGGGAAGTATATTCACCTGGATTTATGTAAATATATAATTGCATGTTTGGGCATCTTGTGTGGTTTATTAGTTTCTTTTTCATGTTGGCTGTTGTTACAATTGTTATAGTGAATATCAACATTTTTCTTTGACAGGGGCTGTTGCCATCCTGCTACTTTTGGCCGTTGCTCTACTCTGTGCATATGAACTTTGTGCTGTATATGTTACAACTGGATCACAAGCATCTGACCGTTATTCTCCTTCCGGTTTCTTTTTTGGAGTCTCTGCAATTGCTTTAGCAATCAATATGCTGTTTATATGCAGAATGGTGTTTAATGGTATGCTTTTGAATCACTTAGTTCATTTACAAATTGCTGTTCCTGATTATTATAAAAGGTTAAGTTATATTTTCAGGTTGGTATACATGATACTCGTTTTCTATGTTGTTCTTATGCGAAGAAAATTTTCAATTAGTTTGTATACATTCAAACCTTTTCAATGTCATCCCCACCATTTGTTGCCATTGTAATATTGTGATATTGAAATTGAGTTACCCTAAAATATAAGGACCAAAATGAAAAATTGACTGTCATACAGTAACAAAAAATATAACATTTGTGTGGTCCTTACCCTTCATTGCGTTATAATTCCAATTGATAATATTATAATATTAATAGGTGTTGTTCCTTTATGATATATATGATTTCCTGTTGTACATACTACTATTGGCTTGATTTTGCTTATTTTGTTTTTTATTATTTAAATATTGTCATTATCATTATTCAAATTAGGAAATGGCTTGGACGTGGATGAATATGTGCGAAGGGCATACAAATTTGCTTATTCTGATTGTATTGAAGTGGGTCCCGTGGCATGTTTGCCTGAACCACCTGACCCCAATGAGTTATATCCTCGGCAATCTAGAAGGTCTGTGCTAGTTCTTGTTCTCACTGTTGACTATCCTAGCAGAGACAATAATTGTGAAGTGTTCTTGAGCATTCAGTTTTAGGCTTTTAGCTGTTAGTCAGACAGACATTTATTTTGCCCATTCTTGTCACATTTTTTCATGTATTTCTCTGATGAGTTTAATTACTGTTTTTTGGGTTATTTGTTCCCTTTCTTCTGACAATGGCTGAATGATGATTTTCCAATATAGCTTCTCAAATATTTATATGGATAGTGCTGCTTCGCTAAGCTTCCTTTCGAGTTCTTATTGTTGTTGTTTGTCTTGATAGGGCTTCACATCTTATACTGCTCTATCTTGGCTCACTCTTTGTTCTGTTAGTATACTCCATCTTGTATGGTCTAACAGCAAAGGAGGAAAATTGGCTTGGAGCAATTACATCAGTTGCTGTTATTATTCTTGGTGATTCAATTAACTCTTTTTCTTATTAATTATATTAATTTTTTAATGTTAACAGAAAATTCTTGTGCCCTTTATAGCTCTGTTTATTTTATTTGCTTTTTTTTCTGTGCAATTTTTGTCCTGTAGACTGGAATTTGGGAGCTTGCCTGTATGGTTTTCAACTTCTTGATAGTCGTATTGCTGCACTGTTTATTGCTGGAACATCTAGGGTGTTTCTTATCTGTTTTGGAGTGCAGTACTGGTTAGTGCCTTAAATTGAAAGTGACTGTTTTTACCCCATCCCAACTTCATGTATTACTGGTTGTTGACTTGTCTCTATTTTTCTCTCAGGTATTTAGGGCACTGTATCAGCTATGCTGTTATGGCATCTGTACTTCTAGGGGCTGCTGTTTCTCGCCATTTATCAGCCACAAACCCGTTGGCTGCAAGGAGAGATGCCTTACAAAGCACTGTAGTTCGCCTGAGAGAAGGATTTCGTAGAAAGGAGCACAATAGTTCATCTAGCTTTTCTGAAGGCTGTGGCTCAAGTATGAAACGAAGTAGTAGTGTTGAAGCTGGTAATCTTGGTAATGTCGTTGAAGCTGGCAGGGGTGCGGCTGCAGGTGATGGGAGCAATTGGAATAATGTTGTGTCTCAAACTGCTAGTGTGCCAGATGGAATCAATAGTGACAAAAGCATAGATAGTGGAAGGTCAAGTTTAGCATTACATAGCAGTTCCTGTCGCTCAGCTGTTCATGAGCCAGAAGCTGGAACATCAGATGATAGAAATTTGGATCACAATAACTCATTGGTGGTCTGTTCTAGTAGTGGTCTTGATAGTCAAGGGAATGACTCTAGTGCATCAAACTCTGCAAATCAACAAACATTGGATTTGAATTTGGCTCTTGCTTTCCAAGAAAGGTTGAATGACCCCAGGATTGCAACTATGCTGAAAAGAAGGGCAAGACAAGGAGATCGGGAACTGAGTAGTTTATTACAGGATAAAGGATTGGATCCAAATTTTGCTATGATGTTAAAAGAGAAAAGTTTAGAATTAGATCCAACGATCCTGGCATTGTTGCAAAGGAGTAGCTTGGATGCAGATAGAGATCATAATGAGAATACTGATAATACCAGTGTCGACAATGCCATGCCTAATCTAATTTCTTTATCTGAAGAACTGAGGTTACACGGGCTTGAAAAGTGGCTTCAGTTGTGCAGACTTGTATTGCATCACATTACGGGTACACCAGAACGAGCATGGGTTCTGTTTAGTTTTATTTTCATACTTGAAACCATCATTGTTGCTATATTTCGCCCAAAAACGATCAAAATTATTAACGCAACACACCAGCAGGTGAGTGCTTTGTTTCCTCCTAGATTATTTCTGGTATGTTTTGGTGGAGTGATTTCTATATAGGCACACTTATTTTTGGTAGCTTATTATCCATGTTCATTTGTTTGATCTTGGGGTGGTGATTGGTGAAACCTAATTGTCAATGTTACAATGCTCATCTTGATATTTTCTGAATTTTTATTGCTTGTAGTTTGAGTTTGGCTTGGCAGTGCTCCTGCTGTCTCCTGTGATATGTTCAATTATGGCTTTCCTTCGATCACTTACGGCAGAAGAAATGACCATGACATCAAAACCAAGAAAGGTACTGGATTGGCTCTTTTTTGGATTAAAAATGAAAATTCTTCCAAAATGGGTGAATTTAATTATTAACTTTTTATCATGCTCTGTGTGTGTTTCCCCATGATCCACTGTCTTCAGTATGGCTTTATTGCTTGGCTACTCAGCACTTGTGTTGGATTGTTGCTCTCCTTTTTGAGGTAAGGACTATTTTTCCTGGAATTTTTTTATACTTTTAAATTTTGACCTCATTTCCACCGTACATGTTTATTGTTTATGATGATAATTTTTTTATTGTTATGAATTATGATTGCAACAGGATACTTAACTGTGTATTCACTATATACTTAAGTTACTTATTATTGTTATATGAAAAGTGATTTACTTTCAAATTCCTTTTTTTTTATTATATCCCAATTATTCATGTTGACATACTTTTTCTGGTGTGGTGGATTTGTCCATTGTTGCAACTTTTATTTTAAACTGGTATCATGGTGTTATTGCAATTATTATAAGATCCTGGTCCAGATAAAAAAGTGGGTTTTGTTAAAGACAGTCAGTAGCTAACATAAAGCTTTATTGAATCTTTATCTTTAGGCAGCAAAGGTGGGGAAAAACAACAATAAAAGCTTCCCATATAACAGAAAGAAAAGCAAGAGATTTGGACAAAAAATTGAAATGTATTAAGAATGAATATGAATGAGTCTTAATTGAACAATATATCAAGCAAGATGGGGCAGAGTAGTTAACATTTACTGGAGTGGTTGTTATTGTGATGGAATGGAATGAAGCATCCTGCTCACAACTTGTGGTAGAGTGTTCTGTTATTGTGGTTATGGGCATGCTTGTTGCCTGATGGTTATGGTGTTAGCTATTATATCAGTACCTTATTTATGTTATTAAATCACATGGTAGAACAAGATGAAGTACAATAAATCATTAGTTAATGTGCGTAGAAAAAGGAAAAATGGAAACTATTCTATTCATATATGTATTTCTACCTCCCCACTCAAGCTGGACCATATAAGTTGTATGTATCAAGTATCAACCACCAAGCTTGTTACAAATAAATCTAAGCTGAGGACCCCTTGGAGACTTAGTGAATGCTTCTACTAGGTAATTCTTTTTATCAATGAAACTAGTAACCATATGGATAGCGTTTCATTTGTATATGTTTGGTCCTCTCACAAAACATTGAATCTGATGCACTGTGCAAAGTTTGATTATCGTGTATAGGTTGCTTATGCTTAACATCCACAAACCTTAACTCTTGGAGCATGTGGTTTCTACATTCACGTTAACATGACTCTTGGAGCAAATGGTTCATGTATTTAGCATGTTGCAAGTGCGATGCCTTCATATACTAATTGTGCACTTGACTTGGCAATGGCATTTGGTGTCTTACTTTTTTAAGGCTCCCCAGTTTCCTCCATTCATCACATAGTAACCTGAGGTGGATTGCCAGTCTGAAGGAGAATCCTGCTCAATTGGATGTGTAAAGACAATAGAGAAGTTCCTAACCTTTGTTTTAGTGAGGGACGAGGTTGGGGTGGTGCATGAGTTGGTTTGGGGAGATATGCACCTCAAATGTATGGATCTGAGATGGGCAGGCATGGGGGAAGAGACAGTTTGTGGCTGTAAAGCTCTAGATAAAATATTGAAAGCAAGAGGCCCAGGAAAACCCTTTATGCAAATATGTTGGTGCAAATATATTGTCTTTGGTATCCTATATTGTTGGGTAACATTGTAGTGCAAGGTATAGTATAGTAATATAATAATTAATATGCTTAAAAAGGGAAACTACTAAATTCAGAAACTATATGTTTCTATACAAGTTTATTTTTTTATGTATAAATTTTACACATAATTATATTTAAATATACTTAATCAAAGTATTGAGAAGTTTATTTTTTATTGCTATAGATTTTTAGAACTATTAGGATTATTATTTATTTATATATTTTAGAGTTTCTGAAGTTTTTTCATTGTATTTGTAATCTTTGGTTGGTGTAGTGGAGGAAATTATTAGCTTATTTGGTTTCCATACGGGGACCCCTATGGTCTTTATCAAATTATTGGACAAATACTGGAAGAACTGTGATGTGTGTTTCATATATATAGAGTATGATTTGAGTAGGAAAGCTGATCATATATAAGAAATGAGAGAAATGAATCTTGACTAACTAATTGATATTTATGAATTGTCAAGAGTGTTTTTCTTATCGTTGTGGTCTGTCTTGGTTGTGTTATTTCATGTCTTTTGTATGTTTTTTAAGGTGGTTGTTTTCATATTTCCAATACTCTAAGCTGTGTTTGTTGCTTTTCTTTTCCCCTTTTAATTATATAGGTTGGTGACAGGGTTATACCTGAACTGTCCATGTGACTTATGTCTGTTCTTGCCAAAATTATCAATTAGTGGATCGACTAAGGAAGAGTCTGATGCTCTAATTATAGATTGATGGTGGTCTAAAATGATTTAAATCATAGTTCTCAATCCTTGATAACAATGTGGAGTGATAGACCCCAAAAACACGACACACATACCAGAGATAATGGGGAAAAATATTTAAGTTACAGTATGTACATATATAGAAATGCTCAAAAATAAAAAAATTACCCAAAATTAAAGACATTTTCATTAACAATTAAAAGTTACAGTCTAGACATAGTCATCATTATAATTGACAAATCAATTACTACAAGAGATGGAGGCTAAGGTGCTGTTTTGCCTCATACTTGAGATGATGCCACGGAGGCATATAAGAGGATCTGGAATTGATAATCTACTGCAAGAAGAGATTGAACAGAAGACATACAGAGCACATGTCCCAGCAAAAAGGTATAGCTAAAATGAAGGGCAAACCTGTATGAACTATTAACAGAATCTGAAGAAGGAGCAGAGTCAAATGAGGTTAAGGCGTTGCCATAGTGTATTAGGGATACTGGGAAAACACGCTGGACTATTAGAAAATCAAGAGCTGCACTGGAAAACATGTTGCTTGCCAGAGATGGGCGGTTTTGTGAGAGAATAGAGCGGCAACCTGATGCTGTATGCATCCTTCTTTGAAGAATGGTGCAGTCCAAACATAAAGGGAGCAGAGCAGGGGTTTAATGGTGTTTGTTAACTGTAGTGGCTGTGATGTGTTTGCTATTTGCCTGCGATAACAAACATCTATCACCATCCACAAAAACGTTATGTGATGGCATTTCATCCAGGCTATGTGACACAATACACTACCGTTTTAGTGTGTTAACTATTCTGATTTAAAAATTCATTAGTGTTTTAAAATGCTAAAAATGAAAAACCTACTGGCAGCTGTATTGGAGTATAAGAGTCTCTCATGTACCTAATGTATGCTTGGTTCATTATGACAGTTGTGTGCAGCTGTCATAGTTAGTTACAGTAAGTTTATTCTGTCAGAAGTTAGCTAGGTTTTTTCAACGGGTATACAAATCTAGTTCTAATCCTTTCAGCATTTCAATACAATCAAATCAGAAACATTCACTATCTCTATCTTCTCTCTCTGCATCCATTATTGTATTACATACTTCATTGGCCGCTGCTGGATCTCCATCCAGCCAACCACTGCCTATCCATGTGGTTCCTCTCCATATAGCTTCAATGCTGGAAGGTTCTACTTCACTTCTGATCAATGCACTTGTGTCATTTTCATTTGATCTTGGTGAAACTTGATGACAAAAATATTCTCCTCTGGAAGCAACCAATTGAGCTAGTGATTGTTGGACATAGGCTTCATACCTATTTTGTAAATTTGAAAATACCTTTGTGTTTTTGCAAACACACAGGATCAAGTTGATCTTATTTTTGTGGTTAATTAATAGTTTTTTTACGATTAATATGAAGGAATACATCTCTTAAGATTTTTTTAATGTTCCGTTGACTTAATATTCACTAGAATTCATGACAAAGTGAGTCATAACAATTTTTTTTTAAAATTTTATTTAGCAAAATAAAAAAATTTGTTAAAATTTAGAAAAATAAGCAGTCATGTTAATGTAGTTTCTTGTTAGTCAGGTCACTACATAATACAGTTCTTTTGATGGCATGTATGATTAGCTTGTTGCATGTGAATGTCTTTTTCTCCATCAGCATGACTGCTTATGCATTTGTCTGCATTTTATTAATTATTCTTTGTATAATTTGTGCAGCAAATCATCTGTTCTCCTTGGCTTGTCCTTGACAGTGCCACTAATGGTGGCATGCCTTTCTGTTGCCATTCCCATATGGATTTATAATGGTTACCAATTTTGGATTCCCCGTGTAAATTGTACTGGAGGTGCTGGAAATGATCGAATTCCTCAAACAAAGGAGGTTAATTCTATTGACTTTCCTACTTACCATAAGTGTGTCTACAATTTTATCTTTTCTGGTGTCTTTGATTGATCTTCTGATAGATCACTTTTTTTTTATCATAAGATGTGGCATATTTTTACATAGTTATTTTTTGTGCCAGTTGCATGTGTTACTACTATCATTAGTTGTTTGAAGATTGTGTTTCCTTGTTCGGTTCTGCCTTTTTTCTTTGATTGAATTATCATCATTTGTTTTTTCCTTGAAGCATCCCTTTCCCTTTTGGGGTGGCACACATGGAGTAATATGTTTCATTTTTGCTAATGATAAATGCATGATCACTTTATTAAATTTAGTCAGTTTTCTTATAAACCAATGTAATTGTAGGGAAATGGTGCTTGGTCCTTCAGCTGTTCAGTTAATAACAAGTTGATGTTTAAAAAAAACATATCCCAAAATAACAATTATATAATTGGGAAAAACCCTTGTTAGAATATGATTGTAAATAAAAGTATTTTCCTTGATGATGGATGAGAGCATGCAATGATCTGTGTTGGACAAATTAGCTTATCACAATCTACATACAACATTTAATATTCTAATGTAGAACTGCAAATATTTTTGTTCACCTTTTCTGATTATGGTCTTTTTATCTGGTTAATTATATCAAGCTTAGAATTTTAATAAGCATTAGCTTTAGGGGAAGAGTTAGAACTTGAAGTGTCAAAAACTCAAATGTTTTTTATATATCTTAGAATATCTTGTAATATGTAGAATATATTGCAGAATCAATTAGTCTTCTCTTCTAATTGAGATAGTAATCTCGGAGCTGTTTCCTAATTTCATTATCTTGCATTAGTGGGCTTAGGCTTTTGTAGTAGTACTAATACTTGTCCTAATTACTAATATAAATGGTTGCTAGTGTTTTGTATTTAATACACCTAATATTAAATCCAATTTCATACTACTTATTAGTATTCCCTTTGGAAAGACTATATTACCCTCCATCTTTGTATAGCTTTTTCTCTCTTTAATATAAATATTTCTTCATCATCATTTTCCAACTCAAAGATGCTATATTTTGACCTTTGTTTATAAAGAAGTAATATTATTAGGGAGCAAAAGAGGATGATTTTTTTTTCGGTGGGATGGGGGGTGGTTTAAAATATGCAAAACAGAGAAAAGGATTAAATTAAAATCTCAGAAAATAATGAAGCTGGCCATGCTTGGATATCTAATGGGTGAGTGGAATGGAATAGGAATTAGATAGTACAGAGAGGAGCAAAAAGGAATAAAGTTATCACTCTGGTGTTAGGATGGATATTTTTTTAATGGAGAAATAAAGGCTGGTTGCATCTCCCATTCCCTCATATTATTCTAGGGGAAGGAAAAAGGGTATTGGAAAGAATTGAATGCATTCCATTAGTTCGCTCCTGTTTTAAAAAATTCAAACAATGGTACTTACTATCATTTGTTTCTATTCCTTCGTATTTTAAACAATCCAATTTCAAACAATGGAACCTAGTATTATTCTCTTCTATTGCACTCTGTTCCCTTTTGATGAATCTAAACTTAACATAAAAAGTGAAGCAAACTTATCCAATCTCTTGGAAATCCCTAAAGTTGTCATGAGCTGAGCACCAAGAGAAGACTTGAAAATTATCCTGAAGAATTTGCTTTGGATGTAATGTCCTTTCCTGCTCTATCATCATGTAGTCGTCTTATCTGAAATATCAGTTGTAACATATTTAATTTAATGGGTCGTCTGATCTGGTAATTGTATAATCAATTCTATGTTTGAGTGATGTTTATTATGCATTCTTGTCATGACATTCATCTGGTACTTGATAGCTGAAGCATATACTTTAGTTTATTGGACTGGTAAGGTGAAGGATTTTAATTCACAAATTCATTACATAGCTGGAGATGTGTTATGTATCTGTTGCTCTTTTATCTGTCAAGTTGAATTCCTTGTGAATGCATAAGTTTGTCTTGTTTCCTTTACAGGGTATAGTTCTTATTCTTTGTATGTCAGTATTTGTTGGATCTGTGCTGGCTTTGGGAACAATAGTTTCTGCAAAGCCTTTAGATGATTTAAGATACAAGGGATGGAATGGTGATGAAAATAGCTTGGTCTCCCCTTACACATCATCTGTTTTTCTTGGCTGGGCAATGGCATCTGCCATTGGCCTAGTTGTTACTAGTGTGCTTCCAATAATTTCATGGTTTGCAACATATCGGTTCTCCATTTCCTCTGCCATTTTTATTGGCCTATTTGCAGGTATCTTCTCATTTTGTGTAAACATATTCCCCCCTCCTCCCCCAAGGCCCAAATTGATTTGTCTTGCTCCTAATATCTGTCTTTAAACTCTTTTTGTGGCCGCAGTTATCCTTGTAGCATTTTGTGGTGCATCTTATTTAGAAGTTATCAAATCTAGGGATAACCAAGTTCCAACAAAGGGTGACTTTTTAGCTGCTTTACTTCCTTTAGTCTGCATTCCAGCACTTCTGTCACTTTGCTGCGGATTACTTAAGTGGTAGGTAAAACTTTCATGTATTTGTCTATCTTTATGGTTAATTAATACAACTGTTACTTGGCTGTTTGATAGGTATCTGATCTTTTTATAATGTCTATTTGTAGGAAGGATGATGATTGGAAACTTTCTCGTGGTGTATATATTTTTGTTATAATTGGTCTTCTACTCCTACTTGGTGCTATTTCAGCTTTGATAGTTGTTGTCAAGCCTTGGACTGTAAGTGCAATTCACTTCATTGTGGTTTATTTAATATCTCTTCAATTGTAACTGTATACTTATCTTAACCCCCCTCCCCTGTCATGCTTTTTTGGGTGAACTTCTTTCTAATTACTGCAGATAGGGGTAGCATTTCTTTTGGTTCTTCTCCTTATGGTTTTAGCAATTGGTGCCATTCACCACTGGGCATCAAACAATTTTTATTTAAGCCGGACACAGATGGTCTTTGTTTGCTTCCTTGCCTTTCTGTTGGCTTTGGCAGCATTTCTTGTTGGATGGTTTGAAGGTGCTAGCCAAGTCCATTATATTGGCATTGATATACATATCTTCAGTATGAAGTGACTGATCTGCTAACATTATGTTTTATGCTCTTGTTTTATTTATTTTTTCAGGTAAACCGTTTGTTGGAGCATCAGTGGGTTATTTTTCATTTCTTTTTCTTCTTGCTGGACGGGCCTTGACAGTGAGTTATTCATTTGAATTTTCAATCTTCTAATTTCAGCTGTTTGCTTTAAGGCTTAATCTTTGACTTTGTTTTGGTCAGACATTTTATTCCTTTATTTTTTTCCATTCCTCAGGTTCTACTTTCAAATCCCATTGTTGTATATTCTCCTCGAGTTCTGCCGGTGTATGTATATGATGCTCATGCAGATTGTGGAAAGAATGTCAGGTTTATCCACACACTCTAAATTTGATTATGATTTTTTTTTTGAATATGTTGATTAATTATTTCTCTGAATTTGCGTGTTATCTGATTTATTACCTTATGCATCCACTGCTTGTATCTGCCATTTACAGTGTGGCCTTTCTCATGCTGTATGGCATTGCTCTGGCAACTGAAGGCTGGGGGGTTGTTGCAAGTTTAAAAATTTATCCACCCTTTGCTGGTGCAGCTGTATCAGCAATTACACTTGTTGTTTCCTTTGGGTTTGCTGTATCTCGTCCTTGCCTAACTCTCAAGGTTTGTGAAGTAATTGTGACCAACATTGAATTTTTAGGCTACTTCAAAATTCAAATGATTGGATTCATTATATACATTGAAATCTCTATGAAGAAATGGCTTATCATAATCTGCTAACTGCTTTCATCAGAAAAGACCATTAAATTGATGTTCTAACCATTTCTATAATGTATAGATGATGGAAGATGCTGTGCATTTCCTCAGTAAGGAAACTGTTATTCAAGCAATTGCTAGATCAGCAACAAAGGTGTGTAAATTTGCTGATGAGATTGCAGGACCCTGCTGTACCAATTCTTTTATTTTGTGCTAGTGCACTTAGCCTTGTTTGTAATGGTTGGCCTTCTAACATTTTCTACGTCTCCTATATATGTGTACATGCTGCCAAAATTCCTTCTTTTACGGCAAAGAAGTTCCAGTTAAAATTTGGTTTACTGCTCTGCTGCTAATACTTCTGTATGTGTACTAAAAACTTTTTACACTTGTCATCATAAACATGTGATGTGTGACTCCATTTATTTTGAAGTACTATACCCTTAATCATCCTGAGTTGAGAATGTTTTTTGTATGAATTTGGTTTTATCTTATGCATTATTGTTTAGTATAATTCATGCTTTTGCTGTTTTAACAGATAGTCCATGTCTTAATGTAATCATTGCTAAAATATTCTGGGTTTTTTAAAACTGTTTCAAAAATTGCTCCACAGTCATTTCTGTTTGATGAAATTGAAATGTTATGCTTATGCATTGACCGCGCAAATGTCACACATATAACAGTTAACGAATAGTAAATATTGTTACCAGAATCTGTTACAATTAACAACTAATTTTGTTACAACAGACTTGGAAACTACCCTATGTTCTGAAACCATAACTGTTGGATATGAGAACTCTTCAGAGTTTATTCAATGAATTGAATTACAGAATATACTGACATACTTTCCAAGTCTCTTCCCATTTGTTCTGTCATTTTCGCAATTGGATTGCAACTCTATGTCTTTGCAGTAAAGGCTATCTGCTCGTGTTTGAAGCAGAAACTTGTTGATGAAATAAAGTTTCATCAACCAATTGGTCCGTGTTTTCTATTTCTGGTGCAGTTGTGAATGCATCATTGCTTTGAATAAAATAGTTTAGGAATATCTCTTTCATACCCTTACAATTAATATAAGTAACCTCTAAACATATGGAATTGTATTATTTGCTTGAATTATGCCCTTTGATCTTGACACTCATTTTAAAATTTGTACAATGAATCTGTTCCTTTTGCCGATTACTTTGTCGAATTTGTTTTTACTGGAAAATAACTTACCTTTCCATTTGTCAATGTGATTCAACTGAAATTTAATATTTACTTACATTGCAGACGAGAAATGCATTATCTGGAACTTACTCAGCACCACAGAGGTCTGCTAGTTCTGCTGCACTTTTGATTGGAGACCCTACCATTATGCGTGATAGGGCAGGAAATTTTGTACTTCCTAGAGCTGATGTTATGAAATTAAGAGACCGTTTGAGAAATGAAGAATTAGTTGCTGGTTCATTCTTTAGTAGATTGAGATATCAAAGGGCATTTCGTCATGAGCCGACCAGTGATGTAGATCATAGAAGAGTAATGTGTGCTCATGCTCGAATTCTGGCTCTAGAAGAGGCCATTGATACTGAGTGGGTGTACATGTGGGACAAGTTTGGTGGTTATTTGCTTTTGTTGCTTGGTTTGACATCGAAGGCAGAACGAGCACAGGTTAAAAGACAATCTGAATTGCTTTTCATGTAATGGATATATCTAGTTTTTTTATTCATATGACAATGATAATCCATTTTCTCTTTTAGGATGAAGTTCGTTTGAGACTCTTTCTTGACAGCATTGGATTTTCTGACTTAAGTGCTAAGAAAATAAAGAAATGGATGCCTGAAGATCGCAGGCAATTTGAAATCATTCAGGAGAGGTACTATCCTGAATATGTTGTTATTATCTATAGTATCTTTACCAAATTTTTTCTATCTAAATATTTTTTTGATGAATTTTCTAGTTACATAAGAGAAAAGGAGATGGAAGAAGAAATCTTCATGCAGAGGCGTGAAGAGGAGGGGAGAGGGAAAGAAAGGAGGAAGGCTCTACTTGAAAAAGAGGAACGCAAATGGAAGGGGATAGAAGCTTCTCTGCTCTCCTCCATTCCTAATGCTAGTAGCAGAGAGGCTGCTGCCATGGCAGCGGCAGTACGTGCAGTTGGAGGTGATTCTGTTCTAGATGATTCTTTTGCTCGAGAGAGGGTTTCAAGCATTGCGCGTAGAATACGTGCTTCACAATTAGCTCGGCGTGCACTTCAGGTTCCTTTACTGTCTTTTATATTTCTTCTAATTTCTTATGGCAATTGATTGGATCATTTTTCAGTTTTTCTATCAGCCTGTTTAATGCATTGAAGGTATTTCAGTGAGAATAGGAAAAGAACTGGTAAAGGACATGGAATGGAATGATCACTTTTATCTATCATCTGAGATGTAGTTAAAAATGCAATGTTTCCATTCCCCTTTCTACTTTTCAAGAACTAGCAGGATTGTAGTGGAAAAAGCATTGCATTGGAAATATTTATCTTTTATTTTAATTACGCTATTTGTCCACATTTTTGAAGATATGTAAATAAGAATGCTGTGAGTCTTTAAAAGTAATAAAATATTTTTAAAACAATATTTTAACTTAATGGTATTTTATTAAAAATTAAATGTTAAAATTGATGTTATTTTATTGAAATATTTTCTTAAACAACAATATCCAAATGATAAGAGAAAATCATATAGAGCTTTCTGCGTCAAATATATTTGAAGTATGTCTGTTCAAAAGAATAAGTTTCTTAATTTTATAATATAGTGTTGTTCTTCAGATATATTTATTTAAATACATTATTTTTTTTAACTGAAGCAAATATATTCCTTTCCAAAGCATTCAGTAAACATTCTGATTCATTGCATACTAATTGGGTTCGGTAAATTTCAGTAAATTTATAGGGGCTTATTTAAAATTTCTCAAATAGTTCAGGGATCTACATACAGATCAATTTAACCTCTAACTAATTAGTGTAACATCCTAATTTTTTGCCTTCTATGTGCTGATTTCTATTTTGAATAAGCTTAGTTATTGAAAAATTGTTTTGAATAAGAGACCTTGTATGATATAAATATTATTTATATTTTATCTGAAGGTATTTTCATTGTTTTCTATAAATAATTTTGTCATTTCTAGTAGTTTATAAAATCTCTCCTGACTGATAGTGAGTATAGTCAATGTTTTCTAAGAAGGCTGGAATGCTATAAAGAGATATTAAACCTTGATTTCAATTTGAAGCTGAGTTTATTAATCTGTTTTCAAAACTGTTAGCTCTTTTCTACTGAGCATCTTTTGGCTTCTATTCAGCATAAACTTGGTAAACTATTGAGAAATTATTGAATAGAGGAACCTCTGGCTGTTGATATTATCATTCAAATATATTTAAATGTTTTTTTTAGGATTTATTTGCTTAGTGAAAACATGCTTGTTTTAGTATTGAAAAGCATTGCCAAGATCGACAGTGGTTGGGGGTATGATACGAAAATTTTTTTAGTGACTTGATTTGTTTTGGAACTGGATCTTGTATCATTGTCAGGGTAGGTTTTCCATCCCGCTACTTCTCTCTAATGTTGTGGACTTGCCATCCGATTACTTCCCTATAGTGTTGTGGACTCAATACATGGAAGCTTTGACATGTTTGATTCGACATGCATAGCATATGATATGAAGATGATAAACTCAAAATTGATGAGACAATGTAGAATTGAACCTATTAGGACTTGGCTCAATCATGAGTTCATCACTATGAAAAGAATGGAGTCATAATTAAACCTGCATGTATGTATTGCATGATCCATGGATTGTTGGTTGTGAATTTTGTTGGGTTTAATGATGCATGTGGATGTCTATGAATGTGTATGTGTAAATTTGTATGTACACGTACAGACACCAGTGATGTATGACAACATAGATTTGATATTGCCCCACATCTCCACATACATGTGTATGCATTTTGTTCTTGTATGATTGAGATAAGATTAGGATGTGTTTGATTCCACTCTTTGTTTAAGTTTGGAACGTGCACTTGATCCTTCTTTTGTTTACGTGTACTTGTGCTCTGTTCTCGCATATTTGGCCATGAGTGTCAGTCCTGCTGAGCAGCATATTGGAAAAACCTCACTAATAAATGGATTCTAAGAACCATATTGTAAAATCCTTGGGGAACATCTAGAATGTTAGCAACAGTGTAGAAGCGTTAGAGTGTAGATCCAATTCAGCTTGCCTGAATAGTGGGTCTGATATCTATGTTGGCCTCTCTAGGATCACTATAGTAGGTTTGTAGGCTTGAAACAATACAGCTCTATAATGGTACGCTTTAAGAATTCTGGTTGCCACTATGATATATATATATATATATATATATATATATATATATGCTTTGAATTGGTATTTGTATTTGTGTTTAACAATGTTTCTGCTATTTATTACATAAGAGCATTCAGTTTGAACCTAAGTGTATTATCTTATTACGATTGGTGTTAAATCAGGCAGTTTTATTCGATGTTTAAGCTATATTTGTGAACTAGCCTCTAAGTTGTTTTCGAAATGAAATTTCAAATCCGTGTTTTTGGTTTGTTTATATAATAATGTGATGAACTCCCATTATGATAAGGAGGATAAGAAAACAAAAAATTCCATACTTCTATTTACGTGCTTAAATAATTAAAAGTATAAGTTTTACCTAGTGTAAACAAGGGTGAAAGTGAACTGGATTAGATTGTAAAAGAAAAGATGAATCTTTATTGCAAGAACGAACCCTAGGTTTCAAATCTTGACCAAAGTAGCTTCAGAATTTTAGGATTAGGGCAGAAACATCAACTGTTTACACTCAGTTGGGAATTTCGAGTCTCAATCTTTACAATGGAATTCAGCCTCAAAAACAACACACCACATTCTCCCCCCCCCCCCCCCCACCCCCTCCCCCCCAAAATTTATTTATACTACAATAGTCAGCTGAACTCTAACAAACTCCTATTCTGTTACAAACGGGGGTTATTCTCTGTTTTTACAACTCAGCCCTTCAACTACTCCCTATTTCTCCTTTTATTTAAAATAGGAGGTCTATCAGAGGGTGTCACAATTAGGATAACTTTTCTGGAGATTACTTAGTTAATGTTGCCCTGACTGGTTTATCACTGCAAAAGAAAATGGAAAATTATTATTTTTATTGCTGTTTTTATAACAATCCATTACTGAAGTCTAAAATTTTTATTTTCTTTATTTGACTCCACTTGTGGTAACCTAATTTAATTAATTAGGACAACTCTTCTTGAGATTACTTACTTAACGTTTCTCTGATACCCTAGTGACTTTTGGTATCTTTGGCAGACAGGAGTAGCAGGTGCCATATGTGTTCTTGATGATGAGCCGACAGCTAGTGGCAGGCATTGTGGTCCAATTGATTTCAGTCTATGCCAAAGTCAAAAATTTACCTTCTCTATTGCATTGATGATTCAGCCTGAGTCTGGTCCTGTTTGTCTTTTGGGCACTGAGTTTCAGAAGAAGATTTGCTGGGAAATTCTTGTGGCTGGGTCTGAACAGGGTATTGAGGCTGGACAAGTTGGGCTTAGATTGATTACTAAAGGTGATAGACAAACAACAGTTGCAAAAGAGTGGAGTATTAGTGCAACGTGTATTGCTGATGGAAGGTTTGGTCTTTCTCTTTATTTTAGGTTCTTTATGTTTGATTTTCTAAAATTCAACTTCACAAGTTACAAAGTTCTTGTTATTTATCTTTTACCTTTTCTTGCAGGTTCTTGTCAGATGTTTATCAGAAATTCTTAGTTTAACATTTTATTATTCTAATTTTATTCAAAAGCATTTTGTAATTATGTGGTTTCAATCTTTCTTATTACTTGTTTTGCAATTCTTCTCTCCAGATTAAGTTTCATAACTTCATCAATAATTAAGAATTCTAAAGTCAAAGATTTCAATCCCTCATTAGATTTTACCTTAAAGACTGTTAGCACTGACTTTTGCTATTTTGGCATTGTAAATTTTCAACTACGAACAAAATTCATACTGCATGAGTCTTCCACTACTCTAGTTAATACATGAGGTTTTTTAGGAACAAAATATTCTTATTATTTGCTCAATTTTTTGTGATCTTCCTGATATATTTGGATGTCTAGACCATGTCATTTTGATGCACAGTTAATTATTGTTTTACTTTCTAACTTTTCTGTGTGAATGAATATCTTGCAGGTGGCATATAGTAACAATGACAATTGATGCTGATTTAGGTGAAGCAACATGTTATCTAGATGGTGGATTTGATGGCTACCAGAATGGATTACCATTGTGTGTGGGGAGCAGTATTTGGGAACAGGGGACGGAAGTGTGGATTGGTGTTAGACCACCAACAGATGTTGATGCATTTGGTAGGTCAGATAGTGAAGGGGTTGAATCTAAGATGCATATTATGGATGCTTTCCTCTGGGGAAGGTGCTTAACCGATGATGAGGTTTCTGGTCTCTACACCTCCATGGCTTCAGCAGACTTTGGTGCACTAGATTTCCCCGAAGATAATTGGCAGTGGGCTGATTCACCCTCTAGGGTATGCTGCTGCTGCTTCCTGCCTGCCTCTTCCTTTCTGTATGGAAGAAGACATTATTGAAATTTTAACAATAAAATATTTGAATTACAGAAACAGAATAAGATGATTCCTAATCCTGACAATTGGTTCTGACATCTAGCACATGTTCTTATCATGCTTTACTAAGAGTCACACTATTCTGTAGGCTTTACTATATTAAAAAAAGTATAAATAGTATAGCAAATGGTATTTTAGCTAATATGTTTACTTTGTCTAATCTTATAAATGTGTTTTGCACCCAGGTTGATGGTTGGGACAGTGATCCTGCTGATGTAGATTTATATGACAGAGATGACGTAGACTGGGATGGACAGTATTCTAGTGGGAGGAAAAGAAGGTCAGAACGTGATGGCATGGTGGTGGATATTGATTCCTTTTCCAGGAAGTATCGAAAACCAAGAATTGAAACACAAGATGAGATTAATCAACGGATGCTATCTGTAGAATTAGCCATCAAAGAAGCTCTCTTTGCTAGAGGAGAAACACGTTTTACTGATCAGGAATTTCCCCCGAATGATCACTCATTGTTTGTGGACCCTGCAAACCCCCCTTTGAAGTTACAGGTACTTCTCTTTATTATTATTAATAATATTTTGTTTCCTGTAGTTTTTCCCTAAAACCTTAGTATTGTTGGATATATATATACAGGTTGTTTCTGAGTGGTTGAGACCAGGTGAAATTGCCCAACAGAACCATCTGGACTGTCGTCCATGCTTATTTTCTGGAGCTCCAAATCCTTCAGATGTTTGTCAGGTCTCTTGTTTTACATATCACTTGACGAATTTGGGAATAAACACTTGTTCTCATGTTTTGATAGGATTTGGGTTTTACAGTTTATGTAATAGATGTATATTGAACAGGGCCGCTTAGGTGATTGTTGGTTCTTGAGTGCTGTAGCTGTTCTGACAGAGGTTTCACGTATATCAGAGGTAATCATCACTCCAGAATACAATGAGGAAGGAATTTACACCGTTCGTTTTTGTGTTCAGGTAATAAAAATAGAGTTTTGAATTCACTTCACTGTCTTTTCATTGATTTCTATTTCTTCTTTATCTAGACAATACTTTCCACATGAATGACAATTGTTATGATGTCTTGGAGCTTAAGATACTTACTGCGTTAGCTTTGTTTTGCCTTTTCTATGTCCTGGGAGCGGATGGTACCATGAGCGGTGAAAACCATTTAACCTAATGTTGGCCATTGAATGGAAAATTATTTAATGAAAATTGAAAACATCATTTGGTTCTCTTGGTTTAGCTGCTTATAGTTTTCAAGATAGTTTGATTATAAGAGAAAAAAAGTTGTAGTTATTGCCACTTACGTGAATCACTTGCAGCTCACTTGTTAAGTTCTGGAAGGTAATATCTCTATCCATTTCTAGAAGTGATGCAAAGGAGCCATTTGTCCACGAAGTTTGATAAGTTCTTTGTGTTTGTCTGTAATGGTGCATAGCTTGCTGATTAACAAAGACATAACATGAGCTAGTAAGAAAATAAGGGCTCTTAATAACTTGGAAATGTATTATAAGAAAACAAATTCCTGCATTGTTGCTAAATATTTATCTGATATGCTATAATTTCCTGTTATTTTGGCTTCTCAGTTGTTTGCATTTTTTGGTTCATGATATTTAGGGTGAGTGGATCCCTGTTGTTGTTGATGATTGGATTCCTTGTGAATTACCGGGTAAACCTGCATTTGCTACTAGTAAGAAGGGTTATGAACTTTGGGTCTCTATATTGGAGAAGGCATATGCTAAGTTACATGGCTCTTATGAAGCACTAGAAGGTGGGCTTGTTCAGGATGCTCTGGTGGATCTTACTGGGGGTGCTGGGGAGGAAATTGACATGAGGAGTGGCGAAGCCCAGATTGACCTTGCAAGTGGTAGATTGTGGTCTCAATTATTACGCTTCAAACAAGAAGGTTTTCTCCTAGGTGCAGGAAGTCCTTCAGGTTCAGATGTGCACATCTCTTCTAGTGGCATTGTGCAAGGACATGCATACTCAATACTGCAGGTAATGGGAGAATTTTTTATGTTTATTATATTCACAATAGTAGTTGGATAAAACCATTCATAAGCCTTCACCTGGTAGCTTTAACTTTTAAGAGAGCTGGTCCTTGACATGGAAACAAAGCCTTTTATGATAGTAGTAAGGGTCTTGATGCTTCCTACCTTATTCTTAATTGTGAAAAATAAATTTTCAGCCCAAGATAGGGTGCGTTTGTGCATTCTCACGTTCTAAGCCCAAAAGGCTCTTGTGTGAGGGAGCATGTTAGATACATATTCATTCATGACTCACCTTCACCTGATACAACTCGACCCTTAAGAGAGTTGGTCCTTGACAATCCTAATGACTATTAAATGATTACTGCTGTTATACAATTTTAGGTAAGAGAGGTGGATGGTCATAAACTTGTTCAGATCCGAAATCCATGGGCCAATGAAGTTGAGTGGAATGGTCCTTGGTCTGACTCATCGCCTGAATGGACAGATAGGATAAAGCACAAGCTGAAGCATATTCCACAGGTATTTTTGTTTATGCTTTCTTCTTGTTGTTTAGTTGAGGGTCTGGACTCCTTGGCATGATAGCATCTCTTTACAAAAGATCAAACTACTTGCTCTCAATCTCACCCCCATGTATTAACATTTGCTGACACTATAGTAACCATGTTATTTTTATTTTCACTTTTTTGGACAGTCAAGAGATGGTATATTCTGGATGTCCTGGCAAGATTTTCAGATTCATTTTCGGTCCATATATATTTGTCGCATCTATCCCTCAGAGATGCGTCATTCTGTTCATGGCCAATGGCGTGGTTACAGTGCTGGGGGTTGTCAGGATTATGATACATGGCATCAAAATCCACAGTTCAGACTGACTGCAACTGGGCAAGATGCATCATTTCCAATTCATGTATTCATTACCTTAACTCAGGTACAAATGATATTTAGATGTTTAGTAAAAATTTATGAAAAGAACATTTCCCTCATATTTCTTAAAAACTATTTCATCATATTTATAGGGTGTGGGATTTTCAAGAACAACCGCTGGTTTTCAAAATTATCAATCCAGCCATGATTCACTGATGTTCTACATTGGAATGAGGATACTTAAAACGCGTGGCAGACGTGCTGCTTTCAATATATACCTACACGAGTCAGTTGGTGGGACAGACTATGTTAATTCTCGAGAAATATCCTGTGAAATGGTTCTGGAACCTGAGCCCAAGGGATACACTATAGTTCCTACTACTATACACCCTGGGGAAGAAGCACCGTTTGTACTTTCTGTTTTCACCAAGGCATCAATAACTCTGGAAGCTTTGTAGTGCCTAGGAATAGCTTGCATGTTGTATCGTGCCCTCTTTGTAAGTTTCTCTGCCTGAGCTCTTGGGGGATCATGTACTTTCACTCCTAAAGCCATGCTCAGAACAATTGGGTAATTTTCTCTCTTCGAGTTCCCTCCCCGCCCCCCTTTAAGAAAAATTCAAATGGATTTTACTCTTTTAAATTAAGCAAATTTTGTTAAGTGGGAGTACGACTTCATATATCATTGATTTTGAGGCACTTAATTCAAATTAACAGCGAACACATTTTTTTTAACTTAACACTCTTGTTTTAGAGGACTCAGATCCGTTTCATATATATGTCATCTAACGTTGATATTTATGTTTTCACAGCCTATGATGAGGTAATCCTTTAAGGTTGGAGTTTCTTGCATTGGTGGACAGCCTCATAGCATTGAGATACTATTCCTGGTGGTGGCAATGATATGACATCTGTTCGAGAGATGAGGTAGAGCTGTGCATAAAGACTTGGTTTTTCAATCTTGATGACTCATCATCATCTTGAACTATGCTTCTGCCTGCATTGAAGAGGGCTCTCGGGGTGTTTATTGTGTACATAAAAAGTGGTACTATAGGGGTATACTTGTAACCATTTAAGCAAAGTTTGAAAAGAAATAGCTGAAAATAAGTAGGAAATTACTAACACCTGCTTCAAATGAAGGTAAGGAAGGGGTTGGAAGGTATAGTGACAAGCATTGAGTGACTGGTTGTAAATTCAGCTGCCGTTTTGATAATTGCAAAAAGTTGTACAAACATTAACAATTACCAATTCCTATCATTTATTGACATTTGAGAAATTTTTGTACAAATGTCTTTCTAATCTAATTTGGTTTCAAAATATAAATCAACATGGTTGTTTCTTTTTCTTTTTCTTGTTGAGGGTGTTGCTGAAATTGGATTGGTAGAAAATAAATTTTATGTAGTTCAATCAGATACAGAACAGCAAATATTAGGAACCGGGTTTCCAGATGGTGAATCACTTATCTCTTTGTTGGGCCAATACAATATGGTCCGCAACACTTGGATAAAAGATCTACTAAAATATCTTGAGGGCATTGCTTTTTGCACCCCCTTGAATTTCTTTTTGCACCCCTCCAGTTGGTGAAAAATCAAAAATACCCCTGGGACTATATGTTATCAGCATCCTATTTTTCTTCGTTTTTCAATTTCACTTTCCTCTTCATTTTGCATTTGTTGAATGAATCAAATTCCAATGAAAATTTGTTAATTAATTGTTAATTGAATGTAAGTTGAGCTGTTATTCTTTGTTGGACGAGGAAGTGAGCGGAAAACGTTGGAGAAGACGAAGATCAGATAACGTCGAACTGCAGTTTACGTTCTGCAAATTAATTTGCGGAATGTTAAAAACCTTCCGTAAATTAGTTTGCGGAATGTAAATTTTGTTCTCCGCAATTTAATTTACGGAAGGCAAAAAATTACATTCCGCAAATTAGTTTGCGGAATGTAATTTTTTATGTTCTGTAAACTAATTTACGGAATAGTAAAAAATTACATTCCGTAAACTAATTTGCGAAATACAAAAGTGTATTTCGCAAACTAGTTTGCGGAATGCATTACGGAATACAACTGATGCATTCCGCAAACTAGTTTGCGGAATGCAACTGATGCATTCCGTAAACTAATTTGCAGAATGCATGGGGTCGTCTTCTACCTTAGGATTTCGCAGTAGCCTAAAACCTACATTTACCCTATCCAATGAAGAATAACAAACGAGTTTAGGGTTCAGAGGTGCTAGCTTGAATGTGGAAGCTTTGACCTTGGGTTGTTTCATTTGGCTTTGCAGAATTGAAGCAGTAGCAGGCAAGCAGCAAGGAGGAGGCTTGAGTTCAAAATGCGGAAGATGACTTTTTTTTTTGCGGAAATGTTACAGGGTAAGGGAGAGGGGTGTTAAGGGTAATTTTGGAATAAAAATTTTACAAAAAATTTAGGCGGGTGTAAAAAGAAAAAAGGGGATGCAGAAAGTAAGGCCCATATCTTGATTCTAACCATTCTGAAAATGAGTGTGGGAATAGTCATTAAAAGAAAACTTAGAATAAAATTCCTTTGAAGGTAGCCTGTCTTCAAAATGCGGTAAGATAGATTATATTTAACTTGATTACTTGATTACTTGATTAGGTCAATTTTACCTTCTATTTTTGTTTTTTTTATTTAAGTTTAACCACTAGTAGCCTAATTGTATTGTCTAGGCAATACTTGAACACTTTTATAAATGAGGGTGGAAGAGTAAAAAATAAAAATAAAAATAGCCAATTGCAAGAAGATTCGTTTATTTGTAATGTAACTACATATCATTTATCTTCTTTTTTCTTTCATTTAAGTTCAATGAGATGAGTTCTTAATTTTACTGTTTCCTTCATGTTCAATAACAAATGTACATCTGGATTCCAAGAATTAAGATATAGACATTTGCTTTGACAAAAATAACGGATACAGAAATTTGCGCTAGTCTGAAATTATAACTATGCAGATTTTCTCGTGTTTTGAAGAAATGTTCCGCCGATAGACAAGAATTTCTCATACGAATCATGATTAGGTAACTTAATTCCTGCCAACTGTAAAATTTTATTAATTCAATTTTTTCCTTTTTATACAAGTTAGGAGTGCTTAGAAATCAAGCATTTATACACTGGAAATTACTTTTTACATTTCCATTTTTTCTTTTCGCATCCTTTTTCATTTTATGTAACTTTTTTTATTATACCCTTTAATAAATATATTTTGTAAATTAATTTACGAAATATAAATTTTTATATTCTGCAAATTAATTTATGGAATATAAAAATATATTTCGTAAAATATATTTCATAAACTAATTTACGAAATATATATTAAAAAAATGGAAATAATAAAATTAAAAAAAAAACGAAAAATATAAAAAGAGAAAACTGAAGGTGAAAAAGCAATTCCCAGCTTTGTAAACATTACCCATAATACTATTAATTGTATTTTCTCCTACAGTAAATAATAGCTGATTCTTCCGACCTTAACAAATTGGGCCGTGGTCTGAGTTAGATACAACATCAAGTAGGTTTAGATTTAGGGGTTTCTGCAGCATCCGAACAAGAGAAAAATATCATTTTTACTGGTAGTGACAAGATCATTTTATTTGGAAATGAAAATATTTTAAGCTTCTATTAACTCTAAACTTGTATGCTTGAAAAAACCAGGTTTAATAATAAACATTAAAAGGGGACAAATTTTAGCGGACGGTTCTCACATGTCTAATTGTATATCTTGCTGATATAATGTAAAATAAGCTATTCAAATATAAGAAAATATCATCAATTTAAAAGTACTATTAGTCCTTTTAAAATTCAATATAATATGATAATCACTTAGAACTTATATGATTATTTTATTGACATATTTAGCAAAGAAGCAATTAATGCTAAAACATTGAAAACAGATTTTGAGATTATAATACTAAGAAACCGTGTGAATGTTTCTTCCTTATATTCGTATATTGTAATGAATTTAGTCTCGCACACCTTTTGATATCTATAAAGTTTCAATACTTTATAAAACTTGAAATGACAAAATCATTCAAGATTTATTTATACTTTTCAAATTTTAAATTTCTATATTTTCTAATTTTAAAAGTATAATAATTCCAAAACAATTCTAGATACTGGCCATTTTTTATATCAGCAAAAGATTGCCAATTTAGCCCAATTTTATATTTAAAAAATGCAGGGAGAAAAGTAGAAATAAGAGGTTTGAAAAGCTAAACATGAAATAGACAAAATTCGGATAAAAAGAAATGCACTATGGAGGGAGGTAATACCTCCTCCTATCCTGTCATTGCGCTCATGGCATGTTTTGATTTTGGGAAAAGCCACAACATTTTTTTTTTTTTGTTTTCTCTAAACTTTTCTTTTAAAATAATGTATGGCTTTTAAAAAAATTGAGAATATAGTTGTTATACAAAAAAACAAATTTAACGGCGCGACCATTACTCATCTCTATTGTCAATTTTCTTCATAAAAAAGTTAAAAATAGATTTTTATTCTTTTTTTATTATTTGTATGTTACTTATAGAAGCAACTGCATCTCCTTGGTGATTATTACTTTTTTCAAAAATCAAGAGAAAGAATCCCCGTTAAAATTGCTCTAAAGCAAGTGTATAACATAAGTAAGGAAAAAGTACAAAACCAAATTTCATAAGAAAAGAATTGGAAAATGAAGATTTTAATAAAAGAAAAATTCTAGTAATACACTCTAATACACTTCTTTGATCATATATTTTTTATTGGCTAAAATTTACTGCCACTTATCAAATGTGGGTCTTAATTCTTATTTGATGAGTTTCCCTCACAGTATGAGAGTGTAATGCTAACACTCCTATGGTCAGGATTCTATTTACGTTGATTTTTTAAAATAAAATAAAATATAGAAAAGAATGAAAAAATGTGTATGGATAAATTGTATATAGCACATTAATAACGTTGTCAGGATACGAAAAATGTGTGGTTGCAACCGAGTCAAAGTAAACGACATAGAAGTTTCTACGAAAAATGTGTGGTTGCAACCGAGTCAAAGTAAACGACATAGAAGTTTCCAATTGAAGATGCTCTCGTAACGGTTGTGGTGCATGTCCCCTGAGTCACACATTCCTTGAGGACATCATTTACTAAGATGAGTAAAAAATTCACTTCACCTCTTAGAGATGCCTAAATTATTTTAATTTAAGACTTTATTAAATTATTATTCTAAATTTACAAAACATCATTCATTTTAGTTTTTAAAGATTAAATAAAAAATATAAAGTTAAAGATTAAAATGACTAGTATTTACAATGTGAAGTATTAAAATGAATACAAACATAGTTACAGTAACCAGAGAGTTCACTCTAATATTTGAAAAGTTTGGTGTGAATGATGTGTTTTTGGGGTGAGGAGTTAGGTAGTATTGGTGATTGCTTTCTCCATTATCCATTGGTCGGTGAGTCCCAAGACTCGTATATATAACAAGTAGGTTGAGTTGAATAACATTTTACACGTTTGAGTGGAATTGTCCTATAAATTTGAGGGTATTGTAATTTCACAATCTATTATACCCAAATAATTTCAAATTATAGAGCCATTTGAACTAGTATAGATTGTGTGAACATACAGGAATAAGAGATGGAAGAGAGAGTGAATAGCTGTAGGCATGTGTTAATGATTCCATACCCAAGCCAGGGGCACATAAACCCATTGCTCCAATTCAGCAAGCGCTTGAGTACCAAAGGAGTGAAAGCCACCATGGTCACAACAATTTTTATCTCAAAATTCATGCATCTTCAGTCATCAACCTTACCTGGCTCCATTCAATTTGATGCCATATCAGATGGCTATGATAATGGTGGTTATGACCAAGCTGGCAGCATACCAGCCTATCTGTCTCGGATGGAAACCATAGGCTCCAATAGTTTGAGGGAACTCATCAAAAAATACAACTCTTCTGATCACTGCATAGATTGTGTTGTGTATGATCCTTTGCTGCCATGGGTGTTGGATGTAACCAAAGAATTTGGTTTATTTGGAGCTGCTTTTTTCACTCATATGTGTGCTGTGGATTACATATTTTATTGTGTCTACCATGAACGTTTGAAGCTCCCCATTTCCTCAACACCAATCTCTATTCCAGGGCTTCCTTTGCTTGAGCTCAAAGACACACCAGCCTTTGTCTCCGAACCTGGCTTGTATCCAGCTTACTATGACTTGGTCATGAATCAATTTTCTAACATCCACAAAGCAGATATCATTCTTGTCAATTCCTTCTACAAGCTAGAGGACCAGGTTTTTGGGTCACCTCTTTATATTTCTTCTCCAACTAGCATAGTATTTTTTCACTCTTCAAGAGTATGTAGCTTTTTATGATTCATTTGATAATTCTTCTGTTAAGGATTGTAACAAAAATGTCATACCAACATATTTAGAAGTTATGATTTAGATTCTCTGTAGCAGATTTTTCTACAACCTCTAGTAAAAAAAATGACCCATTTAAAAAGTAGATTGACCAATATGACTTTGTCATTGATCAGTCACATAAAAAAATTTACTAAGCTTAATGAATCTCACTTTTGCGATTGATCAATGCAAGAACTAGATTGATCATTTATTGCTTTGTTCAGTTGACTTGTGTAGAGCATTTGATTGTAAAGTGCATAATTAAGAGTTTGGCTGGAGAGAGGTTCCAATTTGATAGACGTTATCACAAGCCATATAAAAATATTGTATTATAGAGCCAGCAGAAACTCTAACTTCAGCCCTATTTATGAATAATAATGACAAAATTATTCGTAGTCTGTAATTAGTCATAGTTTAAATAATGTGGTTGAGTGAAAACTGTAACTGATTAATAAAAGCAATCTTGTGACAAAAAATGAATTGTGATAAGAGTTTGGTTGAACAATTTATGATCTCTTTCATTTTCCATGTCAATGATATATAGGTGGTCGATTCCATGTCAAAGCTATGTCCATTAGTGACAGTTGGGCCAACAGTTCCATCCTTATACTTGGACAAGGCAGTCCCAAATGACACAGACAACAATCTGAATCTCTTTGAAGTAGACTCATCAGCCATTAGTTGGCTCAAACAAAAGCCTGCAAGGTCGGCTATTTATATATCGTTTGGCAGCATGGTCTGCTTTAGCACTAAGCAGATGGAGGAAATGGCATTGGGCTTAATGGGAAGTGGTTTCAACTTCTTGTGGGTTATCCCTGATGTGGACAAAAAAAATCTCCCCAAAGAGATGGGGAAGGAAATTAATGCATGTGGAAGGGGTTTGATAGTGAATTGGGTCCCCCAATTGGAAGTGCTATCAGACCAAGCTGTTGGTTGTTTTTTTACTCACTGTGGATGGAACTCGATACTTGAAGCATTGTGTTTGGGGGTGCCCATGGTTGCACTGCCACAGTGGACTGATCAGCCCACAAATGCAAAATTTGTTGAAGATGTGTGGAAGGTGGGGATCAGAGTTAAGGTAAATGAAGATGGGATTGTGACAAGAGAAGAGATTGAGCGTTGCCTCAGGGAAGTGATGGAAAAGGAGCTTGGAAGAGAGATGAGGATTAATGCTAAGAAATGGAAGCAACTGGCTTTAGAAGCAGTGAGTCAGGGTGGCACTTCAGACACCAACATCAACGAATTTATTAACATTCTGAATAGATCCTAAAGATCCATATTGATTTCGATTAATATTGATTATGGATTCCCTCAAAAAATTACAATGGAGAGAAAGTATTTGGAATTGGATTGTATAAGAATTTTATTATACTATGCTATTGTATGTTACATTACATATATACGCAAACCCAGACACTTAATTAGTCATATATCTTCTCATTCTATACTCTGAATCTGAACCTGATGAAGTCAAAATATGGAGCGAATTCTATATAAGAGAACCGCATCCGTAGCAACACATTTTATTTTTGAATAAAATTTGAACAGAGGTGTATGGTGGGTCAATTACAAACAACACTGTGATTGTAACAGAGCAATTCGATGCAATACAGCTTTACCTAATTCAGTACGTCACTTAAAGAAATTTATTGTTATTCCTATTTAAATATTCTTTATTTAAAATATTATTTTTTATCTTCGTGAATCAAATTAATTAAAAAGATATTTAAATAGAATTTTCTTAAATTGAAGTGACAATAAATATATGAAAGTGGTAATAGACATTTTCTACTTTCTCACCCATCTTTGGATGATGAAATTGGATAAATCTAATGTTTAAGGAGAACAAGGGCAAAAATAACAGTGAGTTTTTCATGGCTGAAAAGAGAGATTATTGTCTTGAATTGAGGCAAGAAGAAAGAGAGATTATTGTCATCAATTGAAGCAAGAAGAAGAAAGATTGAACATGGGAAAGAAACGAGAATAATTAATGAATTCTAAATTTTTAAGAACATCCTAATAAAATGTCTTTGATAGCATTAGGGAGTGCCAACAAATTACTCTTTGACACATTGGCTATTTGCTGAAATTTATTAAAAATTGTAACATTACAAAACAGATTCATTAAATAATAAATAGGATATATTTTTCATTTCAATAAATTTTAACTAATAATGAACGTGTTTAAAAAATGTATTAGAAAGTATATCAATTATATTTTAATATTAATTTTTAACATCAGCACCTAGCCTTTAAGCAACTAAACGTTAGAAAAAAAATAAAATACATTTATTATATTCAAAATGTAAAACATAATAAATTTTTTAAACTTTTTAATTTTTAGTTGTTTGAAATCAATCTTAAAAATATGTGAATATATATTTTTTATTGATTAAAACTGAAATATATTTTTACCAAAAAAAATGGACATTTACCACAATAAAATAGTGAAAACACAAATATATAGACAAATTTCAAATAAGTTTAACTTCCAGGTAGGTATAGAGTGTGTTTAGCATAATTCTTAGTAGCTTTTTAAACTAGCAACTAATTTATTTAACTAGCTTAAACCCTAGTTTGCTAAAATACACATGTTTAGTAAAACTTACTTCAAAAGCATATAACATTTTAAGCTAGTTCCTACTTTTCAAAACACTACTTAAAATAACATTTGAGCTTACATGCGTTTAACTTGTTTTTCTTTCATATTTATCCTTATTATTCTAACAATTCCTTCTTTACCATTTTTTTTACAAACCCTTGATTGTAGAATTTGAATGATATGTTAATTTTGTTTATTATAATAGACTATTACTTTTTTGAATTATTTTTAAAATTTTCACAATTAATTTTAATTTTTAATAAAATATTTGATCATTATGGATAAAATTTTAAAATGTTAAAAAGGGCAATTTTTTTTAGAAAATAATATTTAAAATTTAGTTTTATTTAATATTTTTTATATTTCTTAACGAGAGTACTTCAGCTATTAATTAACAGAAGTTGTTAAAAATAATATTGTTTCACTTATATTTAATGGGATTAACTTTTAATTTTAGTACAGTCGATGCAGCACAATAGCCAACAAGGTCCAAGTGTTGCATCATGTGTAAAATATGTGTGATCAGCTGTCATAAATTTACAACAGAGCTTGCACACTTCATTTTCATCAAACTGCTATAATTGAACTAATTAATACAAGAATACAAAATCAATTACTAAAAGATTCCACTGGCCTAAAGTATATTTGCGCGCCATTTTTTTGTAGTATGGAACGCAAATAAGATGTATCAGGAAGTCAAATGACGGTCATACCCTCTGAATGGTCGCATCATCAGGGGCATTAACATCTTCCCTCCAACTGCCTAATTTAACAATGTCCTCGACAAGTATTTTCCCATCTGTAGCAACAAAAAATGACTACAGTAACTATTGTATTCATGAAATAATCTTCATAGCCACTGAACATACTTTCAGAGAAAAGTAACAAGTAGCCACAGTATTCAACCAAAGATGCTTCCCTCCCTCGGCCCACCCCGTGGGAAAAAAAAGGGGGAGGGGGGACCTATCAGGCTTTAGGGTCCCATCATATCAAAACAGAAGAATACATCCAAACATTGTGCTTGATTTCTTAGTCCAAGTTGCTCATGAACACAGAATGACTTGCAACTCCCAAAAGAAATAAGGAAAAAAGTGTTAATATACACAATTCGGTCCCTAGAAATGGAAACTTACCTTGTTTTAAAGTTTTCATCTAGATAAATTAGTCCTTTAGTGATGAAAGTGTTTACAAGTTGATAACTTGGTGGGATAAACTTACAAGTTTGACACTTTTACAGACTAATTTGTATAGATGCATACTTACAGGAACTAAACTTATAATTTGACACTTCTACAAACCAATTTGTATAGGTGCATACTTACAAGAACTAAATGCAAGTTGCCGCATTCTAGAACCAAATTATACATTAACAAAAACAAATGGTAACATGAGATTAAAAGTTAGTGTTAAAACACCGGTTTACCATTTTTATAACCCACTGCAAATAATACTTTAATGGCATACCACCCCCCTAAAACTCAGGATCAGGAATATTTTTGGGGTAGATCTGTCTGAGATACAGTTCAGTCACCTATTGCTCTACAGGTGAAATTCCATGAGATTTTCACTAAAATTTATTTTATGTGAATGAAAAGAAAAACTATTTTTAAATGTACTAAAAATGCAAACAAAATCAAGAATTTAATAAGATTACCAAAAAAATACTAGATTTGTTCAAGAGAGAAATGCCAGACCTCTATCTTTGGAAAGATTGCTGACAAGTTCTTGGATACCCTCCTTGCCCAATGTATCCTTTAAGTACATTGCAGCAGAGGCCACCTCCTCAGGAGTCACTTTCCCATCATAATCTCTGCAAAAAAACCATGATAGGAGAAAATCATGACCTAAAAAATACCGCAATGTCCAGGAGTCTTGGCTCAAGAACCAAGTTCCTTTAGGGACTGTTTGATCATAGGATCCATCTCAGCCAGGCTACATTGCCTAAACTTCAGCATATCTCTCCCTCTCTACACTGATCATAAACCTCCTTTGCAAACACCCCCTACCCCCAAAACTAATGTTAAAGCCCTACAAACCTGTCCAGCAGCCTCCAACGGTCACCAATTTTGGCATCAACATCATCTATTTCCTTC
Source organism: Canavalia gladiata (assembly GCA_037954105.1). NCBI lineage: Eukaryota > Viridiplantae > Streptophyta > Magnoliopsida > Fabales > Fabaceae > Canavalia > Canavalia gladiata. Next base: position 9,558,378 of record CM075658.1, on the reverse strand, counting down.
TCAAGATTTTGAAGCATAGAATCAACCTGACAGAATTTCAAATAATTATAATTTCAGAAGAGGGAAATTAATTCTAGTTTCTGCCTGAGACTAAATAAAATGATACAGGACTTACTCTCTCAATGAGAGCTGATGACACCTTATCCCCTTTGCCCGACTCAGTAGCATGCTCATGTTCCTCTCGGGCAGCTTTATATGCCTTAAAGGCATCTTTTTTGCCATTTGAACCCTCTTTCTCTACCATGCTGTTATAGAGTTCTATCTGGACACATAAACAGCCAAAGGTGAGGGTTGCAAACAGATTAAATATATGAACCCACACATATACATGCACACCCACATAGAGGGTGGGGATCAATTTACAGTGTCAGTTGTCATACACAGACCCATGCACATTATAGGGCATGGGAGTGTGTTCCCCACACTTATAAAAGAATTCAAACAACTTATTCTTATTAGTATATATATACACACACACACGAGAGAGATCAAATTATTCCAGGAATAACTTTAGCTAGAGTTACGCTTGATAACTTTTAGAAACAGTTGAATTTCATCGGTTCAACCATTAAATTAATAAATTTTATTATATAAATCATGTTTACAAAAGTTCATAAAATTTGAAAAAGATTTGATACTTTATTAAATAAATTTAAATTAACGGATAATATATGTTCTAATATCCGTTAATTTGAATTTATCTAATGAAGTATCAAATCTTTTTCAAATTTTATAAAATCATGTAAGCATGATCTACACAATAAAATATGTTAACCTAATAGTTGGAGTGATGAAATTCAACCGTTTATGAGTTATTAAGTGAATTTACTCTAACTAAAGTTATTCTGGAATAATTTGATCCCTCGTCATACACACACATAAGCAATGTTTCTCCTCTCTGTCCCCCACTCCCTTCAGTATCTATCAACCTCTTCCTTTTTTCTTTTTCCTCTTCACAACCTGCCCCCACCCCCTTTTTCACTTAACCAGTCTCCCTCTTTTGCCCCACTCTAGTGATGAAATTGGATGAATCTCGTGCTGAGGAGAACAAGGGCAAAAGTAATCATGTACAAGTCACGGAGACCAGTCACAGTGATTCGCATGGCAGAAGAGAAACATCAGAGTTGAGAAAAAAAAAATAGGAGATTGAATATGAGAAAAAACAAAGATGAGGATAGTTAATGAATTCTAAATTTAAACACACCACTTCAATAAAATAAAGATATTTTTGTCTAAAAGGATGAGATGTGGAGGCCAGAAAAAAGTGGGAATGTGTGTGCGCACTCCCATGCACATGCATAAAAAGTTTCAAATGATATCTGTGTGTGCGTGTGTGTGTGTGTGTGTAGTGCATGAAAACTTTAGCACAACAATAAATAAATAAAGGCAATATAGAGAAGATGCAAAAGCAAATGACAAATTCTGAGAGTTCCAATATACCTCTTTATTAACCAGCCTAAGAAAATCTTCACGCTCTGTACTTACAGACTGCCACCAGAGTAAAAGACATTAGCACACAGTAAATAGTTTACATGTTAATTGCAATAGATTATACAAAATCATAAGCAAGTAACCAAATTGATGGAAGTAAAAGCTTTAAATATCAAATTCTCACCGATGCAGAAGCTAAAACAGCTAATGCACGACTAAGTTCACACAGCTGCTCTTTGTTTTCCAATGCTCTGGCTCTAGCAAGTTGGTGTGCTTCTTTTGCCGTTGAAATATTCATTTCTTTCACAGGCCTATCATCTTGATTAGAATTACTCTCCATTCTTGTTTGCTTCTCCTCCTCTCTCTCTTCCTCCTCCTGCATTTTATTTATAATACTATGGTGAATCTCATTTATCACAGTTTTGGAACCGTTGAATCTTGAATCAAAAGAAAGCTATATAACTTTCCTTAATACTGGTTCAAACCCAGAAGATGAATATTATGGTGAACTTGGCATATCAACACTCAACACTTTATTCTTTAACCTTACTAAGCAGACTCCAAATGAATTCTATCGAACAGAATGGTGAAATGATTCTTTTAGTCACTGATAATTTAATATTTTTACATAGATTCTTCTCATATGAATCAAAGCAAATAGCAAACACTAATCTAACAGCATAAGTATAAAGCACAAAGCAATTCCATATTTTACCTTAATAAGTTCTTCCTGCATTTCAAGGAACTCCAGTTTCCTCCTCCTCTCTGAGACAGAGTCCTCAGAGGGTAAAGATGTAACCTGTATAGTATCTACAACCTCATCTGGGAGAGAAGAAATTGTAGCCTGTACAGCTTCTTCTGGTTTCAATTTCCCAGACACAGTAAATGCCCTAAAAGGATATCATGCAAGATGTCAAAATGCATATCGAGCAGGTTATTTCAATTTTTATTAGCCGGGCCCGGTGAGGTAGCCGTGCTAAAATTACCTTGAAAGTATCAAAAGAGATGATGGTACAGAGTGATTCAGAGATAAGTCCAACCAATCTCGAAGCTGTACAGGCAAGTCAACAAATTTTAGAATAGAAATAACAAAATTACATTTGATTATCATGAAAATTGAAGTTGCAATAACATCATCAAGATCCAGTACTAAAATAGAACACAGATAATCATTAATTGTTCCCAACACAAAAACCTGTTGGCGCATTTCTTCAACAGAAAGCAACCCAAGCATGCCTCGCTCTCTACAATCCTCCCGAAGTTCAGCTTCTGAAAGAGAATCCACACCTTCTGCTTGAATCAATTTATCATCTTCCTTAATCCTGATAAAAGGGGGAAATATTGTATGTAACACCCAATTGTGAAGTGAGGCAAATTCAATGGTAATTTGAAGTAGAGAATCTCAAAACGTGAAATAGTGAACTATTTTGCTGAGTTTGCCACTAATGAGGTTAATTATAGTCATAACACCAGAAAATAAATGCTGAAGCATATAATAGCAGTTTGAAGCAATATATAAAGCAGAGATAAGATAAAGCAATACCTACATTTCAAGGCTAGATTTGTACCAAATCTTTTAGGATCATAGTTTTATTTTTTGTTGAGCTCAAGCCTGATGTCTCAAATCTATGTCTTGCTTGGTGCTAAGCTTTTAATAGATGGCTTGTAAATTGTTCAGACCAAAAAGAGGAGGGAACCTCTTTAAATGTTTTTCTAAATAAAATTCGTCTCGAAATGATTGAACTTTAAACAAATGGAAAGAATTATGCCCCAAATGATTCAAACTTAAACAAATGGAAAGAAACTGTTATTGTAATAATTTAATAATGCATGATGATTCCAATTTCAGAAGTTAACAGAGAATTAAACTCTAATGTAAACAAAAAATATGAATTAGTAGGCCCAATTTTGGGCACCAGACATTACATTAGTGAATTTATCAAAAATTTGATCTCTGATTGAGCCCAGAGACATTGTTCAACCCATGAAGCCAACCCCATCCAGCGGATAAGGCTTTGGATGTTGCTGTAGCTACAAGATATAGGAATGCTCTTATTATATTCAATCATTTTTGTATTCGTATCTGAATAGTATAACTTGGATAAGATTATTTGTTATCCTATTTTTCCCCCAATGACATAGCAAGGGTTGGTAATCTTTTCAAATATCAAGGTACCATTTTTATTAAAGAAAATAATTTTTAAAAAAATCCAAATTGTATTACAATTAACTTTAAATGAAACCTGAACTTGCAATTAAAATTAGTAAAGAAAAGGTTAAAAATACATGCATGGTCAAACGCATCTTACCTCTGTAAACATTTTCTTAGCATATAACGCAAGTATGCATCGGTGCCAAATGGGTTGATTCCCATGTACTTGCACATATTGACTAATCGTGACCTACAAGCCAGTAAAGACACAGAAGTCATGGTACCGCCTTACAACTAAGGGAAATAGCATATTGACGTCAAACATTTTAAGAGACCAACCTGCTCATATTATCTAGAGTAAGTTCATCATTAAACAACTTAGCAAAGCCCAAAATTTCCTCATTAGAGACACGTGCTCCTCTTCTAATCTGCAGAAAGAAAATAAAGGGTACAGAAACTAAAGACAAAAAAAAACATTGACAAACAATTCATTAAACTGAATTTATAACCATGTTCAAAAAGTCATCCAGATCTTCAGCTGTTTTCTTTAGTTCTCCACTACGCGAGTTCTGAACCTCTTTTGCCATTTCTTTCACTGTATCCTGAAGGAACCTTGCATACTCTATTCTTGCCTTGAGTCTCCTTTTCAAAGCTTCCTACACAGTGAGCAACTGAGTCATTCAAACACCCTACAATGGACAATCAAATCCCACACATTCACACTAACTGAATAAAACAATATGTGCAGAGTCCAAATACAGACACAAAAACGGTTTGGAATCAGGACCATCAGTATTCACTCCAAGTGGATGCCACAAAACATAGAACAAATATTAGAAATGTTCATGTCAATTTGTAACCAAAGATGCAAATCAGTGAAAATTTGACATTATTCCTCAGGAGCCCTCCTTTACACAGGACCTTCAACACGGGCTGGGACAGACCATGCCATAGCTTAGTTATAGAATTTCTCTTTCCCTTGGTATTAGATGGAACAGGACAAAAGGTCTTAAACAGTAGGACACATTGAAACAAGAGATGAGAAGAATTTATCACTTATGCATAAATATGTATATACAGTTTATTTTGAATTAACATAGCCAGCAAAAGTCAACAGACAAACAGCCAAAATGTCTTGGCAGTTACCTGTTCTTTCATCTTGTCTTGAAACGTTGACGGCAACATGTTAGGGAATAACTTAAGAAACACAGGCAGGAGGAATTCCATAAAGGGAACTAAAATGAAAACTGCAAAAGGAACTAGCCTAAAGATATCAGCAGTAGTCCGCGTCAATTGCTGTCTCTCCCTTCTAGAGAGACTCCTCCCACCAGCAAGCTTTAACAACAACCTGGAACTGATTCTCACGTCAGCCCATAGCAGCTTAAAGCCCAACCAATAATGTTGCAATGTCGACACCAATTCCCCTTTCCAGTGAACCAGTTTTTTGGCCCAGTCCTCCCTGCAGCAGCAAGAATTAGCCAACCAAAACGCCAAATTACCAACCATTAACGAATAAACACTTAATTGTTTCAAATTAGAAATTAGAATCTGCAACAGCAATTGCAGCCACAACACTATAACTTTAAATTTTAAGTCTCTGCAAACATGGCCACAATTCTCTGCATTTTCTATAATTGAAACACAACGCAACTTCAATTTAAAATCAAACACAATTCCCAACAACAACTGCATCTTCGTGCAATTTTCGCAATGGCAACATAACGATAACTACATTTTCAAATCAAATAATGTTTACTAAGCAAGACGGAAAATGAGATGCAGACCTACTCATGGATGCTACGGCTCTCAAGGCAGGACCGATTCCCAAAAACGCGGCCCACACTCTCTGCAAAATGGTTTGCATGTCTCTCTGAGACTCCTGCGACCGCTTCGCCATGGCTTTGGCTTTGGCGGTGGTCAAGCCTTCAACAGCTTGATCGCACTCCTCAGGAGACGCTTCTTTCCGCTTCTTCGCAACCATGTCGTCGTTTACATCCGGTTCACGCTGTTTAGCCGCCGCCGCCGACTGCGACAGCCACCTAACACCTATCGGCGCATTCAATCCCGAAAAACCATCCCGAGGACCCGACCTCGGGAATCTTCGCACGTGTTGTTCCAATCCAGAAAGGATGAACGAGGACGAGACGTCTCTGTACGGTGTCGTTCCATGGTGATAAGGAGGAGCAGGAGACGTTGTAGCAACAGCACGTGCCAAAGAGTGATTGCTCGAAATCGAAGGGGAGAAATCGTTCACGTATTGATGAATAAAAATTCTCCTCCTTCTCAAAATTGCTCTCGATGCCATTCTGGAACCAACACCTCTTCAGAGAAAAGAAGAAAAGAAAAGGCAAAATAGAAAATGAGAAACTAGTGAAAAAACTAAGTATTACACAACGATATAACTAACTAGAAATTGCTTAGATCTTTGTATTATTGCATGGTTATAAGGGGAATTCAGTTAGTGGTTCGTAAATGAAATGGTGGTGATTGAGCTTACTTTACTTATGGGGAACGTAGAAGACGGAGGGAGATATGGGATGAGAGAGAATAGAAAGAATGAAGAGCGGTAAGAGTTTTTAGGGTGTTAAGAAAGCGGAGAGGAGAGGTTTAAGGTGTTTGTTTTTGTCATGTGTGCAGCAGCCAGCGGAAGGGGACACTATGTCTTCTTACCACTTTGTCCTTACTAATTACACCTTATTCATTTTCTACCCTTTGAATTCATACTGCTTAACTTTCATTTCGAAAGGTCCAACCCAGGTTTCTTGTTACTCAAGCCGTGGTTATAGTGAACCAAAAAAAAAACCTATTCTATCTATTTTCACTCTTTTTTATGAGACAATATAAAAAAATTTAATGGTTATAAGGTAATTTAAAATTTTATAAAGTATTAATTATTTTATATTTTTAATCAATAAAATAGGTAAAAATTAAAATTAATAACAATAAATGTTAATAATAAAATTAAAATTATTACTAAATAAGAGTAAATTAGCATATTATAAAATTTTTATAAAAATAATAAAGTAACTAATTTTAACTATATTTTTATCAAATTTAATTAGTTAAAATAAAAAACATTTATTATATTTTTACTCATCGATTAAAACATACTTTTAGTTTATATATATATATATATATATATATATATATATTTATAATGTTTCATCCATTTTTTTTATTGTTTATATATAAAATATTAAATTAAATTTTATATCTCTAAAATTTGTAAACAAGCAAATTTATGTAATTTTAAAATTTATTATTAAAAATATAAAACAATTGTGAAATTTAAAATATTAAGAATATTAAAAAATTTTGAATTTTACAGGTATCACTAACACCCGTGTAATAAATCTGAATCTCATAACATACGCATGTAGTCATAAATTTTATCATGGGATTTATTTGTATAAAAAAGATGTTATTATAAAAATCTAATTTGTTGCATAAGTATGCAACAAATTAGATTTTTATAATAGCATATTTTTCATACAAACAAATTGCATAACTGTATCTTGAGAGATTTTACCTACGTAGAATTATCGGATAAATTCAGTTTGTTATGGATAATTTTATTTTGAAACTTACATTTATAACTACATAACATGTGAATTTTTTTATTTTATCGTATTTATTTAAAATAATTAAATAAACTAGTCAAATAAATATTCGAACAGTAAAGCTACAATTATTTTAAAGTCGCTTACATACAATAAGATTTAAATAAGGTTCTACACATTCATAAGTTAGAAAAGAAAGTTTAAAAATATTTATTCCCTCAAAGTATAATATTTTTTGTTTTAATTTTTATGAAATTTTTAATCACTATAAGTTACAAAATTAAAAGTAGCTGATTCATGCCATTTTTGTTTTATGTACACATAAACCTAATTTATGGCAGGACCAAAAATAGATTTATTTTATGTAAAAAAGGCTAAACCTTTATATATCAAAGTGTAAAAAAATTAAATTATTCCTTGATTATTTGATTTTAATTTGTTAAGTGGTGGATCACACTCATTTGTTTTAGATAATAAAAAAACTTAAGATTTACCTTTAACCTAGATTTTTAGATAGACATTTAGAACTCAAGAACTTATAGACAAAATATATTAAATGTTAGATAATGAAATGAGTTTAAATAATAATAATTTAGATATTTTATTACTTAATAAATTAGAATCATATATAGATAATTATAATTACCTAACTTTCATGTTCCATTGTTTTTCTCTCTTTCTCCTTTTATTTTGCTTTATCTTTTGGCATGAAAATGTCTGCCAATACTAAGTTAATAAACTTAAAAAGATTTTTTTTAAAATTATACAAAGAAGAAAAAATATTCAGGTTATAAATGAACTTAATAAATCAATTTCAAATTTCATACTTTCAAACAAATTAAATTTAACTTGTTTAAATAAATAAATCAGGCAGGAGTATATCCTTTTGATTTTGCATGTTAAGCTAAAGTTTAAGAGTATGTTTACACCATTTTCATGAAAAATCATATTTATTTAAAAAAAACATCTTTAAAAACATTTGACATATTTGTTAAAATTGTGAAAAATAAAACTAGTTACTCTAGAAAAAAAAAAGGTTAAAATTTTAGCTTAAAAAAAAAGAAAATGATTTTTTATGGTGTTAGGCTTGAGTGGAGTTGTATTTATCCCTGGCACAGGTGTAAATATAGTTTTAGACAAAAAGAAAACATATGTTGGTTTTGTCATTTGTTTTTTAGGTCCAAATGTTGGTTTTATCTTTAGATTGGACTTCACAGAATTTGAAAACCAAATCAACAGGTGGCTTAAGTTGGGTAATAAAAGAAGAAAATAAATAAACAGGATCGGACATCCTGTTTGCGGAGAGTGAAGAAAGAAAGAAAAAAACACTGCTCAAAACAGCATGTCTATTTTGTATTTGTCAAGTCGTGACACGGCATTCGAACTCAACATGTCTATGTGCTGCGTTCAAGGAAAATTTGAAACAAACGCACGAGGAGAAATCCGAAAGCAGAAGACACGAGATGACGTTGGGAGGAGTTATTCACTTCCTTAACACATCCTGAAACTGAAATCCTACATTCGCCATGTTATCAAACCTATTTTCACAGAAATTATTGTGTAGCACAAAGAGCTGTGCAACGTCAATATCTACATGTCATAAAATTACGTTGAATTGTTTAGCACCTAACGTTCGCCCAGTGACACACCAACAGCATCTACGGCTTTGATATTGGGGGGACAAAAACCACGTTCCATATAACAGAAGCCACATAGCATACATCGTGCAAATAGTACACGTTTCTAACTTGGGGCACATGGTAACCGATTGATACGGTAGAAACACTTTTTTATTAGAAAATTTGTGGAATAAATGTTATATGTCATTTATGGTACATTTTACAGAGAGGGGCTGTTCCAGACCCTCTAGTGGACAGAGAACAAAGGTGGAACCGTGGAATTTCATTTTCATGCTCAAATCCAAGCTCAACTCGATATTATTCGCTATTCACAGTACACCAACATGATGCTCACAAATTGGATTTGAGGATGCAATCCTGAACTTGATGTCTTCCTGTTATGTGGTATGCATCTTGTTATTTATTTCCTGCACACATTGAAATGTATCATGGTTATGCCAGTTTTGAAGACAGCAAAGAAAGCTCACCAACGAGTAGAACGGTAATATTAGTCTTTTTGCAACATCATTGTCAAAGACACGTCCAATAAGGGATGATTGATTTTGGCATCTCAAGGTACATACAAACACTTACCGCTTTGAATTCCTCCAAAAGAAATTAAAATTCTATAAGGGGATAATTAGTCTAGGAAACATACCAAGGAAGTTTAAAAGTATCTTTCCACCATCCTTGTTTTGAGCAATTTGCAACAATTTTGTCCAACCGTACAATGACCTGAGAAAAAGTTGGCCTGACAACAGGTTCTGGATCCCAACATTCCTCGATCAATCTGCATAAACAATGATAGTTAGACCATTTTTAATTAAACTGGAGCTTGAAGACTATTTTTAACTTTAAAATAGGCTAACTCTTTCAAATCTGGAGGATAATGTTTTGTTTTGATCTTGAATGCTGGTCTTTTCCCTTCCAAGCACATCAGTTTCATTGCCTCCTCAGGGGACTTGGGATGCAAGGGATGTATCCCCTCTATCATCTGGGACCACAAAAGAAATATAAAATTAAAGTTGAATTTCAACTAACAGACAATTGGTATACAAAGATTAGAGTGATGAATTTAAAAAATGTAAATGAATTTGGAAAAGCAAAAAAGTGTTTTAATGAAAAGAGAAGTACACCGATAATCTTAAGGAATTATAATATTATACAACATATGAAGAAATGTTAAGACAATCTCGTCAATTTCCTCATCCATCCCCACATCTCATGTCCTTCTACTAGTTTAAAATTATAGCTAAATGGTTAGGAAACAACTTTCTCCACTTAAGAGCATTAGCTTAAGCATCACAGTTCAATGTATCTCAAACTCTCATGTTGTGAAGGCAAGAAGCAGGTCCAAAGCCATAAAAACAAGAATCTCAAGAAAAAAGAAAAAAACTAATTTGAAAACTAATTATGTATGAAATGTCATAACAGAGTAACAATATTACGGATGTTGCAAAAATTTGGTACCTCGTATACAATGACACCAAAAGAATATGCATCCACACTTCTATCAAATACCTCATCTTTGTAAATCTCCGGTGCCATGTACAAGCCTGCAACGTATACAGCCACTTCATTAATTGAACCATGAAAGATATTTGTAGGCTCTAGCAACTCTAATCTTCAAATATTTTTATTAGACTAACAATAATGCTATATTATTTAATCTTTCATGAAATGCTCCTTCATACAAGTTTTCAAATAAAACTTAGTTCAATAGGGAAGATGGAGAAGACAACAGTATGCATTTTCTCTTTCCTTTGTTTGGCCAAGGGACTATTCTTTTGAGATGGAAAGAGTATTGAACTAACGATGGAAAAAAAATTACACAAGTGTTGAGTTATTTGTACGTGAATTTTAAATCATAACGGCAGTTTCACCTATTGTACTTTATAATCTTTGGAGATTCCCCACTTTAATTACACATTTAAAACAAATATAAAAAATGAAAACAGTTGTTCATACTGTAGTTGCAAATAACGTCAATCACTACCATATACTATTTTTTTCTCAACAAACAAGAGAAAAATGAAGTGCTGTTCAATATCCTAGTTAATTAGAAAGAATCCAATATTCTGATAAAGGAAAACCTGTATATCTTGTCAGACTCAAATTCTATTGGCAAGATTCATTTGTCCTGCACTGAATTTTAAAAGAGCACATCTGCACGAGGCGTGTAATGTAAATGACAATAAACTCAATAAAGGAGGGAAGATTAGGGGTACATTCTATCTTGTCAATTAAGACAACCATTTCATAGCACTCCCTAAATGCCAGTCATATCCTGAAGCCAAGAAAGTTGAGAGAAAAGGGTTTAAACCTTAAAACAGTATGATCCTATGTAACACCATCAAACAGAGGTGGTGTATGTGCACAGTCAAAACCTCTATATCCCAAATGATGGACCATCCAACAAAATTTTTCCCTCCCTCCCCTTAAATCCAGTGTATTTTTGACCTAGAATTCAAAATACATAATATATTGAGCTTAAGATGTAATATTAGTTACGTTACAAAACTTCTTGTACTGTCTTTTTCATCATTCTTTGTTGCCTAGCCCAAGCCAAGGGTAGCTAGGCAGCTAACAAATTTGTCGATCCAATCTTAGCAGGTATACTTAATTCATACTTGAAAAGGAAATTCCTATTGCATTCACAAATCTTATATGTTCAACCGGTTATAATTAAACTGAATCTTAATGCAAGAAAATGGAATACTGAAGAATAAAAAGCTTCTGATCAATTTGGAAGGAGGTGAAAACCAAGAAAAAGAAATTGGAAATACTCAAACTTACTTGCATGGTCACTGATAGCCTCGGGCTGTACCAGCCTTGCTTCATCAGGTGAGATTAGTGTAAACCTCACAGTGCCAAATCCAGCTATCTTTAATTGCCCTCCATTATCCAGCAAAATATTTCTGGCACCTTACCAAAATTTCATATATTAAAGGAACAGTAATTTTATGAGAAAAATCTAATTCAAAATGCGACTTATAAGTAAATATCAGATTGTATTAAGTGGTCTTACTTTGGCTTTAAATCACAGTGGGTAATCGGCTCTGGTTTGCACTCATGAAGATAGTTCATGCCCCTGCTAACAATAAATTATCGAGATATCTTATATAAACAATCAGGTAGGATGTCTGGTAAATTTATAATCATTCGGGGGCATTTTAAACTTAGCAAGCTAGGAAAATTTATAATGGCACCTTTAGAAATCAATGACCATATAAGAGATAATAAAAGTAAGAGAAGGACCCGAAAGTTCTTTCAAATATGCGCCAACAAATATTCTGTACAGCTTAGTTCTGTAAAGTGGTTACTTGCCTAGCAATATCAAGGGCAAATCGTAGAACTTTTGATGGGGACAAACGCCCTTTCTTTTGAAGATAGCCTGCTAGGTTACCCTGAAAAATAACATGGACAAGAGCAATGACAAGTGTTAGATACAAGAAACTTAGAATTTTACAAAGATAGAGAGGAACAGAGAGGGAAAGGTTACCTTAGCATGGTGCTCACGCACAATCATCATAGGTACATTTTGGGTGACAGCTCCAACAAACTGGACCACATTAGGATGTCGCACCCTTTCTAATAATGTCAGCTCATGTTTGAAAGCATTTCTGAGTAAATTATTGAAATGGTCAAAATTTAGAGCCAAGGTTGAGTAATAAAGTATAGAAATAAACAGCAATTTAGACCATCTACATGACCAGAAATCAAAGTGAAAAGTATGAGTGATACATGCAGTCATGCAAGAACTTGGCCAAGCAGAGCATCAAACAACCTGCTTGATTGGCAAGAAGCATATCATACAGACACACACAAACATGTTCAATTGATGAGGTGTATACATACATGGTATCATTATCAGAATAACTATCCTTGTCAAGTATCTTCACCGCAACCTTTGTGCCATTCCATTTAGCTACTTGGTATGTTCCCTGGAAATAGATAGATCAAACAACAGTAAAGAACAATACAAGCAAGTAATTTTAACACATTATTACTAGCTTAATAATGTGAGTTGTCATTGTCAGATGTTAACGGATCCATGACCTCATTTCCAACAGGTATCAACAACTTTTATTATACACATGGCATCAGCACATCCCGTACTAACAACTACCACTTTACTTGTATTCATTTGAAATAAACCCAAACAACAAAAAATAACGGTGAAAAAATCAGATGGTTGTCAAAGAGCCCAATGCATAGGTCAAAATATGGCAAAGCAAAAACATAATGTGCAGTGGTAAACCTCACATGCCACATCACTAGTCAAGCAAATTACATTACTAAAGCAAAATGTTACAGCCTATGATCTCAATTGGCCAATTTGAAAGCAAAAGTAAATAGTTGTCTCAATTGCAAGTATCGACATGCATTTGTGTGAACATGTGTACTGCCATAAACGCCATAACTATTGAATAATCAAATCAGGCATAACTAAGTGAGTGAACAAAATCTAATACCCCTTCCTGGGGTTTCCAACAGAAGAAAGAAAGAAAGAAGGAGAAGAATACCTTTGAAATGCCATCACTCTTCCGAACCTGTAGTTCTAATGGGTTGAGTTCATATTCTGGAACTTCACGAGGATTTGCAACAGTCATTGGAGTCTTCCTGGTTTTCTAACCACGTCAAAGAATATTAATCAGTAAGCCTCTAAATTCAATCCAACATACACACATACACGTATACGTAGATGCATAACATAACATGCAAAGAATGGAGATAATACCGGCACTTTTGCTCCACGGGCCTTCAACATATAATAAACTTCTGTATTTCCATAATATTTGGCATCAGCCGCTGCCTGCACATCCATACATCACACGTTATAAAGAAAATAATATCATTATTACCTTGAAAAAAATTTTGTTCGAGAGAAAAAAATATAGAAATTGAGAAATTGACTTCAAACTTTCTTTCCTCTCTTATTTTCGTTTGCTCACATCATAACCTTAATTCCGAAAATAATAAAAAGAAATAAATTCAAGAGCTAATTATAACTCTAAATTCATTTTCAACCATAAGAACATAACAATATTACTATATTAGTGATTACTAGTTAATTACAGTAACTTCTCCTTAGATTAGCGATTCCTGTATCCTATTTGATTAGAAAAATAGACTTATTTCCCCCACACGTCTCTTAATTTGTTACTACTATTCATAAAAACAAGAGAGGTATGAATAATATTTTTTAAAGTAATAGGAAAGTGTAATTATAAAAGAAAGAGGATAAGTACACGGTACACGGTACTCGGTACACTTTATGAATGAAGCAAGTCAAATCGGTGTAATTATGACTAATTTTAAGGGACAGCGGAATTATCAATTATCCCGTATGGAGACCGAGGAGAGAGAGGAAGAGAACAATAATTGTTAGGGACGATGAAATTACCGTACTGCCCCAGCGATCACGAGCGTCGATGTTGGCCTTGCGGATAAGGAGGAGCTTCGCGACTTCGACGTGGCCCTCGCAGGCGGCGATGTGTAGGGCAGTGCGGCCGTCGAGATCGATGCTGTTGACATCAATGCCGTCGTTGAGCAAATCCTCAACTCCCCCAACATCCCCTCTGCACGCCATGAAGAGCAACTGCATGGTGGAATCCAGGTTCTCCGGGACGGTGAGATCCGCCTGGTCGGAAACGGGACTCCGCCGAATGGGATCCAGCGAAGACTGCCGTCCGAAGCTGAAGCGAAGGTTGTTCCGTCGCGGATCCAGCGAGGCCTGCCGCGTGAACTGCCGGCTGAGGTTCTTCCGCAGCGACCCCGACGAGAACTGCCGCGAGATGCCGCGCTTCAGCTGCGCGGCAATGTTTTCCATCCTCACAGAGAAGAGTTTCGCGTCTTCAAAGGAATGAATATAACAGAGAACGATAGAAGGAAGAGGGAGCTTTACATGCTGGAATGGAACTGTGGTTGTTGGTTGGTTCTGTTATTCAAAACAGTAAATGAATCAAACGAGAAAGGAGAGAATGAAAATAAAAATAATAATAACAATAATAACAGGATAGGATTATTTTTTTATTTTTGGGTTGGGATCGATGAAAGCGGAGATCGTCATAATGACAATACAGAGACCTCTCTCTCTTTCAGTTTCCACAAATCTGCGAGGAAGAAGGCGCGTCTCTCTCGCTCTCTCTCTCTTTTCTTTTCCTTTTTGATGGGTTTTGCCGCAATTAGACAGGTGTGGTGTGTCCACGAGCTGGGGTGGATGGGGTTGACTTGGGTGACTCCGGTAATCGCATCAACATTTTTCTTTTCTTTTCTTTCCTTTTTTTTCTTTTTTTTTTAATATATTTAATTAGGGCACTGTCAGGATAATATGCGTGGTCTGGACGGATTGGAAAAATAGGATCCGAATTCGCATTCACGTTAGGGATCATTCTTCTCTTACAAGCTACAGCACATAAATAAATATAAAAATAATATTATGTAGAATAAATTTATAAAAATTATAAATTATTAACAATATTAAATTTAACATATACTATATTATTAAAAATATAAATAAATATTAATTATAAAATTATATATTTATAAGTTTTAATTTTTATAATTTAATATATACTATAAATAATATACTTGATCATCATTTTCAAAAAATATCCGTAAACACCTGCCCACTAAATCCATCCCATATATTTCTCATTTTGTCTTAGCAATGGATTATAATTTATTATCATAAAAAAAATCATGTTGATAGTGTATAAAATGGTAGTTACTCCATTAATACATAGTATTAATTGATTATCATTTTTATATAATTTATTATTAATTAATTATTACAATTAATTTATAATAATTACATATATAATTAAATTAATCATAATTTTTTATAATAATCAATTACTATTTCGATAAAATATGAATGCGTGTATTTTTGAATTATTTTTATTTTAAAAAATTTTATTTGAAAATATATATTTATATTTAAAAATAATAATAATAAAAACTAGCACTTATATCTTACTTTCACACAATTATTTGTTGTTTATTTAGATAGAGAAGGATAAATGAGAAAAAAATATATAATTTTTTTTTTAATATAAAGATAAAAAGTAAAAAAAAATACGTGGATTTTATCAAGATGTTGTTCTCTAAAAAAGAGAAAAATTGGAAGAAAAAAAATTGTTTTTATTTTAAAATGTAAAACTTATACCAAAATGTTGTTCTCCAAAAAAGAAAAAAATTGGAGGAAAAAAACCTTTTTTTATTTTAAAATGTAAAACTTATTATATAATTTTAAAAAATAAAAAATAAATATTAAGTTAATAACAAATAGTAAAATTTTGAATTTTTAAAGTTAAATTTATATAAAATAAAAAATTAAATTATTAATATATTTATTTTTTTTCAACTATTCAAATAAAATAATAAAATTTTTTTACTTTATTTTTTTCACTTATTTCTACTAATTCAAATAATAAACTTTTCTTTTGTATTTTCATTTTTTACTTTCTTGTTACTTTTCTTATGATATAAGCAAATATAGTCTTTTGCACATTTTTTAAAATTTTTTTTTATTATTATTATTTAAATTTTGCTTATTATAATTTATTAACGATGTAGTTTCATCAGACTTCATTTTTTATTTATATGTTTTAGATTTTGTTATCTTGGTAAAATTATATTAAAAGATTTAATTTTAAATGATATTTAAAAAATAATTTAACTAATTAATTTTACTTTAATGATGAATTAATATTATTTTTAAACTATAAATATATGCATTTTTAAAATTTAATGAATCGTATACCTATAATTAATTTTATTTATTCTAAAAGCTATAAGCGTTTACTTTTTATCAAAATCAACAGCTTATTAAAAAAATTTCAACCACGAAAAACTACCTGAAGACCATGCCATGTTGTTAAAACTCGAAACCCATTTTTATTTACTGTAAATAAACGATTGCAGTAAAACCTGTTTGGTTGATTCTATAATCAATTGGATATGTGTTCTAATAAATAAATAAATAATGAAATGGGGGTAAGTCTACGTACCAATATATATAGGAAAATAATTTAACGTTCCTATAATTAAATTATTTTTTCTTTTAAAATTAATCTAATTTTAAAATTGATTTAAATAAATTACCAATATAGTTACTTTAATGATAAATTGTTTTAATAAAATTAATACAAATTAAATTAATAATAATAAAATTATTTTAATGATAAAAATAGGTCGTTTCGAATTTTTTATAATTCATTTGATTAAGAATCTTTCTATTGTTAAAAGATATTTATGTTTTGTTTGAATAATTTTAAAAATAGAAAGGTAAAAATTAGAGGATAAAAATTAGATTAGAAATATAATAAAAAAATAAATTATTTATAAAAATTGAAAATAAATATTAATAGTATTAATTGTAATTTATATATTTTTTTAAAATATGAATTTTAATTTTAATATTTTAATTTTTTATTAATATTATTTTATTTTTATAAAATTGTTTAATAATCTTAAATAAATAAAAAATAAAATAATTGACTATTTTTATTTTATCTCTTCTTAAAAGAAGAAGATATTTTCATGAAACAAAGAGAGAAAAATAAAATTTATCCAATTTTATAAATTTTTTATGCTCTATTTTCTTCCATCTAAATAATATATTAATATTAATTTTTAAAAAGTGCACATTGGCATTCTTACTTGTATGTTTTAAAATCTTTAGACAGTGAGTCTTTGTGTTAAAAAAAAAGTAAAAGTTATGATTACTCTCAAGTTAAAGTAGTGGTTTAAAAGTTTTTGTTTTGTTGGGCCATTGTGGTTAAATAGCGTCTTTCTTTAAAAAATCAAATTCAGATTTAAATATCTAACATTATATTATAAATAAATTTCGTTTAAAGTTACATTCCAATTTCATTACAACCAAATAATATTAAGTAAAAATATATGAATCTGAAACAAACTTTCAAATATTATTTTTACTAAATATAATTCCAATATTTATATTATATAATTAACATGTAGTAAATGTTTGATAATTTCTCTTAAACATGATGCCTATCAACTTGCTAAAAAAATAACAATAATAATGCAAAGTTGTACTGACTATCCATTTGTCTCTTTCGAAAATCAAACGCAATCTAAACTTTGAAGGCAAGCAACCATTTAGAGATCCCAGAATTGATTTTAAACAACTCCAATTGATTATAAAAATTTATTACACAATATAATAGTTATAATTTGAATACTAAATTCATTTTGGTGAATTTCTTTTCTGGATAAACGGGATATTTTTATTTTTTTTCTTACACCGTTTCTCACGTTATCCAAACCTGTATATCTTACTTAAAGGCCCACACACAAGTTGGATTGACTATATACGATAAAAAAAATTAGACCAATTTTTATATATAAAGATTAAACTAATGTTGGTTTAACTATTTTTCTTACTTTTTTAAGATACCTCACATTAATTAACATTAGAACATAATATTTTTTTTATAACATTTGGACTAATTCTTCTTTCTTCAGCTAATTTTCCAAATTAAATCAAATCTAATTTTTAAATATGATATCAAAGTTTATTAAATTTTAATGCTTGATATATGTGCAGAAGTTTAATGTGAGGGAGTGTATAAACATGTTTCATTATGAATATCGGTATAATACTTCTTATAAAACTTAAACTAGCACTTGGAAGTAAATTAAACTTAGTTAAAAGAAACCAGGTCGATTAGAATTAAGAAACCAAAAAATAAATAAAATTAAAATTTAATAATTTTAAAAAATTTATTTTTAACAATTTTAATTTTAGTTTTTAATACATAATTTTAGATCTTTAAATTTTAAAACATATTATTCAATAAATAATAATTTATATAACTTCTTAAAATTCTATAAAATTACTAACCAAATTTAGCTTCAAATAGGTTTTTATTTTTAACTTTAAAATTCTAAAAGAAGCAATTGAACAATTATCTAAATTAAGCATAATAGATTTGACCAATTCCATGTTTAGTTGACCGATTAATGAAATAATATGTTTTATATTATTGCATAAAATAGCTTTATAGAGTCACATTCAAATCAAATAATTGAAAATTTTAAACAAAACTAATAATAATAAGATTGAAGGTTTGTATCCGAGTATAACTGAATATAAACTCCTATTTGTATGTAGAATAAGTTTTGTTATTTATAATTTTAAAATATAACAAAACAAGTTAATTAAAAGTTTATATAATTATTTTATAAAATATTTTTGTAATAATTACTTTGTAAATCTTATTTAAAATATTTTTTGATCAAAAAGTAATATAAAAAACTCTACATTGTCCACATATTAAAATTAAACTCCAATATGAATTTATAACTTTCCGCATATTATACAACAACGGATCTCTAAACTGCAATTAACACTTTACGACTAAAAAGAAGAGGAAAATTTGTTTGCATTAGAGACAGGTGCAGCTAATTAATGATGAGTAGCACTGTAATTACTCATTATTTACATATAAAAACAGTCTTCTTGTAAAGTTTGAGTTATTAAACTTTTAATATGATATCATAATTTATTCTATCTAAATGTTAAATTTATATACAAATGTTAAACGTAAAGGAATGCGTATTAAAACATTTCATCAGGAATAGGAATAATGTTTTGATAAAATTTAAGTTAGTTTTTGGATGTAAACTACATCTAATTAACAAAATTTTGATCAAATAAGATTTTAAAAAATCCAAAAAATAACTTTTGAATACAAATTAAAATTTTTTAAAAGTTAGTTTTAATTTTAATTTATATTTTTTATTTTAAAGCTCAAAATAAAAAAATCATTCAAGAAATAATAATTTATATATAACTTATTAAAATTTTATAAAATTACTAAATAAATTTTATTTTTCTTTTTAAATTCAATTTTAAAGTCACTTTAAAAAGAGTCAATTCAAGCATGAACTAAATCAAATCATAACTAATTTGACCAATTCAATGTTAAAGTTGACGAGTACCAAAGCAATTATTCTTTTCTAGTATTCATGTTTAAATTAATCTTCTTGAAAGTGAATTACATGAAATTAAAATAAGTTGCATTAAATAAAATTTTAAAAAAACTTTTAACACAAACTAAAACTTAAGAATTTAAAAAAAGTTTGTTTTAAGCAATTTTAGTTTTATTGAATTTTTAAAAATTTTAAAAACACATTACTCAAGAAATAATAATTTATATATAAATTCTTAAAAGTTCATAAAATTACTAAATAAATTTAAATTTATAAATTTAAGGTTTTTATTTTTAAATTCAAATTTAAAGTCACTTCTAAATTCCAAAAGAGTCAATTCAAGCATCGTCCTAAAAGTCAAAGCATAACTCATTTGACCAATTCTATGTTTGAGTTGATCAGTTAATAAAATAATACATTTTCTTTATAATTTTACAACACAACTATACAAATTACTTAAAATTTTCAATTAAAATATTTGATTATTCAATAATATATTTTAAAAATATTCATTTTTTATAACAATTACTTTTAAATCATATTTAATTAATTAATAGCGTAAAAGTCTTTACAATAAACATATATTAAAATAAATAAAACTCCATTTTAAATTCATAACTTGCTGCATATTGTATAACAACGCGTCTCTAAAAACTGTAATTAACACGTTATAACTAAAAACAAGAAGAAAAATCGTTTGCATTACAGACAGGTACAGCTGATTTATTATGGATAGCATTATCATTACTTATTATTTATATATACACATATGTATACCAAAACGTCAATCTCTTCACCTTCCTATTATATTTTTAGTATGGTCATAATTTGCTTTGAATGCTTTTATATTTTTATTATCATTTTTATGTTTTGAATAACAAATTAAAAATACATATTGACACACAATTCGTTATTATTTTCTCTGTATAGCCCGACATATATGAAACTTTTTTCTTACAATAGGAGTAAGTTTTCCCCCACACATAAGCCCACAAGATATTTTCAACTTTTCATGCATAAGGCACCATAAATAATTAATTTTACTAGTGAATGGAAGTAATTCGAATTAAAATTAAGTACAATAATGCAATTGCTGATAAAAAAAAATCTACAATAATGCAATTATGTTGTATGAGAAATCCTCAATGTAGATATTGTTTGATGAGCTCTATCACTTAATTTAAGATTACCGACCAATGTGTATCCAAAAAATTTTAAAGGTTAGCCTCCAATGGTGTTGGTAGGCCACCCCCATATCTAAATCATTTTAGAAAGATGAAAGGGTTCTTTTCTTTTTTTGCAACAGACAAAGAAGATGGACACCTAATACAAATGTCATTTTGTGTCGTTCTCACTAAAGTTATGTGAGTCATGTTATTCGACAGAGATTTAACACTAACACATCATGTATTCAATGATGGCTTTTAGCATGGGGAAGGTTCAAACTTCCTAACGTCTGTCCTACGGTATTTTATTGTTAATTAGTCCTTAATATTTTATATTTGGTATTATGTCGACTAATTTACTAAAATTGCAGATTGATCTATAGGCTTACATTTCATCAGAAAGGAACAAGTAGCATTAATAGATTAATGTTAAAATTATCCGTATTATTTAATGATAAAAATTAAAATAATTTATATCAATTAAAATTTGAATTTCATCTTGGAAAAAGATCACGATTGTTAAAAAAACAAGATGCTAACAACAATCAACAGGTACAAACTCAAAAACAACTAAAAAAAATAAACTCGTGGTTAAAACTAAATGGAGAATACCCACATGAAGATAAATTGAGAAAAAACCCAAAAACTTCCTGGGAAATGGAGCAACTGCACCTATCCAGTTTCAATTAAGGGGAAATCGCAGCATAAACGTGGGGAAATGTTGAATCTTTTTGAAGAACACGCAAAGGGAGATGAAGAGGGAAGAGGAATTAAGGGGATTGTAGTTGTGGAGTGAGAAGGCAAGATTCGAGTGGGAGAGAAGCTCTGCTGTAATGACTCTGTTTCAATAATGAAGGTGTTGTAATTACTCTGTTTCTTTCTTTAAGCATGGTTTGATCTCTGATTTTTTGTTTCTTTGGTTGAACAATTTATTGTAACATCATGTGGTGATGTTTGTTGGAACTTGAAAAACCAGTTTCATCGGAACGAGTACGAACCAAGGAGAAAAGTGGAAATTATATATTAATATGGGATAATAAATTCTAAGAGTTAACGAATTCCAGTTTCTCATAAATTTCTGAGGTGATGTTCCATGTTGTATTATAATAATGGAGATGGAGCAGATTGTGAGGATTTCAAAGCCAAAGAGATAGAAAAAGCCTTGGAGTGGCTTGAAGAACAAGGGAACTGAAACATGGAAAGGGTTTTGCTTATAAGCATGATTGTGAGGGATTCTGTTGCAAAACATTATAAATACTTTATCCATAAAGCAAAGATTCAAAAAGGACTGTTTTGCAATTTTTAAAATCTCTACTCTCACATATCATCTTGAACGTCCGATTTAAATATTAATATATTCAGTGGCGGATATTAAGCTTTCTATTTGTAGAATTGTGACCAAACCATGCTAGGTGAAACCGAATTCAATAGTGTATAATCGTAAATATTTCCTCTCTTTAATGTTTGATGCTTTCATTTCAAAACAAAATATTTAGTTGTTTAAATTCTTAAAAAAATTGTTTAAATTATTTTCTGCGATGAAAAATAACGCAATACTCATGAAATACAAGGGTTAACTACGAACTTTATCTTTTTAAATTTTTAATTTTTATAACAATTGATTTTATTATTATTTTTTAAAATATATTACTTTTAGTTCTTTATATTTTGACATATCAATACAACATTTATATATGTTACGTGTTAATGGATTGTAAAATTTTAATAAAATTAAAATACATATATATTACCTACCATATATGAAAAGCTATTTTCATGAAAAAATTGGTGGTTTTTTCGGCTTTTAACTACGTATAAAAGACGCTTAAACACGCGGTATATGGAAATTAATTAACAATCCCCCATGCATATTTAATAATGAGTCCAGATGTGACCTATATATTGATATAATAGTAAGTAATGTTAAATACTTATATATAAATTGTAAACTAATCCTAATATATATGACATAATTTTTTGTATTTGGAAAATAAGAAGTGTGGAATGGATGAAAAAAATAGATAAAAAATAAAAAAAAGGAAAATTAAGATAAGAAAATATTGAATGAGATGTCTTGAGAGAAAGAGATTGAAAGAAAAAATATGATAAATATAATAAATTACGAGGTATAATTAAAAATAAGCATATAAATAAATAAATAACATTACATAAATATTAATAATTTTTGGAAGGTAAAAAAAAAACCTTTAACTCGAAAGGTATAATAAATGATGAGATAAATAAGAGAGAAAAAAAATAATGCAGAGGGAATAGGGTGTAGAAAATTAAAATTATTTAATCATGAGGTTGGATAAATTTTTTTAAAATGTAAAATTAATAATAATATTGATTAAAAAACAAGTAAAAAATTTCAAATGATAGTTTAACAAAATTAAATATAAAATTTTTAATTCATTATAAATAAATATTATTTAATTTTTTTATATTTAATATAAAATTTATTTAATTAAAATTATTTTCTCTTTCGTCCAAATATATAGACAATATAGTGGTTTACAGTTTTTTTATTTAAATACAAAAGAAAAAAGTTTACTATTAAGAATGAAATGAAGACTCTTCCCATTCTAAAACCTTGTCAGAGGCAAAGAATTTGATAGCGTTAATTTGACATTTTCAACCTTTTTTTTTTTTTTACTTTCTTTTCATAAAAAATAATTATTAATATTTTTATTATTAAATATAAAAATATAATATATCTTTTAATATATTTATTATTAATTTTTTCATACCTACAATTATTATAAAATTTATATTAAAAAAATACTCATTCATTTTTATTACTGATTTAAATATTTAATTTTATTAATATTTCAACAAAATATAATTTTATAATATATTAATTATTTAAATTACTTTTCATTGATCTTAACAAATTTAATTATTTTTTCAATAAAAAGAACCATTTGTATAGCTCTCAAATGTTTCCTAATTCCGAACCCCTCATAAGAGCCACTTTGCCTTCCCAACCCAGTGTTTACCCTCATCTGCAATCTCAACAGCACAAACTCATATGATATGTATGGTGGTTATGGGAGTGGAAGAGGCAATGACCCACGCACTTGCAGTGCCTCACCGTCATGGTCATCTTAATTTGTTCTCTCAACCGTTATTCTGAGCTAAGAGGATCGGTATAAACCTTTTATTTTGTGGTTGTGGAAGTGGACAAATATTTGTATTTTTATGACAAGAAGTGGGTCATCTTTCGCATGCATGATGATTTTGTGGTCTTAAATTCTTGGTAATAATAACGAGGATAAGCACTTTTTTCTCTTGGTTCAACGTTAGCTAAAGGCCAGGGATGTCATAAAATTCAACGTTGATGATGGAAGCTGGATTGCTGAGTGTAATATGGTTAGGTGGATTTTCCAGTACATTTTGATGGTTGGAGTTTGAACCTTACGTGGAATATGGATTTTATGCACATTATTTGCGAGTGGGATGCTCGAGAGGTCGTTTACGTAATTTTATAGGTACGGTCTCTTAATTCCATCACCATGCTACTTATAGCTGGCTGCTTCCTATGTTGGAGTTTATTTAAAGACATGGGCAGGTAGATGCTGTTCATGTTGTTTGGAAGGGAAGCGCTAATTTTGTTGCCAACCACTTAAACTTGCTTGCGCCACGTCAAAATGAAAACAGACATATGTAGGCATTTGTAATTCTGCTGTTTCTTTTGACAATATATATATATATATATAACGTGGAAAGTAATCTAATCCCTCTTCCCTCATTATTAGACAAAATTATTGACTTTAAATGTAAAAATGCAGGCTGTGGGGTTCGAACCCACGCGCACTTATGTGCAGAAGATCTTAAGTCTTCCCCCTTAACCTCTCGGGCAAACCTGCTTCTTTTATTAAAATTGTTTTCTGCACTATCTTTAAATTTAATCTTCTCTAATATAATAGAATATTAGTATTTATTATTAATAAGGAATTTTTTATATTTTAAAATATCCATAATGTATATGAAATTTGTTAATTTATATAATATTAAAAATTTAGATTTATGAAATAATATTAGCGTAACAAATATTTTAAACAATAATTGATGTCATATAAAAGTCGCAAACCTCTTGTAGGATAATTTTTAGATATCATTTAACGATTACATTGAAAATATACTTTTAGACTGTACAATACAAGTGTTTTTGAATTAGTTTGAATTTTTTGAGATTATTTTTTTTAGAATAAGTAAATTATGACAATGTAATTATTTTTTTATGAAAGTTAATTATAACACAGTGATTATTATTTTTTAGATTAAATTTTTATTCAATTCACAAACAACTCATAAACATTATAATTACAACTTCAAGTTTTAATTTTAATTTTAAATTTAAATTATTTTTAAAAATATCATTCATTTAATTAAAAATATATTGTAATTATAAATAAAAATAAAAATTAAATCAATAATAAATATACTATCACTTTTTTACTTTATATATTCATTTAAAATGTGGTAAATTCATCGATTTTTAACTTAATTTAATTTTATATTTAATAAATATTTTAAAAATTTATAAAACCTTTTTGTATTTATGATTTTGAATCTGTTTGATTTTTTGGTAAAATTTAATTTAATTTTATTAGTTTTATAACATTTTATTTTATTTTCACAAGTTTAATAATCAGGTTTATATGATGTAATAGAATGTGATAGAACTGAAAAAAATATTAACGTTTTTAAAAAATAGAAAGTATTTTTTATCAATTTAAAATAAAAAAGGAAATAAAACCGCCGCCACAACCGCAGTTGGAGCATAAGAAAGAGTGGCACTCACACACAGACAAGCACAACCACTCACCGGTGCCGCCATCACTGCTTTCAACTTGCTTCCCCCTCTCTCAATGGCAGCCACTCTAACTCCAATCCGGACCCTAAAATTCCATTCTCCTCAGCCCAAAACTCCCTTCTCACCGAAACCTCCTCCTTCCATTTCAATACCTCACACCTTTCGCGCCAACAAACTCGTCCTCTCCGCCGCAACTTCCGCCGAAACCGCCGTCTCTTCCAACGGCCCTCCCTCGCTCCCGTCCCCCGTTCACTCAAAGCACGTTCTCGTATTCCGTTTCATCTTCTTCACTCCGCGACACCACTAGTAGTTACTGCTCTGATGCGTTATTAATTGATTCTTATTAACAAATAACAATGCAGGGTTCGGCGACACACGATTTCGGTGTTCGTTGGTGATGAGAGCGGAATGATAAACCGGATTGCCGGCGTGTTCGCGCGAAGAGGATACAACATTGAATCGCTCGCCGTTGGTCTCAATGAGGATAAGGCTCTCTTCACCATCGTTGTGTCTGGAACCGATAGGGTGCTGCGCCAAGTTGTGGAACAGCTTCACAAGCTTGTTAACGTTTTAAAGGTTCACCGTTCATGACATGCTTGTTCTGTAATTTGTGTTTTCTTGGTGATATTATAACTATACCAATGCCTGTGTGTTCTTGTGGGGTGCTATTGTATCTATGTAACTTGATTTTTTAGGTGATTTGTGTTGTAAAAAAATCATTGATATAAAAATGTTGAGGAAGTTACTCTCTAAAGGAAAACCGTCGATTACTGATTTATACAGCGTGTTATTTGCTGACCAGGTTGAAGATCTTTCGAATGAACCCCAGGTAGAACGTGAACTAATGCTCATAAAAGTGCATGCAGATCCAACTAACCGCACCGAGGTACCTGTTATGCATATATCTGTTGTATGTGTGGACTGTTTCTTTGCTTGCTTGGTTCTCTTTATGTATTTGTTTTTGCTGGGAAATTCTCAGATAAAGTGGTTGGTGGACATCTTCAGAGCTAAGATTGTGGATATCTCGGAACATTCAGTGACAATTGAGGTTATTGCTGGACAGCTTTAGATATGCTTTAATCTTTAATTTCTGTTTTAGTGCATGTTGTCTATCCATATGCATCTTGTAAAACTAACAGTAATTGTTGGGTATACTCTGTATGCATTTCTTATCATTGCTGCCCTGAATTGCATCATTATCCATCTCTTTTACCCACTTGTCTTGCTAAGCCTTCCTGGATTCTGTTGAATTCTCTATAAGTTAATGCCAGTAAGTTATATCTGGATCAAGAATTGAAAATGTTTGTTGTTTAAGATCCTAATGTCTTCATGAAGTTTTCTTTCTGGTTATGTTTGTCTCCTTATCATAACACATTAGTTTTTTGATGTATTAATTTATAGAATTTTTTGAGTGCCATCACACAAGTTACAATATGACTCAATAGTAGGCATAATTTTCTGAGTTGCAAAGTGCTCAAAGCTAAATCATTGCTATGGCTCAAATCCTTTAAAATGTCAATGGATTCAATGGTGCTGCCTGTGTCACTTAGAAAGGATTGTTTGACAAAAATTGGCTAGAGGACAGAAGCAAATGGAAGTCATTTTATGGCCAACATCAAAGTTCTGGTATCTTGTTCCTAGTCCTTGTTTTTGTGGTTGAGATGTTAATTGGGCATGGGCTTCAAATAGTCAATTTGATTGTACTTGTAAAATATGAAAAAAATATCATTGTTGTTTTATTCAGCTAATTTTTTTTATTGAAGGTAAATTGCCAATGGATAGTGTGGTACATTGCCTTGTGAAAGCTTATCTTGGGAATATACTTTGTGTGTTCATGTAATCTTCCTTTCATTGTATAAGAATTAATGGTATGGTTAGGATACAAAGGTTGGAGCATAATTGTATTGTTGTTGGACTGGCTGTTTTTATGTTATCGTTTTGTTCTTGATTTCTTGTCTTCCATTTTTATATGAATAGGATTTAGTCTGTCTTTTGATAATATGAGAATAAATAGTGTGCTGATATGTGCTGGGTAGATATTTTCACCCATTTTTGGTCCAGTGTTCTGATTCATATTTTCTTTTCCATCTAACTATGACTTATTCATAATCATTACCATCATTACTTGCAAGTTGCAATTTATCATTAGCTATTCTTGGTGATCAAATCAGGTCGCAATTTCAGGTGACTTGTTCTGCAAATGTTACAGGTCACTGGAGATCCAGGGAAGATGGTTGCAATTCAAAGAAATTTTAGCAAGTTTGGAATCAAAGAAATAGCCCGAACTGGAAAGGTTGGAAAGTTCAATTGAGTACCTAGTAAATTTCCTTAACATTTGTATTGTATTTTGTTCACTTTCTGAAAAGCATTGTGTGCAATATTGTACAAAATATACTAATTCATTATTATCTGATGATGTAACTATACTTAGATTGCATTAAGAAGGGAAAAGATTGGTGCATCTGCTCCATTTTGGCGGTACTCAGCTGCTTCTTATCCAGATCTTGAAGGAAAAACACCTGTTAATGCCCTTGTGGGAGCGAAAAATAAGAATCCTGTTGCCAAAAATGATATGCCTGTGGGGGTATGATCTTATACACTCTAACCCTACCATTTCGTTTTTAATTAATATTTGAACGCCCTCAACTTTAAAATTGAAATACAATAACTTGAAATTAAATACTTGACATATCCTATTGGAAGTTTTAAATTTAGAAATCATGAACAAGCTTAGTTTCCTGAAATAAAAATAACTTATACAAATTTTGCAAAATGGTTTCAACGCTTATCCATATCTCCAACTTATTGGCAATTTGATGTTCCAGGCTTCCAGCTGATGATCTTTACAATTGAACACCTTTTGTCCCTCATGGTTGGAAGAGATTTTGATCTTTAAACACACATAGGCTGAAGTTTTATGGTTGTTTATAGTTTATGTAATTCTTCTGTGCATCTGTCTGGAGTATAATGGTCTTACCTTTAAGAATATAGCTTTTCCCTTAAGCTTGTTATGGAACAATATTGTGTTTATATCATCTCTTTGGTTTTTTGGTTCCATTGGAAGTGGATGGTCATTTGTGACATGGACCTAGGCAGACCCTCTGCATTCTCGAACTTATTTTCATATTCTTGTATCTCCCCCTTATTTGGGAGAATATTTTATCCTCCAAATAGTTGTAATTTTCCATTTCCTTTCACATCATTATTCTAAGAGGCCTTTGTTCATTATCCATACATTTTTCTTTCCCTGTCTCTACCTTCCCCTTATCACCAGAATGCAGAGCAATTGTTTGATTCTTGTCACTTGCCAGGTTGTGGTTGTAAAAATTTAATCATATATTTGAGTTCACTCTTGAGCATCAAATTATATTTTTGTTGGATTTTTATTGTCTTTGCTTAACACCAATTGTTCTAATTTTTTAATTTATAAATTTCAAATTGACTAAGGAAGAACAAATTGGTAACTATTGCACATAATAAAGCTAACATTGACATAAATACATCCCATTGCTACATGTTCAATATTTGCCTTCCCTTCTGTATTTCTATTAATTTGGTCATTAGTAATTTCAGATCTAGTATCTGACCTTTTTCTTTTGAAATGTTTGCCTGTGTGAAGGGAGATGTTTATCCTATAGAGCCTTCAGATGGTTTCACAGTCAATCAAGTACTTGATGCTCATTGGGGTGTTCTCAATGATGAAGATGTAAGATGGTTTACAGTTGCTTATTGTCCTTATATGTATCTCTTTTTTATTTCTTTTTTAATGCATTGTAGATGTAATAATACCTATAGTATCCTCATTTGCAGCTTTTATTAGTGCTCCATCACTTGATGTTCCCCGTTGAGAGTTTAGAGTTTGATTCAAATAGTAATGAACTTTCTATTTAAATTTTTGCTTACACATCTGAATATATATTCTTTGGGTTTTTTTTTTTTGTACCATGACAGGAGCCTTGTTTGTGTGTTGGGTTGCCCTAGTTTTATTACCATTCTCCAAGTCCAAACTTATAATTAGTCCATTTAGGTTATGCTCATGGTTTTTTTGACGTAAAGTTTTTAATTGCCCCATCTTCAAACACTTAATACCATTACTAGCCATTTAAAATAGTTCAATAATTAGCTGAAGACTGGTTGAAACTTGAAAGGCTTATCCTAATATAAAAGTTCCTTATTGTTGTATATGGGAGGCTAAGATAAAACCTGGATCTGATATCCTGATAGATTTAGGTTGAAATGCTATTTGGTTTATTCTATTTCTTTTCCCTTTCTAGGTTAAACTTCCCAAATAACTCTGGTGGGCTATTCTTTTAAATGAAGTGTCTGTTTCACACTCTTCTATATATTTTTTTTGGGTCCAAAAGTCTTTGTCAGCTGAAGCTTGCTATTTCACTTACAAGTTTTGGCTTTGTGAAATTTCTGCTTGATTTAGGAGAAGTTCATACAGTTTATGATATCTTTTGTCATTTCTTGTATTCAAATTTACTTTAGTTGAGCTAGCATGATTTTGCTTTTTAGAAATGAATTAAAAGGCTTGGGACCAAAACATAAGAATTTTGTTTCCAAAATAATTCATGAATCTTATTCTAATGACAAATGTTTCATGCTTGTAAGGAGGCCAAATGTAGTTTAATGCTTGTTTTACATCAGCATGTTATGTTCATTGATGTTCTCAATGACAAGCCTAAGACACTCTCACTGGTGTGATGTTACCCTCAGACTAGTGGAATTCGATCTCACACTTTATCCATGCTTGTGAATGATTCTCCTGGAGTTCTAAACATTGTTACAGGGGTTTTTGCTAGAAGGGGATATAACATTCAGGTTTGTTTCCTTGTTGTTTTTGACTTTTATGTTTGTGTTCAAATTTGCTAGCGTATAAGTCTAGCCTTTTTAGTTTCTCTGTGCCCTCATCTGCTTGATTCTGCTTTTTCTTAATTCCAGAGTTTAGCTGTAGGACATGCCGAAGTTGAAGGACTTTCACGGCTTACAACTGTGGTTCCTGGGACAGATGAGTCAATCAGCAAGCTGGTGCAGCAACTCTACAAGCTAGTAGAGCTGCATGAGGTTCCATATCTCTATTAAGAAGAATGCATCACATCCTATAAATAAATTATATGCTCTAAATTTTACATATATGTATGCATGTTTGTGTGTGTGTATTAGTTCTACTGTTTGTTGCATCCTATAGCACTTTAAGAGTGGGTCTCCCACCAGTGTCCAAATAGACACAGAAATGGACATATTGGGCTTAGCTCAGCTATGTGTGACTCAACCAGAGAAGTCTACACTGTGATCCACCTAAGCTTTTCAAGGAGATTTGTGGTGAAACTGTGAATATGGAGGAGGAACTGGGTAATGCCTGATAAGCCTGTGATAATCACAGGAACCAGTAAGTGAGGAAAGAATAAATCTTTTATTCAAGAACCCTGGTCCCAACTCAGCCTGAATGTGATAACTGAATCGGAACTGGAATGATTATAGTATATGACTATCCTTGGGATGTTCGATACCCCCGAAATGTCTCCTACCACTCAATTACACCTGAGATACCTCCTCTCCTATTCCCTTCCTATTTAACAAATATATCTAACTAACTAACTACCTGACAGGTTAGTTATACAGCTGAATAGTTATAGCAGTTCAAGGGCTTTTATCCCCTTTAGCTCTCTTATTTCTTCTCTCATAGACTCTCACAATAGGGCGGCAGCAATCTGTAGTTCCTGGTGGCATGACACTGTTATTTTATAAAATCAGTAGTTACATTGTAGTGTGTACTACAGTTCAGCAGCTGTAAGAATTTAGGCTTATTGGGTTTAAGTTCTGAGCATTCAGTGAGTTACTCCTCATAATCTTCATTGATCGTAGTGACTTTCCCCTTTGGTTTTACACTGGCCCATAATTCACTGTAGTTCTAGCCACATCAAACTGATAAATTCCTTTTCTTTTTTTGTTCTCACTGTCTCTCGACTCTCTCCCTTTCTTTTGTGACCTAGCTACAACAGGACACTTGTGTTGGAAGCCTTTATTGTGATTTAAATACTGAGTTAAATGTGAGCAGATTTTGTGCCCTGATATTTCATGTGAATAATGAAAGAGTGTTCCACATTCAAGTATCTTGCACTAGTCTTGTTTAAAAAACATTGCTAGTTTTTGTTTGCCCTGACCATGCAGATTAATCTTATTCAAGAATTCCAAGAAAGAGCTTTCTATTAAATCTCTTGAAGCATAAATCCTTATCTTTCTTTGGTTTCTTCCTTTTCTGTTTTACTATTGAGAACAAAATTTGACTATTTTTTATATTATAAAAATCTGGCCATTCTATACTGTTCTGTATTTGAACTGATATTTCTCCAGGTTCGTGATATCACCCACTTGCCATTTGCTGAGCGAGAATTGATGCTAATAAAGATTGCTGTAAATGCTGCTGCACGACGTGATGTCCTTGATATTGCCAGCATTTTCAGGGCTAGAGCTGTTGATGTATCTGATCATACAATAACCCTAGAGGTGAATTTTCTGCAGACTTTTCAACCAAGTGATACAGCAACATATTTAACATTAGCTTTTGTTGATACTCATAGACATGATGTATACTACGCTTACCATAGAGAATGTTGAATTTGGCTACTATAATGTACATACAAATTGCACAAAACCAATTTAGTTTAGCTGAATTTTAGCATAATACAAGGTCACAGGATCCTCAGGATCCTTCCTGTTGGCATTTTATTGTTTGTTGGATCTAGCTTCAATATTGTACTAACAGTCAACAAAAATACCTCCAATTAATTAGGCTGGGTTCCGGAGCCCTGATTGGCCCTTATCACACAGGTTTTTTCCTAGATTATGGGAATAGATGACATTAAGCTATTTATTCAGCATCCTGAAAAGCTTGAGGCTCCTGTTATGCTCATTATCTGCACCATTCTCCTGTCTTCTTTCTTTATTGACATGGTTAGCTGTCAGCAACAGAATTGGTTATTTTCTCTCTTAATTAGCAGATATAATTTTAAGCTTAAGTAGGAATTGTACCCCAACCTTTGTAACTCTATTATCCTTCTTTCAGATTAATATTAACGATAAAATTGGGACACGGAGATGATGCTTTTCCTCAAAAAGCATAATATAGTAGAACTTGACAACTGATGAGACAGTGAAAACTGGTTGACATTGCTTCTAAATTAATCATTTCTTCCTTCCTACTAGGATTATAATTATTAAGCAGGTTACTGCTTTTTGCATGATGAGGTTAAGCTGATGACAGAAAAATTGTAAACTTGACCTCTGCTTTTTGGGCGGATTGTATTTAGTTATTTGCTTCAAAGTTTTTAGTGCTTTTGCATCTTCTGCCATAAATATAAATGAAATTACTTACTTCGGATTGATGGATCCTTCAGCATTTTCAAATTGTTTCTGGAACTAATTGATATGATTTTATTCCAGCTTACTGGAGATTTGGACAAAATGGTTGCATTGCAGAGATTGTTAGAACCATATGGCATTTGTGAGGTCTGTTTCCTAAATCTTTTCCACTTACATGGTAGATATTTTACTGAGACAACATACTTGTTCAAATAGCTTATTCCATTAATTTCCAGAGTTAAATTTGGTGTTTTAACTGTCATGTCTTTTGAGTTAGAATATTTATACTGGAGGAAACAAGCACTCTTCTGTCTTTCCTGACTTCGGTGGCCTTGTTTTCTTTTTGATGCTCTGTGGAGGAGGAAATTAACTTGGTCATTCTTTCATGTCAATGCTCAATTCCAATCATCTATGAAGCGCACTAGTAGCCATTTTTAAAAAACAAATTAGTGAGTAAAACACTTGTAGACATCATTTCAACTAGAGTTTTGAAATATATATCACAATGAATTAAATATTTTTTATGTGACTATATATTTAAAATGTAAATAATGAAATTAATGTTAAAATAATCTTTTAAATAAAAGAGTTTTCATTGTAACAGTAAATAGATATTTATATTCGAAATTTGGACAAAGTTCCACTAAATGAATACATCTCTAGAACAAGCCAAGGTATGATCTCCTTTAAATTTTACTGAATTAAGATCATTATGCCCTTCAAACCACCTGTTTAACTTGAATCTTGTCCATAAAATTTTGCGCTGGCCTAATGGTTGGCCGTTTTGCCTGGGCTTCACCATGCGTGCTATAGTGGGTTTGATTTCCTGTATGTGTTGCACTTCACACCCTAGAGGTCCAAGTTTCACGGTTCAAATTCCGTTAGGAACAAGTGGGATGTGATATTCCTATTATATAGCCTCTAATTGACCACAAGAAAAGATTTTGTTACACATACTGTCATATTACCTTACCAAACCTGAGGAATTACAACCCACTGAACCTGCTAGTGATCAACGGTTTGGTGCTGAATCAGCCAGTTAACACCGGCTCTAGGCCAGTATTCTTTCTAACATACGATTGGACTGATCACTGGCTAGTTCAGCCTTGTTTTTACACCATGATTTTTTACTCTTGCATCCTTTTTCAGCAGCACTCTTTACTTTTAATCCAGTCTTGCTAATGTTTCTTCTTGCGTCAGGTGGCACGAACTGGGCGCATTGCACTTATCCGCGAGTCAGGTGTGGACTCCAGATACTTGCGTGGATACTCTTTTCCTTTGTAATCTCTTCACCTTGGTGATGGGCCGTTGAAGTAGTGTCTACTTTCTGTTCAAGTTGTGCTTACTGGTTCTAGCCTTCTAAACTATAATGTTAAGTCTTTCAGGGATTTGCAAATCTAGGCTGTGGATAACATTTGTAATAAGAATAAATTTTTTTTCCTTTTTCTCAACCTTGTTTTAATTTTTTTTGTTGAATTTAACTGTGTGGAACTGCGTAAATAGGTTGCGATCTTGCGACCTGTATGAAGTAATATCATGTTGCAGGTTTAAATGAGGGTGAGATAAGTTGATTGGCTATCACTAACC
This sequence comes from Canavalia gladiata, assembly GCA_037954105.1. Taxonomy (NCBI): domain Eukaryota; kingdom Viridiplantae; phylum Streptophyta; class Magnoliopsida; order Fabales; family Fabaceae; genus Canavalia; species Canavalia gladiata. Next base: position 9,523,714 of record CM075658.1, on the reverse strand, counting down.
TAGTAGCCTGCATGCTATCCCGTGGTTTTATTTAAAAGAACCCAAAAATCTTCTACAATATAGACCCAACTTGACGTTTGGAGTATTTTAGTCTAGACCATAAATACTTTTCATTTAAGGTAATTTTATTTTAGTCAGAAATATTCATAGAAAGGTTAATTCTTCTAGAATTTAGACTAATTTGGTGTTTTTATGCGTTAGCATCAAACATGTGATCTTAAAAAGAATTAAGTATGTACCACATGAATTAATCATCCATTTGGTAACTTAATGTTAAAGTTTGAGATAATTTTTTGAGTGATATTGATAAGAAACCAAAGGATTATGCAAGAATAAAATCTAAAGTAAATGAGATGGAAAATGTAATTTTGTCCTTCCACTAACAAAGTTGTTGATGGACATGTCTTTTTAGTTTGCTGATAGAAGTTCAATTTTTAACTTCACATATAAAATATATTGTTTAGAAGTATAATTTACTTGATTAATTTTTATATCTTGAAAAGGAAATTAGTTTTCAAATATCAATTTTGGGATACATTTAGTATAACATAAAAGAATTGAATTCTTATAACTAAAGAGTAAAGCACATATCTTTATCAATTGTTGATATTATTACTAATTTATTTTTAAAATATTCTTTAATTTCAGAACTTATTTTCTTAATTTTTTCTTTTTTAGGTAAAATATTATTAACAGATAATAGAATAATTATCTAATTACAATATTTAAATTTAAAAATTTAACAAATGATAAATAAATTTCTTTATTATTTAAGACATAGATGTCTTCTTTCTTAAAAATGATTTCATTTTTTTTATTTTTCCTTAAAAATATGAACCTTCTATAAATATCGAGTTTAGAAACTTCTCTAGTTTAGAATGCAATTTTCCTAAAATTTACTTAAAAATATAATCTAAACTATTTCCAAAATCATATTTATTGTATTTTCTAATTGACTATCTACATATATCATCTATATCAAAATTAAAATCATTTTGATATACTAATTTTCATACACTTCATCAAAATTAAATATATTTTAATATACTAAAGTTATTCAAATTAATATACTATTAAAATTTGTTCTTTCCTTAATATCTCAGTATTTTAACTTATTTAAATCTCCCTTATAACTTCAATGAAATCTTAAATTTAAAATTTAAATTGATTACTAAAATTTAGAAATATTCATACCATTCATCAATACAAGGTGATCTTGCCAACTGCAACAACCCCAACCCCCCCCCCCCCCTTTTCCCGCTAAAAAAAAAAAAGACGAATATGATAGAAGAGATGTGTAATTGGTAGTATGTGAAAATAACACTACAATACGAAACTAAAACCAATGCAGCTTTCGGCATACAACATAAGCATTACGCACAATCATCTGGATGGGAAAAAGTTCCCCAGCCACACAAATCTGTTCTACAAGCTTGAGTGCTTTTAAAAAAAAAACATTTTATATCATGATTTATTATAAACGTTAATAACATTCATTACTAAGTCCATCATACGGATTCCAACAGCAACAGAACAACATAAACAACATCATCCAGTTTCTTTACTCTTCTGCAGCACTAGCAGCACTAAGATCCACACTCAGGTCAAGAACCTATTCAAAATCACCCAGTCAAGAATAACAAGAATCAGCAAGTTACCAAATTACCAAGAGTATCAAGAGAATATGATGAATCATTTATTCAAGATCTCCCATGCCCATCAGCAGGCCACAAACACCAGGTTGCAGTCCATGCATGGGCTTTCTGTTTACTCATTGATGTTGACACAATTGCAACAATACAAAATCCACTAAAATCTTCAGTTTTTCCCTTCATTAACACTGTTAATTATTAACGACTCAACACTTTGAGCTTTTTTATGCATAAGAATCAGAAGGAAGTGGTTTTTGGTAAAGACTAAAGAGAACCATTTTGAAAGATATAAACTCTTCATACTAAGAAAATGATTGGTGAAAAAACAATAAAAGATAATTTTATTAACAAAATGCATACATAGGTGAAACTTTGAACCATCAAATTTCCAGCCAGAAACCCATTGTATAAGGAATAGAAAGATGAAGAATGGAATGTAAAATTCAATGCAACTTGGAATGTAATTCGATAACAGTCACCAAAAAGAACCCTACAAAAGCACCGTTAAGATATCCAAATCATCCTAAGAATTGAATTGAAGTGAATGTCAGCCAGTTTTGGCTTTGGGAAGTGGGGAAGGGAATCAAACATTATGCAGAAAATTGATGTTTCATGTATGCACTTCCACAAGTTACTTAACCATTATTGTTTGACCAATATGCATTTACTTTTAGCTAAGCAAACTATTTTCCATAGAAGAGTTAGGGCCCTTTAGAATAGCTTCCTGCAGTTTGTGTAGGCTTATAAATATGTGATGAGATATACAGTCTTGACCTCTGGAGTTAAGGACCATAGTAGAATAATGCCAGTCACTGTTTATGGCACAGACAAATTAATTCAAGCACAGTAAAAAAGTGGTCACCAGGCAGAAAAATTACCTTTCCAGTTATCAATGTATACATGTTGAGGACATCGTCTACAGTTGATTCAAAGTGAGTGGTAGCATCATAACTCTGTCACAAAAATTTAATATAGCAAAGTCAACCCATCAACATAAGACACAACATTTATAAGATTAAGTTAACTTACAGTTGATATAAAACAGTTGTCCAATGCAGGTTCATTGACCGGCTCATATCTGTCATAGATATCAAAAAATATCTCATCAACAGGTCCTAGAAGGTCAATTCCAGGTTTTAGTTCAATTGCAGGCTGATCTGTCTCTGCCTCACTTGACACAAAGGCAATAAATTTCCCTTTTGGAGCAACATTGTGAGAGTATGAACAACAAAATAGATACCTGCCAAGGAGAACAGAATAAAACATTAATTTAGTGAGGAAAATACAATCTATAATTGATCAGAGGTCAATTGCTCTCAAAACATTACTAATATTTCTGAGTTATAAATATTAAATCATCTTAGCATTTTGGTAAACCTTCTGTTGGGGTTGATAGCAAATTCCGTTGGCCTTTACCAGATGATAACTTTTTATGGTATATTGTTGATTGGGTTTAACAAGCAAAAACTTTAGTTTAACATTGCATTAATAATTGTTGGAATTATATAGGTCAACAGGGCGGGGGGGAAGATCTGGACAATATGTCAAGAGATTGATATTAATGTCATATAAAATAAAATATGAACATATGATCCTATTTATATTAATATTGTAGGTCAATTACTGGCGTAATACAATTAATAAAACCCCAGCCCAATAGTACTATTAAGATCATGAGACTCCTAAAATGAGAATCCTAATATTTTAAAACTCCTTAACCTGAAGCCTGCTAGACTATAAACTTATTACAAAGAAATATGCCAAAAGATAAGTAAAAAATATTATCAACCATCGTATTGCTGAATAGTCATCACAGCTCACAAGAAAATGAGATTTACAGAGCATTAAAAAGGGGTGTTAAATGTGCCTTAACCAATACCTTTACAATACTCATTATCTTGACCCTATTTCAATTAATAGCCAATTAAAGTTTTAATTCCCTGCTCCCCCTAATCAGATGTCTACTGTCAAGTTGATGATGAGATGTGATATAAATTACTCAATGGTCCTATTTATACTATTAAGTCATGTACTCAACAAAATTGAATTAGGCTATTAACATAAGACTTTCAGTTGTTACTTTTCATATCCCAAAACCAAACATTTTCAATAATCAGTTAGATAATTATTTTTTGTCAAATTCTATATAAACATTATCCAGTATATCAAAATCAATTACCATCCTTAGGCATATTTAATTTACTTGATATCAGCTAAGGTTAAACCTAATGTGATCAGAAATTCAACCACTGACATCTCTAGGCAATCTAAAGCCATTGATTGTACTTAGAACTGAGTGTTAAATTATTTAAATTTTAATGTCTATATTGCATTTACAAGTCTAGAATAATCTTTTGCATAACCCATTGCTTTCTATTGTCTTCTATTACTCTCCTTCAAAAGCATAAAAGCACAAAAGAATCATTCAGAAATGAATAATGATTGGCATCACACAATCAACTACATCCCAAATTTAACGGTAGATAATTCCTTTTTTAAAAAAAATATAAAAGAGATGGTACAGCCATATATGAGGTTGAAATAGATGTAATGTATTTTTTGTATGACAATCATTTTGCTTCAGAAATTATCACTGGTTATATATTCCAGAAGAAAAAAATACCTCTTTTCTAAGCAAAAACAAAGCAACTCTTTGAACAGAACAATAGTCAGCTTGTCAACCTTGATTTGAAACAGCCTTAGGTTAAGCTATGTCCACTATTTGTAATGTTGGTACAAGTATCATATTTTTTTTAACAGAAACATAAGATTGTCACTTGTCAGTTCAACAGTTCAGTTATTTTACTTTTGCTTCATTAAATATCAAAATCATAGTAGGAATTTCTAAAAGAAACCGAAAATAAATAAATCTTCTTTCATGCTTAAACCAATAGATAGTTTTACTGGTAACGAGAAAAAGATGAAATTGAGTGGGTTAGCTTGGTCAAGAGGACATTTCTTACGCTAATTAATGTTCCCAATAGCACTGCTGTAGGAAATATAACAAGTATGATAGATGTGGATCCACGGTAACAGGTTTTTCAAATTTGACTATGAAAACTTACATGTCAGATTTCCGACCCAACTGTTTCTGTGGTAAAATGATTTGCACCGAATGGGAATCACTGGTGTTGGGGATTGGGTGGCTCATGATAGCTATTGCCCTTGCAACCCTACCAACCTTCCTCACCTGTTGAAATTGATACAATTATGTTTTGAAGGACACAGTTTCCCATGAAGGGTCATTTAAGAAATTAAAATCACTTCACCATTCACCACTTTATTTTTATCAACAATAATGCAGCTAAACTTCCTTCAGAAACCAATCTGGTAAAAATGGTAATATAGCATGCCTATATACTTTAGAAGCAAACAATTTTTGCCCACTCACCATCAGCTGAATTGATTCCAAATAGTCAAAAATAGAAATTGTTTTCTATTACCTTGTTGGGCAAGTAGGATGGATCACAAACAACTTTTTTGCACTTTGCGGTCTCCCCTTCAGATGTCACACCAATAACCTTTCCTTCATCATCAAATTCTACCTGGAATTCAAGTGAAACATAAAAACAATTCCTTGAGTATGAATGTATATCAGCAAGTCGTTCAACTAGAAATCAAAATTACAATAGCAATGATAATAAAAATATGAGATGGGAAATTCCAAATAAACACATTTTAATAAAATAAATAGCAAGTTCAATGAATTTTAGAGGTTCTATATATTTGGTTAGGAACTTAGGATCTACTGTCAATGGTGTATAATCAAAACCAAGTATACAGTGGCGAAGAACTTTTTGAAAGTTAGCATCATGCATTCATGCTCCTAATTTTTCACATAATCCATTGTTTCCACTCAATTAAGTATCTTCAAAGTAGCATTTAATATATTTCTACAAGAAACTAAAATATCAGCTATTTGATGACAAATTGACTATAAACTTTATTCAAATTTCCAAATATCGTTTCAAGATCAAAATAATAATTATTCAAAGATTAGATCAGTCAAAATGTTTTCCAATTAAAGTTGTAATTGTGAGTGTGCCAAGTCTTACACTAGAGTCAATTGAGAGAGATAGAGAGAGATATCTTGCATGTATAATGGAGTATATACCTTGCATTCAGGTTTATTCAACATGTATGTTCCACCATAAACAGCACTAAGTCGTGCAAATGCCTGAAAAGGTAAATTAATGAAACTTGAGCAAAATAAATACCAACAATGCATTCACAGAAAGAGATTAATCACATAGGTGAGAAGAGATAGAGGGAGGGATACCTGGGGAAGCTCTCCTAAACCATACAAAGGATATATGTAAGGTGATCCCCCTTGAAAGCGTGCAAGAGACTCTGCATATAACTACACATAGGAAACATAAGCATGAATAGGGAAACAAAAATAAAGCTTAGGAACCAAATGGAACAGAAGAAACTTTCAATTAAAAGGAATCCATGATCGCAAAAGAATTACAAGTGCACAATAACCTAGTAAACTTACCTTCATTCTAATCACAGTGTCCAGTGCTGGCTCACTCAAGTAGCGATCATCTCTATGAAGCGCCAAAGCATGACCAATGAAGTCCACAGTGTTATCATCAAGGCCATATTTTCTGTCATGGGTCAACAAGAGAAGCAAAAGGATATTAAAACGTTTGAAGTTTTAATTTCCTTCTCATCATAGGGATATATATATATATATATATATATATATATATGATATAATGAGTAAATGCAAGATCATCACAAAATGTAATTACATTACATACAAATGCAAATAACAAAGCCAAATAAGAGTAAATCATCGCACACTTAGAACTATATCTGTAAACTTACAAAATACACCATACACTTGCATTTTGCCATCAACTTTATATGATTGAATCATGTACCAATTAAGGCAAATCCATTAAAATAAAATAGATATAAATAAATTAAAATTTAATGACCTTATTTACATGAACAGGAAAATATTATTTACTAAATTTCTCTCTGCATTTAAATCAAACCCTTAGAAGAGTGAATTGCTATTGGGACAGTTATAGGACCAATGGTATCCCATTCTTTGCACAGATGAGCAGTTTGAATTACAGGATCAAACCTACGTGACTTAAAGAATGATGAAAGAAAATATAAAAAAGAAAAATAATAAAATACAGTAGGAGAGTCTAGATTTCAAATGAACAGATTCAAACTAGATTAAAAGGTCCTTTCCAAGCCTCAAATAATTGGGGGAATTATGTAGCCAATAGTAACATGTTTATGCAGAGTATCAACATAAATAAGACACAATCATTATTCCAAAAACAATTTCAATATGTTTGTGCAGAATATCGAGGCAAAACAAAGGTGGGACCTTAAATCTATAAATATAATGGACATAGGATATACATACGCTATCAGATCTTTAGTGGTCACTCTTGTCAAGTCCAACCCTTCATGAGTTTTAGGATCACTTTCATTATAATTTTGAACATAAATGAAAAACTTGCGAGCCCGGCGTTTTTCAAACAGTCCCATAAGTGGGGACTTTAAGGCCTCCATGTCATTTGACGGTACCTTGTGAACCTGTAACAATGTTGTTTCCCACCCGAAAAACAATTAAAACATTTAAACAAAATCTAAACGAAAACAAACCTTGCAGCAAGACAATGAGAAACAGGCAAGCATACCTTTCCTTTATTAAATACATAGCTCCCATCCACAGCTTTAAAATAGAGATACTTAGTAACATCGGTATGTATGAGAACCCTCACTAAATTGCCATTAGCCATAATAAACTAGACACACCAGAATAAAATAAATAAATCATGTCAGAAAATTGAAGAATTATTTCATACTGTAGATCAAGTGTATATGCATCGGGGTTCAGGAAACCAAAACAATAAAAAAAAAACATAATGAATAACCTTAGGACTCATGTCGATATTATAGTCCTTGCTTGAGCCCAAATGTGGAGGAGGCTTGTCATCACCCCTGAATCTCTTCCAAAGCTGTTCAGAGAAATTAACCATCAATTTACAGTTTAAAAAATTAAAATAATAATAAAAAAAAGAAACAGAATTCGGATGAAATAAAATACCTGAATAAGATTGAGCGAGGTGGATTCTCCTCCGTAATAATCATTTCTGTCCATGTGAAGAACCTGAATCGAACAAATCGTAGAGGTTAGAATAGCATATCATGTGGATTGCAAGAAGAGAGGGTTAGTAGTAAGTACCTTGAGGCCATCGACGGAGAGAAGGCCGCTGAGAATGCATTCCTTGAGACCGGTGCCTAACACGATGACATCGTATTCTTCATCCATCCTCGATCTCGATCTCGATCACCGAAAAGGGGGTTTAGGGTTTTCACAATAAAAACAAGAAACGAAACGGATCTATTCTTGAGTTGAGTCCTTGACCTGCACCGCACTCCACTTTATAAAAAGAAAATCGCTATGATGATATCACAACGCAACGCAACACAACACAACACAACACTTTCCTTACCCTGCTCTACTTACTCTCTCTGTCCCTCGGTTTCACGAATCACGACACATTTTTTAACACTTCTTTTTATACTTTATTAGTTATTATTATTATTATTATTATTATTATTATTATTATTATTATTATTATTATTATTATTATTATTATTATTATATATATAAGTGTGTAACCGTTTTGTTTGATGGGATTTCTTTACTCTTCTATCTTACTAACAATGTTTGAAATACAAGAAAATATATACGCGTTCACCCTCTGTCACTTTCATAATTAAATCTGAGACAGTCATAATCATTTTTAATTGGCTTCAGCCATAACTTTTAACCAAAAACACATTTAAGAGTTTCATAACTAATGGAATAAGTGCTGATTTATTTTATAAAACAAAAGTGAACTTCCTATATTAAGTATTTTAATAAGCGGGTTTATTAATATCAATTTTAATTGCTAATTTTTATTTTATTTTATAACATTTTTTTAATTGTTTTTTTTCTTATTTTATAAAAAATATTAATTTTAAATGCTACTTCTAATTAAAAAACTACATTAAATTATGACGAGGTTTAACTAAATATATAGATTAGTTTTGAAAATTATATTCTCTATACTTTTAGTTTTTTAAAATTTTTAATATATATAATTTGATATTAATTTTATTATATTTTGATTCTTTTCTAATAAAAGCATGAACAATATATAAATAATATGTAAATAAAATTAACATATTTAAGACAAAAATACATAAATTAATATTTTTTAATTAAATAATCTCCTAAAAAGTTAAAATATTAAATATGTACACATAAACAAAATTATAAATTAAATTATAAATTGATATTTTTTAATTAAAATTATAAAAAAAATTTAATGGTAGCTATCAATTTTATAAAATAAAGAATCAAAATCATAAAAATATTGATAAAAAAAATGGATATAAAATACAGAAAAATTAATAAAATATATTTGAAAATAATAATTACTAAAAATTATTTATTATATAAAAAAATTATAATAAATGTTTTATTTTTCTATATAAATTTTCCATTTTTAAATGTTTATATTTAAAAATAATAAATTATCACCTAAAATTATTTAATGCACAAGTACAAAAAAAATAATAAAAGTTTTATTTTTCTAAAAAATCTATTTTTTTAATGTGTGAAATCAATTCTAAGAATCAATATAAATATTTTTCTTTAATAAAGTACCTTTATTCTTCTCCCAGTTAAGCAACAATACAAGGTGGTTGTATTGGCGGGGTGGTCTAAAGTGTGTGTGAGCACGTAAGGAATTGTGTCTTCTATAAGTTCTCCTGAGTTATTAAAAGGAAAGAAAAAAAAAAAAACTTGGGTTATAGTACGAAGAATTTTCGATGTAGCAAATAAAAAGGCAGCGTAAGTATAAGCAGAAAAGGCATTACAAGTATGGGGAAAAATTGAAACATAAATAAACTAGAAATTGAACAAAATTAGTTCTGGAAAACAATAAACCCTGCGAACATAATTGAACAAAATCCAAAATAATTGAACCATACATTCGAAAAAAAATTGTAAAATATATAAAATTCATAAGTAAAAAAGAAAAATAGAATCTAGAATTGAAACATAAATAAACTATGAGCAGAAAATAAATTTAACCATGCATTCAACATAATTAATTTTAAAAATTAGATCTTAAATAATTTGATCACATGTTTTAGGATGAAACTCTTTTTCACTTGATTTATTGTTTTATGATGAAAAAAAGTTTTAAATTCTTATTTCTACCAACTCATCAAAACCCACCATAACATTTTCAACAAATTAATAAAATATTATACAATCTTACACTCAGTATAAAGGATTTTTTGAGAGACCATTCAATGCATTTTTTTTAATCTACTTCTTCCTCAACTAAATTAAACTGACCAACTTTATTTTATTAAACATTAATAAATTCTTTTTTTTTATTATTAATCTTTTATAAAATTAGCATCAATCTCTTTTTATTATTAATTTTAAAAATTAGATCTTAAATAATGTCATGAGCAACTCGAATACCAATTCTATATTAATATGAACATTGAAATTGAAAATAAAAAAAATCAAACACTTAGAGAAGGTTTTTTTTTAAAAATATATTATATTATTAGTATAAAAATATTGGAATAATCGGTAAAAAAAAATCAAGGAGATAGATGATAGATAGATGACGAAAATTATCAAATGAAATGGAAAAATAATAAAGAAATTAATATAAAATAAAATTGAAGAGAACTGAGGAAAATGATAAAAGAAAACTACAAAATAATTAAATTTGATTGTTTGTGTAAATTTTTTTTCCATTTGCCAATTTTTAAATTTGTATAAAATTTGATCTTAAAAAAATTGTATATTGTGATTCAATTTGCAAACTTATCTCAATTAAAATTTAAAACTTATTTTATCTTATTTACTCTGTACTCTAATATTCACAATTCATTATTTCAATACTTTTGTTATATAAGTCCCACTCAATTTAACTTTCATTGTTTCTTAAATTTTATGAAAACTCATTATCTTCTTAATAATTCAAAATTTTGAAAAAAAAAATATAATGGTTAAATATTACTAAAAAAATTTCTAGATATAATATTTTCTTACCACAACCAACATTTCTTTCACCATCAATTGTTAATATATTAAAGTTTCTTATTATCTGGATCTTAAATAAAAAATAAAATAATATGCAACTTATCATATGCTATTATTTATCTTAAAATATAAAAAAACCGGCATATGAGATAACGATACTTTTTAACATTTAGTAAATCACAAAGAATTGAAAATTGACAAAATCATATCCATAATTTGAATGTATATTTTATCTTTAATATTTGTTCATATAATGAGAGCTCTTTTAATAACATTTTTTCTTCATTCATTAAGTATTCACATGTAGATGGGTTAATATTTGAACTTAAAAAAAAAAAAGGCTATCTAATGAATTTTGAAGAAAAATAACTAGTAAACAGATGTTAATTAAGATTAAACAATGGAAGGTTATAAAAAGCAAAAATAAAATATGTTTAAAAATTTTCATTGTTTTTATATTTTGTTACCTTGTTTATATTTATTTTGAATGGAGACAAACTTTTTTTTAAATTACAAAGACATAGGATGTAAACTGAGTATCTTCAATCACCTTAATACTAACCTTATACTTTAAATTAAATATATACTAATTTTTTACAAGCCTTTTAGCAAATATGTCATGTTATAAAATTAATTTTATAATAAAATCTTATATATGTGTATGTATAAAATTAGATGACTTAGAAATGTTACACCATCACTACATGTTAAATTTTGTTCCTTTAAATACTTTCAGTTATTCATCAGTATTAGTATTGCATTATTAGATTTATATTTCATATATAGCTCAACTAGCAACATTCCATCTGCAGGATTATTTGATGAATATAAGTGAATGCATCTTTGTTATAATAGGTAATAGGTAGAGTTTCTAAAAATATTATTACATTAAACAAAAACATGTTTAAATTTGATATTAAATCAAGCTTGATTATGAGATGCAAGACTATAAGAAAAACCATTGTTGTAGGAAATCTGAAATAATTTATTAATCATCTCATAATTAGAAAAACTGTGATAATGTATCAGGATTGTTGTTTTAACTATAACAAATAGAAATATTAAAAGTTCTAGAAAAATACATTTTCTAATAACTTTTTTTTTTGTAGTTACTTTGAATCTTGGGTTTCCAATTGCAAAAATTAAAATTCAATCTCATCGCACCATTGAAGTATCATAATATCATTATACCATCATCACAGCTTCACTGCTTAATCTCATCACTGGTTATATCTATGTGCAGGAAAAGATGACATTGTCAATTTAAAAATTAAATTTTCTTCCCTGTGGTCAATAATGATAACATTCTTCTTACTAATTCCAAGATCTAGATTCCTCCAACCCTTCCTCCTATGTAACTTTTAAGGTTGACCCATTGTTTAACCATACAAATTATTTGTCAGGTGACTTGTTGCATTTTTCATCGGTAAGTTTTATGTGACAGATATAACATAATAGTAGACACAATAAAATGTTGATATGATATGTGATAAGATTTAAAGGTATGTCAATTTTTGAATAGACTAAAGGATTATTGAGTTGATTGACATACATCCAAACCTTATAGTATGTACATATATAATTTTGACACAAAGTACTGACGCACATCCACAAGTGGTTAAAAAATAATGATAGCAAGCTATGTTCATGGATGTTAATTATGTAAACAAAACATATGGAAAAAAAGTATTTTCGTATGCTAATAGGTTCTAATATAGACAAAGATGAATAAAATAATTTATATTCTAAAAATATAATTTATAATTATGTTTGGAAAAGACACCAACCGTGGATAGAATTGAATATGTCTATACAAAGGGAAAAAATAGTGAAAATAAAAAACATAAGCTTAGAATCACTACTTCTTAATATATCTATGAAATTAATAACTTAAAAATTTATTATGTTTTTTAATTATCACTAAATCATAAGATAATTGATTATCATATATAATAATTATTATCGACATAAATTTAAAATGTAGAATATTTGTAATAAGTTAAAAATTAAATTTATATCTTGATTTATCATTAAAATCGATATACAATCATGCTTTAATTTTTAATATTATAAAATTTATAAAAAAGATAAAAATGAAAATATTGATTTAAAAGTTTTAAACAAGTAAAAAATTATTGATCATATAACGATGATTGAATTTGAAATAATAATTAAAAATACATAATTATGTTATCTTTTGTCAATTTATAAATTAATAGCATCATTTCATTTTTTACATAAAATATAAAAGATGCATATTGTAAAAAATTATAAAATAAATAATTTTTTTAAAAAATCTATAAAAATAATAATTTATAAAATAAAAAAAAATCAAAGCATGCTAACAGCAACAAAATAAATTAATTTTAAAAAAATCATTCAACAAAAATAGACAACAAGTATAATACTTTTATAACTATGAAAAAATATTAATTTTATTTTCAATTTTATTTTTCAAACTATAAAACTAAATAAAAGTAAAAAATAAATAAATCAAGAGTTGTACAAGTAAATTTTCAAAACATAATCAATGAAAAATTGTAACTTATTCTTTTGTATTTTAAACTATCATTTTTATAAGTAATATAAAAATACATTTAAAACATAAATACTATGAAATGGTGTAAAAAACAATATTTAACTTCCGTAGATCTTTTACTTAAATTTATGAAAGATAAAAAAATATAAATTTAAAATTATTACTTAAGATAGATAATGTTGGTAAATAATTTTTTTTAAAAAACAAATAAATTAACTAAATTTTAAAAAATTAAATGTAAAAATATTTTATCGTACATAAATTTTGATAGATGTTGAACATAAGAATTAAAGTAGGTTGAACCGAACTCCATTTTGAATATTTAAGTCTGTTTAAAAATTTGGAGACTATTACCTGTTAAATTTTTTTTTTTTGTCTAGATCTGATCTGATTTAAAGTTTACAAGACTTACGAGTATATTAAAAACTTGCATATCAAAAAAGTCAATAAACAAATTTAAAATCTATATAAATGATTGATTAAAAAGATTTACAAATTTAAAGAAAATATATATATAGATATATTATATAAATATAATATTATTAAAAATAAATAAAAATATGTAATATATAAAGATAAATAAACTTTAAATAGACTAACCTATTTTGCAAAACTAAGTCTCATTCGTTTGTACTTTTAAAAAAATCTAAATCTATTTATTTATTAAACAAATTGAACCAAACTAATTTTTAAACAAATCTAACCATACACTCTTTTTAGACTTTATTTACTTTCATTCTTAATTGAACACTTGTTAATTTCAACTAGTTGGTATTTTAAATTTTGTTAAACATTAAAAGATAAAAATATTGTAAATAGTTCATATTTATTTTTATAAAAAAATTTAAATATTTAAAATTTACATAAAAATTACATTTTAAAAAATTATAAAAAATACTAATCTATACGATCATTTTTAATATATATATATATATATTAGAATATTAAATATCATATGTTAAATTTAAAATTTATATTAATTTAATAATTATTTATAAAATATAAAATTTATTAATTTAATCATTGATTTAAAAATTTTATCAAATAAATTATATTTATAAAATTTTATATAAAATAAAAAATTAATAAATATTTTATTATATTACTTTATTTTAATTTAATATATTATTAAATATATGTATATATTATTAGTTAAATAAAATATTTATAAGTAATTAAATTATTTAAAATTTAATATATATAATTATAAATATATTATAAGATAATTTAATAAATTTTATATTTTATAAAAAATTAAATTAACATAAATATTAAATATAACATTTAGTATAAACTCTCGGTGGATACATATTCAAAAGTTGATTTAAACTATTTTAAATTATTAAATTAATTAAAAATTTTAAAACAAAATAAATAGTTAATTAGAAGATAAAAAAGTCATATTTTCCTAAAAGATTCGTTTAAAATTTCAGATTTCATATTTAAAATCAAAACCAACTATAAACATAATAAATTTATATTATTTTTTCTATTTTATTATTATATAATTACTGATTTAAAATATATTTTATTAATCATATTTGTAATTTTTTAAGGAAACAAAATTTATTTCAAATTATAATTTATAATTTAAAGCATGTTTAGGATTTAAGATGAAATGTAATAATTAAAAGCTCTTCGTCTTATTTATTAGATATTTGAATATTTTTATATTGGTTCAGAATTTTATTTAATAAAAAATTATTATTGTTAACCATTAAATAAAATATTATATATTTAAAAAATAAGAATATAAAACAGTTAAAATAACTAATTTAATTTTGATATATTATTTTTAGACCAGTTCAATTTAAATTACAATTTTTATGATAAAATCAAATATTTTATATTTCAAAATCTGTTCAAATCGAACTGGAACATCCCTACACATGCATACCCTTTTGCTATGTTTGATTGGAAAGGTAGAATCTTAAATTTAGCTCAAAAATATTAAAAACCAAATTCAATTATAATTATGTATAATGAAAACATAGTTAAGCCTTTATTTATTATTTTGAGGTACAAATCTTCGAGACTTTGATAAGTGTATAATAATGGATAATGAAAACGTATTTAAGCCTTTATTTATTATTTTGAGGTACAGATCTTTGAGACTTTGATTACTGTACGTGGGAGTTGTCGTTTTCCTTTTTACCATCGGTCATATAGCTTGTATCATCAACCTCATCAATGCAGTAAAATTCAATTTTCTGTTGGATTGAAATGTCTCCCTGAAACTACCAAACCCTAAAACGCTGAAAGGATTTCCTGAAAAGAAGGAGGGTAGTGGTAGCAGATTTTGTTGTCAATCAGTAATGGAGATTCACTACAGTAACAGCTACTTCGAGAGGCGCCCCATCATCAAGTCCAAGGCTCCGGCGGTTAAATGGGTTAAAGAATGGTATTCCCCGCTGCTCTATTTCATATGATTTTACGCTTCTCAGAAATCACCTCTTTCTGTTTTAAGGGATTTCAGGATCACGGAAAATGGTCTGTGTGTAATTGTTTGCGGTAGGGTAGCTATCATTGTGTGTATGGAGGGGACATATGAAGAGAGAGAAAGATATTTAATTCACGAGGCTCAATTTGAGAAATTACTTTCAGAAACGGGTTGGTTTTGCCGTTTGATTGCAAATAAACCATTGACTCTGATGTTTAGACGGAAGAGTTTGGAGGGGGAGAGACATTTTTTTCCCCATTTAAAGTAAACATTCTCCTTAATTGAGATTATTGTTGTTGTTATATTTTTATTTTGAGCTAGTGGAATAAAATCAGGGATTATCATGGGACCTTGCAATCATTCTTATTTATTTTTATAATTTTAGCAATTTATAAATGCAAATGAATGGAAAAAGTATGCTTTTAGTTACTGTTTCCAAGTGGCCATTAGATGGAGAATCCAATTATAATATTTTTACTGGCCATGTGCAGTTTCCCCTCTTTTTGTTATTAGTTTGTTTCAGCCTTTTCCTACTTCGATTATCAAAGTATATGCTAAATTGATAATAATCAGAAGAATATTACTGCCACTGCCAGGGTTCCCCAAGATCTTGTAACAACTGGAGGGAAGTGCATGCTCTTAAAATGGGTAACAGGTTGGTCTTTTTTACTATTAGCAAGCTGACTTCTTTGCTCCCTCCTACCCCCATTTGGCCATTCTACATCTATTTGCATTTATTTACCTCTTTTAAATAGTGCTACCGTATTTTTTATCTTCTAATTGTGCACTGCTTCCAATTGTTAAAAGAGAAAAACAAATCATGCTTCCATTCCAATTCAAGATTCCAGGCCTTAATTGAGTGCTTAACTACTTAAGGACTAACCTATTTGGCATATGTTTAATTTAGCTACAGATATGTTTTATTTAGAGTTTTCTATCCCATCCTTGTCTTTAAGAAGTACTTACTGACTCAATGCAGAATGCCCAACAATACTATTATTCTCTTTGCCAGCTTCCATTGATAAGCAAATTGAATGTGCCTTTAAAGGAACAATCTGTGATCCCCTTAGTGTCATGATGTCTTTAGTTGATAAATAAAACCTAGAATGCAATGCCTAGAATTCTTATGCACAATCAAGTTCACCATCAAATATATTGCAATCTTTTAGCAATCAAATGCATTATTGATAGTCATACTTGGCTGCTTGAAAATGAAGAGAACCCTTTAAAAAAGGATTTTAGCCAGGTTGGTTCTTTACTGCAAGGGATATTTTCATACTCTACTATTTTATTGCATGAAAATTATATGATAGTGATACTCTCCATATTGTCATATTGTCAAAGGAAGTATATTCACCAAAAATTGCATGAAAATTATATGATAGCCATCCTGTTATTGATTACCTCTTTTAACTTATAAAGATATCGTATACCTGCCCATAAGAAACTGCATGTTAAGGTCTGGTCCATAGTTATGCATTGACCTCTTGTGACAATCTGCCTTTAGCTCCCACACTTCAATGCAGTTTATTATAAAATGCCAGGCTAAAGATATGCAAACACAGTGACAAGCTAGAGTACTACAATGTAAATGGGGATTGCTAAATGCCTATTGGATTGGATGACAAACAAGATCATATTCAATTGCTTGGTACAGAACCAACCTAAAAGGTTACTGGAAATGGCTGGAATAAGTTGTTTTCAAACTTCTTACTCTAGAATTTTTTACTTACACACCCCAGTCAAAAGCTGCAATAGGATTCCACTGCATATTTGATCGGCCACAAGAATCCTATCTGGAACGAAACATTTCTGGTTTTATTTATCAACTCAAGACATCGTGATTCACAATGAACTGTAGATTGCTCTGTTGAAAGGTATCTTTACCAGGTATTATGCATTGAGTCACTTGGTGCTTCTTGAAGTCCAGGATAAGATAGAATACTCTTAATAAAAGCAAATTTGTAGCTAGGGACTTTATGAAGAGAAATTTTGTAGGACCTAGATATACAAATTGGTGTCTAGTTGTAGTATAGTATCTTTTTAGTGTTTGATGCTAATTCAGTAAAGAATATAATTATAAAACATGCAACAACTCAAAGTGTAGGCATGCTTTGCAACCTAGAGACCATTGTATCAATTATTATATGATGCTGTTATTTTATCATGTTTTCTGTCTTATATTTCTTTTTGTTTTTCTTCCCTAAGAGGATACCTTAAAGACTTTGAAAGAAAGGGCAAAAGAGCCATCAGTGCCTGAGCCAGAACCAGAGCCAACTACTGAAGTACTTTTTCTTTGCAGCTATGAGGGCTGTGGTAAGACATTCATAGATGCTGGTGCTTTGAGGAAGCATTCTCATATACATGGAGAGAGGCAATATGTTTGCCACTATGAGGGATGTGGAAAGGTAGTGATCTTTGTTACTTCAGAGTTCAGACACACACCCACATGCATATATTTGTTATATACATGCTGCTGTATTGCCAAGTTTTGAAATAATAAGGTACATTGCTCATGCTGCAAAAGCAGATCCAATGCACACTTTGTTTACCACTCTTATCCAGTGATGAGCCTATTAACCTATAGCTATAGTGAAGTGTAGTGTTGAACACTGCAGAGATTCTCCATTGCATGCCATGAATATAGGTTTTTGCTTGTGTTTGCTTTTAGATTGAAAAATTACGTGTTTATCATTCCCTCTTCATTTGAGTTTCCAGCTTCTGTCTGGATCTTCTGCTTGTCACTTTTTTATCCTTGTTTCCATTTTAATAAATGATGCTGTAGTGTTCCACTGTGCATGTCTAGCAAGTATATCCTGGAAGGGAAATTTTATGGGAATATATTGGACAATTTATTCAATGTAATTCCAAAAGAGGGGGAAAATAGGCAAAGTAATCGTCTAAGAACTGCATTTTATCTGAAGATTTTAAGTATTTGCATGTTATGTTTCATGGTTGGAGCATGCTTTATTAAAATAAATCACCAACACCTTTTTCCAATTGGTTTTATATGTTTGTTAATCAACTTTTTTTATGTAGTGCTGTGTCTTAAGTTACAAAAGCTATCATAGCTTGCTGTGATTTACATAAATGGCAGGTGACACGTCTATTTAGCGATGCTGAAAGTATTTTGTTTACATTGCAGAAATTTTTGGATAGCTCAAAGTTGAAAAGACATTTTCTTATTCACACGGGGGAGAGGGATTTTGTGTGTCCTCATGAAGGCTGTGGTAAGGTGATAAATCGATCCATTAAAGGGTTTGTTCTTATTTTGTATGTCGGGTTCCTTTCCCCAGTGGGTGCTGCTTATTTTGTATGATGGCTTTCTTTCCCTAGTTGATGTGCTTGTTCTATATGATTTACACGCTTGGATTTGTGACATATTGCAATTAGCTTGATGCTTGCCACCTATTTCTTCATATCATAAAGATCTTTATCAATTCAGTCTTTTACTGTCCATTCTGAATCTGTGTTTTGGTCTGGATGCTTTTTTTTATTGGAATTACTAGAGCTATTCAAGCAGGAAAGCTTGAGCACTTGGTGTTGAGACCTATGTCAACCCAGTCATTAAAAGTGTGTGTGGCTTTCTGTTGGCACAAATTCCGAAGCATTTAAACAGAAATTTATCAAGTTGAGCTTGAATCAATATAGACCAAATATTGCTTGATAGTTGACTATGTTGTGACTAAATCACCATTACCATTTTCATCATGGTACGTGGAAAGGGAAATATCTTTCCACAATTTGAATGTGTCAGTTGAGCAACCCTATGGATGAATCTGTCATGATTCATGAAGTGTGCATATGTGTGTGTAATATAATCTAGTCAACCTTCATTTTAGTATAATTGTCAATGGACCTTCTTCCAAGCTACACAAACTCTTCTGAATGAATAAATTGCTATTTGTATGATATTATCTTCAATCATTTGCTGGTATCTCTAATAATCTTTTTGCTTTGGACAATGCCTTCTATGAGTGTATGCCTGTAATCGTAGAATCTTAGCGATCAAATTTGTCAATTTGCAGGCCTTCTCCCTGGATTTCAACTTAAGGTCTCACATGAAAACACATTCCCAAGAGAACTATCATATCTGCCCATACCCAGATTGTGGAAAGAGATATGCTCACGAATACAAGCTAAAGAATCACATTACATCTCATCATGAAAAGGTTGGGTAGTGTTTCCTGTTCGTGGAACTGGTACATTTTTGTATATTTTGACCATTCTATCTGTTCATAATAGATAGTGCATCTTATCATATAAAGCATCTCTCTTCTTTTGTTCTATCCATTTAATTTTCATAATATATCAATACAAAAATGCATTATTTTTGTGTTTTTCATGGATATCTGTCTAAAGATGTCTCTAATTCAAAACTGATGAATTACTCCAGTGGATGTGATTCACAATCTTCTGGGACTATTAGTGTGCCTTAAACAATCTTTTGATTCACAATTTCAACCTTATCTTACAGAATGCATCTGTGGACCTGACCAAGTACACTCCACCTTCAGAGAAGCAAACAAAAACTGCTAAACCTTCTGGAGGGGGATATGGTTCTGCATCCTCTGATCGCCCCTATGCATGTCCTTACGAAGGGTGTGAAAAGGCATACATCCATGAATACAAGCTTAGGCTCCATTTAAAGAGGGAGCATCCAGAGCTTATGCCTGATGAAAATGCAGAGCATGCTCAGGCTAATCCTGACAATGAAATGGATGAAGCAAGTGACCAAGATGCCTATGTTGGGAAGCGGTCAAATGGTAAAGTTCAGAAGCAAAGTAAGCCTAAACCAAACCTCAAGTTGCCGCCTTCCAAAATTGCAAAACGCAAAGTGCCTGCCCCGACTGCAACTGTAAATAAAAATCATTGGCCAGTGAAAGATGAACCTTACGATGAAGAAGATAGTGAAGAAACGGAAGAGGATCGTGATAATGTTGAAGATGGTTGGAGATATGCAGGACACAATGAAGATGATGATGAAGAAACAGAATATGAAGACTGAAAATTTGTTATGGCATCCTCTATGAACCCTTTTTTGTTGGTTTGACTTTCTCTCCTTTTTAGAAAAACATATTTTCTCTTCAAAATTTCAGCTGTGTGTGTTCAGAAAAAGGGCATCTTCTTATCTTACAAACAGTGCTTGCTGTTACAAGCATTAGGAAGAATTTTACATAAATAAAATGCGATTTAAAATGCTCTTCGTTCAATTGTTATATGTTAAACACCGTAAGAGTCTGATGGAACCGTGGATTTTGGATAAACCTTTTTGGTATAATAGTATAATTCTGTCATCCTGTCACCGTTGGACTTCTAAAATTTTTTATCATTAAATTAGTTTCAGATATTTAAAATGTCACAGCGTCAATCCTGTAAAGAATTTTAAATTTAAATTAATCTTCAAAGATTTGAATTGTTATTAATTATTATAAAAGACTGATTCATGATTTGATTTGGATTTTTAGTAACGCACTGTCCATGCTGATTTCAATTTACCATGTTCTGTCCATGCTTCACCTCGCCAAGTAAGCTCCATCACCCTCTCAAGCTTGAGGAGTTGTGTCACCTAATTCGACATCACCTCAACTCATCGTGGGTCTAATTGCTAAAAAACTACAGTCTCAATTGAGTTATTATGTTTTCTTATGTTAAAGGATAATTATGTTCACCGGAATCAAGGTACATCCAAGCAAAAGAAAACCACCTTCTTCTTTCTCTTCCTTTACTATTTCTTCTTTTATAATTTATCTTTACCAATTTATCATGTGATTGCGTCTAACATAATCTGAACCCCCCGTATGTTCAGATAAAGGTGCAAATAGTTTTCATTTTCAAGAAAACCAAACTGAATCTAGTAAAGGGTGATACTTATATTCTTGTCCTTCCTTGTGATTTTAGCTCATAAATCTCATTGATCACTCGATCGTAATGACAATAATTATGGCTTGTCCCTTATTTAAATCAAGAAATAAACAATTACAAACTTTCAATGTGCTTCTTCCATTCTTTTTTCTTTGACATTTGAAGTTATGTATAATTTTTTTTAAAAAAATTGATTAATATTTTAATTTTCAAGAAAATTAATTACTTATTTTTTTACTATGTCTCTTATCTCATTAAGTATTTGACATATTGTTGAACCAAAAACACATTAATTGTTGAAGGTAAAATTGAAAGAAAAAAAATTAATTGTTCGTTGATCTTAATCAAAATTGAACAAAATAAAAATGATAAAGTATCAAACAAAAAAAGTGGAAAAGTATCTTTTTATTTCTTACTATTTTAGGTTCTTTTTTTTTTTATTTCTTATTTTAGAAGATAAGACAATATTTATTATTCCTTTTTTATCACACTCCTAACTTTCATAATAACATTAATTATGAAAAAAGTTAATTAATCAAAAATATTAAAGACATAATAAAAAATCTATCTTTATATATTAAATTAATATTTTTATTTGTAAATGAGATTAGTTTTAGAAAATATTCTCATTTTGATTAAGTCACATAAATTCCCCTATATTAAGCATTTATATTTTTTATAATTTTTATTTCTTTTGAATATTAATTTAATTTTAATTTAAATATTAATATACTGTAACAAATTTAAAGATATGTTTTTTTTAAATAAACTAAATAAATATAAAAATTATTATAATCTTGATCGATGTTAATTTGGATTATTTAAATTTGGATGTATCAAATTAAATAAATATTTCATGTTATGATTTTAATAGTTTATTTTATTAATTTTATGTTCAATTTTAAATTTTTTTATCTTTTATTTTTTTATAGTAATAATACAATATTCATAATATTATTAATTTTATTTAATTTTAACATACCCATAAAATACATAGATATGATATATTTACGTTATATAATAATTTTAATATAAATAACAACATCAATTAAATTTTTAATATATGTGAAACAATTTTAAATAGCAAATAAAAGATAAAGAGAATATCTCTTAACTACTTAATTTTCATACAAGATTGGATTAGGTCTTACATAAACAAATTATAAAGACATTAGGTTGGGAATATGATACAAGATTTTAGGTTTAAAATTTATTACTTTTATTCTACATAAAAATACATTTTTAATAAAATAAATTTTTAAAGATTGTAATAGTTCAATTTTTAACAATTATTCTAATAATGAAAATAATTAAAAGATTAATCCGATGATAATTTAATATTTAAACCAAGATATATGTATTCACCGAAAAAAACGAAGATATCGTATATTAATTTTTTTGTTATATATTTGATGTTAATAGAATAAATGTAATTTTAGATTTCAAAATTTTAGTAGGGAACTTGTATGTTATAATTTAATAAAAAATTGCTGAAATCTCGAAGCACAGTCCTCAAAACACAGACCAAGTTTTGTTAGGTATATTGTAAAGGAAAGGAACAGTGGTGGGGAGTGAGAATGGCTACGGCATGTTCATCTTCGGCATCATCGGAGGAATTGACGCTGAAAGTAAAATGGAGCGGGAAGGAGTACACGGTGCGAGTTTGCGGAGACGACACGGTGGGTGAACTCAAGCGTCGAATCTGCGAGTTAACCAACGTGTTACCCTTTCGCCAGAAGCTATTGTACCCTAAACTCGCTTCCAAACTCAACGATGACTCTATCTTCCTCTCCCAACTCCCTCTTAATTCCTCTTTCAAGATGACCATGATCGGGTAGGGTTTCATTGTTTCATTGTTTCATTTATCATTAATTATTATATAACAACACCACAACCGATATTCACTGTTCTGTGATCGTAGTACTACTGAAGAAGACTTAATTGTGGATCCAGTGGAGTCTCCTGAGATCGTCGACGATTTCGAGCTTCCTCAGGAAGAAGCTGTTGACATCAAAGACATGGAAGTCAACAAGCAAAAATTGACCAGACGCATTAATCACTTCAAGGTATTTCATTGCATTGCTCCGCATTCTTTATTTCTCATATTTTTGTAATCGTGTCATGTATGGTTGTGTTGTAATTCTATGTATATGTGTTTCCATACAGATTGAGCTTCAAAATCCGTGTCGCAAAGGAAAGAAACTCCTTGTTCTGGATATTGATTACACTCTCTTTGATCACCGCTCCACAGCTGAGAACCCTCTTCAACTCATGAGACCTTGTATGTTGTAACTTCCCCCTTTCCTTTCTCAGTAATATAATAAATTACTCACAAGTACAATGAATGTAGTATCTGCAATTACTAAACTGTCTTTTTAGTTTGAGTTAACAAAAGTTGGTATTTATAATGCTTACTTTTGTAATTTAGAGATTAAAATGATTGTTCTTTGTTAATGTCGAGGACAAAAGTAACCATCGTTTGGTAATTAAAAGACAGTTTTATAATTTCAAGAATTTAATTGGACAATGTTCGCAGTTTCAAGGATTAATTTGGTGGATTGCTGTTATTTCTTTCCTTTCTCTTTTATCTTTTTCATAAACTGCTGTTTGTTCTTTTTTGCAGATCTTCATGAGTTTCTTACTTCGGTTTATTCTGAGTATGACATTATGATATGGTCTGCAACCAGGTACAGTCATTTACACTATCCATTCTATTTAATTCTTATTTTTTTGGGACAGTAACCTCACAGTGTATCTTCTAAGTAATTGAATGGGTGCTACATTCACTTCCTGCAGCATGAAGTGGATTAACCTGAAGATGGGACAGCTTGGGGTTCTGGACAATCCTAACTACAAAATCACTGCACTCCTTGACCACTTAGCAATGATCACTGTTCAGACATCTTCTCGAGGGGTCTTTGACTGCAAGCCTCTTGGTTTAATCTGGGCTCAGTTCCCTGAGGTATAAATATGAATATATGCTAAACAACATACCATTTACTTCTTTATGTGAAGTTAATAGAATTATTTTTGCATATTTATTCTTTTGTACAGTCCCATTTACTGAGTACAGCCCAATGAGTAGTACACAGTTTATATGGGGAGAAAAAGGACACTCACACAAGACTATTATTGCAACTTCATCTTCCTAAAAAACTAAAGATGTTTAATGCTAGTGAGCAGAATCATAGGTGAGATAAACCTAGGTGGGCTATGTAGCTTATTGATTCAAGTTAAATAAAACTGTATAATGAAACTATTTGACTTTCTGAATTGTTGTAAATACATATCTGGTTTTTGCTTGTTTCAGTATAATTTGGATTTTTTGCGTCAGTCAGCCATGATCTAGTTGTCATGATGGTGGCTTTTTATTTTATTTCAGTTCTACAATGCTTCAAATACTATCATGTTTGACGACCTTCGAAGAAATTTTGTGATGAACCCACAGAATGGTTTGACAATTAAACCATTCAGGAAGGCTCATGCCAATCGAGATAGTGATCAGGAGCTTGTGAAACTTACCCAGTACTTACTAGCCATTGCAGAGCTTGATGACTTGAGCAACCTTGATCATAATAATTGGGAGGTATTCA
This sequence comes from Canavalia gladiata, assembly GCA_037954105.1. NCBI lineage: Eukaryota > Viridiplantae > Streptophyta > Magnoliopsida > Fabales > Fabaceae > Canavalia > Canavalia gladiata. The sequence continues at coordinate 9,498,528 of CM075658.1, read as the reverse complement.
CAGAGGACAATGCTAAAAGGCGTAGGCACAAATAAGTGATAATTGAATGCAATAAAGGGAATTTGGCAAGCAAGATGCAGCCTCTAAACTCATAAAAAAACTGCAGTTTTATGGGAGACATTGTTCAGCCAGAGGCTTTCAGTTTTTCGTATCAAGTATTTATGTTAGGACTGGGTGAATGTCAGAAGGAAAGGATTTCCTGTAGCAGCTTTGTGGATTTATGTAAGATGCCTAATGTTGCTTATGCAATTTCTATGGCCAATTCCGAAGCAGAATTTTATTTGATGCATGTGAAAGTTCTGTTTTCTTAATTTGTTGAGATGGGTATAAAACTTGGATAAATTGCCAAATGAGAATGATTCGTTGTGGAAACTGTAACTATTATCCAAAGTGATAAATTGATTCTAATTCCCGACAATGTATTACTTCCAAATTCAGTCTCTTTCCCTAGAGCTTTTTGCCCTATCATACAACTTATCAATGTTCTTGTATTCTATGCTTCAAGATCTGTTTTACTATTAGAAATTGATTGTCTTATGTTAGCAATCCTCTTCTGAGCCGGGCAATTTTTTTCTCAATAATTTCATTTGGATGAAGTGGGAGAATAGGGGAGAAAAATGGAGTGTGCCAGTGAGAGGGAGAGAGCCTAAGTAGGATCAATGGAGTGATTGAAAAGTGTATAATCGTGCTTGTTTTTAGTAACTTCATGGTTTGTATGGGTTTATTTTAATTAAAAACAAGATGATAAATTAATTGAAAATTAAAAAAAGAAGAAGCTCTAAGATGAAATACTAATTTTTAAATGTTATTTATTTTAAATGAGTTAAATTGATGAAATTTGTGTTCCAGTAAAAGGAAAAAAGAAAAAGAAAATGAGCACCATCTTTTATTTGGTTTTACAGTAAAAAATGAGTTATTTTCATGCAAGATACGATATATGCTCTTGTTAAACATAATCTGATGCAAGTATAACAGTACTAGAATTTTCTTTTGGTTTAAAACAGTATTAAAAATTTAGAAGTCAATAATCAATATAACATTAATCAATGAGGAAAATTAATCCGGTCAACCGTATGACCACAATGATAATGTTAACTCATCACCTTCAACCAAATTTCCATTTTTAGTATTGATTTTTTATCTTCTGATTTTGGAGGTACAACTGGAACACCACCGGTTCAGTTCTTGACTACCTAATCCTACTAGATCAGTTTACAAAACCGGTTGGATCACCTTTCCTCTCTTTTATGCATACCCTGTCCTTAATACAACTTTAACCCCATACAATCAGTTCTTGACTACCTAATCCTACTAGATCAGTTTACAAAACCGGTTGGGTCACCTTTCCTCTCTTTTATGCATACCCTGTCTTTAATACAACTTTAACCCCATACAATCAGCTAGCAAAATGATGTTTCATATATAAAACGGATTTTTTGAACATTAAGAAAACAAAAATAAGCGCTGTATATGATATCATATATAGTTCCTTATTTCTCATTTTTTAAACATTTTAATATACATGTATTTCAATAATACACAAAAATTAGAACTTTTTGTCTTCGATATTCACAGAATATATTTTCACAAAAACTACATTATATCCTCCCTCCTACATGTCCTTGTACTAATTCTCTTATCATTTTAGAAGATAAACATTAAATTAAAAAATTCAAGCATTTATCTTAAAATCACTATTTAATATTTTTTATTTAATAGTTAGAAAATTTTGTAAGGATAAAAGATATAAAAAATTTAAAACTATTCTTTCCCATTTACAATAGGTTACTTCACTAGATTGTACACAAACGTCATCTTCCAAACAGTTGCCCAGATCCCACGTTGAGAATCCAACCTTGATGTGTTGGCAGAATACTGCTCTCCCATAAATCGTGCCAAGCACAAAAATGCACGTCTTCTATGTGCGATTAATATAACAAAATTTTCAAAAAGCTTAGGTTGCTCTGATTTATATGACTCCACAAAAACTTCAAAAAGCTTTTAGAAATCGGTGGCTTAAAGAATGTCTGTCAATTTTCTCACTGCTATCAAACAGTTGTGTTGAGAAAACATTTAACTTCAATAAAATCACATTACAAACATTAATTAGCTTAACATTATCCATACAAATAAGGCACATTCAAGCGGCCCTGAGATATTTGCCATTTGCACTGGGCCAAATTCCACAATAGTGGAGAGGGGGGGTATACAGCTACATATTCACTGAAAATACAGTGGGGGTGAAAGCTTGGAAATGTTTGAGTTACCACCTCTGGTAGGTCAATTGACAGAAATAGAATAAGATTTCGGCAATGACCACCAGGTGCACATTAAATGGTAATAATATAAGTAAATAGAAAACCGAAAGACTAGGAGAAGGCTGAAATCAGCAAAGCGGGCATATGCTGGAAATCTCTGCACAATCCCACACATGGGAAGGGAACAATTCTATCGTGGGTGTGGCAACCCCAGTTGAATGAAGAGGCAGAACAAGGCTACAGCTACTGCAAATCTAAATTCTGAGTGCTCCAGTAGCAGGGTCATGCCCTGAATTGGTGTCCTTGTGTTTTAGAGAAAGGTTTGCAAACTGAGACTCAAGGTCTCTGCTGTTTGTGCGTCTATGACTAGCAGATGGTTGCTGTTGGGGCTGATGAGTCTGTGGCTGTTGCTGCTGCTGGTACAATGCTCGTAATCTTCCAATCTCTCTTTCCAGTACTTCCTGCTCCACTGAAAGTCACATTGCATAGTTTTTAGAGTACAACATATTCCTGTCACATCTGATGAAACTAATAATGCTTAAAAAAAATAACTCATGGGACCTAAAGAGAACTCAAGGGGTAAGGATTTCAGTTCATGTTTTCTTGTCATATTTTTGGTCTCCCACAAAGTGTCCCCACACCCTTTGGGTGTGAGACAAATCCCCACTCTCACATCTCAATATTTGATGGTGTAGGCCCCGCCCACAAATGCTTTTAGTGGAATTTTAATCCTACAATGCAGGAAAAGTTTGTCCCACAGCCCCATGCAGCATAGCTCATGCGGTCAACTGAGCTGCACCTTGTTTCTTTATATATTAATTCCTAACGTCTGTTGCTATCCTATATGACCAGATTCTTCTAATATAAAAATGAATGAAAGAAAGAAAATTTGTATACATTACTAGTTCTAATTTTATTGTTACTTTATTAAATAGACACAATGTGGGTAGGAAAAGATCTTCACTTCCATAATAATTCTCCATATAAACAAAACATAATGCAGCATTCATGGCAGTTCTCTAAGAAAATGCCAAATAAGTAAAGAATAAGAAAACAGATACGCATCAAATTTGCTCAAAAATCGAGTATGCATAGTTTTCAACAAGAAAAACAAGAATAGAATGTGCCTAGGCAAGCAGCCCTTCATGGTAAAGTTTTGTAATGACAAAGCAAATAATTAGAACACATGACACAGTACAAGCAATGCTATTTAAAATTTTCAGAGCCTTGTCTAAAGGTAGATGAATTGTTGTCAAAGCTCAATCAAAACTACATTTTTTAGAGGGAATTACATTGACACCAGCTGAAATTCATTAAAAAAGCACCCACTACCCTTTTGTTTCTTATCCTACACAAACTTCCCTTAACTTATATAAAGACATAACACTGCATATCCTTCTCCATTATACAACTCTACACAAATCTCCTCTAATTTCTTATGATATTACATGCAGAAGGAAGGTCAAAGTAATGTATATAACGAAGGCGTATCGAGTGTTTTCTCAATGAATCTTAAGGGGTGTCGGTGTAATTTGCCCTTTTTCTTACGAAATACTTTTATTTTTAAAAAAGTTTTTACACACATCAAATTATTTTAATTTTCAACCTAGAGTGAGTCTGAACAAATGGTAAACCAACCAACAGAACCAGTAGAAGCAAACCTTACTATCAAATCTGAGGCATCACACAGTTTTTAGAATATCACTCAATCATGTATTGCCACATCATTAAAAAAATTTAACTATTTCCAATGTAGCAATAAATAACTCAATAAGTTGTTATTGATTAACCAATCAGCCATTATTCAAATATTGTTAACCACTAATTTATTGTCCCTAAACTACAAAGATTTTAGCCTAAAATTCCTTAATTGTTATTCTCCCAAAATTATGAAATTTCTTGGCAGAACTTAGAATTCTGACCAACAAAGAATACAGTGGCTGACAGATTTTGCAGTGAAAAGGATTGAATCCTAGAAGAGCGGCTCTTTCATGTATACATAAAATAGAGTTGCATGAAGCTTGCCATTATATCTAATGACACACTTATTTTTCTATAATCCAATTCATTTGTCTATTTTCTGCACAAAAACTATATTTTTATTGCGGTTTTAAGGTCCTTGAGTTACAACAACCACGCTCCTTTACTAAGTTATTTGAACGCAATCTTTAAAAGATCAAACCTCCCCTTCGTTAATCTCATACAGTAATTCTTGCAGTTATGCTCAGGCACATAGAAGATAGAACCTGATTAACTTTCTACTATTTTGCCACTTAAATGATGTAATTAAACTTAGATAAGTCTAGTGTTTTCTTCCTATAAATCTGTACAATATATAATGCATCATATATTCATGAGGATTTCACTAGTTGAGGTATCTAAGCATATATATGCAACTTCCTTGGAAGACACAGTACCCAGATTGACATTTCCACTGGAAAAGACTTTTGTTACTAGAAAACCTACATGGCTAATTCACATATCATAGAAACTTACAATATTTGATAAGCTGCTCCTGTGCTAAACTTTCTAAACGTTGCTTGAGTGCTTTATTCTCCATACTCAGGATAAGATTCTGCTGGTTAAGAAACTCAAGTTCGGCTGAGGCTTCAGACCCTTCGGCCTGTGTTTTGACATATAAAGAAGCAGAATCAGAACTTTCACCTTTCCTACATAGCATATACATGCATTTTTTTAAAAATCTCACCCTGCAACCAACCAGAATATTGCCTTATTGCTGAAACTTACCTGCAAAGCTTGTACATTTCTTTCCAGCTCAGCTATGTATTGAAGTTTACGGACCCGAGAACGTTGAGCAAATTGCCTGCATGATAAGTGTTTCAGATTTTTTCCCTTTCTATATATGAATTAATTGGTTTCATAAAATCTTTTGTAAATCAAATAGAGAAAAAAAAAAAGTAAAAACACACATCATATTTCATTATATAATGAGAAGCATGGTTTAATGGTTATCTCTACATGAAAATTAGTATACCAGCTTCAGTAATGCAGGCATCATTTTGTGCCACAAATAATGGTTATATCTTTTCTCCTTCTACGTATATCCTTAATAAGAAGTCCTATGCCACACATGTAGTATGACTTGAATTTGATACTATAATCATATGCAGTCTATCTGGAAAGGGTTTAAAAGGGTCAATGACAGGGCATGGCATGACTTATGGGTTTTCCGTAAGGAAACCATTCAGCACTTGAAGCTTCCAAGTTACATATTAGTGGTGAGATAAAGAAATTACAGCAATAGCCATAAAATCAGAAATCAGAGAAAATAACTACGTACTGTTTAGCACGTTTTGTATCTGTTTCCGAGGCAGATGTCTTTGCATGTGAACTGTCCTTTTTTTCAGAAAATGATTTTGCATCCTGTAAGCCAGATTCTACTGAATCATGCTTTTCATTTGCAGTTGGTGGAAGCCCATCTGCTTCGTGTGGTGTGCATGGCAATCCTGAACTCTGAAAAGCAACACTGTCTTTGCTAGATGGAGCACCACCTGGATTTGTCACAGCATTGGAAAAGGAGTCCCATGACCTATTTTTCTGTTTTGCTGAGTTCATCTCTGCATACACAGGTATATGACGAGCGTCTTTGCTGCGGTCAAAGTCTTGAGATGACCAAGATGGAATAGACATCAAATTCTTATATTTATACTCATCTTGATCAGCATAACTGATGTTAGATGCATTAACTGTGTCTATGTATGCAAAAGAATCACTTGATGAACGCCGGTGACCACCTCTTCGGACAGGTGTCTCTGGCTCATTAAGGAGGTCATCAAGCCATGAAGGCTGCTCCTCTATAACAAGGCTCTCAGACGAAGTACGTTGGTGATGTGTGTTTCCCTCTCTAGGTCTGTTGATAGTCTTCGAACCAACTGCAGGATTTGGGATATAATCAGCATATGCTTGGGAAACACTAGGAAATGGGCTTTTAGGAGGCAGTAAAGCATGCTTTCCAGGATACATGAAATTTCTGACACCCGAAGAGCCCTTTGAATTTGCCATACAAGCAGAGTCAATAATGCCTGTCAAATTTTTAAATAACCAAACAATGTGGTCATGTAAATATGTTAAAAGGTAAACATAAAGAAGAGAATAGGACAATATTGGAAGGATATTCTAATGAAAATTTAAACATGTGATCCACGATTCAACAAAGATGATCTGATATGCTTGTGTTCTCAATCACCAAATATAAACGAAAAATACATGTTATTCAGAACAAAGATCCTGCAAGGCAACTGAATATCAAGAACCATAAATGAGTAAATCTAGATGCTTCATTCATAAAAATGCCTAAGAACTAAATATCATTCATAGGATAAAAGTCCACATCATGTTGGCAGATTTATGGATCTTTCTCCTTCGTTAATTTGCTCAAATGTAATTCTAAAATTTGCCAAGCCATCTCATGAGCAATCTTAAATTTTCATTTTATGTATGTATTATTTGAGATAGATGGTACTTGACTAACATTGTCCACCCTTCCTTCCCTCGCAATACAGGATAATGAGAGCATCACATACCAATCTTTCTATACATTCTCATCGTAAGCAATGAACACCAGGCATGAAATAGTACCATGCACATTAGCAATCCCTTCATGCATAATAATCACTGAAGATTTTAAGTTAAAACCACTGCTATATTGCTGAACAGGTTGCCATCTTAATTTCATTTAATATAAAAATCATACCCAAACACTTGTATCCACCAAGTCTGGCAAGGCAACAGTTCACTAGCAATGTAACAGAAAACTCAACAACAATAAGTTCAAAAAAAAAATCAGAAACAAAAATCCAAAACCTGGCAGCCAACAGGACACTAACCGGGGGGAAAAATCTAATCCACAAAGAAAAAACCTAAACATAGTAAATTTATAAATAAATAAACAAACAAAACATAGCACCCAATTGCTAAAGTTTGTTTTATAGTTGTATTCTCCGAGGACCCAGATGAGGGGAAAAACCAAAGATGGAAATTTTACTTTGCTGCCTTTCCCATATAATCTACCCAAAAATCCATATACATGCATTCAGAAAACTAAGTGGGGGAAAAACACCATAGAAGGGGAAATTAGTATTTGTAGAAACGAGCATGTTGCAATGTGCGAAACTGTGGCATCAATATGCCAATGATTTCAAGCTGATCGAACGAATTGGGGATGAAAATGGAGATGGATTCGTCTTCGCAAGCAAACAAACAAAATTAAGAAAACACCAAAAAGAAAAGAAGAAGAAAAAAAACTAACCTTTGCAGATTGAAGATTCGAGATCCCGAAATGCAATGGTAAAAGGGCTTGAAATCGAAGCAAAGTTTTTTTTTTCTCTCTCTCTCTTAGGGTTCGTTTCTTCAACCACCTTTCTTTCTCTTCTCTCTGTCTTCTTGTTGAAGCTGGGAATGGGGCTTGATTGTAAAACCATGATAAGTTAATACTGTTCCTAAAACTTTTGCAATTTAACGTTTTCACCCCTCCAATTCTCTCTTATTCCAAAATCAACTTAGGCCTGGCCTACCAAGCATAAACTTTATTAAAATAATACATGTTGTATCGCTGTCCAACTTGTGTCTAGAGATGGGAAAATGACCATTAAAAAAAAAAATCCATGACATGTGAAGATTCGAGTAATAATAAAATTGAAGTAAAAAAAAAAAAAACTATTTTGACTTTGCGTTGGTTGACTCACATTGATACGAAAATTTTAAAAATGTTAAAATTCATTATTTAATCATTGATTTTTAAAATCTTTTAAATGCTATTTAAAATTATTGATTATGGATATATTTATCAAAACTAATAGATAAATTGATATATGAAATATTATATTGTAAAATATGTTAAGAATAAAAAATATATATTTCAACTAAAAATTAAATATTATTTAGAGTGATATTTTTAAAATACTGGGAATTACTAAAAATTAATAAATAAAGTAAGATTTTTTAACAAAATTTTTAACTATTAAAATTTTTGTACGAGATGAATTATTCTGATTTTTAAACACAGCTTGTAAATATTTAAAATGGTTTATCATATTTCAAACATAAGATGTATGCTTTTATAATTTGTCATGTGAAATCGAAACAGGGAAAAAAGTTATAACCAATTTAATTTCAATGTTTTATTTACATTTTGAAAGTTTGAAGTTGGCCAAAATAAAAAGTCATGCTATAATCTACTCAAAACAAGTAGGTAATTTGTATGTATTACAAGTTTCAATACAGATGTCATAACTCATCATTCTTATTACTCTTACTGTCTTACAGTAAAACTGTAATTTACGTCAATTAATTTTGTTGCTCTACATTTCATTTTATCGCATAAATGTTGATGTAAACCTTCCCTTCTGTTTGAACAAAAATGTACATTTTAAATATTTTAGCTGGACCTTTTAATTCATGATTAGGACGAATTAGTTCATCTAAAATTAAAACAAATTTTAAAAAAATATATCAAAATATAAAAAAAATTCCAATTTCACCCTCAACATTTATGTGAGTTATAAAATTAGTTATTAAATTTAAAATGATAGAAGTAACTTCTTTAAATTATTTTTTATAAATTATATTAGTTTTTCACTTTTTTTTATCTCATTGGTCCTTTCTATACAAAAAATTAATTCAAAAAATGTATTATTATTATTTGTTTAGGAAGTAATTTAATGACCTATAAAAATATTGAAGACGAATTTATAAGTTACCTAAAGAAACTAATTTCAATTCTATTTCTAACAAAACAACTTATAACAAATATATATATATAAGAAAAATATACTAGTTGAAAAAAAATTATCATAGGAAAAATGCAAGTTTTCCTCTCTTATTTTAATTTTAAGTTTTGTTTTAGTCTTAGTACGTCAGTAACAACATTTGTAATTAATGGTAATACTAGCATTACCATAACATAAAAATAAAACCAAATAACCATGTCAGATGTCTCTGTGACAAAGAAATAGATTTCACGTTAATTACAATTACCTTTTATATATCTGTTGTTTATAAATATATATTTTTCTTTAAGTTTGTGGGCAGTTGATTTGACACTTATATCAAATGTAAGCTTGCTTTTTATGTTGTGCCTGGATTTGTGGTGGGGTGGATCAAATTATTATTTCCAAGAGGGAAAGTAGGTTTGATTATATTTTAATGTGTTTGATTTTGTGTTTCAAAATGTTGACTTTAAAACCATCAAAGTAAAAAAAATAATATATTAAATTAAGCTGAGATAAAAAAAATATATATTGTTTTTTATACATTTTTATTTGAAATAAACATTTTACATATAGCTATTTTATTTCAATCTTTTTAAACAAAATTAAAGTTATATAAGATCAAATTTGCAAATATCCATCTACAAGCATACATGTTGTTTTGGGATTATTATAATACTACAAAGTTTTTTTTTATCCACTGCAATTGTATTTTAAAATTTAAATAAAATAAAACAGTAAGTATTTCATTATTATTTATAAATATTATATTATATAAATTAAAAATATAATACTTTTAAAATTAAAAAATTCATGAAATTAAATTGTTAAAATCCAGAAATATCATGTTTATTGAAATGAATATGATAAGTTAAAAATTAAAATTAATTTGATGTCATATTTCAAATTTTAAAATCATAATAAATAACATTTAAAAACAAAATAAATAGGAAATAAAATTAAACATTCAATACAGCAGAGGCGCATGGTTTATAAAAAGTAATACTTATGCATAAATATTAAAAAACGTAATTAATATTGTTAATTTTAAAAAATTATATATTTTTTTAATTGATCTTTTATAAATAATTTTTTATTTATATTTATTATTGTTGATATATAATAGTAATAATAATAATAATAATAATATAATATATAAAATAATTAATATATATTTTTAAACTAAAACTAATAAATAAATAGAAACAATTTTTTTACGGATAGAAAGGATTGGAAAGAAGGAGTATCAATTAAAAAAAAAAAAGTCTCCGGTTTATATTATACTATTAGAGGGGTGTGTGTTTTCCTTATTGGTAAAATAAAAATAACCTTGTTTCCAAACATATGCAAAATATTTGAGTTCCTTTACTAAAATAAATAAATCTGAAATCTTACATCCAATCTTTAATTATTAATTTTATTTTATCTTTTTGGTACCTATTTCTTTGGGGCATAATTTCATTTTTTAATAACTCACAAATTATATAATTTAATAAAGAAGAAAAAGAATAATCTCAACAATGTGAAAAGAAGAAAAATGTAATCAATGAAAAAGGTTTTTGTATTATTGAATCTATTTAGTATATGTTTAAGTAGTTGGTTAGCATAATTTAAAATCACATTATACTGTCTAAAATTAGTTTTTATAATTTGTTTCTTGTTCATTTTAGATTTATGATGGACAAAAATAAATTTGCCTGGATAATTTTTTTTTTAAAGAAGTAAACTTTTTTAGGTTTTCTAGATGATTTTGAGTAGTAGATTCAAACTATATTTATTTTACACTAAAAGTACAATTTTGTTTTATAAATGAATCAATTTTATTTAATTCACTTTAAAATTTTAATACATAATATAATATATATTATTTGTGTAAAAGGCAACAAAATTAATTATACTAAAAATTAAAATAAATTATTGATTGTTATTTCAAAATACAGCATATTATTAAAAATATAGATAAATAATATTTATTTGGAAAAATGTATTTTTAACATAATTATCAAATTATCTTTTAATATTCAGTATGCTTGATAATATTTTATAAAAATTATTAATTAAAAAATTGTTAAAATATTTTATTTATGTTTAATAAAGTAACTTATTTTATACAGTTACTAGTATTTTTTAAAACATTATTCGAAACAGTGTATTTTAGCTCTTAGTTTTTAATTTCTATTTTTAATATATTTTGACAATTCAATACTTTCTACATCTATTTTTTTAATTTAATATCTTTTTATTCTTCTGGAATAGCATTATTAACTTTAATATATTTTTATACTAATAAAACATATTTTTGGATTATTTTTTACTATTTTACTATTTATTTATTACTATTTTATTTATTTATTAAAAAAATTATTTTCATTAATAAAAGTTTAAAATATATACTTCTTTAAAATGTTATATAATTTTGGATATAAAAATAAAAATAATATTTTTTAAAAAAATATTTAAGTAAATTTTAATATTTTTAAAAATAAAAAAATCATATTACATTTATCAAATTTTTATCCATTAATTTAATATGTATCTATCTTTTATTTTATATTTATTATCCAGTTTAACAGCTAATTTTATTTTTATTCAATCAATTTTTTAACTTTTACATGAAAATATATTTTTGTAAATAAAAAAATTACAATTTTTACATGAACATATTTTTTATTAGCCTAAAAAATAAAATACCGGTAATATGACAGAGGAGATTCAAAACTGAAAACTGAACATTAATATTTCTGTACTTTATTCATATGCATGAAATATTTTGCTTGTTTTCCAGGGAACAAAAGGAAATAGACATTAATTGTTTTTTATGGGTTTTTTTGAAAGAGCTTTTATACTCTCTTTTTTCCCCGTTAAATATCAGAAGCTCCCGTCTGACTTATATCACCTTTTTATATTCACAATGTACTGCTGTTTTCTTAATTTGTATTCACAATCAGAAAATGAGTTTTAAAAAAATAAATTATTTATTTTATTTAAAAAATATATTAAACTCCGGTTAATTCAAAATTCAACTGAATGAATTCATCTAAGAAATATAAAATCTAATATTATTTATTTATTTCCGGACTTAAATTAAAAAAATATTAAACTACTAAAATTGGTTTAACAATAAAAAATTTAAACTTTAAATAATTTAACACAAGATTCTAGATTTAAAATTTACCACTCTCAATACTGTATAGAAAAAGGTGATTTAAAAAAAATGAAAACCTTACCACTTGAATGCGTTAGTTAATTATGTGGACGTAAATGTGAAGGTGGGAATTAAAGTGCTTAGCATCATTGAGTGGACAGCCAAATCCACATAAGAAATGCAGTGCAAATGGGGACAAGTGGTTAGGAGTTGCGATATCACAACTTCCCATACACGATGCATGTTCAAAACATTCAATTATATACACGCAGGCAGCAGTTAATATATTCTGTTCAAGCTTTTTCTAATATCCTTTATTAATAATTTTATCATTTGTTATAAATTTACATTTCACTCAAACTTCAACAACAATTTCCCAAGTTAAGTTTTTTTAATATTATATTTTTAATTAAGATTATAATTTTATATAAGATACCATTGAAGGTAATGTTATATATATAAATTATTTAATTTAAAATATTTGATTATTATAAAAAATAAAATAATAAATAAATTAATAATTTATATTTAGATGGTTAAAATGATATATATAAAAATAACTGTATAATGTTAATTATGTTTTAATTTTAACTCTTCAATGATTATATAATAACTTATATTTTTCATAATTTTAAAATAAGAAATATTCTTTATAGAGAGAGACTCGTATACACATACAAACTCTCTTGGCCAATAAAAATCCCACTCACTAAATTAATAAATATTAACCATCAAATATAAAAGCTATATAATTTGTAGTTTTAATTATTTATATACATTGACATGATCAAAATTTTCTCTTAACTCTCTTCTAGCCATACATTTATATATAAAATTTTTATTAAAATATAGTCTTGATTGACTATCCATTTTAATTGTATATTTAGGATTAACTCCTTCTACTTTCTAACCTCTTACCACATTTCATATATTGTGTGTATGTATGTGAGTTTAAAAGAGAGGTCATAACGGAATCTTGTAAGATGCCTTGGTATAGAACTAGAAATGTATAATTCTCAACATTTTCTTGAAACACTAATGTATTGTAGAAATAAAATAACAGATTCTATCTCTTCTACAACATAACTAGTGTATTAATATACTTACATCTCAAACGAGCCTTGTTAAAGGAATTAATGAATTAATCATATATTATCTTACTAACTTAACTTATTGTCCGGACAGCTATTCTTAAATAAAGTCCACCACAGTGTTCCTCGTGCAATGGACATATAAAACAAATCAATCCAGGAAGCATATTTATTTGATACCATTGCTAAAAGAAACAAAAAAAATGCCAGCGTAAATATACCAACAGCGATATTGGAATATGCTAGACATCAACGAATAAGATTGGGATTGGAATTCGCGTTCATCATGTTAGAAAAATAAGATGTTGCGCAGTTGAAAAACCACTGCTTTTAAAAAAAAATTGACAGATTTTTGTGTAATTGAATTTTAAATTAATATGCAAATCATGCATTTAGAATTTGGTAGGAAGAAAAGTGTAAAAATATTTATGTATTTCTCTTACAATTCTAAAATATACAGCATTTTACATTGTGCTGGGCAATAAACAAAAAAAAAAATGTTGCAGTAAAGAAAGTAATGTGATGATAATTCTCAAAAATAGTAAAAGACATAATAACACAATAAACTGTAATCAAAACAAGCATACAATGGTTATATATGATTCAGTAGAACCATAAAAATGAAATAAATTGTTGTATGTTATTTTAAGAATATGAAAAATTACTTATTTATCCAACAATCCTATTGATGATTTTGATAAAAAAAAATTAATTTTATATTTAAATATTAATATTTAAAGGATTGAAATATTATAAGTATATTGGTAATTTTTATCTTAAAAAGATATATTACCTTGAATTTGGTTAAATTAAGTTAAAATTTTAACTACATACATCATATTTTGAAATATAAAAATTATGTAATTAAATTAAACTAAAATCATCTTATTTACATATTTATTAAATACTTTTCATAAATTTTAAGTATGTTTCATAAGTATTAAATATGTTTTAAAAAAATATTTATATATAAGTAAATATTATCTCATATTATATGAATAAAAATATGAGATATATGTCTTAGTTTAATAAAAAAATTGATATTTACTATATTTTTTTTGTATTTAAAGTTTAAGGTTTATTTTCTTAATAAATAGGAAGATTATTAATAATTTTATTTTTATTTTTATATATTCAATAAAAGTATATCATTTTAAATATTATTATTTGCAATTTCAATTGACTTAGAATTAAGTGATATTATTTGCACAGATATTCTCCTATAAAGATATGTTTATTACGAGAATTATTAATTATTATACTTTTTAATCTGCCTAACTTAAAAATAATAAATTTATATTTTACAACAAAATGTATTTCCAGATGAAAACATGTTTATTGATAAAACTTGTCTTATCATTATTTGTAACTTAGTTATCATCATAAACTTATTCTAACATTGAATGCAATTTTTTAAAAAATTGCAAACTTCAATCCATAATACTTCTTAAGTATTTAAATTATGATGTAAAACTATCCAATATTCATCGATGTAATTACAGCTACAATGACTTAATATGCCTATATCATCAACATAAGTCTAGGTTATTTTATTAAAAGTATAATATTATAAAAAAATTTTGATATATTTAAATTAAAACAAACTTATATTATTAATATTCTTTTTAAACACATATTAGTATCATATTGAAATTTATTGAATATTACATTAAAATTATTAAAATTTTTAAACCATTTCTCAACATAATATGATTAATTGAAAAAAAAATTATTTACTAATTTTTATATTTTTGTTCACGGAAAAAATAATGTTTTATCAAAACACTATTAATTTTTTCATTAGATTTATTTCTATAATTATAGCTAATTAAATGTGAAGTCAATTTAAAATAAATTATTTATTCTTCACGCTTTATATAAAATATAAAAATACAAATTTATTTTATCCTAAATTTTTACATAGTTATACTCTCTATTTTAATAAAAATATTAAAATTTCATATTATCAATAAAATGTTCGTACAACCCTAACATAACAGCTAATATAAAATATAATAATATGCGTAAGTACTTTTATTATAAAATATAATATATATAATTTCTTTAATTAAGTAGATATTAATTTTATTTTTATTATCTAATAAATTATTATAAATTATGATACAAAATATTTCCATTATATTGTATAATAATTTATTACTATATCTTAATTATAAATTAACAATAAATAAAATTCTACAGGTAATTAATACTCCAAGTAAATATGATAATAATATCATTATAATATAGTAAAAAGTTTGATATATTTTGGTGATATAATATCTTAATAAAAGTAGTTACCAATAACAACAAAAAAAAGTTTCAATAATAATATATAAGTCAAGATATCAAAATTTTTGTTTTTCTATATTTTATATTCATATTCTTTATTTTTTAATTTTTTTATCATATTTGTCAATAAAAAAATCACATTAGGTCAAAAAAATTTAATAATAATCTTTTAATAAAGTAACGTTTGTTTTCTCCTATAATTTTGGACCTACTAATTAATTACAGTTTTTTTAGAAGTAATAATTGCAATTATTAACATTAAATTTAATATTTATTATGAGATAAAAGGAATATTTATATAATAAGAATCAATTTATTTCTTTTTTTTATCAAGTAAATTAACTCTAACTATATTTATTTAATTTTTCTATTTGTCATCTTATAAATAAAAATAAAATATATTATGGTTTAATTTCTTTATATGATCTTGCTATCATATATATTAAATTTTTTCTTTTTAATTTAAATTTATGATAATTTTTTTAAATAAACATAACTTAAACAGAAAAAAAAACTATAAATTAAGAATTTAAAATGAATTTAGCTATAAATTACAATTTATTTATTTAAATTCTTTAAATTTCAATCTCCAATTCTTAAGTTATTATATAATAATTTATTTTTCTTAAATAAAATGTAATGTTCACCAAAAATTATTTTTCCTTTGTAAACAGTCAAAGATAGATTAAAAAAATTTATTTTAAAATATTATGTAATATCAATAATTATATTACTCTATCAAAATAGATATTCATAAAATATATTGTATTTATCATAATACTATAATAAAATTTAAAATAATTATTTCACAAGTAAAATTTTATGAGAAAACGATTTCTTCTTATTAACAATACTTTTAAAATCTATTTAAAAAGAAAATATTAATTTATCAAAATGCTTTCTATAATTATAAAAATCATCAGATAAACTTTTCAATTAAGATTGTTGGAAATATAGAAAAATAAAATTGTGAAAAAAAAAAAGAATTCAAGGTAAGATTTAGTTCATAAAAATGATTTTTATTTTTATTTACAAAAATATAAACTTATTTGTATTTTATTTTACATTTTCAAAATGTTGTACTTAAATAAATGAAAATAGAAAATAAATTTTTATCTTGTTTTTACCTTTTTTATACAAAATATTAAAAATAAAATAAAATAAAATAAGATAAAATTTTTATAAATAAAATAAACATAGTAAATATTTTGTAAACCGAATACCATATAGCCTTCTTGTTTTCTAATGTTAGAAAAAGAAAAAATGCTAAAATTTAAATAAGAATAAAAATAATAAATTTAGTTAAATTAAATTTTAAATATTTAAATTTTATTTATTTAATAATTTTAAGTTTAAATTTAATTCTATTATTTATTATAAACTTTATTTATTAACTTGCAGATATGTTTAAAAGTATATAATATGAAAAATTAATTAATAGACTTAAAAGTTTATACGGTTAATTGATGAAAAATATCTGTAAGCTTTAAAATTTATAAGATGAAAAAATCAGTAAAAAAATTTAAAATTTATAAAAATAAAAATATGTAAATAAATATTATATTACTAATTTATAATATCATAACCAACTCAATAAAGATTTATGTTTTCAAATATCAAATAAATTAATAAAAAATATTTAATTTTATTAATACATAAAAACTTTTAAAGATAATATCCAATAAATAAACAATCTAAAATTTTTAAAAAATTAGGAAGTGAGTAGATAGATTAAATAAATAGCATCTTACTTAAAATTAAAAATGTATAAAATAAAATTCTTGAATCATAAAGATAAATGAAAATGATAGAAAAATATTTTATTTTAAGAACAATGAAAAAATTATCTATAATTTTTTATTTAAAATTTAAAATTTTAATTTTTAACAAATTATATAAATATATTAACATTATATAAAATAAATATAATAAATATAAATATATAATATATAAAAATAAATAATTTTTAAACAAACTTTTTTTAGAAATCTAAAATTTGTTTGAAAAATCATAAACCCTCTCAAACCATATACCTTATTTCCATCTTTAATTATAAAAGAATAATGCCTTAAAAATAAAAGACTAGCACAACTCCAATGCAATCAGATTCCATAAGTTAACACAAGAGTCATGCACTCAAATTTAGAGGGAGGAAAAAATTGTAGAAATGTTCGTATGTTTCTCCCATAATTCTGCTGTGTATATAATACTTTGCGATAATCGTTCCCCTAACAATTAGAAATAATTGCAATAAATCGAAATAATGTACTAGAACATTTTCAACAATAAAAAAATAAATAAAAGCAACCGACAACTATATATAATAAAATAGAACAATAAAAACCAAATAAATTGTTACCAGCTATAAAAAATTTAAAGAGTATTAAAAACTGTTTGCTAACCGTTTACTCGACACACCATTCATAAGCCATAGATTCAGAGTCTCTTACCTGTGTGTGTGCATGTCAGATTATTGAATCTTTGAGATTTATAGCCAATTCTTACAATCCAACCCAATTCATATTTATCCAATCGACTTATTTTCTATTTTGCATAAGCAAAAATATGCATGAAAGTCAATGCGCCATAGGCTCCCAACAAATTAAGATCCAAACTACCGAGTTATATATAATTTTATTGAACAATGAATGCTCATACTTCATACCAAATACACCAGCAACTAAAGTTTCCATAACAACTGCAAATTACGCAAAGGTCAATATCAACTGAAGCTCGATAAGTTCATTTCTATGGTTATCAAGTTGGATGTAGCTCTTTTTTTTTTCTTTGAACTAAATGTATGTTTAGATTATTTTTTTTAGATAAATAAGTATTTATTTTTCAAAAACTCTCTTGCAAAAGTTGACATAAATAAATGATTATTTTTTAAAATAAACTAGACCAAACATGCCCTAAATCAAGTTAGATGTTGATAGAATCTTCTGTATCATCAATATACTTTCTGATCACTAAATCAATAGTCAACAAAAAGAACCATATACTATTTCTCAAGAAAAAAAAGATGAGATGAATCTTCCCAGTCAAACTCTCATGGGTTAGGATAATTTACATGGATTACAGATTTAAACCTCATCTTTTTATTGTAAAAAAAATCTCACAGGCATAAATACCCCTAACCTTTTTGGGAATCAATAACAAATCCAACATTTGAAAACTTTAGATTTGAACAAAAAATAAAATAAAATCAATATTAGGTAACATTCCTTGTTCTCCACTAGCCACACGATACTACATTTCCTAGATCCTAAATTAAACAAAATTAAGATTAAACTAATTTCAGGACCATGCAAATCCTTTGGGCAAGCTCTGATTAGCATCAAATTAAACAGCAACAACCACTCCTCCTTTCCTCCTCAAAAAAATAAAAAAAAGAAAAAATAAAAAAAGAAGAAAGAAAAAAAGAAAAAGATGAAAATAAATGACTGACAATTACATCTATAGCTAAAATTGCAACTGAGATTGTGTAGATTGAACATGTAAATCAAATGTGTATGTGGATTTTATCATGTAGAAGTATGATGGTGTGGTACAAATTAGAAAGGGGGATAGAATCAAAATGAAAAATGATAGTTTCTATCTTTAATGTTGGACAAAAACATGAGCTTGAGCTAAATTTGGTTATAAGAAAATAGCTATCACACACTGATCAATAGATAATACTTGCCTTATTACAAGTTCCACCCACTGTACAAAATATGCCTTAAGAAACTATGATTCAGTTAACTAAGATGACATTCATCATTAGAGAACAATGACCTTTACTATAGATTTGCCTATTTGAGAGCATAATATGACTATTGAATAGTAACAAAGGAAACTCAACAATTTTGAGGGAAGCAGAGACAAGATTTGTAACTACTTTGAACAATATTAGGTTGTTTTACCAAAAAGGTTAGTAAACAAAAATAACTAGGGTAAGAAAGGGAAACAAATACAAAGGGATAATAGCAAGAGGAACAGGAGAAGGAATATAGTTACTCATGCAGTACACCTTCAGTGCGAGTGCCAGCAAACGAGTAAGATTGCTCCTCAAACTTGGTACATGTTCAATATTCTTGGTACAAACAATCCTAGTTGATTCATATAATCCAGGGTCACCACTTCTCTTGGGGTAAGCCAAACTTGAGTCCAGATATTTATAGACAGCTTCTAAAGCCATCTCTAGGTATGCAAGAAACTCAAATGGAAGCTGAAACCTACAGCAGCCTCTGGCACATGTAACCATTCTCTTACAGTAGAAATCTGCATTCCACTACTCGGTTCATCTGCAGGTCCATGAAGTTTAGGTTGATCTTTAAGCGGAATCTGTTGCTTGAGTTGTTCAACAAATGTTAAAACCTCCTGGCAAAGACGATCAAACAACAACAGTTCTTCAGCTGTTATAAACTCCAAATTAATCACCCTTGCTTTCTCTCTGGCTGCAAAGAAATACAATTAAGTTCTTCATCATATGCACACATAATGATTCACAAATGATGGGATAGATAACAGAAGAATAAGTAAAGTGAACAGCCCAACACACCACTGTACCCATAATTCTATAATTGTGTTTCAAGATTTGAACCTGCACAGAGAACATATACAAATGAATATATTACCAAAATATCACAAACAAATACAGCATAGGGACATATCCATATTAGATGTGGATGTCAAAATACATAACTTACTTAAATCATCAAAATCAAATAATAATAATCTGATTGAGCCCACAGTAATATTGCAGAATAGTAGCTTCACATTTTTTATTTTTTGCCATTAAAAAGCAGCTTTGCTGAAACCACCCTATTCATGGAATTTGTTATTAAGTACCCTACTTTTGGTTGTTGTAGAGCTACAACCAAGTTGCAACATAAAATTTCACTTTAACTTTGGATGATACCATACTGCAATTGTGAACTTGCTCTCCTAGTAACTCTTTCTTCACTTTGAATTTGTTTCAAGCTGAACTATCCTCTATTTGAAATAGTTAAACATCTTCTCTGCTATAAGCTGTACGTGTATTCAACAATGTAATTCTAATTTGATGGATAAATTATTTCCTCTACCTAAGGGCTGGATATATAGTCATCACCATTTTATTTTCCTAAGCAAGTTGAAGTAAAAATTAAACTTGGAAGGAAAAAGAAGTTAATGTAGATTTTATTCCAAATAGAAATTTATAAATGAATAGGAAAACTTTGTACTCTTTCTTCTATTGGAACTTTCCAGCAGTTTCATAAGAGTCCCACATAGTCCAGTTAAGAAAGTAGAATCGGACAAAATGAGAATAAAAGCCAAAGCCAACCCTTGAATTAGGCATACCTTGAATTGGTCCATATGATATTAAATTAATTTTTTCAAGGGGAGAATCCATTACAATAGCTTGCTATTGGGGCTCTTGAGTGTCGCCCTTGTGTTGCACTATAGCAAGGGCCAGGCCTACCCCATCAAATCAAGTTTAAATATGTATTTTACACCTCACTTAACCGACTTATTTAGCATTTAGATACCTTGTTTTGTGTGGGGTAGTAAGATTAGGGCAAGCGTTGTTGTCCTGCTCACTTGGCAGTTAAATTCAGTGCGTGGGGCCATATGAATTTGAAAAGGCTGAATTGAATTTTTTTTTCATACCTGAACAGGTTGTTGATCCAGCATATCTTCCCTGAATCTGAGAGCCCTTAAGCCAAACAGGAAAACACAACTTTGAAAACAAGCACCCATAAACTGCAAACACAACTTTAAGCATTTGGGTTGTCAGGTCTAGAGGTGGTAATAAGCAACGGGGATACAGTTAGGTAATGAAGAATGGGTGGTGTATATTTTTAGTGTGTTGACCATCTGAATTCTAAAGTGGCAGAAATGGAAAAATCTTCCAACAAGCTTTTCTTAATTTTTACAGCTCTAGCTTTACTGATTGTTTTTTCATAATGCAGATAAGATTGACATGGCTTTGATAAGAAACCACCCTATTCTCTTTGTATAGCACCTTGGGTCAGGTTCTATCACAAACTTCAAGTAGGCCTGCACATTTTCAGTGCTCTCAAACTATGTTTCCAATGTAACTTCTCTTTAATAATATTTTCCTTCGTGTAGAAAACATAAAAAAAAAAAAAAACAGAAAAGGTGTTGTTAAATTGAAGAGGTCATACTTTCATCTAAATATAAAACTTGCCTATTTTATTGATTTAGGCAAGCTCAGATTAGTGTCTTATTTAAGTAGCAACAACAGCTCTCCCCTTTACAATAAAGCCCCCTGCTCCTATTTAATCTCCTCAGCCTCTTAACTGCCTATGTAACAAACTACTAACCCCATAATGTTTGTCCCATCTAGTGTATGGCCTTATTAACTCGCAAGAGTTTGACATTTGTTAAACAAATTGGACAATGGGTGCAATATTAGAAAAATTATTTAAGGTGGTGACACCTGAGTGAGCCTCAAATTGCTGATTCTGCACCATTTCTTTGTAAGATATAGTTGCACCATATCTTCTTTCTCATTGAATAGATGTTTAATTTCATCTTGCACTAGTAAAAGTAGGGTTACAACTCCTTATGATTGATTGATTTAACTTTAATAAGATGGAGTGCATCATCTGAGAACAACAGCCTTGAGTCCTTGACTATTAATTTGCCTATTTGAGTTATAATATCACTATTGAAAAATGACAAAGAAAACTCAACAATTTTGGAGGCAAGAGAGATCATATCTGTTACCTTGTATAATGGTACATTTTTTTTAACCCACAGGATTAGTATGCAATAATAACTAGGTAAAAAAGGGAAACAGATACCAAGGGACAATAGAAAGAGGAAATACAGGAAGAGGAATATTACTCATGCAGCGCATCTTTTGAACAAATGAGTAAGATTTGCTCTTCAAAGTTTGTACAAGTTCAGGATTCTTGGTAAGCCACACTTGAGTCCAGATAATTATAGACAGCTTCTAAAGAAATCTCCAGATACGCAAGAAACTCAAATGAAAGCTCAGATGGCAAACATTCAGCAGCCTCTGGCACATGTAACCATTCTCTGCCAGTAAAAACCTGCATTTCACTTTTCTGTTCATCTGCAGGTTCATGAAATATGTGGAATCTGTTGCTGGAATTGTTCAACATATGTAAGCAGTAAGAACCTTCTGAAGAGAACTGCATTTCTTCAGCTGTGACTATAGCCTTTATAAATTCCAATTTGATTGTCACTGCTTTCTCAAGTATGTATACAATTCAATTCAATTCTTCATCATATGTACACATAACTACTGACAAATGGTGGAAAAAATGACAAGATGGTAAGTATATAGACCAGAACCACTGCATGTATTATTGTGTTTGAAGATGTGAAGCCTCACAAAGAATATATACATATGTACATTGGACCAAAATATCATTCACAAATACAACATAAATAGAGACATCTGTATTGGATGCGAATACCAAAATGCATAACTAATTTAAATCTTCGGATAGCAAATCATAAGAATCAGATTTTGATTTTTTGCCTTGAAAAACAGCTTTGCTAAAAGCACCCTCTTTGGTTTTTGTAGAGCTACAATCAAATGGCAACTTAAAATTTTTCGTCAACATGAGACCATAGATGCTGGGAAACTGAACTTCCCTCCTAGTAACTTCTTCCTGACTTTGATTTTGTTTCAACCTAAACTAGTCTCTATTTAAAATAATTAAACATTTCCTTTGCATTTTACACACTCTGTACATGTATTCAATAATGTTAAAAATTCTAATTTGAAGAATGAACTGTTCTCCATACCCTAAAGGCAGCATAACTATAGTATTCAGTTAGAATGATTCAGCCATCACCATTTTGATTTTCCTTTGTAAAAAGTTGAAGTTAAAATTAAGATGCAGAGAAAGGAAGATGGTGTAGACTTTATTTCAAATTTGATGAAATATATGAATGAACTTGAAAGCTTTGTACTCTTTTTTTAGTATTATTCTTTTCCCAATTTCCTCATTAGAGTCCCACCTCGTCCAGTCAAAAACGCAGAAGCTCATGTAACTAGAATAAAAAACATGTCAGAATGCTGAACAAATCATACCTTTCTCGGCCTTTTGGCTAAGATCAAGTGTAGTATCTGTTCTTATCAGTTTAATATCTGATACGTGGACCATTGGTTCACATGATATTAAATTAATTTTTTGAGGGGAAGAGTCCATCACAATAGCTTGCTATTGGGGCTCTTGAGCGTCGCCCATGCGTTGCACTAAAGCAAGGGCCTGGCGCACCCCACCAAATTAAGTACAAGTTTATAAATTCCTTTCACAAGTGAGAGCATATGGGTCCATTTTATGTGCTTGGAGAAATTGCCAAGGGCAAGAAAGAAAGAATGAATGGTGTATATTTTCAGTGAGATAGTTGTCAATACCTGCACCTTGCTTTTCCACGTTTTAGCATCATTGGCATTTTCCTTTTTGGATGATGATCTTTGGATGGAGCCTTGATGGTTCCCCACCATGCCAAGCTTTTTTATATTCCTCTGTTATTAATTTTAATTTGATTTTGATTTTTATTGTAAGCTTTTCTGTTTCCAATTGTCTAGACATTCATTTAATTAATTAAGTAAACCTATATTAAAATTTTAGACATTAGGTTTAAGTTTGATTTGGTCTGTCTCTGAATTTATAGATTATATATTCTTTTATCGTAAAAAGGTTTTAATTTTTAAAATTTAAGAAAAATTATGATCACCTATAAAAATAGTGAGCATAAGGTGTTATTTTAATAATAAAAGAAAGAATAATTTTTTTTTTATGAAGTTAATAACATTTTCTCTTCAACATATATTTTATCATATGATTAATCTTTTAATAGATCAAAATACTTACCTTAAAAATTGGTTACTTTAATTTTTTTTCAAATAATTAAGCAATTAAGAAAATATATTAAAAAGATATGCTCCTAACATTTTTCATTCATTTTGTGTTCAGTATATACTTGTAGGAATAATTATCTTTTTATTTTTATTTAAGATGAATAATTAAAATTAAAATACAAATATCATAATTTTTAACTCTTTTTAATTATCAATGATTATATAATAGGAATTTATTCCTTTTTTATACCATACAAATTATATAATTTTAAATAAATAAAATATTATTTTACTTAAATCTGATATTAACTATCTATTTTGAATTTTTAATTATATAATTTAATTTATATCATCTCTTTTTTAATAAGTATATTGTGCAAATAATATTACGAATACTTAAGATGTTTTTAACATAGAAATATATTTTTTGAAATATTAATATATTGTAGAAATAAGAGTAAATTATTAATTTAATTTTTTAAAATTAAATATATTATTATATTAGTTTTTTAAATTTTAACCATTAAAATAATCTTTTAAACATTTTTTTATTACATTATAGTCTTCAAAATATTTTATCATCAAAATTTTCTTTTAAAGATTAAATTTATTATCAAATAAGTTCCTCAAACATCTAAAACAAGATTAAAGTGAAATCACAAAAGATTTTTTAAAGACTAGTTTGATTTAAGATTTAAAAGGTAGCAAAGAAGTCTTTTAGGAACTAATTTTGTGATTAAAATTTTTGAAAAATTACAATTGTAACGCATACTTACATCTGGATAACTATTCTCAAATTAAGTCCATGGCAACACTACTGAAGTAACCAATCGAGACATAAAAGTAACCAAGCTAGGAAGCATACTGCTGCTAAAAGAAATAGCTGTGAATAGTACCAGCTGTAAAGCACTAAATGCCAAAAGCAATATTGGAATAAGAAAAAACATCAACTCATAAGATGAAGATAAGAATTAGAGTACACCCTTTATAAGTCATGAATACAGGCCTCCTTCATGTCTGTTATTCTGATAATTTACACTTGACTAAGATTCTTAACCAATCCTTACTACACAACAACATATGATAGCAAAGTATACTTATGAGCCAATCAGCATTCTCTGCTCTGTGTAGACAAAATCAATATTCTACCGGCACAAATGCTCCCAGCAAAGATCCAAAATAATCCATTTTATCATATAGTGAACAGTGAACATTCTTACTAAATACATCACCAACCAAATATTCAAAGAAATAGCAAATGATGCTATGGACAATGTCAAATGAAGCTCAATAAGTTCATTTCTATGATCATCAATGTTCATCCGCAGCTCCATGAAATTTAGGTTGATCTTTGTGTTGAATCAATTGCTTGAGTTGTTCAACAAAGTATGAACCACCGGCGAGGAGGATCAAACAACAACACTTCTTCAGCAATGACTGGACTTCATAAACTCCAAATTGATTACCATTGCTATCTTTCAGGCTCCAAGGAAGAAAAGTAAATACAATTCAACTCTTCATCACATGTACACATAACAGCTGACAAATGATGGGAAAATAACAAAAATAAGTAAACAGATCGAGCAGCACAGTATCTATAATTTTTTTTTAAGAGCAAACATATTACCAATATCTTGCAAAAATACATAAAAAAATAGAGATGTCACAAATATAATGTTTCAAAAAAACATAATTTATTTAGATCTTCAAAAGCATGAAATGTGAATCATAATAATCACAAAGAGTTAAGAATAATATTACTAAAATGTGGCTTTGTTGAAACCATCAACCCTATTCATGCAACATGTTATTGAGCAAGTCACTCCTGCTCTCTTTTGATGATATCATGCCAGCAAATGTGAACATGGTCTAGCAACACTTTATTCACTTTGATTGTCTTTGAGTCTAAACCAACCTCTATTCAGAAGAGTTAGACATTTCCCCTGAATTTTATATACCATAATGTTAAACAGAATAAAGTAAATTTAATTGTGACAGATAAATTCTTTCCGTTGGGTTCAAGGTTGTATAACTTAAGTGTTCAGTTACAACTATCTATTGGGCGTGATTCAGTCATCAATACCCATTTGATCTTTGTGTACTGTACAAGTTAAAGCAAAAATTAAGATGCCAAAAAAAAGTTAGCATGAAACATTATTTCATATGTACGAAATATAAAGTTCTATACTCTTTGTTTTGTTTAACTTTCCAGCTGCAGCAAAAAAATCCCACCTCTTCCAGTCAAGAGGGTAGAAGCACAGGTAACAAGAATATAAGCTGTGACCACACTTGAACAAATCATACCTTTCTCGGCCTTTTGGCTAAGATCAAGTGTAGTATCTGTTCTTATCAGTTTAATATCTGATACGTGGGCCATTGGTCCACATGATATTAAATTAATCTTTGGAGGGGGAGAGTCCATCACAATAGCTTGCTATTGGGGCTCTCAAGTGTTGCCCTTGTGTTACACCGCAGCAAGGGCCTGGCATACCCATCAAACCAAGTTTAAATATACATTTTACATCTTGTCTAACCAGATATCCTGCTTTGAGTGGGGAAGTGAGATTGGAACAAGTGCTGTTGTCCTGCCAACATGGCAGGTAAACTTAGTGTGTAGGGCCATAATAATTTTGAAGAGGCTATAATGGAAAAATCTTCCTTACCTGAACTGGTTGTTGGTCCAGCAGTATCTTCACTGAATATGAGAGCCTGTAAGCCAAACAGGCAAACACAACTTTGAAAACGAAGCATCCATATTTCATGTTGAATGGTACCTTGGGTCTGGTACTTTTCTAAACAGGCAAACACAACTTTGAAAACAAGCACCTTGGGTCTGGTACTTCTCTAAACAGGCAAACACAACTTTGAAAACAAGCACCCATATTTCATGTTGAATGGTACCTTGGTCTGGTACTCATCTAGAATTGGAATGGTACCTTGGTCTGGTACTCATCTAGAATTGCAAACAGCCGTTTGGTTTGTTAGGGTCCACAGGCGGTAACATGTAATGGGAATTTTTAGTGTGTTGACTATCTGAATTCTTTAGAGGCAGAAATGGAAAAATCTTCCTACAAGCTTTTCATGCTTGATTTTTACACCCTATGCTTCTCTTTGCATGGCACTAGGTTCAGGTTCTATCCCAAACTTCAAGCAGGCCTTCACATTTTCAGTGCTCTCAACCTACGTTTCTAATGTAACCCTTATTTCTCTTTAATATCTTTTCCCCGAGTAAACATAAGATAAAATAGAAACAGAAGAGGTCTTGTTAAACTACAGAGGTCATAATTTTGTCTAAATATAAAACTAGCCTATTTTATTTATTTAGGCAAGCTCTGATCAGCGTTGTATTTAACTAGCAATTTTCTAAGAATTTCTTATCTAATTTCTGGATAGTTTTATATTGATAACCTTATCTTTTTTATAAAAATAGGTAAGTTTTATATCTTAAAAGTTGATAGTTTTTTTTTTTTTGGTGTACAATAAAAGTATACAGGTTTAACCATAAGATCTTGTAAAATACCACAACATTAGATCAATCCTAATAGGTTAAAAATTGATAGTTTAATACATTTTACTTGTAAATATAAAAGATTTAAGTAACAAAACTTAATATTAAACTAATTTCTGGAACCGTGCAAATCATTTGGGTAAGCTCTGATTAGCATTGTATTTAACTAGCAACAACATCTTTTCCTTTCCTCCTCGAAGCAAGAAAAAAAAAAAGAAGAAATAAACAGATGGCATATTACATCTATGCCTAGAATCATAATTAAGATTCTGCAGATTGAACAAGTAAATCAAATATGAAAGCATAATATAAATTGGAAAGGGAAATAGAACCGAAAAATCGAATCAGTTTGTATCTTTGATGTTTGACAGACATGATTCACCAAATCTGGTCATAAGAAAATAGCTATCACATGCTGATCAATAAATAAAACTTACCTTGCCAACAGTTTCATCCAATTGAACGAAATATGCCTCAACCTCAAGCAACATTTGCAGGTCTTCCACATCATTATCATCCCCAAACTTGCTAATCACAAGTTATCTGTAAGGAATTAGTAAAAAGAAGAATCGGAGGAGAAGGAAAAAAATGAAGAATTCTTTTATTTTGTGAATGAAAGCTTACAAGGATTTCCCCTTGCATTTGAGTTACTTAGTTACTATAGAAAATAACTCTCCTTCTTACAATAAAGCCCACCTGCTCCCTCCCTAATGTTTGTCCTATCTAGTGTATGGCCTCATAGACTCACAAGAGTTTGTCATTTGTTAAACAAATTGGATAAATGGTGCAATATTAGAAAGGTTATTTAAGGTGGTGACACCAAAATGAGCCTCAAATTGCAGATTCTACTACCACTTCTTTGTCAAAGTATAGTTGAACCATATCTTCCTTGCCATTTAACAGATGTTTAGTTTCATCTTGCAACAGTAAAAGTAGGTTTATACACTCCTTGTGATTGATTTAACTTAACTAAGAAGTAGTGCATCATTAGAGAACAACAGCCTTGAGTCCTTGACTATAAATTAGCCTATTTGAGATTACAATATGCTATTGAACAGTAACAAAGGAAACTCAACAATTTAGGGGGCAGAAAAGACAATATATGTTACCTTGTATAATGGCACATTTTATTTTACCAAAAAGGTTATTGCGCAATACTAACTATGGTAAAAGGAAACAGATACAAAGGGAAAGTAGCAGGAGGAAACCAGGACGAGGAATATTATTCATGCGCTGCACTTTTTGCACAAATGAGTAAGATTTGTCCTTCAAAATTTGTACAAGTTGAAGATTCTTGGTAAGCCACACTTGAGTCCAGATAATTATAGACAGCTTCTAAAGAAATCTCCACATATGCATGAAACTCAAATGGAAGCTCAGACTCCAAACTTTTAGCAGTCTCTGGCACATGTAACCATTCTCTGCCAGTAAAACCTGCATTTCACTTTTATGTTCATCCGCAGGTTCATGAAATTCAGGTTGATGTTTATATGGAATCTGTTGCTTGAATTGTCTAACATATGTAAGCAGTAAGAACCTCCCGGTGAAGAGGATCAGACAACTGCATTTCTTTAGATGTGACTATAGTCTTTACAAATTCCAAATTGATTGTCACTGCTTTCTCTCTGGCTGCACAAAAGTATATATACAATTCAATTCTTCATCATATGTACAAATAACTACCTATTACTGTGTTTGAAGATTCAAAACCTCACAAAGAACATATAAAAATGGACATAGGACCAAAATATCATACACAAATACAGCATAAAAAGAGACATATTCTGTATTGGACATGGATACCAAAACACATAACTTACTTAAATCTTCAAAAGCTAATCAGATTAAGCACAGAATAATACTGCAGAAAAGTAGCTCCAAATTTTTGGTTTTTTGCCTTGAAGAACAGCTTTGCTGAAAGCACCCTATTTAGTCATTGTAGAGCGACAATCAAGTGGCAACTTAAAATTTTCCTTCAACATGAGATCATAGATAGTGCAAAAATGAAGTTGCGCTACAGTAACTCCTTACTGACTTTGATTTTGTTTCAAGCTAAACTAGCCTCTATCCAAAGGAGTTAAACATTTCCTCTGTAGTTTACAGTACATGTATTCAACAATGTAAATATTAGTTTAAAGAATGAACAATTCCTCTGTATGCTAAAGGCTGCATAACTAGAGTACTCAGTTAGAATGATTCAGCCATCACCATTGTGTTTTTCCTTTGTAAAAAGTTGGAGTTAAAATTAAGCTGCAGAGAAAAAAAAAATAGTGTAGACTTTATTTCGAATTTGATGAAATATATGAATGAACTAGAAAGCTTTGTACTCCTTATTTTTTTTTTCATTCTTCTTTTCCCAATTGCAGTCATAAGAGTCCCATCTCGTCCAATCAGAAAAGCAGAAGTGCAGGTAACAAGAATAAAAACCATGATCAGCGCCTTTTCAAATCATACCTTTCTCGGCCTTTTGGCTAAGATCAAGTGTAGTATCTGTTCTTATCAGTTTAATATCTGATACGTGGGCCATTGGTTCACATGATATTAAATTAATTTTTTGAGGGGGAGAGTCCATCACAATTCACCAACTTAAATCTCAATGTTTGATACTTTTTATTACATATTAACGGATGGTTCATACTATCAGAGTTGATTATTCAAGCAAAATCTTCACACTAAGTATCCAACAAGACTGATGCAGTTGTGTTGGCGCTCTGCTTCCATCTCAAACTGCAACCAACTTATCACAAATTCTTGCTTCGGATGGATCTGGATGTTTCACCACCTTCAACTGGCCTAATTACCCTAAGACACATAATGCAACTTAAAACAACTAAACAAATACATGTATCTATCCAGCATAGGTGAAAGTAGATTCTAAAATGACCTTTTATTGTACATATAATTTAAAATTATTTAATTTTGATCAATTTTTTTTATTTGTGTAAAATTGTTTTTTTTTTCATTTAAATCTTTTTAGGTACTTGTTTTCAAATTTTTTATGGTAAAGTAACAAATACATGAAATTATTAACATCATTTTTTAAGCAATGTTTACATTTATAAAAGAATCAAGTTTTTCTGTGTAATTAAGTATGTTAGTTGGTCTATAATTTAATTTACAAATTTTAATTCTGAAAATAAATTAATTTTTTTTTCTGTTAAGAGGATTATTATTATATTATTATTATTATTAAATTCCTACTTGTTCTCACATACAGTATTATTGTACTATTACCAACTACCAAGGACGAATGGAATGTTACAGATGGAAAAAATATTATACAGAAGTTACTTTAGTATTATTTAAGATTTTAATTTTGATACATTATTAAATAATTTTTTTAATATTATCAGTTATTTAAAAATTATTTGAGATATAATTTTTATATAATCATCATAAAAGTTAATTTCCAATTATATAATAATGTATAATTAAATTTAGTATAAAAAAATTACACTCTATAATGTCAGTTAAATTTTATAAATGTTTTAATTGTTATAAAAATGAATAACTTTTAATAATATGTTAATCCATAATTAGTTAAGAATGTTAAAAATTTTATACTTTCAACATATTTTAATTAAATTTTATAAATATTCCAATTAAGATAAAATTTTAGTAAATTGATATTTCATAATCAAATTTCAAAATGAATTTTAAATAAATAACAATTAAGGATACCAAAATCTTAAAACTTTATTTATCTAAATTAGAAAGATATTTTTAAATGTTATAATATATTAGTTTAAATTTAAATTTAATTAGTATTTGAAAGAAATAAGAAATTCAAAAAATAAATACTTGATTCAGGAGAAACCATGTGGATTATGAAAAAAAATTGCTCCTAAAAATATTCCTATTTAACAATGAAAAATCTAATCTAATACATAAAGATGGTTAAACTCAAATTTTTTTAATAGGTAGGAAAAAAACTCAAGTTTTTAATGATAATAAAAACTCAATTTCTTAGAATAATTTGATTTACAATAATATTTTTATTTTTATTTTTAATTCTAAAAATATTATCATATTTTTATTTTATTTTCCATTTTAAATATTTAATGCAGAAACAAGTGAAAAAAAAAAGGATTTTCACAAACCAAACTAGAAATATTTTCGAAAACATATTTTCATAATTACCCTTATTGTTATACTTACATCGCAATAGCTTTTCTCAAATGAAATCTACCGTAGTGTTTCTGATACAATGAACACAAAACTAAATCAAGCTAGGAAACATACTCCTAAAATAAAAAGTGGCTGCGTGAATAGTAATAGCTGTAAAGCAATGTATGTCAAAAGCAATATTTAACCAGTCAATTTGATAGCGAAGTCTTAAAACACTCCACTAAGATTCTTAACCAATCCTTAAAACACAACATCTGATAGCAAAGTCTACATATATGATTCAATCAACTTTTTCCGTTCTGTGTGGGTGAAAATAAGCAACAAAATCAGTGTGGCACCCAGCAAAGATCCAAAATAATCCATTTTTATCATACATTGAACAATGAACTTCTTACTAAATACATCATCGAACAAAATTTCCATAGATATCGTAAATGATACAATAGTCAATGCCAACTGCATCTCAATAAGTTCATTTGGATGATTATCAAGTTGGATTTTGATATAGTCTTCTGTGTTATCAATGTTCATCTGCAGGTCCATGAAATTTAGGTTGATCTTTGTGTGGAATCTGTTGCCTGAGTTGTTCAACAAATGTGCAAACCTCCTTGTGAAGAGGATCAAACGACAACACTTCTTCAGCTATGACTGCAGCCTTTATAAACTCCAAATTAATTACCATTGCTTTCTATCAGGCTGCAATGAAGAAAAGAATATACAATTCAATTCTTCATCACATGTACATATACCTGCTGACAAATGATGGGAAAATGACAAAAGAATAAGTATACAGACCAGAACAGCACTGTGTCTATAATTTTGTTAGAACTGCAAGAACATAGACATAGTACCAAAATATCTTGCAAAAATACATAACAAAGTAGAGATCTCACAAATAGAAAAACATGAAAAGTGAAGCACAATAATCAGAAAGAGTTCCAAATAATATTACCAAAACGTAGCTTTGTTGAAACCATCAACCCTATTCATGCAATTTGTTATTGAGCAAGTCCCTCCTGCTCTCTTTTGATGATATCATGCCAGCAAATGTGAACATGGCCTCCTAGCAACTTTTTCTTCACTTTGATTGTCTTCGACTCTAAACCAGCCTCTATTCAAAAGAGTTAGACATTTCCCCTAAATTTTATACACCTAATGTTAAACAGAATAAAGTAAATTTAAATTTGACAGATAAATTCTTCCCCTTTGGTTCAAGGTTGTATAACTGAAGTGTTCAGTTACAACTATATATTGAGAGTCACTCAATCATCAAATACCTTTTGATTTTTGTGTATAAGTTTAAGCAAAAATTAAGCTGCCAAGAAAAAAGTTAGCATGAAATTTTATTTCATGTATATGAAATATAAAGTTATATACTGTTTTTTTAGCTTCCTATCTGCAGCATAAGAATCCCACCTCTTCCAGTCAAGAGAGCAGAAGTGCAGGTAACAAGAATATAAGCTGTGACCACAGTTGTACAAATCATACCTTTCTCGGCCTTTTGGCTAAGATCAAGTGTAGTATCTGTTCTTATCAGTTTAATATCTGATACGTGGACCATTGGTTCACATGATATTAAATTAATTTTTTGAGGGGAAGAGTCCATCACAATAGCTTGCTATTGGGGCTCTTGAGTGTCGCCCATGTGTTGCACTAAAGCATGGGCCTAGCGCACCCCACCAGACCAAGTTCAACATTTTTAGTTAATTGCCTAAATCTAGTTCAACATTGAGTTAAATGTCTAGTTAAACATTTCAGCTTATGGAACCACCCAAACCAAGTTCAACATTTTTAGTTAGTTGCCTAAATCTAGTACAACATTTAGTTAGTTAATTGCCTAAATCTCGATCAACATTGAGTTAAATGTCTAGCTAAAACATTTCAGCTTATGGAACCAACCAAACCAAGTTCAACATTTTTAGTTAATTGCCTATATCTAGTGCAACATTTAGTTAGTGAATTGCCTAAATCTCGTTCAACATTGAGTTGAATGTCTAGCTAAACATTTCAGCTTATGGAACCAACCAAACCAAGTTCAACATTTTTAGTTAATTGCCTATATTCTAGTTCAACATTTAGTTAAATGTCTAGCTAAACATTTCAGCTTATGGAACCAATATGGAGGTGATGATATGCAACATGGACACAGTTAGACTATGAATAATGTAATTGAAGTTAGTTGGACCATCTGATGTAAAGAGGCAGGAAAAAATTCCAACATGCTTTTTATACCCAAATTTTTACATCTTTAATGAATAACTTTTCTGAAAGCCCATAAGACTGACAGTACTTTGATAACAAGCCACTACATTTCTCATCTATGGTTCAAACTGCAAGTATATCTGCACATTTTCTTGCATGCTTGGCTTTTTTCTTTTTGGATGGTCCATCACCTTCAGTGCTCTCTGCTTGTCTAATGTTCCCCATATTTTTCTTCAAATACGTGAAAGAATGTTTTATATTTTATGTGAATCTTCATTTCATGTGTTTGATTACACTTTCCCATTCCTACTATTGATATTAAGACTTTAAAAAAGAGAAAATAAAATTTTGCTGACACCATAATATCAACTTTAGTCTATATCTAAGTTATTTCATGTCCTGAAGTCAATAAAAATAATATTCAAATTTACTCACAGATTACAATGAGGGCTGTAAACAAAGGGAAATTATTAAATTATCCCTAAAATGTTTGTTCATGATTGTTTACCATTACTAGGTTTATCAACACTAAAATGAAGTAAAATTTAAAACTTCATTTTTCATTTTTCACATAGGGAAATGTGGTTTTTCAAAAATAAAGAAATAAAGACCCAAATTAATCCTGACATTCATACTCAAGCATTACAACACAACAACATCCGATAAAGAAGTACACCGATGATCCAATCAACTTCTCTGTTTTGTATAAGCAAAAATAAGCACAAAAATCAAATCACCACTTGCAGAAATGCTCCCGGCAAATTAAGATCCTACCTAGTCCTTTTTTATCAAACACTGAGCATTGAATGTTCATACCAAATACAATAGCAACTAAAGTTTCCATAGCAATCGCAAATGATGCAATGGTCTATATCAACTGAAGCTCAATGAGTTCTTTTCTATGCATGGTTATCTAGTTGGATATTTATTTTTTACTCTTTGGACTAAATCAAGATAGATGTTGTTGATATAGTCTTCTGTGTCATCAATACACTCCCTAACAAGTGAATCGGTAGTCAACAAGAAGTAAGAACCATACACTATTTCTCAAAAAAAAAAAACCCATGCAATCAACCTCTCATAGTTATTTGGTATTTGGCATACGTACCTCAATCTTCTTTGGGAATCAATCAATAATAATCTCAACACTTACCTTATTACAACTCCCATCGAACTGTACATATGCCTCAAGCATCATCTTCATCTCCTCCACATCATTATCATCCCAAACTTGCTAATCACAGATTCACTTACAGACAGACACTTCCTTGTTAAATACAGTTATGCCATATCTTCTGTATCATCTAATAGATGTCTAATTTCATCTTGCACCTGTAAAGGTGGGGTAGCAGGCATATTATGATTGATTTAACTTAAGTATGATGGAATACATCATCAGACCACCTTGACTGTAGATTTGCCTATTGAACAGTGACAGAAAACTCAACAATTTGCAACTACCTTGCATAATACTAAATTTTTTTTACCAAAAAGGTTAGTAAGCAATAATAACTATCGTAAAAAAAATAAATAGATACAAAGATATAATAGCAAGAGGATGCAGAGGTAGAGGAATACAGTGACTCATGTGGCACTCCTTTTGCCAAAGTGCTATTAAATGATTAAAGATTGTTGTTTAAACTTTGTACATGTTTTTCTTCAAAAGCAAATCTTAATAATGATATTGAGCACATGATAATATTTCAGAAAAAGTATCTTCTGTTTTTTTGTTTTTGCCACAAAAAAAGAAACAGTTTTGTTGAAACCATCCTATTTGCAACTTCAAATTCGGTTTTAACTTTGGATGATACCATGCTGCAAATGTGAACTTGCCATCCTAGTAACTCTTTCTTGAATTTGATAGATAAATTATCCCCTTTAAGTCAAGGGCTGCAAAATTATATTGCTCAGTTAGGACGACTCAGTCATCATCATTTTGATTTTACTGCATAAGTTTAAGTAAAAATTAAACTGCCAAGAAAAAGAAGTTACTATAGTATCAGATATTAGGTGATAGATATGGAATATACAAATGAACAAGAGAGCTTTGCTGGGCATAAGAATCCCACCTCGCCAAATCAAAAAGCAGAAGCACGGGTAACAATGATAAAAGCCAAGACCAGCCCATTTTCAAAGCATACCTTTCTCGGCCTTTTGGCTAAGATCAAGTGTAGTATCTGTTCTTATCAGTTTAATATCTGATACGTGGACCATTGGTTCACATGATATTAAATTAATTTTTTGAGGGGTTGGTTCACATGATATTAAATTAATTTTTTGAGGGGAAGAGTCCGTCACAATAGCTTGCTATTGGGGCTCTTGAGCGTCGCCCATGCGTTGCACTAAAGCAAGGGCCTGGCGCACCCCACCAAATCATGTTTAAGTTTTTAAATTCCTTTCACAATTGGGAGCATATGGGTCCATTTTATGCACTTGGAGAAATTGCCTAGGGTAAGAAAGAATGAACTGTGCATACTTCGATTATTTTCAGTGAGATGGTTGTCCATACCTGCACCTTGCTTGTGATGCATTCGGGCACTCCAGCCAGGGCCTGGTGCACCCCATCAAACCAAGTGTAATTAAAGTCTGTTGTACTAATCTGAATTGTAAAGAGGCAGGAAAAACATTTTCGACATGCTTTTTTCATACCTGAATTTTTTACATCTCTACTGAAATTTTTTTCTGAAAGTCCAGAAGACTGACAAAGCTTTGATAAAAAATCACTGTTTCTTATTGGATAGCTTCTTGGACTTGAACTACAAGTAGGCCTGCACTGCACATTTTCAGTGCGCTCAGCCTGCTTATCTAATATATACCCCTTATTTTTTGTAATAAGATTTTACCCTCAAGAAAAACATGATAAATCATAAAATAGAAACCGAAGGGATTTTTTATTCTCTTCTAGGCTAATAAGAGATTCTTGAAAATTGATATGTTCTTTTTTTATCTAGATCACAAGTGTCTTCCAATAGAGATAATCTAGCTCAAGTTAGGTAAGACCACTATTAAAGGCAGAGATTTCATTCCAAATTTTTAACAACTGTGTATCTAGGACTTGAACCTGAAACCTCTTGTCAATCTGGATCAATCCTTACGAATAGATCCACATGTTTGGTGGTTAAAAAAGAAGATAGTTACAATACATCATTACTTTAAATATGAATAAAATAAGCAATATAAAAAATATGCATTTCTTATTGTTTAAAAGGCCTAGATTTTTATAATTACGTGCAAGAATGTTTTTATATTTTATGTGCATTAGAGGCAATGTGAATCTTGATCTCATGTGTTTGATTACACTTCCCCATTCCTATGATTAAAATTAAGACTTCAAAACGATAAAATAAAATTTTAGCACACCTTAATATCAATTTTAGCCTATATCTAAGTTCTTTTATGTCCTAGAAGTCAATACTAAAAATTACTCACAGATTACAATAAGAGCAGTAAACAAAGGGAAATTAATAAATTATCCCTAAAATGTTTGTTCATAATTGTTTACCATTACTAGATTCATCTACACTAAAAAATGAATTAAAATATAAACATTTTCCTTTTCACAAAGGGAAATATGGTTTTTCCAAATTAAAGAAATGCAAGGGTAATTGCAGCATCTTTTAAAGAAAGTGATTTTATATAAAGACCCAAATTAATCTTGACATTCATACCCAAGCATTACAACACAGCAACATCCGATAAAGAAGTACACTTATGATCCAGTCAACTTCTCTATTTTGAGTAGCAAAAATAAGCACAAAAATCAACTGCCACTCGCAAAAATTCTCCAGGTAAATTAGGATCCAACCTTGTCCCTTTTCTATCACGTACTGAGCAATGAACATTCATACAAAATAAACTAGCAGCTAAAGTTTCCATAGCAACCGCAAATGATGCAACTGTGTATATCAACCAAAGTTCAATCAGTTAATTTCTATGCATTGTTATCTAGTTTGATTTTATTTTATTTTTTATCTTTGGAATAAATCAACAAGGATGTTGTTGATATAGTTTTCTGAGGCATCAATACACTCTGTAACCCGTGAATCAGTAGTCAATAAGAACAAAGAACCATATACTATTTCTCAAGAAAAAAAGCAGTAAATTCCACCCCGTCAAACTCACAAGTATTTGGTATAAATACCACTATCCTCTTTCGAAATCAATAATAATCTCAAGATCTTACCTTGTTATGATGTGAGATAAATAGCTATCTCACACTGTGTGATCAATAACTAACACTTATCTTATTAGAGTTTCATCGAACTGTACAAATATGCCTCAAGCAACACCTCCATCTACTCCACCGCATTATCATCCCAAACTTGCTAATCACAATTAACAAGTTGACTCACAAGACTTGCACTTTCTTGTCAAATACAACCATGCCATATCTTTGGTGTCATCTAACAGATGTCTAATTTTGTCTTGTACCTGTAAAAGTGGGGTTGTAGACATGTTATGATTGATTTAATTAACTATTATGCAGTGCATCATCAGAGAACAACAACCTTGACAATACATTTGCCTATTTGGAGAGCATCATATGACTACTCAACAGTTACAGAGGAAACACAACAATTTGCCTACCTTGCATAATACTACATTTTGTTATACCAAAAGGTTAGTAAGCAATAATAACTATGGTAAAAAATAAATAAATAGAAATAGATACAAAGGGATAATAGCAATAGGAAGCAGAGGAAGAGGAATATGGTCAATCATGTGGCACACCTTTTGCACAAGTGCTAGTAAACGATTAAGATTGCTATTCAAACATTGTACATGTTATTCTTTCCGCTGACACCTATCCACTTCATGTAATGCCGGGTAGGCACCTTTCTCAAGGTAAGCTACATTTGAGTCCAGATTTTCATAGGCAGCTTCTAAAGCAATCTCTGGACATGCAAGAAACTCAAATGAAAGCTTGTCCTCTTGGTGGATGTGGATATCAAAATTCGTAACTTATTTAAATCTTCGAAAGCAAATCATAATAATCATATTGAGCACATGATTATATTGCGAAAAGTATTTTCACTTTTTTTGTTTTTGCCACAAAAAAGCAGTTTTACTGAAACCACCCTATTTGCAACTTCAAACTTTCTTTTGACTTTAGATGATACCATACTGCGAATGTGAACTTGCCCTCCCAGTAACTCTTTCTAGGATTTGATGGATAAACTATCCCCCTTAAGCCAAGAGCTGCATAACTATACTGCTCAGTTAGAACGAATCAGTCATCACCTTTTTTATTTTACTGCGTAAGTTTAAGTACAAATTAAACTGCATAAGAGTCCCACCTCGCCTGGTAAAAAGAAGTAGAAGCACGGGTAACAAGAATAAAAGCCAAGACCAGCCCATTTTCGAAGCATACCTTTCTCGGCCTTTCGCTAAGATCAAGTGTAGTATCTGTTCTTATCAGTTTAATGCCCATGCGTTGCACTAAAGCAAGGGCCTGGCGCGCGCACCCCACAAAATTAACTATAAACTTTTAAATTTTAATGGTGTGTTTTCAGTGAGAAGTTTTCCCTGTACCCTGCTTGTTACACATTACTGAATCAGTGGCGCGCACCCCACAAAATCAACTATAAATTTTTAAATTTTAATGGTGTGTTTTCAGTGAGAAGTTTTCCCTGTACCCTGCTTGTTACACATTACTGAATCAGTGGCGTTTTTTTCAAAGATGAATTTCCAATCTTTATGTACTCAGCTTTGTGGTCCTCTTAATTTAAGTTTGATTTTTATTGTAAGTTATTTTTCTTTCAATTGTTTTTTACATTGATTTAATTGTTTAAGTAAACCTAAATTTAATTTTAAGAGTGAAAAGAGTATGTTTAAGCCTGATTTGTGTCAATGAATGTATAGATTACATATTTTACCATCTTTGATGCTCAGCTTTTGTAGTCCTCTATTATTAATTTAAGTTTGATTTTGATTTTTATTGTAAGTTATTTTTCTTTCAATTGTTTTTTACATTGATTTAATTATTTAAGGAAACCTAAATTTAATTCTAAGAGTGAAGATTATGTTTAAACCTGATTTGCTGTGTCAATGAATGTATAGATTACATTTTTTTTTTTCATAAAAAAGTCAGTTTTTAAAACTAAACTTTGGAAAAGTATGTTCACCAATAGAAATATTGAGCGTAAGGTGTTATTTTAGTAAGGAAAGGAATAATTTATTTTTATAGAAATTAATTACATTTTCTCTTCTTACATACTTTTTTTTATCACATGATTAATTTTTTAATAGATCAACAATTAAGCATTTATGAAAATATATTAAAAAATACGTTCAAAAAATATGATCCCAACATTTTTCATTTAGATCGGTATATACTAGTAGGAATAATTATCTTGAAAATAATATCCACGATAATTTTCAATTGACCACCGCTATAAAAATCTTTACTCGATCTATCAAACTCGTTTAATAATTATTGAACTTACTATTATACCAAAATAAAGATGTTAAAATATGGAATCTAATATAATTTTAACCGCATGTCATTCCAAGCAAAAACCTAATCAATCTTAATTTCTATAACAAATTTTAAACATGCAAGATATTATGCAAATAAAATAAATCTTTTAATTAAAATAATTAATAGTTTTTATGATAACTTTAAAAGTAATATTTCAGATGTAAAATAAATATATAAAATTATATAATATTTTAAATAAAGAACCATGAATTAAAATAAAGGGATACATTTCTCGGCATTGTAAATTATAATGTCTTGTACAAAAATCCAAAAATAATTAACTGATGTGACTAAATACGTGTTTCATTTAATTTCTTCTGTAAAAATAATTATTTTTTCCTCAGAAAGCATTAAAAAAAATAGTAAGATATAAAATTCGGATGAAAAAACTATTTCGAAGTACCAGTGCTTCATTGCGGGCATCCATGTGACATCTTGCGCCTTTCACTCTGGCTGTATCAAAAGAACGAAAAGATTTCGTTGGGAGAATTGATGAGTCCCAGTTTTCTTGACAGTAGTCCTCCTGCTTATAAAGTGAACTGTATTTTATGGTGTGGTTGGAAAGAAAGCAACACAATGTTCCCTTTATTCGTGTAATCGCCATGCTCATATAAACTGATCAAGCCAACACACACAGACACAGACAAACACCATAAAGTTGCCATAACAAAACTTCTTGTGACTAGTATCAGCTATAAAATACATTGTTAACACAAGCAATATTGGAACATCCCAGATGTCAACTAATTACATTGTGAGAAATTGTGATGCACCCTTCATAAGTCACTGTATCTGCCCTTTCAGGTAATCGACGGCAAGGATTCATATTGCCAATTGCCACAACACAATAGCTCCCGACTAAGTATGCTTATGATCCCAGCAGCTTTTTCCATTTTGCATATGCTAAAACAAGCAGGAAAAGTAATACACAAGCTGCAGAAGTGATCCAAACAAAGGGCCAAAATAGTCCATCTTTGTCATATAATGTACAAGGAATGTTCATGCCAAATGCACCAGCAATCAACGTGTCTACAGTGATAGCAAATGATGCAATAGTCAAAGTCAATTGCAGCTGAATAAGTTCATTTCTTTGGTTATCAAGTTGGATGTTGACATAGTCTTCAGTGTCATCAATATACTCCCTAACCTGTAAATCAGTGTCCAAAAAGAAGTAAAAACCATCATACCACTTCTCAAGAACAATAAAATGAAATGACATTCAAGAGTGTGGTCAAATTTTCACTATATATGGTATTCCAGAAACAATAACCAAATTCAGCTGACATTTCAAGATCACAAATGTATCTTGGTTCATAAATCATGGACTAACTTCCTACTCCCTCATTTAGAGGAACAACATAACAATAGTCTTTCTACCATTTAGTTATAAACAAGAAAGGGAGATCAACAGTAGGTAACAACCTGTTTTCCAATCAGCCATATGAACAGCACAATATTTCCTAAATCCAGAATTGAAACAAACTTGGATAAAACTACCAATATCATTATCTTATAAGCACTATCTCTAAAATTATGACAATAGAAATTGATGCACTACAGACGGCAGGCTTAAATTAATTTCTGGGAGCTCATAAATTCTAATGATAAGCTCCCAGTTATGTCACATTGAAACTAGCAACAACCCAACTTCCCTCCATACTCAAAACAAGAGAAAAGTAAAAGAATATAATACTATACCTCCAGTAAGTATCACAACCCACAACCAAGCTAATGTGGACAAGTCATGTATGCAGATGAGGTATGAATGTATGAACTTTATCATCTAAAAGTAACAGACCATGGTATAAATTAGATAATAGAATCAAAGTAGAAAAAGACATTTTCAATCTTTAAAATTTGATGAGATGTGATGTGACCAGAATCTGGTCATAAGAATACTTACAGATAATATCTTGTTACGAGTTCCATCTAACTGCATGAAATATGCATCAAGCAACATCTCCAAGTCCTCCACATCGTTATCATCCTCATAGGTGCTGGTCACAAGGCTCACACTTCTGTTGGAACCAAGTCGACGAACAGTATGGACAGCATTAGAAAAGTTGTTTGAAGTTGTGGCACCCAATTGAGCCTCAAATTGCTGGTTATGCAGCCACTTCCTTGTCAAATATAGTTGTGCCATATCTTCATTGTCATCTAAAAGATGTTCAATTTCATCTCGCACCTGTAAAAGGGGGTCATACACTTCCTAAGTATGATATCTCAATCTCAAAGATGATGGAATGAATCAGTGCATTTAGGTAAAATGACCAGCAATAATATTTCTGTATAAAACAGAGAACAAAAGCATCTATCTGAGAGCATAATAATAATGAAACCATTGAACTGTGTAACAAAGGAAACTCAACAATTAAAGAATTAACAAGAAATAGCTTTCATCGTTTGTTCAAGGTCAGCAGAATTGGATGCAGTCCAATCATATATTATTTTTTTGGAAAAGCTTCAATTATCTCAATGAACAATAACTATAAAAGAATTATGTTGGCACTTTTATTGTTTTCCACCTCTCATGGGCTTTTAACTGGTCTCAACCAG
The DNA here is from genome assembly GCA_037954105.1 of Canavalia gladiata. Taxonomy (NCBI): domain Eukaryota; kingdom Viridiplantae; phylum Streptophyta; class Magnoliopsida; order Fabales; family Fabaceae; genus Canavalia; species Canavalia gladiata. The sequence continues at coordinate 9,455,306 of CM075658.1, read as the reverse complement.
CCCAACAAACTAAATTACATATAAAGAGTGGTAGATTTAGAACATTTCTTTTACCACAGGTTAATCATCCAATTCTCAACTTCCACAGCCGTCCTATAAATGAAAGAACTATTGGAAGTGACTTAGTTACAACAACCTTTGAAAACAAGATCAGCAAGGGCATAGTAACTATGGTAAAAAAGATGAAGGAAAAGAAATAAAGGGGCAATAACAAGAGGAACCGGGGGAAGAATTACATGGTACTTAAGCAACATACCTTTTGCACACGCGCCAGCAGGCGGGTAAGATTGCTCTTCAAACTTCGCACATGTTCAAGATTCTTGGTGCTAACATTCCTAGCAAGTTCATCTAACACAGGGTAAGCACCTCTCTCTAGGTCAGCCACGCTTGAGTCCAGATATGTACAGACAGCCTCTAAAGCAATCTCCAGAACTTGAAACTCAAACGGAAGCTCAGACTGCAAACCTTCAGCAGACTCCGGCACAGGCAACCACCGTCTGCCATTAGATACCTGCATTTCACTTTCTTGTTCATCAGCAGCCCCAAGAAGCTTTGATTGACTTTTGTGCGGAAGCTGTTGCCTGAGTTGCTCGACAAATGGAAGAACCTCCTGGCGAAGAGGATCAAGCAATAAGACTTCTTCAGCTGTGACTATAGCCTTTATAAACTCCAAATTAACCACCATAGCTTTCTCTCTGGCTGTGGAAAATGAAAGCATATGCAATTCAATTTCAATTCTTCATCATAATCATTATAACATGAAGTATGCAGAAGAGAACAGAACCACTATCTATAACAGATAATCATAGTCATGTCACCAAAAGAAGCACAATTTTCATGCAGTGAACAACAGTAACAATTGAAAACACGCGATTCAATAAAACGTAGAAGCTGGAAAGTTCAAGGATAACCTAACTCGGTTCCATCAAACATTCAGAGAAACCCTAATTTTAAAGACAATATATAATCGAAAGAAAAATAAAGAAGAAAATTCAATTACCAAGGATATTGGAGGAGTGGGAGAAGACAGGGCCCAAAATCCTCAAGTCCCTGGCGGGAATCCCCGCATGGCGAATGATGGTGTTCTTCTCCCACTCCACCAGTTCCGACCGACCCGACCGGTCAAACCTCATCCACAACCTAGCACCGCTGGTCTTCTTCTTCGCCTTCGTCAACGCGCCGCCGACCAAACGGTTGTTTATGTTCTCATCCGGCGACCCGGCGATTCCGGCCGCATATGGAGGCTGCAGTGGAGATGGCGGCGGTCCGGCGGTCTTTTTGGGTCGGCGGCGGGAGGCAGAGCGGCGAAAGGAGAAGGGACCCTTACCCATGATTGATCATAAATCAACAACAATTATTGTTGATATTAATACATAGAATGGGGATATTAATATGAGAGTAAACGTTGTTGTTGTTGTTCTTGTTCTTGTTCTTCTTCTCCTTCGCCTTCTCCGCTTTGATCTTCCATAAAAGAAGGTCCTCTGCCTTACACTCCCTGTTTGTTTCTTTGTTAAGGGCTAGTAAACTTTATAAACATACACATCACCGGCACCAAGGAATAACCAATACATCCAATATCAAAATTTGAAACAAAAAAATTACTCCTCCTAGTTTTTATTTTTATAAATTTACTTAATTATTATAGTCAATAATTTTTTTTTATATTTTTAAATAATATACATAGTTTTTATTTATTCTTTCTTTTATGTAATTTTTTCTAATTACAAAAAAATACTAAATATTATGTTTTAAAATAATAAAATATAGAATTTTTATTTAATATATTTTTTATAAAAATAATTAAATACCTAAAAAATATAATAAAGATAAATTTTTAAAAAGAATATTATGAATATTTCTATTGTATAGATGAGCATAATTATTTTTCGACAAATAAAATAATTAATCTTTTTATATTTTTTTGTTCACATTTAAGGTCAGGTAGTCCTGAATGAATCTACCATAAGGCTTAGGCATCCGGACTTTTGCTGTTCAGGTGAAGTTGCTAAGTTAGTCTCCATCAAATTGAATAAATTGACTAGCCAGTTCTTTATTAAAATAAATAAAATAAACGTTAAAGAATAAAATACACTTAAAACCATTAATTAAAAAAGTAAGAGTTAATATTATAATTAATTTAAATATATGTAACTTGTTTTAAAAGTAATTTATGTTAAAATTGATTTTTTAATCATCTTTATGAATTATTAAATTTTGATAAATTATTACTTTATTAATTTTTAAAAAAATTTTAATCACTTTTATATAAATAAAATTTTAATTTTTCTATTTCAATTAATTCTTTCTATATGATAGAAAATATAAATTTAAATAATAAAAAATAAATTATAGTAGAAAAAGGTATTTAAAGATATGCTAATTCATCAACATGAAAAATTTACATTTTATTTAAAATTGCATTTTTAAAGGTAAAAGATACAATGTAAATTTTAAAAAATTATTAAAATAAAATATTGTTAAAAATAAAATAAAGATAAAAATATTTATAAAAATAAAATACAGATAAAAATATTTTAAATATAATTATTATCATATTTTATTGATTAAAAAATCTTATTTAAAATATGAAAAAAAAATTCACTTTTTAGATATAAAACAAAGACGAGAGAATAACATTGAAATAACTCTTTTTAGTTTTTATCTTAATTTTAATTGGTATGTTTTTAATTCAAATTGTAAAATGAAAAAAAAATTAATTTGTTGGAGAAGTCTTTTATAAATTATTTTTTTGATATATTTTTTAAATAATTAAATTTTATTAATTTAACCGTTAAATTAATAAATTTTATAAAATCTAAAAATATTTGATATTTTATTATATTACTTTATTTTAATTAATAATATATTTATTTTAATATATAAAATTAAATCTATTTAATTATTAATTTTTTAAAAAATTTATAAAATTTTATAACTATCATCTATAAAATTAAATTTGTTAATTATCGTTATTTATGAAATTTAATAATCTTTAAAATATTAAATAAAATAATTTATATTAAATTTATTTTTTAGTAACTTATCCAACCTTAATATATTTTATTATATAAAATACATGTCATTGATTTGAAGAAGTTAATTTTTTTATTTTAAATATTTTTTAAAAATGAAATCATTTATCATTTTAATTATTTGTTTAATTAGTAGAAGGTGAAAACTTATTCAAATATCTTTTCAGATTCTTCTAGTTTAAATTTTATCTTAAAGTTGACTTAAGTTAAAAATAATCAAGATAATTATTATATATATATATATATTTTTTTTTTTCTTCTATGCGTTTTGAACATAGAATAAATTAATCCATTTAATGTGGAAAGATTTTTTTATCATTTTTTAAATTAAAATTTGTAAAATTATTTTAAAAATTTTAAAACCAAAAGTTTTATATAAGTGTAACTAAAATAAGTTAAACCTAAATTTTAACAGCATTATTATTCAGTTTTAAGTCAAGTAGACATTTTATTGGTAGATAAGTTAAAAGTACTGTGCGCCAATATACACAACGTCGTTGCAAGGAAAAACAAAAATATATTTAACGACCACAGTGGGAGTCGAACCCACGACCTTCTGATCCGAAGTCAGACGCGCTAATCCACTGCGCTATGCGGTCTGTTTGATGTTATTGCTTGTCTTTATTATATTTGGACGTTCACTAACTAAACAATCTACAAGTTCTACAACAGGAATTGCAATTTTCCAAACTGTCTAAGTAAAATGAAGGATTTGGAAAAACAATTTTTATATATAAAATTAATAAAAAGTTGTTTTCAGTTTTCATATACTAATTAAACTTTTAAAATTTTTTAAAAAGTGAAAATAATGTAATGTTTTTATAATTAAAAATTAAAAATAGTTACTTTAAATCAAATAACCCCAACATTGGCTATTATTTCTTTTTTATTTTTTTATAAAATTATTATAAAATTAAAGGTGAAGAAATAAACGAACAGGAAAGTGAGACTGAGAAAGAGAGTCACAGAAATATTTAATGGTGATTGATAGATATTCCTAAGCAATAAAGGAATAGGGAATATGTCTCTACAGTTCAGTCCTCACTTACTCATACTTTAATACCTTATCTGGTCATTTCATATTTCGAGAGATAATAAATCTCAATCGATTTGTAGTCCTTTCTTCTAATTCATTGCTATACCCCTTTCTTCTGCTTATTAGAGTCTTTTAACAATTAAATTGCATTATTTCTAGTTTTAAAATTTAAATATAAACATAAAATATTTATTTATTTATTGTTGGCATCCACATAAACATTTAAATTAACTTCATTACATAAGTTGCAATGTGGTGTCAGTTAGACTAAAATAGTTTAGTTTGATAATAATTACTATTATTGTAACTTTTGGATAGGATATTATATTGTAATTTTTTATTACTAATGATTGAATCTAAAACTTTTATCATAACTCGTTAAAAACCAAATTCTTCTACAAATCTTTTTAAAACATAAATCTTATTGGAAATTTACGAAGGATACTCGTATATTTGTTTGAGAAAAATCCTCATAGTGACTGTACAGGTAAAAAGGAAGTGAAAGACTTTTTAATGGGAAGTAGGGATAAGAGAAAACTAAACTGAATTATATTTTGAATTATATTTTGAATGTTTAAGTTTAGTTTATTTAAAAAATTTTAAAGTTTAAGTTTGGGCCGGTTAGCTGTCAAAGCCTGTTTAAAAATCTACGTTACTAAAAAATTAATATATAGATTTAAAATTTATATAAATAATTGATTAAAAAGATTTGTAAACTTAAAACCTATAAGATAAAAAAATTATTAAATAAATCTAAAATATATATATATTAATATTATTTAAATAAAATATAAATTAAATATTATACAAATATAATATATTAAAATAAATATAAATATAATATATTAAAATAAATATAAATATAAATAGGTTCCTAAATATATTAAATAAGCTTTTTTTATAAGCTTGTTTATTTAAAAAAACTTTTTAACATGTCTGAATCTATCTATTTATTAACGAGCAGTGTCAAGTCAGACTTTAAACAAGCAGTAAACTCAGGTTGGATGGTCTTATTCATTCCCATCCCTATTAAAAAGACATTTCAAGATAATAATAATTTTTTTTCTTTCTTTTATGTGAATTTTGATTGATAAATTAATTGTGTATCCTTAATTTTCTCGTAATCTAATTGCATGCATCAAACTAGTGAAATCCATAAATGTATTTCATGGTCTGAAGATAAAATTTTATAAAGATATTTTTTAAACATCAACTTCTTATGAAATTATTCATTAATATTCATATATTTATTTTAAAAAAATCCTTCTATTTAATATTTTGTTTTTGGTGACATAGGTAAAAAAAGTCGAAGATAATTCGTTGAGAAGGAGACTACGAGGTAACATTGAATTCTTTTTGTTGTTTTATTGTTAAAATGAGCTTAATCTTCCTTTATACGAAATTCAATTGATAAATAAGTGGACTGTGAATCTTTTTTTTTCTTCTTTTTTTATTAATTTATTTTATTATGCTAATCGAGAGGAACACGGATATGATATCCCTATTAGTATTACTAATTGATTTTTATGAGAGGAATAGGAACACTTTATTTTGGATAATTTTAAAAGAAACAAAATTATAACTATTTATAATAAACAATATTTGTCATAATTATAAAATAAATAATATAAATTTTATTTTGCATAAAGTATCTAAAGAACAATGATTTTTCACATCTTAAAAATATTCATATATTTATTTACATTTTAATCAGATAGTTAAATTTTTTTAAAAATATATATAAAAAATTCAATAATTTTTATTTAAATATAAATTATTATGCATGTGTGGAAGAAATTTTTCAATATCTAAAACATAAATAATTTATATAGAATCTCCAAATTATTTTTTTAGTTTCAAACTAAATTTTATTGTACGGATCTTATCTATTGATATGATTTATGATTTATTATTAAAAATAAGTTTATTATTTACATTTTGAATTGCATTTAAAATCCTTGTAATAAACTGGTAAGTGGAAGAATCATTTGTTACTGCTAAAAGAATTTTAATGTCTATCATTGTATGAAGTATTTTAAGGGAATATAATTTAAAAAAAAAAATTTTAAAAATTAAATTATTTTATTTAAATAAATTTTGTAAAAAATTTTAAATTTTAGAAATTTTTAAAAAATATTTTAATAAATTAAGATAAAAAAATTTAAAATTTTTTAACTTATTTTATGAATAATATTTTTTCTTCATGTTATTTTTTTTTATTATTCTTTTATATCTTTTTGTTATTTTTATATAATCGTATTTTTCTTTATTTTCATATAATTATATATTTTTTTATTTTAATTATATATATTCATAGAATTATTATTTTATTTAAATACTTTGTATAATAAAAATATTTATATATATAAATTTTTTAATAAATAAAAAAAGTATGAATAAAATTAAAACAAAAATTTATAAATATTTAAATATTAAATTTTGTATACGATAAAAATAAGATTATTTAATTAAAATAAAAAAATTTAAATATATAAATTTAAAATTTATCATTTAAATAAATAATTTTTTTATTCAAATAAAATATTTTAAATTTTTTAAAAGTTAAAAAGTTACCTCCAAACACATGGTTAAGATAATAATTGCAGTTGCAGATAATGTTTCTCCCGATAAGGTAACTTCAAAGCTAAAATGTTCATTTCATTATTGTTATATACATGTCATATCATCCTGTAAATTTAATTAATGTATAAATAAATAATTGCTCTTCAAAAGCTTGGGGAGGCATCGGTAGGCGAGTCCTTCATTGAAAACTCACTGCATGAGTTAACGATGCAATGAGTATGATATACGAAGGACATTATAATATCCATTTTTGCATTAGTCCAAAAGTAAACTTTTGAATGCCATTTCCATAATTTATGGATATCTAAATATTTTTATACATCTCCATTATCCGCAGTTAACTGAAATAAGATCTTTCATCTTTTTTATATTTTTTTTCAAACAAATAAAATATAACTATGATTTTAAAATAAAGAGTATTCATTAAAAATATACATTTAAGATTTTAATAGGAATTTTAAAAATAATCTAATTCTGAAGCTTTTTTAATTAAAAAAAGTTGAACCTTTAGTTTAAATTTTAATAGGACAAAGCATTATGACTCATGGTATTTTCTTTAAAATATAATTAATGTGCCGAAAAAAAAAAAGATGAGCATGTGGAATAATTGTATAAATTTAACCTACAATTATTCACTAGTCGCTTTCAATTTCTATCATTGCCTTTTCCCCTTCTTCCTACTGTCCTTTACCCGCATTGAAAGCTTAGGAATGCATGATTAGTTGTTCTTGATTAATCTTGAAGTGTGATTTAAAAGCCTTTTTCTTGATATTTTAATATTGTTTATTCATTGGTTTTGGTTAATAATTTTAAAATTGAACCGTTGTTAATTAAACTGATAAAAGACATTAATTCACAATTCAATAGTTATTATATGAAAACATAAATGAATCATACACATGACCAATTTATTAGTTTTCTTCCTGTAAATTCATTTCCATCATCTGTATCTTTGGAACTAATTCTGATAGCGTTGTCTCATGGTTAGCCATAGGTACTTTTGAAGTCTAATAGTTTCATAAAAAAAACACTTTTTTCACCTTTTTCTCAAGATCTTTTTACCATTTAATTCCTTTTTTTTTTTTTCAATATTGAAGCATCTGATTCTTAGTCCTATGCTGATTACCAAACTATTCTTATATTTACACTACAAGCGTGCAAAAAATGAAAGATCATCATTATGTATTTGAATTTCTAGATTGAGCAAAAAGGCATGCTAAATTTAAAAATTTGAACCTAACTCAATTCCAAAAGTTATTTCATGACTGGCATTATCTTTAAACCATGTAGACTTCTAATATTAGAAAAAGTTTTATATAATTCCCAATCAGAATCAACTCCATCCTCCCTCCTTTTTTGTGGAGTTTACTCTTCAGCTTTCCAGGGTCACATTCACTATAAACTGCCCATAATGATATTACAAGCATAATGACTATTATATAAACAATGATGCCACTTATTTACTTATGCCTGTTTTGTCCAAGTATTTTACTTATTTTGCTGATGAAAAACTAAAAAGAACGATATTGTGAGGGCCTCACAAGAAAAGCCAAGGAAAACTACAGTCAAAAAAGTTTATCAATCATCACCTTAGCAAACATGAAACTTTTTGTATGGTTCTGGTATTGTTTCTTCTCATTGTCAACATCAATAATTGGAAACTGAAGAAAATCTATTCAATTGCATAGGAAATGAAGGAGGATCCTTCGAGAAGAGATAATGTTATGCTGATAAGTAGTGTAGTTTATTTCACAGTTTATACCTATATAAATGTCAGATATTTATTCGTTCACTATGAAATCCAAAAATTTACATGCAAAAGGTAATCATTTAGCTGCATTAGGACCATTCCATAATGTTACATATTATATTTCTAAAGACAAATTTAAGAGTATAAATTAGCTTTACCATCATTACCATTTTTCTGAGCTGCAATTCTTAGCAACTATCTGTTGGTGAATTTTCTACCTAAGACTTACTTTGGTTAATCATGTGGTTAGTGCATCCGGAAGTGAATTGGGTGATCCAAGAATTTTGCCACCAACATCAGGAAAGGATTCATAATCATCCAGTGCACTTACTTTTCCATCCTTGCTGATCTTAACTGGATACTGCATTAAGTGTCCCCTCATCTGAGATCTTTCATCGGACACATATGCGCCCCAGTTTTGTGTGGCAATTTTGTTGACATGTCTAACACATTCCAGCTTGTGAGGCTCAACAAAAATATCATCAAGACTACCGAGGTGCTCAGCCCACAGTGACATTCTGTATCCATACACCTAACACCAACACAATATTTGTAGGAATTGCCAATTACTAGAAAAGAAAAGATAAATTTACAAAATCAGGGCATATTCATAGATTTATGCTACGAATCCACTATGAGAGGGTGTCATTAATTGTACTTACAACGGTTTATTCTGATAAACTAATATGCATGTTATTGTCCAAAAGATATAAATTATTGACTGGTGGGTTGTCTCTATTACACTTTGCCACTCATGTTCCTCTTTCTAGGACTTTCATATGTGGGCAGATACCAAGACTAGAACCTCAAGATTATACTTCATAGTATAAGATCATCTTATGATGTTGGTGACATTTACCATTTAGATTAAGGACTTGTTTGTTTTTTTAGTATGGATTATTCGGTTTTGATGTAAGGCAATGTAATGTAATAATTGACTTTTGGCGTTAGTTTTTATTATAACATAGGTGACTTCCATTTTTTAACAGAAAATTGTGATTGCTCACTCTGCGAGTTTATGTTAGGTGGAAAAGTATTTTTTCTAGTTTAAATTGAAGTTGACACTTAGCTGTGAAGTAAATTTAGAAATAAATAGGACTTTGGGAGTTGAGATATATCTTAATGTGGTAGGTTAAACATATTTAGTTAACTTCTTTCTGCTCATATATGATTATTTCATGTGTGCAATATGTGCTATATAAAACAAGCTAAGGAGAAATTGGAAATATATATATATAAATATATATATATATATATATATACACTTTCATTTCCCAGTACAGCTATTCTAGCTCATTAACAAACGTAGCTGGAGCTTCAAACCTGTCCATGTGGAAGAGAATTCTTTGCTGTCTTCGTATATTTTGGTTGATAAGCACCCATTGCTATTTCTGTGTCCCTTGAACCATCTAATGATCTCTGGTTAATATTTGCTGATCCAATGATTACATATTCGTCATCAACTATCATTCCTTTGGCATGAACATAAATCATAAAACGTCTGAATTTTCTAACTGATACCTGATTAAAGAAAGAGGAAATATAACAATAAGATCATAAATTATCTCCATATAAACCAAAAAGAAAAGTATGCAAACGGAGTTGCACACACTAACTGATTATATCTATGAAACTTGCTTTGACTACCTCCCCCCCCAATTTAAAGTACTAACTTCCCATCATATGCCAATTTTATTCATTGCTATTTTAGATGCAATTTGCAACCCAGACATATTGTTTTCAGGACTTGTTAAGGATAGATCAAGATTTGGTGCTGGGAATTCAATCAAGGTAGTCAAACTATGAGTAGTGTACCTCCTATTTCACTCCAGCACTTGTCCAAATTCACAGGTGGGTATGTAATGGGTAAGACAGATCCATTCAGTGATGTGCTACAATATTTTAATGTTTACATGTACCAGACACCATGACCTAATACTCACAATTGATTCGTTTGAATTTGCTTGAGAGAACCCTCTCAGCTCCATGCATTAATATACAATCAAATTACAAACTAGGGATACTCAATCCTAGGATTGATTGATTTATTTACAGAAAGAATGAAACGTTTCCTATTTTACAGTATCAATCAAATCAACAAATATAAAAGAATATCAACCCTCCCCCTCAAGTTGGTGCACACATCAAAATATGCATCAAGCTTTGTTACATAAGAATGACACTTTTGGTCCATAAGAGAATTTACGAGAGATGTCTGCTAACTGATCATTAGAATTCACAAATGAGGTAGTAATTTCTCAAGCTAAGAAGGTTTTCCAGATGAAATGGCAGTCAAAAGACTGGATTGAAGGCAAGATGTAAGGCTGCTTGGTTGTCACATTAACATCATTGAGCCTGTTAGTGAAATTTAAATTCTTGAAAAGAATTGCTTCAATGATATCAATTCACATGTGGAGAGGGCCATGGCTCTATACTTTGCTTTTGCACTTGATTTCACAACCACTCTGTGTTTTGTTTTCCATGAAAATGAGATTCCCCCAATTTGAGATCCTAAGAGATCTTGCCCAATTTGCATCTATACAAGCAACAATATCTATTTGGCCTTTATCTTCACAAACCAATCACTTTTTGTGAGAGCTCTTAATATATCTTAAAATTTGGACAACCACTTCCCAAAAGCTGTCAAGCAGAGAATTAAATTGACTTACGAAATGACAACAAAAGCTATATCTAGTAATAGTGAGATTTTCAATTCTCACTAGTCTGATTTGTTTATAGGTCTAAATGTGGTTCCTCTTGATCCAACATAGTAGCAATTGGTTTACATTCTTGCATGTTGATCTCTTCAAAAATATCAAGAGAATACTTCCTTTGAGAGATGAAATTAATCACTCTTAATCAAGCTACTTCAAATCCCAAAGGAGCCACAACCTGCCCAAGTCCTTAGTTTGAAAGTGATAAACAAATGTTATTTTTAGGCCTTCAGTGCCCTCATCATTCTCTCTTGTAATAACAAAATCATCCTCATAACTATGAGAAAATGCAATTGTTAGATAATGAATGTTTATTGAGCACAAAATGGTTTGCCTCACTATGAATCATACCCAATTGCTATATAACTTTGGTAAATCTGTTAGAACCTGTCCAAGTAGACTGAAACAAACCGAATTGGTTGCTGTATATAGACCTCCTCCTCCAAGTCACCAAGCAAAACAATATTTTAAATTTCAAGTTGATATAAAGGTCAATGGTTAATGGTAGCATGGACAGAAAATGTCAAACAGAGGTCAGCAATAGGAGAGCTAGTGTCACCAAAGTCAAGCCCAAAAATCCAATTATAGTCTTTGCTATTAGATGTACTTCTATACAACTCGTTGATCCATCAAGGCCAACTTTGGTCACAAAAACCCAATGATAATTATTACAGATTCAATAGGAAGGGAAGAAACAACAGTCCATGCTAATGAAATCCAAAGTTGTCATCTCATCAATCATAGCTTGATGCCATCCTGAATGTGAGTGTTTCCTGGACAATTTTAGGAATAGAATCAAAGGAGAGAGAGGAATAGAGGGAGGAAGCACAAATACCTTTATGAAGGGTGAAAGGTAGGTCATTAGAAGGTGAAAGCAGGATTGGGGTAGGTGGAGACACAAGAATTCAAATGGTACAAGGAGCTTTTCAAAGATCAAATTGTAAGTATTACAACTACCATCGAAGTTCTATTGAATTTGTAGAATTAAAATGCTGCAGTAACTATTTTTGACAAAATCATACTCAAACAAGAATTAACAGCTTGTATTTCATAAAGAATATGTCAAGAAATACAAAGTGTTCAAGAAAGCTTTAAACTGCATGCAATGCTAACATTCGGTTCAGGAAATAAAAGCTTTAATATGCATACCAAAGCACGGTTTTCAGATGATTGACTTGTTGATGGAGTTTCTGAGGCTTGAGGTTCTTTCTTTCCAAGGCAGTAAAAATTGAGATAATCTTGTGGATGATACTGTTTGGAGAGACCTGCCTTTTCAAGGGCATCTGCAACAATCGTGTACATCATAGACATTGTCTGTCCCTGTATCACTCAAATTTCAAATACATGGTTGTACTAGGTACCTTAATCATATCCATAAATCCTTATCACCACATACATTAGATGTTTGAAAGAATTTTGATTATCATATATCCTAACAATATTTCGACCTCAATATATCTCAATTTTGATAACAAAAGAATCTATTACTTGTAACTTTAAGTTTGTGATGATTGGATTATTAAAGCATTATCAGATAATAATAAGTTTTCATAATCTTAGTAGTTAGGACTAATTTTAAGCGTATAAAAGTAATAAATTTTTTTATAAAGAAAGGTTTAATGAAATATTTAGTCCTTCAATTTATACTCATTTTTCGTTTTAGTTCTTATCATGTTTTTATAACTTTGGTTCTTTATTTTATAAAAGTTGTTGGTTTTGATCTCCACTATTAAAAATCTCTATGAAGTGATCATATTATTTGAATACATATACACTTTAGTCCTTAAAAGTTATATCATATGTATTTTTAGTATTCCAAAGTATTGTTGTGTACAATTTATTATATTAATAAGATCATATTTTAATCCTTTCTTTACAAAAATGTGAACACTAAATGAACAAAGGTGGAATATTTAGATACCAAAATGTATGAATTGCCATTTTTAGAACCAAATAATCCCGTAAAAGGTCAAAATGTGAATAAATAAATAAATTTGGGACCAAATTATATACCCAAACACTTTAGGAAACTAAAAGTATAAAAAAAATTAATGGTAGGAATCAAAACCAACAACTTCAATAAAATAAGAGACCAAAATCATAAAAAAATGGAAAGATTGTAACCAAATTTAAATGTAATGAGGAATTAAAAACTTGATTAATTTATAAAGAAAACATTTAGTATACTTATATATTTTATATAATGAATACTTACTTTTCCAATAAAATCAACACTAAGGGCCGGGATTAACATTACCTGTAATAAATTTATGGAAGAAACATGTCCTACCTATCATGACTTCCTAATTTAGACAGTCACAGAAAAGTACTGAAATTGCTAATTTGAAAAAATTTAACAAGAATGGAATGCAGACTAGAAATTGGTATGACCTGCCAGAACAAGATTTCTTGAACAGCAGCACTTGTTGGAACACCCTCTGGCCACATTGGTATAATTATATATACAGAAAAACGTTCATTTGCACTGATCTTACTGGCAATTTTCAAAGCCAACTCCATAGGAACCAAGTGATTTGCACCTGTTAAGATAGACAAATAAAAAACCTCACCATGCAATGTATTTGTAAAAGCTACAGCAATGTGTAAATAAAAAATTGACTTAATATTCAAATGCTACAAAAGCTTTAGGATCAGGAGAGTGCTAACTGCTAGTACAATAATTCCCTTAAATGTTAGCCAGAAAAATGAATTTGTATAAAGCTCGCAAGCATTTGAAAACAAATAATAAAAAAAGAGACAAATAAAAGCAATGATAAGCCCTTCAAAAGACCTTTTTAATTCATATAATTACCTTTTACTAAACGCTTAAGAATAAGAAGCTAAATGGAAAACTTATTGAAGATGCATTTATATCCTCATTTTTATCTCACACATGAAACCATACAATCTTTATGAACTTACTCGTTCTGTAACTTTGATAAGTTTAGACTTCAGACTGTTTAATGACTTCTCTTATAATTCCTTCTTTTTCAATTACTAACTTCCTCTCTTAATATCCAATGCTCCCTCTGAGGCCAAGTCTTCATACCCAGCATGATGCTTAACAAGATTAATACAAATGATTTTTTTGTATATTCATACGTAGGAAGGGAATGAACAGTACCGTCACATAGAGAGATAGATCCGATCTGTTTAAAGTCTCATCTGCACTTGTTCATTAAACAAATAAGCTCTAAAATATTTTTTTAGAATATCAAGTTAGACTTAGATTTATAAATTTATCCAAGAATTTATATATATAATTTTATATTTTATTTTAATATATTAAATTTATATAATATTGTGAAACTTTTTATATTATTGGCTTTTACATATACTTGTAAATATTTTTTTATACATTTAAGTTTTAAGCTTATTTATTTAACTTTTTATATTATAAACTTTTAAACAAGTTCTAAACCTGATGGATCTTAAAACAAGTCAAGTTGTAACAACAAAAAACAAGTGATGAGTTCAAATTCAGGCACAAAAAAGCCTAATCTAACTTGGTGCATGTCCACCCCTATTCATATGTCTCATGCTAACCTGTCATGTTTGTTCCTTCGTAGATACAATTAGGTGCATCAGATAATGGACAATTGATCCAAACATCTAATAAAAATAGAAAATCACCTAAGGGCCACGAAACATAACTGACTACGTCTACCAAGTTATTTTTCACAAGATAATTATATGATTTTTACAATTTCAGAACCATAAAACAAAACAAAACAACACAAAAGCAATATCAAAGATACCAATATTTGATATTGTAACAACGCAAAAACTAGAAATTGTCATATAAAGATGAGGATATTGGAGAATTTAGTTTATCTACCTGCATTTTTATATGAAGGCCAATGATACGAAGAGCCCAAAAAATACTGATTCTCAATATATATGAAGTGCTTAGCCGATCTTATTGCTTTTATATAAGCAATATGGATGCTTTGATCTACTTTCAAATTTTTTCCACATAAAAGATTCTGCAGAAAATTAATATTAGAGATTGAACACTAACTGATTTCAATATAACCAGAAACCAACCACAATGCAAAGTTAATGAAAATAATTAAGCACTCAGAGTATAAAGGGCCAAAACGTACAACCTATTCTCACCTGAGCCTTGGCTTTGTCAAAATCCTTTGGAAAGCCCTTCACAGATCCAGAATCTATGGACCTAAATACCTGTATTTAATGCTAGTTTATAATCTCTATTGGATTTTATCAAGAAGGATTGAACATGTTATCAGATTCTATCAACATATTTCAATACCTGCACATTCCAACTCTCAGGATTTTCATCATTGCTAGGAGCAGATTCATCACCATTGGCACAAGAAGGTTTGACAATCCATGAAATACGATCCAGCCTTAGCAAAGCATCATCATGCCAATTTGTCACCTTTTTGAGCCTGAAGTCACGCCATTTTTTGGCCTTCTTCCATCTTTGTTCAAAATTGGTCAATATATCATATGCTGCTGGACCTTCAATCTTGCAATGTAAGTCATGCCATGGTTGCCTTGGTCCAAAAGAATTTATCTGTTTCATATACCATACAAATTCAGCAAATTACCATATCATATATTTTTTTATCCTATGGTTGGTGCTAATATGTGCATTTACTTTCCTTCTCTCTTTTGCCAATCAAACACACAATATCGGAGTGTAGCATATACTGTATATAGAAGATCAACATTATGAAAATGTAGACTTATGAAAATCATTATCTGTGCACTTACCTGAAATGTAGGATTATGAAAATCATTATGAAAGACAGTATCTAGATCATGAAAAATCCTGTGCTGAGGTGTATCATATCTGCCATCACATAGATCCAAACCACCAATAAAAGCTGTTATTTGCCGATTATTCCCTGAAGCTTGAGAGTCTACAAGTACACATTTCTGGTGATGAGTAAAGAGGGTTCCCACAACCTGGGCCAAAGGATTCAATCAAATTAGTTTTGTATAGACTGAAAAGGAAAAGGTACACTAGATCTTATATCTATGAGTTTTACTTAATGTGAAGTTTTCCGGTGAAGAAATAATGGCATAGGTGATGATGTGAAATAGTTTCTTTATCCAACATAGTTTTAGATTCAAGTGAAGGAACTCCATGCCTGTTGCTTGAAAATGCTCAGCTTGTTGCTTGCATAACGTGGAGATAATACACAATGAACAGTGGAATGTTTAAAAAACTTCTTAGTTTCTTCATCATGAGTCTGCATGACACCATCCTGCAATCAAGAAAATCAAATATTATAATGTAGCGTTAATTATAAATCTCAGTGACACGGGAGTGCAAAATAGTTATGCAACCAACCATATCTATATTACACTAATCCGGGAAGGATATATCCACTAAAACTTATTTTTTGGGTCCAATTTTCTCCTTACGAGGACTTTTTCCCTTGGAATAACTTCAAGATGAGAAAGCAATATAATCAAGTTAATGTCTTACGAGTTAGATTTAATTAGGAAGGAAATCAATAATCCTTGATAAAGAAAAATAAAATCACTTCCCTAGAATCTGATGATAAAATCAACATAGACTTTTCAGTAAATATCAAGCTTAATTTTCTCATCAGGGTAATGAGAATTACTGTTTTCAAAAGGAACTTGTCATGTGAAGTTCTGTCATCCCAAATCAGCATAACCACTCGTAGCCCTTCTTGTGACTTATATTTCAATAGCTCTCCAAGTGAAAGCTCTCCCCCAGAAGGCAATGGTTTTGTTGGCTCTCTGACAAGCCTTACTGGGTGGTAAATTGACCATCCTATAACATATATCAGGTGATGAGCTTCCAAGATTGCATGACATATATCCTCCCAACATTTATTGTGCTGAAATACTTTTCCATCCTCAAGTGGAATTTCAGGTAGCATGCCATCTGGCACATGTGCATCTTGATATAGAGTCACATTCCCTTCTTTCCTGAGAGGGAAATATGTATTACGAACTCCTTCTGAACAAAGTTTTTCATCCCCCTTGCTGATACTTTCTGAAGGGTTCACTCCAAATGGCTTATACTGAATAGAAATATGCAACTCAGGATAAGGTTTTAAGCAATTTCCATGCTGACCAATGATGGGAAACCAATCATTAATAATGTTTCCTGAAATTATCTTTTGAACTGGTATTTCCACTACTCCAATTAGTTCTGCCCCAAGAATATCATTATCCTTCACAAGGAACTCCACTTTTTGAGCAGGGTGAGCAACAGGCACAACAAATTGCTCATCCCACAATGGATTCTCACAGTTAGGAATCACTCTAGTCTGAGCTATGGTAGCCCCAGCTACGCAGACAGAGACATAAGGGTCACTAGTTATCATCTTATCTTTTCCAGAGTGTGTCTTTAGTCCTTTGATAAACGGTGGATGGCACATGTTGCCCATAGTCATGCATTTTCTAACAGCTTCAGAAGATAAATCTAAATTTGGAAGAGACTTTGCTTCTATTATCAACAGATCCAAATCACCATGTAAGAAAACCATTTCCTTTTGACCTTCATTCTCCTTGTTTGGACAGTTTTGGGGAACATCACCATGACCATCCATTTCAACCTGAGAACTCAAAAATATGCATGTTTCCTAAATTACACACTTTCTTTTCAGGAACTAAAAACCAAACTCTAAATGCATCATAGCATTATGGTCAATGGTTTCAAAAAAGAAATAATATGTTGATCACCTTAAGATCCTTTCAGTTATCTCATATCATCATCTTTTGGTTATAAGGCAAACATGCATGAAGCCAGGCTCACCATGTCTCTTCAACATATTCTCAGGTCCTAATCTCTTTAACAAAAAGGAGACTTAAAAAAAATTATTACCTGATGAAAATAGACAAGGAGAAGAAGCCAATTAAAATATAAAGGAAAAAAAGAAAAAAGGAAAAAGAAAAGAAAGGTATATGTATATGCATATGTATATGGATTCAGATAAGAATGTTGCAATTCAAAGCATGGTCCAACACCACCTCCACAAGAAGCAAAAGAGATGTTCTGTTGTTCGAAAATGGTGGCAAATCTCATGGAATTAGAAGTTTTGAACCCATCATGCTCTTAGTTTTTTTCAATTCCAGAATTGGCAAATTCAAAACGAAAACCAAGCATGAGAGAAAATAATAATAATAATAATAATAATAATAATAATAATAATAATAATAATAATAATAATAATAATAATAATAATAATAATAATAATAATAAAGGAAAGAGAGGGAGAAAAAGAGATTGGTGAGGTGGAAGTGTGGAAGGTGATAGAGAGACAATTTCATTGATACGAATTGTGTTGTGTTCTCTAACTACCTCTGCCCGGCTGCAAGCAAGAGAAAGCAAAAAATATAAGCACTATATTCAAATCAATGCAAAAAATAACTTTATTTTCTCATTTTAGAAAGAAAATTTATAATCCAGCCTCTCATTAAGATGTGTCCATCTTAAAAAATAATCAGAAGATAAGAAATATAATAAATAATATGGTCAGAAAATAAAGAGAAAAATAAAAAAAATATGTACAATAATTAACATTTTTTTATAAACTTTTATATATAACTAAATCTTAATTATCATTAAAGGTTGATGTTGTTGATAAAGATTAAATTTATGTTTTACAGAATCCCAAGTTCAATTTTATTGTCCATATAAAATTTTTATTAGTTGATAATTTAGAAATATCTTTATAAACATGCTTTTAGTCTAAAAATATTTATAGACTTTTAAATATAAAATTATTTTTTTAAAAAAAACTAAACTATAGAGAAAAAATAAAGTTAGATTTTTGTTTTCAATTAAGAGTTTGAATAATATGCAGAAGTAAAAAAGCGGTATTAATTTTGAAAAGTTATTAATAGTAATTTGACTTGTTAAGATTTTAATAAACAGTTAATGTTGTCATTTAGAAACATTAATAATTAGTCACTTATTAAGTTACGTAAATTTTATTATTGATTATTTATAAATGTTTTTATAGATATTCTTTAAACCTAAAACATGCTCTTTTAAGATTTAACTCATCTAAAGTTATTAGTTTTTGTTTTCAATTATGGGTTCAGCTAATATAGAGAAGTAAAAACGTGAATAAATTTTAAAAAATTATAATAATTGAATTTGTGAAAATTTTAATAAACGGTTAAGATTATCACTTAGCAATGGTTAATAATTAGTCACATATTAAGTAACAAATTTCATTTTTAAATATTTCATGTTACTTGATTTTTTTAATGTAAATCATTTAAAATATTATATAAATTTATATCGTTAGTCTTTATCCGTTATAAAATACAATTTTTTAATATAAATAATTAATTTTACCTTTATAGCTAAAAGTTGTTTATTTTTTACAAATGAATCATTTGCTATATAAAATTTGTTATATTCATTTGATATATGATATTTTTATGGAGATATTGATAATCATATATTCACCAACATATAATATAATACATAGCATAAATATTTAATGTACAAATTATTTTTAAAATAAAAATTTTTAAGGATTTGTTTTTGTCTATATATACTGAGTGTTTAAAACAATAATCATTATTATTCTTTCAATTATACTTTTATTTCTATCTAATTCTTAAATATTATAACTCTATTTAAAAAAATAGAAAGAAATAACAATAGACATCATATTAGAAAATTATTTTTTATTAAATATTGATTACATTCATTCATTTTGTTGTTATCTTTCTAAGTGGATTAAAATATATTAATTTATTGGTTAACTCTACTAATACACGAAATGCTAGAAATAATTTAAGATATTCTAACCTCTTTCATATAATTAAAATTTAATTGATATATATCACCAATCTAAAATATTAAAAACATATGTAAGTTTGAAAGTCCTTTACATGCATACTAATTATACGCATACAATAAAACCATGGAGCCCTACCAAGATTGGTTAAAAGATTTATATCCTTATAACTAGAGTTAAAAATACAAGTATTTTTCTTTTGGCTTACGTACTTACATAACGTATCAATTTTTCCTACGTGAACACACGTTCTAATGCAAATTTTATGGTTTGAGATTAATTTTAACACAAAAATCAGTAACATTCAACAGCTCAAGATTATAAAATCAATTTTATCCAATTTTAAAATAAACCGGCTCTTATTTTCTTCCTTACAAAGTGGCATGTCAACGTATTTTTGTTCATTCATGAAAGATGTGATTTGTAAATAAATGAGGAGCTTCTTGATTAGTAATTAATATAATTATCACAAATGAGTTTATCTCTGCTTTGCGCTTATTCAATTATTGTCAAAGCTAATACACGAAACATTAGAATTGGGGCTAGTTAATTACTACCAAAACCAAATCTCATATTCAATTCAACCCCACATCATAAAGGAAAGAACGAAAATGATTATGAATGATACGAAAGGTAGATTCATTTATTTATATTTTAAAATTTGCCTTTCTTCTCTATTATTAAATTGTAATAATCAATTAATAAAAAAATATTATAGTTAAAAGTATAAAAAAATGAGTAACTTATAAAATTAATCAATTATCACTTACACATAATAAATTTCCATTTGGTAATCAATTTTTCATATTGATAATTTATTATAACTAATTTATGATAATTTCATACGTAATGAAATTAACCCTAAACCCTAATTAAATTAATCATTATTTTCTATAATTTTATCCACGGTTTTATGATAATCGACTTCTGTTAATGGATTATCAAAACAAAGTCAAGATGTAGATGCATGTATTTCTATGTTTCATAATTATTTTCTGAGGAAAGAAGAACATGAAGAAAACCCAAAAATATGTTCCCTAAAATTGTCTGATACATACGTAGAAAGAGATAAGGAAAGCATCACTAAAGCTACAACAACATCATTTGTTACCAGAAATGAAGAAATTAAATCAGTAACTAACTCATCGTTCAGAAAACTTAAAACACCCATATCCTGAGAAAAGGCTAGTTTGTTGAGCTAGCTAGCCAATTCAGTAACAAAATTAAAAGACATGAAAGAAGAGGAAGATAAAATGAAAATCTAGGAATATCATAATAATGACATATATCAAAAGAGCTCCTCCTCCTTGTGGGTCTGAATAACAACATTTGATTTAGGATAAGCAACACAAGTGAGGACAAATCCAGCATTAATTTGGTCGTCATCAAGGTAGTTACCATCTGATTGGTCAACTTCACCTTCAACAATTTTTCCAGCACAGCTAGAGCAAGAACCAGCCCTGCACGAGTAGGGAAGATCAAGATTTTCATTCTCTGCCACATCAAGAATGTACTCGTCATCAGGGCATTCAAATTCTTTTGTCCCTTCAGGGGTGAGTAGCTTCACCTTGTAAGTAGCCATGGCAGTGATAAGACTTCCACGTCCACTTTTCACACCAAAAAGAGACTCACCCTCGTTAGGGAATGCCTTGAGGCTTGTAGGGGTCACTGGCTGCTTCCTAAGGAAGGATGTGCTTACCATGGTTCCTGAAAAAGCTGGTGTGGTGGCCATTCTTTTTTGCTTTGATGTTGCACAAGTGTTGTAGATGGAAACAAGACACTTGATAGTGTTGTGTGGATGTGTGGATGAGAATTGGTGAGCTTGTGGAAATAGTGTGTTTAGGCTCATTTACCCTTTTAGGGTATTTTAAAAAAATATTTATCTAAATAAGATAATTCCAAAAGTATTTTTCTAACAGTGGTAGAGACACATTTTAAAAAACGTTATAAGTAAAAGGTATGATGGAAGGCATTTTCCAACAAAACGCATTCTAAAATGCGTATTTGATAAAGCAAGTTAAAAAAAATACAAAACGTATATTAGAAGGCGTCAATAGAAAATGCATATTGGAAGGCATCATCTGCTGAAGAGAACAGGTAATGCACGAACCAGAATGAAGAGAGGAACCCAACCATGCCTGTGGCCAACATGATTGCTATTTGCTAGAACCATGAAGAGGGAATATCCCAAATAAAGAGTTGCAGAAACAGGCCCATTCAGATTCTTAAGATCAAATACAAGATAGTTTATGGAATACAAAAAGATGTATATGGTAACAGAACCGGAGGCAAAGAATGATTTCCACCACCATCTCCAGTCCTCCACACACACAGGTGCATGTAGGTTAGAACTAGAGATACTTCAGCACAGACCATTACAAGAAGAATCAAAACAATGAAGAGAAATCCAAATACATAGTAAACGCGGCCAATCCAAATACTAGACATGATAAAGAAGAGCTCAAGGAACATGGTATGAAATGGAAGGGTGCCAGCACCGAGAACCAAAAGCCATGATGGGTACCTCCGCTGCGGGATTTCTCTAGAAATTTGATTGGTTCGAACTGGATACTTAGTGTGAGGTGCCCTAGCTCCAAAGTATCCACCAACAAGGGTAAGGGGAACAGAGATGCAGAACGAAAGCAAAATGAGTATAACAAAGAGTGAAAATGAAATGGCTCCGGTGCTGTGGCTTCCCCACAATAGGAAGTTCAAGGTTGTGAGAATTAAAATCGCAATACCACAGAAGAAACAAGCAGCCTTCCATGCAACTGAAATCCATCCCTTTTGATCACGGAAGCCAATTGTCCTCCATAGCCGAACTGCAACAAGTACATGCCGCTTTTGACTATGCGTTTTCCATTTTTTTTAACTTACTTTATCAAATATGCATTTTATAATGCGTTTTTTTTTTTGAAAATACCTTCAATCATGAGTCTTACTTATAACGTTTTTTAAAATTTCCAATCTAGATAGAAAAATACTTTTGGAATTACCTATTTAGATAAATATTTTTTTAAAATACCTAAAGGGTAAATGAGCCGTGTGTTTACAACAAGTAGGCATGGAACCCTATCTGCCACGTGCCATCATTTTACTGGTTGCTTTGTTGTCTCCTTTATCACTACTGACTGCACTTGTAGGAGACTCTGGAATATAGATGGCACAATCCTTTTGCCACAAGTTTTCAAAGGCCACAAACTTCGGCCCTTCAAAAATTTATTTATTCTTTTGGGCCTCCCACAAACAAATTTATAGCCATTGGATGGATACAAGAGATGTATCTACTAAAATGGTTTCGGAACTCCACTGGAAATTGTGAACATAATAGTGCCACAAAGTTCAGTTAGCAACTCATAATTGTCACAGCAGCAGCCAGATATCTTCAAATAGAGTTAGCTAGGAAAATAATTCTCTAATGCATGCATTGCAAATTTGTTCACTTTTAAAATAATGCAATTAATCCTTTGTTTTTAAAAATTTTGTAAATTAATAATCCCTTTACTTAAAAAAATTTGCTTAAAATAATACTGCATCCTCTGACAGCTAGGAACAGATAACTTGTTTAAAACAATTAATTCTGGTTACACAACTATAGTAATAACACCATGCAAATCTATAGTAATAACACCCTTATTTATCTGTTGCTTCTATTTAAAATTATCTTATCATACTAAAAGTTCCACGCGTTAGCAATTGAGAAAAAAAGTATTTTTTTCATTTAACTCTTGCTAACTACAAATGTAACATCAGCAACTGAAACAAGCTTGCTTACAAAAAATGCGACGTTTCTTGTTTCAAGGAATATTCTAAAGGGAATGCGAGATTAAGCCAAGCTGCGTTTCACGCACCAAGGGCCACTATAATTCAGAGTAAGAACAAAACTCTAATAAAAATAAATAAAAAATTGCACTGTCAAGAAGTACAGCAGCATATATACATTGTTATTAGTCACCAAAACCACTGCAATTTAGCTTAAGGAGAAGCATATTATGTCCCGTCCAGTCAATTCAATTAATTAAGCTGTAATACATAAATTGTGTATGTACATTTGATCGCCCGTATTAATCATTTCTCATTCATAGGTTCCCATAATTACTTTTGTCTCTTCCAAGGTGAGACGTTAAAAATATTAACTCAGGGAAAGAAAAACTAAATTGTAAAGACCATGCAAGCATTAATTAACATTTAAAAGAGGTGAGAAGGGGAGGTATATAAGAATGATATTCAGATTTTCATACAAAATTCAGACGCACAAAATTCATTTCCGAGACTTCATCCCCTCTTTACATACATTGAATAGTTGAAACCATGTTGGGGAATTAGACATCAGTCCTTCAATGGGCCCCTCTTTTATAAGGGATGCAACAGTGACCACAAGAGTTGGATATTGTACTAATTATCTAAAATTATAAAGACAATCAATTACATCCGGGGAAAAAATCTCAGGGCTTCCCCAATATAGAAAAAGAATACATCCTCGTTCTCAAAACCCTGTGATTCTACCTGTAAACATTGTTAGGTTCCCCACACATGACCAGAAGCTTCCTCCAAAAATTTATTGTCTCCAGCAACAAACCTATGGAAGTGCTCAGGTCTGACTCAGAAAACCTTAATCGCACTTGATGTTTCTGTAAATCCTCCTCACAAACAAATTTGAACCAAGAAAACCCACAGCTCCTGCACATACAGAGAAAAATTAAAACCCAATTCTTGAGATAAGGATGCAAGCATTTATGCAGGACAATAGGAAGAAATGAGGTTTATTCAATACACGATAAGATATCCCAAACGTCAGCAGGGTGAAAATCTACAATCAAACCGAAGACTTACCACATAGAATTCCTAGTCCAAGAGAAAACATCAAAGTGTATCCAAAATAGAAGCTGGTTTGGAAGAAGCCTGACATCTTTGTCTTCACATAGTAGTAGTATATTGAGTACAAATACACATAAACAGCTGTTGAGGCAGCTGAAAAGAAAGAAGTCCATTGCCAGTGGTAGTTCTCAGCATTTAATAAAAAGTATGTCCCCACAATTGTCACACAAACAGTAACAATGATAAGAATCAGAAAGACGAGCAGCATAAAGCCATATACATAGTACACCTGTATGCCACATAAGAGGAAAAAATATATAAGCCAACAGTGCACATGTTCACTCAGCTTCCACTTAAATATGAACATATTTGCTTAAAAAGACCAGTATCAAGAATTATTTTCCTTGAAATTGCTCTCATAAGGAACGAGTTAACTTCTATAACTAAACCAATAAGCAAAAAACAAACTCCATAACAAGTAATAGTACAGTGATTCACCTTGTAGTTCCAGAAGGAAGTGAATACGAAATACATTTCAATGAATATGCTGCCAAAGGGTAGCAGTCCTCCCATCAGAGAAACCACAGAGGGTGTGAGGTACCACTTCTTTTCAGGAATAGGGCGAGGAATAGTCTTCACACGACAGGGATTATTTGGAGCACCACTCCAGTTTCTTCCAACAACTGTACCAAGAAGTGCTAGGGGGAAAGAGATGAAAGCCCAAATGACAAATACAACCACTATTGTGCCAAATGGGATTGCTGCTAGAGACCCATAGAATATAGCAATTGTGTTTAAGATAAATCCAATTCCAAAGCACATGAATGGGAACAGAGAAGCTGTAAGGATCATGGATTTAATCCAGTTTTTACCTAACAAACAGATAAAAATAGTTATATAATCATTCAAAACAAAAGAGAGAGAAGGCTGAGACAAAGCCACCCAAACAAACTTGAAGCAAAGATACAGAAACTTAAATGAGATTCTTACCCCCATTTCGTGAGTACATTCCTCCACTCACATAACCAGAAATGAAAGATGTGAGTGCATAACACACAATGAAGGTTGTGACAATTGCTCCTCGCCTGAGATACACAAGGAAGGAAACTTACAAGACATTCAATGAAAAAGGAAGGGAGAAACAACATAAAGTCTCAACTAGAATGAGGCATAAATAGCTGAGATATACAAGCAGCAATTGCCACATGCTTATTACATGAAGTATAATTTGTACACATCTACAATACCATTGAATGATTTGATCAGAAGGTTATGCACATACCCAACATACAACATCCCAACAATAGCCAGCAAGATGACAAGAAGAACCAGCAATGCCAGTTGAGCACCAGTGCCAACAACAGCAGAAAGAATAACTAAATTGCGAGGAGGCCGAAAAACATCACCATGCACAAGTTTCCAGCCAGATTCTTCATTAACATCTCTCTCCTGTAATCATGTAAGTAATGACCAAACATTTGACAATTAGAACCACAATGATTTTTCTAGAGAGAATTCATATTCCATAAATAAATAAGAACAGATAAAAGTCAAGAAATCATTACCAGAGTTTCCAAATCATCATCTTCCCGAGCATATTTTGCATAGTCATTTCTCAAAGTTCGCATCAATATCATTGACACCAATCCAGTAAGGAAGATGACCATCATGAAAGAGTTAAAAATGGAGAACCAATGAATCTAGGGAAAAGAAAAAGAGGAGCAAAATTTTCAGTGACTGAGCTAAGGAAGGATCAACATGGATGAACACAGCAATAAACCAACCATAAACATCATTTCAATTTTAAAAACAAAGCTGTACTGCACCTGATGCTCAAAGAAAGGATAGTCCAGGTAGACATCAAACCGGCGCCCAAAAGTGACATTAGTAGGAATCCATTTGACAGAATATGTCATGTCCAAATGTCTTCCTGCTTCTAAAGGCTTTGGGATATCCTGAGTGAGATTGACATGAATGATCTGCAAGAAAACAGATCTTAATGTGAGACTTCAAGGATCACAAAACCTTTCATAGGATAGAGTAAGATATTTAAATAACTTCTGACCTGATCATTGTTGTATTTAACAATAATGTTCTTGTGCGTGTAAAGGACATGCTTGCCATTATCACTGTTCTTATCAGGATGTAGCTCACCAACATATCCTTAAATGAAGAAGAAATATCTTTGATAATGAACAATAAATGAAATACAAAAATCATATCAAATGAAGAGAAAGATGAAGAGGCAGTTCTAGCCATACCCCACAAAGGTAGATCATCTGAACTTGTGTTTAGCGCATCACGCAGCAAACCAAAAGAAATATGAAAGAACAAATGCAATTAAGTCAGTTAAAAATGGAAATGAAACCCAAGAATGGTTAAATTAAAAACATACAAGGAGGAGCAGCCTGCAGAAGTAACAAGCCCTCACTCACAACATTATGACAATCGAGACAGAATAATATTGATTATCTGATACCAAGTTATTGAAAATTGCTTAAGAGAAATGACTTCATGTAGAATTCTTACTTTCATATTTCTTTTAATTACAGTGATAATACTTTGAAAAATTAACACTTGCATGGTATGAAACAATGTTTACAACTTCATACTAGGAATTATTAAATTAATACTTCTTTGATTCTTTCAGTTCCGGTGGTGACTATAAATATCACAAAATAACCAGCCTGGTGGATCTCCGGTCATAATAATTACAGGATCAAAATGCAACAAGACATGGCTTCCAGGATGAAGCATATATAGCAGTGTTTCAAGCATTTCAATGTCAACCAAAAATAAATGTCATCATGCAGATATGTATACATCTATAACCATACTATTGTAACGAAACTAACAACCCAACTACATCCATTCTTAATTAACATCAATGACCAGAATATGTATTTAATTTTATATTTTTATTAAAACCATATCAGTCTTGGTTGCAAGGGAACATAGAGAAAGAATGCCCATGATTTAAATTAGTTGGCAATCACATGAGAAAACCAATCAAGATGCCTCATAAACTTTTAACTTCTTTTCTGTCTTTATTTTTTAATAAATCATTTATTCTATTGTGATGTGAATTAAATGGATCTTTCCTTGAGTTGGTTCACTTGGATAAAAAATTAAGGTTATAACGAAAACAAGTTAAAATTGAGATTCAATGATGCCAAAAACAAAAGAAAAAGAAAGAGAAGGAATGGAGGAAAACGACATAGCTTCAATTCTACGAAGAAAGAAGTGTGATACACTCGATGTGGAATCCCCACAAAAGTACCAGAAACCTTTGATAAGTTCCAAGCAGTGGTTCTTTTCAAGAACCTTAAGAAGCATAAAAGTTCTCTCAAAGAGGAAAACCTCAATTTTATTATCATCAAAGTTACCCCTTAAAGAGTTTTACATCAAACTAGGACCCTAAAGGCCCAATAGCCACTATGATCCAACCCACTAACATAATAAAAGAAAAGTAAACAAATCCTAAAAAGACTCAATAACCATTGTGATCAAGTTCATTAACATAATAAACTAAACCTACATTACTAATTACTAAAGTAAACAAAAAGTTCTAACCTAAAATATAAACGAAATAGGAATTGGACTAAACTAAGTTAAAATTGATCCTCTTCTAAATCTTCATTTTGAACACAATGGACTAGTCTTGTATTCTTTTTTTCAATATCTAGGGTTGCCTTAAACATAGTTATGATTATCTAATTTAAGGTTTCTTTGATTTTCTTTGTTTTTGACCTCGTCATAAGACCTCCAAGTCTTTGTAGGAGATCCTCCTCTTTATCTCCTTCATTCTTTGTCATTATTCCTTCTTTATTTTTATCACATTGTCACAGCCTCAAGAATCAGGTCAAGTCTTTTTAATTAACTTTAAAACAGTAAACACATACTAACTTAATCTAGTAAGCATCAAACTAGGCCTTACAACATTTCCAAAGTAAATGCATTAGTACAAGTGCCATCCAAACTTCAGCTAGCACATGATGTCTCATCTATTCTGCTTCCAGTATGTCTTGAAACTGATTCTCAAGATCACTTCATGGCATGTTCACTCTCCTCTGGGGTTGATTGAAAGGTTTCATGACCTAAAACTACCTGTAGCCTCCTATAATGGGATTTCCCTGATGTTGATTCTCAGGCTGTAAAATAATGCAGTAGACTGGATAGCAAAGACAACAAGCAAGGGGCTGTACGCGGTGGAATGGAAATTTTATTTCCCTCAGTCCCTTTGGTTTGTATTCTTCAATCAAACAGGAGTTTTCCCCCCAATTTTAGTGATGTGTGTTTCTTAATTTTTAGGTGTTTGCTGCTTCTTGTATAAACTTTCAAGTTGTGTTTATGTTATCCTTCATCTTACTGTAATGCCCAAAGAAAAATTTTCTGCAAATTTCTAGCAGTTCTTGAAAGTATGACATTCTATAAGTTCTCATAGTAATAAGTGAAAGAAACAATGCAAAACATACCCATGAAGAATTCAAACCAGTAATTATTCTCTATTGCATCCTTGAACTGTTTCATCTTTGCATCATCAAGTACTATCTGGCAAAAGACAGTCTTATCCACATTTCCTGAAAACAAGAGTATCCATTTTTTGTCAACTGATAGCTCTTCTATGAAATACATATTATAGCAGAAGCCTTCATACTTAGGAACTTTATCTCAATTTGGCTATCTATGAGTTCATTGCCACCCAGGACCTCGCCAAGACCACCCCATTTGTGTGCAGCAGTAGCACTACTAGATGGATGACAAAATGGGAGGCTGTAATAGTTGTATGTTTCTTGTGGATTGTTATAAGGACCAACTTTGTTTACCCAAAGGGCAACTGGTTCATCTCGTTGATACTGCAATGAAAGAAATACATCCTTTTAAAAACAGAAGCCATTCCCCATTTGAAATTACAAATGAAATATACATATTTAATCTGTTTCACCAGCTTAGTAGGAAAAAAATTCTGGGATAACAGATATAATATAGGGATTGGATTAAAAATTACAACTGATTAAGAATATTGATAAGTAGAAGCCACATCCATATAGGAAACCACAGAATATGAACTGAATCAAAAAAGAATCATGAAACTGACAATTAAGCAAAGAAAAACAGAAGAGATACTATGTTATCAAGGGGATTTATTTGAGTTCAGTTTGCTGTATGTTAATCATTATATAATTTATGGTTGACTTTGAGAACAAATATTAAGACACTCTCAGATTGGCAGAGCATATTGTAAAGCTCAATATTTTAACCTTCTAGCAAACATGTAATAAAAAGATGCAGCTGGTGTCCACATCAAGTCAATCTCAAATTTGCTTTAAAAAGTCAAAATCCAAAGTCTTCATTCTGGAAGCCAAATGTATTCAGAGGACCAGTTGACAATGTTGTCAGATGAAGTAATAAACACAACACATAAGATGATGCCCTGATTTCAAACAGTACTTTAAGACTTTAAAAGCATATCAAACTAATGCTCCATTAAAAGCTTATGAAAGGGATTTTATCAAACGTCTTGCAAGCCAATCTTTCACATTGGAATTGAAACCCTTTCAACTCTAAAAATATTGCTATCAGAAAGCAGAGAGGACTGCTCACAGGCTCACAGCTGTCAAATTCAGTTTTAGAAATTTTAACCCAAAAGAAAAAGGTAAACAAATTGGGTTACCCTGCTCCACACCAATCTTTGCAATGCTGAAAAGATTACCGACATATAGCACACACAGACTACAAAATAAAGAACTATCTTGCTTGCATGCTGACATCATGTGTGTAAGCTAAGATTTTTTAAATAACCAAACAACAATAAATTGCCTTTTCACCAATTTCAGCCGATGCCATGCTGCACACATCTCTATGTGGGTCCTTTTATGGCTTCAGTGACAAGCGATGCATACATTACAACAACAAACTAGAAATCAAATCCTAATCCACAAGCAAGGTGTTCTCACCTGACACCTCTATACAGTTTGGTGTTTCAAAACCCCTACTAAGCTCAATTCCACCACCCTCAACTTGGAAACTAAAACTAGCTCAACATTAAATGGAAATTCTTAACATTCAAAAAACAAGAAATGATCCAAGATCATCAATTAATAATAGAACTGAACGAGGAAGAAGAAGTCAAATTGAATCTAATGCGCAAAGAAAATGGCAAGCATTGAACAGCAAACACCCGCATTGCACAGACACCAAGATGAGCACAAGCAAAAACCCAGTTGAGATCTAACACTTCAAAGACCCAACCATTCCAATCTTAAGAAGCAATTCTAACAAAGAAAGAAAAAAATCCGAAGCTAACTGGTTCAAATTCAGTGCCAGTAACAGCTAAAAACCCACGCGTTTGGCAGATCCAAATCCCAATTCAGCAAAGGAAGAGTAGATCGAATCGGAGAGAAAATAAAGAAACAAAAAGGGTTTGGGAAATGGGGAATTACCTTGTGATCTGACTCTGAAGCGAAGGCCGAAGAAAGAAAGAGAGAGAGGAACAGCAAGAAGAAGGAGAGGGATCGGGATTCGAAGGACATGACGGTGATTGAAGACTCGGAGAGGAAGAGGGAGAGAGAGAGAGAAAGAAAGAAAGGAGAGAGAGAAAACAGAACACAAGACAATAGAAGAGAAGAGAACTTAAGACAGCACGGACTATAATGGTAATTCACGTCGTTGAAGAATGAGAAAAGGTTCCAATTACATTGTATTCAATGAAATCAACGACGATGGTTGATGGGTGAGACTTAATTACGGTTTTTGGGTATTCCAGGAACGTCCACTGAAACTTTCTTCAATGACTGTGAATTTCCATCTTGGGCTATTTGCCTCAGAATCTATGGGCCATCTTTTGGGTTTTGGGCCCATTACTTTTATTTTTTTCTGCCCACCTTTGTCGCAGGGAGATCAGGGACCTCTTCTTGTAAGGAAAGCAACACCCTGCTGAAATAATAACAATCATGATTACTATGTCATCAAATTATTAGCTTAAGCGAGGTTTAAGGGATTTTTAGTAAAAAAAATACTTATACGGATTGTATACCGGAATGGTATTTGTACACAGCAATAGTATTGTTGTTCCATACTTTCATTCATGTTTTTATCCCATGATGAATCAGAAAACTGCTTAATATGCTAACTTCATTTTCATGTATAATTATTGCACATATTAATTGAGATGAAGCGTAAAATCTGTTAAATTAATTGGTGGGGTCTAATTTGTGCGTTACGTGTAACTTGCTTGTATATGGTTTGAGTGGTTTAAAAACCTTCCTAATTAAAGCGAAGATTTAGTGCGTGTAGGAATGTGATGTAAACAGTGTTAAGACATCGTTTCTTAGGTATAAGTATTATTTCTGAATTAAGTAAATCCGAGGATATGTGTATTTTATTTATTTTTTTGGTCTGTAATCTTTTCCTATGTTTAGGCTTTCTATGCATATATGTCTCACTTTGTCTATACTCATCATGTGTGTTATTTTCATAAAATCAAAATTAAAAAAATAAACAGTAACGTTAACTTATATATCTTTTTGTTTATTCCCGTTAAATTTCAGTTCTTAAAGAAAATATATATTTTGCAAGCATTTTGTTTATGGATAATATTTATTAATTACTTGTTGTTAAAATGTCTTATTTTTATTTCAAAGAATTTCAATCTAAACTATATCTTACTAATTTAATATTATAAATTTATTAATTTTAAATTAACTTAAAATTTACTCTTGTGTCTTTATGTATTTTCATTATTCCAATTTTGTGTTATGTTGAAAATAAGTTCTATTACAAACATACAATAGAATAGTGATAAAATATTTTTTATTATATATATGTTTTAATAAAACAAAGTAAAAAGTTAAAAACTAATCCAATTCATTCGGCCTTAGATTGGATTTTCAGTGTTATAAAAATGAGTTCAGATATTGATTTGGTTAATACATTATTGGTTCAAGTAGTAAATTGTTCTTTAATCGATTGAATCGATATTATTAATATTTGTAAATTTTAAAATTTTTATTTATAAAATTTTAAAAAAATTATAATACTATTTAATAAAATATAATTTTTATATATATTAAATTTAAACATCAAGATAATTATCATACAGATACTAATTAAATTAACAACAAGAAAAAATTTAACATACAAAAAATTATTTAAAAAACTAGAAAATAAATTTAAAATATAATTAAATAAATAAAATTTTATATAATATAGGAATATTTAAATAAAATGATTACAAAATAAAATCGTAAAATACACATTAACTAGTATATATTTTTAATATACTCTTAAAATAATTTAAAATTTAACTTTTACCAAATTTTATAAAATAGAATTTATATTTACTAATTCTAATATATTAATAATACTTTCATTCATTAATTTTTAATTAATTAATTTTCAATTACTTGTCATTATAACAATATATAATATAATAAAAAATAGTAGTGTGAAAATTTACAGGTTATATATATATATATATAAAGCTGAGCTTTGTTATAAGAAATAATAAAAAAAAAAGTACGCATGAGACTATGAGAATCAACTGGAGCTTGATGTTTGACGGCTTTTCATATAATAGTTTTTTTCAAATTGTAAAATCTGAACAGTTTATATATTATCAGAGATTGTATTACTTATATTATGTGTTAAATTTTAATATTTATATTAATTTAATAATTTTATATAAAATAAAAAAAAATTAATTTAATTATTATTTAAAAAAATTTATTAAATAAATTATATATATATATATAATTTTATACAATATAAAAATTGATAATATTTTATTTTAATGATTTATATATTATTTAAATATATGTAAATATTAATGATTAAATACTATATCTATCTATTTTTAAATTTTTTAAAATTTGATATATAATTATAAATATATTAAAATATAATTTATTGAATTAATAAATCTTATACTATATATAAAATTATTAAATTCATATAAAAATGTTAAAGTTTGATATTCAAAATTAATAAATTCTGACTCATTTAATTTTAATAAATCAATTGGATCTCGAAATTTATAAATAAATCAATTGGCCAGCAAAAATATTGAAAAAGTAGAATTTGATCCAACGATTTTTTTCCCTCCCAAAACTAATATGATTCAATTCGCCAATACCCTTATTTGTATTTAATTTTTTGATTGAATGTAGTTTTCATGGGAGCTTATCTTAATTTTGTTTGCATTATTATTAATTAATTTTAAATATATTTTACTTTCCTAGTCTCTAAACTTTTATTTCATTAATGTTTCAACTCTAGCTACCTTCTAAATTTATATGAATTATTTTAATAATATTATCTAATTTTCTTACTTTTTCTTATGATATTTTTAATCTTAAAACTAATCTTACATAGGAAAATATCCATGGTAAAACAAAACAGCACTAAAAATTAATTGGGAATCCAACATTTTACATATACAAGTGGAGTTATATATTGTTTAGAATTGAGAGACTTTTTACGAACAAGATTGGGCTTAACTATAAATTTGTTTTGAATATAAATATAAATACACAGTGGCGAGAAAGAAAAAGTGAGAAGTAAAATTATTGTATCACATAGAAGAGTGGAAAGACTACGAGAGAAAAGAAGCAGTTCTCCCCGCAAAGAAATTCTACTCTTTTTCGATCTTCGGTCCAACGATCACACAGGTATAATACCTTAAAATTATTCTCGCATTCTTCATGAATTAGAATGAGTTTGGAATTTAATTCAATTATAAAAGCTAATTTATAGGATTATTTTTTATATATTTAAATTAAAATATCTTTTTACGTTTACATCGAAAACAGATTTTAGTATCATATTAAAATTAAACTTGAAGTATAATGCAATCTTAAAAGTTAATTTATAGGATAATAATTAAGCTTTAAATTCAAATTTTAATATTATATCAAAATTTATCTTAAATCTGTCTCACAAACTTCATGTTTCAAATACCTATTTCAAAATATGTAGGAATGTATTAGTAAAATTTAAAAGCCAACAATAAATATATAATATGAAAATAATCTTCATTCTATAAATTAAGTTTTAAAGTTAAGTTAGATTTTAGATTTAATTTTAATAAATTTAATATTATATTATAATAAAAAATAATAAATTATTTTATTTTATATTTAAAATAAACATGATTTATATATATGTATATTTATATTTAAATATAAATTATTATTTTTTTATATTTTTCTACTGTTGATCATAAAATGTAAAAGAATGTAAATTAGTTTGTATTTCTCAAATAAAAAAGAGATAAAAAAACATATTCCATTATATTCTGCTCCATTCAATCTTATTTCAAACGATCAAAATAATACAACGTATTTCATTAGACTCTGTTTATTTTCTTTTACCGATCCAAATACAACTTTATTTTCTGTTTAATCTTAATATTTGTTTCTGAAAATTATTATGCCTTCGATAAAGGTAAGCGTACACACAACCGCATGAATTGATAGGCATTAGCCATTGGATGCCTCAAAAGTCGCTTCCGTGAAATAAAAAATCTTGAATACGAAGTTTGGTGGCGTTTGTTTTATGATTTTTTTTTTATGAATAATACCTCTCTTTTTTAATGAGAATGTTTTGAGATTTTTTTATTTTAATTAAGTTACATAAATTTTTATATATTTTTTATTTTTATTAATTTTCATACTATTTTTAATTTAATTAAAGTTTTAAATTTTGGTATATTATATCAAATTAAAGATATTTTTATATATAAATTAAAATTTAAAATTATTATAACATTAATTACTTTTAATTAACTTGTTTTTTTAAGAAAAAACCCATAGACGGGTAATTTGAATAATAACTTCAGTGATTATTAACATTTTAGTTAAATTAAATATTTAAATTCCTTTCTTTTGAAAAATTAATAACACAAGATTCTTATGTTAAGTTAATTCCTTTATATTCGTTTAGTATTATTGAATTTTTTTTATTTTATTAATTTATAAATTATAATATATAAATAAATAAAATATTTCTGAAATCCTAAAATTATAACAGTATTTTATAACACTTATTTAATTTTAGTTTAAATTTAATTTTATAAAATTCAAGTATTTGTATATTGGTAACATCATTCTTTATTCATGTTTATTTTATTAAATTTATCAAATTGTATCAGTTTTCTTTCATTGATTCCCAAATTTATTCGCTTTACATGCTTAATTTTATCTTTTAAAAGTTATTTTTATTTTTATCAAATTATATAACTTTTTATGTTAAGCATTTAATTTTTAAATTTTAAAATATTAATTTAAATTAAATTTTAAATATTTATATGTAATAAATTTAAAAATATTTTTATAAATAAATTAAATTTTAAATTATTGTTAGATTAATCAATCTTATTTTAAATTTTAAATTTGGATATATCCAATCAACAGAGGTTATATATTACTGTTTTAATAATTTATTTCCTTGTTTTTATATTTAATTTTAATTTTTTTAAAATTTTATTATATAATATAATATTTATTATTATTATTATTTTATTTAATTTTTAAAATATCCGTGAAATGTACGTATAATATGCTAGTTATTTCTATATATTATTTTTTTATATTTTTATTTTTAATTTTAAATTTATCCGCGCTAGTTTTTAGGCGTGTTTTATCCTAAAGGATTAATAAAAAAATGACATCCTGTGATTTTTTTCCGGTAATTATGACATCATAAGATATTTGAAGAAGAAGATAGAATAAAAATTTCATACCTAACCACCCTAATCTTTACGTTAAAATACATTTAACTAGAAAATGCTTTAGTTATTATTATACTTGTTGTCTAATAATGACAGAATCACGCTTAACCTTTTTTTTCCAAGAAAATCTCAAATTCAGATTATTTTCTACTTAATTTGCATACCCTTATCTTCAGTTTCAAACAGCTTAACTAACTCTGTTAATCGAAGATCTATTTGATACGAAAAGATGAATACAAAAGAGTAATGATAATTTTTTTAATCATTTTAAATTTAACTGAAATTTAAAATTATCCTTCTGATTCGGAATTTTTTTTCCTATCACGCGTTTTCTGAACCTAAACCATGTTTAATAGTTTGGTTATCATCAGGGTTTGATCTATCATGGACCTGTTCTAGCGACTTATTGTGGTGTTTGAAGAACAAAAACGAAAGCTTGGAAAAAAAAAAAGGGTATGGAGAAATACGAGGTAACGAAGGATATAGGGTCTGGGAATTTTGCAGTGGTAAGGCTTATGCGTCACAAAGAGACCAGAGACCTCGTTGCCGTCAAATTCATCCCACGAGGCCACGAGGTATATGGTGTTGCTTGTTTCGTCATCCACACAACTTATTCCCATGCACTCAATTATGTTGGAACTTATTGTTGTCGACTCGTTTACTTTATTTGTTGTTTTTCATAAAAAAAAAAGTTAATGGTTTTTGGCAGATTAATGAGAAAGTGACAAGGGAAATCATAAACCATAGATCTCTTCGCCATCCGAATATTATTCAGTTTAAGGAGGTATGGTTTATTTTAGTTGAAGGTATTTTTTTTTAGAATGATAAAAACATAATGTTTAAATTTAAATTTTTATATAAATTATTTTAATTCTTAAATTTTACCTATCTTTCAATTCTAATGACTTTAGTTGAAAGTAATTATTTTTTTAAAAAAAATTCTTGAATGAATCAAATTTATTTTAAAATTGTAGATCATTTAATTAAATTTTAACAACTTATCCTTTCAACAAATTAAATATTACAGAAAGAAAATCATCTTTAAAAGAAACGTGATATACATTTTCTAAATTTAATTTGTTAAAATCTAATTGAATAAGGCGTGGTTCATTTGAGAATTTTTCATATATGCTTATATGCATTATTAAGAATGGAATTTGAACTTTGTAGGTGGCTTTGACCGGAACACATCTTGCAATAGTTATGGAGTATGCAGCGGGTGGAGAGCTGTTTGATCAAGTTTGCTACGGAGGATTACAGGAAGACCATGTTCAGTTTCTTTATAAGATTGAAATAAACATAAAAAAAAAATTGAATTGAAAGAAAAATGGGAGAAAGAAATATTTTGAATTTTATCTATGAAAGTTAACTTTTTAAAAAAAATTTTAACTAAATAAAAGAAAATATATTGTTATCCGATATTTTTGTTTTCATCTTTTCCAAACAATTATATGTTTTTCTCTCTTTAATTTACTCCTATTTTTCTGTTTTTTTTCTTCTACATTTTATTACACGTGCGAATAAGATTGGTCTTATATAAGTTGTTTCTCATGATGTTCTTGTGACTTGTGAATGTTTCAGGCTAGGTATTTCTTCCAGCAGTTGATTTCAGGAGTTAGTTATTGTCATGATATGGTAAATGACAATATATTAGTCTCAGAATGGATCTTTGTTTGAGAGTGTGTGTTGACACTGATAATTGACAGTAACATGTTTTTTTTTTACAGGAAATATGTCATCGAGACTTGAAGTTGGAGAATGTCTTATTGGATGGCAGCACTGCTCAACGTCTTAAAATTTGTGATTTTGGCTATTCCAAGGTCCAATTCTGAAACTGATATCAATCCTAAATGCTTTTATAAAACCGAAACCGTAAGTTTTTACATTCAAATTCATCCGTTGAATTTTTTTTAAATAAATAAATAAATTTATAATAATTAAATTTAAGATGTATATGAAGATAAATTATTGTGCAAATATAAAAATGTTAGTACCCTTTATAAAATACTAGTGACTAAATGATTCATTGCAGTCATATCTACTTCATTCGCGGCCTAATTCAATGGTGGGAACTCCAGCCTATGCTGCACCAGAGATTTTATTCCGTGAAGAATATGATGGAAAGGTAATAAGATGTCGTTTGCTTTATCAATTTTTTTATAAAAATATTGTTATGTTTTTATTTTATTTTATTTTAAAATTTGTATAAAAAAATTATAAATAAAAAATAAAATAGAAACAAGATGTCATATTTATAAATAAAAGTAAAAAGAAAGAGAAAATATTTTTGTAAACTTAAAGGCTTCAACAAGCATAGTGAGAATTCTTTGTTAGAGTAAAATAGGAAATAAAATGTTTCAATAATTTCAAGTGTGAAGCACTAAAAATGTCTTAGAGGAAACATTTAAGTACATTTGGCTGGCCCTAATAGGATTAACTATGGTTTGATGAGTGTTTTCTGTGTGTTTTGTTCATTTTTTTTGGTTAACGTGTTCTGTTTTGTACTTGTTCAGTTGGTAGATATATGGTCCTGTGGAGTAATTCTATATGCGATGCTGATAGGTCTATTGCCATTTGTGGACAAAGATGATTCCCAAAATGTGAAGAAAACCGTACATGTAATTTGCTTTATTTTTCAGCTACTTCAATTGATAGATCCATGCATGTTCTATGTCTACTCTTTTTGATTCTATTTTTGTATACAGCGAATTATGGCTGTTCAATACAGCATCCCCAACAATGTTTGCATATCTCAAGACAGCAAAAATCTGATATCTCGCATTCTTGTGGCAAATCCAGCCAAGGTATGTATATGCTATGACTATGCTACTAAGCACTATTTCATACTATATTCATTTCATTATTTTATTTGGAACATTGTCACAAAAACTTAGACTATGGCATAAATGAGGCTTCATATTACTTGGTGTATGTTGTAATTCTGCTTTATAATTATGTTACAGAGAATCACCATGAAGGAAATCAAGTGCCACCCATGGTTTTTAAAGAATTTGCCTAAGGAATTGACACAAGGGGCTCAAGATGTATGCTGCAGTAAAGAAAATGCAACCTCTTCTCTTCAAAGTATAGAAGACATCTTGAACATTGTCAAGGAGGCTAAAACTAAACCTACAGCTTCCATTTCAGATCAATTGGGGGGTTTGGCATTGGAATAGAAGAAGTAACTGGAGAAATAGCATATGTTGAGGTGGGTGGTGTCATGTATGAGAAAAGACTCAAGGAAGCTAAGACCATCATTCTTGTTTGTAATAGTAATTAATTGAATTAGATTTATGACATATAATATATAGTTGAACTATATAGTTATATTGATATGGTACAAGGTATTGGAATTTATGAGTCTTTGGTTTTCAAAGCAATGGGATTTGATATGAAAAGGGAAACACAGATTAGAAGTGAGTTATGATCTTTGTGTGTTCACCACACCACTTGTCTCTGTCTCTGATAAGGATTTAGGGACAGGTTGCTATATGCCTATATCTTATTTGGCCCTTTTTCGGTTTTTGATTTCTTTGAGAGAAACTCTTTTAGTGGTTGAAGTAAGTACTAGTTGTAGGTGCAAGTTTTATGATTATTGTTATCTACTTTTCTTACCTTTTTAGACTACATATAGATTGATGAAGAGGACGAAATGGAATGAAATTAGATGAATGATTGAAGGTATTTTATTTTATTTCATCAAAAACAAAATTTCTTCTTGTAAGTTTACAAGTATGAGATGAAATAGTTTTTTCTTTTTTACTTGTAATAAAATTATCTAAATAATAAAATAGTAATTTACTTCCACTTCATTATGATTTATCTTATTGTTTTTCTATTTAACTTATCATTAAATATCAAAACATAGTTTTCAGTGCCTATTTGGTGTTCAAGTTTGAGTTTGAAAATGATAAGCCCTTTTATTTTTTTAGATCAATTTGTTTTGTAACAACTTTAAATAAAATAATTAAATTAATAAAATTATTAAAATATTGTTATAATTTTTATGCCGAGCGATTAGCGTTAATTTTATAATTAGAATCATAATTTTATGATAATTTTGTAGGTTTGGTTTACATTATAACAATTTTAAATTTAATGATTAAATTAATAAAATTCACTTTATGTAGAAAACTATGAAATGTTATTTTATAAATTTCAGTATCTGGTATCAATCTTATTCTCCCCTTCCCCCTCTCTCTCACACAGTGTGTGTCAAGAACCCTGAAACGAAAGAATTTTAAGATTAATCTTCCACTTTTAGCAAGTCATGTTACTTCTATATCAATTATCTCATTTTTTATATTATTTCTTTCATATATTATTGTTTAAATTTAATCAATTTCAATTAAAAAATTAAATTTTATGTTTCCCACTTTATTATAAATTTGAATGTCCACTCATAATTAAATAAGGGAAATTTTAGAATAAATACATTCATTTTTGGTAAGCCATATATAACTTTTCTAACTTTAAACATCTCATATTTTTCTCCTAAATATTATTACTTAAATTTAGTTAATTTTATTTAAAATTTTAATTTTGACTCATCATAACATATATAAAAATGATATGCTTTTATTCAAATAATTTATATTTTTTCTTAATTTTAAAAATTTTATCTTTTTAATATATTCATACATAATAAAATAGAATCGTCATTATCAATAATAAAAACATTTATTTTTTAAAAAATATATAATTTTACCATTATTTAATAATATGGTATTTTATATCTTTTCACTTCAAGTTTAAAATTAATCGTACAATAAAATTGTTAATATAAATTGAAGTTCATATGAAAAATACTAAAATTAACCTGTCAAAATTTAAATGAGACACTATATTACTTTAAAAAAAGTAGTAACATCGAGCTGCTTCAATAATCCGTTCACAATTGTAAATGCTAAACTTAGGAAAGTGGCTTTGACGATAGTTATCCTTTAAAGCCATTTGATTTCTAAATTCTAATTGGCCCATAACAAATTAGACGTTACTAACTACTTCTTGTTACTTAAAGTGCCGGGAATTTTTTTCATTTAAACAAAAAAATCAGAAGAATTGAGTTCTAAGGACTCACTGAGATCTTTAAAGTTAAAAAAAAAAATACTTATAAAGATCCTTAGAAATTATACATCAACAATACTCTTACATCAACGATCAAATTTAATAATATATTTACTAAAAAAATAAAAAATACTTAATAGAATATTAAAAAAATTGAAAAAATTATTTTTTTATTTAAATTATTTTATTTTATATTCAAAGAAAGAATTAAATTTTATATACATTGTATATTTATAAAAGAAAAAATTAAGATAATAATTTTTATAAATAATTAAATTTCATTAATTCAACCGTTAAATTAATAAATTATATTATATAGATCATTCTTATAAAATTTTAAAAATTTTGATATTTAAAAAATTAATAGATAATATATCTCTTATAATATCAATTAGTTTAAATTTATTTAATAAAATATTAAATATTTTTAAAATTTTATAAAAATAATATATAATATAATTTATTAATTTAACAATTAAATTGATAAAATTTAATGATTCATAAAAATTATTAAACAGAATAATTTTAAATAAAATTATTCTTGAAATAATTTAATTTTTCTTTTATTTATAATTTTTTTAACGTAAAAATAAAATTGAGATAAAAATATTTTTTAAGTATTTAATTATTAAAATTAAAAAAAATATATAATATTAATAAAAATTAGAATTTTTTAAATTTAAATAAATTTTTAATTTATATAAAAAAACTTATATTATTAATATATTTTTATTTATTTATTTTCACATATTTAAATAAAAAAAATTCTTTTTTATTTTTATTTTATTTTTATCCATTCAAATAAATTATTTCTATTTCTCAAATCATTACATCATTCAAACAAAAGTCTAAATCTATAACTTGATGAATCACGAATCCAACCTTTCCCATTTCAACTAACCCGTTGTTAGTTTTTATTTCTCTATTTTAAATTTAAATTTTATAAATAAAAAAAATAAAACGTTAAAAGAATATCATCCTCTTAATTAGATCCACCCACTTGACCTGGATTTATTGATACACAATTTAATTTCTGAATATTGCAGAAAGTCTTAGAAAAAAAAATAGATAATAATAATTAACATAAAAAAATTGTCTAAATAAGTAATTTCATATTTCGCCACCAATATTTGTTTTTGTCTGACCTTGCCTATGCCACTTGAAATTCATTCTCAAATTGCTGCGTGCATAGCTAATCATATCAACGTAATCTAATCATAATCATACATTTACTTTTTATGGAAGCTGTAAATTGTGATTACCTATAATCTTATAGGGTCAAGATTAATCTCAACTCATGTCAAGAAATGAAAAAGGAAAC
This sequence comes from Canavalia gladiata, assembly GCA_037954105.1. Taxonomy (NCBI): domain Eukaryota; kingdom Viridiplantae; phylum Streptophyta; class Magnoliopsida; order Fabales; family Fabaceae; genus Canavalia; species Canavalia gladiata. The sequence goes on along the minus strand of CM075658.1, from coordinate 9,412,486 downwards.
ATAAAAAAACACAAGGGAGGTGGTGGTACACTCTATTAGGACATCTGAAATGTCAATTTCGTTTGGCACATACAATGTATTCTCATGAAAAGTGATCACCAATCTTGCTAATAACAAGGCAATTGAAGCACTTTTTGCAAATTTTTAATAGAGCCACGAACGTGACTTTGATTGTGACTCTTATTGATAAAGACAAGCGTATTATTTACAAATGAATCTTGGAGTCCACATTAAGGGGATTATGCTTGGATCTCTTTGTCATAACTCATAAGAGAATATGTCATATCTATTCTTCCATGCTTCAGATTTGTTTTTCTTATCTTAAACCAAGCTTCTTTTTCGTCGTTTATGCATTTTTTTTAGAAAAAATAATGATAATTAGACCTTCAGTTATGAGGTGTCTAAATTAGAATTTATGAACGTACAATTTCACTGTGCACACTAGACTTCTTTTTGCTTCATACAAGTAATAATTAGGAAAAGATGAACTAGAGTCTAGAATCCCGTAACTAAATTTTTGTCTACTAAATGCAGAGGTATATATAGGATTTGACTTCTCATCATTACGTTAATTGCAAGACACTGTACTAATTAAACTAATTGAAAGCCTGGTAAATACCATTGGGACTAAAATACCAAACAATCATCATTCAATTCAGTAGGATTAACCTAACAATGAAAAATTATGATAATTTTTATGAAATTTTAAGTTTGAATTTTGTTTTTATTTATACATCAAATAAAACAACTATCATCATTTGTTGTTAATTCAAAACAAGTTAATTTATTTTATATGGGGTTGTTTGTTTGCTGAAAAATAAAATTTAATAGAAATTTGGGCCAACATAAAAAATATATATATTTCGTTTCGTAATATATGTATTAAATTTCAAATGGATCCATTTGGACTTTTCAGTATTACATTATTAATTCATTGAACGAGAATGAGTAGAATTCCTAAAGTTTGATTGAGAAAAAAAAATCAGTATTACATTATTAATTCCCTGAATGAGAAAGAGAATGAGCAGAACTCTTAAAGTTTAATTGAAGAAAAAAAAAGCTTGTCTCCTTTGAAACGAGGTAGCTGTTTAAAAAGCAAGATACAATTTTAACTGTTAATGAAAAATTAAATTTATCATAAAAATGTATAAAATATTAAAATTTGATAATTTTTTTTTCATTAACACATTTCAATTTCCGTTCTCTTAATCTCTACACTTTAAAAAGATAAATCTAGAGAAAATTTTCTTTCTTTCCTAAACTGTTAAATCCACCTTCAACATGATAAATGCGTATGAAAACTAGTTTTTTTTTTCCTCAAACAAGACAATAAAGAAAAGCACAAAAGTGAGTTAGGAAGACTTTTAATTACAATACCGCTTGGTCCTCCTTACTTTAAAGTAAGGAAATTAAATGAGAAAGAGACAATTAGATATCCAAAAAGGAGGTGAAAAGATATTATGAAACAAGGTGAAAAAGAAAGTTTGCTATTTTTGTTAAAAATATAAAATTGTTGTATAAGTTTCTTCCTTTGTCCTGTAGGGAGGCAGCATAATCCTATTTTCAATGTTATAAATCATCATCATATCTACTTTCTTCTTTTCCCAGATAATCAATTTAACTTTAACAGGGGAAGATCTGTTATTGTTGTTGAGTTATCAACTACCCTTGGGACTAGAGAGCTTTAATTGAAAAGTAGATTTCACATACTATTTTTTTAGGCTTTATGGGGTGTCATTCTTGGAGATTTTTTTTTCCTTCCTATGACTTAATTATGTCAGATACTGTTAACCTTTGCACAAAGGCTAGATTATTTTCCCTGCACAAATTCTTTCTCTTCTTTACAAGCTAAAAACCCTCTATTGACAATACAAATATACCAACATAAACATTTGGATCATGTATTTTAAAAATTGCAATCTAACCTACATAATTTTCTTTAAGAGCATGTAAATTCTGAAAAATTTTATTTTTAGAAGAAGTGAATGAATTTTGGTAGTATAATGTAAAAATATAAGATTTGAATTTAAAATTTTTAAATAAAATTATTTTATTCTTCAACCTTTATCATTAGACTAATTTTAATAGTTTAAAGAAAGAATGATTTGAGTACATGATCATGTAGTGATATTATAGTTAATTGGTCTAAAATTATTTTACATTAATTTATTTTTATTGATAAAACTAAATGTAGGTTTGTATATGTAAGATAAAATGCAAATGATGAAACTGTTCAATACATTGACAATTACTATAGGTTATAAACATTTTATTCAATATTAGGATATTAAGTGGAAATTCTCTCACACTAAGACTGTAGAAGCATACTGATACTTAGTTATCTCCTTCAGGAAAGATTCTAATTGAGCAATTAACTCTATAGATAAAGAAAAAGCATCAATTTTTATTTTTTTATCAAATACTATCTTTTCTTTTGATTTATTTTTTTTCAATTTCATTCCCATATACGCAACAGGGGGAAAGAATACAGCTCTTTGGTATGGAAAGACGTTTCTCGTACTTGAAGTCTTTGGCATCTTAAAATTCTGGTTTCTCATCTATGACAAGAGTAATATTGCTTTACTTCAAAGCAAGAATCACATTCTCTTCCTTTGCAATTTTTTTCTTTCTTTCTTGGGCTTATATTAGAGAAGCTTCTTCAAGGCCTCAACGCCAAAGCTAGCTTGTAAATAAATTGACTATTAATTAGGCAAATTTTAGAAAAAGGAAAACCACAAAAAAATTATGACATTGCTTCCATTTTTCAACATATTTTTTCTTTTTATTTTTACTTGAGAAGCTTAATTTTCGTCTCAAGTATTTTTTTTCCCCTTGCTATGGCTGCACCTAACCAAATTATATATATCTACTTATGACTACACATATCCAAAAGCTTCTTCCTTCCTTCTACAATTTCATCAAAGAAATCATCAAGTTGCCCTGTTATAGTCTCAACCCCACATCTTAACAACCCAAAGCAATGTTTCAAGTTGTCAACTTTTGCTTGGATCTCATACTGTGCTTCAAAACCCACCATTCTCTCCAACTCCACTTTCAATTCCTCCAATGCAATCTTTGCTTGTTGGAATTCAAGTAGCAGAATCCCTGGCTGCCCATTAATCTGATCTATCTCCTCTGCAACTTTTTGCTTCAATCTTGCCATTGAAACCATGAAACCTGATCCAAAAACCATGTGCCCTTCATACCCTTGTTGGTCAAAGCATGAGGAAGACCAACAATATGCAATCCCACATAGCAAAATCATCAGAAGCAATGAGCTAACACTCCTCATTGCACAAAGAACACCTCTGAAGCCATTAAACTCATTTAACTTTGATTCCATAGACATGTTCTGGTTTAGACATTGACACAATGCCTGAATTCTTGTTTCCATCAAGCTTTTATTTTCCTCTATCAATCCTAGACCCTCCCTTTGACAAATATTTATGGCCCTAATAACCTGCATATATGTTTGTGCGTTAGAATTTAGACTCATCAATTAAATAAACTTGATTAAGTTTAGTAAAACATATAAGCTTTTGACTAAAAAATTGGAACATAATTTGGTGTGTGTTGTGTATATAGTATGGTATACCAACCTGATTTGAAAGCTCTGGAGTGAAATGATGGTAGCCATCTAGTGAGGAAGCTATATTGGAACCAGTTGAGGAATAGTTCTCTATTCCAGAAATGGCTGATTTGAGTACATGACATATATCCCAAAGCCTTGAACTTTCATCCATGTATTCATCAAGCCATTTCCCTCCAATTGGCAAACAAAGTTTTTGTACCAAAATGGTTAACTGAGAATGGAAAGATTGAAGGGATGAGAGCACCTCTGAAATGAATTGGATTGACATGAAGTTGTGTGAGAGGAAGGATTGGTGAAGTTCATTGAGTCCTTGAGTGAGGAAGTTGTAGAAGCCATTGACAGAAGAGTTAGTGCATGAAGAACTCATCATGAAAGGTAAGGAAAAAAGGGAAGTGTGGTTGAAGGAAAGTTGATGGAGATTGATTGATTTATATAATTGGAAGATTAAGTAAAAAGAGATGCAGCAATCAAAGAAGTGGGTAGCTTAGAGGTTTCTAACTTTTTGTGGTGAAAGTTACTGTTGGGTGCAATTATGGCTGTTTCCTATAGAGTGGAGAGGATGATTGGGAATCTGCTGTTTTTTACTTTTTATTGTGAAATGGGCTCCTTATGTAGAAATGTTAAGAGAGAGAAAAAGAAGGATAAAAGAGAAACTAACTTATAGTATTATGGATCATACATAGAGCATAATAAAATGTACATGAAAACTAACATATATATAATATTTAATTTTAATATATTATTAATATAGATATTTTTATATTAGAAATTAATTAGAAATTATTATAGATATAAATTTTAAAATAATTATTATAAAAAATAATTTTTAATTAGATGGTAATATAATTATACTGTTAATAGTTTTAATTAAATATTTATTTTTTAAGTCTCTCACCCATCATGGTTTTTCTCCTTCTTTTGTAATGCCATCAAGGTTTCAGTATAAAAGTTTGACTACTTTGACTAAGATTCTGCTTCTCATTCTTCTATTTTGATTTGGTTCCCTGTTGCATTTAAAGTGCTTCCCTTTGGTTTCTTTTTATTTTTTTTTTAATTTTCTCTTTCTTCCCGGCCCATGTTTTAACCTCTTCTACATGACACAGTACCGTACCTTTTTGTTTTGGTATTCTTAAAAAAAGTGGTACGAAGTCCATTTTGGTTTTTTGAAAAGAGAAATGAATGATAGGGTTATGCGTGATGAGTCATGACAGTTTTTACACATAACAATGGAGATAGGTGATTCTTCTATCTCCTTTAGCACCCAACATTTTATTCTGTGCATTAAATTAAAGCACCCGCATTGCATCTAAAAAATTAAAAAGAAAAATTTAATCTTACTCGTATTTTTTATATATATTTTTTCTCAATTAAAAGAAATATATATTAAAATATATTTATATTATCATTTGTCAATAGCAATATTTTTCGTAATATCTCAATTTTTTTTATAGTTGTTCTGCAATGTTTATTTAAGTGGAAATAATGATATCCATCAAAATATTATGTACACTTGATAACTTGGTCTTTGTATTCATATTACACTTTGATGTTAGATATATAATATAGTATTATATTTTTAATGAATTTAATTTTGATATATATTATTAAATTTATATTATTTAATTATTAAAATTATAGTAAATATAATATTTTTTAAATAATTATTGTAAAATTTTCAAAAAATTTAATTATATGATAATTAATAATTGAATAATAGTATAAAAATTTCAGTATCAATATGTTTAATTAAATTTATATCTAATTTATATATTAAATTCTTATTTTAGCACTTCTTACATTTGTTGAAGTTCTCTTACTAATATCAACAAAGTTTGACATAATTATTAGATAATTATGTTCTTTAAAAATTTTATAGAAATTTAAATATTGATCATACATGTAAATAAATTATTAACAAACAAAATTTATTTTAATAATTTTGACATTTAAAAGATTAATAATTTGATAATTTTTTATATATACTTGAAATAGTTGCATAAGTAATTATAGTATTAATATTTTGGTTATTTCAACATGTTTTTTAGCATTTCAATATTATGCCACTAATATCTCATTTAGATTCGATCTTTTATTTTTATTTATTTTTAAAATGTATCGCTGTATTTATTAACTAATATATTTTATGTTTCTTAATATATTTGCTGCTATATTTATTAACTAATATGTTTTCATTTTCTTAATATATTTGTTACATTTTCTTAATTTTAGTGCTTTAATTATTCAAATGAAGGAATATTGATAGTTTGATTTTTATTTAATATTTTTCATTGATAAAGAAAGTTAACAAGATCTTAAGATAAAGAATTACATCTTTTAAAAATAGATCTCTAATCTATTCTAAAAGAGGTTGGACCAATTTCTTGAATAGGTATGTATAAAACTACCAAGCCATGAAGGTGATTGGCTCCAAATTTTATTAAAGTATAATAATAAAAAATTAAATTATATTAATATTTATTAAAAAATATTCAATATTTTTTTATTTTATACAATTTTTTTTCAAATTTATGCAAAGATATAATATCGTATGCTTATATCAATTATATAATTTTACATAAATTTTTTATGATATTATATATATAAAAAATTAAAAAAATTTCAAATACTATTTCAATATATTTTAAAAAATATCAATGTAATTTGTTTATAATAAAATTGTCCTTCAAAATTTACATTGGATGTTCACCTACCATTTGTCAAACCACAATCTCACATTCTAAACCAAGAAACTATATTTGTGAAAGTTGATGTCCCTTCCATCTACTAGCTAGATAGTTTCATTATAATATGTATGACACGATAATTTTTTGAACCTCTTAGATCAGAGCAGCTTCCAGCCATTGAGGAGAGCTAGTAGTTCTGCTTGAAATGCATCTGAATTGCCAATACTTTCATAAAATCTCACAATAAAATGGTCACTATTGTTGCAAATGAGCCCTCCAATTCTTGCTACTCTTAGGTTTCCATATGAACATCCATCAATATTAAGGTAGACTTCTTCCTTAGGTGGATTACACCACACCCATTTTGGATGAGTGGATAAAAGGCTAATTGATGGAAGAATGTTAGTTAAGTCATTGAGCATAACTCTAGCTGCAAAATTGGTGGCTGGGTCATAGAATTGTAATTACTATTGAAAACTTAATCATTTCTTTTAATCCACACACAACATAAAAACCAATGCCCATGTGATTTATTATAATTGATCCAATATGTAAGAGAGGTGTATGTATAGATTCAATTTTAATATCCATAATAAAAAAGAAATTAATTAAAATGTACTATATAATAATATAAAAAAATACTATTATTCAATTATAAATTATTGAATTATTAAAAATAATTAAATCTTGTAATAATTATCCTAAAGAAATATTTTTTATAATTTTTAATTAATTGATAATATAAAAAATTTTATACTAATAATGTATCAAAATTAAATTTAATAACAAATCATAAATTTTCATTGAAAATTATAGCATTTATGTTGTTAATATATTAAATTTTTTAATTTTTAATAAATATTTAATACATATATATATATATATATGTACTATGTATCATTAAATATACATTAAAAAAATCACAACGCACATTAAAAAGTTATTTTTTATTCATGACTCAAAATTAATAAACACCAATGATTAGATTCACTAAAAGTTAATAGATAATAATTTTTTAATAAAAATTGCAGCATTTATGTTATTAATATGTTGGATTATGTGATATTCAATAAATATTTATTGTGTATAATTTCTTATTATATTTTATTGAATGCACATTGGAAACTATTTTTTATCAGTGACTCAAATTTAATGAACACCTATTATTAGATGACTAACAACAATATTGATTTTTCCTTTTTCCACCTTTAGGAAGTAAACATCAAATATTGTAATATTCGAGAAAAAAAATAGGTGCTAGACATTAAAAATAAGTAATAACTCATTGTGAAAAAATACACCATTTAGATAAATTAAAAATTTTAATTTCACAAAATAGATCTAATTTAATAACTCTTAGTTCCCCTCCTCTCTAATAATAATAATAATAATAATAATAATAATAATAATAATAATAACCTAAACCCATTCATGTTTCATCAGTCCTACTCCTTCTGTTAGGTTTTCATTTCTTATCTTGATTTGCCCAAACTCAAGTGTGCTGATTCTATATTCATACTCTAAAGAAGCAATAAAAAAAATATATACATTTTTATTTCTTCTCGGTGCACTTTCACATCTCTACACGTTGCTCCACAAATTCCAAGCAACAAAGAATCATGTTTATGACTTTCTTCTTTCTTCGGTGCATCTATTTGGAGCAGAATATGTGATAAAACCAGCAGGTTAAATGTGTTCATCAAATTGTAGAACAATGCTATTATTACCATTGTTTTGATTTAGATCAAAATCAAACAACATTTATATTTTTAATAAACCACTGGTTTTCACTTTTTTTTTTTTTTAGTTTTACATCGATTTATTAGGTTTTTTTTCACTAGTTTTTTCGAAGCTTCAATTTCGTGGACTATCCAGATCGACCATTAATAAATTTGTATTTGTTGGACTTCTTGAAAACATTTTCATCACATTTTGTAACTATGTAATCATTAGTAAGGTAAACATTAATAGAAATCTTATTATTCTTCTTTGTATAAAACCACTAATCCTAGGCATGTGTGAAATTTAGATAAAAAATGTCATTTCAATCATATTAATCAATCTTTAATTAATGAATTTTGTATTTAAAGAAAAAGATAAAGAGTATGAGTGGAGAGAATTGGGGAGATTAAAACTGATAAAGAAATCAAGAAAAATAGTTGTGACTATGCTAAATGAGTAAGAGGAAAAATTGATTTCTATACTTCTAGTAGAATTACCCCCAAAACTTAGCATAACGACACTTGTTAAAGTTACTGATTATTTTGCTTTTAACCTGTGTGCTCGTCTACACCCAAAATTCATTATAATATTCGGTATGTTGACTTATATAATTGCACAATCCTAACTATTTTAACTAAGATTTGGTGGAGGATTTGTAATTATTAGAGGATTTCTCTCACATTATTGAAGCTTTAAGCTTGTAGAAATATGATATTGGAGCACCAATTTTGCAATGATTTCATTATTTAGGCTTTTATATATATATATATATATATATATATATATATATATATATATATATATATATATATATATATATACTTCTACTCTCTTTTCTAAGCTCGATATTCTATTTTTCAATTGATTGTTTAATTGTACTCTTAGTACCTTTATGCATTCACTTTCATAGATGATTTTATATTTTTTTTATAATTAGAAAAATGAATTAAAGACTGAAATTGAGGAAGATAACATGATTGAACATATTTTAAGGATAGGAATTATAAATTGAAAGATCTCAAAAATTATAAAATATAATATTTAATTCAATCATTTAAAATGAATTTAATTTTTAATATTATTTCAAGACAAAGAATCAAAGTACATAATTAGGAGAAAGAGTTTTGATAAAGAATTAAACTTCAATCATTTAAATGAATTTAATTTTTAATATTATTTTAAGACTTTAGTTAAGGCATATCTTGGTTGTTTAAGTGAAGATGAAAGGAATCATATACTAATATGTGAAAGCATATCATACATCACACATGTAATTAATTTGATATTAGTTTGTAAATTCTTTGTTACATAACCTTAGTTTACATAGGCTTTGTTTAATATAACTTTCAATTTTAAACTTAAATTATTTAAAAAATTAAAACTAATTTTTTATAATATATTTCAAATTTAATTTTTAATATTTAATATTAACTACTACCATCACATAATATCTTTAATTATTATTATCATCATTATTTAATATCACTAGATTTTATTATTACTCATATTCAAATTAATATTTATTACATCTTATTTTTTATTTTGATTACCAAAAAATAAATTTTATAATAATTTATAAAATTGAAAATAAAATTGAAATTATGAAATTAAAATAATTCCAAACGACATTTAAAATTATTTTCTATTTTAAAATTAAGGTAAAAGAAGTTTTAAAATTGAATTAAAAATCAATTTGACTTTATTATAATTAAACATGTTCTGTTTTGACATTTATATATAAAAATTAAAAATTAAAAACTCTCAACCATCTTAAATAGATCCTTGATTTTCATAATTATTATCAAATTTCTCGTTAAAAAGCATGAATCCAAATAATGATGAATTTGTTAGTAATTATATTCTGTTCACAAATTCCTTAAAGCAGTAACTTAGTCTATATTACTTGATAACAAGTGATGCATTTTACATTTATAATTATCAATCGCCTGTCAAATTTGTCAATTAGTTCAATCAGTTCAGTTTAATTTTAAAATTTATGATTTTAATATATTGTAAAGAAAAATAGAAATAATTATATAGACTATATATGACTCTCAAATTGAAGTAAAAATTTATACCACTTTTTCTTATTCGTTATAAAAATATCATATATTAATTTTTAACTAATAAAATTTAAACTTTCAATATAAAAATTACATGTCTATCGCAACATTATGATGCATTTCACTAACAAATATTTTTGTTAATCAGTAAAAGAAATTGATACGCACACATCCCAAATCGTATCATTTTGTTACTGTATACATACAGTATTTTAATTTCCTTAGACAATTGCGATATCAATGCAGATAAGTCTAACATTTTTTTTTGTTAGTATACGTAATTTTTTTTACTGACTATTATGTTGGCGTTATGTCCTTGCTATTGACGTTCACACTTTTAATGATAAAGTTGACTTCAATTTTCTCTGAATTTGTTTTTTGGTGGATTTATTTTTGACAAATCTTGAACACTACATTAAGAATAGCTATTTGAATGGTTCAGTTTTAACGAAAGGACAATGCACCAGAGCAAAATCAAACTAATCTATCATGAAAGGACAACACTTATATTGCTTTTTTCCACAGTTTAGCTGATTTTAAGGGTGCAGGAAACCATATCAAATATTCATGGATATTGGTCCTGTATTATGAAAATTTCCCTCACTTATAATCTTTTTTCGTTGAGAGTATCCAAGATTTCAAGTATATTAGTGATGTTATTTCGGATACTGACTCATCATCGTCCTAGGTGTGTGGCTAGTTCTGCGTACAATTGATTCCATTTGACACAAAAATTAAGACGATATTCATTTTATTTAGATGATTTATAATAACATTCCATGGATTTGTTGGTGTCCACACACTTGACATGTCTAGATCATATATGATTTCTTTTGTTCACATTGTGAGGTATTAGGTATTTCCTATTCTTCTAAGTGTCACTTTCCATAATTCATGCACACAACATATATATATACCTAATATTGCAAAAAACTTGATACAAACGTTTTCCCGAGAAAATATATGATTTAATATCTATTTTATGAGCAATATTTATATTTTACTAGTATCTATTGTAACTCTATTTTTGTGAAACTAAATGTTCTAGATATTTAACTTTTTTTAAGTATACGGTTGAAATGATAAATTTAAAATTTTTTATCATTAAAATTAACCTTGGTGGTATATTTGGATACTTAACATGTTATATCCAAAACTTATACTTTTTGGGTTTTGAAAAATAATGTTTTTTCTATGAATTTGTAAAGTTATTCTTAAATGTTCCTTGTGCTCGTTATAGGAAAGTATGGTTAAGTTTGCCAACCATCCAGCTAAAAAAAAGGGTTTTTTTTTTTGGATTATCAAAAGTCAAAGCCATAAATAATAGACCCTTTCAGTCAAACCACTTCTTTAAGTCTTTTGGAAGGCAACAACTTGGAGAAAGTAAACAAATAATCATACATATTGTGAGACTATTAACATTTTTTAATTTTTCTTAATTATAAAAAAATAAAGAACATCTGAAATTACTTCTCTTTATTTTAAATTTAATTTTTTAAAGTAGATTTTACAATCTGAAAAGTTAAGGAAAACACTAACTATAACTTTCTCTTATAAAAATTATGATAAATTAGTTTACATCTTAAAAAATCAATAAAATTATAATAATTTTAATAAAATTATTTTTACTTGTTAGAAAAAAACTCATTTTTTTTATTAACAGAAATTTGATTAAAGCCTAAAAGAGTAGTTAAATGGCAACCAAACAACACTTACAAATAGGGAATCTCAAACCTCAAAAGAGTAGTAGAATTAAGCACCATAAGATAAACAAACTCAACCTAAAGTGGAAGATTTGCATTCCAAAGTTCTCAGTCCAAACTACATAAAATCTATCATCATCTACTTTGAATAAATCCCATTGTAATACTAAACTGTCCTGCGCAGCTGTGTTATTTCACCTGACTGCTAATGATTGGAATAGGAATGAGAAGAAAAAAATGAAAACTTTTTTAAAAATAAATATTTTAAAAAATATTGTAAATTTTTATTTGACTAATTTTTATTTCGAATAGAAAAAAAAATCCAAATAACATTTATTTAGGGAGATTGGAATAGGAATGAGAAGAAAAAAATGAAAAAAATTTTAAAAATAAATATTTTTAAAAAATATTGTAAATTTTTATTTGACTAATTTTTATTTCAAATAGAAAAAAATTCAAATAACATTTATTTAGGGAGGATGTAAAAATTTTTCTATAATGCTTAGTTTTTTTTTTGGATTATTATTTATTACTCATCTCAGACTTTATTTTTAATAATTATTTATTCTTTTAATAATTCTTAAAATTTTAAAATTCTCCTTCTAAATATAAGTTAAAAGAAATAAAAAAATTTCAAAAAAAAAAAACTAAGTATCATAAAGTGAAAGGAGAGGCCCTCCGTGAGAACAGAGGCTCCTTTTTTTTTTATCGTGGGTGATGCCAAAAAAAGACAAGCCCATGGGTACTTACACAAGGGAGAACAGCTTAAGAGGTATACAGGAAAATAAATATATAGAACATTTATATATATATATATATATATATATATATATATATATATATATATATATATATATATATATATATATATATATATATATACCTAATATTGCATTGTGGTTAGAGTTGAGAGAGAAATATAAAAAAAGCCCAATCTTAAACTTTACTTAAAGCCTATATAGATGTTGGGCTAACCTAGCCGTGATAATAAACTAGGCTAAAAGCCCAGTACACTAAGAAATCATCCTACACAAATAATTTGGATGTCTTCTTTTCCAAGAATTTTATTAACGGATTGAGGAGGAAGATCTAAAATAGAAAAAAAAAAAATTATCAACTATTAGATTGAAAATTGGAAAGGTGATGAATGTAAATTTTTTTTATATATCAGTCAATCAATACAATTTTAACTAAATGATCTACTATCCTATTAATGAAATTTGCCAAGGAGACCTCATTACTAAGATCTTGAATTCGATCTTGGGAGCACTTTTGAGACAATAAACAATGTCATAGCTATTTGTTTAAGTACCTTGGTATAGATACTTTTTAACTTGAAGTAAGCTATAATGCATAGTTAACAAGTTTTTTTTTAAATATTATATATATATATATATATATATATATAAAGTTTGAGCACAAAACTTTATATAAATCATTTTAATTCTTATATTTCATCACTACATTAATCCTAATAACTTAGTTAACAAGCTTTTTATATGTGTTTTATTTTAAATTTAGATAAAATTTATAAATAAATTTATATTAAATTGAATAATACATATTACATTTTAATAATAATATATATATATATATATATATATTCTATTTTATTATATAAGAGTAAATTAAAGAAGTAATATTTTTTAAAATTAAGGAAAAAATATGAAAATTTTATTTGAATCAAGACATATTGCATAGTGTATCAAAAATAAAATTTTAAAAATTAATTCAAATTAATATTTACTGAAATTATTATAATCTTACAGTTTTATTTATAACAAAATCTTCAATTTGATACAATATATTTATATTTAAAAAATAAATAAAATTGACACTTAAAGTAGAAAAATCCCATGATTTGATGAAAAAAAAGAGTATAACTCCTAAAATTTTCTCATTCGACAACAAGATTTTAAATTTATAATATAAGAATATATTATTCAAGCTACATATTTTCAAACCTTTTAGGATAAAAAATAGAAATTATAATAGTATTTATCACTCTACACGAGGAAATTGAAAAAATATATTTAAATGGACTATTATACAAATGTAACAAATTTTTGAAACTTTGGAAAAATTAGATAGTATTTAGTTGGTAGTCCTATTAACATCAATAGACACCGATGGTTTAATCCACTAAATTTGTTAAAGACCATGGGTTGACTTTAAAGAATTATAGTCCGATTTTGATTGGAAGTTGCATTTCCATTTTTTTTTTCGCATCTCCTTTTTTTTTTTAAGTTTTGTTTTTAAAATTATTCTAAATACAAAATATGTTTTCAAATTTAAATTTCATAAACATATTTTATATAGATATAAAATAATATTTTAAATTTAAAATATAAAACTATTTTTGAAAATTAAATTTAAAAATATACTTTGAAAATTTAAATTTAATAATATTTTATATCAATATAAAATAATATTTTCATAACTTAAATTTTAAAAATATAAAAAATACATTTTCAAAATTTAAATTCCAAAAATATTTTTTTAAAAATTTAAATTAAAAATATAAAAATACACTTCTAAACTTTAAAATTACAAAAAGTTAATTTTGTGATGATAATTCTAAAAAAAAAATTAGACCGAGAAGTGCAAAAAAATAATTCTTTTGTTAGTATAGTATAATCTAACCTAATGTATAGTTGGTTCAATACCGATTAGCTCTGAATGAGCCGAGCAAACCCTATCATTAGATCAATTATTTTAATGATTAAGTTATTATTATTAGAAAAAATTATTATTTTAACCTTTTATTTTATTTATTAATCTTATTTATTTGAGTTTCACCTTTGGATTTGGGATAAAACTAAGAAGATATGAATTAGAATCTTGAATTTGGATTTGAAAAGTTGAAAATACAAGGTTTTTTTATAAAAAAAATTAATTTTAAAAATTTAATTGGTCCTTTGCTTGCATAGAGTGGTCTAACTAATCTTTTGGTTGTAATTAATTCTTTCAACCAAAAAAAAGTTGACCCACACTAGCTCAACTAAAATGGATTAGGTTGAGCCAATTATATAATCCTGTTAATTAAGTGGAGAGAAAGGAGGGGCCAAAATCCTTTTCTCTCAATATAAACCACCTCCATTATTACCCTTTTATGCTTTAAGCTCTCCAACTCTATTTGTTATTATAAAAATATGATAGAAACCTAATTTTATTTTTATTTTTTTCCTTTCTTTTTATTATTCTTCCGCTCTCCTTGCTTTCTTTAAACCCAATAGTATTAAAGAATGGCATCATAGTATCAACAAATTTGGACACAATTCGTACATTGTTAGGTTCCTTAAGTATACTAATTCCCAAAGTTTGTACATTTTATTAAAAAAAAATTATTAAAAAATATCAAATTACTTTAATAATTTGTACATTTTAAAAGAGATTAATTTTTTTATTATCAGTTAGATAATACCATCAGTGTTATAAAAAAATGAGATGAAAGACAAATTTAAAAAGTCTTTTAATTCATCATTTTAAACCAATAGAAAGATAAAAAAAAATGTAGCACATCATAGTCATTTATATTTTATATCTAAAATTAATGCAAGTAATTTATAGAAGTTATATTTTAGTAAAGGAATCATGTCAATTCTACTGCGAAGGAAATAAAAATATACTTCTTATGTACAAACACAAAAAAACAGAAATTAAAAATTTATCATTTTGTTTTCTTTTGACTAGATCTTAGGAGGCATACGTTTTAAAGTAATTTACTAATAAATAATTCAATTCTCTATATTACAATGGCTTTATTCAATTAAAAAATATGATATATATTGAGAATAATAATAAAAAATTGGTGCTTTAATAATGTTACCTGTAATGAATTTATAACATCATTTTTTTATCTTGCTATGTATTATTGATATGAATGTGTTACAAAATGTATTTCATTTTTTCATCTAACCAAGTCCTTGATAGACCAACCAAATCCAATAGAAGAGTAGGTATTGGAAACAAAAGACACTCATGCACTCAACATAAAGGAAGATACATATATAGGATAGTTCATCATTGCCTCTTCCTTGGAAACCATTGACTGTGCATTTGGCTTTGAGGGCTTCTAGTTGAAGGTAGCTCCTCCTGATATCCTTGATACACAAGACTCCACAAACACCATAACATGCATCTTCAGTCATCTTGAGATCTTATGTCACCTAGGACTGAGAAACAAGAGTAGGCACACTCATGAGACTTGCAATCCTAACTTTCTCCTTTATATAATAAGATAGATCCTAAAATTATTACTCTTTTATAAGGGCACAATGAGAAGAGGAGAGAGTAAAGAGAGAATCATCTTCAATAGAGAAATTTGGAGTGTACATTTAACATTTCTAAAATTACACTGTTAGATGGAGATCGGACGGTTCAAAATTTATCTAATTTTTTAATCATCACAAATATTACTTAAAATCTGAATCATCTGATCTCCATCCAACAATTATGATTTCAAGACTGCACACTCTTCAGTTTTCTCAACCGGAAAGGATTCTGATCCAGAGAAAAGATGATAAATGCACAGGTGATGTGATAAGAAAGGAAAAGAAAGATAAAGATGGTGCAAAGTAGGTGTAAAAATTAGAGTGTCAAATATAAGAATGTTGCTAATTGTAACCTTACCTTGGTCTAAGTGTCTTATTTTGGGATGTATGCATATGGTTATCATATTTTCACATCCTCCAGCTTCTTCCAATTGAGTACTCCACATGCTCTTGTTCTTAATTCATCAAGGGTGGATTCTGAAACAGTTTACATCTCATAAGCTTTTGAACCCATATTCTGAACTCATCCCAGAACAATCACCACTGTAAAACACATTGTGCCCAGGAGTCATAGGCTTATCAGGAATTGGTGGAACCTCGATGTCCCCTTCTAACATTTTCAAAGCATCCAAAATTGTTGGTCTTGAAGCAACCACTACATGAGAAGAAAGAATTCCAACCAGCAAAAATCTCTCCATTATGTTTCTAATGGAATTTCCATCTATTGACATAGAAGCATCCAAAGCCTCTTCTATGTTTCCAGATTTCATTAATGACCAAACCCAATCTGTGATCAAGAAAATTGGTGTTCCTGATGAAGACAACTCAAGAGCTTTTCTTCCACACATTATCTCCAAAACAACCACACCAAAGCTATACACATCACTCTTCTCAGTTAACTGTCCGTAAAGTGCATATTCTGGGGCTAGATATCCACGAGTTCCAGCTATTCTAGTATTTAGATGAGACCTACTTTCACTGCTTTGTTTGGCTAGCCCAAAATCTGAAATCTTTGCTCTCATATTTGCATCAAGTAGAATATTGGTGGCTTTGATATCTCTGTGATAAACTGCAGGTTTAACTCCAAAGTGCAAATAAGTCAATGCATTTGCAACATCCAAAATTATGCTTTTTCTTTGAGGCCAAGTTAGCGATTTCTTTGCATTTTCACTTTTCACTGTGGTTGGAAATAGATGGTCTTTAAGGCTACCATTTGGCATATAATCATGAACAAGATACCTTCTTCTGTACTCAGGATTCCCATCCTCATCAACCACACAACACCCTCTTAATGGCACCAGATTACGGTGCTTCAAGTTGCTAACAATCTCCACCTCACCGTAGAACACATCATCTCCTTGAGAATCAAGTTCTTCAATCCTTTTCACTGCAACCATTGTGCCATCAGGTAGATTGCCCTTGTAAACTGACCCAAACCCCCCTCTACCAATGAAGTTTTGGGGTGAAAAATTGTTGGTGGCCCTCACAAGGTCCTCAAACTTGAACCAAATTAACCCTGCATTTCTCAATCTTAGATTGAACCTTTGTTCCTGTAGGTCAACATAAGCTAGCAAATTTTCATTTTTTTTCTTCACTCTCCATGTGTACAAAAAGTACAATCCTAACATAATGACCAAGAATGCAAGTGCAGCCGCAACTAACCCAAATACAAGAGCATGATGATGTCCATTTCTCGAATCAAATTGTGAATTGACCAACAAAATTAAAACGCAAGACAAAACCCCTGTGCTTTCAGGGCCTAACTCATTCACAACTCCAGCAATATAAAGTGTTGTGAAATAAAAGCAATCTTGGGAATGTGAATCATTACCATCAATGGCAGTCAGCATCTGCTGAACCTTGAACCCTTCTGTCACACATGCACTGCAACGAGAAAGATCACTGAGATCTGATTTACATGCAGTATTCAACTGTAGTGTAGGACCAAGCCTATTGAGCCAATCTTGCTTATATTGAATATGAGCACATATGTTAGGAGTGATGACAAATTGAAGTGGATCAAAGCAAGAGGACACAAGGTTATTGGGAAGTGAGAGGGAAGTGATCTTGGATTGGAAGTCTTGAAGGCAAGAGATAGAGGTAGGAAGGTTAGGAAGTTGGAAAAGAGAGTTCTTCTTGAGGTTTTGGGCAAGTGCTATACCAAAGAGGGATAAAAGAGTTTTGCAACAAAAACTTGTGTGTGTTTGGTATTGAGATGCAAAGGGTTGAAAGTTAAGACAGGCAGAGGAGTTCCAAGGGACTGTTAGCACATAATTCATGGATACTGGGCATGTAGAATTTTTGGTAGGGGAAATAGAGGGAGAGAGTGCTGCTGATCCTGGATTTGGAGCCATAACAAACATCAAAAGAAACACAAAAATGGACTCCATATTTTACAATCTGTTCAAGTTGGATGTTTCTTTCTATTAATGCATGTGGGGGATCCACTACTAGAATACTAGAACATGATTTTAACTTTTGGCTATTGAAACAAGAAGAGAAACTGCAGAAAATTTTTACAACTCTGTTAAGGCATACAAATTATGTTTTCTTTCTACCATAATATACCGTCCTTAAACATGTAAAATATTAATTTTATGTGTTTTTGGTAAAAAGAAAACCATTTAAACTTTCTTATGTTTAAAATTTATAGAGAAATGAAAAGATGTACTTTTCAATTTTTATATGGCGTGCGTGGGGGGTTGTTGACACCAGGGATTGAAAATCTTTTTCAGACATTTACCTTCAAACCGAAACACGGAACTGATTGAGTAGTTGCATTTGTCATATTCAATAATTTATATTATAAAAAATGAAAAGGAGAAAAATATATAATATAATTGATAATATAAAAAAATAATATATAATATATATATATATATATATATATATATATATATATATATACACATATATTATGTATAATATTATAGTGTAAACATCATATTTTGAACTGATTGATCTTGAGAACATAGATTGCCGAAAGTACCACACACACGTTTATGACGCAATGGTCAAACATTACGGACCCACGAACGGGAACCCATAGATATATCCTATTCCTTTTTTTATGGCATGCTTTTCATTCTCTTCTTTTTTTTAATTACTTTTCTTTTGCTTTCTTCAATTAGGGGGGAAAAGGTGTTTTAGGAAGACTTTCCTAATCCACTTCTGACTGCTTAGTATTTAATAAATTAACTACGTAAAAGGTTCTTCATAGGAAAGGAATTGTAGTTTATCAAATTGAGTGGTTAAAAACTTAGACTTCCTTTTTCAACATAAATTGGGTTCATTTTTGTATTCTTCTCTCTCTCTTTATCACATTCAATGCCTTTTCATCTTCTTTTTTTTTTCACATTCGATGTCTTTTCAATTAAGTTCTAAAGCTCCTTAAAAAAAACACACAACTTAACAAGATTTGTTTTTTATTGACTAATTAATATTTAATTGAAGAAAATCAAATTAATTTCGTTCATAAAACTAATTTCTTGATAACAAAATTAACTTCATTAAATAACTATTTATCTATCATTTATAACAACTAATTTTGGTCCATAGATGATAGACTTGAAGTTGAATTCATATAATGAAATTGGATAGGTTAGAATAAAAAATATACAGGTATGTTTAAATATAAATTTTTTTATCCAAATTATTTCTACAAGTTAATAAATCAACATGTAGAATAATTTTTTTCTAAAAAATTAATATAATTTATTATTTTTTTATTTTTATAAATATTTGTAACTTTTAAATATTTTAATAGATAAACACGTTAAATAAATAAATAAATTTATTAACATGCAAGTTAAAGTGGATTAATAATTTTTTTTTCAATTTATTTGTTTTGACAAACAACTTCATCTAACGTGCTTAATAATAGATTATCACAAAACAAGACTTGAATATGCAAATCAAGTTGATTTTCATACCAATCTTTATTTAAAAGTTGGTATCTAAATAAGTTTTCAAGATCAACCTGTGATAATTTTTGAATAAATTAAACACAACTTTACTTTAAATAATGTAACAAAATTTTGCAACATAATTTTTTAAAATGTCATTCTAATTTTTAAAAATTAAAAAAATTAGGATAGATAAAAAAAAATTTACGAGATCTTTTTTAATGCAAAAATTATTATATAATATAAAATTATTAAATGTAACTAATTTTTATATAACATATGGACAAATTTTTATAATCCTTTCTTATCGATAAAAAAAACTTGTCCATATAACACATAGAAATTGGTCACGATTACAAAAAGATAAAACATAAAAATTATCCAAGCTACAAACACATGATAATAAATCATGTAATAATTTCTCCTTTCCAAGGATATAGATATAGTCTTAATTGATGAAAAAGATGGCTTTGGTTTAGCAGACATGATTACAAAGTCAACGGGGGTGCTGATATAGTCATAATTGATGAGAGGAAACACCTTTGGTTTAGCAGACATGACTACAAATTGGAAAGTAGTTACTGAGACTCCTATGTTGAATGGACTGAGTCACTCAGAGGTTGCTCCAGTTCAATTCCTCTCATAGGACTGCAAAATGGTCATTCAAGAGTGTATGCCCTGGAACAATATCATCACAATCGTATTCAGATGCAGTAATTTACTGTAAACAATATGATGTAAAGGGCAAAAACGACCTTCACAGTTTAAATTTTTTACCAGTAATGATATCTGCCCAAAGAATTGAAGAAATTGAAGTAGCAGAATGTGGGTGCTGCTGAGAAAGAGAAGGCACTTCCACCAATTTATAGTGTCTTCTTCCGAAGTTGTTTGCCTCTTGATGTAGCCTAATCCAAAGTGTTCAGATTGCATTTTTAACACATACACAGCAAGAATTATGTTGAATAAAAACATTGTGGGGGAATTCAAGTAGTGAGCTAATTCCCAACAGTGTGTAACCATGCAATTTCCATTTTAACCAGCGGAAAATGAAAATCTACTGTTTGGGGGAAAAGAATAAAGAATATTAATTCATGCCTTAACATGACTTAATTTCCTATACAGTAGATGCAACAAAAATTATACTGTACTATAATTATAACTTAAATGTACATACACAAGAAAATAATGAAATGGAACTCACATATTACAGCACATAAACATGGAACATGGAATGAGGTCACATTTTTCCTCGCATCTTTTCTTCCCTTCTCACTTGCCACATTAGTAAGTTGGTACTTGGTACAAAGTTCAACCCCATCAATTTTCCTATGCAGCCCTCAGCAGGTAAGAAATTTAATTTTACAAATCTATTCTTTATTCTTAAACAAAAACATTTTTAAAAATTTTGTTTATATATATCTAAACGTTTTACAAATTTATTTTTACTTTTTAAATATTATTTCTTAATTATAATTTTATATCAAATTAGATTTTTTAGATAAATTAAATTTGATAGCTATTATAATATTAAATAATTTAATTTAAATTTAGTTTTAAAATTGTAATATACCATATCAACAAATATTATGTATATTGATTTTAATCATTTTTTATAATTTTTAATTTGAAGAATATTTTATCTTTAATTCAGTATTATTTAATATAAAATAATAATAACCATCAATAATTAAAAATTAATTTTTATTTAAATTTTAAAGATAATTGTATAATGCATAAAAAATTGTTAGTATAAAATAAAATGGTATTTTATTAATAAAGTAATTGATACAAAATTTAATAATTATAATATATGCAATAAATTTTATCATTTGAAAAAATAGTTTGTTAAATAAGTTTTAACATGGCAGTCAAATTTATATCAATATAATACACAAAAATAATATATATATGTAACTATTTTATTTCTTAATTTTCTGTTTAGTTGGTATTTTAAATAAACTGTCATGAAATATTTTAAATTTATATATTAAAATATTTTTATTATTCTTTTTCATAAAATATATTTTAAAGTCACAAAATTTAAATACATATTAATATAATTTTAAAATTATTTAAGATTTTATTATATGTTAATCGTTTTATCATTTTATAAAAAAATTATCTACCAACAAGTAAAATTTATCGAATGCTAGCATAGTCTTTATTAATATAAATTTTAGAATTTAATTTTGATACACTGTGATCTTAAAATTTGTTATAATATTAATTAATTAAAAATTATGATAAATATAGCTTTTGAATTAATTATTATAAAAATAAATAATTTTTAATGATATATAATTTATAATTAGATGATAATATTATAATATCCATATATTTCAACTAAATTCTA
This sequence comes from Canavalia gladiata, assembly GCA_037954105.1. Taxonomy (NCBI): domain Eukaryota; kingdom Viridiplantae; phylum Streptophyta; class Magnoliopsida; order Fabales; family Fabaceae; genus Canavalia; species Canavalia gladiata. The sequence continues at coordinate 9,390,190 of CM075658.1, read as the reverse complement.
AATTTAAATGTTTGTAATAATACGTTATGTATTTGATATATTGGTAATATATGCTAATATTTTGTACTATATTATTGAAAATATAATAATTACAAATTCAAAGTGTATGATGTTAAAATTTATTTTTCATTTGTAAATAAATAATATAGACTAAATTTAAAAAATCAATATCTTGAATTTTTTATTATTTAATTAAAATAATATATAGATGTTTTTATCTTATGCCTACTTTTTTTACAATTATGTATCGCATTATTACTATTGGGAAGAGGTGGAACTACTTTTAGTATATTTTAAATATCATTATATTTTTTTGAGGCTAACACGCGTTTAAACAAGTCAATTTTTGTCTAGTATAACTATTTTTTTTTAAAAAAAAAAGTTACCTTTTTAACTTTTTGTAAGAATTTCTAAAAATAATTATTTATCAAAATATAGGTTAAAATTAACACGGAATAAACTTGCTTAATCATTAAAGTTATTGTCTTCAAAGTTATTAATAGGTCATTCAAAGATATTATAGTATATAAATAAAAACGACATTATAGGATATAAATCTCAAGATTAAGTAGTAAGTGATTACTGACAGAAGAGTTATAAACACTAAATCTTTTAATAAAGTAAATTGTTTAACACATGAATTTAACAAATAATTTATACAAGCTAGATAACTAATGATGAAAGAAAAAATAAGAAAGAGAAAACATTCTAATATAAATAAAAATACTAAATTAATATCTGTTTTTAAGATAATGAGTCATTTACTAAAACAAATTATTTAAAATGCTATCTAATTTTTAATAACAAAGTGAAGATAAAACAATTAAGGAAAATAATAATACTCACTCCTTGATAAATAACATTATTAATAAGATCAATAATTATATTATTAATACAATTAAATGATCAATAAAATAATACAAAAGTTTAAATAAAATTGACAAAGAAATTGATATTATTACATATATTCCATCTTGTAAACTTATTTATATATTCTATTTTAAAACTGACATCACCAGAAGAATTGAAATTTCTTATTATTGAGCAGATAAATATGTAAATATATATATAATATATATATTATGTTTAAAATATTTATAATAAAGTATTTAAGAAACTATTTCAATATAATTACATTTTATATAGTTCATTTTTAGCCTTAATTTCACTAAAAAATTAACAATTCATTTTACTGATTTTGATGAAAAATACCCATTAATATTAAAATCATTGTTTACAATAAATTATTGTTAGTAAACTAAAAATTAGTAAAAATTTATATAAATATGGTTAAATTTGGTTTTAATCTTTAAAGATTTTACTTTTTTATATGGTCCTTATTTTTACTTAGCATACATTTATATATTTTACGTCAACGATTATTTTAAAATAGCATGGGATGCTTGGATCCATGATACGACATCAAAAAATGACAATAGAGGTTATTTAAAAAAATTAATAAGCATAAAAATCAATAATAAATTAAAAACTAAATTCAAATTTAACAAAATTTATAAAAAAATATATTGAAGCTAATAAATAAACATTATATATATATACTTTAAATTTTAGCAAATGATATTTTAAGTTTAATTTGAATGTACAAGAGCACCCAAGAATTCTTTTATTTAAAACGAGTTATTTTTTTTACAAAATATGTCAGTATATAATTATAAAAGTAACTTTCAGAAAAGAAATAATAATATGGGTAAGTTTAGAGAGACAAACTAATGCTACATAAATCAATAGAGTTAGTTCAAATAGTAGATTTTTCTTGAGGGATACATTTAAGTTTTGGACATGGATTTTCTCGAGTAGCGGAGAGGTTCAGTCATTCAAGCAAACGGGAAAAAATCAATGTGTAGACCCTGCTATGTATATATAAGAGGGAGAAAAATGTAGAAAGGGATAAAGAAAGAAAAAAAAATGGAGAAGAGAAATAAAAACTATTTTTTTGCTTAAGTTTTGTGTATGAAAAAATTTACATTTTATAAAAGATATATGCAATATAAATAATAATAATAATAATAATGTTACGGCAAGTAAAGCTTGTTAAAGTCAAAGTCTACTTCCCCTGTAACTAATCATTATTGGCCACATTGCATACATGATTTTGGTTATTCTAAGTCAACGACGATAAAGATAATAATAATAATAATAATAATAATAATAATGGTTATTCTATTGCTAACTTTAATAAATTTGTGAAGTTATAGCCTGATGAATCATCTTTTGATATATACCTTACATCATGATTTTGATTATTCTATTGAATCAGCATTGTAGAACATATGGTGCACAAGAGTGTTTGGCCTATCAGGAATTGGTGGAACCTCAATGTCTCCCTCTAACATCTTCAAAGCATCCAAAATTGTTGGCCTTGAATCAACCAATACATGAGAAGCCAGAATTCCAACAAGCAAATATCTTTCCATTATGTTTCTAGTAGAATTTTCATCCGTTAAGATAGAAGAATCCAAAGCCTCTTCCAAGTTTTCAGATTTCATTAGTGACCAAACCCAATCTGTGATCAAGAAAGCTGGTGTTCCTGATGAAGAAAATTGAAGAGCTTTTCTTCCACACATTATCTCCAAAACAACCACACCGAAACTATACACATCACTCTTCTCACTTAATTGACCATAAAGTGCATACTCTGGAGCCAGATATCCTCTAGTTCCTGCTACTCTAGTATTTAGCTGAGACCTACTTTCACTGCTTTGCTTTGCTACACCAAAATCTGCAACCCTTGCCCTCATTTCTGCATCAAGTAGTATATTGGTGGCTTTGATATCTCTGTGATAAATTGCAGGCTTAACTCCAAAATGCAAATAAACCAATGCATTTGCCACATCCAAGATTATGTTTTTCCTCTGAAGCCAAGTTAGTGAATTTTTTGTATTTTGATCTGAAAATAGATGGTCATCAAGGCTACCGTTTGGCATATAATCATGTATAAGATACCTTTTTCTATACTCACCATTCTCTCCTTCCTCATCAACCACACAACACCCTCTTAATGACACTAGATTGCGGTGCTTCAGGTTGCTTATAATCTCCACTTCACTGTAGAACTCAGCATCTCCTTGAAAATCAGATTCTTCAATCATTTTAACTGCAACCATTGTGCCATCAGATAGAATGCCCTTATAAACTAACCCAAACGCACCTCTACCAATGAAGTTTTGGGGTGAAAAGTTGTTAGTGGCCTTCTTAAGGTCCTCAAACTTGAACCAACTTGATCCTGGTTTTGGTCTCCATCTGCTGGACCTTTGTTCTAGTGGATCAGCATTGGCTGGCACTTCAACATTTTTTCTCTTCACCCACCTTTTGTACCAAAAATAAAATCCTAACAAAGAAAGCAAGATAACTAGGAAGGCAGATGAAGCTGCAACTAACCCAATTACAAGAGCATGATGATGGCTCTTTCTTCTAGAACCCACTTGAGAATTAAGGGGCAATTCAAGAATGCAAGACATAGCACCTTTGCTTTCAGGTCCAAACTCATTCACAACTCCAGAGATATAAAGGACTATGAAATAAAAGCAGTCTTTGGAATGAGAAGAGTTACCATCAATTGTATTTAGCATATGTAGAACCTTGAGTCCCTCATCCACACATGCACCACAATTGGTAAGATCACTGAGGTCTGGTTTACAGGTAGTGTTTAACTGTGGTGTAGGACCAAGCCTATTGTGCCAATCTTGTTCAGATTGAATATGAGCACATATGTTAGGAGTGATAACAAATTGAAGTGGATCAAAACATGAGGAGACAAGGTTATTGGGAAGTGAGAGGGAAGTAAGCTTGGATTGGAAATCTTTAAGGCAAGAGATAGAGGTAGGGATGTTAGGGAGTTGGAAAAGAGAGTTTTTGTTGAGATTTTGGGCAAGTGCTATGCCAAAGAGAGATAGCAAAGTTTGACAACAAAGACTTGACTGTGTTTGGTTTTGGGATGCCAAGGGTTTGAAGTTAAGGCAACCAGAGGAGTTCCAAGGGACTGTCAGAACATAATTCATGTCCACTGGGCACAGAGAATTGTTGGTAGGGGAAATGGTGGGAGAGGGAGAGGGAGAGGGAGAGGGTGCTGCTGAACCTGAATATGGAGCCATAACAAAGATCAGAAGAAGCAGAAAAATTGACTCCATATTTTATGATTGCTTTATGATGTGTAAAAGCTTCATGCATTTACTTGTATTTATGCATCTTGGGGATTTAATAAGATAATGGCTTATAACAGTGAGGAGAATAAGCTAAGTATGTAGATGGAATAAATACTGAGAGAGACATTCATTTCTGACTTCTGAGGCAGTAAGTCATAATGCTTTGTTTTTATAGCATACTACGGTCAATATTAACTTACCTTTTTTTTAATGCTTGACCCCTTTTTTTTATGCTTTATTAACTTATCTGAATTCTTTCCATTCATTCGTACACATATAAATATAAATAAATAAGTTATACATACAGTTGGCAGATTAATTTGGGTTTCAAGTAATGTCAATCTTGATGTGTTAAAGTTTTGTACATTTTGATCTCTTTTTGTATCTTGGGGATATGCTAAGGCATAATGTGTTGTATTACTATTTATAATATACTGCGGTCGATATTAACTATCCGAATTCTTTTCATTCGTTCTTACATATATATAAAATGAATAAATAAACTATATATAGGGATGGTTGATTAGTTTATGGTTTCAAGTAAAATCAACTTGAGAATTACATAGATATATGAATAGTTAAGATTGATTTTAGTTAAAATTAATCTTATAATCATAGATGTGTGAGTTTAATAAGTTTTTAATTATTAAATAAAAATATTAGATATTTTTTATGTTTTTAAAATAATAAATATATAATTTTTTAATATATTTTATAAAATAGAAGAAAGATTAATAAGAGAATATGTAAAGAATGTAGCGAAGTTGTTTGAGAAGGTCCTCACTTTTTTTTTAAAGGAAAATATGTTATAAGTTTGGAATCGTTAAAATGCACTCAAAAGTATTACTTATCACAATGAATATTTTAACAAACTACAATATAAATTTGTTAAAATATTCTGAAAGCAGTAACTTGTTAATATATCCTATGTTTTTACTTTTTTAAAAAGCAGAGTATATTAGGTAAGCTACCTCCCTCGGCCAACACCTATAAGCGTGTTACAAATGGTTTGAGACCTTGAAAGGGACACTATTGTTTTTTGACAAACAAACGCGGTGTTGATTTTCCGTTTACACTTGAGCTTTATAACAAAGATGGAGAGCGCGTATAAAAAATTTGAGGCGAAGATATAAATTATTAATATTTTTATATCATTTTTAATCTTTTGAATTGTAAATTTTAATTAATTTTTTAATTAAATAATTATAATATTTTATTTTTAATAAATATAGTAGTTAAATTTATTTTATTTTATAACTTTGATAATCTTAAATAAGATTTAAATTCTTTTAATTTTAAAAATTCTCTTTCAGCAAACTATTAAAGGTATTGTTAATAATAGTTTGTAACAAATGCATCTATTTGATGTATAGTTTTACTTAACTTTCATTTTTTTGTAGATTATCTTTTAAAAATTGTCATTTTTTTTCGTTATTGATTGAAATTAGGATCAAAAGTATTTTGATCAACCCATCTACACGTGATTTTTTTAATTATTTTTTCATCAATTGAATTCGTTGTGTTGATATTTGGTTTGACCATATTCTAGGTTCATTTAAAAGAAAAAGATTTTTTTATATAAAAAAAAGAGAAATAAAAGAATTATCGCTAATAACATTAAAATATATCAATTAATGATTTGTAGTAAATCATTATCATACCCTTCGATTTATTTATCAAGAAATATTAGGAATACTAAAAAAAAGAATAGTGTAATTTTCAATTTTAGATTAATAAATATTAATTACTATGCTAAATAATTTAAAAATAATCAATGTTAAAGAAATTTAGAGCTTAAAACAGATTACCTCATTCACTATGTTCAAAACACGGCCTGCAATTGGAAATTGTCTCTAGAATATCCGTAGTCTTGATCTTCCATGACCGAACAGAAATTCTTCCTAGACTCATTCATTCTAACACGCCACAGCCAATTTCGAAATTGACTTTCTTAATAAAATTGGGTCTCCCTATCAACTCTGCGAAGTGCGAACCCATGAAAGAGAAGTTATAATATCCTACATCAATTTCATATGACACTTCATACAATACTTTACTTTTTACTCCTCTCAATTTTATCAGTTATCTTATCATATATGTAAAAGATTTGTTTAAATTTTTCTTACTATATTATTTTTTTCTTAAAAAAATGTTATCTATTTTTCATACTTATTTTACTTTTTACTTGTTTTACTTTTTGTTATATTTTACTTTTTACAATTTCCTTTTTATTTTTTTAAATCATTCATTAAGATTATATTTCAAGTTTTTATTTCATAGGTTTGCTGAGTTGGCAGTGGTGCTACTTTTTGTAATGGCCGCATCTTGTTATTAGATGTGGCCAACGATGTCATGTTACATTAGAATTGTTCATAGAATTGCTAAATATATAAATATTTCATTAATTTTCTTTTCAAAATATATTTTAACTAAGAAAAAAGTTATTGAGTAAAATTCATTTTAAATGTAAAGCTACAAATTTTGAAACTATAACTGCATGTATACTTTAAAAATAGATAGTTTTATTCTTTTGTCTAATCAAAATATATTTTATAAACTTAATTTTATAATGACATTCTCAGACATATATTAATTTTTTAAGGTTATGTAAGCTTTTTTATTTCAATAAATATCGCAAATTTTTGTGACTCCTTATTTCAAAACTCATAATCTTATTCTCATTAATGTTCGCTTTCCCAAGTAGTTATCTTTTCAGTCTTTCTTTATTTTTAATCATTATCATTTTCACTTTTTAAATTTTTAATATCACACTTTTGATTTGATTTGTCATTAATATAATGATATTTACGAGTAAATAAAAACCACATTTAGAAGGACTAAAGGTAAATAAAAGTAACATTTACACAAAATAAGTAAAGGAAATTAATACCTGAAATATATCTTTGACTCCTACATTTTTACAAGTTTTTATTTTAATCCCTTCAGTCCCCAATTTTTTCAAAATCAAAACTTTTAATCCATATTGACAATTATTAATAATATATCTAACGGATAATATTAATTGTAAGAAAACAAAACAAAACATCTATGTTGCACAAATATAACAATTACATCAATAAAAAAATAACTTTGGAAAGATTAAAAACTCATAAAATGTAGTGTAAAAGCATATTTAAATCGAAATTGACACAAAATTTTACAGAAACCAAAAAAATAGATAACATTTCAACTTTTTAAAAATAGAAAGTGTGAAATTCATTAGATTTAAAGAAACCTCATATCCCTAGTTGACATTCTCTCTCTCTCTTCCACATCAAAGTGGTGACATAGTGCATGTTTAATTTAATTTAAATTAATAAAATAATTACTTATTTTGTTTCAACTTCTAAAAATAAATATAATGCATGCTCACCTCATTTAAAAAGACCCCTAAAGTTGATTGAATGAAGTAAAATGGTTTGCATAAAATTTTATATTTAAATCTTATTATTTTCATGGTAAAAAAAATCAACAAAGATTTCTCTATAATTAAGCTAATCAAAACATGATAATAGTCTCCATAAATTGATGAAAAAAAAAAACACATTTGATTTGACAGATCTGGTCACTTATGGTAAAAAAAAGAACTGAGACATTTCGGTCACCTGAAAAGTAACTTGCATTCAGATACATTCCGATATCTGTAATCCAACCGATCTCTTGTTTTTTTCTAAAAAAAACTCTCAGCCAGTCCGATGCAAGTATAACCGGATGTATAGCCACCGTTAGGATGTGAGAATAACAGCGCTCAAAAAGCAATGAGACTCTTGAATGGACTCAGACGTGATAGGAAGGGTAAAAGACTTGGTCATTATATGTCCTGATATGACTTCATGGTCAAACACGCAAGAAGAAAAGATGAACAGGAAAAGTCTGCCAATCTTCGCTAATTGACCGCAAACATGATAAAGATGGCCAAAAGAAGCTTCACTAACAAATTAAGAAATTTACTCGAGTTATGCACTCATTTCTTCATTTCTACCCAATAACATCATTAAATACCACACTGAAGCACAATAATGTCTGATATCCGCATTTCAAGCTAAAGAATTCAAGAGATTGAACCACTAGATGGTGGACGTTGTTGAGAAAGAAAAGGTACTTCCACCAATGTTCCACTGATTTTGTCTCCAATAATCACAATGTCTCCTTCCGAAGCAGCTTGCCTCTTGATGTAGCCTAATCCAAAGTGTCCGGTTTGGTTCCTCCCAGATGCGTAACTAGTCAACTTTCCAACCTGCACATTTTCATAAATACCATCAATTTTCGTCCAACCCATTGAAGGGGGAGATTAGGATTATAGAATGCGACCCAACATCAAAAGCACTAGGCTACTGACTGATAGGGAACCCAATATTAGTTATCCATATTTTTGCTGAGATGGTTTCTCCAGAGAAATGTTATAACTGGAGTTTTGACCGAGTATCTGTCATCTTTAGTTTCAACTGGGAATTATAATGTGCAAACCCATCTTCCTCTTTTTAACCAAAAAAGACATAAGGTTTGAAAAACAAAGAAAAAAGAGAAGAAGAATTGTGAACATCTTTCATAAGAAAATTATATAGTACCTTTTTCCCATCAACTGTAATAACGCTGCCAGGTTCTGCAGCTGCAGAAAGACGAAATCCCCATAACCTCTGCTTGACTCCATCATATGTTATGAGCCTAGATATAGTCTCCTGTCCTTTGTAACACCCTGATAAGATCAGAATTAGACCAATTATCCAACAAGTCTCAACAGTTATGCAGATAGGTAGTGGCAAACAAGCAGTTACACACCCTTATTTAGAGAAATTGAGTTCCATAGACAGGCCTCCAGGACATTGAATTCTTTTGTAAGCTCCATTCCAGGTGCAGGTCTTCCTGAGAAGTCAGGTTACAATCAAAAGTGAACAAAAGAATTAACTGAATGAAACTATTTACATACACCCCAAAAAAAAGTATATATTCCTTACATTTGACATTATTTCATTTGTTTTCCCCTGTTTCACTATTCAATGGAAATATTCTGTTCAACCTCAAGACAAATATTATATGCTTACAAATCTTCTACCCGTTATAAGCACCAGCTATTCCAAAATAGAAGGCATATTGTGAACTCCAGAATTGACATTCTAACATTTTTAATGCAATTGCCAAAAGCCCTTGTGGGTTTGAAACAGTTTTTACACATACACCCTAAGAATTATGCAGAAAAACACCATGGGGAGAATTCAAGTAGTGAGCTAATTTCCAACAGTGTGTAAATGTGCAATTTCTATTTTCAACAGTTGAAAATCTACTCTTGGGAGAAAAGAATAAAGATATATTTATGCCTTGACATGACTTACTCTCCAAGACTAATCCTAAATAACTCCTAAATTACAGCAAAAATTATAACCATACAATAAATAAATCAAATGCCTATACAGAAAATACTGAGATGGAACCCACTGATTACAGCACCCAGGCACAGAATCCAGCAAGCCCTTCAAGAGGCTAACTTCCTCCCTACTCTCTATATTCAGTTCTTCCTTGCCCCTTTCCTTCCACTCCTTCCCATATTCTGACAGAATTCCTGTCCTCACTTGCCACATTGGTAGGTTGGCACGAAGTTCATCCCTGTCAATTTTCCTATCCATCCTCAGTAAGAATAACCAATTCTAGAAGCCCCTTCCCATCTTCCCAATATGCACCCAAGTAATGGAAGCTAGCCTATCACATATTTATAATATGTCCAACATACATCACTACTCCAATACTCCTCAAGTTGGAACATATATATGATATGCACATAGCTTGCTAATATTATATATGTAACCAATCTGAGAGCCTCAAAAGGAATTTAATAAAAATGTTTACTAAGTTTGTTATAAATTGGATTTTGGCCCAAACTCAACCTCATAAGCATGCTCATAGGATGAGGATTGTCCTCACCTTCTATATATATTTGGTTATCCTTATCTCTAGTTAATATGGGACACTAACAAAGTTGTCATTTATATTCACAAGGTCAGTATGAATTTCTCCAGTGAGGATTTTATCCCTTATGAAGGGCCAATTGATCTAAATGTGCTTGATCCTTTCAAAGAAACTGGATTGGAAGCAATATATAAAGCTACCTGATTATCACATGTAAGTTTCATTTGTTGTGATTGGCTCAAAGATCTTCATTTCTTAGAGATATCGTCTAAACCATATGAGACTTATATGTTCATGTGTTTTAGCTGCAATTGCTTAACACTCGGCTATGTGCTTGAGCTAGCAACAAAAAGTCTTCTTACTTTTCCGGTAAATCAAGTTGCCTCCCAGTTCATCCATTGATCTCTCTGTCCATCATCATCATAGAGTGATCCTGTCCCTTGTGCTTTTTTAATATATCTAAGTACATGAACTACAATCGAGTAAGAATCTCATGGGGAATCAACTAAAAGGCTTACCACATTCACAACAGAAGAGATATCTAGCACTAAGTGATAATTTAATTTGCCAACCAATGTTCAATATTGCCTAGAATTTGACAATGGCACCTGTTGTCCTGCTAGGAGTTTGACATTAAGATTTACAGGTGAAACAACTACTGCACAGGCCAGTTTCTTCCAAAATATCCAATTTGCATATTTTCTAGGAGAAAGAATTTGACCTAAATTCGTAATATAAATATTTCAATTTTCAAACAATAGTTTCTATGTTATTGGGAGATTTATATTTTGAATATAATATCAACATATGTAAAATATGTCAATGAAAGAAAAAATTGCAAATAATGCTGCAGGGGAAGGGTTGCAATGTCAAAAAATTGGGTTATAGTGGAAGGTTGGCAGTTTTATTTGAGCAAAACTTGTATGGAAGGGTTTGCAAAAATTGGATTATAATGTTTGTAGTGGATTCCATCACCTCTAATCCAGGGATGTAGGAACAATTGGTTGAGCCACATTAAACCTTTCAGGTAAGAATCAACAATGTGATTGGGAACATGGGACAGCAAGTTTGAAGGCTTTTCTAGTTATTGATGCAGCCAAATGGAAAGATGGGTTGGAAGCTGTTCTAATCAGTGTGAAACCCTTTGAATATAGAGGCTTATATAATTATATTTGTCTTCTTACATGACTTAGTCTCCAAGACTTCCTAAAATAACTCCTAAATTGCAGCACCAATCAAATATAGAAAATACCTAACCTAATTACATATTCATTAGATGTCATTAACATTGTTGATATGATGGACCACCTTATACTAAGGTGCATGTGCGATGTAGCAGATCAGGGTCTTCAATGCCATATCAGATTGTGCATGGCTAATGTAACAAAATGTAAGTATATTTTGTTATGGCATGTAATGATATAAAAGAGGGGAAGGTAGGGAGCAGGAAAAGAGTGGATGAAAAAGGTCAGTCAGAGAAACAGAGCCTCTCAAATGTCCTGGGTATCTGATTCTCAGGTCATCTCTGCAATTTCCAACATATATCTATCTTACAGTTCTTGATATCACACTATTATTGGTTTCTTCAGTTACAAAATACAGCATACATACCTCATTCTCTCTTAGGTTGACCCAGTTTCTACCAAATACACAACTACACTAACTGATTGTCACACAAGAAGAGTATATATCCTTAAAAAAATAAAACAAAATAAGTACAGGGAATAGACAGAAATGTGCACATAACCTAAACAATTCAGTACCTTGAATAACCCGTAACTTATTCCATGCATTAGAACCCATTGGGATAGCCCCTTGAGTAAGAATAGCTTTCCAGACAGATGGAGCAGCCACCGGAGACATCAAAAACGAAAAACCACCTTCAGAAATGATATTTCCGACCCCTATAGTTACAGGCTGCTTATCAACCTAAAAATTACAAATATATTTTAGAGAATTGCTTTACGAGAATATTAACAGATTATGTAGGTTTTTTTTTGGAACAAAAGGGAAAACAATAAAAAAAAAGAATATACTAATATTTGGTATTACTGTTGAAAGTTTACAACATTAGAAGTAACATAAACTTAATGCAATCTAACTTTGGAAGTTATGTAAAAGATGCAACCATAGGAACTAGTTGCTAAAATAAAAGTTGGAATATGTTATATATAGTTATTGACAATGTAAACAACCAAGAGATGCAGTAAGAAACTTGTCTATGAAAAACAAATGTATGAAGCTAAAAAGAAGCACATATGACTTGATTGATCGTTGAAGGTGTTTTTGACAAAAATAAGAAATCTAAAGGCAGATATAACCATGCAGTCATCATCAAGCATACATGACCATTGACCAGTTATATCTTGTAGTGAGAAACTAGTAATGAAAAATACCACTACTAATTAGCACACATACTTTAAAAAAATACCAGTTTGGTCACGCTTACATTAAAATGTTGATGTGTGCCATACGGTTTTCCAACAAGATCACCAAGGTTCAGGTTCTCCATTACCTGTTCATTTCATTATATTTAAAATTACTAACTCTGTAATTCTCAACATTAAATAGGTATAACAATGTCTGTTACCTGGCCACTTTTGGGTCCCACCAAAACAAAAAAGCTGGTTTGTTTAGTGATGTCTTGAATCTCTACCTTATCAGCAAAAAATATGTACCTTCAAATAATTACACGCAAAAGATTTAGTTCTTGCATTTGATGATTATTGATCAGGAAAGGCAACCATTTGTTTTCTCTCTTAATCCTTTTATCAGTTTAAGCTTTGTGGGTAAATCCCTACATTACAACTAACAAGAAGTTACCTACTTGTTCAGCATTTCAGTAATGGTTCTACAAGTCTCTGGTGAAACAACTAACATTATTGCATTTTTCTGTCAAAGCAAGAAGAGAAAGTTGTCAGCTACAAGAAAATTAAGATATTATTAAATTATAGAAAAGACAACCACAAATGAATTTTGTAAGATGGATGAAGAAAAGCAAATTACCATGACCCATGCATGAGCAATATCTATTGTTCGAGCCGTTGGTGTTACAAAAACAGTGTCACATCCCTAGGGATTTCAGTTAGAGATCCTATTACTTAATCCTGTATTATAATACGAAATGTAAAAATAAATTGACAATAACTTGCAAATAACACAAATTCAGTAAAATAATGATACTTCCAATTCGTACTTGTCCTTGATGTAGACACTCAAAGTTTGCAGTACTCTGGTTGTGAAGGAACTGAACACGATCTTCTCCACTGACTTCGTTTCAGGTGAGCCAAAATATTTGCATTAAAATTTAAGAAAACATTAAACCATGCAAGGACCAAGTCTCTCAATAGCTCAAGCAGTAAGGTTACCAAGTCCCTTCACACAAGAGATTCAAGGGCTTGAAGCATGGACAATGTACAAACCCACCCTATCTTTTGCTAAAATCCAACATCTCTTGGAGGCTGTTCAGAAAACCTCTCCCAATAGCTAAAGCTATCAGGTGAACACTCAGTGATTGATTTATATCTGTTAACAAACCATAGTGATAGTGCAGTGCTCACCTGATTAACAGGTAACTAAATAATCAACATGCCAATCACAAAAGGATCAGACCAGACACTGCTAATTGCAAGACGGTGGTAAAAATGTGGCAATTGGCAAAATAAACTTGTGTTTTATTTGAAAAAAAATGAGTTGTGGTAACACATAAAGTAAAGCACACAACATGTATGAATTTTGTTGAAAAAGTATTGGAATTTAACCACTTTCTAGTTTCTACTATAGCACAAGCACACACTATGGCAGTAACTAGTGAATGTTTAAATCAGAAAATGCATTAGCATATATTGTAAATCTGCTTGGTAAAAAATTCAACCAAATCAGAAACTACATGCTTTCCATCTTACAATTTAATATGAGCTAATACACATCAATTTTGAAAATCTATTGCTCTTGTGTGGAGAGACAATAGTACAGGAAAAGCAAGTACCTCTTATACGGCCAAAGTGTGAAAGGTCCGCAACCTATGCCATTAGATGCCATGAAGAGTTAAATAGAGCATACTAAATCCCAATTTATCAAGCAAAATAGTAATGTACCTTGATAAATTGGCAAACATGCAACTACAAACTTCAAATTTGTGTTAGATTTTATAGATTCAATAGCACATTACTGCAAAATATTTTATAGAAACTAAAATTACAATTCAATAATCTTCAAGCCTGAGATAATATCAATCCAAGCCCACAAAATTCTTGCAAGGTTAGGAAGTACAAAGTCAGAGTTTGAACAAAATTAGATACAACTAAATCCCATCAGATTATTTCAAATTATATTAGATGGTTGATAATATCCGAGACCAAGATGGATCAAAATTTCACTTAGTACATTTTAGACATTGCCATCCACTTCAATACTCCCTCTGAAAAAGAGGATATCAGATTACCTTTTTCCAAATTACAGACTGAGTAATAAAAGCCCCACAGTAAGTAATAGAAGTTACAGACTGAAAAATAACAGCATGTAACATTTGACATTAAGTGTTTAATTGGAAAAAAAGATAGTACACTTGAGTCTGTAACTTTTATTAATCAATAACATGACATAAACTCTGTAATTTTTTTTTTTAAAAAAAAAAAAAGATGCTACAGACCCTTTTCTAGGAGTAAAAAGTGAAACCCACAAGTGCCAATGAAACAAGCAGTGAAGATTTACCAGATTTCTTTTCACCTATATATATATGTATATCTCGAAGCATCTCTGGAACCATAAATTAATCAATTCAAATAAGTAAAGAATTAGAATATGCATTGATTCTTTTTTATATTGTTTCTACCAAATGAAGCTGCTCAAGTGGAGAGAATATTTGAATATGCATCAAGCTACAAGCATAAAATAAATAAATAAAAAACCAAAAGCGCTTAACATACCACAACCCCATTTTCTGCGGCATCCAGTGCTTCATCATCATTATGAAATGTCTCAATGATCCCTTCCCCAGAAATCTCAGCACCTGCATTTCTGACAGTATCCTGCATGAGTCAAGATAATAATTTGACAATCAAAAAACTTGTTCTCTTCTCTCGAGCAATATCATGAGTATTTTTTTAAAAAAAAAAGTTAAAATATATTCAGTCCTTAAACATTACATTCATTTTTAATTTGGTCCTAAGCGGGGAAAATAATTCAATTTAGTCCCTACAATAATTGTGGTGACAATAATTTTCAATTTGCCTGCTATACCTGAGGGCTACTCCATATCAATCTCAGTTAATATGCTCCATATGGTAACTCCACACCAATCTCACCATATTAAATGGTGATAGACAAGGAGAACGCAGTGAAAATTATTACATAAGTAGAGACTAAATTGAAAGCTACTTTCAATTAAGAACCAAAACAAAATAACGTAATATGAACAAAAATACAATTGAACCTTTTACTATATAGGGTTTTTTGTTTTTTGAAAAAAGAAGGGATAAAATCAAGGTCATATACTACCATAAACAAAAGCAAGAAATGAAAGTTTAGAAATGATGCAAATTACCAGAAAGTCATGGTCGATGGGAGGAGGGGAGAGGTCGAAAGGTGAGGACTGAGCAGAAATTGACCAAGAAGAAAACATTTGCTTCTCCTTGAAGAGATGGTGGGAGCAAAACGCAACGTTTCGGGGTTTGGGCAATACAGAGAGACGCCATGCTAATGCTTGGTTTCGAGGACTCAAGCTATTAGCCAGCGACACCGTTGCCATTTCAATTAGATAATTGACAACAGAGTCACTCACACACACTCTTCTCTGTTTGGGATTATAAAGAAAAGGGCATAGAAAGGAAGACAGGGGAGCCCGGAAAGTGGAGTGAATCAAAATTCAAGAGAATATATATTTTATCTATTTAGAATTCTAAAAGTATTAATATATTAATTTTTTTTTTAATTATGTTCGTGTGTGTTTTTCTAGTAATTAATAGGAGAGATAATAATATAAAAAGAGTATAAATTTTTATAAAAGATAAGTAAATAATAAATTATGATTTCTGAAAATTAAAATTATTAATTATATTTTTTAAATATTTGTTTTTTGTCTAAATAAATAAATTAAAAAATGGAGAAAGCAAATGATAAAAGAAGTAAAAGTCCATAACTAACAAAAAATTAGGACTTGTATGTTTCTTATTTTTCAAAACAGTTCTTTCTTCTAAAAACTAAAATATCAAAAAATTATTTGATCAGTAAAGTTTTTGAAAAAAAAATAAAATTGCTTCTTCAATTTTTAAAACTAAAAAGTTAAAGAAGCTTTGCTATTTTTTGAAAATTGCTTTTAAAAAAACAAAATCATTTTTACGCTGTCCTTATTTTCTATTTTTAATTTTTTATTATTCATATTATTTTATACATTACTGTATCTTTTTTCTACACTTACTCTATTTCACTTTCCTTCCAAACAAAATTTTTAAAAATTAGTTTACAAAATTTTAAAAAACTAAAAAACAATTAAACACCCTCTTAATATTTTCATCATTTAAGATTGGTTTAATTTCAACATCTAATTTTTTATTAAATTATAATATAATGGTTAGTTTTAAGTTAAATTTTTAAAAATTAAAATTATTTTTCAATTTTATAATTTTTAATTTCAAATTTTGAAAATTTCAATCATTAATATTTAGTAGCATATATTAAATTCAAATCATACAAAACACTTTATAAGTTTAATTTAAGCTTATTTAATTATGAAAGTGATGGTGGAGGCAGACCACAAAAAAGGAAGAGACATCAGTGATAACAAGAGGCTTTCAACAATGGAAATTATTGCGATAACAGACGTGATATTGCTATCAACTTCAGCAGCGATACTGGCAACTTCAATAGTGCCAATATTGGTAATGGCAACAATGGTTACTATAATGATAAATATTTAACTTACGGGCATAATGCTCTTATAAATTTTTTATTTTATGGGCATTCTTTAATATTCAGGAGATAAAATTGTAAACCTTGTAAGGAAATTTTAATAAATACGATTTCATCTCTTTAAACTATTTTTTTAACTCTTGATTGATTTTGTTAACTCAGTCTTTGTAGGGACAAAAACGTTACAATATTCAACGGTCATTCAACAAAACAAACAATGCATTACAACCATTTTTCTTTGTGTTCCTTTTTTACTGCGAACTTTAAATTTCTAAAATTTACTGAGTTTCATTTAATATAGAATCGTACTATGTGAAATGAACAGAAATCCAGTTTATTTTCAAAACTCAAACCAAGACATCAATTTAGAAAAACTGAACTTTATATTGGTTTCCTATGGACCAATAGCAGAGTCAGATTATTTTACCACAATACATTATTCTAATATAAAGAATGTTATATTTGAACATTTAATGATATATAAAACAATAAAATAAAATGAAACAGAATAAAATAAGATATAAAATCAAACAGAATGATACCTAAGTGTATGCATTGCATTACAAGCACATTTTCTTTCGTCGAGAGGCATAATCAACAAGAGCAAACCATTACAGGGAACACATCCAAAACAGCCTGAGGTGGGCAATAAGGCACTATACAGTTCTGCACCAAGATGTCGATGTCACTAAGGCATAAACATTGCAATACAATTTTATGTGTCTAGTGAAGGAAAATATTGCCCTACAAATTCTTCCAGAGTTTTGACGCTAGCATGTACCCAACCTTGCAGAGTAAGTACAGTAAACTATTAAAACAAATCTATAATGTCAAATCCACCTCCTTAGTAGCCTTGACTCTTTGGCCCAGATTCAATCACACGCGCCATCGAGTTTGCATACTTTTGAAACTGCAGCAAATCCACGCACAGTTATTCAATTATTTCTCATTCACCATTACAATAAGCAAAAAACGGATCATATAAAATTTACAACCAACATGGCCGTGCAAAGGGCAAGGATTCAAGCTAGTCCAAATTGAAATTAGTGCATGTTTATTAGCTTATTTTGAGGAAATAATTATTTATTTTTTTATAGTTTTGTGAGAAAGTTTTGAAAAATAAGTGATTATTCACCATAAAAAAAAAATCTAATTCAAACATGCACTTGAACAGTAAAAAGTAAATAGAAAGTTGTACCCAATATAGCCAACTTTGGAAACTCGGTTTTAGTTTTAATTTTTCTTTCATGGAGGAAGTACGGTGCAATTTGAAGATTTTAAAGCCAAGCAGGGTGATTGGACCACAGGTCTCCAAAATACGCTAAATGGCCATGTACCTCTTTAACTATCTCTTCACATTTGCGACCTAACCGTTCCACTTTAACTGCTCCAGATTCTTTTACTGATGTAATTTTACTATTTATGGCATCCACCTATCAATTGCAAACAAGAAATAACAATTTATTCTTTCAACAAACTCACTTGATTTAGCATGAAATTCAAGAAATGGTACCTCAGATAACACAGCCTCAACATTTTTCTGTCTCGTTTCTGTAGCACATCTCTTAGATTCCGCCTCAGATTTTCTACTTTGTAAGTATTTAGTTGCTTCTTCCCACTTAATATTGCACTCTTTCTCCAATTGCTTCCTCAATTCTTCCATCTGCTCAACTGAGGAAGGGAAGACAGGTACAAAAAGTTGAAGGTAAAACACAACATATACGCATGCTTAAAAAGCGGTGCTATATGTACAAGTCACCTTACAAAAGTTTTTGACACAAATCATTAAAAAAATAATGTGGCCTATGCTGTTTTTCAGCTAACAAAATGCTATATAAAAAAAGGAAAACTAAATTATTGGACAAAAATCATGCCAGCTCATCTGTGAACAGTTTTTGTAGAATGTTGTGTAAAAATGACCATTACTCATGCTTAAACCATCTATCTGGAAACACAGCATTGCTTGCACAGGAACGTACCTTTACTTTGTCTTTCAACCAATTTGGCGTCAAGTGACTTCTCCAATACTTCTTCATCACTAAGTTTAGCTTTCAATGTTTTAAGCTCCTTTTCAATGGATTTAGCATAATTTACCTATAGGAGGAAGAACTGGCATCAAACAAGAGGCTTTGCATGGTAATAATCTTTGAAGGATTGAGAAGAAAATGTCCATAATAAATTACTTCCATCCAAGCCAAAACTACCAAAAAGAAAAGGCTTTTCTCTCCTCAGTATAGGGGGCCAATTCATGGTAAATTTGCAATCATGATAAATACCAAAGCAGAAGTCAACTGACTGGAGTAAAGGTAATACCTGTTCTTGTACACTCTGCATCAGCTTGTAGTGCTTTGACATTTTCTTGTAAACCTGGAAAAAAAATATAAAGTAATCTCTATTCAAGGACAGAATATTATGAATTTGTCCATGCATTACTGCTGTTTTTCTTGTAGTTTGCTTTCTGAAATGATGAGAATATGATCAGAAGATCAGTGCATAAATTGTCTAATTATTGTAGACAAAAGATTGAACAATATCTAGAGCAAATTCCTTGATGCAGTTTAGGTACTCCAAGTATTCAATCAATGTTGACGTTGGTTCATCAAGCCACATTACAAGGGACAATTCAGCTCGCATAATCTTAACCCGGTTTAAGCATTGGCACCAACTAATTGGCTACTCAGTTGATAGATGTGCTATACAACTCAATAGGTTGAGACTTCACAAAAATTGAATTATGTTGCTAGTTGCAACTGTATCCTAAATTAAATCTTAAGTAATTAAGGTAGAAATTCGTTATCGTGATACTCAACAGAAGGTCATAACACGGGGTAGATTATTTACCAAGACCAAAATTGCAGATGAAGGGGAAAAATGAGCTAGTCTGTGATAAAGTACCTTGGAATAAACTTCAACAAGGGCAGTCTTTTCATGGAAAGTCTGCATTGCTAATCTTTCAGCATTCCTTGCCTCTTCTCGAGCTAACTTCTTTTCCTCTAAAGCCCTCTTTATGCCAAATTAGCAGAGAAAATTTACATGAGTACGAGCACAGAAAAAATCCTAGATCCTTCTACACAGCAAAAGCATCTAAACCAAGCATGCAGTTTGAGTTCAAATATAAAAAATTTAAGGTTAACTTAAAAGTTTAATCCCAATATTCCACTTGCTTCCAATTTAGGGTTTATTTCTTTCCTATTTTTGGAAACAATTTTCTATTTTCCAAAACTAAAAACTCAAAAATCTTGTTTAGTGAGTGAAGTTTCTGAAAACTATTTTAAAAAGCAAATATCTATTTTTCAGTTTTTAAAACTAAAAAACCAAAACAACTTACTTTAAGTTGTTTTGGTTTTCTATTATTCATCTTCTTCGATGTACTATATTTTTTTTTTCTTCACTTACCTCCATTTACTTTCCTTTCAAAGACAGTTTCTACAAATCAAACAACCCCTTGGTTTTCTATTTTCAGTTTTTTGTTTATTCATCTTCTTTCATGTACTACTCTATCTTTTTTCTTCACTTACTCTCATTCACTTTCCTTTCAAAAATATTTTTTGAAAATTATTTTTAAAAATAGTTTTTAAAAACTGAAAATCAAAAGTAAATCAAACAATCCCATAGTCCCTTCAACATATTCTTTAAAAATCAGTCCTCAGTGTTCACACTTAGAAATATTTTCAAAATATTCCATACTTCTCATTATTACACCATCAATTTAGACCTTACAGGATATTTTAAGTGAAAAAAAGAGCATATAATGAGCACTTATGGAATAAGAGAGATGAGCCTCAGAAGAATAGAGTACCTATAGGCTATACGACATCATAAGACATTTACAGAAAAAAGGAGCACGTACAGGAGTGCCTAATGAACAAAGAAACACTTATTGAGTTAACTGACAGTGATAAAATGGTTGGGACTGGTTTGAAAATGTTTGCAGAGAGTAGGAAAAAGAAAACTACAGGGACTAATAAAAAATGAATGGAAGCTACAAAAACCAAAATTTTAATTTTAACCAAATTTTATTCATACAAACAGCTGAGCTAAGCATCTGCAAGCTTCAAGATATCTTAAAGACGTGAGCTTATTCTTGGTTTAGCCTTTTATGCAATCCTCAAGAGCCACCAAATAAAGAATGCATTTTCTCCATGACAACATTCTTTTATCCTTTCTCTTAACATCAATTATTAAAAAAAATTATCATTAAAATAAAGGCCAAAAAGATAACCTTTGTGTATGCTCTGAGTACAAAGACAGAAAATTCAAAACAGGAGCTATAATTTTAAATACAATCTTCAAATAAAGAAAAAGGCATTGAGAATTATGATTAAACCAAATTTAAATAATACCCATTTCATCTTTTAGTAATATCACAGAATCATATGTTAAATTACATTATCGTAGGCGGAACCAGATCCCAAACTTATCTACTTTATGACAATATGTAGAATTTTATCAATTTAATAGTAATCAATCCCAGATAGTAACGCATAGCCACTAGCCCTGAAAACACTATAACAGGCAGAAAGTGGGATGGCCACTATTTTAAATATTATAACACAGACTAAACTAAAAATTTATACCACATATATAAATACTCAAAAACAAAAAAAAAACAAAATTAAAGAAACTCATAAAAAACAATAAGTC
The DNA here is from genome assembly GCA_037954105.1 of Canavalia gladiata. Taxonomy (NCBI): domain Eukaryota; kingdom Viridiplantae; phylum Streptophyta; class Magnoliopsida; order Fabales; family Fabaceae; genus Canavalia; species Canavalia gladiata. Next base: position 9,368,573 of record CM075658.1, on the reverse strand, counting down.
AAAGTTTACACATAGTCACCATCAATCTAGAAGCAATAAGAACATAGGAATGAAGTCAAAAAATGAACGATGATGGTGAAATTAATAGAAAAAAATAAAACACATTAGATGAAAGTTAGGAGAATGTAACCTGAGCAGTTTGAAAGAAGAAAGAACAGAACACAGAAAAAAAAAATAGGCCTGTAAAGTGGGAAGGAACAAAGTTTTGGCATTACAAAAGAATCTTTTTTCACATTAGTAAAATCCACTGTGAATTAAATGAAAAGGGCAACAGTTTAATTTTTCCAAAACTAGTATCTAATCATACTGTGAAGATAACACAAAAGCAAGGTAGTCCAATAATTGCCGATATAATATTCACATAAGCAGATTGGCTGGAGAAATGCTAAGTACATCACATTTTTGTAGGCACTAGCTAAGAACATAAAACCAATTAACTTTGATTATGCTACAATAATGATACAATAAAAAACCATGAATGAATCTGATTTGCAAGTGATTTTAATGACTAGGGAGAACCAAAGAAAGAAAAAATACCTGTACTTTATCAGGTGATTGAGCAATTTTTGAACGTAGATTTGCATTTTCTTGAACATTTTGTACCAGTGTAAACTCAGCATTCGATATCTGCACCGAGTAGTCAAAATTTCAGGGGAAGAAGGAGGGTAGAAGTAATTAGACCAAGAAAGGAATCTCAAATTCTCAATCACCAAGCTAAAAACAGAGCTAGCGATAGTCAGACCACAATGTATTGTGCATAGGAGTAAAGACCTACGGTCAGGACTCACTAAAACCAAAGCCACGTCTAGTGTCTACACAAATGAAGAAACATTTACATCCAACTAAATATAATTCATCTGTTAAAGCATTAATTACTGATTGTTATAACGAGGAAAAAGAAGATCAAGTCTGCTAAAAGCCGCAGCTTGCAATATACTTTCAAGTTCCATTACCCAAAGATTCAACTTTCATATACTATCAAAAATCCCCATCACCAAAACATAGGATTCAGCAATTCATTATGCTAAGCTTCCATTATTGGTCAAAGCATATTAGATGACAGACAATTGCTGACCTTCTCATCCATTTCCCCGGTCTTCTCCTTCAACTTCCTCAATGTAGTCCTCAACGACATCTGGTTGTTGTTCAGTGCCGCAATCATTTGACGCAGCTCTTTAACTTTCGCTTCCACCTCCTCAACTAGAGGCATCTCCTTTTCCTTGGCTTCAATGCATTCGGAAATCTCCGCTTTCAACTACAACGGAAACACTTAGTGAACTGCTGAGTTAAAAATTTAAAACGAGTTCTAGAATTCCAATATAAACCTGCAAAATCTTGTTCTCCTCCAACTCCGCTCGCTGCTCCTCTAGAGTATTCACTTCTTCTACGATTTCTGACACGGAATTCATTCTCCCCTCCCTGAGATTGGAAAGGGAAAGAAAGAGAATTAGGTTTTTCTCTTTGAGCGGTGTTTTTTGCACTGATAATCAAGAGAAAAAGTGAGATTGACCTGTCGAGACAGAAATTGAGAAGAGCGCCAAGGAAAAGCTCGGTTCTGTGAGGATCGGGCATGAGAAGATCGGCGAAGGTAAATTTCCTAGGGCACTCGAGCGCGGTGAGAATCTCCTTGATCTTGTTATAGAGCCTGATAGCGCGAACAGATTCTACGTGAAAATCGGGGTTTTCGAGTTGCTCTAGGGCATCGAAGTCAAGCTGCTCGTTGTCTTCCCTGCGGAAAATGAACAAAAGAAGATGGTGAATAAGAAATGTAAGGTTGAATTGAAGAGAAGAGAAGAGAGGAAAAGAGAGAGAGACTCGAGGAGGAAGTCGAGGTGAATGAGGATGCGGGTGTATATGTCGGAAATCAAGTCAGGGTTGGGTTTGATGAGGTCCTGCTCGGCCACGTTCGCAATCTGGAAATGCGCGAGGATTTCTGCTATTTCTGGCCGCCGGAGCCTTGGATACTCGTAATTCGACACCGCCATTTTCTTCCCCCGAACCCCAACACAATCACAGCTCAAGAGTTCAACTCGTACGAGACCAGACGAGACTACAACCAGAAAATTAAAATTAAATTAAATACTAACAATTTTCCCGCCCAGTACCTTCCTACCAATTAGCAGTGTATCATTATTGTTTTAACTTCTAAGACTAATATTCCGTGTTTATATTATTTTTAAAATTAATACTTAAATAAAAATATAATTATTAATTTTATGAAGTATTTCAATAATAGATGCTAAAATTATTTTTAATTGTAAACAAAATTATTTATATATTATGTTAAATTAAGATAAATATGTTCAACCTTATATAAAAGAATTATAAAATTTAATAATTAAATATATTTTAAGTATTTCTATATCTTAATAATATTTATGACTGATGAACTATTCTTAAGAATTTTATGTTATGGTAGATTTTTGTATATTATTGTTAAAAAAAGTTTATTTATTCAAATTATTTTTATAATAATTTATAAATATTATTTAAATGATATAAACTATGAAAATACATCAGATTTATTAGTATTGAGCAAATTTGTATCTAAATCATTTTTATAATAACATGTAAATATTCCATTGAATGATATAAGATATATTGATAAATTAATAAAAATTGATAGTAGTATTTAGCAATGTGTGATAATATTATTATGTTTTTTATAGTTATCATGTTGAACATCATCATTAATTTTATGTTAAAATTAATTTTATTTTTTTATAAACTTTAGTTGAATCTTTATGTTTAGATAGTTTTTTATTTCATATCTACTGAAGAGGTTTTAATTCAATTTAACATCAAATTTAAATTATGTAAAAAATATATATAGATAATTCATTGCATTTGAATAAAAAAAATTGCTAAAATTAAATATATTTATATTAACAAAGAATAGTTTATAGATTGCTAGAGCATACTTAAGATCTTTAGTATAACAACTTTTATGTGAACAATTTATGATAATATAATTGCTAAATAGAATTTAAAATATTAATTTATCACTTTAAAATAAATAATCATTCAAATTAAATTTTGAATAATTCAATTATAAATTAATTATGCATTTTTACTTGATAAATGATGAAAGTTGTTTTAAATTTGTATCATACCTATGTCATTTTTAAACAAATAAAAATTGCATGTATTACACTTATTTATTATTATTTATTTTTTCAGAAGACGAATGTCATTATATACTTAAAAGAAAAGCATTTTCTTACTTTAGAATCTAATTTTGTTAAACAAAAATCACTACGAAGTTATTTGAACTTTTATTTACCATATTTTAATAAATTATTTGTATTTGTAAATAATTTATCCTTATAATATTATATTTCTAAAAAACGAACAAACTTTAAGAATAGATCATGTCTATACTAATAATTATTTTTATTTTTTATTTAATATATTTGTTAAAAGATTAAATAAATTTAGGTATTTAATTATTTGTTATTTAAAATATATTCAATACAAATAAATATATTCAAAGATAATCTAATAGATTAAGAGATAAACATTTCTCCCTAGCATTATAGAGAAACATTCATGTGAAGATATATTTTTAAAATTTTATAAATTAATTAATAACATTATATTTACAAATATGTATTATTAAATTTTGATATTAAAAAAAATGACGAATATCAATGTTTATATGAATATTATAACAAAGTCATACGGTTACTACGCATAAGTCCCATAACTTTCTCAATAATTATAAGTCTTAAATTCATCTAAATTTAGATTAATCTAATTTATATTAGTATGAAAAATGAAACAAATCAATGAATTTTTTTTTTACAATAAATTAAAATATTTAAAATTACAAATAATTATAAATTCATTAATTAGCATAATAGTTGTATCTGTTGTAACTTAAGGTAACAGTACTCAAAACATACCAAAACAATAAAAGTTAAAAAAAAAATATAAATGTCAGATCAGTCAGATCACAAATTGATGATAATTATCCTAAAAAATACAATTATAATGTCTATTTTCCACATCGTTCAGCAACTGATTAAAGAAAACGATCAACTATAAGAGTTAATGATTATCACCATAACTTTAATTGTAAAATAATAAATTATAGGTATCAAGTAAGAATCTAAACTGTTTTTTTAAAAAAATTTGATTAGTAAAATACCATTCCAACAACATATTTCCCATTTGAAGGTTAAACAAATTCTGGCAATCCAAATAATTTAAAACAAAATTGCATGTTATATAATTGTTATATGAAAAAATCACAATATTTTATTAAAATATAAATTGAAGTTCTCTTAAAAAAAATATACCAAGATAAGTAAGCTATAATATTAATATAAATAATTAAAATAATCTAACGCATAAACTCATATATATTATTAAAATAAATAAAATATAATATTAATATAAATAACATGAGATTAACGACTAAATAATAATTTTATAAATATATGTATATATAAACAAAAACACCACATATTAAGAGAAGAGAAATAATACCATATGACAATATTTTGTAAAACAAAAATAAATAAAAAATTCATATAAGATCTATGAAGATTTTTCATAAATAAAATAAGTGCATAAAATATATATATTTATATATTAACATTAAAAAAAAAGAAAATAAAAGTATAAAAAAATTAGTAGTAAATAAACTCAGCTTAAAAATAATAATAAAAAGAATGTATACTAATATCTTCTTCTTCTCTTTAAGTTCAATGAAAAAACAAAGTTGTAGATAATTCATTGAAAAAAAGGACATTTTTGATGTCTTCCTGCTATCACGCAAGTTACATAATGTTATAGTAAGCATTTTTTATTTATTATTTTTTATCACATAAAAATATAATTTATCAAATTGATTATATATATTATAGTAAGTATTCTTTATTTATTATTTTTTATCACATAAAAATATGATTTATCAAATCTTTTTTATTGTTATTGTAAATGAAGGTAAAATTATATATAAAAAATGTCATAATTCATACCGTCATAACTCTTCACATAAACTTACTAAATTATAAGTAAATTGTTTTTCCATAGTTTGTAAGTGCAACTTTAACTGACTATTTTTTATATTGCGTTTTTCTGTATCTATAGACAACAAATAATTTAATATCAAATAAAATTATATATATCACTCACCATTGTAAATGAATCTTAGTTTCTATCATAAAAAGAGAGATAAAAAGAAAGAAAAGGTAACTAATGGATGATGTTCTTATAAATAATTTGTCACATCAAGTGAAGATATTTGACTATATAAAGAAAAGAGAGTTAAGGTAAAAAAAAATTTCTAGAATAAATGAGATTTAGAACTAAAAAATGGTTGAAAATGTTCAATTAATTCAATTACTATTTAGCTGAAAGTATCATAAATTGAAATAACAATTAAATGATTGATAAATGTGATAATCAATTCTAATTTGAGGTCAACTATACAAAATGTATCATGATTTGAAATTCAGTAACTTTGTACTTTGAACTCATAGAGTGTGCATATTAGCTTCTTACATTAGTTTTACACATCTAAAAGTAAAAAAGATTAAGTTACACTACTTTATATGATTTAATAAGTTCAAGAGTCATGCTAACAATTTTGAACTATAAGAGATTTTTAGCTATGATTATAATTAGAAGAGGTGTGTACTAATAAAATGTTAGCAAAGAAAAATAATTGAAATAGGAATTTCACATGCTATTTTGACAATTCTAAAAGTAATACCAATCATACAATTAATCACATTTATTTTCATTATTTTTTGCTAAAATGATTTTGATATATTCTTGATACCACCTTGCATGGTTAAACTTACCTAAAAAAGGACGGAACTTGAAAAGAAGACTCAATATGATAAGAAAGATTAAAAGAGATAAAAGAAGTAATTAAGATCCACATAAATGCATTTTCAAAAAAAAAAAAAAAAGATAAGATTGTAATTTTTATGGATGCAAATCAATAATATCTTCACAAAAAGATAACAAGATTTAAGAAGATATATTATTTATTTTATTATATTTAATTTTTAATTTATTAAAATTTGTTTAAATTATTTAATTAAGAGTTGTTAAGATTTAATTAGTATTATATTGAAAATTTGAATCATATTACATATAAATTCTATTACAATTAATCATAATTTCTTCATATTTGAGATTGGAAATTTCTATTAAGATTTAGTTGTAGTTTCCTTATACGAGTAATGGTATAAGTATAAATAGCTCTTTATAAGCAATGAAAGAGATGTCAGATATCAAATTATCTATTAACCTTAATGAAAATTTTCTATCGTGAGAATCATATATTTTCTTTACTTTTGTAAAACTTTATCTTATCAATATTCTCTGTAAGGCTAATAAAAAAATTGTTACATAGATAAAAAGATTAAACAACAAAAAGGTAGTACCTAAAGATTGTCATCACCTTATATATATTTAGTTGGTAGGTGCACCAAATATAAGCTCTAATACCAAGTTAGAACTAGATTTGGACCTAACTCAACATAAAAAGCTAGCTAATAAGGTGAGTGTTGCTCGTAGTATATAAACTCAACCCCATAAGCTAAACAATGTGGAACTTGACATATAAATTCACGATTGATCTTCCCTCTAAACAATGTGGGACTTGTAATACATCCCATTACGCTTAATAGTGGATATATGGACATAAAGTTTGTTGGACTGATAATCTATCGGTGGTCCATTAACAAATTGGGGTATGTTCTTATACTATGTTGAAAATTAAGTTTAGATTTAACTCAACCTAACGGATCATCCAATAATAGATCAGGATACACCTTAATACTATGTTGAAAAATAAGTTTAAACTCAACTCAAGCCCACAAGCTAAATAACATGACACTTGGTAAGCTAAGGAATGTGAAACTTGGTATATAAACTCATAGTTGGTTTTCATTTGCAATACACCCTCTTATGCTCAATACTGGACATTTGGGCATGAAGCTTGTTGGACTAAATATTTATTAATGGTCCATTAACATATTGGGATATACTCCGATACTATGTTAAAAGTTAAGTTTAGACCTAATTTAATCCTACGTATGGCCATTAACAAATTAAGGTACATATTTTTACCATTCAAGAGTTAAGTTTGGATTTAACTCAATCCTACAAGTTAGCCATACACCCTCTTATGCCTAATACTAAGCATTTGAGTGTAAAGTTTGATGGACTAAATATAAGGATAGAAATAAACCAGACTGTCTGATAGGAACCTATGACTTAACTTGTTGAAAGCTAACTTAATTCGACTTGTTTAATACATAAAAATACTCAAACTTATTAAAAAGTCTTTTTAAATAAACAATTCAAACCTAAACTTATTAAAAAAGTTTGTTTAGCCTATTTAAGAACACATTTATCTTTATATATTATATATTTGTATTTATTATATTATTTTAATATATTAATTTATATAATATTAATATATTTACATAAGTTGTTAAAATTTTTAATTTTTAATTTTAAATAAAATGAATTCGAAATAACTTTCTTTGTATTCTCAAAATAGAATCCTAAACGGTTTGTTTAAATTATATATATATATATATATATATATATATATATATATAGATTTTAGGTTTATTTAATAACTTTTTATATCTATGACATTAAGCTTGCAGATATTTTTAATTAATTATTTATATAAAATTTAAGCTTATTTATTATCAATTTTTGTATTATACACTTTAAAATATATTAGATTTTGACAACAACAAAAAAATCTTATGACAGTTAATAGATCTAAACTCAGATCTTAAAATTTTTTTATCAAACTAATGTTAAATACTCAAATTTTAATTTAGTTTGCTTTATTTCCATCTTTAACGGGATATATACCAGTCACTCATTGTCGCAACCGTAATTCCGACGAGACGACGAACTCGCTAGAAATTTAAAAATAGCATTTAGTTGATTGTGGAGCCGCCACCAAATCTTATTTTAAGGGAAAAAATTTGGAAAAACCCTAACTTGAGGATGAAATTCTAGGTTCGGGAGTCGGTTACAAATAGGGAAGGTGTTAGGCACCCTATTTGTCCGTTCCGAAGAACGGTACCCTTAAACTGAGTGTGTGATTTTCTTTGCAATTTGTTTGATCCCTTAAGTATAATAAAAATAAATAGGTTTGTATGAAAATAGCCTGACAGGACTTGATCCTGCTCCTACGTATTCCCTGGTGCAATGGGAAACTCAAGGCTACGTAGTTCTGGTTTTGAAAATTACTTTGGTGCAGTGTTTTGAAAGGGGGTTAAAAGGAAAATTCCTGATCCACCTGCACAGAGTCGAAGGCAAGCGAAGGTTGTACAACGACCCATATGATTCTCCAAACATCAAAAGACAGGGTATGCTGCACTTTCAACTTTGGAGTTCATTGCGTGAGATCTTGAATCATTTGGAACTTTGAAAATTATATTTTGGAGAAAAGGGAGTAATTTTGAAAAGATATTAAAAGGAAGATCCTTAATCCACCTGCACAGAGTCGAAGGCAAGCGAAGGTTGCACGACGACCCATATGATTCTCCAAACATCAAAAGACAGGGTATGCTGCACTTTCAATTTTGGAGTTCATTGCGTGAGATCTTGAATCATTTGGAACTTTGAAAATTAATATTTTGGAGAAAAAAAGGAGTGATTTTGAAAAGATATTAAAAGGAAAATTCTTAATCCACTTGCACAGAGTCGAAGGCAAGCGAAGGTTGCACGACGACCCATATGATTTTCCAAACATCAAAAGACAGGGTATGCTGCACTTTCAATTTTGGAGTTCATTGCGTGAGATCTTGAATCATTTGGAACTTTGAAAATTAATATTTTGGAGAAAAAAAAGGAGTGATTTTGAAAAGATATTAAAAGGAAAATTCTTAATCCACTTGCACAGAGTCGAAGGCAAGCGAAGGTTGCACGACGACCCATATGATTCTCCAAACATCAAAAGACAGGGTATGCTGCACTTTCAACTTTGGAGTTCATTGCGTGAGATCTTGAATCATTGGAAACTTTGAAAATTAATATTTTGGAGAAAAAAAAGGAGTGATTTTGAAAAGATATTAAAAGGAAAATTCTTAATCCACTTGCACAGAGTCGAAGGCAAGCGAAGGTTGCACGACGACCCATATGATTCTCCAAACATCAAAAGACAGGGTATGCTGCACTTTCAACTTTGGAGTTCATTGCGTGAGATCTTGAATCATTGGAAACTTTGAAAATTATATATTTTAAAAGAACTTTTAGAAATTTACGAAGAGAAATCTTAGTTATAGACTTTAACTTGATATTGGATGCTACTAGTTATGGAACTATATGTGTGAGCTTTTAATTGGATGCTTAAGCTTATTTCAGGGATACTAATTTGGATTTTTCGTCTGCAATCCAATAATCCTAATATTAATGATGTTCTCCTAAGTCTGAGTGTTTCCATTGGCCTTGACTGTGAGTGGCTAGGTATATTAGGCGTATTTCAATTTTGGGGAACTAGGATGTCATATACCTTCCCTTATTCTAGTTATTATTAACCCAAATAGGCTCTCCGGAGCCATTGTGATTCTGGAACAGATTCACCATTTTGGAAACTAAGGAGACACAAATCTTACAACCTAACTTCCAAGACTGAGACTCTTTCCAAAATGAGTTCTGATTCTTAATCTCTAATTACAGATTTGCACCATGTGAGAATGCAAGGCAGATTGGTGGCCACCATCTTACTACCCAATGCCTCAAACTTTAGTAAAGGACCAACTCCTGCACTAGCTAAGTGAGAGTACTCATAACCAAAGGGAGGATATATTAGGAGACCTACACTAATCATTACTGGTACAGCTGTATTTGCTAATAATATCCTGCAGATTTTGCAGGTACTAAGGCTCACCTAATATAATTGGAGCTGTTTCCAGATGCTCTCTTAAGTTTTCAGAATTTGACTCAACTGCCTATTGAACTAAACAAACTTGCAGTTCCTGCCCTTGCGTTTACCAGGTTAGCTTAGATCCTAATCAGCCCATCTTGGGGCTTTTTTTTATTCCCCTTTTCTAAGTTAACCTCTTATCCATTTGGCTAATAAGCAGAATGAGGTGCAGAATTCACTGTGGTGTCCATCTTAGGCATAGGAGCTAGGTGCTATGACAGTTTTGAGAAGGCTATGGTCACAACACCTATTTGATCAATAGAGTCTGTTTAGTTTCTTTAAGTGAAGCTTACTCAATTTGGTCTACTGCCTAGCCATTGACCGCTTTGATACTGCACAATTGACTGAGGCATTGAAGCCATTATTGCAACGCCTCATCACCAGATCTCCCCTTTATATCAGTTCCTGTTTTTCTCAGATTCTATATCAGATATTGCCTAAAAATTAGACAAGTGAGCTGCTCCCTGCCTTATTATGTGTTTCCGTAGATACAAAACACGTGCAACACATCTAAGGCCCAACAAAAGTTAAAACATGGCTTACTGCCCCACTGACTTCCCTGATCAGGACTGAAAACCAGCTTAGGGGATTTGAAACTGGACTGAGCTTCTGACCTCAGGCTTATATGCCAACTCAATGCTAACAGTTTTTGTTCCTAAAGTCAAGCTTCTATAGGCTGACCGAGTCTTTATTGGACCAGGATGGAGGATGCGTTTCATCTTATGGTTGAACCTGGATAAGAACTGGGTGACCAAACCTGAACCTGTACAACAAAACCTAGAATTTGATTGCTAAATTGGATAAGGTCAATTTTGTTGCAGTTGACCTCTGCCTATCCAAATCTGATCACCTTAGTGATAGCATCAGCATGCTTGGTTTCTAGCTCTGAATGCAGTCCAGAATTTTATTAAAATGCACTTACTCAAGTCTCATTACTCATTCATAACTAGGTACTGAAATGCAATCAGGTCTCTGAGGTATGTCCTAACAGCAAAGCCTTTAGGTATCCTAAACAACCCCCAATGTGTGGCTTCTGCCACTGAGATTGCTATGATACAGGCTGACTATCAGGTGAAAAGTGCATTGTCCATAAGACTAACAGGACTATCAAGTCACTATACCCCTGTATAACTCAGTTTCAGGCCTGGGAAACCTTCACTGAATCAGGAATCATTAATCTTTGTTCCTTATATTTTTTGAACTAAGTCAGGACCTGTGTTAACATCCTAAGATGCCAAAGATATGAATTCTATAACCTCCTGCTGTCACTTATAGACTATCTACTCTGCAGTATTTTCATGGCCAGTAAATTAACCTTAATTTGTAGGACATCTACTCTAACCATTTAAATGTTTAGACTGTCCTTTACCCTTAAGGCCCTCGCTGCTAGACTGCTCTTTGCATCAGAAACTGTATATTCTAGTTACAGGCTGGGGTTGCTGATATACTGAGCCTAGCAATATAAGCACTTACAAGCAGAGGGAACTATTGTGATTTCCCAAAAGTATTTTCAGACTGTTCTCCAAATTTGGAATAGATTGTGTAGGTATCTCATGTTTGATCAAAGAAAAGGTTTCTACTCCTGTATCAGACACCTGACCTGGTTTTAACTGATAGCAATCCCAAGGTTGGAACCTAAAGGCTTGCTATCCTGGGCCTGGACAAAAATCCTAAATTTAGACAAGTGCCTAGCTGAACAAAGACAGGATCAGAACTTGATTGGTTGGTTATGTTGGCCGTTGATTCTGATTTTATCTCTGTTACCTGAATTTCTGAGTATATGCCTTGACCAAGATAGGCACCAGTTTTTCAGGCCTAGCTATAATTTCCCCTGCCACCATGCTCAAATGATTCAGGACCTGTGGCTTAGCTGAAATTTCTACAGCAAGAATAGATGGCCTTATCTCTGCTAAGCATATCAGGTATCTATTAATCAAGCTTTGGCTTTCTTTGGCCCAGCTTGACTCTGGCTCCTAGGTCTACCTAACATGTTAAATTCAAAAAAGAACTATTCCTGAGAATACTAAAGTCTGTTTTCTGCACTAGACAGCATGATTCTGGAACTAATTTACCAGAATTGAGACCAGTATTCTGCTATACTAAGGCCTAAAGATGCATGCTTCCATTAATTTGAAGTTTAGGTTTACTTGGCTGCAGTTATGAGCATTCACAGTTTTTTTATTTTTCGTAGGTTTCCTGCCTATACTAGCCCGCCTGTTTTAGGAGAACTTAATTGCGAAACCTCTAGCTTAGCTCCCTCAAGCTCCTAGACTTGGGCAAGGGTCCTAAATTTGGATCTGTACCTAACTGAATCAGAGCTTGGTGGGTCAGTCAAGCTAACTGCTGATTTTGACTTGATCCTCCATTACCTAAACCACTGAACATATGCCTAATTGACTCCTATTCTCAGTAATCTATCACCAGTCCTGAAATTGATGTGATTCAGATCTATCTATCCAAATCTGATAGGAGTTGTCAGACCAATTTATGTTTAGTTTTAAACATGGTTAATGGTGATTAAGAACTCTGTTCATGTCTAGGTGCCAAGATGAGACCAAACATTTAAGGTCTGTCCTAGCAGCTAAAGCCCTTCTAATAAAGGCTAGCAGGTCCTACAAAGTTAGATACTGGTCTCCTATCCCCAGAACTTTGCTCTACTTTGGGTTAACCCTGATCTCTGATGCCAATGAGCTAAATTCCCTAGATCTATATGTTCTGCATCTGTTTACTGCAACATTTCCTGCTCTGTGTGACGAACTGCCAAGACCAGACTTGTTGCCTATGTCATTGAATAAAAAGGACAACATATGATCTGTTATTATAGATATGAAACCACCATTCAAGTTCTAACATGGTACTAAGTGCAGGCATTTCTGGTTTTCTGTCACAGGCTAGTAAGCACTGATTTTCTCCATTTAGCCTAGCTCAAGAGTCAAAGTATGCTGAACTTACTACTGCCACAGGAACAAAAATACAATTCCAGTATCTTTTGGTCTTAAGGATTGTGAATACTAGGCTACTAATCATAGGCTCTTGACAGAAGTGCTGTGGCAGAAACTCCAGAATAGGTAAAAGTATGCCCTGTAATCTAGTTTAGGATGTGGTAAGCACAAGTTCATCCTTCAAATCTGAATTATGATTTATTATTAGGCACTCAATAGCCGATAAACGAGTGCAATCTCAGTTCTGCAGCAAGAATTAGTTCCTTAATTTAACTTAGGATTCGTTTCTAAAAAGCATGACTTATGACTATAATGGCCAACTTTTACTGCTCATCTTCCTTTCCTTAAAATCTAACTTTATTCTATCTTAACTGGTGATCGAGACTTCCAAACAAGAATCACAGTCATTTCAATGTATTCTATCACAAATTGATTTCATCCAAAACCTAAATCAATCACAAGCTTTGCAAATGCACAACAAGAAACTGAAAGCACAGTGTTTAATCGTGACTAAGTGCATATAAAATCAGCAATGACGAAACCGGAAACTAACCTGGTGCGTGGAATGAAGAACTACAACAGCTTTGGAATTCTGCCAAAGAATTTTAACCGAAATTGACGAAGCAAAGTTTATACCGATTCCAAATCAACAATCTCTCCCAGCACGGCGAAGCGAATTCAGAAGAAACAAAGCCTTGATTCCCTTCGTGAACTTCAGAAGATTTCTCAGCTTTCTAATGAAGTTCTCACAATTGAAAAAAAACTTGATCGTTCTTTCCAAATCTCCCTCAATCGGTTCCCGTGATTCAGAGCGTTTTCTTGAGCTTAGTCTCTTCCTTCTCTTCCTCTCTTCAAAAGTCCTTCTCCTCTTCTTCTCCTTCTCTCTCTGTTTCTTCCTCTGTTTTTCGTACTCCTCAAAAACCGCCCCCTTTCAATTCTGCTCCAAAATCCCCTTTATACCCTTCTTTAACTAGAGTAATACCTAAACTGCCCTAGTTTCTTCCTAACCCAACCAAATACCCATCCTAACTAACTTCTAACTACCCTAACTAATTCTTAACTAAACCCTAGTCTATTAGGATGGGGACCAAATCCCTTTCTATTTTTTGTTTCCCTTTTTATTTATTATGGTTATTATTATTATTATTATTATTATTATTATTATTAATTTAGCATTGGTGGTTTAATTAAAACTTCCCGGACTGAAATTGGTGTTCACAGTTTGCCCCTCTTTGCTCGATTCTTACCAAATAAGACGAAGGTACCTTTCGTATTATCCAGGTAAGGAGTGAGTAAAGACGTGAACCAATTTCGTCTGGAAGCCGCGGAGTGCATTGGTACCTTATTGTGTGTCCTGAGAATTCGCGCCTGTGGAGCCTCAGGTGACATGCTGAAGTGCAGAAAAATTAAACATGCAGAGCCTCGTGTGATAGGCTGGAATGCAAACATTTAAACATGCAGAGCCTCGTGTGATAGGCTGAAATACAGAAATATTAAACATGCAGAGCCTCGTGTGATAGGCTGAAATGCAGACATTTTAAACATGCAGAGCCTCGAGTGATAGGCTAAAATGCAGAAATTTAAACATGCAGAGCCTCGTGTGATAGGCTGAAATGCAGAGAATTTAAACATGCAGAGCCTCGAGTGATAGGCTAAAATGCAGAAATTTTAAACATGCAGAGCCTCGAGTGATAGGCTAAAATGCAGAAATTTAAACATGCAGAGCCTCGTGTGATAGGCTGAAATGCAGAGAATTTTAAACATGCAGAGCCTCGCGTGATAGGCTGAAATGCAGAAAAATAAACATGCAGAGCCTCGTGCGATAGGCTGAAATGCGGAAATATTAAACATGCAGAGCCTCGTGTGATAGGCTGAAATGCAGAAATTTAAACATGCAGAGCCTCGTGTGATAGGCTGAAATGCAGAAATTTTAAACATGCAGAGCCTCGTGTGATAGGCTGAAATGCGGAAATATTAAACATGCAGAGCCTCGTGTGATAGGCTGAAATGCAGAAATTTTAAACATGCAGAGTCTCGTGTGATAGGCTGAAATGCGGAAATATTAAACATGCAGAGCCTCGTGTGATAGGCTGAAATGCAGAAATTTTAAACATGCAGAGCCTCGTGTGATAGGCTGAAATGCGGAAATATTAAACATGCAGAGCCTCGTGTGATAGGCTGAAATGCAGAAATTTTAAACATGCAGAGCCTCGTGTGATAGGCTGGAATGCAGAAATTTTAAACATGCAGAGCCTCGTGTGATAGGCTGGAGTGCGAAAATTTTAAACATGCAGAGCCTCGTGTGATGGGCTGAAATGCACAAGGATAAACATGAAAACTTGATTAGAATGATTTTGATTTTTATTTACTGTTGCAGTCTTTAAACCCACGGCTTCCCTATAGCACACCTCTTAAGACTTTTGAATGAGTTAGAGCCTCCGATAGGCCTTCCGTTTTGATCTTGTTGGCAAACTTTGTGTATCGCGATGCTTATTCTGTAGAGAAGAGATCATTCATGTTATTAGATGACCATTACTTGCGAAATTTTCGATCTAACTGTGATTTAAATAGTCTTAGCATTTGATAATTGCTGTGATATACTTAATTCTGTACATATGCTTGATTAACAAAATACAATTGAATCAATATAATGGCAAAATTTCAAAAGTAAACAGAGCGAGGAATTAGAGGAGTATGCATTTGGGGATGGAATTTTGGATGGTCTTGTGCCTTCGAGACGACCCATGTTAGTATTGTATTTCAATAACCTTTCCTGCCTTATTACCCACGCTTATTAAGAAACAAAATTTTGCCCCAGTATCAGCCTACTCAAAATTTTTCAGTATTAGCCCAGTCTTACTCTGATAAGCTCCGAACTGACTTCAATATTGACCTATTTTACTTTTATCAATCTGTTCCAGTATTTGCCCAATACTATCCTGACCACTTTTGAATCGGTCCACTTTTTATCCTTTGCCCCAGTATCACTTTCTTGTTCCCACCTCTTCTTTGAGGGTCATCTTGTGACGACAAGAATTTTCCTCATGTTTGTCTAGGTCGCCCTTGTGGGTTTTCAACCTAGCGCGTCTTTGAGGCCCTAACTTTTGCCTAAGTCTCCCTTGCAGGTTTTCGACCTAGCGGGCTTTTGGATGCCCTAACTTTTGCCTAGATCGCCCTTGCGGGTTTCGACCTAGCGGGCTTTTGGATGCCCTAACTTTTGCCTAGATCGCCCTTGCGGGTTTTCGACCTAGCGGGCCTTTTGGATGCCCTAACTTTTGCCTAGATCGCCCTTGCGGGTTTTCGACCTAGCGGGCTTTTGGATGCCCTAACTTTTGCCTAGATCGCCCTTGCGGGTTTTCGACCTAGCGGGCTTTTTGGATGCCCTAACTTTTGCCTAGATCGCCCTTGCGGGTTTTCGACCTAGCGGGCTTTTGGATGCCCTAACTTTTGCCTAGATCGCCCTTGCGGGTTTTCGATCTAGCGGGCTTTTATTAAGCATAATATTTCTTTACAGCATCAGCGTTAGTTGGGTTTGCCAGGTCATTCCCATCCATATCCGTTAAAATTAATGCCCCTCCCGAGAAAGCCTTCTTGACTACATATGGCCCATGATAATTTGGGGCCCACTTTCCTTGTAGTGCTTTTTGCATAGGTAACAACTTTTTGAGAACCAAATCTCCTTCTTGAAATATTCGAGGACGTACTTTCTTTTCGAACGCTTTTTTCATCCTTTTTTGATATAACTGACCGTGACATAATGCCACCAATCTCTTTTCATCAACCAAGTTCAATTGATCAACCCGGGTTTGTACCCACTCTGCCTCCTCCAACTTTGCATCCATTAATACCCTTAACGAAGGAATCTCTACCTCAATAGGAAGGACAGCCTCCATCCCATAAACAAGCGAGAATGGAGTTGATCCGGTAGAGGTACGAACTGAAGTACGATATGCGTGGAGGGCATAGGGAAGCATCTCATGCCAATCTTTATATGTGAGTACCATCTTTTGGACGATTTTCTTGATGTTTTTGTTGGCTGCCTCCACAGCTCCATTCATCTTTGGCCTGTATGGGGAGGAATTATGATGTTGGATCTTGAATTGGTCACACAATTCTTTCATCATTTTGTTATTAAGATTGGTACCATTATCTGTAATGATTTTGTTAGGCAACCCATATCGGCAAATTAAATCCCTCTTTACGAACTTTACCACCACACTTCGGGTCACGCTGACATAGGAAGCAGCCTCGACCCATTTGGTGAAATAGTCAATAGCAACCAATATGAAACGATGCCCGCTGGATGCTTTAGGCTCAATTGGTCCAATGACATCCATTCCCCACATAGCAAATGGCCATGGTGAAGATAATACGTTCAAGGATGTAGGCGGCACATGGATGTTGTCAGCGTATACCTGGCATTTATGACAAGTCTTAACATACTTATAACAATCAGTCTCCATGGTTAACCAGTAATATCCTGCTCGGAGAATTTTTCTTGCCATCGCGTGTCCATTAGCATGGGCACCAAAAGATCCCTCATGGACTTCTTTCACAATTTTTCTAGCCTCTGCCGCATCTACACACCTGAGCAGGACCATATCATGATTTCTTTTATATAAAACTTCCCCATCAAGAAAGAAACTGGCAGCTAATCTCCTTAAGGTTCTTTTGTCATTTTCCGAAGCATGATCGGGATATTCCTTGTCTTTCAGAAAGCGTCGGATATCATGATACCAGGGTTGCCCATCTTGTTCCTCTTCAATTGATAGGCAAAAGGCTTGTCGGTCTCGACGTTGAATCTGGATAAGGGGCATATCCTCCTCTTTACTTATTTTAAACATGGACGAGAGAGTGGCTAGGGCGTCAGCCAGTTGATTGTCTTCTCGAGGTATATGTGCAAAAGTGACATCCTCAAAATACTCCAACAATTCCTTAATATAAGCTTGGTATGGGATCAACTTTGCATCTCGAGTTTCCCATTCACCTTTAACCTGATGGATAACTAGAGCTGAATCACCATAGACCTCCAAGCTCTTGACATTAGCATCGATGGCTGCTTGTATTCCCATGATGCAAGCCTCGTATTCAGCCACATTATTAGTACAATCAAAACCTAACCTGGCTGTAATAGGTACATACTGTCCTTCTGGGGAGATTAAGATGGCTCCTATGCCATGACCCATCATGTTGGACGCCCCATCAAACAACATCGTCCACTTTTCTTTTACTTCTTGTACCGGCTCACTGAATACTGCCATTAGATCTTCATCTGGAAACCCTTGTCTTATCGGCTGATAATCACTTAGAGGCTGTTGAGCCAAGTAATCTGCCAGCGCACTACCTTTAATTGCCTTTTGTGTAACATACATGATATCATATTCTGATAGCAAAACTTGCCACCTGGCAATCCGTCCAGACAAAGCGGGTTTTTCGAAAATGTACTTAATTGGATCCATCCTAGAGATCAACCAAGTAGTATGACTCAACATGTACTGCCTCAAACGATGAGCGGCCCATGCCAACGCGCAACAGGTTTGTTCTAACAAGGAATATTTTGCCTCATAATCAGTAAATTTTTTGCTCAAATAGTAAATGGCATGTTCTTTCTTTCCGGTTACATCTTGTTGACCGAGCATACATCCCATGGCATTACCCGTCACTGTCAAGTACAGAATTAATGGCCTCCCTGGTACTGGGGGAACTAGAACTGGAGGGTCTTGTAAGTAGAGCTTAATCTTTTCAAAGGCTTCTTGACAATCCTCATTCCAACTGATGGGTTGATTTTTGCGCAAGAGTTTGAAAATCGGTTCACATGTAGCTGTCAGCTGGAAAATAAACCGAGCGATGTAGTTTAGCCTTCCAAGAAACCCTCGCACTTCCTTCTCTGTTTTTGGGGCTGGCATTTCCAAGATTGCACGGACCTTATCAGGGTCAACCTCAATTCCCCTTTCACTAACGATGAAGCCTAGCAACTTTCCTGACTTCACACCGAAAGTGCATTTAGCTGGGTTCATTCTCAACTTGAACCTTCGAAGGCGTTCGAATAGTTTTTGTAGGTTATCGAGGTGATCTTCCTCAGTTCTAGACTTGGCAATCATATCATCCACGTATACTTCGATCTCCTTGTGGATCATGTCATGAAATAATGTCACCATAGCTCTCTGATATGTTGCCCCAGCGTTTTTTAACCCAAACGGCATGACTTTGTAACAAAAGGTTCCCCAAGCCGTAATAAAGGTGGTTTTTTCCATATCTTCTTCAGCCATCTTGATCTGATTATATCCAGAGAAACCATCCATGAATGAAAAGTAAGAGAACTGGGCAGTATTGTCAACCAATATGTCGATATGAGGCAAAGGAAAGTCATCCTTTGGACTGGCCCTATTTAGGTCCCTGAAATCTACACACATTCGTACCTTTCCATCTTTCTTGGGGACTGGTACTATGTTTGCGACCCATTCCGGATATTTTGCCACGGCCAGGAAGCCCGCATCAAATTGTTTTCTTACTTCTTCTCGGATTTTTAGGGACATCTCAGGCTTCATTCTTCTCAACTTCTGCTTTACTGGTAGGCAATCAGGCTTTAAAGGCAACTTATGTTCCACAATCGACGTGTCTAATCCCGGCATATCTTGGTATGACCAAGCAAAAATGTCGCTATATTCATTTAGTAATGACACTAATCGAGAGCGATTTTTGAACGCGCCAATTTTTACTTCTTTTTTATCCTCCTCAGTCCCCAGATTTATTAGCTCGACAGTCTCTTGGTGGGGTTGTATCAATCTAGATTCCCGTTCTACTAGCCTTAATAATTCTCCAGAAGGCTCAAATTCAAATTCTGTTTCCTCATCCGCTTGATTAACAAGACAATCAAGATTATTCAATACAATACTAGCGTGATCGTCATCAGGCGAGTTGTTTTCGGATCTGCAAATATGAAAAAGGATAAGGTATGGGTGTATTGAAAAGGGAAGAAAATATTGCTGAAAGAATTCTATTATATTCATTGATCAAACATATGTACAAAATATCGTTTTTTTTTACAAAATTTCACAGCAATTACAAATTACATGTAAACTGAATTTAAAATCACAGGAAGCTCGATGATTTCCCAATTTTTTAGCTCCTGTCCCGGTGGGCAGACCATCACCAAGTCATCTATACTGAGCAGCTCTTCTTTATCAACAACTGCTATCATATCTGGAGTCTCGAACCCGGCACTCCAGAAACTTTCTGAAATATGGCGCAGAGGGACCCTTTTAACCTGGGGTTTCCTTTTTTCAAATCTAGCCTCCTTTTTCCCTTCCTTAGTGAGTTTGTATCCCAGCCCATGCCTGTGCTTATTCTTAATCAACTGCAAAGGCTGGACTAACCCCCTGTTGTTTTGCCCCAGTTTATCTCCGGGATGAAATCCACTTCTCAACATGGTTTTGGCCATCATCAATAAAGCTTTTGGGGGTCGATATTGGTTCACCGCCTCTCCTTCTTTAACCGTAGTAACATTAGCAATCTCTAAAGCTTGGAAATGAGTTTCCAAGGCTTCTTCAGCAGCCTCGATATAAGGAGTACTAGATGGTTTGCTGACCAGAAAGTCTTCTTCTGCGGAGACAATAACCAACCTATTGTCTATAATGAATTTCAACTTTTGATGCAGCGTGGAGGGCACGGCTCGGGCCGAATGAATCCATGGTCTACCGAGAAGGCAGCTATATGCCGGCACAACATCCATCACTTGAAAAGTTATATTAAACAGAATTGGACCAATTTGAACTGGCAGATCAATTTCGCCCAATACCTCTCTCCTAGACCCATCAAAAGCCCTTACCACCATAGAGCTTGGTCTCATATGAGCTTCTTCATGTGGTAGTTTAGCTAAAGTGATTTTAGGCATCACATTTAGTGAGGAACCATTATCTATTAACACCCGGGCTAGGATATGATCCCTATACTTCACAGATATATGCAAAGCTTTATTGTGCCCTACTCCATTATCAGGGATCTCACTGTCTGCGAATGTAAGGAAATTGTTGGCCGTAATGTTATTAGCGATACCTTCAAAATTCTCTACCGACAAATTGTGCACCACATGGGCCTCATTCAAAATTTTCAATAATACTCTTCTATGGGGCTCAGAATTCATCATCAATGCTAGTAATGATATTTTGGCTGGGATGCGGTTTAACTGTTCAACAACCGCATATTCACTCTGACTGATCATTTTTAAGAATTCACAAGCCTCCTCATCAGAAACTGGTTTTTTAAGTTCCCTTCTTTCTTCCTTTTTGCTAACTTCAGGCTCGGGACCTGCCAGAATGGCTTCTCCACAAGGTCTTTCTCTTTTATCCTCCATAGGCGTATAGATACGACCACTCCTGGTCATTCCCCCAATTCCCGCTATGTTTACCACTTCACATGTAGGTTCTTTAGAATTCTCGGATTTCTCTTCTTCCTGTTTTCCCCCAAGAACTTCAGCATCATACTTCCAAGGCACTTCCTTGTTGCTCTTGTATGGGAATGGTCCAGGCAGTTTTATTGTGATAGGCTTTAGACCATCAGGTGTTGGGACAGCCGTGTTATCTGTATAACGGATAATCAGAGGCTTTGGACATCCCGAGAATGCTTCATTGATCATATCAACCTCTTCTTCTATACAATTCACCGCTGGTCCTTCATGACTCGGCAACGGATTATTCCCTATATTAGGAGTATCTTTTTCAAAGTTTAGCCACTTTGCATTTATCAAATTCTGCACTTTGTATTTGAATCCTTGGCAATTCTCAATTGAATGTCCGACTGCCCCAGCGTGATACTCACATTTAGCAGACGGATCATACCACTTCGGGTATGGTGGTTCTACAGGTTTCATGGGACATGGGGCTATCAAAGAACTTTGGATCAAACGGGGAAAAAGCTCGGTGTAACTCATGGGTATTGGGTCAAATTGTACTGGTTTTCTTTCATTGTTATTTGGCTTTCTTTGGTGGGGGTTAGTGTTTGGGCCAGGGTTTTGGTTCCAATATTTTTGTGGAGGTTGGGGTATGGTTGGTTGTGGTTGTGTCATGGATGAGGTTGTTTGTTGGAAAATTGTAGGGGGTGTGTATGGTGGTTGGTAGTTAGGTTGGGAGGCGGCCACCATCTGGGGGTATGGTGCGTACTGAGGGCGGTAAGGTGTTTGGTAACTAAGTGGTGTAGGTATGGAGCGATTTGGATCAAACGTGACATGGTGGGCTTCTCCTTCCTTCTTTTTCCACGAATTATTGGTTGGTTTCTTCATATTTACATTACCAACTGTATTATACATGATCCGTCCTCGGCGCAAACCATTTTCAATCCTTTCTCCGATAAGTACCATATCAGAAAAATTTACTGACACACTGCCGACCATCTTATCATAAAATGGTGCTGGTAGAGTATCCATGAACATCCCAATCATTTCTCTTTCAAATAGAGGGGGCTGAACCTGAGCAGCCAATTCTCTCCATCGTTGGGCATACTCCTTGAAAGTTTCCTCTTCCCTTTTGGCCATATTTTGTAATTGGGATCTATCAGGTGCCATCTCTATGTTATATTTATACTGCCGGATGAAAGCGTCAGCCAGATCTTTCCATGAGCGAATGTGAGTCCGCTCTAATTGAGTATACCAGGTAGTTGCAGCCCCTGTAAGACTGTCTTGAAAACAATGAATCAACAATTTATCGTCATATGCATGAGATGCCATCTTTCGGCAATACATTGTCAAGTGACTTCTTGGGCAGCCGGTCCCCTTATATTTTTCAAATTCTGGCATTTTGAATTTGTGAGGAATGATCACGTCGGGCACCAAACACAAGTCGGGTGCTTCTATTGCACCATAACTACTGCCTTCTATAGCTCGGACCCTTTCCTCTAAATGCTGCCACCTTCCACCTATCTGAGCTTCACCATGGATAGGATTATGTGATTGCATTCTAACTGCTTGATTATTGGCTATAGGCATCCCGTAAGGACCATGATGCCTTAGTATGTGAGTGGATGGAATTGGTGGATGGGGTGGTTGATAAGGGTTGGATTGGTATGGGCCTTGTGTGTTAGAGCCCGATGGGTTTTCAGGGATAGCGAAATTAGTGTAGTTTGGGTTAATATTTTGTGGTATGGATGAAGAGTTCATATGAAGTGTTTCTGTTGGATTTATAGCAACACCTTGGACTGGTGGCAGGTTGGATGAGGGTGGTATGCAGTTGGGTGGCAATCCATATGGGTGCCATTCAGGATCAACGACCTCTTGTAAAGGCATTGACACGCCAGCAGTGCCCTGATTTTCTACCCCGGAGGGTCCCTCTGTGCCCCTTTTTTCCAGAAGCTTCATCATCTGAGACATCTGTTCTTTTAACTGAGCCACCTCATTGCGCAGCTCTTCATTTTGTGCCTCTAACTCATTCATGATTCTGGCTTTAGAACGTGTGCTATAAGGATGTCGTGGAAATCGTGAGTCTGCAATTTTGTTTTCTGAAATGAAGTGTGTTAGTTAATTATAAATATTTTTATAAGTTTAAGCATGTACTAAATGTGTGCCTATGGTAGAGGACCCGTCAT
Source organism: Canavalia gladiata (assembly GCA_037954105.1). Lineage (NCBI taxonomy): Eukaryota > Viridiplantae > Streptophyta > Magnoliopsida > Fabales > Fabaceae > Canavalia > Canavalia gladiata. The sequence continues at coordinate 9,345,137 of CM075658.1, read as the reverse complement.
CTTGACGAGTATTTTAGCCGCAAACGTGCTTTGGGTGAGTGTGAAATGGAAATTAATGCGGTATCAGACACAGATATGTAAGAAAGCAAATTCTTCATTCATGGCATAGAATTTTTCAAAGTACAACTTGCTCCTCCTTTTCAGCTAGAGCAATGTATTTGTTCATTCTCAAGATCAATTCTTTACAAAAGTGAAGGAACTCTTCGACTTCGGGTGGAGTGTGCAACGGATGTAATGATGCTTCGGCTCTCTTGAGCAATGGCGGGATTTCTTCAATAGCAGTATTTGCCAGGCTAGCCAACCTCCCAAAGCACTTGGTCCAGTGATCGGCTGTATCTTTGTACCATTGCATCTCGTCTTGTAAGTCACTGATACCCCTTTGTTGCATCCTGATTACTTCAATAACCTTCCATTTTTCTTCGTCCACTTCCTTTCCCCATTCAGCTAGCAGATTCTGAATTTGTTGATTCAAGTCTTCTATGTGTCGTTGTAACACACTCTTTTCATCTACTAATCGACTGGTTTCTGCTTGTGCCCTATTCTTTCCATTTGTTGCTTGGTCCTTTTCCCGCCTGAGCTTATGAACACGATCCCTTAGTTGTTCAACTGTGTCTCTCAACCTCTGATTCCCTTGCAGAGCTGTGTCTCTTTCTTGCGCCCTCAGTCCCAATTCTTTATTGGCTGCCTGGAGACTCATATGGACTTTAGCTGCGTATTCTCGTTCTGACTTCTGTTGTTCTCTAAGACTTTCCATGGCAGTTTCTTTTTCTTGGTTTTCTCTTCTTAGTTCAGCATTTTCTTGTTGGGTCTTCAATATCCTTTCCTCTAGCTTACTATTTTTTAAGGTCATGCTTTCCAGTTTTGCCCTCAACTCTTTAACAGTTTCATCCTCAATGACTACTGATTCTTTTTGACTTCCAGAGGTGGACCCTTTCGGTTTGAAAGGCAACTTAATTAGTTGTACTCTTTCTCGTACCCATTGTTTATATTCTGCTTTGGCCGCACAACTTCTAACCCCCAACTCCTTTCCCTTTACTGTAGTCATGCTCCAAGCTTCTCTAACTCTTCGAAGTGTTTCAGCAAAATCACCTTCATAGTTCAGGATGAACGGGGTTAATAGCTCATCTGCCGGAGGTTCCTTAATGGGGTAAGCCAATTGTCTTTGCCCCAGTATAGGGTTATAATTGATGCAGCCTCGGATCCCCATGAGTGGAACATTTGGGAACCCCTTACAGTGGTAAATGAGAGACGTCCTCTGCTGCCAAGCTGGCTGCCATCTAATCTGATCTTCTGTTAAGTTGGCGAGGTGGGTAGCCCATTCATGACTATTCATCTCTTTTAGTGGATAACACAACAAATCTGATATAGGACATCGTACTTTAGTATTTCTTTTGAATATGTGAGCTGTTAACCAAACATACAGCATAGGGAGACAACACACGAGCTTCTTTCCTTTTTTCTCATGGCAGAAATCCAACGTACCATACACGTCAGCTAAGAGAGCAACAACGGGATTTTCCATCCTAGTTTTCCTGGCTAGAAATATGTTGATAGCCGCTTGATCCACGAAGCCTTCTATGCTAGGAAAGAGCACCAGACCATAGATGGTGAGAGCTAATACATCTGAAAAGACATCCCACTGGTTACCGTCAGCCAAATATCGCAGGTAATCTTCAAGGAATTCCCTGGAAAGTCCCTTTATTCGGTTCTTACTCTGATAATCCTTCAAAAGATCACTATCTTGCAATCCCAAAGCTTGTGCTGTCACTCGGAACGAGGCGTGGTGTTCTAAATGGTTATATGGCTTACTTCCTTCTAATGTCAAATCCAGAATCTGCTCATATTCCTCCAAGGTAGGTGCCATTTGGAAGTCAAGGAAAGTGAAGCATCTGAGGGGGGAATCGTAATACTGTGCTAAGGCCGTGATTGCATCTTCCTGTACCCTGACCTTTAACAAACCCAATATATTTCCGTATTTCTTCGTCAAAGACATTTGTTGTATGTTGGTCAACTTATTTCCATACTCTTCTAAAACCGATGACTCTACCGGCCTGGCGCTAATACGTCTCTTCTTCCTCAACTGTACTGTTTCCGCATTAATTTCCATTTCCACTCACTTTTTTTTTATACTCTTCAAGAATCTGGGTCCTCAAAAGAAAAGAAAACAAAATAAATGCACAAGTCAGATATTTATAAAGCATATGAATGCATGGTAAGGTAGAACTTATGAAGATAAAATGCTTTTATTTCGATGCATGTTATGCATGCAAGATGTTATGTGAATTTAAAACATGCATGCGATATGCAGGGCTCTTGTAATCTGCCCCTCTTTTCTTTCTCTCTCTCTTTTTTGTGTTGTTGTTTTTTTGTTTTTTTTTCTTTTTTTTTTTTTTTTTTTTTTTGCCATTTTTTGTTTTTGTTGTTGTTTTTTTTTTTTTTTTTTTTTTTTTTTTTTTTTTGTTTTTTTTTTTTTTTTTTTTTTGCCATTTTTTGTTTTTTCGTCACACTATGCAAAAGACTTGATTTATTTATTATACAATAAATAAGTAGAAAAGAACTGTGTGCCCTTTCAGTATCCTATAACGGGTATCCTGTCCTAGGGAGCTAGGCTTCTCTAATGCATGAACCTCTCATAAGGGTAGTTTGTATCCTTTAGGTATCAAGGTCACTAGAGCCAAGTTCCAGTTTACGATGCTTGCCACAACAGTAGGGAACGCTACCAGTTGTAGGGCATTGTAAATAGGACGCACTCTAGCTGGGGTTTTCGTGATTGTCAAACAGGACGTGCATCCAAAGTGACACCACTAGACCCCTCTATCCTAGGCTTCACTCAGACCCGGGTATAGGGCCTCACTCGTGATAAATGCATGTGCAATGTATGAGGGCACACCAGTAATTGGGATACCTGCAATTGGGGAAATGTACGGATATATATTGCAATTTATAGTTCGTCTACCCTAAGGTTTATATAAAGAATAAACAAACAGATAACACGTAGATAAAATGAATCAATGCAAATAAATTGGAAAGGGATTGGAACAAAACACACTCAATTGAAATGGGCTTGACCCTCTAAATGTCCCCAGTGGAGTCGCCATCTGTCGCAACCGTAATTCCGACGAGACGACGAACTCGCTAGAAATTTAAAAATAGCATTTAGTTGATTGTGGAGCCGCCACCAAATCTTATTTTAAGGGAAAAAATTTGGAAAAACCCTAACTTGAGGATGAAATTCTAGGTTCGGGAGTCGGTTACAAATAGGGAAGGTGTTAGGCACCCTATTTGTCCGTTCCGAAGAACGGTACCCTTAAACTGAGTGTGTGATTTTCTTTGCAATTTGTTTGATCCCTTAAGTATAATAAAAATAAATAGGTTTGTATGAAAATAGCCTGACAGGACTTGATCCTGCTCCTACGTATTCCCTGGTGCAATGGGAAACTCAAGGCTACGTAGTTCTGGTTTTGAAAATTACTTTGGTGCAGTGTTTTGAAAGGGGGTTAAAAGGAAAATTCCTGATCCACCTGCACAGAGTCGAAGGCAAGCGAAGGTTGTACAACGACCCATATGATTCTCCAAACATCAAAAGACAGGGTATGCTGCACTTTCAACTTTGGAGTTCATTGCGTGAGATCTTGAATCATTTGGAACTTTGAAAATTATATTTTGGAGAAAAGGGAGTAATTTTGAAAAGATATTAAAAGGAAGATCCTTAATCCACCTGCACAGAGTCGAAGGCAAGCGAAGGTTGCACGACGACCCATATGATTCTCCAAACATCAAAAGACAGGGTATGCTGCACTTTCAATTTTGGAGTTCATTGCGTGAGATCTTGAATCATTTGGAACTTTGAAAATTAATATTTTGGAGAAAAAAAGGAGTGATTTTGAAAAGATATTAAAAGGAAAATTCTTAATCCACTTGCACAGAGTCGAAGGCAAGCGAAGGTTGCACGACGACCCATATGATTTTCCAAACATCAAAAGACAGGGTATGCTGCACTTTCAATTTTGGAGTTCATTGCGTGAGATCTTGAATCATTTGGAACTTTGAAAATTAATATTTTGGAGAAAAAAAAGGAGTGATTTTGAAAAGATATTAAAAGGAAAATTCTTAATCCACTTGCACAGAGTCGAAGGCAAGCGAAAGTTGCACGACGACCCATATGATTCTCCAAACATCAAAAGACAGGGTATGCTGCACTTTCAACTTTGGAGTTCATTGCGTGAGATCTTGAATCATTGGAAACTTTGAAAATTAATATTTTGGAGAAAAAAAAGGAGTGATTTTGAAAAGATATTAAAAGGAAAATTCTTAATCCACTTGCACAGAGTCGAAGGCAAGCGAAGGTTGCACGACGACCCATATGATTCTCCAAACATCAAAAGACAGGGTATGCTGCACTTTCAACTTTGGAGTTCATTGCGTGAGATCTTGAATCATTGGAAACTTTGAAAATTATATATTTTAAAAGAACTTTTAGAAATTTACGAAGAGAAATCTTAGTTATAGACTTTAACTTGATATTGGATGCTACTAGTTATGGAACTATATGTGTGAGCTTTTAATTGGATGCTTAAGCTTATTTCAGGGATACTAATTTGGATTTTTCGTCTGCAATCCAATAATCCTAATATTAATGATGTTCTCCTAAGTCTGAGTGTTTCCATTGGCCTTGACTGTGAGTGGCTAGGTATATTAGGCGTATTTCAATTTTGGGGAACTAGGATGTCATATACCTTCCCTTATTCTAGTTATTATTAACCCAAATAGGCTCTCCGGAGCCATTGTGATTCTGGAACAGATTCACCATTTTGGAAACTAAGGAGACACAAATCTTACAACCTAACTTCCAAGACTGAGACTCTTTCCAAAATGAGTTCTGATTCTTAATCTCTAATTACAGATTTGCACCATGTGAGAATGCAAGGCAGATTGGTGGCCACCATCTTACTACCCAATGCCTCAAACTTTAGTAAAGGACCAACTCCTGCACTAGCTAAGTGAGAGTACTCATAACCAAAGGGAGGATATATTAGGAGACCTACACTAATCATTACTGGTACAGCTGTATTTGCTAATAATATCCTGCAGATTTTGCAGGTACTAAGGCTCACCTAATATAATTGGAGCTGTTTCCAGATGCTCTCTTAAGTTTTCAGAATTTGACTCAACTGCCTATTGAACTAAACAAACTTGCAGTTCCTGCCCTTGCGTTTACCAGGTTAGCTTAGATCCTAATCAGCCCATCTTGGGGCTTTTTTTTATTCCCCTTTTCTAAGTTAACCTCTTATCCATTTGGCTAATAAGCAGAATGAGGTGCAGAATTCACTGTGGTGTCCATCTTAGGCATAGGAGCTAGGTGCTATGACAGTTTTGAGAAGGCTATGGTCACAACACCTATTTGATCAATAGAGTCTGTTTAGTTTCTTTAAGTGAAGCTTACTCAATTTGGTCTACTGCCTAGCCATTGACCGCTTTGATACTGCACAATTGACTGAGGCATTGAAGCCATTATTGCAACGCCTCATCACCAGATCTCCCCTTTATATCAGTTCCTGTTTTTCTCAGATTCTATATCAGATATTGCCTAAAAATTAGACAAGTGAGCTGCTCCCTGCCTTATTATGTGTTTCCGTAGATACAAAACACGTGCAACACATCTAAGGCCCAACAAAAGTTAAAACATGGCTTACTGCCCCACTGACTTCCCTGATCAGGACTGAAAACCAGCTTAGGGGATTTGAAACTGGACTGAGCTTCTGACCTCAGGCTTATATGCCAACTCAATGCTAACAGTTTTTGTTCCTAAAGTCAAGCTTCTATAGGCTGACCGAGTCTTTATTGGACCAGGATGGAGGATGCGTTTCATCTTATGGTTGAACCTGGATAAGAACTGGGTGACCAAACCTGAACCTGTACAACAAAACCTAGAATTTGATTGCTAAATTGGATAAGGTCAATTTTGTTGCAGTTGACCTCTGCCTATCCAAATCTGATCACCTTAGTGATAGCATCAGCATGCTTGGTTTCTAGCTCTGAATGCAGTCCAGAATTTTATTAAAATGCACTTACTCAAGTCTCATTACTCATTCATAACTAGGTACTGAAATGCAATCAGGTCTCTGAGGTATGTCCTAACAGCAAAGTCTTTAGGTATCCTAAACAACCCCCAATGTGTGGCTTCTGCCACTGAGATTGCTATGATACAGGCTGACTATCAGGTGAAAAGTGCATTGTCCATAAGACTAACAGGACTATCAAGTCACTATACCCCTGTATAACTCAGTTTCAGGCCTGGGAAACCTTCACTGAATCAGGAATCATTAATCTTTGTTCCTTATATTTTTTGAACTAAGTCAGGACCTGTGTTAACATCCTAAGATGCCAAAGATATGAATTCTATAACCTCCTGCTGTCACTTATAGACTATCTACTCTGCAGTATTTTCATGGCCAGTAAATTAACCTTAATTTGTAGGACATCTACTCTAACCATTTAAATGTTTAGACTGTCCTTTACCCTTAAGGCCCTCGCTGCTAGACTGCTCTTTGCATCAGAAACTGTATATTCTAGTTACAGGCTGGGGTTGCTGATATACTGAGCCTAGCAATATAAGCACTTACAAGCAGAGGGAACTATTGTGATTTCCCAAAAGTATTTTCAGACTGTTCTCCAAATTTGGAATAGATTGTGTAGGTATCTCATGTTTGATCAAAGAAAAGGTTTCTACTCCTGTATCAGACACCTGACCTGGTTTTAACTGATAGCAATCCCAAGGTTGGAACCTAAAGGCTTGCTATCCTGGGCCTGGACAAAAATCCTAAATTTAGACAAGTGCCTAGCTGAACAAAGACAGGATCAGAACTTGATTGGTTGGTTATGTTGGCCGTTGATTCTGATTTTATCTCTGTTACCTGAATTTCTGAGTATATGCCTTGACCAAGATAGGCACCAGTTTTTCAGGCCTAGCTATAATTTCCCCTGCCACCATGCTCAAATGATTCAGGACCTGTGGCTTAGCTGAAATTTCTACAGCAAGAATAGATGGCCTTATCTCTGCTAAGCATATCAGGTATCTATTAATCAAGCTTTGGCTTTCTTTGGCCCAGCTTGACTCTGGCTCCTAGGTCTACCTAACATGTTAAATTCAAAAAAGAACTATTCCTGAGAATACTAAAGTCTGTTTTCTGCACTAGACAGCATGATTCTGGAACTAATTTACCAGAATTGAGACCAGTATTCTGCTATACTAAGGCCTAAAGATGCATGCTTCCATTAATTTGAAGTTTAGGTTTACTTGGCTGCAGTTATGAGCATTCACAGTTTTTTTATTTTTCGTAGGTTTCCTGCCTATACTAGCCCGCCTGTTTTAGGAGAACTTAATTGCGAAACCTCTAGCTTAGCTCCCTCAAGCTCCTAGACTTGGGCAAGGGTCCTAAATTTGGATCTGTACCTAACTGAATCAGAGCTTGGTGGGTCAGTCAAGCTAACTGCTGATTTTGACTTGATCCTCCATTACCTAAACCACTGAACATATGCCTAATTGACTCCTATTCTCAGTAATCTATCACCAGTCCTGAAATTGATGTGATTCAGATCTATCTATCCAAATCTGATAGGAGTTGTCAGACCAATTTATGTTTAGTTTTAAACATGGTTAATGGTGATTAAGAACTCTGTTCATGTCTAGGTGCCAAGATGAGACCAAACATTTAAGGTCTGTCCTAGCAGCTAAAGCCCTTCTAATAAAGGCTAGCAGGTCCTACAAAGTTAGATACTGGTCTCCTATCCCCAGAACTTTGCTCTACTTTGGGTTAACCCTGATCTCTGATGCCAATGAGCTAAATTCCCTAGATCTATATGTTCTGCATCTGTTTACTGCAACATTTCCTGCTCTGTGTGACGAACTGCCAAGACCAGACTTGTTGCCTATGTCATTGAATAAAAAGGACAACATATGATCTGTTATTATAGATATGAAACCACCATTCAAGTTCTAACATGGTACTAAGTGCAGGCATTTCTGGTTTTCTGTCACAGGCTAGTAAGCACTGATTTTCTCCATTTAGCCTAGCTCAAGAGTCAAAGTATGCTGAACTTACTACTGCCACAGGAACAAAAATACAATTCCAGTATCTTTTGGTCTTAAGGATTGTGAATACTAGGCTACTAATCATAGGCTCTTGACAGAAGTGCTGTGGCAGAAACTCCAGAATAGGTAAAAGTATGCCCTGTAATCTAGTTTAGGATGTGGTAAGCACAAGTTCATCCTTCAAATCTGAATTATGATTTATTATTAGGCACTCAATAGCCGATAAACGAGTGCAATCTCAGTTCTGCAGCAAGAATTAGTTCCTTAATTTAACTTAGGATTCGTTTCTAAAAAGCATGACTTATGACTATAATGGCCAACTTTTACTGCTCATCTTCCTTTCCTTAAAATCTAACTTTATTCTATCTTAACTGGTGATCGAGACTTCCAAACAAGAATCACAGTCATTTCAATGTATTCTATCACAAATTGATTTCATCCAAAACCTAAATCAATCACAAGCTTTGCAAATGCACAACAAGAAACTGAAAGCACAGTGTTTAATCGTGACTAAGTGCATATAAAATCAGCAATGACGAAACCGGAAACTAACCTGGTGCGTGGAATGAAGAACTACAACAGCTTTGGAATTCTGCCAAAGAATTTTAACCGAAATTGACGAAGCAAAGTTTATACCGATTCCAAATCAACAATCTCTCCCAGCACGGCGAAGCGAATTCAGAAGAAACAAAGCCTTGATTCCCTTCGTGAACTTCAGAAGATTTCTCAGCTTTCTAATGAAGTTCTCACAATTGAAAAAAAACTTGATCGTTCTTTCCAAATCTCCCTCAATCGGTTCCCGTGATTCAGAGCGTTTTCTTGAGCTTAGTCTCTTCCTTCTCTTCCTCTCTTCAAAAGTCCTTCTCCTCTTCTTCTCCTTCTCTCTCTGTTTCTTCCTCTGTTTTTCGTACTCCTCAAAAACCGCCCCCTTTCAATTCTGCTCCAAAATCCCCTTTATACCCTTCTTTAACTAGAGTAATACCTAAACTGCCCTAGTTTCTTCCTAACCCAACCAAATACCCATCCTAACTAACTTCTAACTACCCTAACTAATTCTTAACTAAACCCTAGTCTATTAGGATGGGGACCAAATCCCTTTCTATTTTTTGTTTCCCTTTTTATTTATTATGGTTATTATTATTATTATTATTATTATTATTATTATTAATTTAGCATTGGTGGTTTAATTAAAACTTCCCGGACTGAAATTGGTGTTCACACTCATAAACAAATTAAGTATGTTTTAATATCATGTTAAAAATTAAATTTAAGTCTAACTCAATTTAATGGATGGCTATTAAAAATTATAATATATCCTAATACTATGTTAAAAATTAAATTTAAATCTAACTCAAGCCAACATATAGTTCATTAATAAATTAAGATATGAAAATTTGGACATAACCTAACCTTGCAAGATAAATAATATAAAACTTACAATAAACCTTTTTATATCCATATATTTGAATGTAAAGTTTACGAAATTAAACATCTATTGATGGCACATTAATAAAGATATTTATATTCTAATATCATATTATACATTAAATTTAAATCTTATGTGACCACTAACAAATTAAAATACATCCTATTATCATGTTAAAAAATTAAATTTAAACCACACTCAATCTCACATATTAATTCATAAAATAATAATCTTAATTCAAATTATCTTGATCCAAATACAACACTAATAAAATAATACATAAATACATACATTAACAAACTAATTTTACATTTTTTAAATTGTTTTCCTCACTTCTATTTTTATCTCAATATTTAAATTAATTAATATTTACATCTTCTCTTATTTATATAATACATGCAAAAATTTGTTATTTATATATTATTGTTTATATTTCTCTTGATTAAAATTAAAAATATATATCATAATATGTATTTTTTATTTTGTTGTCAAAAAATACATACAATAAAATATATAGTTAAATTTTATATTAAATATATTTTTTTCTTTCTAAAATTTTAAAATTTTAATTTTAAAATTTTAATTTTAAAATTTTATTTTTATTTTTATTTTTTAAAATAAACTAATTTTAGTAGCTAAAATAATTTATGTTTAACATACGAATATATATCAATATTTAATATATCTACAATGAAATATTAAAATTAGTATATGTTAAAATTAAAAAACTAAAATCAAACATTTTAAAAATAAAAAAAAATCAAATTTTTAAAAATTTATAAAAAATAAAAACATATTTAATCCGTTAAACTTTAGAGAAAAATAACATAACTGTTTGGACTTTGGGTGAGATTGAGGTGTATTACTCAACCCAATCTAACTTAATATATAAAACACAAGAGATAAAATTTTATTTCATTAATTTTTATATCATATGAGAGACTAATCTTCGTCTGTATATTACATATATGTTTGATAGAAGGTTAGATAAGAATTGATTAGATATCATTTTCATTTTTATAATTGCATCAATATACTTATATTTCACACAATTGTGGCTGTGGACCCTGGGATTTTTTAAAAATAAATGCTCTGAATGTTGTGATGTAGAATTTTTTATTGATGTCCACTGTGATATTATTTTATGATGTTCATATCTCTTATGATAAATCACCAAATCTCTTAAAAAATTATTAACACAAAGAGCGTAGATACGATTGTCCACCAAATCTCTTAAACAATTATAAACTGGGAATAACGATCAAAGAGAAAGATTTGGTGTCATCATGATTTAATTATTTATTAAATGTATTAGAAAAAGTGTATTCCTACTAAGTATATACATATATATATATATATACTTGTTAAGGTAGATAAAAAAATATTAATAAATAATAAAACCGATGGTATCTTTTACGAAAAATAATCTTGTTTAAGTTTACATGTAACAAAGTTTTTGTTTCAGCTCAAAATTATTCATTAAATTATATCAATCTTTAGAATGATGGATCCAAAATCTTACATCAATGACATTAATTAATAAAATTTAATTTAATAATAATTATTATGGTATAATAATAAATTTATAAATATTAAAATTATATAAAACTTTAAGCTTTGATTTTACTTTTTATTTTTAAAATTTGGATTATATGTGACTTGGATTTCTCAAATTTTCTTCAACAAACTAAGTCTTTCCAATTTTAGATAAAGTAAATTTGGTTCCACCTTTGATTCTGTGTTCTACTTTAAAATATTAAACTATTATTATTTTTATTTGAATACTTGAGAATGTTGGATGAATTTATGATTTTTAAATTATTTTAAAAAATTGCAATTAAAAAATTTATTAAAAAATTGATAAAATTTTAAATATGTTATAAGATATGACATTAAAGTTTGAAGATAAAATATTTTGATATGTTTTTTTAATTTTAATCTAATTTAATATTTTGTTTAGTATTTTTATTGAAAGTTAGTTATTAATTTTCGAGTAGAAAAAAATTAATTGATTTATTTTATAAAAAAATTGACTATAAAATGTTTTTATAATTTTAGACAAGAAAACTTTAACTTAAATTAAATATACTTCATTTTAAGTCATTAAAATTATCTAGGGAAAAGAGGTTGTGAACTATAATAATTTTATATAAAGATTTTAGGTTCGAATATTATCGTGTTTTATTTGTAAAAAAAATTCTTTATTTTAAAATTAAAAAAATTGAAGACAAAAATCATACTAATTTTTAAGGGGACTAAAAATATAAATAAATTTAGGTTTAATAAGTTTAAAATTATAAAGGTGATAAATTTACTCCTAACGTATTAAAATTTGAAGTTATTGAATTCAAAATTATAAAAATAAAGGATGCAAATATAAAAAATATTATTTTTATTCATAATCTTTTCCAATACTAGAAGTTACATATGTGATATGTCCACCCTCACAATTATTTGGGTGAGGTGTTGAACTTCTGCCGCTGACGCATTCATAGTAATAAAACGGTAATACAATGAATAAATGAAGTTATTGTATAACTTCTTTTTATAAAAATAGCGTGTGTCTAAATTTTATATCATAATAAATATTTCAAAAAATGTCAAAAAGGATGAAAGACTCAATTGAAAACGTGGTTTATTCTGAGTTCAACTAAAATATACTATTAATGAAAATATTATTATTATTATTTAATTATTGATTGCTATATAGTTAAAATCTATTGATTCTTAAAATAATAATTTAAAAAATTATATTAATAATAAATTTTAGAAAAAATGTATTGATACTTTTTAAAATTTATAAAAAAATTAATATTTTTTATTTTTTAGAATTTTTTTTACCTTCTCTATATATGTAACAGCATAAGAAATTATAAAAAATTTTATATAAAATTGTATAAATATAAAATAATATACAGTGCTATATATTTATATAAATTATAAAAAATTTGTGTGGGATAAACAAAAATTATCAGATATTTTTTTAATTTATTTCAGAAAGTATGAATAATTCTTCCTAATTTCTAATTAGTTTACGGTATAAATTTTTTACATTAACTGGATGTCGAAATTAAATTCTTATCGTTTTTAGCTAAATTTCATAATAATTTCCCAAAGATGAATGTAGGGGTGATTGGTTGGGGCAAATGGAGAACTTTTTATAAATTTTTAATATTTAATTGAAATTTTGAAAAAAATAATAAAAAAGAAAGTTAAAATTCTTTAACTTAATTTTAAATATTAGAAAAATTAAAAGGAAGATAATTTTTTAAGTAATTATATAAATTTAATCTTAATACAATGATTTTATATCATAAATTCATAATGATAAATTTACATATTCCCCTTACTTTCCTTGGTGAACCGGACACTACCAACCAACACCCAAATGAGAGTACAAGAACGTATAAGGCTTTTTTTTTTTAATTATAAAATTATTTTTTATCTTTATCTTTTAAAATTTTTGTGTAAAATATAATGAGAACACCATTTTCATTATTATCATTATCTTTAATATATATATATATATTAAAAATTTTGTATATTTTTTGTAATTAAATGACAGAACAAGAAATTCGAACAATTCTCAACGTAAACAAGATGTAAGGGCTGTGTTCAGCTTAAGAACGTTAGTTATATTCTTTGGTTTTTAGATTTTTTTTTTTGGTGAAATAAAAACAAAGAAACAAAGGAACATATTTATAATTATTAGTGGAAAATTAAAAATGATTTTAATTCAAAATAAAGTGTAATTTGTATTGATATATTTCAATTTATTTAAAAATATATTTTTTGCAACTTAAATATTATTTTTGAAATTGATTATTTGTTAAACTGAAGAGAGTAATTATTTTATATATTTTTCTATTAAATTTCATAAAAAAAACTAGTTAAAAATAAAAGTAAATTAAATTTCCTTCAAATTTTAGTTTTGTTGAAAACTTAGAGTAATTTTAATTATATCCTTCAATTAAAAACATTTTTTGTGAAAAAAAAAAAAAAGTACCCTCCCTTCTAGATAAACATGCACAACTAACGCTAAATTTGATATGGTGAAAAAAATAAAATTTAAAATTTATATTGAATAAAAATTTAAAATTTAAAATTAAAATTTTTTAAATATAAACAATTATTATTTTATCATTTTTAAAATAAATAAAAAATATTTTTATCTATATTTTTAATTCATTATGGATTTTATCTATATTTCTCACGTTCAAACAAGAATCATACTATTCGTAAATATGAATAATAATTACATAAATAAATAATTAATTATATTTTAATAATCAATTATCAATCATATTATTTGTTTATATTAAATTATTACCTATTTTATATTATTAATGATAATCATATAATTCATTATAAAATAGTTTTAGTTCAATAGAATATATAAATAGAAAAAACTTTTAAATCGTTAAATTTATTTATTTTTTATTTAAAAATTCATCCATTATTAAATAAAAATATAAATAAATGAATGACAATTAATATTTATATATAGAAAAATAATTTCTGTATATGAATTGGTATGAGTTGTGGGTTTCACACTTTCCTTTAAACATAACGTGCCTTTTCAGAAGATGGTCAACATTCAAAGACATAATGCAAACGTCGCCGCCTCATTATCTAATGAGTAGCCGTATACGTTAAATTTGTTTTCAAATTTATTAAAATTCGTAACAAAATTTAAAATATATTATGTATAAAAAAGATTATCATATTAGCTTTCATAATTTTAAAATTCCAATTTGATTAGTTTCTGGTATTAATATGATGGGTTTTTATGTATAATGAATGAGCTTACAGTAGTTTGTAATTTTTTTATACTTTTATATTTTATTTTGGAATGTATACAGGAATAAATTTAAAAATTAAATATAATATATAATCTAATAAATAAAATATTTTTTAATATAAATATTATTGACATGGATGATGATACGTGTATTTTATAAACTAGTCCAGGAACGGCAACAACGATAACAAGGCTTTGCCGTTTTAGTCAAACCTTTTCACATCCATTGGTGTTTGTCAATTGGCAAAGCAAAGTCAACCCCAACGTGGAGCCTCGTAAGAAAAGTTGACTACGAATTTTAAATTACTTTTTAATTTTAAACATTTTGTACAACAAAAGTATGATGCTAATGTTTTGTTAAGAAAAAATAAAATAAAAATTATTTGTATAATAATTTATAAAATTATAATATTCGAATCAAATAAATTCTTTTAGATGAAATAAAAAATAGGAAGAAGAGAATTAGAAGAAAATAAAAAAAATAAAAATTAAAATAATAAATAAATAAATAAATTGTTTAAATTATATAAAAGAAAATAGAAAAAAATATTAGTAGTATAATTTTTTATTTATATAAATTTTAAAAAAAATTAATTTTGTGATTATATTTTTTATTGATATAGTATTTATTTTTTAAATTTTTAATAATTTAAAATAAATAAAAACAAAAAATTAATCTCTTCCCATCTTTTCTTCACTTTAAGGGAGAAATAAATTTTACGAAAATTAATTCTTTCCTTTTATATAAAACACATATAAATAAATAGAGGTAAAAAAATATAATTTGTATAAATTTTAAAAATAATTTTTTTTTCTTCTAAAATTTTTTTTACCAAACAAAACAAAGATTCAAGTTAAGATTCCAACATCTTTACAAAATACAGTTATTTAAAAATTTCGTACTTTATTTTAAATAACTAAAGTCTAAGAAAAGTAAGATAAACACAATTTTTTATAAATTTGTACCTTATATATATATATTACAGAATTATTTTAATCATTTAAAATATTTTTATGTATCATTTAATAAAAAATATAAACTATATTGAATATTTTTAAAAATATAAATATTTAATAGTATCTATTTAATGATTAAATACAATAAACTAACTTTTTAATACTGTTTTGTTAAATATAAGCAAAGAGTTAAGCATATTATTGTAAGGCTTAATTGAATTTTGACAATTTTCCTAGGATTAACGTGTAATCTTGATTTTTAAAATATTTTTTATATATTTTTTAATTATTGCATTCTAGTTATTTTATATTTAAAATATTTACAAACTCAATCTAAAAAAAATTGTTGAACATATTCTTTTGTTTCTATTCTATTTATTAAATTATATTAAGTCATTTAAATTTAACAAATCTTAAATTTATTTCTTGTCGTGAAAATACTTTCATCTTTATTATCACAGTTCTTATATTTTTTATATTTTTTTAATATTATTTGTATATTATTTTTTACATATATATTAATTATAAAATAAATATATATTTATGAAATATTTAATTTTTCAAATTATATGTATATTTAAATAAATAATTTTTTTTATAAACATATATATATATATATATTCATATTATATTAGTTTTATAATTTTAGAATGTAAATAATTTAAAATACTATGATTGAGATGTGATGACAGGTATGTATAAAATTAAATTATTCTACTCTAAAAATTACATGATTTATTTTTGTTCTTCAAACTGATACTATCTCCTTAATCATTGTCGATGGTTATGAAGTGGAAGACCGTTGTCTATCATCTATGTCGATAATCACTTCAATGTTAAGAAGAAGGTAATCCATATTGCAGATTCGTTGTAGAATTGTAGTTACAAATCAAAAATTATAACACATCACTTCAATGTTAAGAAGAAGGTAATCCATATTGCAGATTCGTTGTAGAATTGTAGTTACAAATCAAAAATTATAACAGAAGAAAGTGAGACATTTCATTGAAGTAAAAACAAAGATAGAATTAATACATTAGATTATATTTTAGTATAAAGAACATATAAATTTTTTGACTTCCTCAAAGACCTATTAGAAAACAATCATCATATGAAATGTATGAATGGGATTATTCTCATTTTTTTTTACAAATTTTTATAATGATAGACTCAGGATTAAGTTGGGATCTATTGCATCTTATACTACAATAATTCTTACTAATTTAGAATTGGTCATCCTTACAATATGTAAATGTATATAGGCTCAAATATCATCACCACGTTATCAAAATAATGGGATACCATGATTCAATTTCAAACCACAACGTGCATTTGATAATGTCCATATCATCATCATCATCATTTTACAACATCACGAAATTGTTTGGCTAGTAATGATAGTCTTCAAGGTTTTGTCAAGGCAGCTAAGTTCAACTAGAGCAATCCCAATTATAAGGAGCAACCTTAGGTCATTGAGAGCTTCATTTCCATGACCATGAACTCTGGTCTACTTATATATGAGATGAGCTGACCTGTACATTTTCCAACTTGCTTTTCTAGAAGGGTTTGTAGATTATTTTGCATTGCAATTTATAAACACTTATTTTTATACACATAAAGTATGTCAAATTAATTGTTCTAGGTCTCATTTCTACTTCATTTGAAGGTCTCTCATTCTTTTCAAACTTCAGAACTTCATAATCCTCATTCAATTATCTCATTATTCAATTTAATATATATTTTTAAATTTAATTAAGTGCTTTTTAATAAATCACACAAGGTTCCTAACCTCCAATAATCATTTCAGTACTTTAACTCTTGTTTGTCATTTGATAATTTATACAATACATTTATTAAAGTTTAGACCAAAATTTTATATTAATTATTTTTCAAAAATCTAGAAGTAAATTACTATTTTTTTAATAAATAATTATTCTAATACTATCTAATTATAAGATAATATGATAAATTAACTTATTATAATTTTATAAAATAATTATCAATATAAATTATTTCAACATCTTTATATTTTATCTTCACATATTTAAAATAAAATGTCAAACAATATACAAAATTAAAATATATTTGATAAACTATATTTACAATAAGCAATTATTACAGAACAAAATATATTAAAACTTTATCAGTATGGTAATTCAGTAAATACATTAATTATAAAATGGTGAGAAAATATATTTTTACCTCAAATAAAAATAAAAAATATAATATACAATTTAAATAAAAACATACATTTTTTAGATTTTTAAATATCACAAGGTAGTAGTATCATGATTCCATTTTGTTCTACGGACTGAGCAATACATCATAATTCCCAGTTGCCACCATAGCTTGGCGTTTATTTTATTTTGAGGGCAGGTTAATATTTTTTTTTACACGAAAAGTAAAAAAATTCGAATCCAAATTCTTACCAAAATATATTTTAATCTTAAACTTCTTCTTACTAGATTGATTCTAATTCGAATCCAAATTCTCACTTAAATCTATTCTAATTTTAAACGTTTTCTCACTAGACTGAGTCTAATAGTTTGATTGATATTTATTTGCGTGTGCTTATAGAACAAAAATTTTAAATTGTTTCAGCGGCAATAATTACTCAAAGTCAACGCAAGGCATTCTCCGTATTTGTTTTGGTGTCTCTCTAACAAGAAAAGTGATATCTGTTTTCTCCTCTTCTGCAAGCAATATACGAAGTATTCAAATTAATCCATATATATATATTGTTGAGATCGCTGTTTTTTACTTGATCTCTCTTTCTATATCAGTTATCCGCATAAAGAACACAGGTACATTTCATTCTCCTCTGGGTAGAACCTTTATTTTTCTCTTTTTTATAAATGATTCTTTAGCTAAGGAGAACATTAATTAATTGAGTTGAAATGCGTTTAATGAACAAAGGGAAAATTAAAAAGGAAAATCAATGGAGTCTTTGGACTTTACACCGAAGACAGCAGAAGCACTGTTTGAGGGAGATGGTGGAGGTTACTACACTTGGTCAAGTTCTCAAATGTCAGTGCTGGCCAAGACCAATGTTGGTGCGGGTCGTTTAGTGCTTCAGCCTCGGGGCTTCGCTCTTCCTCATTATGCTGATGTATCCAAAGTTGGTTATGTAATTGAAGGTTAGAGCCTTATGTTATTATGATTTTTTCTTCCTGTATCTGAAAAAAATTATATGCCACCCTATTATAAAATGAGATTTTGTCACCTTCTATTAAGCTTAAATGGTTGCACTGAAATAAATGGGAATTTGGTTAATTCTGTGGCACATGCAGGGAGTGATGGTGTTGTTGGGATGGTGCTCCCTAACACAGAAAAAGAGGTGGTTTTGAAGCTTAAGCAAGGAGATGTCATACCTGTACCGATTGGAGGTGTCTCATGGTGGTTCAATGATGGAGACTCAGATCTTATTATTGTTTTTCTTGGAGAAACTTCAAAGGCTCTTATTCCTGGCCAATTCACCTATTTCTTTCTAACCGGTGCTCTAGGACATATAGGTAGTTTCTCTACTGAACTCACAAGCAAGGTTTATGACTTGGACAAAGATGAGGTGAACAAGCTCACAAAAAGCCAAACTGGGATTTTGATCATCAAGCTAGAAAAAGGGCAACCCATGCCAAAGCCCCAGTTGGACCTCACCAAAAAGCTAGTCTATAATATAGATGCTGCAAGCCCTGACAATGTTGTAGAAAATGCTGGATTAGTCACAACCTTAATGGAGAAGAATTTTGCTTTTATTGGGGATGTTGGGTTAAGTGTGATCAGAGTGAAACTTGGACCTGGTGCTATTAAGGCACCATCATACCCAACCAAACCTATGGTTCAGTTAATTTACATTGCTAGAGGAAGTGGCAAGATTGAAATTGTGGGCTTAAATGGAATACGTGTATTGGACACTGAAGTTAAGTCTGGTCATTTGCTTGTTGTGCCACAATTCTTTGTAGTTGCTGAAATTGCAGGGGAAGAAGGAATTGAGTTTTACTCCATCGTCACAACCACAAAGTAAGTTGTGGGATTTTATACAAAATAATACTATTATCTATTTAAGAATCAAAAGAGTAGCACATGGCATGCTATAATACTAAAAATGATTGATTATATTATAATATGATAGTATAACAAATTATGAGCACTAACAAAAATAAATGTGTATTTATACTTATTTGCAGGCCTTTATTTGAAGAGTTGGCTGGCAAAACATCAGTTTGGAATGCCCTTTCACCTACACTGCTGCAGGTGGCTCTTAACGTGGATTCGGAATTTCAAAAGCTTTTCACATCCAAGATCAATAAAACCACAAATCTCATTCCTCCCACCACTTAAGACCCGTTTGTAAAAAAGTGAACCTTATGTTGACAAGATCTACGAGACATCTCGACCTAGTATTTTTAAAGTGAAAAATATCTATTTTCCAAGGCACTTGAATGTTGAAACTTGGTTATATTTGTATATGTATTTCTCTAAGTTTGTTCTTGACCCGTAGTTCACAATTAGGGAAATTCTATGTTGCAATAAAGGACTTTCACAACCTATCGCAATAATGAACTTGAACCAATAATATTAAAAAAAATGTGATTTTGGTCTCATTTCTCGATTTGTTTTAGCTTGATCCGACGTGAACTGGTTCTAAAATTACTCTTTTGTTTTTTTATCCATAAATATTTTTACAGGATCCACTAATTATATTTGATTTAAATTTTGATACTGAACTCTTTTGATTGCTAAAACAAATTGAGAAGCTCTAAAATTGATAATAAAAGTAATATAAATAAATATTTATAATTATATAGGTCTATTAATAAAAAATAATTACTTATCATTTGAAAATAGTTTTTTACAAGGTTGATCTTTTAAATTTTTATGCATATAATTTAAATAATATATTATCACATAGAATCAATTACATTTATTTAAATTTATTTTAAAAAATTAAATATATTTTTAATCCTTTTAAAATTTTGAAATTTTAGTTTTAATCTTTTATTTTTAAAATATTTGATTTTGGTCTCTTATTTTTTAAAATAGACTGGTGCTTCTCTCTCCTCACCAAAAATATCAAATATCAATATATGCTACATATCAAATATAAGTTATTTTACGAACTAAAATCAGTCTATTATAAAAAATGAATGATTAAAATTAAATATTTTTAAAATAAAAGACTAAAATCAAAATTTTAAAATTTTAGAAGAACTAAAAATATATTTAATTCTATTTTAAAAGTTAGTTTATCATTATATCAATTAAAAATTAAAAAATGTGAGTGATATAAAATTAACATATCCATAATATATATATATATATATATATATATAACATAAATATTTATTTATTTATTAAAAAATAAGTTTATTAGTTTGTTGTTAACTAAGATAATCAAAAAATTATCTACTAAATATATTTTCTTCTATTCTATATTAAGTAGAAGTTTACTTTTTATATATATATATATATATATATATATATATATATATATATATATATATTAATTAAGATGGTTAAAAATGATATTTGAGTGTTGTTCAATCATGATTTTTTTTATTTTATTTTTTATTTTTTTTAAATATCTTAAAACTTTATTATTTCTTTTAAATTATCCAAAAATCTAAAATATTAAAAAAAACATCAATATAATTCCAAAGTTTAAATATCTTGAAACAGTATTTTTTTTAATTATGCTGAAGTCAAAAATGATTATAACAAGAAAATATCAATATAATTTCAAAGTTAGAAAAATCATTAAAAACGAAAAGGATTATTGAATTTAATCTAGGATAGTAAACTTTAAAGTTAAACTAGTTAATCAATCCAAAACAAATTATACAACCTATTTAAGTAAAAATGGAATAAAATACATAATGATATTATATGATTTTCAGTATTTAGTTTTTAAAATTTTAAAAGTTAAAACTAATTTTAATTTTTGATTTTTAAAAATTATAGTAAAAGTAAATTAAATTATTTTATTTTATTATAAATTTACAAAAAATATATAAAAAAATTAATCAAAAATTAAATAATATAAATTTAAAATTTTAAAAATAATAAAATTAAATATTATTATTATTATTATTATAATGATATTTATAATAATAATAGTAATATAGCAATAATATTGACAATAAAAATAATGTTTACGAAATAATAATAGTATGATAGTTAACATTATATAATTATATAAATTTATATTTTATATATTATTTATTTATTAATATTTAAGATATATAATTTTATATATATTATTATTATAATATTTGATATTTATTTTACATAAAATAATAAATATTAAATTATAAAATTATATAATATATATTTATATATTAAATAATATTATTTATTTTCTAATATATAAAAATTAAATAAATAAATAATTAAAAAAAATAAATTATTATTATTATTATTATAGTGCCAACAACAATAATTATAATGGTTTAAGGTGGTTATAATATTTTATATATTATTTAATAATAAATATATAATATAAATAATTTTATATATTATTATTATAATATTTTGTATATTATTTAACATTTATTTTATATAAAATAATATATATTATACTAAAAAATTATATAAATATAATTATATTATATTATAAATTAAATATAATTTTTATATGTCAAACAATATTATTTATTTATAAATTTATCAAAAAATAGATAAATTATTAATAAATAATTAATTTTTTTAAAATAATAAAAAAAAAAATTTAAAATTAAATATTATTATTATTAATATTATTATTAATATTATTATGATGATACTAATAATGATAAAAGTAAAAATAATATTTATAAGATAATAAAAATAGTATATTGGTCATATATAAAAATATTATATAATTATAAACAAATTATTTTATATATTATTTTATTATAAATATTAAAAAGAAATAAATTATATATTATGATAATATTTTATATTATTCAATATTTATTTTATAAAAAAATAATATATATTATAATATTATGTTATAAATAATTATAATTTAATATAATTTTTATAGTAAATAATATTATTTATTTTATTTTTAATATATAAAATTAGATAAATAAAAATTTAATTCTTTTAAAATAATAAATAATAATAATAATTGTTATAATATAATTATGATGATATTAGTAATGGTGGGAATAATTATTTGATAATAATTATAATGATGTTAACAATAGTTTAAATAAAAATAATTTAAAATTAAAAATAATAATTAATAATTTTTTGTTTTAAAATTTGAGTTATTTAAAAAAATATGATTTTAATTTGATTTGTGTCGATTTGTTTTAACTTGATCCAATGTGAATTGATTTTAAAATTTCTCTTCCGTTCTTTTTATCCATAAATATTTTTACAGGAACAACTAATTATATTTAATTTAGATTTTATATCTTAACTTGTTTGATTGCTAAAAAGATTAATTTTTTTAAAAATTAATAAATAAATTTAATGTAGATAAATATTTATAATTATATAAATCTATTAATAGAAAAAAATTACTTATTATTTGAAAATATTTTTCTTATAAAATTGATGTGTTTGAATTTTTATACATATAAATTAAATAATATATTATCTAAATTTTAACATTGATAACAAATACATGTTTATTATAAAAATAATGTTCATTTACTTATATTTAAATAAATTACATTCATTTAAATTTATTTTAAAAACTACTTTATTATTGTATCAATTGAAAATAAAAAATAAAGATCAAAATATGTGAATAATATAAAATTAACATGCTGATAACATATTTAATATATATATATATATATATATATATATATATATATATATATATATATAACATAAATATCTTTTTGTTCATTAGAAAATAAGCTTATTAATTTGTTATTGAGAAGGTAATCTAAAATTGTTTGCCAAATATATTTCTTTCTATTTTATATTAAGTTAAGATTTCCTTTAAACATGTATTTTAAAATAATTAAAAAATAATATTTAAGTTTTAATTTTTTTTATTTAATATTATTTCTAACTCTTTTGAATGTCTTAAAAACTTTATTATTTTATTTTTTGGATTATACATAAATCTAAAATGATTATAATAAAAAAACATCAACATGATTCTAAAGTTAAAAAAATCATTACAAAATGAAAAGGACCATTGAATTTAATCTACAATAGTAAGTTTTAAGGTTAAATTAATCAATTAATCCAAAACAAATTATACAATTTTCTTAAGTAAAAATGAAATAAAATACATAATGACATACCATAAAGAAGATGGAGAATCTAATTCAAAAATTTAGATTTGGTTTAAGATGTTTTTTGGTTTTTAATTTTTAAAAAATAAAAAATAATTTAATTTTTGAATAAATTTAAATCTAATTTTAAATTTTAATTTAAAAATTAAATTAAATTAATTTATTCTATTTTATGATCTCATTATAAAAAATAAATAAATAAAAAATATTATTTAAATTTTTTATAAAAATTAAATTATTATTATTTTAATAATAATGATAATATTAATAATAATTATAATGATAAAAATAAAAATAAAGATGTCATAAAAATAATATTGATAAAACAATAATAATATAATAACTGCAAAGATAGTGATTAAATATAAAAATATTATATATTATGAATTTTTTATTTCATATATTATTTAATAATAATAAATAATTTTATGTATTATTATAACATTTTTAATGCTATTTAGTATATATTTTATATAAAATAGTAAATATTATAATATTTTATTATTAATTATTATATATTATATATTATAATATTATAAATTAAATATAATTTATATATTAAATAATATTATATATTTTATTGTAAATTTATAGAAATAGATAAATTAAAAATTATTAATTAAAAATTAAATTATCTAAAAATAATAAAAAATAAACTTTTAAAGATAATAAAAAAAAATTATTATTGTTATTGTGCTAGTAATAGATATAGTAATGATAATTATAATATAAAGATATAATTTTTTATATTTTATATTATTTAATAATTAATAAATGAAATAATTAATTTTATATATTTATTCAATATTTATTCTATATAAAATAATATATATATATAATATTATATTATGAATAATTAATTAATATAAAATTATATTTTGATTTTATAAATTAAATATGATCTATATATCATATAATATTATTTACTAAATTAAATCTATAAAAATTACAAATAAAAAATTATTAGAAAGTTAATAAAATGTCTCAAAAACTAATAAAAAAATTAAAAATTATAAAAGTAATATAAATTAAAAATTATTATTCTTATATTATTATAATGATGATGTAATTTAATCTAAGATAAAAAAATATGTTTAAAAATTAAAAATTATGATTAAGAAGTTTTTAAAAAAAATTAAGTTAATATTATTTTTAAAATATATTAAAAATAAATTTAAAATTATTTTTATTAGATAAATTTTATTTTTCAAATTAACTTAAAAATAAAAAGTATAAAACACAACCATTTCAAACAAAACTTAAGTTATAGTTAATATTAAATTCTTGAATCTTAAAATAGCTTATTCTATGAAAAGATGATAATTACAATTTAGTTCTTCTACTCATTACTAGATTAATCTCAGGTACGATGCTACAACTACAAAATGACAAATAACAAATAACTAAGTGAGGATCAAAATAAATAGTTAAAAAGTTATAAATTTTATTTTATTTTTCAACCCAAAATTATGTTCTGCAGTTGTTATATTGGATTGATATATTAATAAAGATTTTGATATTTTATATAATTTTTAAAATTTATATTTTATTATAAAAATATATTTCATAATATCTTTTAATATATAAATTTATTATTATTTTATATTTTTTAAAAATTTAAAGTGTTTGTTATTTTAAAATCTTTATATTAAATATTAATTTTATTTTAAATTCTAAAATATCCACTTAATGATTTTGGAATAGGATGTGTACAAGGTCTCTCCGCATCGATTTATAATAGTTTAATAATATTAAAAATTCATTATCCAAGTCATTATTTTACAATAATACTTAAATGCAAAATTCAAGTCAGCATTCTAGGTTAATAATTGAATAAAAAAATTTATCAATAGACTATATTTTTTATATTTAAAAAAAATAACAGATTGAAATTGAAAAAAAAAAGGTAAAGGAACCAAAATTTTCATAAAATTAAATTAAATAGATAAAAAAACCAAGTTAATTGATTTTTTTTTCTTTGGTGAGAAGCATTTTATTAAAAATGATCTTATTTAAAGTAAATAGGGTTATAAATATTTTATAATTTTTAATATATTTACATATCTGTAATTTATAAAATTTATAATTGAATTAATCATCAATCGGATAATCTAAAGATTTAACAAATAATTTAGTCAATTAGTTTTAAATTCAAATTATAAATCAAAATTTAAAAATTAATATTTAGTTGAAAGTTAAAAATTGTTAAAATTTTCGTTTAACTCACTGTTTTATTTAAATTATAACTGCTTTATTGAATTAGCTTATAAATTTATTTAATTAAAATAAGAATATTTAATAAACGAACTTATTTCATTAATTTGTAATTCTTATAAACCACTTAGAATAACATCTAAACTTATGCGTTGCTTGGGAAAAATAATTATTAAGTTACGTCAAAGTTTAAAAGCTAGCAAGTTACGTTATTGAATAAAAAACTGATAATAAATTGCCCATGAATTTAGTTAAGAAAATGTAAAATTATATTAAGGGATGTGCATTGAGAAAAAAAGATTATTAAGCAATCATAGGTTTAAACTTTTTTGTTAATTTTTTATGTTGTCATTTTTCATATTTAAAGATCAAACATTTCATTAAAAAATTAACATAAACACGGTAAATAATATAATGGGTTTGAGCACAATTTGGGAAGGGACAAAGGTTCTTCCAAAAATAATGTGGAACAGATAAGGGATTTTAATACAATATTTAGGATAAAAAAATAATCAGTTATAAATTACAAAACTCCTATATATTACATCAAAGAATCATATAATAGAGGTAAATTCTAATCAATATTTATGGTTAAAAAATTAAATTTTTATAACAAAAATATTACTAATTTACTCTTATCATAATTTTGAATAAAAATATTCTATTGTTGATCGGTTAATCAATATCCTCAGTAGTTAGAAAAATCTATATATAAAAAATGTTAACGTCAGTCCTAAGACTAATTTTAAACATTTAAAAGTCATAATTTTTTATTAAGAATAAGTATTCATTTTTAATAAAAATACAAAGTGTAATAAATATTTTTTAGTAAAAATTTATATTTTTAAATATGTAAAATAAGTTTTAAAAATTGACATTAACAATATAGTAGAATATTATTGCTATGAGCTAATGAAATAGTCTTTTTTTATATATAAAAAAACTTCTTTTATATAACCAATGAAACTTGAAAGATAATAAAATAAGTTTAAAGTTAAATGAAAATTTATTTTAGTCAATAACCTAAATTAAAATAATACATTATTATTTTAATTACTAAATTATTTATTTTTATTTTTTTTATGAAATTTAATCTTTAAATAAAAATTTAAAAATAAAAATAAAAATAAAATTATTTTTATCTTAAAATATATTTTATAAAAATAATCTAATTTTAAATATATATATATATATATAGATATATTATATTATTATTGTATGGTCATTCAGAATTTATTTTATTATATTATTCATTATATTTACGTAATTTTATCATTATTATTAATCGGTATCTTAAACATACAAATTTAAAAATTTAAAATAAATTTTCTATTCAAATTAAATTAAAATGCATTAAAAATGTAAGTTAATGTGTTTTGATAAAAAAAAAATACCAGTTTTTGCATTGGCTTACAACAATAACATATTTTTTGAAATAAGTTATCAAAATAATATTATTTTAAATATTTTATCAAATTGGTTTTTATCGACAAAAGTATTTGTAGCAGGCAGAAACATACGTTTCTGGGTGTTTTGTACATCAGAAAAATACAACAGTCAGAATTCATTAAGTTGAGAATGTTTCTGACGGGTCAGAAATAAAAACATCCCTAGTCTAGTAATATACTTTAGAACAATTTTTGTAATTTATTTTTAGAAGCATATCATATTAATCAATCAACCCAATTTTTGAGTGTCAGCGTAAAGCAAGAAAAACACGTACATGTTCAAGAATAAAATAAGAAATTAAATATTAATCAATGTCTTAAATATATTGATTAAAAAGTTAAAATATTAAAAATATAACAATTAATATATTTCTCTCGTGATTTTTAGTATTTCACTGATATAATTTCTAATAAAAGATTTTATTTATTCCTCAATCACACCTGATCAAAGAAAGATAAACTTTCACACATCATACTAATGAATACATCACATACATGCCCACACATCAGATTAATACATCATAAACATGTCCACACATCAGATTAAGTAGTTGGGGGGATGAGATTTGTGATCTCATTGATCTTTGATATGAATAACTTTTGAAATTCTGGATCCACGTTCAAAGCCACTTGCTGCACTGTAGGAGACAAGGCACCCCAAATTGATGCCTTGCCAGCCAAATCTTCAAGCACAGGCCTGCAGATAAATATTATAAATAAAATTGTTTTTGTTTAGTACTCTTATTGTGTCATAGTTTTAAATAATATGGTCAATTATTTTTAATGTCATAACATGGATTTGAAATCTTTAAAACTTACTTAGTAGTTGTTACAATTGAGTAAATCTCCATCCCTTCTTCCCCTGCAATTTCAGCAACCACAAAGAATTGAGGCACCACTAGCAAATGACCAGCCTTAACTTGAGTGTCCAATGCAAGTTTTCCATTTAAGCCCACAATTTCAATTTTGCCACTTCCTCTAGCAATGTAAATTAACTGAACCACAGGGTTAGATGAGTATAATGGTGCCTTAATAGCACCAGGTTCAAGTTTTACTCTGATCACACTTAACCCAACATCCCCAATAAAATCAAATTCTTTCTCTGTTAAGGTTGTGACTAATCCAGCATTTTCTACAACATTGTTAGGTTGTGCAGTATCTATATTATAGATTAGCTTTTTGGTGAGGTCCATTTGAGGCTTGGGCATGGTTTGGCCTTTTTCTAGCTTGATGATCACAACCCCAGTTTGGCTTTTTGTGAGCTTGTTTACTTCATCTTTGTCCAAGTCATAAACCTTGCTTGTGAGCTCAGTAGAGAAACCTCCTATGAGTCCTTGAGCCCCAGATAGAAAGAAATAGGTGAATTGGCCAGGAATAAGAGCCTTTGAAGTTTCTCCAAGAAAAGCAACGATGAAATCTGAGTCTCCATCATTGAACCACCATGATACAGCTCCAATTAGTACAGGTATGACATCTCCTTGCTTAAGCTTCAAAACCACCTCTTTTTTGGTGTTAGGAAGTACCAACCCAACAACACCATCACTCCCTGCATGTTCCACACAATTAACCAAATTCCCATTTATTGCAATGCAACCATTTAAGCTTTATAGGAGGTGACAAATCTCATTCTATAATGGGATGACATATAAATTTGTTTAGATATAGAACCTAACCTTCAACCACATAACCTATTTTGGATGTATCGGAATAATGAGGAAGAGCGAAGCCCCGAGGCTTAAGCACTAATCGACCAGCACCCACATTGGTCTTGGCCAGCACTGACATTTGAGAACTTGACCAAGTGTAGTAACCTCCACCATCTCCCTCAAAATATGCTTCTGCTGTCTTTGGTATTAAGTCTAACTCCATTGAATTTTTATTTTCCCTTCGTTCATTAAACGTAATTCAAATAAATTTGTGCCCTTTAGTTAAAAATGTATCATAAAAAACAGAAAATAAGATTGTATCTGCTTATGTTTGATTTAAAATACTTTTTGAGTTTAACTCATTTCAAATCAATAGTATATATATTTATACTTTTTTATTCTACATATTTTCTTATTTAATCAGTTTGGAGAAGCCAAAGCTTACTAGACATTTAATGTAAGACTAAGAACTCATATCTTCAACTATTAGGCCATCTAGTCTCTTTGGTATGGATATGATGATGAGAGACTGTGTAAACAATCTAAAAATATTAGAAAACCAAAGATTCAGGAAGGCACATTTGCGTACCTGTGATCAAGAAGAAAGAAATGCAACGAAGGAGCCTTGTATGCATCTAAAGGTATAAAAGATAAGGGTTATTTATAGAATGAAAATATTTCTTCAATGTCAAAGTTGAGAAAGTGAAACTCCCAAATAATTAATCCTTATCATTTTTAACACGTGTTTAATTAATTATTATAGTTTTATCAATATATTAATTCTTAAAAATTAATATAACCAAAAATTTTGAAAAATTAATATAACCGATAAAAAAGTAAAATATTATTGTACATACTCAAAATATATTATACCCATCTACATTTCATTTATGATCATACCATTTTTTTTTATATTTTAAAAAAAAATATATTAACAGTTGGATGTGAGATGTATATGCATGTAGTATAATGTTCATATATATAAGTAAAACATTATTTGATAAAAGAATAATTTGAAAATTTTATCACTATTTTTTAAGTTTATAAATTAACTTAACATGCTCTTAAAATAATGAAGATTAATTTGAGAATTATTTTCAAAATGACATAATAAAAAAATTGTTCCCTTAATTTTTATATATATTGTAAATGTATGCCTATAATAAATATAAAAATATATATAATAAAATAATTATATACAATGTTATTTTTTAACATTCAAATAATAAAATCCTTTAATCATGTTGTTGGATGACAGATCTTAAGAGAAAATTCATTTTATAAGAGGATTTAAAATACTTTACAATAAAATATCTTGTTTGAATTAAAATATTTAAAATTCTATAAATTTAAATAAAAATTATAATTAATTAAAATATAAAAGTTTTTAAGTCTACTTAAATAGATAAAGTTTTCAAAATTCTCTCTTTGTAAACATTTGATTTTCTTTATGTTGTAATAATTTTGAATGCATCTTAAATAAAATAAATTAAAATTATTATAATTTTAATTAATTTTAAATTTTAAATCTTAAATTTTGATATATGACATCAATAAAGATTATATGTTATTATTTTAATAATTTTTTTCTTTAGTTATATTCTGAATTTAAAAAATTTTAATTCTTTAATTTTTATTAAAATAATATAATATTTATATTAATAACAAAAAAATTACTATATATATTAGTTTATTTTAATTTATATTTTTTAATTGAAAAACACTTGTATTATATACATGTAATATTTTTATTTCTCTATATACTCAAACTTTAAACCAGAAAATAAATTTTTAGTCATAATCAGAAATTTAAAACACAAGAATTTTCAATTATTCTATCCATATAAATAATTAAATTTATTTTAAAAATATGTTAAAATTTTAAAATTTAAAAAACAATTATATTTTAGTAATTTTAATATTTTAAAATATTAAAATCATGATAAAGTTAATAAAATAATAAATTTTTTATCTTTTATATAAAAGTTGTTTCTTTAATGATACTTTAAAGAAACCTAACCAAATTAAATGAAAAACTCCAAAATCCAAAATATTTAGTAGCCAAACCGTGCACGCCAAGGAAACGCCAAAATACTTAGTAGGCAAACCGTAGACGGCATGTGACTGTTCATTCTAATGTTGAAAAAAAATATTTAATGTTAGTTTTTTTACAAATAATACATTTTAAAACATATTTTTAATATATTATTTATAATTGAAAACTTCATATTAATAAAAGTATCATAATAAAATATCTTTAAAATTTAGTTTATTTTTAACGGCTTAATTGCTTTTTTATCTTTCTAGTTTAATCTCGGTACAATCTTAATCTTTCCATTTTTTTTAACAAATTTGATTCATTACTTTCAAAATTTATTAATTTTTATCCATCATTAATTTTTTATTTAAAATTTTATATGTTTTATTTTTACTTATTTTTTATAAATTAAGTTATTTTATCCTCAAAATTTAGTAATAAAAATATTAAATTTGATTCAAAGTTAAAAAATCTTAAATTTACCTTGTTCAAAACTTAATCTCAAATCTTATAAAATCATTGAGAATTTTATTCAATTTTAACAAAATTTCTTATTTCTAAATATTTTAAACCTTTTCATATCTCATACTATTATAAACTCTCCAAAATTTTAGGTAAAAAATATAACAATTTAAGGATCTTAATTTGAAAAAGTTTAATGAAAATTAAATTTGCTAAAATTTTAAATTAAAATAAAATTGCGTATAAACTAAACTTAGACGAAAAAAAATTACATTAAGTTTTATTTATTAATATAATACTTTTAATATTATTATTTTTACTCTATCATTCATTTAAACAAAAAAATATTTTATTTATTTATTTATTTAAATAAAATATTTTAATATTTTTTATATCTTTTAATTTTTTTATTTTTATTATTCAAAACTGTAATTTCTTCTATTCTTGCTTTGCGTGGAAATAGTTGGAACAGAGTGGGTGGACTCCAAACTAATATATTTTAAATTATATAATTAATTTAAAAATTAAATTAAATAATTTATAAAAATTATATCTTTATAATTTAATTCGATTTTTTGTTTTTATGTACAAAATTGAATTAAATTATATATTAGAATAGATTTTAATTTTATCCTTTACTAATTAGTAATAATATATGTGATTATTTATCTTTTAAATTTAATTATAATATTAAAAATAAATTATTTAGTAAATATATTTTTAATATGTTTAAATTATTATTATTTTTATGTTATCTGAGTATTTAGTATTCATTATTTAATTATTTTAATTAAACAATGTTAACCTGTTATATAATATTTAATCAATGTTATTTATTTTTCAAAAATTTATTATTTTATCTTTTTTAACTTATATTTTATGTTAATTTTTTTACAAATAAAATTAAAAATTAAAATAACCAAATTGAATTAAATTGTAAAATATTAATTTAATTTTTATAATATATTTCAAAAAAAATTAAACCAAGTTACAATTATTTTTTATAATCAATTTAAATATTTTTTTCTCAAAAATAATAACAATAAAAAAGTGGACATACACAGGAACAAAACAGATTGTAAAAAAAATTCAATTATCAATATAATTAATCAATTAATTATTTGATTAATTATATAAATAAAATAATTAATTAATTATCAACTTAATTTATCAATTACAAAAGATAATTAATCAATTAAATTGAATATAACACTGAATATAGTTAGGGAATGTATGTTGAAGAATCATGATTAATCTAGAAAACGGAGATGCAGGTTGAACACGTGATAAAAGAAAAATGTCGATTTTTACGAGAATCCATTTTAAAGAACAATTAAATACAAAATATTTTTAAAAAATAATTAAAAAATTAAAAAATATAATAAAAAAATCGATAGATATGATAATAATTTTTTTTAATCAAATCTATTATTATATTTATTTATTTTGAATCACATGAATTAGGATTAGATATGATATATTGTATAAATTTAATTATAGATAAAAATAGATTAATTTAAGTTATATTTTGAATGTTTAAAATTGATTAAAATTTTTAAATTATAAATTTATTATCTGTTATAAATTTTTTTATAAAATTTAATTTATTTTACAATTTTTTTTTAAAAAATTACTATACAAAAATATTAATCAATAAAATTTAAATTTAAATAAATAATTAATTAAAAAGATTTTTTAACTTAAAATTTATAAAATAAAAAAAATTATGTATGCATGCATAATTTTAAAAAAATTGTAAGTTTACATTTTTATAAAAATATATTTTAATAATATTTTTTTAAATCATAGAATTTGTTAAATTAGTTTTTATTAGTACTATTTGTAAAAATTTAATTAAAATTATTTAACGAAAAATGAATTTATATATCATTTTAAATAAAATAACATTATAACTTATATGATATATGTTAAAACATATTATATAAACTAAAAATATGGAAAATTTATAATAATATCCAACATTATCAATGTAAAATAAAAAATGAATAATTAATAAATTTGTAATCTCTTAAATAAAAATATAAAATTTTTAAATTAATTTTTAAAAATTGTTCATTTATCTTCAAAATATAAAAAAGTAATTATTAAAATAAAAAATAATTTTTAAAAATAATCATTTTAAAATATTACACTAGATGATTTATTCCAAAATTAAGATAAAATAGATTATTTGAACTGTATTTTGTTTAAAATTATATATATATATATATATATTATATATTATATATATATATATATATATATATATATATAAAAGGAGTAAAACTCTAAAACAGTAAAGTAAAGGTAAACAAAAGTAACAGTAAAGGTAAATAAAAATGAAAGCGGATGATTCTATTTTGAGAAAAAAAAAAGAAAGTCGTTTAGAATTTCATTTATTTCAAATTAAAAATTTAATTTTAAAAATTATATAAATATAATATATTAAAATAAATATAATATATAAAAATAAATTAATTTTTAAATAGAATAATTTTTTTTACAAATTTAATTTTAATTTATTTATCTAATTTTTTAATAAATATAAATCTATATATCTATTAAACAAGTTAAATCAAATTAAAATTTAAATAAATTAATCCAAAAATTTCTATTAAATGATTTTACTTATTTTCATTCTTAGATTTATTTATTTATTTTATTTAAATTTTAATATTAATTTCTTCTTTGCTTATCAGTGGTTAAAAAAATAAAAATATAAAATATAATATTATCTCATTTTAAAAAACAATAATATATTTTTAGATAACTTCAATTTAAAATTTATTATACTCCTAATTAAAATTTATATACAATAAAAATGATATATCTTAATTTTAATAATTTATTTCTATAAATCTTTTCAATTTAAAAAATTTATATATGTAATATAATAAAATATTTATTACTGATATTAAAAATATTTACCTTTTTATTTATAATTTTATTTAAAATGAAAGATAACCATATAATATGGGAGCAACTTGCTAGTTATATGTAAATTTAATTGAAATATTGATAGTTTAAATTATTTTTATATTGTCATCTACAATAGATTGTTATTTAATTGAAAGTTATAGATTTTTGTAATAATTATTTAAAAGATCATATTTAGCATAATTTTAATTGGTTATTAAAATAAATTTTTTTATACAAGTAAACATCAAAATTAATTTCATTATATTTTGTGAATAAATTTATTTTTATTTTTAAATTTCTTTTTTATATAGTTTGTTAATAATTTATTTTAAAATTATAAATAATAAAAAAAAACAATACACATATCCGAGTAATGTTTACATTCTAATATACTTAAAAAAAATTATATATCTCATCTTATTATATCATATCTTATATTTATTTATTTTTGTCTCTTCTTATATCTCAATTCACTCAAAATAAAATGTACCAGTATTATCTCTCAACCAACATATGGATAAAGCTTAATGTAACAGTATTATCTCTCAACAAACAAATGGATGCAAATTGGTTCGTACATGAAAAAAAAGGAACAGGTTCAAAGTTTCCACAAAATTTAATAGGGAGAAACGAAAATTTGAAATCAATTAATAGCATAAAAATTAATGACCGTTTGACATTTGTACATACCAAACACCAAAAGACGTGTTAAGAGGGAGAACATGGGTTCCTCGTTTTATTCCCGACACAACTACACAGATAAACATCTACTTAATCGCTTATTAATTTGGTAATTAATTATAAATGTTGAACTAAATATTATAAAAAATAATAATTATCTCAATTATATATGTAGTAAGTATTCAATTATCAAATATATATAATTAATTATATTAAAATAAAAATTGTAATCAATTATAGATAATTAATTACATATTTTTAATAATTAACTAGAATTAACTACTATTTTTATATTATTAATCATGATTTTTATAATTAATTATAAAAATTAGTAGTCAATTATCATCCTAAGTTTTGGAATATAAATAAATATTGTTAGTATAATTATGTGTAAGGATCATTTCTGAATAGTTATACCCCTTACTCTTGAGAGATAAATATTTTGAGAATATTAAAATAGGATTATAAAAAATTCCTTCTCACTCTTAATTTTTGAATATATTTTTAAAATGAACATATAAAACAATAAAATAAGAGATAAAAATAATTACATTTAAAATTGAAATTTTACCGGGCTCAAACTTGAATTTATAAGCTTTGTTGCAGGACACTTATACTAACAATTTAGACAACACTACATTCGTTGGATAATATTTTTCATATTATATATATATATATATATATATATGAGGAGGAATTAATTTATTTAAAAATAAATATATTATAATTTATTTTATTTAATATTTTTTAAATAGTTAAATTTTATTAAGCTAATTGTTAAATTAATATATTTTATTATAAAAGTTATATTTATAAAATTTTATAAAAATAAAAAAATCAATACTTTATTATATTATTTTATTTTTATAATAATATTTTTTTAATATATATTAATTCAAATTTATTTAATAAAATATTAAAACTCTTTTAGATTATATAAAATTTTATAAACATAATTTATATAATAAAATAATTTAATTTAATGATTTAATTGATAAAATTTAACATAATCTTAAAATAAATTGATTCATATATATATATATACACTTTTAATTATATTTATAATTTATTTTATTTCTAAACCTTTATATTTTATAAACCAAAATATTATATCTTATAATTTAAAATTGAGTAAACTACTTTATTCCGTCTTTTGAAAGATGTTTAATTTACACTGCTTTTCTTCTTATTTCATTTACATTTTTCTCTCCTAAAAAATAAAATACATATTACATTTAAATCATTTTCAATATAAATAAATTTTTTAACTATGATAAACAATTATGATTGCATATCCTAATTATATTTTATTTTTTTACAGTTATTAGTATTATTAATACTAATTTTAAATATTTTATTATTAATTTTAATATTTTAAAAAATACAGCAATATTTTAAATATTTTTATTATTATCTACAATTTTATATCAACTATTTATTTTATCTTCTAAGATCGTAAAATTATTTGTTAACCATGTAAAGAATCATCCTAATAGATTTGTTTTTGAACAACTCATCTATGCTAAAATAAACTCAAATATTACATATATTTATACCTACAACAAATGCAACTTACTCTTTTAAAATTTACATGTGAATTCTTTCGGTGGGTTGTTGTTTCAATGTGAAAGGGAGATCTTTGGAAAAATTAGGCAGACAGGTGGAAAATGTTTGACGAAACAACAGTGAAAATATGTCAGCACCGTAGAGAACAGAAAGATGAATTAAAGGCAATGCAACCCACATGAATGTGAATGAATCATTTCATTATCTCATGTTTCTTCTTGTTACATACAAAAAAAACAAAGATAAGTTTTCTTTTCAAATTAATCTGATCTACCCAATCTAATATTTGAAAGTTGGATATTGGGTTGGTTCAATTAGGTTAAATTCAATTAAATTGTATCGGATATCCAGTTTGTATTTATCCAATTAGATTTGACCTGATCTGAACCTCCCTTATTTTTTTTTAAGTTTTTTTTTAATATTTTATTTTAATTTTTATAAATAAATTTTATTTTAAAAATTAAAATATATAAAAGTAGGCATATAATCACATAGTTAATTTTTTTTTTTAAAAAACCTTTACAGCCTGATGACCCAACCTAATCAAAATCAAATTGATCAAATAAGATTCGATTAGCTTAGTTGAAAAACATGTTAAAGTTGATTCCATTCAACTCAATCTCAATTTTATCGAAATATATATATATATATAATAAAATTTATTAATTTAATAGTTAATTATTAATATTTAATTATTTAAAAAATAATTAACTAAACATTTTTAATATAAATTATTTTTAAAATAATTTAATCTTCTTATTTATTTATATATACAGAAAGAATTAATTTATTTTAGAAGTAAATCTATTGTAAATTATTTTATTTAATATTTATTTTAAATAGTTAAAATTTATTAA
Organism: Canavalia gladiata; assembly: GCA_037954105.1. Classification (NCBI taxonomy): domain Eukaryota; kingdom Viridiplantae; phylum Streptophyta; class Magnoliopsida; order Fabales; family Fabaceae; genus Canavalia; species Canavalia gladiata. The sequence continues at coordinate 9,307,790 of CM075658.1, read as the reverse complement.
TTTATCTATTAAATTTATAATTTTTATTGTATAGATTATGTTTATAAAATTTAAAATAAATTTAAATTAACATATATTAAAAATATATATTACCTATTAAAATAAAATAATATTGTATGTTCATTAAAACTTACTGGTTTCATACTATTTATTCGATTTATTTTATTCTAATGTACCTTTGTTCAGCCACTTTCCTTTTATCTATCATTTGTACTATATGTTACAATACAACTTCTTTCACTTTTCTTTTAATTGATGATTTTTATCATACACCATAAATCATAATGAAGAAGAAGCACATGAAGCAATTCGTTTATACCATCAACAGAGGAAGCATTGGTACAATTAGAATGAGGTAAAAAGTTAAAAGATGTTTACCTCTCTAGTTTCTTCCATGTAAATTTGAATAACGGAAAAAAGAAAAAAAAAAAAAAAAGAGAGTACACATAAATAAAAGAATAAAAATAAAGAATAAGTATGAACAATTAAAATTAAAAGGCCACAATCGTATTATATAGATTACAATACGAGATTACAAACATAACTGGTGGATATAATAAAGGCCATAATCATATATGGATTAACACACCAAATTATTTGCTTTCAATCCCTGCTCATAAATCACACACATACATGCTTCGGGATAAATCTCCACACTTGACCTTATCCTGAAGATTTGGTAATATTTATAAATTTTAATCTTTGAAACGAGAGAGATGTAAAATCTTCACATTCATGCATACAGAACAGATTAATCAGTAGGGGGAATGAGATTTGTTGTTTCTTTCATCTTAGAAACGAATTTTTCTTGAAACTGTGGATCCACATTAAGAGCCACTTGTTGCACTGAAGGTGACAAGGCGCCCCAAACTGCTACCCTGCCAGCCAACTCTTCAAGCAAAGGTCTGCAAAAGAAAGAAATACATATACAATTATTTTTATTAACACTTTTATTGTGCCTTAGATACTTTCAAATGATATAATCCATCAATTTTATTATTATTCAAGCATGACATATTCTATTTCTTAGGTGTGATTTGGGTTTTGAAAATATTTATTATTCAGGCATTCTTTTTATTTATTTTTTAACTTTGTACAAAAAATAATGATTTTTCTATTTTTTAATTATTTTTTATATTAAATTTTAAAAATAAAAAATAAAGGTAATCCTGTGACTTACTTTGTAGTTGTTACAATTGAGTAAATCTCCATCCCTTCTTCCCCTGCCATTTCAGCAACCACAAAGAATTGTGGCACCACTAGCAAATGACCAGCCTTAACTTGAGTGTCCAATGCAAGTTTTCCATTTATGCCCACAATTTCAATTTTGCCACTTCCTCTAGCAAAGTAAATTAACTGAACTGCAGGGTTGGCTGGGAATGATGGTGCCTTAATAGCATGAGGTTCAAGTTTTACTCTGATCACACTTAGCCCCACATCCCCAATAAAAGGAAAATCTTTCTCAGTCAAGGTTGTGATTAATCCAACATTTTTTATCCCATTGTTAGGGCGTGCTGCATCTATATCATACACTAGCTTTTTGGTCAGGTCCATTTGAGGCTTTGGCATGGTTTGGTCTTTTTCTAGCTTGATGATCAAAATCTCAGTTTGGCTTTTTGTAAGCTTGTTCACTTCATCTATGTCCAAGTCATAAAACTTGCTTGTGAGCTCAGTGGAGAAACCTCCTATGAGTCCTAGAGCTCCAGTTAGAAAGAAATAGGTGAATTGGCCAGGAATAAGAGCCTTTGAAGTGTCTCCAAGAAAAGCAATGATAAGATCTGAGTCTCCATCATTGAACCACCATGATACAGCTCCAAGAGGTACTGGTATAACATCTCCTTGCTTAAGCTTCAAAACTACCTCTTTTCCAGTGTTAGGGAGTACCATCCCAACAACACCATCACTCCCTGCATTTGCCACCACTCAATTGTTCAAATTTGAAAGAGATTATTAATTTCATTTAATTTACATTTCCTACTTATTGTAATGCACGTATTTGATTGTGTACCGATAGCTAACCCAAAAAATATACTAATTTTTTTTGTAAGTTCTTTAATTTGATTTTGTTTAACACATTCTTTTAAGTCTAAATATTTACTCTTCTTTAGTATTTCTTAACACTGCTGAGTTTGATTATATCTTTTATCTTCTTTATCAGAGAAAAGAGTCCTATCTTATAACTATTATAACGTCGTAAACAAAGTTTATTTTGAATATTTAATATTTACCCTATAAAACTATCACGTCATTTATTATTTAACCTATAGAAGCTGGTACTTAAAATTAAAAAAAAAGTAATAATTGGATTACATTATAAAATATCAAGAAGATTTGTAATAAAAATTATCGAAGTTATTAGTCTAAACGTCTGATAGGCTCTAATGTAACAGAAAATCAAATAAATATTGGGCTCTAACCTTCAACGACATAACCTATTTTGGATGAATCAGCATAGTGAGGAAGACCGAAGCCACGAGGCTCAAGTACAAGGCGACCAGCACCCACTTTGGTTGTAGCCAGCAATGGCAATTGAGAGCTTGACCAAACGTAGTAACCTCCACCGTTTCCCTCAAACATTGCTTCTGCTATCTTCGGTGTTAAGTCCAATTCCATTGATTTGATTCTCCCTTTGCTCATGAAAAATATTTCAAATAAATCATCAATGCTTGTTAATTAAAAAATATATTATGATAATTAACAAAAAAAACATGTAAATGCTGCATATTTAAACTTTTGGACAAATCAAATAACACAAGTCATTAAGGCAACAACACACTATTACTTAACTATTTTTAATAAATTTTTATTATACAAAATTTTATGTTATGAAATTATTTGAAATAAATTACATATAATTTTATCATTTAGATTAGTTAAATTTTTATAAATTAAATAATTTTTTATAAACTTCGTTCAAATATCCCTCCTTTGAAAAAGAAAATATTGAACATACCACCATATAGTAAGATACAACTAAATATATCTTGATTTTTTAATTTTTATAATAGTTTAAAATTATCATGAAAACTAAACACTCCAGATATATTCAAATATGGTACACGGGTACATTAATCACGACTCTTTTATGAACATTATTCCTGCAATTAGAAAAGCCTCTCCATGTGATCCGGGTAAAACTAGACACTCCAGAGTGTGCAAAAATATGTTATGTTGGATGCAAGAAGATAGAAGAAGGGTTTTGTTATTACTAAATAGAAACAGAAAAATACACCTCCTACATATCTTGACGAAGCGTTGAGATTTTAAAAAATAAATAAATTGGATGATTTACATCCATACTTAACCATATGTAAAGCACCTATATGGATATAATTTTGGATAAAAAAAAAAATCAAACATTAGAAGACATATAGGAACCTGTGGTTTAGAATAAAGAAATATTTGGAGATGAGCGATGAAGTCTCCAGAATAAGTTGTGAATAGATATTTATAAATTGTATTATTTATAGAGTTTACAATGTAATGCCAAATTGGCTCTTACCCACTTTTCTTTGCAATGCAATAATTGTCCTTTCACACTCTCGTGTTGTTCACCTACTGTTTAATAAGTAAATGAAATTGTATATGGAAAACAAAGAAAAAATTAAAATAAGATAGGAAGAGAAAGATAAAATGAAGTGCGAAGAATTTACAAAAAAAAAAATGGTTATCAAAAAGTTAGAATGGCAAAACTTCTAAAAATGTTGATTTTTAAATTTGTAAAATAAATTTAAATTATTTTATTATTTTCTTATAAATATTTATTAAAAATTATTCAAATTGAATTTAAATGTGTATTTAAATTAATTTATTTAAAAATATTTATTTTTAAATTTTATAAAGAAATTAAAATTTCAAATATTTTCTTAAAAATAACAAAAAAAACATGTACTAAAAATGATAATATTCTGAATTAAAATAAATAATAAATAATAAATATATTTTTATTGGTTTATTATAAAAGTAATATAAAAAAATTATATTGATATCTTTTAAAATTTATAAAAATTATTTAATATTCTTTCATTTTTCATTTTACTTTAACTTTATATATATATATATATAATATTATATTATAAAAAATTTTAAAAATCGTATAGTTAATAAAAATATATGATATTATATTTTTATATAAATTAAAAAAATTTATGTAGAATAAAAATATAGAAATTATGTTATATATTTTTTTGATAAATTTTAAAAATTGTTAACGTAGTTTCTAAATAACAAATAATAGAACGGAGAACACTTCCCGAAGAAGACTATATTTTTGTAGTGTACCGAAGAAAAATATAATTGTACAACTCCAGGTGAAAACAAGACAAACTTGCATGTCATGTCAAGTTTGTATAAATAAATTAAAAGACTTCATTATGTTTTAGATTTTATTTTTTAGTTTTAAAAATTTTTATAAAATGATTTATTGTTTTTAAAATAAATAAAGTAATATATAATATAAACTTAAAGTATTTTAAATTTTAAAAATTTAAAAATTATTTTTGAAAAATTTTAAAAAATTAACTTTTTAATTTTAAATTTAAACATATCCTAAATATTTTTAAATTTTAAATTGGTTCTTTATAAAATATTTCAATATTTCTTATAATCCTTTTAAAAGTAACACTGCACATGAAAAGTGTTCCACATTATACATTATAAAATTTTATATAATGTATTTAATAAAAAATTTAAATCAATAATTATAATGATAAATTTTATATTCTATTTAAAATTATTAAATTAATATAAATATTAAATTTTAACATTTAATATTAATATATCTACCTATAATAATAATAAGTTCTATCTGTGATACTTCTTTCTTTGTACAAGTTCTTCACTTTCCAAATATATGGAATTAAATTTTTGATCCATTCTTTAAACTACCTTTATGTCTGTTAATTTTGTCTCTCAAATCTCTTGAAATGTCTTTAATCCATTGATTTACCATCACTTTCTCTTGATAAGCATCCTACCAGATTTTTTTTTTAGATTTTTTACTTTTTGTATGCTTAATTTGAACCAAAACTCAAAAAACATTATATTCATATAATTAATTTATACAATATTTTTATTCTGTATTTATTTTATTCACATAACTATTTAATATCATATTTATTTCATTTGTTAAAAAATATATTTATAAATAAAAATTCTCAAACAAAGATAAGTATCTTATGTATTATATAGATATTTTAACTCGGTACAGTTTAAAATTATAAATAAATATTTAAATTTGAACAAAAATAAAAATTCAAATATATACTTATATACTTATATAAAATAAAATTTAAAAACATTTAAAATAATAAAATGTGTAGATATTTTAAGTTTTTTTTTCTTTTTTACTTAAGATCATATGACATGAGGTGCTCTTTTAAATAAAAACTAAAAAAAAAAAAACAATTCGCCTTAGAAAACATTTAAAATTAATACAATAGATGGAGAACTTTATTCTATTAATTTGTTAAAGCTCAATCCTACTTCACCGTTTAAATTGTTGCTATTGATTGCTACCAAAATTATATTTCTTCTTTCAATTTTAACCTTTACCATTTCTTAGTTTACAATGACATTTGAGTGTTGATAGTGAAACACATTTGGTGAGAACAGGATCTCTAAATTTTCATTCGCACAAATTTACCAAAACTAAAATTTACTTATCAATCTGTATTAAAGTGTAAATTTATATATTATCAACCAATTAAAAGTTATAATAACTATAATTTTAAAAATAATTATTATAAAAAATTAACAATTAATTTTTAATAATATAATAATTTATAAGATAATAATATATATTTTTTTACATTATTAATAATACTTTTTATTGTAACACACAAATAGGTATGTAATAAATATAAAGTTTCATTTATTCTAAAAGTTGAATTACATTAATATGGAACAGTTAACCATAATTAAGATATATGTTTAAATTAATTTAATTATAAATTTATATTCAAATTATTTTTTATCAAAAATATAAAATTTATTTTGCAACGTCAAAACAAAAGAAACTCATATTGTAAGTGTATGAATCTCATTAATAAGACTTTAATAAATTTTATAATTTTAAAAATTTTAAAAACTAACAAGTAGATAGTAAACGTGTACAAACTACGTTAAGCCATTTAAAATTATCAAATTAGTTTGGAAAAATAAAAAAATCACCCAACAAATAACAGAAAGAAAAAAAAAACAAAACAAAACAAGTAAACATCAATGAAAGCGAAACATATTATCTCAATTTAAATTATTATTATTTATATAATTTCACAAATTATAACTGTTAAATAAAAATTAAATAATATATAATTATTTAAAATTTTTATTATTAAAATATTAATTTAAATTTTAAATTATTTAATATTAATTCAATGATTATTTAAATTATTTAATATTAATATAAAAATTTGATAATCAGAAATTACATAAAATTTTCTCAATATAACAACTACAAGTGCCTCAATTTTGAAATTGAAAATGACAACAGATTCATTGCATGCCCATCATTCATGTCGGCACTGGATTTCAAGCTACTCATGCACCTTTCTACAAAAATAAAGAGCACGATTAAGACATGAAAGAAACTGAAAGCACCCTACATGTAAAATTATTCTTTATATTTAAATATTTTTTAAGGCGAATGATGAAATTTTAATATTTTTACATCTTATTTTAGTGTATAAAATAATAAAAACAAAAATAATATATATATAAAAGATATATTTAAATATAAATATTATATTAGTATATACAATGATAATTTTTCAGAATTATATGATTCAAGCAATGTTTTGGATGACCGGTAGCCGAACTATTTGAACCGATATAACTTTTTTCATAAACAATTTTCTGCTATGTACAGCTGTACTGAATAACGTTAAGAGAGTAGTTGGAGGTAATGCAACAGTATTCCTGCATCACAAAATTGACATATATTTGACATTGCAGTCACATCCATTCATTTTTCATCTTCTATTTTGTTTTCTATTTTTCAATGTAAAAAACTTTTTTGATGGTGAAAATTTGTGCAGTTGAAATTTTAATGCTAGAAAATCCAAATCTGTAATTGGTATGTCAAAAATAAGATCAAGTTTAGTTATTTTATTAGTTTATGATTGTATTTGATCAAATTAAAATGTTTAGTAAATAAGTCAGTTTCATTGGTTACTTTTAGCTAATTTTTATCTTGTAAACTTCCTAACTTCTTTTTATCTTTAATATTTTATTATACTTTTTTATTCTCTTTTTATTAATCATTTTTATATTATCTCCTGTTCCTTCTCTTATACCTTGCAATAAGTTTAATGAATATGTAAATTATCATAAAAGAAAGGTAAAAAAATTGTATGTTTGTCAATAAACAACTAAAATAGTCAAAATAGTAATTATTGAAATTAAAGTATATATATATATATATATATAAAAGAATAAAGGTAAATGAATTAAATCATTATTATATTTTTCATATTTTTTTGGAGTTATTTTTCATAGAATACTATTTATTTTAATTTTAATGAAATTTTTTATTTTTTAAAATTAATAATAATTTTAACTTAATAAAATATTTAAAACTGTAATATTAAAAAAAATTTATCTACAAAAAATAAAATTTAAATAAAAAATTATATATATATATATTTACATTATTTTATATTTATATAGTTTTTTTTAATTTTAAAAAATTAATATATAAACTTAATTATACTTTTATGTATATCCAATTTTGATCATTTTAATTTTAATTACTTACATTTAATTTTTATAATTTTTCAGTAACTTAAATTAAGAAAGTGCTCTTTATGAAAATACTACAAACAAATGTATCTTTATGAAAACGTAAACTTATATATATAATATTATTAATTAAAATTTATCACTTAAACTTATGATAATTCACTTGATGAAGAGTTTGGTTTAAATATGTAAAACAACTTAAAAATTAATTTTTTAATGACTTAATATGTTTTAAGTTATTATAAATATAATTAAGTTTTATTTAAAAAATGTTAGTTTTAGTTATTATATTTTAAATTTCTGAAAATAATTTCTATTGCAACTTGATGTGTATATTTAACTATAATTCATTAACAATTATGGTAAAGTGGCATTTGACTTGGTATGTTTAGATATTTAATACATTAAAAAGTGATAAAGAGTATTATAAAAAAATTAAGGCTAAATATATTTTATTTTTTAAAAAATTATTTTAATTTTAATTTTAGCCTTTTATTTTTGAAATGATAAATTTTGATTCATAATTTTTTAAAATATATTATTTTTAATCATTTATTATTAATATGTCAAAAGTTAGTAATTTAGTATACAATACATGCTAAATATAAATTATTTTAATGATTAAAAAATTATTTTAAAAAATAAAAGATCAAAATCAATTATTTTAAAATTAGAAAATTAAAATTAACATTTTATAATTTTGAAAGAATTGAAAATATATTTAATCCAAAAAATTACAAAAATAAAAATCAATTTTTTTTAAATAATATAACTAAATTTAATATATGTGCAGAAATTTAAAATATATTTAAATTTTTATTAGTTTATAGTTTGATATAAAAGATTCATCGTATACAATACTTTTAACATACTGTGAATATTAGTTTTTTTTTTTTCAAAATCAAAGGATATTAACTAATTAAAAAAAATGTGATATATATTCATTAAATGTTTTATCATATTTTTTAATCTAGTATACATATTTTTCAGTAATTAGAATTTTAAACTTATTTGATGGTGTCGGTCTTGATAATGCAATATATTGTTAATTGATATAACAAAATATAGATGATGTTATAAATAGTTTTAGTAATCCTGTTTAAGTTTTAAAATTATTTTATTGATTTTTTAATTGCGTTAATAATACATTTATTAATCTCATCGTAATTTATTAAAAAAAAATTGGTTCTCTTAAATATTTTCATCTCATATCTGTTGTTAAAAGCTAGATACGTACTTGCTAAAAAATTGACAGTAACATGATTGTAGTTTTGTAGACGAGTAAGATAAAGGAAGCCCCACACGGCATAAGATAAGGGACAACAAGTCATGGGCAAACATCTCGGAAATAGTATTTTCTACATTCTACCATTTAATAATAAAATATTATTTTTTTTAATAAAAAATTACTCACCATTAGATGATAAAACTGGTACCACAAAAAATAGGATATTCATATGTATAAAGAACCATAGAAATTTTTTTGTCCATTTAAACTGGTCCACTGTTATGTAATTCTTCTTAATTAGAAGACGTATTTAACAATTGATTTTTTATCTTTGTAAACATGTCCACTACTTTGTAATTTTTCTTAGTTAGAAGATGTTTAATAATCTTTCTAATCTTAGAGGGAATGCATAAAGCGTGCAAACCTTTTTATAACTTTTTTTAAAGCGTTTATGTAATGTTTTGAAAAGCAAGTATTTTTGTTGAGTATGATATATTTAAATTTTCTGAATAAGTTAATTTTTTGTAAATAATTTTTTTAAAAAATAAAATCACAATTCATATACTCTTAGATATTAGATTAAATAAAAATATAGATATAAAAATTTATAATGATTCATTCTTAAATCGTAAAGGTTATATTTAGTCTGTGATTTACCAAACTTCTTTAAAACGTTTTTATACAAGTAAACATGCATGTTTAAACATCTCTTTCTCTACATTATTTTTATATAATTTTTTTTCAAACTCAAATCTTAATATTTTTATATAAGTCTTTGCAAATCTTTTCACCTTAAAAACATAAAAAAAAAAACCTTAATTATCCTATATATATATATATATAAAAAAATAAAAACACAGTGATAAAAATGATATAAAGTTTTGAATAGAAATTTGTAGATGTAGATTTCTATGTATTAAATATTCTATTTATAATATCAAAATTCTTTGTATTATATCTTGAATTGATTTATACATCATTTCTTTTAATGTTCAAGACTATTGATACATGTTGTATATATTAAGACAGTTTTAACTTGTCTCGTCGCTTTTGTTTTGCTAGAATATCTTAAAGCATTATATATATATATATATATATATATATATATATATATATATATATATATATATATATATATTTTATCTTAAACTTCTTTACGAAGTATCAAATCAAATAATTATAAGATAGATAATTGATTTTAGGATGCTTAAATAGATAGAATTATTCTAAAAGCTACTTTCTAATTTCTTAACGCAGTTAATTAAATTTTAACATGATTAAAATTTAAAAATACCAACCATTTTAATTTTAAGAAGTGTAATTTTTAAACTTATATTATTTCTATCATTTTAAAGATGCATAAAATATTATACTCATTACAAACTATGCACTAAAATAAATGGATACAATTTTGAACAAAGAGGACTTTTGAAATGTGCTCTGCAAAATGATTATTACAAACTACAGCTAAAGTTTGATGACTCCAAAATGATGGTTAAGTGCTCATAATCAAACATTTGAATTCTAGAAGTTTTTTCAATCTTCTTATACTATGCAGATCTTTACGGGGTTCATATCATTTTGGATTATCCACGCTGCACACATTCTAACCAGTTATAATGGGTTGTTCGATTCCATCTAAACATAATTATTTGCAATTAAACACTTAAATTAAAAGTTCATGGAAATTAAGCAAAACATTGGTTCATCCTTTCCCTTTCCATCAGTACAAGATGTTGCCACTGACATGCTTTCTTGAGTTTGAGCTCGAGGGCCACCGCCAGGAAATCCACAACAACGGTCCCAAAACTATAATGTCAACTAGGCCATTTTAATTTTCAGATCTTGTAATTATAAAAAGATGACAAAGAACTATGCTGTAATTAGAAAAAGGTATTGCAAGCAACCTACAATTTAAGTGGTGGGTAGGGACAGCAATAGGGTTGGACCCAATTTGACGTTCTTCTGTTTCCGGTGTTGGTAACAAATTGGCAGAAAGAGATGTTGGCAACACTTTGTTCTCTTTCTAATCTCTCTATATTTCCTTTATTCTCTCTGTCGTATTTCAAAAGAGTTGTTACAAGAATTTATAGGCACGGAATTTGCCTCTTCAAATGCCAAAAATAAATCATAGTGCCTATTTAAAAGGTTTGTCTCCCACTCATGCCTAAAACCTTTAATACCATTCTAGGAATACCAAACAAAATAAACTTCCTAATTTAAGTTTTATAACAAATCTCCCCCTTAAACTTAAATACTCTTCCCATCTCTCATTCCAATCAACCTTTTACAACTCTCCAGCAATGTGGTCGGCAATGGCTTGGTGAACATGTCCGCGGCTTGAGCTCGGCTTTCAACATGCTCCAGCTCGACCTTTCCTTTTCTAACTTGTTCTCGGATGAAATGAAATCGAACGTCGATGTGCTTGCTTCTTCCATGATTAACTGGGTTCTTTGCCAACTCGATCGTCGACTTGTTATCAACTCGGATCACAGTCCCTTCACCTCGGATCACTCCCAGATGCCTTAGTAGATTCGAAAGCCAGACTGCATGACAAACGCTCCAAGAGGCCGCCACATACTCGGCCTCACAGGTCGACAGTGTTACAATGGGCTGCTTCTTTGACAGCCAAGTAAAAGCCGTTTTCCCGAGTAGGAATACATAACCCGAAGTACTTTTCCGGTCATCAACATCACCGCACCAATCACTATCCGAGTAACCTACTAGTCGGTAGTCATCCGATTTTGAATAGAAAAGACCAAGTGATAAGGTTCCTCGAACATATCTCAGAATTCTCTTCAAGGCCTTCCAATGTGTGTAGCTTGGATTCTCCATGAATCTGCTCGTTATCCCAACACTTAGCATTAAGTCGGGTCTCGGTTTCTTCATCTGAGAACTCGGTGGTTGTTGCTGTTGAAGGCACAATAATTTCCGAGCTAGTTCCTTCTTCAGTCGGGTTACTCCAGCACCATTGCTTTGATTCCTCTACGTGAACATCTCGGCTCACCACCACTTTCTTGTTAACAGGATCAAACAATTTATATGCTTTAGATTTTTCATCATACCCGATAAATATGTACTTCTTGCTCCGATCTTCTAATTTTGTCCTGTGTTGACTTGGTACTTGCCCATAGGCCACGCTACCGAACACCTTTAGATGAGAGACACTCGGCTTCATACCACTCCAGATCTCCTGAGGCGTCCTCTCGCCTAGCTTCGCATGTGGACATCTATTTTGCACATAGACTGCACATTGCACCGCCTCGGCCCAAAACTTCTTCGACATATTCTTCCCTTTCAACATAGATCGAACCGTATCGAGAATGGTTCGGTTCTTTCGTTCCGCTACACCATTTTGCTGAGGAGAATATGGAGCAGTCAAGAAACGCTTGATCCCATGTTCCTCGCAGTATTTGTTGAACTCGGCCGAAGTGAACTCGCCTCCTCTGTCAGATCGGACTGCTTTGATGACTTTGCTCGTTTCTTTTTCCACCTTCACACTGAATGATTCTGGAGTTATCGGTCCACACACATCGGTATGGATTAGTCCGAGTTGCTCCTTTGTTCGGCACTCAGAACTCCTTGGGAAAGAAGTCCTTGCTTGCTTTCCGATCACACATTCTTCACAGAACCTTTTTTCGAATTCCATTTTAGGCAGCCCGAACACCATCTTCTTTTTCACCAGCTCGGTCAACCCGCCGAAATGAAGATGACCGAACCGGAAATGCCACTTCATGGCCTCGTCCTCCGTATCAAGTTGCATGCATTTATCTTGAACTATTTTCAGCTCAAGTTTGTACATGCGATTTTTCTTCATTTCTACCCGAGCAACGAGCCTCCCGAGTTTATCCTTCAGTTGTAGTTCTCGGTCCTTCATCAGAACCGAGTACCCCTTCTCCATTAACTGTCCCATGCTCAATATGTTGCTTTTGAGATCAGGTACGTAGTAAATATCTCTGATCTCTCCGATTCGCCCATTTCTCTGTTGATACCAGATCGTTCCTCGGCCTTTGACAGCTACTTTCGAAGCATCTCCGAAAGAAACGGATCCGGACTCCGCCTTTGAAAGTATTTTGAATAAGCGCTCGTCACCACACATGTGGTTGCTTGCACCGGTGTCCAAGTACCAAACCGAGTTATTTGAACAGCTCGGTTTGACCTCAGTTTCTGGAATGTTTGTCACCAACAGCAATCCTTCATCTTCTTCCTCGGCAAGGAAGTTTGTTGGTTCCTCCCTTTTCTTCTCGGACCTACAATCTTTGGAAATATGACCCAGCCTTCCACAGTTGTAGCATTTTACCGAGTAACAATCCTTGGCAACATGCCCATACTTCCCACAGTTATAGCATTCAATATTGTTTGTGTTTGTTCGGCCACCCCGAGCCTGACCTCGGTCACGCCAGTTCTGTTGGCCGACTTGCTCATTTCTTCGTCCTCCTCTTCCTCCTCTTCCTCTACCACCTTGACCTCTGCCTCTTCCTCGGCCTCTGGTACTCTGAGCATAGAGCACCTTCTCCCCTTCAATTGTCGCCTTCGCCTGGAGAGCCTGTTCAAGGGACTCCCCTTTCTTGTTTTTCCTTCTCTGCTCATGCGCTTCCAGGGACCCGGCAAGCTCTTCAAGAGTGAGTGTTGATAGGTCCTTGGACTCTTCTATTGCGCACACAATATTCTCGAAATCATCCGTCAATGACCTCAAAATCTTTTCAACGACTCGGTTTGATGAAATACTCTCACCATTCCGATTCAGCTTGTTCACCACGATCTCCACCCGAGTAATAAACTCGGATACACTTTCAGACTCTTTCATCCTCATGTTTTCCAGCTCGCCCCTAAGGGTTTGAAGTCGGACTTGCTTCACCCTTTTGTCTCCTTTATTTGCCTTTTTGAGTGTATCCCATGCTACTTTGGAAGATTTTGCGTTGGCTATCTTCTCAAAGTTGGATTCGTCGACGGCTCGGTATAGCAGATACAGAGCTGCCTTGTCTTTAGCTCTAACAGCCTTCAACGCGTTCATCTGGGCATTTGAATACCCATTTGTGTTCGCCGGTTCCTCATACCCGGTCTTGACCACATCCCAGTTATCTTGGGAGCCGAGAAGGGCTTTCATTTGTACCTTCCAGTTGTCATAGTTGGCGCCTTTCGTCAACTTGGGTAGTGGAAGGCCATTTGTTAAACCTGTCATTTCTCTCAAGTGTTTACACTCAACTCACACACCTCACAAAGCTCTCGGTCGCTCCTCTCTCTCTCGGCCAGCGCACACCGCGGTGTCTTTCTTTGAGGATGGTAGGTTCTCTCACGCTCACCTCACACACACTCGCTCTGATACCAATTTGTTGGTAACAAATTGGCAGAAAGAGATGTTGGCAACACTTTGTTCTCTTTCTAATCTCTCTATATTTCCTTTATTCTCTCTGTCGTATTTCAAAAGAGTTGTTACAAGAATTTATAGGCACGGAATTTGCCTCTTCAAATGCCAAAAATAAATCATAGTGCCTATTTAAAAGGTTTGTCTCCCACTCATGCCTAAAACCTTTAATACCATTCTAGGAATACCAAACAAAATAAACTTCCTAATTTAAGTTTTATAACATCCGGCATCTTGCACCTATTTGAGTTTAAAATATTAAATTTTATTTTTGTCCTTATTTATGATCAGAAAAATCTATTTTGTCTTTTATATTTTATAATTATTTTTTTATAATTTATTAAATTATTATATATTTTTTAAAATTTATATAATTTATTATTTTTATAACATTATTAACTTTATATAATATTTTAAAATAATAAAAATATTTTAATAATTTTAAAAATGAAACGATATCAGTATCCATACCTGTTCCCACCCGTTCCCATCAAATCAGATTTTATTCATCCCTTTCGAATCCTGATCAATTTTTTCTCTATCAAACTCAGGATAAGCGTGGAACGGGAACAGTTATGCCAGTTATGCCTGGGCAATATATTCACATGTTTTTTATCCATTAAATTAACTTAACGTGCCACCACATGATCCATGATGATCCAAAACTAACATGGACTATTATACAAAATTCTACCGAACACACGCTAGTTTTGGTTTTCACGATGTTCTTCTGTGTTGAAAAGAACCATGTTTTTAAAGAGAATAACTTTGACATCTCCTGAGACTTCGGCACTCATTTTTTGTTTAGAAAATTACACTTACGTTTCTCAGTTTATGTATTAATTTATTTCCAAGTACTTTATATATAATTCTATAATGTTTCTCTTTTTGAATAACAAAACAATGGAGCAACGGAAAGACTCAAAGTCTGTCTTATTCAATATAGTTTATTTTAAAAATAGAAAGATTTAAGTTGTCTCATCAGTATAGTTTATTTTTTTTTTTTAAAAAAAAAAGACTAACTCAAAATTTACTCCTATATTGGATAGAGTTTCGGTTGAAAAAATTTAAAACCGTCAAACTTGAATTGGTAGCTTTTTTTTTTCTTTTTAGATAATATTTTGATTTTTATCTTTAAATGACGTTTATTTTTAAAAACTTGAATGCATCCTGACCCAAAGTGGAAACAACAAAAACCCAAAAAGGCTACAGAACCCGGGTCAGTGCAAATAAAAAAACTACTATTAGCTAACTTGAGTTTGATGAAAGTAGTTCAATTTGAATTGTCAAAAAAAAAAAAAACCAAATTGACCCAAACCAGAATCTTTTCATTAACTTGGACTTATTTCTCCATGGAACACGGCCCTATTGCACTCGTGTACTATTTGCTTTTCTCCGTGCATGTCCATGACTCCATGCTATCTATCAGAATATAAATTATCACTTTATGATTTCACGACGCTTGGAATTGATTCTTACAAGTCACTTTAATAAAAATTGAAAGTTGGCTGCAGAGTTTACTCTGCCATGCATGTTTCCTGGTGCTTATTATATGGGTGGTTGCTTACCCGTTAAAATTGCCATATGCACATTTACAATCCAAAAGCTACTCTTTGTAGGGTAAATAAAATATGGATCCAATGCGTAAGGACGTCACACTAAACACATCACAAATCAGAAATTTAGAAAGAGTTTTTAATATTTTTTACTTAATAATTAAATTTTTTTATAAAAACAAAAAGTAGGGAGATTAATTCATGATAATAATCGTCCTTCAAAACCCCAATTTATTTTTACTTAATGAAAATGCAAGTTGCTACATTACAATTCCCAAGCAAAAGAAGCAAACCAGAGTTGCAAGCATAGGCAAAGCTGACGAAACAGGGTAACCAGTAGAATAAAAATCATAAAAATTTAAATTTAAACAGAACGTAAAAATATTCTACACATAGAAGCGAGGGTTTAGCGGTGGGAATTATGGGGATATCTGAAAACGAAGAATTCAAATTTGATTCCCGTTGATCCTCTGAATAACAGAGATAACCCCTTGTGTGCCAAACTTTCCATCCCCATTAGCCACCATACTAGCAAAAATCTGCTTGAACAAGGAAGCCCCAGGCAAAACGACAGCCTTTTTGCCATCATGATCATGATCAACAACATCCACCGCCATTCCCATATCCTTAACCTGATACTCGGCGAAACCACCGGGTCGAAAATCCCCATTAACCATTCTCTCTCCAAACAACTCCAACGCCTTCGACCCAGCAGAACCCTCTCTCATTGCCTCCATCAACTTCTCCACATCCAACCCCGCACGCTTCGCGAACACCAACCCCTCACTCAGCCCCACCAAATTCGCCCCTATCGTTACCTGGTTCGCGATCTTGCAGCTCTGTCCGCACCCCGCCGGACCCATGTACGTTGGTTTTCCGAGGATCGTGAACAAAGGGTTCAGCCATTCCACCACCGACGCTTCTCCGCCGGCGAAGATCGCCAGCTTCCCGTCACGCGCCCCGATGTCGCCTCCGGAGACAGGGGCATCCACGGACCACGCGCCCTTCGCGCGTGTCGCCGCGAAGATTTGTTTGGCGAGGTCGGGGTGGGAGCTGGTGCTGTCGATGGTAACAGAATTGGGACGGAGGGAAGGGACGACGCCGTTTGGGTGAAGGTAGACGGAGCGGACGTCGGAAGGGTGGCCCACCATGGTGAAAAGAACGTCGCTGATTTGGGCCAGTTGGGCTGGGGAATGGGCTGATTGGGCCCCTTGAGATTGGAGGGAGAGTGAGTTGGGATGGGATAGGTTTCGGGCGTAGAAGGAAAGGGTGTAACCCGCGGAGAGGAGGCGAGAGGCCATGGCGTAACCCATTACGCCTATGCCGATAAATCCGATTCGGGTTTCGGAAGGTGTGATAGGGTTTGGGTATGGTGTTCCCATGGCGTCGTCCGAGACTGGACACTCAACGTTGCCTTCGCGTTCGATTGGGTAATCCCGTTTTTTTTAGTTCAAAGTAAAACTAAGTCAAAGCATCTGCTTTTTTAGCTCAACAAAAATTGAGGCTATCCATTTTCCTAACATCAAAAAAGATAAACTCCTACTACAATAAAGTTTATGCTAATTTTAATTTTTTTCAAAAATTGTTCATTAAATTATTATAATTAATTTGATTAGATCATTTATTTTTAATCATAAATAAAATTAATTCGTTTAATCTTTTCATTTTTCAAGTCTAATTTTATTGATTTAAATTTTAAAATCCTTTTTCCTGCTAAAGTTTCAATCATTGCAAGAATTGTCAATTTTATTTTGTAAGTAATACACGTTTTATAAGAGAATAGTTTTTTTTTACATACGATTAAGTATATCAATTAATGTATTATTTTTAAAGTTTAATTTTGATATTTAAAATTTTTATACTATTAATTAATGAACAATTATAATATATATATATATATATGATTTTTAAAATAATTATTATAAAATTTAGTAATTTATAGTGATGAAAAATTATAATTAAGTAACAATGTAAAAAATATATTATTAGTATATTTTAATTAAATTTGTTTTTATTTTGTATGATTTTCAAAAGAAATTAATTTAAGAAAATCTAAGTTTCTCATATTTTAAAGTTTACTATTATTTAGTTGTGTAACTTAATTTTAGATCGGTAATCATTTTTTTATATATAAATAGTATTGTTTATTTATTTATATTTTCATTTAATAGTTAATATTTTTTAAAAATAAAATAAATTTAACAACTTAAATCTAAATATAAATTTATGTATGTTAGTATGTGTAGGTGTAAAAAAATTTTCCATTTCGGATTCAATGTTGATACCGAAAAAGATAAATAAAATGTTGATAGACAGCATAGATTGAGTCAAAACTATTCCCGTATTATTTTAATTAAAAATTGAAAAAGCGTATCAGATTTTAGAGCTCATCATTTAAAATGTTTAATAATAGATAATCTATATTTTAATTAAGTTTTAATAGTATTCAAAATTGAACTAAAGATATTAATTAAAAAATTAAATTAAGAAAGAAAATGATAAAATAAGAGGGCTATATTTAAGGAAAAAATCTTCAATTTAAATGTTACCAATTAACTAATTAATAATCTTCTTTTGTTTTTTAAACTAAAATATTAAAAATATGTAAAAAAAAATTATATGTATACAGGATAAATTTTGTTTCCCAGTTTCGGAGATTTTTTCAACGAGTTTTTCACTCAACCAAAAAAATTTACTTTTGATAAATGGAGGTTCTGATGTAAATACAGAACATTTAATTTTGTAAGCCCAAAAGTTCTTCCTCTAATATGTCTTTTTGGCAATCTACCAGAATCAATTTTCCATAAAAACATTAGTTAATCCCTTAAAGTTTATCCTTTTTTACAAATTAAGTATTCTAATTTTAATTTTATCTTAATTATTTTTTTATAAATAAATATCTATTTTATTTTAATTAATTCTTATAAATTTTCCTTTTCTATAAATAAATAGACTAAATTAATTTATAAATATTTATAATTTTATCAATATTTTAATTAAGTTCTATAATTTAAGTTTAAGTATTAAAATTTAAAAAAATTAATTATATTTCTAAAAACTTTATTCTATCCTTAATTTTTAATTTTCTAATTCAAAGATAATGAACCTTTCAAGTTCAATGATTTTAAGTTTATCTCGATTACATTTTATTTTTTAGTTAAAAAGATAATTTTTTCTTTAATAAATTACAAAAAGATTAATAAAAATTTTTAACTGCTAAAAATTTGTCTATTTGATTGACAGTTGAAATTGCTATCAATCTTAGGATCAAAATAATTCTATGTATTTGTTTCAAAGATGACTAAACAGTAAACAATAAATAATATATAGTACGAAGTACATACATACAATGTCAATTATATGATAAAGGCAACATTCAAAGTAAGCATGATAAAAAGAATAGTATGGAAGAATAAGAGGGGAAAACAAAAAAAAGTTAGATGTAATTGTATGCTAACAGGTTGAAAAAAAAAATAGCCTCTATTATACTAGCTTGTGACAGTAATTAAGGATTTAGAGAAAAATAAGGTAATTTTTTTAAAAAATAAAATATTAGGAATTGATAATTATTAGTTAAATAAATATTAACTTACCAAATAAACATTTCTATCTAACTCACATTTAATTGTGTTAGTTATTGAAGACATAATTACAAAATTTTAAAATTATAAAAACTTAATTATAAATTTTAAAATTTTAAAATTTTAAAATATTAAAATTTAATGAAACAATAGAGACTAACAGATTGATTTAACTAAATAAATATCTTAAATTTATTTTTATTATAGTTTTTATTTATTTTATATAAATAACTATTTTTAACTGAGTTGAAGTTAAATTACTAGTAGTAACAGAAAATAAATTTTAATTATTCATTTACCTAAAATCTTAATAATTTACTAATTTTTCTATTATAATTCACTGTTTTAAACATAAAAATATAATTAAAATTTTTTATTAAAAAAGGATAAATAGAAAAAAATAATTAAAATTTGTTGTTCTCATTTTTATTATGTTTTAATGTTTGAAAATTTATTTATAAAATAAATTTTTGAATGATTGAGATTGAAATTAAATATATAGTTAAGATTTTTTTTTCATTAACAATTCAACTCCGATTTGATAGAAAAGATTAATTGCAAAGGGCGTAAATTTTTAAAAATTAATTGAAATAAATTAAAAATTTATAATATCTAGTTTAATTGAACTTTTAGCTTGTTAAATTTCTTAAGATAATTAACTAATTATTTGTAAAATTATGTGAATTTAGTTATTGGATCCATTGAATTTGTTTTTCTAGTTTAAAGCCTCACACTATTATTTTTATCCAAATTTGAGATGAGTGACTTAATGATGAAATTAAAATAAAAAATTTAAAATATTTAGAAATAAGAAATTTAATAGAAGTTTGATAAAATTTAAAGGAGATAATTTATTAAAGATTTCTAAGTAAAAGGTAATTTAATCAATTCTATTTGCCAAGTTGTCAAATGAAAATGAGAATTTGATAGATTTAAATAAAATAAAATTGATGAAAAATTAAATTTATCAAAATTTTATAAGTAAAAGACATAATTGACTAAACAAAATTTAGTAAATAAAATTACACACAATCCAAATTAGAAATATAAAAAATAATTAAACTAAATATATATTTTAATAAATGATATGATTTTAGAATTAATTAAGATGATACTAAAATTTAAAATATATGTTCAATAAAAGATATATAGGTAATCAATTAAGATAAAATTAAAGCTTAAAGAGACTATTTACAAAAAAATAAAGTTTAAGAGAGTTAATTAATCATTTTCCTTCACCACAGCATGACAAACATTTTAATACAAAATCTGAAATCAAAATTAACTTAAATACATTGAAAATTAGTTTTATGATCGTTAGTTACTGAAACCACCTAAAGGTACACAAAAAGTACATCTCCCATATTTGGTCATTGCAGAATGGGGCTCATATATTACACCTGTACATTACTTCTATGATTAGATTGGACCGTTGAAAATTAAAAATAAATAAATAAATAAATAAAAAGGATGGGATGCATATGTGGATGTAAATTAATGTGAATTTAAAAGATTTTCCGTGAAAGAATCCTTGTAAAAGAGAGCACCAATCAACTCAAAGAAACAAAAGAAAATTTAGAATATGATAAATTCAAACACTTTTCCAGATACAAAACGCATAGATTCCTTAATTTATTAAGCAAGAAGCATCGCCCACAGTTGACCTCCAATAAAAATCAGCAATAACACAACTTCAAATTTTCTACCTTTTCTTTTATTTGACTATTAATTTTTTTAAAATCAACTGTTTATATTCAAATATAAACTATTAGAAAAAAAATTTCCATAAAAATTATATTGGGATTCCTCTTAACTTTGGAGCGCTGTTCCTTACCGGTGGAGCTGTTAGCACTAGTAACGTAATTAGGGGTTGATATTTTTCAAAAATGTTTATTATTTTTTATTTTATTTATAAAAAGGTTATCTTTTTTTTTTATATTTTAATATATATATATAATAATAAAAATAAAAAGTTATTTTTATATTTTTATACAAATTTTAAAAGAAGATAATATGTTTATAAATAAAAACAAAAAAATATTTTGTAATTCAAATAGATTCTTATATTTTCATTTTCAAATTGATGATAATAACTTTCAAAATGTAGATTGAAGTTCAAATTATGTATGAAAACAATAAATTGAATTTCAGATTTATAGCTATGGAATTGTTTTTGTGCAAGAGGGAGAAAGGGAGATTAATTTTTATGATGATAATAACTTTCATTTTTGTGCTTGCTGTGCAGGTAAATGACCAGTTTTCATGGGACATTCTCAAAGTGCTGTTGTCTAAAACTCCAGTTTATGATGTCCAATAAAACATTCATAAAATTCGCACCAAGCAAACCTCAAGAAAGTTAACCATTCCAACTCATCAATTACCCGTTTTTTTTTTTTAGGAATTCGTTATAGTTAAATGCATCAAGGAAAAATTCATTCTGCAGATAAATGGTAGCTTATTTCAATTTATAGGATATTAATTTTGTTTTATTTTTATTATTATTTTTAAAAAATTATCAACTATTAAATAAAAAAATAGAAAATACTAATTTTATTTTATATATATATATAAATAAAATAATCATTATTTTTATACATTATAATTGAGTTTTTTCTGGAACAGTAAAAGATTCATAAGATCAGGAATTTTCCTAGGGAGGTACATATCTTGATCCTTTTGGTCACTCCTGGTTTCTTTGAATTTGTCTCTTAAGTTTTAGTTTGTATTCTTAACCAAGTTCAACAAACATACGTTAACAAAACCCTTAGGTCAGACATGAAAACACGGGTGAAAAGTTTTCAATTGTATAATTTAAATTACAATTTAATTAAAAAATTGGTCATTCATATGTAGTTATATAATTAATTAAGATTAACTATTATTTTTATGCCATTATTCAATAATTTTTCTTTGAATTTATTCCAAAAATTACGGTCAAATTAAAAATTTGTATGATGTAAATTAAATATACAAAATTTTAAATTAATATAAAATTATTTCACATATCTTATTTTTATGTCAAAATTAATATAATATATATTTAAAATATATAAAAATTAAGAATTATTTTTTATATTATTATCCAATTTAACACGAATAATTCAAATAATATAATCATAATTTAATAATTGGATGAATAAAATTTATTTTATATAATTATATTGATGACTTACGGGTTAATGTAATTATAATAATGTATGGATTTTTTAATATAGGAAAGATTAATTTATTTTTAAAGTAATTTTTAAAATTATTTTTAAAATTATTTTTAATAATTTTTTAAAGATATAAAATTCTATCAATTTAATCATAAAATTAATTTTTTTATTATGTAGGTTAAATTTTAAAAAATATTTAATACATCAGTAAATAACTTCACTTTAATATATCTTAAAAGTGATATATTATGTATTAAAATAAAGTTATTTAATAAAGTATTTATTTTATTTTAATTTTTATAAAATTTTATAAATTTGATATATACCATAAGAATTTTTAATTTTATAATTGAATTGATAAAATTTTACATTTTTAAATAGTTATTGATAGAAAATACCAAGCCAATAATGAATAAAAGAGGAGCAGATGAAACCTAAGAGGCTAGGAAATAGTTCAAATAACGAAGCATAAAGAGCAAAATAAATTGACAACACTATGATAAAACAAGTGGGAGAATCAAAATCAAAAATATCTATATAGCATTTACCATCACCAGTAGGTATTGAGCACCTTTTTTATCTGACCGTGAAAGAATGTGCATATTGAACGTGTTTATTTTGTTATTTTGTGTCGTTATTAAAAATTATTCACCCTTAACAATTTTTAGTTGATTATACAACAAATAATTGCATCATTTCGTAATTAATAAACACACAGGATGAACTAGATTTAGAATTTGGATGATCAATTTTAATTTTATATTTTAATTAGTTATTAATTTATTAAATTTATTAGTGTATTGTGTGTTTTTTTAATTATTTTTTTATCGAAAATTACATAAAATTAACTTAAAATTAGTTCCAAATTTGATTAAATAACCAACTTATAATTTGATTTATAAATTAAATAAATTAAATTTAAGCTAAAAATTAAATTCATTAATCAAATGAATCAAACTAAAATTATGTATAATTCAATTTATTTAATTTATAAATTAATTCATTATATATAAATTAAATTTATATAATTTTTTACTTTTTATAAAATAAATAAAAATATATAACATAATTATAATATATATATATTATATGATGTAATATGTTTAGAAAAAAATTTAGTTTTAAAATTAATAACAAAATATAAATTTATAATATCCAACATACAAATTAATTATTTAATTTATTAATTAATAATAATTTAAATATAAATATTTATTTATTTTATATAAATCATAATTATTTTTATTTTTTTAATTAAATAATAATTTTATTAAAAATATATTAATAAATTTTAAATTTTAAATATTTTTAATTTATATATTTTAAGTTGGTAAACTGGTGAATCAAATTAAGCCATTCATAAATTTAAATAAGTTAAAAAAAATTCATATCAAACTCAAATCAAATTTTGATATAAATAAATTTTTATTGAATCAAGTTAAATTTAATATAATTTTTTTTTAATTCTAATAAAACATAATTTTTTAAAAAAATATTATATTTATGGTATTTTATGAAAAAAAATATTAAAATAAATGATTGATAATTTATACAAACTTAAATTACATCAATAAAAAATAAAAATTAATAAAATTATAAATGAAAATAAAATTTAATATATTTTTATAACTAAATTACTCTTCAAATATTGTATGTTGGCTTAATTTTTTTCTTTATCATACTATTTTAACTTTTTAAAATTTAATCATAACTCTTTTTCAATTAATCTAATATTTATTGAATAGCTTTTGTAGAAATAATATTAAATATTTAAAATATTTTTTATTAAATATACTACAAGATAAACTCTATAACATTAGTTTATACTAGTTCATCAAGTATAAAAAATAAAAAGAAAAATTAGTTTTTATTTTAAAAATACAAAAACAAAATGATTTTATGATGAAATTATACATAAATAATTATTTTAAAAATTAGATAATTATTATATTATTATACAACCAATATTTATTTTTATATTTTTAATAATAATGTTCTTAAGAGCTGTTTTCACCCCTATTAAATTACGTGATTTTTTTACATTAAATATTTATTTTTATTTTGTTATCTATACTATTTATTTCATTTAAATACTAATTTATTTTAAACGTTAAATATTGATAGATGTATAAATTTAAAATATATATTTTATTTTAGATAATTTAAATTTTAATATTGGTAATTATATTTTGAATTTAAGTTTTAAATTTTAAATTTAAATATATTATACCAATAAATATTATGTATCATAATTTTAATAATTTATTTTTCTAATTCTATCATCAATTTTAGAAGTTTATTTATTTTTATTGATGTAGTATTTATTATTAAAAATAAAAATAGTTACTATTATCTTTAAATTTTTTTATTTATAAATTTTATTTAAATTTAAAACTACCTGTATAATGCATCCACATTTTGATAATTTGTTGATATTTAGATTCGACTATTAAATTCACATGCGAATATTTAATCAAGTGTGGCATTGATAAGAAATTCTGTAATCCATTAAAGTTATCTTTGTAAATATTTAAATTTTGATATTAGAAGAATCCTTTATATGTTTGTCTCTTTTCCTACTGTTAATATTATAATATAAAAAATATGAAGTTTAAATTTTAAAATTTTAAATTCTTATCATTAAATAAATTCTAATAATTTCATATTATTAATATAAGTAAAAAAATTGAAAATAAAAAAATGTTTTATATTCAAGATTTAAGTCTTTACCTTGCTTTTTTTTTAAAGTCATTACAAGCATTTAGAGGTTTTACATATATAGGTATGTTTGATCTATGTTCTCCACAAAGAGAGAACATTTATGTGTAGCTACACTTAGAAAATATAGTTGCTTAGATAAAACAGTAGATCTATCACTTCTCTACGTAATGCAATATTGCAATTAATTAAATTATATTTAGTTTATCACATAAAATGAAACAGTCAAATCTGTATCTATCAGTTCCGGGACGGTATAGCATGTCATTCCTACTTTTATATTATAATATTTAAAATCTTTTTATAGTTCTTATAATAAAATAATATGATTTTTATAAAATATTTTTATTTATCTTATAAATAGATTTAGCAAAAATTTAAATTAAAAAATAATAGGAAAAAGAAATGTTGGAAGTGAACTTAAAGTCAAAATATTAAATAAAAAATTTGACAGATTGTAATGTTTTTTGAAAGATTAAAGAATTGATTTTAACTATTTTTATCGGTTTAAGTAATTTAATTTAATTTAATTATTTTATAAAAAGGATGAAAAATAATTTTCTAATATAATAAATCTAAAAGATTTTAATTTTTTAAAATATAAAAATATTATTAATTTGATTATAAAAGAAAATTTATTTTAGACAAAAATTATCTTAATAAAATTAAGTGACAATAATTAAAATTTTTAAAGTCATTCAGATGCCTCCATAATTTTAAAATTTTCCTTTCTTTATTTCTGTAAAGATCCTTCTAATTACTAAATTAAATAATTAAATAAATTTTATGTAACTTGATCATTATTTTTATCATTTAGAAATAACCAAAAAGGATAAAATCAAATTACAAGTAACATCATCTAAAACTAAAAAATATTGTTGAGAGGGACAATCTTCCCATTTAACATAAATGTAGTACAAAAGAGCACTAAATTTAACCAATTAATTTGCACACCAGTTCCTTTCCAAAAGAGTGTCATGAAAGGAGAGGTTCCACTCCTTGAAACAAAAATACCTAGTTGCATATACAAGATAAACATGCATGTGGAATCTGTTAAAAACCTTGTTAGACAAGGGTGAGAGTTGTAGTTGAGTTTGATCACAGAACTATCACACTTCTATGCCCTAAACTTCCATAATATGATTTTCTGTAATACTTAAATATGCTTAAAACAAAAATAATCGGTTGATATATTGAAAGATATAATATAGTTGAATAAATAAATATTAAGATTAGCTTTTCACTTCTCACGTAATGAGGAGAATTAATCCTGTTAATGCCCAAAGCAAACCAAATTTATTAACACGTTTTAATCAAGAGTTTGATTTTAACAATAAGAAAAAATAAAATATTTGCGTTGCTTTCAATATAGAAAGAATATTAATTACTTTATTATAATATTTACTATTTTAGATTAGTTTTTAGTTTAAAAATTAAATTAAACTTAAATATATGTCATAAATTAAAAATGATTTTTAATTAAAAATTATGTTGCTACTGTTTTGTTTGGCGTATATATATAATTTTAATAATAATAATAAAATAACGATAACAATAAATAAACTAAATAGTGATATGAGAGACTTTATTTTTAAAACTAGTAGTTTTTCGTTGAAATTTTATGTAACTTATACTGATGAAGAGTAGTTATAATGCAAAGTTATTCAATAGATCAGTATAAAGTTTATCCATTATAATTAAAAGAATATTAAAATAAGGTGTAAAATAACATATTACTAATATATATTCTCCTCAATATCAAAAAGCATATTTCCTTTTCTCATTCACCTTGATGTATTAAACAAGGCTCATGAATTCTCTTACAATAGCTTTATATATAATAAGGTCATATGAAAAATATATTTATTCCTTCTTTATAAAAATTTCACACGATTAGTTATTATGTAAAACTTATAAGAAAAATAATTCCTTAATTAACTAAAATGCATGCTCTTCATAGTAACTTGATTTTTACTCTATCTTCTAAAAAAAAAGAAATATCTTTGTCCTTTTAAATTTTAAATTGTGTGTTTTTAATTAAGCATACATATTTAAATATTATATATATTTTAAAATATACCTAAATTAATTACTTATACCCCATTTATCTTTTTAAATATTATTATTCTTTAATCATACATTTTGGATTTTATCTAATTTAAAAATATCTATACAATGCATACGGTAATTGTTAACTAAAACAAGATACAAACATTTTCCTTTTTCATTATAACAAAACGTTATTATTATATTTTAATTAAATGAGTAAGAGGAAAATTTTCAAATATTTTAGAATAAACTTGTGAAATTAACGAAATCAACAAATTCACGACGTGCGCGCACACTCTTCGGTCTGAGTTATCAATTAGTAAATTAATCGAAGATATTTTTGTTTACTTTGCAATTTTTAATCAGCGAATTAATTAAAAGTATTATTGTTATCATAGCATCTGATCAAAGTTGTCTATTGTGGAAGAATAAGATGACACACACACTTTGTTGTGAAATTGTTAATTAGTGAATCAATTAAAGATACTTTTGTAAACTAAAACAAGACACAAAAATTTCCCTTTTTATTATGATCAAACTTTATTATTATATTTTCATTGAATGGGGAAGAGGAAAAATTTAAATGTTTTAAAACAAACTTATGAAATTAATAAATTAAGGACATGCGCAAACGCACACTCTTTGGAATAAATAATCAATTAGTAAATTAATCAAAGATATTTTTGTTAACTTTGCAATTTTTAATTAGTAAATATTAATTAAAAGTATTCGTGTTATCATGGCATCCGATCAAAGTTGTCCAATGTTGAAGAATAGATGACACACACATACACTTAATTTGTTGTGAAATTGTTAATTAGTGAATTAATTAAAGATACTTTTGTTAACTTTGCATCCGATCGAAGTTGTCTAGTGTGGAAGAATAAGATGCTAAGATGCTATATGGTTGGTTCCTATATAATGATGCATTGATAATGAAAGACGTTTATGCTAACAAACTTTCCGAATCAGCAAGCAATACATTAATACAGATAACATAAGTTGTCAAAAGGCAATTCATACATGCATGATTAAGTACTTTATTTTTATTATAATTAATCATGGTTCCAACGTGACTTGAAGTTTGGGGCACTAACTAAATCTATTTAATATACCGTCTTAATTAATCTGTTCCATGTGTTTGGCAGGCTTTGGAAACACCTACCTCTCCTTTAGGGCAAGAATCTCTCCCCATGCACTCCATTCCTCATACGCAATTTTCTATTACTCTCTCTTATACTAATTAAAGTTTCCCATGTGATAATTTAACTTTGCATCCATGTTGACTCACAACTGCTCATATATTTTGTATTTTATTTTATTTTTCAATGACATTTGGATAATTTTACTCAAATTTGATAAAATTATAATATATAAATGTTTTTTAATTTTAATATAGTTATATATCTAAAATAATCTATTATAAAATTATTAGGATTTATTTAATAATGAAAATTTTAAATAATTTATATGAAATTATGAGTTTAAATTTTATTACATACAAAAAAGTTCATGAGCTTTGATTAAGTTGAATTAATCCTCCATTAATTAATCTATATTATTTGTATTTAAGTTTTCAAAATAAAATATTTTTATATTCCGTTGGTTACTATAAATATTTTTATCATTAAACAAAGTTCAACTTTTGAATAAGATAGCCATGAAAAAAATGTATATATTCCAGTTAAGGCTAACTCTATCTGTAGTTTTTCCATAAGAAATAAATTATTCTCATAATATATTTTTATCATTTATTTTATTTCCTTTACTTTTATCATATTATTCATTTTATCACGTGCTTTTATTTATTTTTAATAAAATGTATTTCTAACATTATGGAAATATCTCTCTATAATCTTTCATAAAAAATATTTTTTTATAATATATCTTTATAATTTACTGTAATTTTTTTTACTTTCTATGTATCATTCATTATACACATATTTCTGTCTTATTTTTATTTGTAAAAAAATTGTATTTTTGGTGTCATAGAAATATCATATTTCTTTCCATAAAATCCATTACCTTGGTTCACGATCATTGAGAAAGTTACGTAAGTTTTGGATGCCAAATGCCAATAATGCAGCACGTGACATGTTTCAGAGGAAAAGGAAACCCAAATTTATAGGTTTTATTCAGAGTGGGACCAAAATTCCAGAAAGCACGTACATTGTCATTACCTGTTTTAAAACGGAAAATGTTTTTCTACAAGAAAAAGTTATATTTTTATATTTAAAATAGATAAAAATAATAAAAAATATAATACAGTAAATAATTTTAAAATAAAATATGCTGAAACTAAAAACACTATTAAAATAAGAATATTTTAAAAACCATTTCATCTAGAGTAGCAAAAAGGATAGCATCATTTTTCGGTTTCTCTCTCACCGTGACAAATAGAGGTTAATCACTTTTTTGTGTTGTTTACGAAAGTAATTAGACTTTCTCTTCGGTATTAAATTATGCAATTCGTTAATATAAAATTTGTTTAGATTTTTCTCTTCTAAATAAAAATTTAATTTAAATGTTAAATATTAGCATATCATAACAATATAGAGATATTTTTATTTTTAAATAAATTTAATTTTTTATAAGTTTAATCAATCTTAGTTTAAATATAATTTTTAATCTCCAAAATTTAATATATGATTTTTTAAAAATATGTTATAATTTTAATATTTTTTTAATTTTAAGAATGCTCATCTATTTAATTTATTTGATTTTAATAATGTTAAGAAATTATAAAAAAATAGATTTAAAAATAAATTATTATTATTATTGATTAATCAATTTGTGTAATTTGACTCAATTAAACTCAAGTTTATTTTCACATGGAATTTGAGTTTTAAAATTTATTTTCAAGCTACTTAATATATTTTGAAGCTTGATGAATTAACTTAAGAAAATATGAACTTCAGTCCTTAGATTTAAATTGAAGTATTAAAAGTATAAATATTTATTACATCTAAAATATAATAGTATAATAAACATTTTTAAATATGTAAATTTAATTCTAAAAATCAATGAAGCTGATTAATTTATAGAAAAATTCTAACTAGAATACTAATTACAAATAAAAAAATTATTGATATATCTATTTTCATAATTTTCAATACATTTTAATAAAAAATATTTTAGTTTCTTAAATAATGTCCTTAGGATCATTTATAAATCGAATCACCATGTCCACTTTAAAACTACTTTCACTCAAACCATAATATCATTCAATCCACAATTTACCAAGATCAAGTTATCCTTAAGTTAATATAGCTTCTTATCAGGACACTGTAAAATTTTTACATGGACGGTGATTAATATATGATAGTACGTCCATCCAAATATATCCCATTATATTTTTATTTATTGTTATTTTAAAAAATATTTATGATAATTTAAATTACTAATATTTATTTTAAAAAAAAGCAAATAGATTAAATGATAAATGCTTTGTACGGAATGATTTAAACTGCTATAAAATTTTAAAAAGCGAATAGATTAAAAGATAAATACACTGTACCAATGTGTTTATACTTTATTTATTTATCTTATCCGTAAACAATTGGGAGTTATTCAACGGCCAATGGTGGAGTGGGGGCTTTATCCTTTTGGTGATGGATACTGTTCATACTTGAAAACGGATTCTTTTTATTTTAATTTTGTGACAGTCTTTTATTTAATAGATTATAATTATAAAAAAATTGAAAGATTTATAATTAATTAATTATTTATATTAAAATATTAATTTGAAATTAAATTATTAAATATTAATTTAACGATTATTATTAATTTAATTGGATGATGTAGAGCAATTTAATGGCATCATCTACAGCTGTGCTGCCGTGGATTCACAGTTTATTTCTTCTCGTGTTATAATGGGACGCCAATGTATAAATCAATTAAATGCCATATTATAATTATAATTATAATTCTTTAATATATTTTTTTTCCTTTTGCACAGATATTCTGATTATGATGGATGGAATAAAGAGCGGGAGACACGTGTTCCAGATTCCAAACGTGAAACGACGACGTAACCTTTTCAGTTTTCAGGTGGTTAAAATGGGCCACGTCTCTCTGAACCGTAGTTGTTACCTACTTATGGTTAAAGGAGAAAAGTGTATACAACGGAGGGAAGTGAAATTCGTTTCAAGTTTACTGTTCTAACATACAGGGAGAGGGAGAGAGAGAGAGAGAGAGAGGTGATGTGTCTCTATTTGAGCATAGTATATATAGTAGCTGGAGTTATAATCGGTTGCAACTATTTTAGAATAATAAATTTTTGGGTTGTGGGGCACTTGTCGGCTAAGACAGTTGAACAAGGATTCGTATGCTCTCTCTCCTGTGAAACTGTTCTAGTGAGGGCTTAAAATTTGTTTGCTACATAGGTTTTGATTCTTGAGGAGGATTTGTTTGTGGTTTGCTTCATTTCACATGATATTGATTCTTGGCTCTTCAATCTATCCACGGTTAGTTCAATGATTCTTAGTTTGAATTTTTGTTGGAATGGAATTTAGGATTTCTTGTGTTGTGGATTTTTCACATTAACAGGGGATTCTTTTATTGGATTCTCTCTTATTGAACCAACCTAGTTACCGTTTCTGGAAGAATATTGCTTTAGGTACTCGTTTTATGCAGATAGTGGAATGCATATGGGGTATTGATTCATAGTATGCGAATGGGGTATTGATTCAGGGTACGCAAATGGGGTATGCGCTTTTTTTTACCCTTAAAATCAAAATAATGCTAAGAATAATGCTGTGATGTTGATTTTGATCAGTTATGATACGATGCTAATTAATAATTACTCTCCTTTGACAAGGAATACAGACAAATTCTGGGGTTGTGCCAACTCTATGAAAAATCGGCATATATTGTTTCAGCCGTAAATTTTTTACGGTTTTCATTGATACAGCAGAGGCAGTGTTTGCATAATTGCATTGACCTGATATTCCATTTAGAAAGAAGGAACTTGTAGATTACATTATTATATGTTGTTGATATGCAGGTTCTGTGGTTTTAATTGTAGCCTATTATGAGAGAGTAAAGAAACAAATTTGTAATACTTGCCTCTCTTTATTTTATTAACAAAGGATTCTCCCTGAACATTAGCAAAAAGTAAGGTTAGTTCTCTGGGGCTAGAATATTACTTTGTACTTCCTATTGAAACAATTATTGCATCATATTTAACTGCCACCGGAGAGAAATTTCAAAATGTACTGTACATGTACATGCACATTACTCACCAACATCCCTACCTTTCTGACAGCAGTAGGTGAAGTGTCCCTCTAGCAAGTTCTCTAAATATTCAATTAGATCATGACATGACAATTTTGAGCCAAGTGTAGTCTTTTTTTTTTTTTTTTGTATTTTGCGGAAAGATTCCAAAAAGCATTCTTCAGTACAGTTTAAAGGATTTAATGTGACTTTTCCATCTGTTGCATTTTGAGACTCATTATGAAGGTTGGATATGTTTCAGAGTTCATCACGGGGCATACTAGTGTCATAAAGCTGGTGAAGGCAGCAATGACTTTCCTTATCATATCAATGACCGATATGTTTAACCTTTTAAAGGAAATGGCACGCTTGGAGCTATCCTAATAAATCAGTGACAGTTTGCAAGTCATGGAGGACGGTGGAAGGTAATATTCATTAAAACTCTTCATCCCCATTTATCCTCTCATGTTATGTATTTTATGTTGTTTTGACTGTCTATTTTGTTGTGCATGCATTTACGATGATATCAATGTTTCCTGTTAAGTGTAGGTTTGAAGAGAAGTCCTTTTCAAATGGGGATGTTTACATTGGTAAAATGAAGGGCATGTTGCCCCATGGCAAAGGAAAGTACACATGGTCAGATGGAACAGTATATGAAGGTGACTGGGTAGATGGGAAAATGACAGGGAAAGGACTGATTACATGGCCATCAGGAGCAAAGTACGAGGGTGAATTCTCTGGGGGTTACATTCATGGTCATGGCACCTTTACAAGACCTACCAGCTGCTCTTACACAGGTGGCTGGAGGATGGATGCTCATCATGGAATTGGACAGAAGGAGTATTCCAATTCAGATATTTATGAAGGTTTATGGAAAGAAGGAATTCGGGAAGGCTGCGGAAGGTATTCTTGGAAGAACGGAAATATGTATATTGGGAATTGGAAAAATGGGGAAATAGAGGGCAGAGGGGTTATGAAGTGGGCTAATGAGGATATTTTTGATGGTTGTTGGTTAAATGGGCTTAGAGATGGATCTGGAGTTTATAGATTTGCGGATGGGGGGCTTTATATTGGGACATGGAGTAAGGGTCTAAAGGATGGCAAAGGAACATTCTATCCTGCGGGTAGTAAACAACCATCTCTAGAGAAATGGTGTTCTCTTAAAAATGATGATAATGGTATGTTATTGAATACGGAAAAACGTATGGCTCCAAAACCAAAGTTTACACGTAGTCTTTCTGAAAAGATTTCAGTCAGTGGTAAATCAAAAGGTTCACGCCAAATATCTCACAGGACTTCATCGTTGGATCCAAATTGGATCCGACGAGATCCTGCTGGAGATTGCATATGTCGTGACTCCTTGCCCACACCATCGCAGACCTTTAATGAAAGTCAATCTGAGGCATCTGGCACAAACTCTTTGGTTTACGAAAGGGAATATATGCAAGGAGTTTTAATTATGGAGAGAATTAGGAACTATTCAGAAATAGCACATAAAAACAAACGGCAAAATAAGTTTAGTGCAAAGCAAGTAAAGAAGAGTTCAATTTTTAATATTTTTGGAGGCCGCCGTAGCTATTATTTGAAGCTTAATTTGCAGCTTGGCATCAGGTATATTATTTGACCTAACATGACTCTTCTAAACAATTTTGAAACAACTGATACCGTATCTGTCGTTACGAGTAACATCATTTTTTCTACTGCATTTTAATTATTGTATTTTAAAATCAAGACCATGTGTAGAAAGTGATTAACCTAATGGATCAGAATCATCAGATGACTTCAATTCACAAAATAAACTATTCAAAAGTTCCTGTGAAATTAGAGTACATTAGAGTGTCTTGATACATAATTGCTGATTGGTTAACAAATTAAAGATGCGGAATGATTTATTATATAAAGGATGTGTTTTGTGTTGGTCACAGCAAAACATTCAGGCATCGATAGAGAAAGTAAACTTGTGAAAGTAGATGAATTCCAAAAGAAAATATAGTGATAGAATGACTATCCCTAGGATTTCAGAGTCATAACTGAAAATCTTGATGCAGATGGTAAGCTATTTAATTTGAATCTCTGTAAAAAATGAATGGCTTAAATCACCTTTGACAATAGTGTATTTTACACTAATATTAACTTTGGCACCGTAATGTGATTATTAGATACAAGTCATTCATGATGATCAAAGTAAAAAAAACAGAAAGAGGAATAAATAGGAGGACAGAATGATGTATTCTGTTGAAACCATGTAGAGCTATTGCTCAATGTTGATTTGTAATTTTATTTAGACAAACCAAAACCACAAAAAAAAAACTAAAAGATCAGAAGCCTTTTTCTCCTCACATCAGGAAAGTAGAAAATTAGTTTGAGGGAGTGCATCTATTCTTTACAAGAACTTCCAATTCTCTTTTATCCTTATTAGAAATATTTCTGCATGTGTTTTTGTTGTGATATACAGAAATACTTGAAATCATGAAAACAAAATTTAGTTTGTGATAATTGTGAATGAGGCTGTTGAAATTTTGATGGCTCGAACATCCGATGCATACTAATGTGGTTGATAGGACCAAGACTGGTATAAGGTGCAGGTCTCAAATTACACACATGCACTGCCCTATGGAAATCCACATTGAACAAGTACTAAAACATTGTCTAAAATTTCCCACGATTGGATATACCCACATTCTTTTCCCTTTCTCCCTTCTTCCATTTCACGATTTCTTCCCATTTTATTTTTATTTTACCCCTTTATTTTATCTTTCAAATGGTCCCTATTAAGAGCTACAAGGTTTCTTTTATCCTTCTTATTGTTAATGATGATAAATGCAACCATTGCTGCTGATAATTTAAATCATAAGTCACCAAATGGATGTGGCATACTAAAGGATGTGCCCATTGAACACACGCTAAGTCCCATTTAAAACTGAGTTTGAATCTGCTTTCTCATTCCAAGGAACAAGCATCCACTTGTACCTCTGAAAACAACATTGGCCTATGTTGACTTCACTCTCTTGTGGCTCTTGCAGTTGATAGCCTGTCTTACTTCCGTGCTCTAATCTTTTTGTCCATGTCCAACTGGAAGTTTGAGTCTATTGATTAGTTACACATGTACAGTGCTCCCCTTAATAACCCCAGCCCAAAATAGTTGGTAAACTCAATTTTATTATTACATTTTACATGTAATTTACAATATGTAATTTTCATATTACATACTATTGGCTTCTGAAATTAAAACTTAATAACTGAAACTCATGATCTTCATATTACTGTTGAAGGATCAAGTGCTCCAACTGCATCTTTTGCTTTTGAATCTCTTGACCTTACTCTTAAAGAGCCACAAAATGATGACTAGCAAATTACATTCTCATCATGTTGGCAATGATGAAGGAAAGGGGTGCTAGTTAAATCAAAGCTAATGTGGCCTATTCCATTTGGTATTTGTTTTATATAAAGTTTTGATCTAAACAAATTTGGCTGAATTCTCAG
Organism: Canavalia gladiata; assembly: GCA_037954105.1. Classification (NCBI taxonomy): domain Eukaryota; kingdom Viridiplantae; phylum Streptophyta; class Magnoliopsida; order Fabales; family Fabaceae; genus Canavalia; species Canavalia gladiata. The sequence continues at coordinate 9,271,698 of CM075658.1, read as the reverse complement.
ATACACTGTTGGAAAAATTACACCAGTGCCTGGACGTGAAGTTCGGTCTTCTGATTTTGGAGATCGAGCTAGGATAAGAATGTACTTTCCCAAAGAGGGTTCACAGTTGACTCCTCCACATTGTTCTATAGACTTCTATTGGAAAGATTATTGCCCCATGGTCTTCAGGTATTTATTAACTACATGTTCACCTGAAGAGTTATATCTTTAGCATCATTTATTGGAACCTTTTCCATGTGGCTGCAGTATAATCACTTTGTTTCAAAGTTGCAAGGCATGAAAGCATGATTCTCTTCTTAACTTTTATTTGTTGGGTTTAGTTTATAAAACTATTTGTGCATCATTATCTGTTTCCCTGTGAAGAATTTCCAAACTGGAGAATCAATGTTGAAGTTTAGTCCAAACCTTTTCCTTAGGTATAAATGAAGGAAAGAAAAGAAATATGTCCAATTTTAAATGCCAATAGTCATTATCAGAATGGTATGTATGTATGAATTCTTGCTAATATGAATTTCTGATTATAGTGATATAGCTGCATATTTGAGTGCTTAGTGATTACAGTTTTAAGCATATGATCTTTCAAGATGTATTTATTAATAGACTCAATGTAAACAACCTCAAATTTTCAACTTAACACTTTGTCCAATTTTTGTCTTCCAGTTAATTAGTTCCTTTTAGCTTTCCTGTATCCTTTTTTCCTCCCTTCTTTCTTTGCATAATTACACATGTATATTTCCAGGAATTTGAGAGAGATGTTCAAATTAGATGCTGCAGAATACATGATGTCCATTTGTGGTGATAGTGGTCTAAGGGACATATCTTCCCCTGGAAAAAGTGGCAGCATCTTCTTTCTTTCTCAAGATGATAGATTTGTGATAAAGACATTAAAAAAATATGAACTAAAGGTTTGTAATCTCCTTTTTTTTATCCTTAATGGATCAAGAAACATTTTTATATTAATCATCTTGTGTTGAATTCAACAACTGGTATATGATTTTGACTTTTCAAGAGTTCTGCAGTTGGATACACACATTAGATGATGGAGGAATATACAATTCCATTGATACCTGCTACCCAACTCCATAGACACCAATAGTACTTGGTGGTGCCACTAGTCTGATAACAAATTTTAAGGATGAGATTCAGTGAAGTCCAATGCTAAAATGGCTAATTGAGGATTTAGATGGGCATTTTCTGGAGAAAAGTGTTTATTATGTTATTGAGAGCAATAGATGATTGCTTATATATGCATCTTTGTTAATCCATCAACACTAGTAGGACTTGCTAGTGTTACTAATTTGATGAGAATTTTGAAGGACAAAGTTCATGAAATCCTGTGCCAAAATATCTAATTAAGGCCACATTATGATGGATTATTCTGGAGAAACATGTTTTTAATATTGAAAAAACACTTCTAAACCAAAATAGATGTCAATTTTTCTTTCCATCACTTATGGTTCCATAGACACCAAATATACTTCAGCGCCTGTAATCTGATGACAATTTTCAAAGGCAAAGCTCTTGAAATCCAATGCCAAAATGGCTAATTAAGGATGCATTAAGATGGGCTCCTCTTGAGAAAGTTCTTATTTTAGTTATAAAATCACTTCTACAGAGAAATCAACAATTTCTTTTGTTTCCATCTCTCACAGTAAATAATGAATTTGATTTGCCCAGTTTGATGACAACTCCAAAGTTCATGGTTATGTATGTATGTTTGTTTGTTCTCTTTCTGTAGGTTCTGCTCAATATGCTTCCTAAATACTACCATCACGTAGGAAGATATGAGAATACTCTAATTACAAAATTCTTTGGGCTCCATCGAATAACACTAAGAGGTGGGAAAAAGGTGCTACCAAATATCTGTCTCTAGCTTCTTGTCATTTTTCAATTGGTACTAAAACTCTAAAATACTTCCTTGTTTCTCAACCCCACCTAGTGCGAAAAGGCTTGGCGGTTGTTGTATAAATGTTTCCTTGTTTTCTTCTTTAGGTACGCTTTGTGGTCATGGGGAATATGTTCTGCACAGAACTGCATATTCACCGTCGTTATGATCTGAAGGGTTCTTCTCAAGGAAGATATACAAATGAAGATAAAATTAATAGCAATACAACATTGAAAGATCTTGATCTAAAATATGAATTTCATATGGATAAAAAATTACGAGAGTCCTTATTCAAGTGAGTTCCTACATTTAAGAACTACTTTTAATAGGAAATGCTTTTTTCATAGGAAATGCTTGACCACTTTATTCTAAGAAGAGCTTATCGAATCTAACATTATTAATTATTTACTTTCTTAGTGGATTAATAATACTGGTCACAACATTGATCATGATTATAATAGATTAGAATGTTTCGTTGATCTCCTGAAACCATAAGGTCTTGGACTAATATGCATGGAATTTTGATTGGTAGCTTTGTCTACTCCCAAAAAATCAAAGTATAAATGCAAAGATATATCGGATTATCTTTATCTTGAATATCTTGTTAGATCCTGCTACTATAGCTTTTACTGATTACAGTATCTGATTAATTCCCAAGGGAAATGCTTCAGAAGTCATGAAGATGATCGTTCAAAGTATAAATGCAAAGATATATCGGATTATCTTTATCTTGAATATCTTGTTAGATCCTGCTACTATGGCTTTTACTGATTACAGTATCTTGTTAGATCCTGCTACTATAGCTTTTACTGTGTGTTTCTTCATATTTTCAAACTGAAAAAGGTTAGTCCAGAAGTAAAGTTCATATTAAGATTGGCAAACCAAGTTGTGACTCTTTTTGGAAAGCCAACCTGTGACCATCTTAGAGGCATTGCATTAGATATAGTTAGTGTTGAACGATTAAAAATTTGTTATGAAACTGTCATCAAAGGGGCCACTTCTTTCAGTGAATTTTCTTTATCTTTTTTTTTTTTCAATGGAGAAGCTATATCTTGTAAAACTTATAATTCATATATTGAATAATGACTAAATGGAATTCACTTAACTCTATAAATATCAATTATTGGAACACCTCTGGTTATGATTGATTTACTTTCATGCTAGTACTTGTCTCCTGGCACATGGTAGAACTGAGTTGTGGCTGTTGGTTTCAGTGTATCATGACAATTCTGTTGGACTCCTCATTGAGGATTAGAAGTTTAGCTTCCAGTTATGACTGGAATTTGTTTTTCTGGTGCAGACAAATTTCTCTCGACTGTATGTTCTTGGAGTCTCAGCACATTATTGATTACAGCCTTCTGTTGGGATTACATTTTAGAGCTCCGGAGAACCTAAAGGCCTTAGCTGAACCTGACAGATTAATGCAGCTTCAATCTAGCTTACCTTCTGAAGATGGTAAATACCTCCTCTGATGTCATCTATTAGAATGTGATATGGGGGGGGGGGGGGGGGCTTTTTCTTTCAAAAATTAGTGATTGTAAAGACACCTATAATTCAACGGAATGGTTTATAAAAAGGAAGGTAATATGGTTTATTATTTTATTTCTATAACTCTTCCCTCCAAGGTATAGAAAATAGCCCTATGCCAACACTCCATACTATCACTGAAAAAGAACGGGATAGCTGAACTATCTAGCACCTTCCTATTAACCATAAGTCCATACAATCACTAAGCATTTATTCTAATGATATATTTTCATCTTTTGGGGTGTAACTTTTTGTGTCAATTTCTCTGCATGTGTGAATCTAGGTCTATGCAACCTGGTACTTTCACTGTATAAGTTCACTACAAACTGGTTCTATTCTATCTATTGTCTTGCATTTTTGCCTCGGTTTCTTTCTTATTATTGATTACTACTATTCAAACTGCTTTGCTTAAACTAGACGCACACAAACAAGGGGAGCAGTTGATTATTCCTAAAGGCTTGTTATTAGTTGCCCATGAACCCAGCTTTGTCAACACTGCACCTGGACCCCACATTAGAGGGAATACATTGAGGGCATACTCCATAGGTGACAAGGAAGTTGATCTCTTGCTGCCTGGTACTGCAAGGTATCTTCTATGACATTAGTTTCTCATGTGCACTAGATTATTCTCATGGTTTCCATTTCAACATTCATTGGTCTCGGTTGCACGTGTTTAATAACAATTCATGTGCAATCTGTTTCTTCACTTCATGTCACTTTCTTTAATAACAGTACCAATCAGAAATCACTTGCTTTGTTGTGTTGGATTGTAATGATATACATCTTATGACATCGAGTGTTACTCACACAGGTTGCGAGTGCAATTAGGAGTGAACATGCCAGCTCAAGCTGCACGCAAGCTTCAGGAGGATAAGGTGGAAGAATCGGAAGTTGAGCTTTTTGAGGTTTATGATGTGGTCCTATACATGGGCATAATTGATATATTGCAGGAATACACTGTGAAAAAGAAACTTGAGCATGCCTGCAAATCACTGCAATATGATCCTATGACTATATCAGTGGTGGAACCCAAAAAATATGCTGAACGTTTCCTCAATTTCATGGAGAAAAAAGTTTTCCCGGAGCCAGAGACTCCCTGAACATATATTTTTACATTTCCTTCAGTTTTATCGTTCTTTGTAATTAATTGTTCCAAAGGAAGAGTATTTTGTTTTATCAACTAAGTTCACTTATATTCCATATAATTCTTTCAGATTTATTTTTCCTTTCTTTCTTGCTTTCTTTTTTTTTTTTTTTTTGCAAAAGATGCCTGCAATTTGGTCAAGAGAATAATCATCAAACAGTTGGCAAAACGACTTAAAGCAATTGAAGGTTCTTGGGCTTTGCAGTTGTTTTGCTGGGTTTCACTTGGCACTTGATTATCCAACGATGAATTCTTTTCAATAGTTATGTTTCTCTTGTCAAGAAAGAATTGTATGCCGTGTGAATGTGTGTGTCTGAGCGTGAAAATTTAGGTTGGAAATTACTTAAACTCTGATTGCAACTTATTTAAATTTCATTTCATAATCTTAAAGCTATTTTCTAACATAAAAGAAAGTTGAAAATGGTTAATTTTAACTATATTAATAAGCCAAGTTTGCTTCCTAGCAAAATATGCCCAGCTCTATCATCACAAAAAACCAAACAAGTGTGTTTTAGGGCAACATTTTGATTAAGTGTTTTTTTAATACTTTTTTTATACGAGGATTTATATTATAAATTTAATTATAAAATTTATTGTAATAAGTTAAAAATTATTTTAATAAGCTATATTAAGAAGTTTATAAAAACAAGTTTAAAAGAATTTATGAAATTTATAAACTATTTTCATAAGCTTTCTCTAAGTTATTCCAAACACCTTACAAATATTTAATTCATTGGAAACGTATACTTGTTGCATAATAGATGTTTGTCTATCCACGAATTAATCAAGGAAAGAGGATAGAATTAATAATAAAGAAGAAAAATGTGCTAAACCACCAAATACAATGCTCAATGTTCAACAGGTTAAGCTGCCTGAAATCCTGAGCCTTCGTATAAGATCCACCAAAATGAATACCTGGATTTCCATTTAACATGAACAATAAATCTCCTTGTTTCAGTAATTACTGAATAATCAATATCTCATCTCAATTTGGGTACAATTCAGATCTAATTCTCCACTTTTCTAAGCTAAAGCGGCAATACAATAAGGAATGAAAAAAAAAATGAAACAATAGAGGTTAAAAGAGAGGTACATCACAATTTACATAGGATTTAACTTCAAAACATTTCCATATAAGTTGCTAAGAAGGATGAAGCTTGCTAGAAGCAATGGCTGAATTAACTGCAGCCTCAAAAGTAGGTCATGGAAGCAACAGAAACAGCATATATTTTTCTAGCTAGCGCTCTCAGCAGTTTCAATCAAGCAATCCATTTCAGCTTCTGACATTCTCTCAAGCTCTTCTTCAAAGTATCTAAACTCATCCATGACCCAGTGGAGGTGATCATCAGCTTGTTGCATGGTAAACTCAGCTTCTCCCACCTCTTTCTCTTCCTCAACAAACATAGTTGCTGCCCATGCCTTGTATGATTCAATCTCAAAAAGCTTCATCAACTCTTCCATTGTGGAGGGATCAAAGGTTTTGTCTAGTAATGCTTCATCTGAGAGGAAGCTGAACTGGCAGATCAGAGCTTCCATTTTTCTTTTGTTTGTGAATTCAAGAAGCAAATCTAGCTGAGTGAGTTTAGTGCAACAAAAATATGGTGCTGAATCTTATAAAGGACGGATATTTGTCTGTTTACAACGTTAACAAATTATTGGGTAGGTCACGTGCGTGGTTCCAAACATGATGTTGGACCAAATCTTTTCTGGTAAAAATTAAGTAAACAGTGATTTTAGATTATAGGAGAGTTAAAGTTGGTGATATTAGTTTCTAAAAGAGGAAAACTATGATTGTTTTGATCTTTAAAAAATAAAAAAATGGATATATTTTATACTAAAATAACTATTTTTTATCTTTTAAAAATAAAAAATATCAAATATTTATCTTTAAAAAATATTATGATTTTCATGCTTTAAAATTAACATGACTGACCCTTACTTAGGAAGATGAAAACAATTATTTAGTCGTTAAAAATTCGTATGGGACAGTAAAACTAGTAAGATAGGATCTAATTATTAGCTCCTTTTCCTTTTTCTGTTTCGGTGTTAATTGTAAGGAAAAAAAAAAGGAATTTCCATGAGTTTATGATTTCGGGAAACAAGAGGACCAAATTATCCTCCTTTTATCTTTTGATTTGATAAATGTTCATTAGTGAACTATACCTCATTATGCTGTGAAAAAGGCTTGGAGAGCCGTTGAACCCTTTTTTTTCCCCTCATCTAGATGATAAAGCCAAGGAATAAACTTTATCTGTGGTGTAGACTTGGTCTGAAGGATGGTCTTTCTTTTTTATAAGCAACTTCATTCAAGCAACACGAGTTATTAAAAACTTATTTTATATAATTTTTTTTATATGTCACATTATTTTAAGTAATTTAATTAACATTTTACTCTATTATGACCACTTTAAAAAGATTTTTAAAAATAGACCACATAAAAACAAAAAAACAATTACTATGAGACCCACAAAAAATGACCGTTAATGCGTCGGGTCCTGCCTGTGAACTTGAGTTATTGGAGCAAATGAACAATTGAACGCCAAAAGAAGAGGAAAAATCCACCGTACATACATGTCAATTTTTTCAAAAGACACATCAAATACTTGACCCCAAAAACGTCACATTAATTATTAATTACACAAGTAACATTGAATATATTTTCTACAGAATGTTTGTTGGTAGCCTAATTTACAAGCTTATACTTAATAGATATCTATTATTTATTATTAATATTAAAGTTTTTCCATTTTCTTAATTATATATGGCAAGAACTTCTTTAGTTTAAATTATCAACCTATTATGTAAGTTTATAAACATTCATTAATTATTATCTATCTTGATAATTCATCAATCATCATATCAATCATCTATAAGCAAATTATAACGATATTTTTTCAAAGCTTTATCAAACTGCACAATACCCCTATTATTAAATACCTTATTCTTAATTGTTTGAAACACTAAACATTCTGTAGATCTGCTAATCTAATTTATTCAGTATGATAAATACATAATTTTAAAATAATATATTTAATTTAAATAAAAAGAAGTATGAAAAAGATGAAAGTTACTCTATTTAAACTTTACCTATATTATTAAGTTTATGGTTAAAAAACCAGATTAAACGTAATTTAATAAAATATAATGCTTGTGTGTAAACAAGAATGTGCTTAAGATATGATCTTAAAGCTTATACCGCAAATTTTATTGTTTTGTACGAATTATTTAAAAAATAATATTAAAATATATTTCATATAAATATTTTACAAGTAATAAAGAAATATTTTATAATTTAAAGGATACAAAATTAAATTATATTTATATATTGAGTACAATTATATCATTTTTATGATCATGGTAGTTAAAAAATTAAATAAATCATCGATAATTAATAAATAATATAATGTATATTCTTATAAAAATCACAACCAGAGTTTTTAGACATTTAAACTACTTTTTACTTTCTGCAATTATATTTTATAATAATTTTTTTACAAAGTAAAAAATAATGAAGTTCAGATCTAAACTTTAAAATTTGATCAACTTCGTTACCTTTAACAAACTTTTTATTTTAATCTTTAAAGTTTTATTATTTTACATAAAATTTGCAATATTGGTTTTTAAATTTATGTTTAGTTTTTCTCATTATTTTTTTATTTTAAATTTACTTTTGTAATAATTTAATGTTTAAAAAATTATTTTCTATTAGTTTTATTATTATATCTAGTTTTTAATATTTTTTTATAAGTTAAATTTTATACCTTTGGCATATGATTTTATTGTTTTTGAAATTTAAAAATTTTAGTTAACTTATATATCTATTATAGTTACTTTTTTTGTGTAGACATAAAAATAAATATTATTATAAATTTATTGTAAAATATTTGAATAATATTTTAGAAGTTTTTTATTTTTTATAATAAAATATTAAATGTTTATAATAATAAAACATATAAAATTTTTAACAATATATCCTTTGTATAATTTTTAATTCTATAAATATTTGCACAATTAATTTTTCTCAATATTAAAAATATAAATAATATTATTTCAACTTATAACTTTTAAAATAGTAATTTATATCAATTAATAATTTTTTTAATAATTAAATTGATATTAATAATTTTTTTAAATAATATATAAATAGTTATTGTTTTAAAAATATATCATAATAATTTAAATATATATACCAAAGATAATAATAAAAATATAACACTTAATAATATATAAAAGTAAAATAATAAATTTTTTAAACCCGTACATCGTATGAAATTTAGTTCTTTAAAATAATAATTATCGATGGTTGATTCTCCTTATATAACTACAATAAATATATCTATTTATATATTAAATTTTATTTTAATTAATTGATTAACAAAAATTTATAATAATTATCTAACAAATTATATAATTAAAATAATTATTATTTTATATATATAACATGATATTTTTAATTAATTATATATTTTTATATATTAATTAGATTTGAATATATAATTAGTATAAATATTACATATTATTTTACTCAAAATATTATTAAATTAATTTTCAGTTTGCTTTAATACGTTACTGGTGAATATTTGATTTAAATAAATTGTTCAAAATGTGTTTTTTGAATAATTATATAAAAATTACATTACATACTCTGTTTCTTGAGTGTGACAGTTTATACTGACTGGTTATTTCGGATTTTTAAGTTTGTTTAGATAAACGTGGGATAATATGAATACCGTCTAAAATGTCAATTCTATGTTAAATAATTTATGGTTATAAGTCCTTTCATAAGTTTTGTGCCGTCCATAGTTTTTTAGAAGTAACGACTAACTTTTGAATGTAAACTAAAATTTAAATTTGTGAATAAGTATAGGATTAAATGTATTTTAAAAAAAATATTTGAATTTTAGTTTTTAAATTTTTATTTAGATTGATATTTTTTAAAATATTTTGATTATATTTTTTAATATTAATTTAAGTTATATTAAATTAAAATAAATTAATCATAATTAAAGAATTATAATCAAGATATATTATATTTATATTTAAATATATTGTAGAAAAACGAATTTAAAAACAACTTACTTTGTTTGAAATAATTTTTTTAAAAACACTTCTAAAGTAAATTAACAAAAATCTATATATCTAGATTTATATATTACAAATTTATTAAATATGCATTTGGATTTATGGAAAAAAAAATATTATTTCAATAATTTATTATATTAAAACCTTGCTTTTAACCAGCTCTAAGTCACCCGATACGAAGTGTTTTTTCTTTCCACAATTTTTCTCACGCGTGGTCTAATTGTTTCTTCTTAACCTCTGCTCAAAACTATCAGTCATATCTGCTATTTAGAAAGGGCATGTTACACTTATATTTTTGTAAGTTTAACAAAACTTTGACCTATTTTATTTTGATTTTATATAAATATTTATTTATTTATTTAATAATATAATATTATTTATCCTTTTGAACTGTACAAATCTTTTCTAGAAATATATAAATAAATAAGGTTAAAATAATAAAATAGGAAATAAAATTTTGTTAAATTTTAAAATATGTGATTATAATATGTCATAATCAAAATGCATTCTTTCTTCTTAATTGAGGTTTTCTCGTTAAGTATTCTTGTGATTTAAAGTTGAATAGAATTAATTTTAAATTGGTAATGTTTTTTGTATTAAAATTATAAATATTGACTCTTCAACTATAAAATAAGTAAATCCTAAATTCCCTTTTCTAAAATATTCTTGCAAATTTCAAGTATCTTAATTAAAAAAATTATTATTGACCAAATCTTTAGTGCTGATCTTATCTTTCTTAAAAAAAAAATACTTACGACAGTAATTTTTTTAAAAGATAATAATGAAGATAAATAATTACAATATACCTTTTATATAAAATAGTTTTATTATAATTTACCTATCACCTTATTTATAAATATTAATAATTATTTAATATTCTTCAATTTTACTTTTCTGATTAACCTTCCATTTTTCAGTTACTTGAAAAAAATAAAAACTATAAGAAAAAAATCTCATTTTAAAATTCATTTTGAACATTTAAATTTATTAGATCAGCCTTGAAAATTTTAGATTTTATTTAGGATATGGTTGTGAGTATATCATTTTTAATTTTTAAATAAAATTTATTCAACTAATATAATTTTAAATTAGTTTTTATTATATTTTTAATTTTTAAAATAAATAAAATATTTATTGATTGTTTATTGGAATTTAATTTTTTTTTTCATTTTGAGCTCTCTCTACATAGCTATTATCATTATGATAAAAAATTTCTTCATTATTATTTTTTCTTTCTTAGATTTATAGCAATTTTCATACATAGTTTTCATCTCTTAAACGTACAAGAAAGGATCCACACTTCATCATCACAAAATCACCATCATCAATAATAATAATAATTTTACAAAAATTTATTATTATTTTATAATGATTAAATTTTTATTATTTTTAATTAATAATTTTTAATTATCTTTTTTTATAAATTTATAATAAAAATTATAACAAACTAAGTTATTCATTTTTATAATAATATTTTATAACTAATATTTTAAATTTAAATATAAAAATAAATTATATTTTAAAAAATTTAAAATTGAAAACTAGAAATATTGAACTATTGAACAAGATAACTATTAAAATATTATATTAAGTGAAATACTGAACAAGATAACTTTATATTTTTTCCCAACTTACTCTAACACATGTCATTTAATATTATTTGTGATGATTTCTTTGAAATTTAATTTTTTCAACTTTCAACAAACTACCAATTATTATTAATTTTTCAATTATTTTAAGAACTTCATATCATTAATATTTTTTAACACCAGTTGCTTACTTTTTATTCAACGCTAATTTTTTCAAGTCTTATAAATTATTTTTTAGTATAAAGTTTTCAAAATGAAATTTTTTTAGATTCTTGCACAACCTTAACACATAACATTCTACACTATTCGTGACATTTTGAAAAAAAAAATTTAACTTTGTAAAAATAAATAATTATTAAGGCATTAATTATTTTCAAATCTTCACATCATTATTATATTTCAAAATTAATTAATTAATATTTTCTTAATGAAGTTAATAATTACTAAAAATTCAAAATGAAATTTGAATGATCATAATTATTTATTATTTTAATTAATAATAAAGTTTGAACGGAAATGCACCTTAGGCGTGAGAGAGCATAAAAAAATAATAAAGAAAGCAATTATAATAAAATAAAATAAAATTAGAGGGAAATAAAACTGAAATTATAGAGCACCTAGCATTGATAGAGATCCAAAGAGTGCTGAACCTGAAAAATTAGAGAGAAGAGAAAAGTTGTTGTGTTGTGTAGATAGATAGAGAGAGAGGGAGGGAGCGAGAAAGGGCCATGGGAAACAGAGTTATGTTAACATTGCTACTGTGCTTATGCTCAACGAATCTGCTTCCTTCGGCTCTCGCTATATGGCTCACCTTACCCGGCACTGGCACTAAGTGCGTCTCCGAAGAAATCCAAAACAACGTCGTCGTTTTGGCCGATTATGTCGTCATCCCTAATGATCCCTCTCACAGCCCCTCCATCGCCGTCAAGGTACTCTCTTTTCGATTTCTTTCATCGCTTCTTTTCCAATCAAATAAATAAATATTGCTGATTTGAGTTCTTGGATTTGCGTGTTGCGTGCCTAGTATAAATTTTCAAAAATTGTTGGCTTTGTTTATTTTGTCGTCGGTTTACTATTGTAGGGTTTGGAAAAATTCTTGTTTGTGTTGGTTGTGTGGTGGTCTATGTTGTTGCCTTTGGTAATTTCAAACATAAAAACTATATGTATATATATGGATCATTGTTTTGTTAGATTTACGTTGACTTTGTAAAGTTAGTTGACCGAGCAAGAAAGGAAGAGAGGATTTGGTGAGGTGTTTTCCATTGATTTATTATTAGTCACTTTGCAGAGGTGCTACTTACTGAATTGATTAGTTGGAAGGTTATATTATGGACCTTGGTTTTTTTTATGTTAATTTTAGATGTTGTTTTGGAAATTCATCATCCTAATATCTTATATTGATCAAGAAATTTTTATGTGATTTTTACATGATCCGTGCTCGGCCTAGTCTGTGGTGTTATAATGGTATGAATTTTGATAGCTATGACCCCTTTGTTGTATTTTTACAAATATTTATCAATGAATGTAATTTCCATTGCTCAAAACTGCTCCAAATTTGTTGTTATACATGCTTATTGAGCCCTGGCGGCCTACCCTTAATCAGTTATATGTTAATCATATCCACAAATTGACCCTTTCTTCGCATTCGTTGTGATTGAGCTCATTGGGTAATTTGCTTCTGGGGATGTTTTGGGGGTGAGAAGTGGTTAATACATGTGGATTTGATTTTGATGGTGGAAATGTCTTACAGTATGGTTCAGAGAGTAGTTTTCATGCTATGTTGAGTTGTTGCCAAGATCAAAGATGGCTGAGCTGGAGATATTAATGCTGATGGGAACTGATAATAACCATCATGAGGAGTCATGTACTATTAAATATAAGTGTAATAGTAATTGTCATGTTGGCAGCTTTGGGTAGGAGTTAGAAGCAGTTATGTATTATTAAATATATGTGTGGTGTGGTGTAGTAGGACTTGTATCTGCTGTAGTTATGTTAGTTTGGACAAAGAATAGTCTCTGTGGGAGTGGGAGTCATAAGACTTGGGGACAGTAACCCTTTGCTGTATGGTTTGAATTCTGTGATTCAGTAATAAAAAAATACCAATTCATCAATTGGTTTTCTTTCAAATACCTCAGCTACCTGGGCCGTGGACCCATTGCATGATAAATTTGCATAAAAATTTCTCTAGTCTAAACAGCAGTAGGGTTGAAGAATTGTATAAAGTGTGGACTTCTTGAAGACATTCTAGATTTCTACTTATTACTAATAGTTTAATTTCTGTTGTTTAGATCTGCTTGCATTATCAAGATGTAACTTTGGTTGGAACAACCTTCTGATATCAGCTTGTTATAAAGGTCTTATTACATGTCTCTTGGTTTCTAATAGTATTATGTTTCCTTTAGGTGACATCACCATATGGAAACACTCTTCATCACAGCGAGAACACAACACATGGTAATTTTGCATTTACAACTCAAGAGACTGGGAACTACCTTGCATGCTTCTGGGTGGATGGCCATAATCCAGGAGGTGGTCAGGTTAATGTGAACCTTGATTGGAAAATTGGAATTGCAGCCAAGGATTGGGATTCAGTTGCTAGAAAAGAGAAGATTGAGGTAAACATGAGTTATGTATAATTTGAATCTACCTATGCTATAAATGTTGTGTAGATAGAACACGAGTTTTACCTCTCAGTGGCTGACATTTACTCAGATGAAAAATAAGAAATGAGTTCCGGCACTGTTTTAAAATGGTTTTTAAGAACATTTTAGGTTTGTAGTTTCCTTGAAGTACTTTTGCACTGTAAGCGGGAGATCATTTAATAGTTGCATGTGAAGTGAAAAGATTTGGATCCTCTTATGTTCCTTATTTCATGTTTTCTCTCTTGTTATAAGAGAGAAAACCTTAATGAATGTCTAATGGATCCTACACAAATAATGGTGGTGTTACTATTGTTGCTTTTGTTAACATGAAAGTAAAAAACATGAGAAGATCTGAATCTGAATTGAATTTTATACCTCTGCTGTTTTGTCTTGAATGCTTCTTTTTGCTGATTTCTGTCTCTACATGTGATTGATACCTAGGGTGTCGAACTTGAGCTGAGAAAGCTAGAAGGAGCAGTAGAGGCCATCCATGAGAATTTGCTCTATCTTAAGGGCAGGTAATTCAAATCATGTCAACATCTTACCTTTAAAGGAATTTTTGCTGATCATTTTTTCAACTCATGATTTTTGTTTGTGTTATTTGCTCAGGGAAGCTGAGATGAGGGCTGTCAGTGAAAAAACAAATGCCAGAGTGGCATGGTTTAGTATTATGTCCTTGGGTATCTGCATTTCAGTTTCAGCTTTGCAACTATGGTATTTGAAGCGGTTCTTCCAGAAGAAGAAGCTCATATAGATTGTGCTAGTGTTAATTTAATTTTATTTGTGATACAACAAACATACAATAACTTGAGCATTTATATGAACTCTACTTACTAGTAGTAGACACAAATTTTTGATGCCACTAGTAGAGTTGGAAACTTTTTATATCCACAGATGATTATTACAATGAATTGTCTTGTATCATTGGGGGCTATGAAAACAGGTAGATAAGAGGGAAAGAATTTTAATGAATGATACAAGGGTAAAAAAGGTGGATGGATCTTCATACCTGTTATATTAACTGCTATCTCTGCAGGTAACTGGTGACTACTGGGTAGGATAAGATCATTAAGGATTATGTTGAATCCTGGTGGAGTGAATCAAATGCTAGTGTTTTTGAGGATGTAAAAGAAAAGTTTTGTAGGGAAGTTAAGGGTAAGTTAGAGATGAAAGTGATCTATCAATCCTGTTTTGCTTGAAGATGCTGATAATGCATTAGTATGACAATATGGTTAGTATCTTCTTTTGCAGCTCAACGTCATTGATTTTATCATATCAGCCTTTACATTTCTTGTGTGTCGTGATTTCTTTAGGATCTTAGGGGCACATCTTAATATTTATTGCTTCACTTTTGTTTTATTAAGGATTCAGATGTTAAGTTAGTAGGGAATATTCAGATTGTGTAAGAAAATGTTAGAACTTCCAAAATCATACCGTGGCAATTTGTGTCTTGTGTATCAGTAACATAGAGTTCGGTTTGAGAACAATGAAGGGGATGGATTTTTATAATTTTCGTTCTTGGTTGAAAATTCTAGAGAGGAGGAGGGGGTGTAAAAATTCTTCACTTAATTTTACTTGCCTTTGAAATTGGGGGATTTAGAAGGGTCAGAAATTTAGACCAATTAAATAAAGTTATTTTTTATTTAGTCGAGTTTTATTTGATCATTATATGTTTATAATAGTAAATTTGTTTATTTCCCTTTTCTTTTGTCTTTCTTTATGAATTAAATATGTTTTTTATACAAATTATTTAGAACCCTAGCATTAGAACGAAGTTAACCAGAAAACTAAGTTTTTTAGCAGCCCCCTTCCCCTGGTTGGGGCCTCATTTTTTTTCCATGTGTAGGTTTTTTACTTATATTTGGTGGATTTTTTTTTTCTTGTTTATAAAACATGTCTTAATCTTTTCTTTTTTCTCAGTTTTCTTCTTTGTTTACCTTATCTTACTATCACCTTTACTTTTTGGTCATTGTTCTCCCTTGCATGCAAATTTGTTGGGTCAGCCCTAGTGGTCTTAGTCCCATCATTAGAGCCCCATCTTATAAATCCTGGTTGCAGCTCTATCCATACGCCCATGGAAGACAATGATTTCATGTTGTTTTGAGTCTTGTCGCTTTAGGAAGTTTGTTGGATTCTGTGCTAATTTGGAAGTAGTAGGAAAAAGTCCTTTTTAATTTTTAATTGCTCTTCATTGTTTTGTGATGGGAGGTTATATTTTTAAGATTTGATCCCGGTTTTAAGGATTATTTTACTGTGTTTGTGTTTGGATGAAGGATTTAAAATGAAAAAAATAATTTAATAAGAGATTTAAAATTTTAAATATTTTCTCCAGGTATATATTTTTATGAAATTTTAATAAGAAAATTAATACATTAAAATAAATGAATTTTAAATTTTATAAAAGAGAGAGAGAGAGAGAGAGAGAGAGAGAGAGATTTTAGAATTTCAGATTTTTGGAATTTTTGACCTCATATTGGGCTATTTTATACAATATAACCTTAATATCTTTATACAAAATATCATTAAAAATTTTAATATTTTTTGAGAAAAATTTATAAAAATATTTTACTCTTTACAA
This sequence comes from Canavalia gladiata, assembly GCA_037954105.1. Classification (NCBI taxonomy): domain Eukaryota; kingdom Viridiplantae; phylum Streptophyta; class Magnoliopsida; order Fabales; family Fabaceae; genus Canavalia; species Canavalia gladiata. The sequence goes on along the minus strand of CM075658.1, from coordinate 9,255,251 downwards.
AGTATAAATTTAAATTTTTTATTTCAATTACTATTTATTATAAAAACATTTTAAATATTAATTGTAAAAAACAATTTTAAATAATTAATTTTTACTTATCAATTTTTTAATATTATTTGTACAAAAATAAATTTCTAAATTTAATCATTTTTAAAATATTGTATATATTTCTATCAAAATGTAAACCCCTAAATTAAAATTTATATATATATATATATATATATATATATTAATTCTGTTAAAATATTAAAATAATTTATCAATTTTTCTATCATTATTTGTTCATCTCAAATGCAAATAAAATAACATAATATTATTTTGATAAACAATTTTAAATATAAGATAAAATAACTAAATTAAAATCAATTATATTCTTATCTTTATCTAACTTTAATATATCTTTTTTTATCTTATTTAAACCAACAAATTAATTTTAAATTTGACATTAAAAAATTTCTATTAATTTATAAAATAAAACTGTGAAAAGATAAGTATGACTTAACAGTTATTTATCAATATCTGAATGAATATAATTGAATTTCTTTATTTAAATAAGAAATTTAAATTGTTAAAATTTTAAAGTACAAATAATTTAAATTGCTCTATTCAAATAAAAAATAATTTTAAAATTATTTTATTTAAATATTTAAAAAACAAAATTTAATTTAAAATAATTTACATTTCATATATTTAAAAAAATTAGAATTTTTTTATCCAAATAATGGGATAAATTTAAGCATGCCTATTTAGATTGCTAACCTATGTTTGGATGTTGGTGTGCATGGTCGGGTGCAATGCTCCACTTTTAGCATCCTATACAACTGGTGTTGGGTATTTTTATCAATGGTCCTTTAATGATAATAAAAAGTGTTTCTTTTGCATTAAAATATTTTATTTTTTAATTTCTCCTCGACTAAAAAAAATGTCTCTTTCTCCCATGTTGAATTAAATAGTATGTAAAAGATACAATGAAATATAAAGTATCATTTTCTTTCATGGTTATAAATGTAAACTGAAAATTAAGTAACATTAGTAAATAAAATTACAGTCCAAATATGAATATCTTTACTTTATAAATTGGTATTAGATCAATCAATAATTTCTCTGTTTCTGAATGAATAATTTGCAACTTAAATATCTATTTTAAGTTTTAACTCATTTTATTTAGTATTGGATTAATTTGATGTTTCAATTACTAAATATATTATACATTTAAATAATATAATTTAGAGCTCTATATCATTTTTACAATTTTTTATAAATTAGTGTAAGATATTTTTCAAAAATATTTTGTGATAAAATAATTTTTAATATAAATATATTAAATTTTAATTCAATTATATCTTGAAGATATTACAATCGATTTGATAGGTAAGACATGACAAAATAAAATATAAGAGTTAAATGATAATAATAAAAGTAAGATATATTTTTATCCTATTATATTTTATCTTATGTTTAATGTACTTTATGTGAAGACAGTAAATCATATTATATTATATTATTTAATATTTGATATAAATAAATAAAGATAAGATATGATATAAATTATATTAAATTAATAAAATTTATTTTTTTAAAATTTAATTTAATTTTTAAAATTATTTTTAATTTAATTTTTTAACTTTTTAATAGAAATATATATATGAATATTGAAATTATTAAAATATATTTTTATTATCAAATAATATTAAAATTATATTATTTTTAATGTTCTCTACAATTAAAATTTAATTTTTGGCAATAAATCATAATTAAAATAAATTATAAAAAATTAAAATTTTATATTTATAAAATATAAAAAGTTTATTAAAGTTATATAATTTTTTATAAAAATATATTTTATAAATAATTAGATTATTTTTATAAAATGTTGAAGATAAGAAAGAAACTTTTTTCATCTTGATAATTTATAACCCAGCATTTTTTATAAGATAAAAATTTAAAATATCAAGATAGAATACTATATGATAACTCATTTTATCATATTATTTTATTTTATGTAATCACTGAACGGATCCTTTTATACCCTAATTAAAGAGAAAAATAAAGTATTTAAAACGTAAGTATTGTTTGGTAGGTTAAAACATATTAGGGGATACTAGACTAAGAAATTAGCGACGAGGAAAAGTACATTAAAAGGCTATAATGTACTATCAGATTATCATTACTGTGGTTGACTTTTTAATAAATATGAGTTTCTTTTCATTTCTTACAAAAACATAATACTAATTTATTTTTAAATAATTATTTAAAATAAAAATATGTATGAATGAGATTATTTAAGGTTAAACCATCAAAATAAATTTTATACTAATAATACAAATTGTCATAAGCACCAAATAATTAGAATTGATGTAGTAATAAGAGGTTTTAAATTAAAATAATTTACTTAAGATTCAATTTTAAATTTCATCGTTTTTTATATTATAAAAAAAATAAACAAGCACGAGAAGATGGCGATGAATTTTGTTATGTCGTTATCTCATAAAATACTAGATAGATTAAAATACGAATTTAAATAAAATAGAAATAAAAAATTAAAATATAATTTTAAATTTATCAAAATCAAATAAATTTATATAATAATTTTTAATTTTTTATAAATTTTATTCATTTATATATTTTAATAAATAATATATAAAATTTATTAATAAAATTATATTTTTAATAAAAATATAAAAATTTAATATTTTTATTTAAGTAGGTACTATTTTAAATTATTAGAATTGGTCTAATAACAAAAAATTTAAAATAAAAATAATTTAACATAAAATTTAAAATTTAATCTTCATCATTTTTTATATTATACTAAAAAATAAATACTATTATAAATATTATAACATATTCAAGAGGATATCTAAATCCTCAAATTTAACTTTATTCTTTACAAATTGAATATATATACAAGATCAAACAAGTATTCGTATATTTAAATTTTATTATCATCTTAAATATAAAATAACATACAAAAAATTATATAAGAATATATTATAAAATTTTAACCTAAAAATAATACAATAAAAAATTATTTTAATAAACTTATTAAATAAACTGAAGAACGTATTAAATGATTATAAATTACTTTTAAAATTTTGCAAAACCCTTCCAAAATACTCAAAAAACGTGCCTCCAAATTCTTTTCAACTCAGTTCAGTGTTTGTTTGAACCCCATTCGATGCTACTAATATAAAGCAAGTATTCCTTCCTTTCTCTCAATTAATACATAGACAACTTAACCGCCATAACCTCCTTACCTACTGCGATCCACAGTCGTTTTCATGTCCATGTTACTTGTGTACAATACGCCACCACTTATATCTTGTATACTTGTCATGTGCAACAGTGGTTATCTGTCCATTTTACAACAACGTAATGTGTAATCCATTGAAAAACAAAATAGTATCATTAGGATCTTCAAAGCAACTGTAATTGTTTAAAATCATTGAAAGAGATGGTAAATGAAGTTCAAAATCAAACAACAAAATCGTATACCAGAGAAAAGTTAAATTAATTAGCTCTCAAGAAAAGTGTCTTGAATTAAGAACGCATCAAGAAATTATTGCCTCTTTCTGAGCATTATTCTATTCGAACTATGTTATGGTTCAAGTATCTGAACCGACAAATCTCATCAAAAAAATCATCAGCACTACTATGGCAGCTCTTCATCTCAAGAATCTTTATAACCATGGTCCTAAGACTTTTCCCATACTTGAGCAAGGATTCTAGAGTACTCATTTTCTGTTCAGCATTGAGAGGCGACCTCACTGTGATCACAACCTCCTCCAAAAACGGAATCACAAATCCTGAATCCACCTGTAAAATATCTTCATTAGATGGGAGATAAAAGAACGCCTCAATCAGATACGTAATATCAAAGTTATTGTGAACTTACATGTTTCAGACTGTTTTTCTGGCATAGTGCTGCAAACATGGCTCCATGAATATCAAATTTTTGCAGCTTTTGATGACTGTTGAAAAAATCAACAAAATCAATCTCTGGAAAGGGTTGAAGGGCGTCATAGTCCCCAGTGAATTCAACCTTCATATAGAGATGTTTCACCTCACTTGCCAATTTCAGCATTTTGCATATCGCATCCCAGCACCACTGGATTCCCCTCATACACAGGAACTCCAGAGCTGTCAGATTTCCAAAATCAACCATATATAGTCTCCCTAGAAACAGACAACATGAAAGAAAAGTAAATTAAGCAGAAAATACCGAAAAGACAAACTCTAAAGATTACTTGGAAAAAAGGAGGAAAACAAAACGATGAACAATGTCATGATCCAACAATTTCAAACGTGATTTTATGTTATATATGTAACCCGTCTAGGACCTAAATGTAAACCACTAGGTCTATCTGTTTTAAAGTTAAGTAGAAGATGTGATTGAAGCGTATCCCAAAATTAATCTTAACCATAAATTTTAATTAGAAGGTATATTTTCAATTGAAGAGTGTAAAAATTGATTTTATAACAATAAAACAAACAGACACTGGGTCATAAATGCAGCTATACCATATCATGATCCAACAATCCCAAAAATTTATGCGGTTAACCAAGAAAAGTAACTGATTTTATATTGAATTCCTAACAGACAATAACAAATATATAAACACAATAATCATTTTGACCAGTTAATTACCTGCGCTGTTGGATATGGAAAGTTCCCTCAGATGCTTGGTTTCAGGGACTCTAATCCAGCTACAGCCTTGTACCTCTAGGGATTCAATTTTGGGGGAGGTTAAAGTAAGAGAACAGTTCCCCATGCCATAAAAATCTAGCTTACACTGCTCTAAATATGGCAAGTCAATTGAGACAGATCTAACCCCTTCACATCCAAGCAGTAACAGCCTGGTAAGAAACGGACAGGAGTGAAGCACCACAGTCAACACAGGATCCTCCAATCTTGCACCAATTATTTCAAGGTTCTTGAGGTTTGGAAAGACATCCCATTTAGGGGAATGCACCATTAACACACCCCACAGTTTCAGAGACTCCAAGTTCCTTGCTGCACCAACACAATCCAATTTTGAAGGGCTTTCATGGAAGCCCTGACTGTGAGCAAGATTGTCCATTCGGAGCTCAAGCTGATGAAGTGATAGACCCACAAGTGAGAGCCATGATGCAAGTCCAGCAGGGGAGAAAGGGCTGTACACAATTAGCTCTTCCAAATGCACAACCCTTAATATCATTCTTTTGATAATGTTATCAGGACTTTCACCACCAAAAGAAGAAGAGCTGTCAAATGAGCTGCGAGGAAAGTATAGGGTTCTGATGTAGGGCATGGAATCCTTCCACCGCTTGGAAACACAATTGCAAGCTGCCACATCCAGAGCATTTGTCATATGGGACAGGATGTATTGGAGGATGGCATCAGGGAGAGAATCCATATCTGAGGGAAAGAATCAAACAGAAAATTGTTAGTATGCAGACAGATTCAGCTTTATTTTTCAAAATCAAAACTATGCAGTTATGAAAATTTAACACAATTGGTAGCATCAAGCACAAGTATTTGGAATTGTCCATAAACCTGAAACAAACTTCTTCATTTCCTTCTTTAGAAGGATCTTACTCTCTCAATCTCCCTCAAATTTCCAGGTATCCTGTGACTAAAAAAATGAGAAAACATCTAGAAAGCTCAATAGATGGAAATTCTGATTAAACAGTGAATTTTGCAACCTAATTGCTAATTTAACTATCGACACAGAGAAGCCAAATCCCTAGAAGCAGAAGAACAAAGGAAAGACTTGATTATTTTTTTATTTTTTCTAAACGGAGCACTAACTGCAAATAATAGTTTAAATTAAAAATATATAAGAATCCTGATTCCTAGGTAGCATAATGGAATGCAGGAGAAGAATAGCGAGATGGAATGGGAATTGAAGAATGAATGTAGTTCCAGTTAACGTGCATTGAAAAACTACATTTAATTAAGCATTGATGTGACCGGAATGAAATGGATTGAGAAAGCAGAGAGCGAGTGTGTGAACGGAATGCAGACACAGAAGAACTAAGGAAGTGAGAAAGCTTACCCAATAGAACATGAAAGGTGTGGGTGCGAACGCCGAACCTTCTTTCTCACACTTAATTTGAAAGAAAGGGGAGAAAAAATAAAAGCGGGAATTTGAAGAGGAGGGTTTTGATTTGGTATTTTGAAATTTGAAAAGCATTTCCTCACAATACTTATATTACATTTATATTTTCTTTCATCCTTTTCATAAATAAGTATTAATATATTTTATTTTAAATATAAAAAATATAATATTATTTTTAATTTATTAAATAATAAATCTTTTTATATTTTTATTTTATTATAAACTTTATATTAACAATATAAATATATCTTTAGTATTATTAATTTAAATTTGTAATAATTTAAAAAATATATATAAAATATTAAATATTTAACACTTATTGAATCTATTATTTTTCTACGCGTCTATCATTACTAAATTTTAACACTAACATAATGTGTTATATTAAATTTTATTAGATGTTGAAATCTTTTTCTTCTCTTTTAGTTAAAAGTTACAAAGATAGATATTATCATTTTTATAAATCATGTCAATACTCAAATTATATTTGACATAATTAAAAGTCTATAAAACATTATTATTAATGGAAGATAAAAGGTCATGAAAGACATATATTCTAAGTTGAAAAATAGAAGATAGTTTAAATTAAAATTTCTCCTCCATGCTTTTAACTTCAAATTTAAAAAAATCAAGTATACAAACAAAACAAAATCATTTTCCTTTACCAACATGAAAATAAAATAAATGTTGAATGAATTTTATTCTGAACCTATGTATGAAACATACTTTCAAACATTAATATCATTTGACTTCTAATATTACAAGACACTTATTAAATAGCAAATAGATAATAAATTGATACATTATTTAATTTTATTTTTTCGATTTAACATTTGATGTATATTCTTTCTACATTTTCATTGATTTATTCTCAAATTATTATTTATTAGGCTACACTCCCACGTATGCCTAAGGAGTAAAGACGTTCCCATACAATGTGACAATATTATGACCTTTCAAATGATTTGAATGCGGAAATTGGGTACTTAATGGATGAGTGATTATGATTTTTGTAACTTTAACGAAACCAACCCCTTACCTTTTCCTCCTATGCAAAGAAACTTGATATTTACAATTTTATTAATTGTTTTTACATCCACTATCTTTTAAACAATTATTACTTTCTTATATTTTAGTTTTATATTTTCATTAATTATATTTCTATATCCACCACATATTATATAAGTTAATTTATATAATTTTACTATTTATGATAGATGAATATATATTTTTAATATTTTATTTTTATTTTTTCTTAATAACTTATATATATATATATATATATATATATATATATATATATATATATCAATGTCAATTATATTTACAATATTAATGTCAGCACGGATTGAACTACTCGTTTCGAAATTTAAAAAGTATCTGCTCACAATATTTACGTTTTATTTATTTATTTTTATTCTTTTCGTAAATAAATTTTAATATATTTTATTCTAAATATAAAAATATAATATTATTTTTAATTTATTAAATAATAAATCTTTTTATATTTTTATTTTATTATAAATTTTATATTAATAATATAAATATATTTCTGTATTATTAGTTTAAATTTTTATATTATAAATAGTTTTTTATAAAATTAAATTTATAACATATTAAATTTTTAAATTTTTTTATTTTAATAATTTCGTTATTTTTTTTTATAAAAAGAGCAGAAATGTTTTCTCTAAATATAAAAATACAAATATAAGAACTGCGCTTTTGTCTCTGCATTGAGTCAAGTCCAGTTCACTTAAAAAATAAAACGAGCCAGCTTTCCTTTTGGGGTTTTTCAAACCCACAAAAAAATCCACGCATCATATTTTTTTCCTTTAATGTACCACGCATCTTATATAGGTTTTTAAATATTTTTATGACAAACCTAATAACATTTCAGAGATTAGTATCATATTAAGTTTTTAAAAAATAATTAAATTAAGCGTTGAATGTGGTAATGTTTTAAATAAAAAAATAGTGAACATATAAACAAATATTAAAAATTTTATCAACACTTTTGATATACAGTAAAAAAAAACTAAATCTAAGATATTATACAAATTATTTTAAAATTTTTATTATTAAATTAGTTTTAATAAATTTATCATCATTTAATGAGATTTAAACTATGATCTCATATAAATTATTTTATAATAATAATCTTTTTATATACAAATAGTGTTATATATTTATCCAACAACTAATAATTTTTAAAATAAAACAAATAAAACAAACTAAATGATAAATGTAACATACTATTTGTAAATGTAAAAAGTTTTTCTATTATTTTAATCTTTTATCGTTAAACCAATTTTAATAGCTTGGTTTTTTAACATTTTAATTCTTCATATAACTATAGTAATAATTTAAATTTTGAATAGAATGAATTTAATAATAATTAAAATATTTAGAAAATTAACATAGAGATACGTTAATTCTTAATGAATAAGTTGAGGATTTATCTTCTTGGTTCTAAATTTTATTTACTACTTTTATATTTATCTTAAAAAGTTTATGATCAAATGCCTATGTTTGATTTGTGGTTGGAAGCTTTTTAATCTGGGATAGATATTTTGCAAGTACAATAAATTATATTGGGCCACTTCATTTATCTAAAATTGATGATGTTTAGTTAGGATTATGAAGTTTTAATTGAGGAGATTCAGACCTTCCTTTTGTTTTTATTAGAAGAAATATGAATGGTAATAGTTAGATGTTTAGACCTTTACAAAAATTATTAGCAACGTTTAATGACTTGAGTGGTAATGGATTTGGATTTATTTAAAAAATATTTTTAGTTTGAGCTTTTTTAAAGAAAATAAATAAATATAGATGTTTTAAAATCTTTTTAAATAGGATTAAGATCTTTTTTAATAAAAAAGTTAAAGAATGTACCATCATAAAATCACAATCATTAAATAAATATTGGACAATTTAAACTTTTAATTAATGTTTGGAATGTTTAAAAAAAATAGTTAATTTTCCATTTCACCACTTTACATTCTACAATTTTCTCAACTAAAGTCTAAAGACGATCTTGATCCTTTTTGGAATTCGATTCAACTTAAATTAGTTAATTGTAGTTTAATGTTGTTGCCTTCAATTAATCTTAAAAAACACTTATTTTGTTTTCTTTATTTTTTCAAGTAAAAAGTAAAAAAAAATTATTTCTATTTATCTATCTATTTAAATATGTAAAATAATATTAATTATTTTTTATATATGTATATCTTTAACAATAAATTAAAATTATAGTAAATAAAAAGAGACAGAAATAAACTATATAAGGCATAAATTAAAAAGTAAATAATTTTTTTTTATAAAATCAGCAATATTAACAATTATATATATTCTTTCTTCATCTAGACAAATAAAGTAAGAAAAACCTTCGCATCTAATAAAATATCTAAAAATTAAGTAAGGAAAACACAAGCATGCATAAAAGGCAACGGGAAAAAAAAATTATACTATTTAATATTTTATTAAATAATTTTTATTTAAAATATAATATATATATATATATATATATTTAAAATAAAAATAAACATCAATTATAAGATTGCATATCAACAAACATTTAATGTTTTTAAATATTATTAATACAATCATCGTATTAATATTATAATTTTATTAGTTGAATTGATAAAATTAAATGTATTTAAAAATTATATGGATGAGATAACTTTAAAAGAATCACTTGTAGATTCAGTTAATTTTTTATGCATAATGTATATGTGTATCAATGTATATACGTTATAATCAAATGATATAATTTGTTAAGTTTAGTAAAATAATATTTCTAATAAATTTTTTTATCAAAAATAATTTTTTTATTAAATTATTACTTTGAATTATATTATCACAATGATTATATATATAAAATTTTATATAATATAAATGTTTTGTAGATATATAATTTAATTATAGTTATTTATTTATATTTTAAATAATATGTCATACATTAAACAAATAATAAACAAATATCAATTAACTTTTAAGTTATATGAAATTTTGTATATTCAATTTATTCTATGAACAATTTTTAAATTCAAGTTGATAAAAGATTATATTAATATCATTTACTATTATATATATATATAAAAAGGGAAATATGCATGTACAACAAACTAAAATTGATACATTCTTTCCATAATTAATACATTTATGTTATCTTTAGAAGTTGATGTTTGTTTGGAAGGAGAGAAAGTGGAGAATATTTGTTTTTTTAATAAATATTATATATTGTTATAATTTAAAAATAAAAAATAATAAATTGATATACTAATATAAACTCTACTTCTATAAATATATAAAATACTTTAAATATTATTTATTTTTAAATTTTCAAAATAAAAAAAATAAATTGATATACTAATATAAACTTTATTTCTATAAATATTATAAAATACTTTAAAATTAAAATTTATCCTCTTCTTTCCTTTTCTTTAAGCTTAACTCTCAAATATATTAATAAAAAATTTAAATATTTACTAATATTATTGGACCAGCATTTATCCACAACTAAAACAAATTTTAATAGAAGATTCCTTTAAAATAATTTATTAAGACTAGCTATTGTAATTTTTTAAAAAATTATCTTTGAATAATTTGGGATGAAATAATAATTTTCTTTTTAATTAGCAATAAAGTTAATCTATTACATCCTTTTTAAGATATTATTAATTTTAAGTAAGATTTGAGTAATTTTAATTTTAAAAACCTTTTTTTTAATTGAATCAACAATCAGTACATAAAATTGTTAATTCTATTTTATAACCAATATATGAATTTTCAAAAATAAAATAAAATCTTATGTAATTGAGTATTCAATTAGTGTTTATTTTTTACTTGTATAATTTAGTTTAAAACTTTTAATTGTAGCTATAAATTTAATCCATGAATATTTCAACAATCAATTATGTTAACTCAACCCAATTCATATGAGTTGACTCATAAACCTTTTTTTTCTCTTCATTTTTTAAAATTATTTACAACCACATATTTAAGACCTATTTGTTTTATAATTATAAAATTAATTTTTATATTCTTTCAATAATAAAACATATAGTTTAATAAAAATATACGATTCGGATCAATGTATACATCTTAAAAATAACTTTAAACCAAACGAAAACATATTTGATGGTGTCATTATCCAAGCTGCAAGTGCAGTTTTTCATAATATCGAAGTTGGAAAAAGGAGTGATATTATTGATTCATCTTACAAGTGGGATAGACAAGAGGTTAGAATTGATGTAGAGACAGAAATTGTTGATTGAAATCCATTAAGTATTGAAGACAAGGATGTGGAATTTCCTTTGCAACTTAGCAAGTGCTACAAATATGGTGACATAGATCCAGCGGTTGATGTCGTCCAAGAAAAGGAAATAAGCATACCTCCAAGATTTAATGATGAACAAGGAGCCCCAGAATAACCAAAATCCAGTGAAAAATCCTACACCGAAGCTTCTAAATAATGCATATATTTCCAGATCCACTTTCTTGTCTTCATCATGCTTCCCATCACTCTCATTGTATATGTTACCTTCCCTGTCATTGCAATGCATTTCTTCAAATGAATTGTGTGTGGGACAGTTTTGCGTGAGTGGAAGACCACAAAGGTGTGGATTACCTTCATAGGAAGACATGTCAAATGATTGAAGCTGAGTGCCAAATGGAATTTTCCCAGACAAATGATTGTGCGATAAGTCCAACAAAGCGAGGAAAGAAAGACGAGCCATGGTGGTGGGAATGGCACATGAAAACTGGTTCCTTGACAAATCCAAAGATTCCAAGTGAATGAGTTCACCAATACCGGACGGAATGGAACCTGACAACTGGTTTCTCGACAAATTGAATGCAACCAATCCAACTAGCTTGGTAACTTGAATAGGAATGCCTTCTGTTAACAAATTTGATGACAGGTCAATGAGCTTCAAATATGGAAGTATTCTCGAATTTCCAAAATTGACTTGTCTTCCCTTCCATGCTAGAGATAGATGCTCTAAATAGGTGATATAAGGATCGTATACGAAACTTTCGCTGTATTCCGTAGCCATTGTGTCAAAGACACAACTTGGAATTGCACCTGTCAGCCGATTCTGGGAAAGGTCTAAAAAGGATAAAGACTTGAGTAGGCATAACGTTGTGGGGATATTTCCTTCAAACCAATTCATACTTAAGGCTAGTAGCTTTAGCATTTGCATTTCAACACCAATCCAAGAGGGTATGGTCCCCCAAAATCGATTAGACCCCAAAGTTAAGACAATCAACCCATGACAACCTTTTAGACTATCTGGGATTTTTCCAGAAAGATTATTTCTGTCCATAGTCAAGGTGTTGAGACTTGTAAGGCTACCAACGGAATCTGGAATCGAACCACTGAAATTGTTGTGTGCCAGGTCCAGAACCACCATCTGTTTCCCATACGTCCAACAGTCTGGTATGTCTCCTGACAAATTATTTGAGGATAAATCCACTAAACCCAATGAGTTATTCACACCCAATACCTCACACACACGTGACATATTTCCGTAAAATGAATTTTTTGCCAGATTCAAGATCCTTGTGTTAGGAGGTAAATGGGGCAGGGCACATGAGAAATTGTTGTTGCTCAAATCAAGTGTGTCAATTTTGAATTTTTGAGAAAAATCATGCCCACACCCTCTTAGAAAATTGGAAGACAGGTTTAGGTACTCGATGGAAGGAGACAAATCCCAAAACCAATCTGGCACGGTGTCGGAGATACCTGCTTTTGATATATCAATATGGGACAATTTCTTCTGTGTTTGAATCCACTTTGGAAATTGAGGGCCCAGCTGACAATTCCCCAAACCTATGATTTCAAGTTGGAAAGGAGGCACCCAGTTTTTGCTCACATTTAATCTTATATGGTTAAAAGATAGGTCCAGCACCCTGAGACCTTTCAAGTTAGCTAGATGAGCTTCGGTGATGTTGCTCTCGAACTTGTTCTGAGCTAAATCCAGCACAACCAATTCCGGAAGCTGGACAAGGCTTCTTTCCAGTGAACCATTTAGTTGATTGTTTGAAAGATGCAGCTCCTTCAAACATGGATTTGTTCCAGGTCTATTTTGGCTCAATGTTGATGGTATTGAACCAAAAAGTTCATTGTATGATAGATCAAGTGTTACAAGAGATGTTAGCTTCACAATGGAATCTGGTATTGAACCTTGCAATTGATTGTTTGATAGGTCAAGATGTTGAAGTTTAAGACAATTTTCAAACAACCAATCAGGTATAGTTCCGGTGAAATAATTGAAAGACAGATCAAGTGTTACAAGAGAATCAAATTTCCCTTCTGGCAGAGAATGAGGCAGGATGTGAAGTTCACAACTTGATAAACGCAATGTTACAAGAGAAGGCAGCATGCCAATGTAAAGAAACCAATCATTTGCATTACTGCTAAGATCAACTTCGCTTAAATCAAGACTTGTTAAGGAAGAAAATCCATGAAGCCATTTTAGATCATTCATTTTTAAGCTGTTACCCTTGCCACTCAAGTCAAGTGACTCAAGTCGAGAGAGATTTACAAGATTTTCATAAAGGAGTTTTCCTTTAAAGTTGGCATTTGATAGGTCAAGGTGTCTTAAATTTTTCATGCTACCAATAAAAGCAGGAACTTCATATTGCATGAAATCATTGCCACTAAGGTTCAAAGTACTTAAATAAGGCAAATCGAGCAAAGAAATTAACTCACCCTGCAATTTATCTAAACTATTTGCACAATGGAGATTAAGTGAGATAACATGACCTGTGGTTGTGTTACATTCAACTCCTTTCCACTGGCAACAATCCTTCCCTTTTGCCCAAGAAGATAGACGATTTGAAGGGTCTTTCAAGCCACCCTTGAACAGAAGAAGAGCATCTGCTTCACTGTTAATGCACCGGGCATTGAACCCTCCATCGCATACAACATGCCTCTGGGTTAGAAGGCATACAATTGCAATGAATTCTGCTAAACGTTGAAGGAATCTTCCCTGCACAATCATCTTCATTGTCATGATTCTTAATTTTTCATAGTTTTCCTGAATGTGCCCAGCTATTTTATAACCGTTACTTCTGATCGTTTAACGTGAAATTCACTCAAGATGTATCTCAAAGTCAATGCAAGTCAACACAACCTTTTAGTAAGTTACTACAAAGTTTCATCCCTCATTCCTCATTTGTCCCGTATGCCTCTGGAAATCTCTATCTATTCCAAGTCTAGTAAGTCAAGTCGTCCCTTCTTTATGATTTGTTTCAGTCTTTTATGCAGTCAGCATTGTTAACTCGTTCAATTGGTGCAACATATGCGAGTAATGACTCTTGTCATGTAGTAGAAATGATTTTGTTTGGGAGAAATACATGTAGAATTTGAATGCTTTCCCAGTCATGTAGTAAATTACTCATGTAGTATTTCTCATTATTCATAGTAGAAAATATTATGCGAGTAATGACTCTTGTCATGTAGTAAAAATAGCTTTGAGTTCGAAGGCTGTGATATGGTGTTCCTGGGAAAGCATTCAAATTATATAATAAAGGTAATGCCGTCTAGTCCCGGAATGTCTTTAGCTTTGCATATGATTGATTCTAATTTATTGCACTGATGTTATATAGAAACTCAAATTTATAGAGAAGAATGCCAAGTGAATTTAACAGTCCTTGCAGTATATATTAAATGTGGTTGTGCATCTTAAGTGGTGCCATTTTCTGGTAATTTTAGCAAAATAATGGAAAAATGAAAATAAAAAAAATAAGAGAAAGCACAATGAGATTGAGAATGGATTATTATTTGACCAAACAGCATGAGTTAAAACTAAACCTTTTTTCAACTTTTCTCTAAGCTAGGACAAATGATCTCAGTGAATAAAAATATCATCATAGCAAATTTGGTTCATTTCAAACAAGAGAAAAAAAACGAATAAAAAGTAAAACGAAAGGTTTTTAAGATCAGTGAAAGGTACGTAAAGTTGCACAACAAATGATCCATAGGATATCAATATGACAAAGTCGAGGCAAGGTATCCTTTGCCTGATTAAGCAAGGAAGCTTTTTTGGGATATCAGTGTTCTCTTCCTCACGTATTCTTCCACTGTCCTCTTTAATCTTACTCATAAATAACACAACCCTCCACATTACATCAAATGTCACATAATTAAGAGACAGAGTGAGCGCATCAGCAAATGGCTAATCCTTACATTGCACTGCTGAAACTCACCTCCATCTTAATTGTCATTGCCTCAGGTAATTATTCTAATCTTTAAATTTTGCCAACCTTAGTGAACTAAATGGAACAGTTAAAGCTTGTGTGTTTTGCTTGATTCAGTAAAAGTGAGGTTGGTCCTAATCCAATGTGTAGAGTTTTTCCTCTATTCCCAATTTTCAATATTCCAATTTGGATGAACATATAAAAAAGTCAATTAAATAGTCTTCCTTGGTTCATCCCTAATATAGTTGGGTAACTACTAACTATCATACAGTTTTGAACCAAATGCTAATTTCCTAAAACAAGGAGCTTTTTATTTTTGAAAAAATAATTTGATTTTCATAGATGGGAATTTAAATTTATGCTTGGTAATTTGATTGGCAGCACCTGAAGTGTGTGGAGGCAGCAAGGCTTTCACTCTAGTAAATAACTGCAAGGAGACAATATGGCCTGGGATCACACGTAGTGACAACCACAGTGGTGATGGCTTCACATTGAAGCCAGGGCAATCAACAGTTTATACTGCTCCTGATGGATGGAGTGGGAGGATATGGGGTAGAACAGGCTGCAACTTTGACAACAATGGCAATGGAAAGTGCCAAACAGGTGGCTGTGGCACCAATTTAAATTGTACAGGCCCTGGAAGCCCACCTGCAACAAGTGCTGACTTTAGTCTTGGTGCACTTGATTATTATGATGTTAGTGTTGTGGATGGGTTCAACTTGCCTATAGTAGTACAAGCTATTAATGGCACTGGTAACTGCAGCACTGCTGGCTGTGATGGAGATTTGAGGCAGAATTGCCCATCAGAGCTGGCCACAAAGGAAAATGACAAAGTCATAGCTTGCAAGAGCGCGTGTGGTGCCTTCAATACTGATGAGTATTGCTGTAGAGGGACTTATGGAAACCCTGCAACATGTTTGTCTTCAAACTACTCTAAAATCTTTAAACAAGTGTGTCCTGCAGCATATAGTTTTGCACTTGATGACCCAACAAGTTTGATAACATGCTCAAAAGCAGACTTCGTTGTGGTATTCTGTGGAACAAGGTAGGTTTGTTCTTGACAAACACATGATTTGTGAAATGGAAACATATTCATAATTGAACGCATCATAAATATATACACAAGATATTCCTCATCATTCACCACTATTTCTTTCTATTGTTTTTGTTGAATGCAGGAATCAAACAGCATGCTCCTATCATGACAAGCAGATTGTATGTAATAAATCAAATGCTTATAAAGCCATACCTCAGAGTTTGTGGATCCTGATGCTCCCATTGACATACATGTTCAATTTAAGGATCATGTGGTAGCAAATTATGTATTTGAAGATTTTCTCAATGTTGCAATTAACTTCTTGTTCATCTCTCTGCACAACAACTTTGCTTCATTGATTTTCTTTTAGCCAAGCACAGACATAGTTAATTGAGGATGTCCTCAAACATTCACATTCATGTAAAAAAAATCCTTTTTTCTTAATTTAAACATTTCTTTTACTTTTCAATCCTAGCTACGGCTCAGACAATACATCGAGTGACATAACTAGAACCAATACAAAAGGTTACAATAATAATAATGATGATTTAATGATAATGCAGCATATTCCAAGTTTTAGGATTAAGCTTATTTCTTGTGAATTCAAATATTGAAAGAGAAACCGCCAAACAATTAGACTTGAACAGAACATGAAAAGGACAACTTGAACAAAGTGGGCTATGCCAATCAAATGATATCAAACATAATAAAGCATCTAAAACGCTCAATTTGCGTACTCATGGATGTATGTGAAGCTTTTTGCATATATTCAAAGTAGCATACTCCGAGTTAAGCCTACAGATGATACCTTCCTCTTTAAATCAGCATTCAAAAGAAGTGCAATATTTAATGCAATGAAAAATCACCTACAGGCTGATATTCTTTCTCTTTTCTGATGGGACCTGCAAAAAAAGAGATAAAAAAGGGACAGTGTGGACAAACAACCTCATCAGCCAAGATCTGTTAGCACATGTTATTGTCTCCTTCGGGGAAACACCACCAATATAGCATACTTCATTCCATATGTTGATTCCTTTAAAGAATGAAAAATGTTCAATGTTGTTTTAAACAAACTAACTCAAGCATTCCACACTACAAAGCCAAAGAGAGTAAAGCTAGTACATCCTCTGTATATTAACAATATAATTTTAACAAAATTTTATATCTTTAGATTTTATGTAAGCAATGTTGGAAAAAGGATCCACATCGTAACCTACTATCCAAGATAATTAATTGGTAAAAAGATGGTGTATATAAAGGATTAAAACGATTGTGACTTGAGCTTAAATGGGATAAGGAGGAGAATGGAATGATTGTATAAGATAACAGCATTGCTGCAGCCATGAAAACATCCCTGTGAATAAACGAAGCTCAGATTGCTATGTTGTTATCATTTTCATTTGATCAATACTTTTGGGTAGTGTGATGCCAAAGGGAGGGGGTTTCCAAAGGAAAGCACCATAATCATTTACAGACACACATGCTAGAGGAAATGAGTAGTGTTATTCTCTGCTACTTCTTCATAACCAAATATAGCATAAAGGAGCTTCCCAAGCTTCAATTTTCCGTTGATATAACTTCCTTGGACGAACACAATAATACACCAACTAATTCGTAGCTTGCATGACACCAGCTTTCATGGGTGTGCTTCATGCTGTGGGTTTGTTCACCCTCCTTAACTTACATAACTCATAATATTTCACCAATAAAAGACACAGAGAAAGAAGTAATAGATATAACAAGGATGAGAATTATATATAAAAAATTTAATCAATTAGAAATTATAGTAGGTAACAATCTATAATTCAGTGATATTATAAAAAATTATATTATTAATATATTTCAAATAAGTTCTTATAAGTTGTGTAAAAATTATTTTATATATAAGTAAATAATATTATATATCATAACAGAAAAATTCACTTTTATAAAATTTTAAGGAAAATGTCAAATTGACAATTGTATGTTTCAGAATCTTAACCATAACTCAAAATACATAATTTTTCAATGTAAAGAACAAGGAAATAAAATAGAAATAGCATTTTCTCAGGTCTTATTATTAACTTTATTATCATTTTTTAGTCATTTTTGGAAGTAAATCACTGTTTTTTTTCTTTCACATTCAAAAGCTAAAACCATATGAAGGTACCTAAGTCCGGAATTAATTTAGTAGTATATAAGTCTAGGGATCAAGATCAACATAGAAAAAATGAGGTTTAATTGAAAGTTTATAATAAATTTGAAATATAAAATAATTTTAAAAATTTTAAAATAAAATATTTAGTAAAAACTTGATTAAATTTGACCGATTAACAAGATACGATATCAGAATTTTAATTTTTTTTATTTTAGATAAAATTTAATATTTTGATTGATAAATTTCAATTAAAATTAATTTAATTGATTCAATTTATAAAATAATTGAATAAAAAATAAAAAATAATTTTTTTATATAAAATAAAAATAAGAAAAAATAAATTTGTTTAATTTTATTTTAAAAAGTAACTTATTTAACTAAAAAAACTAATATATAAAAATCTCACATAACCTAAACTAAAATGATAAAAGCACAAGAATAAACAAAATATAAAATGTTGCATTTGTGAATTGCTTAATGTATTTTGGGGAGATAATGTTAGAAAAGCACTTATACTGGTTGACACTGGCTTCAACACCCCATTGATCCTTTTTTTCATTTGCTAGTCACATTTTTGTCACTGCTCCAGATCCATTATTTATATAATAACTATGACTCTCTTTTACTATTGGGTAATATTTTAAAGAACAAAATCTCTCTAACTAAAGAATTTAACATGTGAATTGTGAGTGTTACTCCATTTGAAAGACTTCAGCCCCTGTTAGGTGTTAGCGCTCACTAAAAGCTGAAGTTTATAAATGTGAAGAATACTCAATATTTCATATATTTCAGGCCCTCCAAAATTCAAGTGGGTGATGAATACCTAAGGATAGGGTTATTTCTAAGAATTCCTTATCACTGTTGGATGGAGTCATTTTCAGCGCTTTTGTTTTTTTTTGGTATAAAGATTTTCTTATAAAAAATATTTATTTTTATTATTTAATAATAATATTTATATTTGCACAACATTTTTACATTTATTTCACTTTATTTTTTACATGATAAATGAGCTAACTTTTATAGCTTATTTAACGAGTTTATAAATTTGTTTGATTAAATTAAAGTATTTGATAAATATTAATAAAAATTGTGTCTTGCTTTAACATACATCAAAAGTGTTTACCTTTGAAAATTTTACATACAAGATATTTAGTCTCAAAAGTGAATAGGTGTGTCAAGATAATCCGGGAAAGTAATTATAATATTTTTTTTATAAAGCTTGAATAATGCTTCTATCTTGAACTATCTTTTAAAATGAGTCAGACTCATTTTTTATTAAAAAATAAAAAAATAGAGATGTACATATAAGACTAAAGATTAATTTTTTATAAAATACTATTTATTTTAAATTTAATAAATTGTTTTATTTTTAAAATTTAATATCAATTTAAAATTAATAAAAAAAAGTAAAACTATAATTGTCTAAAATATAATTTTGTCTACAAAATAAAAATAGAATTCATATAAAAATTACATAAATATACCTTTTTATGTGATTTTGTAGTTTTTAATTATTTTATCAATTAATTTTATTAAACACTCCTAATCTAATAAATTGACTAATAAATTTTCAAATCTCGTCTAGTAGCTAATAAGTTTTAAGCTATATAAACTTTAAACTTTCAATTAACTTATCAAATATAATTTCTATTTTTATATTATATTATTTATTATTAATTTTATAAAATTTGACACAAGTATTATCCACAAATAGCTGTGCTAGATCCTTTGCGGTTGTAAGCTCATGTGTGAAAGTATCATCTTTCCCTTTAATGAATAAGATTAGACGCCAAGGCATATGATTCATATGAATGAGGATGTCTTTCACCATGATTATGTAATAGAAAATGATTATTAATTTGAAACTTTTATAATTTTAAAAAAATACATATTGCTAGTTAAAAATATGGAACATTAAATGATATTTACCAGTAATCTTTTAAAAATGTGCATTTCTATGGTGATTATCGGGAAAAAAATTATATAGATGCAATATTATAAATATATTTAATATTATTTTTTAGTTAAAATAAAAAAAATCATTCTTATAATTTAATCATATAATAAACATTGATATTAAATATCAACAATCCTTATTATATGAGTTATTAAACTAAAAATAATATAGAAATATTTATAGTATGGTAACTGAATTTTATTCTATAATCTATATACCGATCGCCATTGTTAAGACTTGCTTATTAATTATGTCTAGACATTCAAGCTCTAATTAACTGACCAAACATCATAAAAGAATCCATTTACTAGTTGTAAATGAGATTAGAAATGTCAAAACTTTGAACTTATATATAAACAGTGAGTTGACAAATTAAATAATTAGCATTTGAGTGGGAGACATAGCAAGCCCATTTTGCATCCTCCTTTTGTAGCAAGTCAAAAAGCATAGTGAAATCACACTTCAAGCACATAGCAACTTAACAAGAACGGTCAAAGAAAGCCTCAATTTCTGCAACCATGCGCAAGATAATTAGTAGCAAAGGGTTACACTATAGGGACACACAAGTCTTTATCACATAAGAGAATAGGATAATATTGTCATAAATGTAAAATACATAAGTAGATATATACATGCAAATTGTACAGACAAAAAAAAATCAAGGAATTCAAAGTCTTTGAAAAAACAACAAAAACTCCCAAAATATTCCAATAGACCGTACAAGTCCATGCACGCTTATGCACCTTCTTTCTACAAAAAGCCAAGTCTTATTTCAAAACCCATTATAGGAAAAACTTGTTTCTTCCTCATTGTTTAGTCACAACCAATGATATCTCTTCTTCAAAATTCAACTAGAATTTCAATTTCCTTATGTTTTGTGTTTGCTCTACAGCCTCTTGGGTTTTTCAGAGGCCTTGTTCCATAGCCATTTTGGCATTCTGTCCACCTCCATTAATAATTAATGGGTTTTTTAGAATGAACCCACATATAAGGTAACAATTGGAGGTGAACAGTAGGCCAAACAGGCTCTGTGAATCTGTCTCTGAGAAACCCCCTTGAGGGCTCAATTCTCTTTCATATCTCTTCTAAATAATCATCTTCTTCAGATCCAATGCATGATCTACTAAGCCTCCCTTTGATCTCTGATCATTTGGCAACTTCTTTTATTTATGTATCTGAGTTTAATGGGTTCTCATTTTGCATTTTTGCAGGTTCCTACTAATCAGAAACAACATGCTTATGTCCCCTTTCTTTGATGAAAATACTCTATACAAGGAAAGCAAGAATGCTTGATGAAAATATTTATTATATGCTTTGAAGGTAATTGCTTAACTATCGTTTGCTTGTGAAAATATATTTTTTTATTTTTAAAAATTGAAAAAAAAAAAGTAAAAATCTTGAAAAATTATTTTTTAAAAATAAAAACAAAAAACTAAACAATCCTTTAATTTTTTTGTTTTAATAATAAAGGGTGAAAGTCAATTTTCCTCATTAACTTTGACACGTAACTTATTGATCATACCCTATTGCTTTTTCAGATTTTGTTTTAATTTTGTGGTGTTAACTTAAGTCAACCACCTCAGTTGAACTTGAACGTGAATAAGTATATAGTTTATTTATTTATTTACTTTTTTGTTAGTGTGTCCTAAACTTTTGTCTTGCCTTTGATGGTAAGATTGCACCTTTTAACAAGTTTAAACTTTAAAGTGTTATGGATAATTGCATGTGCCTCCACTTGTTTAAAGTCCATTGGCTACTAGAAATATTTTGAGACCAAGGGCTGCGGTTGCAGCATTGGATTCCTATAAGCATTAGAGTATAATTTAGACTTAGCAATGCTATTTGAGGCCACCATTATGAGTTGTAGTGTTTCAAATGAAGACCCAATTTCTTCCCTAACTTATCCACATAATGCACTCATGCTCAGCTAGCAGCACCACCCACCAACAACAACAAAAAAGTTTATTATGTCAGTAACATCAATTCTTCGAAAATGGGAGAGGAATCTATTAGTGCCCTTTAGAGCTGACATATTTCAGTCAGCATATCACCATCTGATGCAACAATGGATAAATCTTCTGCCTCTCAGATCAGAAATAAACAGTTTAATTTCTCAGTGTAGCTACCATAAATATAATGTATTGCAACTAACATAATGATTATGATTTTACAAAACCTTGCCTAGATCTTTGTTCCTATGACTTTATATATTTCATACTTTAATTTGTTTTGGCGGGACCTTCTCACCTTTCATTTTCTTAGACACTGGTGGTCAGGCCAGAAAGAAATTAATGACAGGAACTTCCTAATTATGTTAAAGTGTGGAATCATTACTTGATTATGCAATTGCCATTATGTTTTAGAAAGATATTAAAAATTTGGTCCCCACTTGGCAGGTTCACGAATTTTATATACTAGGGAAATTAACAAATGACCTCAAAAGTCTAAATTCAGCTTATCTTTAATTAGACTCACACATTCAGTTTTTCATTATATTTGATTTCATTGATCCTTAAGATATTCTGATGAAGGATTGTTTATTATTCATATACGACTCATCTTGCAAACTAGAGAAAATGCTCCTTCTTTTTTAGTTACTAGTGATGATTTATTTATCATGCGTCCTTAGGTTGGATCGATCTGATTTGAGAGAAACAAAAATATTTATAAAAATTAGGTTTCTAATATTTCAAACTAGACATTATAACTCATCAATATTCTTAGTTGAACTTTACTGGAGATGAAAATGTGTACTTTTAATAAACATAGCATTATTTTTTATATTTTAGGAAGAAATAACCTGAAAAATGCTTGATTCATATTGAGAGTTGTATATCTTCACATTTATCTAAGGTATTAAAATCAAAATGCATAAAAGAATAATGTCAACTAAACTGCATATAATTAGATAATAAAATATACGTATATAAATGAAGTGATATGTATATATGTAGCATTATTTTCCGTATATACGGAATTAGGAACCCAATCTTAATTAAATGTTTAAGAGATTTAATTATTTATCAATTATGTTAGATTTTAATGATATATGTAGCATTATTTGAAACAATTAAGATGGCAACATATTTTTAAATTAGTTCTGAGTGGATTCTTTTTGGATTAGCTATATGACAAATTAGGATTAGGATTGATTAATTAATATATAATGCCAAATATATTATTGGTTTCTTATATTATGTATAGTATATAGGATAATATATACTACTCCACACCTTGCAAAAGGAAAAAAGATTTCTCATCCTTTTGGATTAAGTTTCCATTTATCACTTGTTTACATTAACATTCTAAAGGGGTAGGAAAATAGTAAGTAGAGAATATTCTAATGTGTCAATGGAAGAGTTTCTCAAAAAAAATTATAAATTTTTTATAAATATTTTATATCTTATTTTAATATTTTTGTAATTTATTTTAATAAATTTAGAATCAACTTTATGTCATAAATTCTTATATAATAGAACTTTATCAAATAACCCTTTACTTAAACTATTCACCTAAACATAACTTTAATTCTCGCCCGTCCTTTAACTCAAATATAGATAACACTTTCCGGTATTTATAATTCTCAAAGTCTCTTGACGCCATGTCAGTTGAATTAAGGATGAATATATAATATGCTTTTATTATTCGTATTCATACAAAAAATATTCAGTAGTTACTATTTACAAAGGGCAGTCCCAGACCCAATTATAGATTCTTTAGTGCTTTCCAGCATGCGTGATTTTAAAGTCTCGGACAATGACATGCAGTGAGTAGAATTAAGGACGAATTGTGATGTTTATATAATTATCTTTATAACATATCCCACTTTTTTAATATAGATAAAATATAATATTCTTTTAAAATATTATTAAAATTAATAAGTAATACTTTTTTATATTTTTATAATATTTTTTAAATATTACTAATAATATTTTACAACATAAATTACATACAATATTTTTAAAATATTATTAAAATTAATATGTAATTTTTTATATTTTATAGTGAAATATTATAATGTATTCATAGTCGTACAGAAAGAAAGACAGTCTCAACAAAAGGTAAAAACTCCTTCCAATATATGGTTTGTTAATTAGAAATCGAATTTTATTTTTTGTTACATAAACTGATCGAGTGCTTGGCAATAATAAATAAAGTGATCAAGTTTAAATCATCTTCATGTGGGAAGTTCCAAAGCTAAAACAAACTTCAGCAATGGAAACGGAAGAAGTACAACGTAAATTAAGCAATTCTATCTCCAATAAATTTAAATCTATTAGTATAAATTAATTATCAACAAGGGATAATGTGGTTTTTTTCAAAATCAAAAAGGGTATTGTTGATCTCATGTGACACGTTGGAATAGTTATAATTTTTTGTTCTTTTTTTTTTATCGGTAATTTTGCTTTTGTTCGCTTGCGTTGCCCTCAGGAAAACACTAGCCACAGGCAGCTATATATGTGCGCTCTTCATAAATCATTAAGCATGGTTGAAACTTGAAAGGGGTCTCACATACACATGGAGTCTTAATGCGAGGAAGAGAGAGAAGAATATGGAGTCACTTCTTTCACTTTAGGCCTCTTGGTCCATTTCTATAATTATCACACCGGATGTGCTAATTAATTAAAGTTAGGGTGTCCCATATATGATCATATGCACCCAACATAAAAATTATAGAAGACCAAACCTTTTGTTATTTGTTGTTCACTTTTTGGCTTAACATGCCAACGCTGTTATATGGTGCATAGTGTAAGATATATTTTTACATTAAACAATATTTGTATATATTTTTATTTATCCTTAATGTTACTACAAAAGACTAAGCATAATTAATTAATATATATATATATATAAAAATTAAGTCATTCTATAAGTAATTTTAATTAAAGTTATTTAATTTAATAATTTTTATAAATAATTAAATTTTATTAATAAAACTGTTAAATTAATTAATTATATTATATAGATTATCATTAAATTTTTTTATAAAATTTAAAATATTTAATATTTTATTAAATAAATTTAAATTAACTGATATTATAAAATATATATATTATTTTTTAATTTAAATTTATTTTTTAAAATATCAAATATTTTTTAAATTTTATAAAAATTTATAAGAATAATTTATATAATATAATTTATTAATTTAGCAGATAAATTAATAAAATTTAATTATTTAAAAGAATTATTAAATAAAATAATTTTAACTAAAATTATTTGTAAAATAACTTGATTACTCTTTTATCTATATATATATATTGATATTTTTTATCTGTTTTTAATTTTTTAATTTTTTATAATTTATTAAATTATTATATATTTTTAAATTGATATATTTTATTATTTTTATAGTCATACTAAATATATATATATATATATAATATTTTTATAATAATAAAAATATTTTAATAATTTTATATCTCGAAACAATTTTTAAAAAGTGACGGATATTAGTATTCTATGTTTGTGTCGTTTCCATTTTTTAAAAGTTAGATTTATCTTTTCAACCAAGCTTAACTCGAATTTTTTCGTTAAAATAAGGGAGCATGTTAGGTATGTATTTTATTTTTTTTGCCATCTTTATATGTCTTCTTTTGTCAATATTCAAAGTCCGTCCAAATTTTTATTTTCTTACGTTTTATCATGGAGTCTTCGCAGCAAGAAATTGGCCTCAAATAATATTTAAAAAATAATTAAAATCAATTTTATATTCATAAGAAATTGTTATGTCTTTAAATTCCATCTTTTTTACCACAATTTTGACACTCAAGTTAATAACGCTAAAAGTATATGTAAAAAAAAGACTGTTAGGTTTATTAAACGGTTACTTGAATTCTGTATCAGACATGCATTAAACCGGCTAAACAAAAACGATTAAGGTTAAAATAAGCTTGTATGATTAGCCTGAGTGTCTGGCCTATTCAAGGTTAATTTAGAGGCTTGAGGTTAAACTGTTTCTTCTATAAATTTGTAAGTATATCAAATCCAAACCTTCCAAAGTAAAACCATTTAGTGTTTAAAATAAATTTGATTTTTTTTAGTGGAAAATGAGATTCATTAAAAAGGAGTACAAGGGTACCCCAATCCTTAATTAAGTCCACAAAAAAATTAGCACAAGGGATAACTCTTCAAGCGTTGAAGTGGCTAATACACCAATATGAAAAGGGGGAAAAGATTTGCCAAACATTTTGAAATATATAACAATCAAAAACAGAAAATGCATGCATATATAGCACAAATTACATATCAAGTGCAGATCAAAACTCAAGGACCAAACTTAAATGTGTAAATGTTTAATTATATAATATGTTGGTATAATATTTCAATCAACAGAAGTGTAGTGTGTTTTTCATCTTTTTGGTTGAATTTTAACGGTTGCTGAATTTATCTAAAGTTTTTTTGGTCTAAACTATAATATCTTTCATAGGAGACAATGTTATTGTTTTAAGCCTTTAATTTAACTATTTGTGATTGCCCATGCCTTACATGATTATCTTGAAATTCAATTTTTAATAAAAATAGTTATATATGAATAGATTTACGAGATGAGGGAACAGGCCAATCTAACAACCCTAAGGGGTGATAATTAATTAAATTGGACATGGAGACAAGACAAGCTTAATTATTATTAGTATGAAATCTGAAAGCCAAGTCCACTAATTATCAGACAGCATTAATGGCAATTTTCGTGCCAGACTCGCAATGACCAACAAGATTGCAAATGAAGTAATTTGGTCCCTTGACAAGCTTGATCTGATCACTTCCTGAAGTATAGGTTTTGGCACCTTTTGGGGTCTTGCATGTGTTGTAACCAGCTTTATTTACAGCCACCACATTGTGAGCCCCAGGGCTGTAGTTGAAAACTGCATGAGTACAATACATCATATGCCTAAGAATGTAATCTGAAGAGTCCTTGTAATTCTATTGAAAAAACAGTCATTAGGTGAATTATCTGCCACACACTAATTTTGAAAATATAAGAGGCATTCAGTTTGAAAAAATATTTTTTATTTTTATTCACAAACATATTATTTTATTTCTTGTTTCAAAATTTCTATACAAGAAATAGTAAAAATATTTTTTATTTTCAATATAAAATTTTTAAAATAAAATATAATTTTTTAAATCAAAAAATGTTTTTTTTTTTGGATCAATATAAACCCTTTTTCTAAAATCAATATAGAGAAAAAGGATACAAAGATACTAACCAAGTGTATCACCAGCCCTGAACCTCTTCCCTTTGGGCCAACCCACAGTGTTAAAGGTCCAACCATTTGCATCCCCAACTGTGTAGGTGGTTGCATGAGCCATCTCAGAGTGAAGCACCAACCATAATGATAGCATCAGAGCTACCATTGCACTGCCTCTTCCTATGCTCATTCTTTCTCACTTGCAATATGCTAGGCAATGTTTGAGAATGATACTAAAAGATAAATTTTGTTGTAATAAGATTGGTTATGAACATGATTTTATAGCCAAAGATGCTGACAATTGTAATGGGGTGGTTGAAGAATTTTGGGTCCCATCTGCCTCAAAAATAATGATTCAAAGGCATGTTTTGAGTTAGAGTCATAATGATTTTGATTTAGAGAGATAAATATTACACTCCTACCTTATAAAGTTGTTGTATTATGTTTTTTAGGTAGTTATCATTGTGTGTGAGCGCCCCCTGCTCCCCTCTAACTGGTGTAAATTTAAAATTTTACCTTCTAACTTTTTTGGGAAGTTTTAATAATTTCTTTATGCTAAAAATATCTTTACATTAATTGTTAAAATTAGTCCTTTGAAAATATGTAAATTATTAAGTGGGGTTTGTATCTTTCAATTTCTAACAAAACATTTTTATATATATAATAAAAAATTGAACTCTAATCGGTGTGTTTAAAAAATCAACTATCATTAATTATGTGGAACTTTATTTTCTAAACTAAACACCGTTTTAGTAAAATCATTTTCTAAATGAATGATTTAAAGATTTTTTTACAGAAAATAAGAAAAATAATACATAATTTTGAGTGGAACAAATTTATTGAATTGTCTTTATTAATTATGTTTTGAGAAAAAAATAATATATTTACAAATATTTAAGGATATTAATTAAAAAATAAAAATATTACTAATGTATTGTTTGCATAATTTTAAATATATTTCAATATTTTTTAATTTTTTAATCAATACTCTTAAAATAATCATTAATAAAATTATTAAAAATAATTAAAGATATAATTGAGAAATAAATATTAATAGTTTCCATCAATTCAACAAAATGCTAAAGTTATTAAATTTAATCTAATAATAAAGAATTAAAATAATCTAACAATAAAAGATTAAAATAATTTATATAAGATCATGAATTAATTTCATAATTTTCTTATAAAAAATTTAATAAATTGTTAGTGGCCATTTCTGTTTATTATTGCTGTTAAAAAAGAATGATCTAAAGTGGGAACGAGATTAGTGGCAAAAGTATTGGAAAAGCGGAATTGATTTAGATTTGATTCTAAGATTAATTTTCTCGAAAAGTATAGTTAGTGCTGCTTTATTTGTTTAATTAATTAATTACTTTTGTAAAAAGGTTATTAATTAAAAAAATTCAACTGTACACATAAAATAAAAAATATATACTAAAATAATAAAAATATTATAATAATGCATAACTATCTTAGAAACTACTTATTATTTTTTCTTTAGTCCATTAACCATGACAAGTTACCTTTTTCTCTTCCTTTTATTTTTTAATTTTTTAAGAAATAGACTCCCTTTGTCTAACCCATTGTTATAGACACTGGATATCAGTAAACAAAGGTAAGCCCAACTACCACTGTCTTCTCCCAAATGATCTTAACACAATGTTCTGATATTTAAACAAGTAAAAATTAATGAAACTGTACATAATTTTTTTATTTTTTTATATTTATTATTCATATATTTTAAAAATAAACTAAAAATAAAAAGAGGAAAGGTTTAAATAATGTATAATTGGTTTTTAAAATAAAATTTAAGTTTAAATTGTATTTATAAAAATCTTAAATTAGATTTTTAAAAATCTTAAAGTAACTGTTAATGTTCTTTCTTTTTTTTTCTTAGCGTTGTTGCTAATTTATTTATTATTATTATTATTTATTCAGTTTTTGATTATAATTTTATATTAAAATATCATGAATTAGCTTGTTTTAAATACTTTTTAAAAAGTATTTTCATTTCTAATGGATATTCATAAATACCCGTAGATCCATGCAGTTATTAAAACTTCATTTAAAACCTGTCAGGTAGGGAGCATTTATTACCTGTGCGTACCATATTGGGATCCATAGATTTTACGTTGTTAATAAATTTATATAAAATGAAATACCATCATTAAATTATAATTATATGTTAAATTATTTAATTTAAATACTGTAAATATTGAAAAAAATAATTAAATAGCTCTTACATTTATTATTTCAAAAATATATATATTTCGTCCATTAATTTTGATGTATATAAATAAATTATTAAATAGTTTTATATTAATCTTGAACATTATAGATATAATAATTTATACAATAAGAATTCTTAATTTAATAATTAATTTTTATAAAAAATTATTAAATAATATAAGACTTAATATAATTTACACTGATATAATTAATATAAATTTTTCTGCTATAAAATAATATAATTATAAATATTTAATTTATCTAAGAATTATAAATTATAATCATTAAAATATTATCATATAGTTTATATAACTTATAATTATTAAATAATATTTAATTCGTATTGGTATTATTATTATTATTTATTATTTATTAATTTGTATCATTATTATTTATTATTTTTGTTAATAGTATTATTATTATTATTATTATTTAATAATGTTATTATTTATTATTTTTATCTATTTTTATGTTTGTAACTATTATTATTTATTTTTACTATTATTATTAGTTTTATTATTGTCATTATTTATTATTATTATTATTATTATAATTATTATTTTTGTAGAAGATGAAAAAAGAAGAAGCGATTCTTCCTCATGTGATGATGGAATGACATGATAGTGAGAGACGATAATGAGAGATGATGGAATGGTTAGCTATCCTGAGAAAGACTATGTGAGTATATCACATACTCAGTAATACCATGACATTTTAAGTTTAACTGGGAAGTCATTGTAGCATTTAATACGATCACGACAAATTAGGATTAAATGACAAATGATAAAATTAAGAACTAATAAATTAGGACCAATTTTAAAAGAGACTAACAAAGTTAAAAGATTCAAATTATATTTCACTTAAATCAGGGTCGCATTTGCACATAAAATTATTACACGCATAAATAAGTTAACGAAATTAATGAAACGCTGAAAATCAGGCAGCATTAACGGCAATTTTCATGGCAGACTCGCAGTGACCCGGATAATTGCAGATGAAATAGTTTTGTCCTCTTCCAATTTTTATCTGATCCTTTCCGGACTCATACACTTTCGCTCCTTTTGGGGTCCTGCAGTTATCGTACCCTTCCTTGTTCACTACCACCACATTGTGAGCCCCGGGATAATAGTTGAACACTGAACCCATACACCAAAAATTAAATTTATATTTAACAAAATTAGATATATAAAAAAAATTAACAAAGTTGTTACAATCGAGATTTAAGTAAAGGCTTTTCTGAGATTGACAACTTAAGGTGACGTTTGTTCTAGGACAATATTTTTTTTATTTATTTAAAATTATTATCAATTTTTTATTTTAAAATTTTACACTACAAATAGTAAAAATATAAAATAAAAATAGAAAATAACTATTTTCATTTTCACTATTTTCTGTATAAAATATTAAAAATAGAAGATATTTTCGACATGGTTGAGAAAACAAAGCAGTTATTAAAACAATTAAAAGGAAATTATATAATAAAGATACGAACCAAGTGTGTCACCGGCCTTAAAATTCTTTCCTTTGGGCCAACCAACAGTGTTAAAGGTCCAACCATTTGCATCTCCAACTGTGTAGGTAGCGGCACGTGCAATCTCAGAGTGAAGCACAAAGAAGCAGAGTAGTAGCGCCCATGCACATGCACTTCCTCTTCCCATAGCCATGTTTTAGTTTGTAGAGAAGCAAAAAGAGAGATTAATTTGGTGGTGAATGGATTGGGAATGAAGAGGGTTTTATATAGAGGAATAAGGAGTGAGTGAGGGAAAGAGGGTGACAGCCAACAGGCTTAATGGGTAGGATGGTAGGACTCTTTGTCCTAAACATTTTGACCATCACACATGGGTCCCACAACTGAATCCTCCATGCATTATTTATTATTCAGATTTTGGAAGGATTTCTTTTTTTCTTTAAATATCTTTTAATAAATTTATTTTCAATAGTTCATTTTTTAAATAATTCAAATATTTATTTTATAGCATGATTATATTTTAAAAGTATTTAATTTTTGAAAATATTGATAAACTATAAAAAGTATATTAAAAAGTATATTATTATCATTTTTATTTTGTATAATTTTATAAATAGAATTAATTACGAGACTATTAATTAGTTTTTATGTATATATATCCTTACTAATAAATGAAATAAATTAAAATTATGATAAATAAAAAGAGATAGAAATAAATTATATAAGAGATAAATTAAGAAATAAGTAATATTTTTATAAAATCAATAATATTAGTTATACTTTTTAATTTATATATAATCTGTGATTTTTTCTATATTGAAAAATTAAAAGATACATAAAAAAACTTCACATTTAATAAAACATCTAAAAATCAAGTAATAAAAATAGAGAGATACCTAAAGGACATGTAAAGGAAGGATTGATTTATTTTATATAATTATATTTTATAAATATTAAATTTTTTAATTTTATTGTTGAATTAAAAAATTTATTTAAAATTTAAATATTTTATAAAAATTATACTATTTAATACTTTATTAAATAATTTTTATTTAAACTATAATATGTTATAAAAATTGAATATAAAAAAATTAAATCTCATAATTAATATTATTATTATTTTAATTTTAAATATTTTAAATTAATTTATAATTTAAATTAATTTATAATTTATTAATTTTTCAAAATTAATAAAAAATATATATTTTTTATTAATTTTGATGTATATAAATGATTATTAAATAGTTTTATATTACTCTTAAACACTGTAGATATAATAATTTATACAATAAGAATTCTTAATTTAATAATTAATTTTAATACAAAATTATTAAATAATATAAGACTTAATATAATTTATACAGATATAATTTATACTAATATAAATTTTTCTGCTATAAAATAATATAATTATAAATATTTAGTTTATCTAAGAATTATAACTAATAATCATTAAAATTTTATCATATAGTTTATATTTCTTTAATTCGTATTTTGGTAAATGAAGACTTTAAGCCTTATTTATTTTGTATTTTACTAAACGTTGTAAGTTCTCGAAATTTATACTCTTTTGAATCCTTTTCATAAGAATTAATTAATTAATTAATATTGGTGAAAAGTTGTTAAAATAATTAATATTATATTAAAAAATATTTAAATTGATAATATAAAAAAAATATTTCTGTCAATATAAATTTTATAATAAAATAAAACTTTGAATTAATAATTAACATATTAAAAATAAAATTATATTTTTTATACATAAAATAAAAAATTAATAATTATTAAGAACTGAAAAAACTACTTTACTACCCGGCACCGTTTATTCTTACCAGATCCATGACTAGCATATAGGAACATTAAATCATACGTGGCTTAAGAACATCACACGTAGAAGCATACATGACTTAAAAAATAAAAAAAAAATTATATCACACAATAAACATGAAAGAAAGAAAAATTACTAGTAAAAAAAGTAAAAAAGCAGTGATACGATGATCTTAGGCAACTCTCGTGTAGACATCAACGATTTTCTTCAACTTACCATGGAAACATTGTTGCATGTTTTTATAATCATGAGAATTCAACAAGAACTCAAACATGTCATTTAATTTTTATTTTTTTTTATCTTTATTATTGATGAATATATATTAAGTTTTTTGTTTAGCTATAGTTAGGAAAGTGAACATTCTGTTTAATCACACAAGTGTCAGAGAAGTTGTACACCATGTGAATAATAATTTTATTTTTGAATATATTGATAAAAATATTTGATAGTTAAAAAATTATTTAATAATTATTTTGAAGATTACAAATTACTATATCAAATAAGTTTTTTTTTTTTACAATAAAAACAATGCACTATATTAAAAATCTGTGCAGGAATGCCAGCAGTAATGCGATATTTTTAAGTTCATAAGAAATCATTCGTAACATTTAACTTAAAAAAAATAAGGATGAAATGACATAAGACAAAATTATGAATTAATAATCTAATTGTAATAAATTAGGATCAATTTTAAGAGAAAGAAAATTAAAAGATTAAAATGATAGTTGATTTAAATTAAAATATGAGGTGCAACATCCTGTTGTTAGCTCTGATAATATTATGGTTTTGTCATTATCTTTCTAAAATTAGGATGATAGATTGTTTTTTTAGATTAGTATGTTTTTGTTTGTTTTATCTATCGATGTATAACTAATCTCCAAATCACAGGGTTTTGGTGAAACTTATAATTTAACCAATTGAACATCTTTTCCTTTTTATGAATGATTCCGTGTTTCAATTCAATTGTGCAATTGTGTGTTCCTTATTATGCATAGTTAATTAATGAGAATTAATTTCTAAGTTAATTGGGGGATGGGCAATCATACCATTGTCTAATTAACAGGACTATAAGGTAAACTGAATTTAAGACTTAGAGGATCAATTGGAATGCTTGATTTCTAATCAGTTATTAAATTGACAAACATGCATGTTCTTTATGTTTCTCTTAATTATATACTTGCATGATCGTTGGATAGTAAATTAAGGGAAAGAATATTGCTATTGCATGATAATTTGACAGTGATAGAATGAAAATGAATAGTTAGCAATTGACTCAAATCATTCATAAAGAACTTGAGGTGAAAATGAGTAAAATTAAAAGGGAAATCAAAGTTTCTATGTCTCTACATAATTGAACTCGTATTTATGTCATTTTGTCTTTAAGTCGCTTGCTCTTATTTTGTTTCTTTTTATATTTAATTTAATTATTTTTAAACAAACATTTTTTTGGTAAGCTCAAAAATTAGGATTTAATATTTTGTAAGATAGTTAAAATAGTTTCTATGAAAATGATATTAAGAGTTTTAGATGCCCCTTTCAACCCCAAATGCACTTGCCCGTAGATAAAACTTTATACGCACATTAAACACATAATACCACCCAATTTCATTCAACCGATCAAATACCTTTTTAACAACATTACTATTTTTTACACAATTATATGTATATTTATATACTTGTTGTCACATATAACATAAATGGGAGCACCAAAAATGTTATAAAATATATAACAACTAGAATATAAATTTTTTTTAGAGAATAAATAAAAATCTAATTCAGTAATATAAAATTAATTTTTAGGTAACCTTCGTGTTCTTCATTATTCTGAAAGATAACTTCACATCATTTTGAAATGTATTTCGAAAAAAAAAATTGTAATGATCTATTACATTATTTGAATGTTAATTACTAACTAATACATATATAATGGTTTGTTCCTTTTACAAAGATAGAAAATAATTTTTTTAAAAATAAAATAGTATAATATATTATTATTATTATGAATTATTTTTGATAAAATATGTTATTTATTCTTTGTCTAAATGAGATTGGTTTTAGTAATAATATAATTTATTTACAATTTCTCTTTTTAATGATTTTTTAAGTTAAACTTTTATTAGTTTTTTATATTAAATATTGGGATTTATATTTAATAAAATTGAAATATTTTTTTATATCATTTTTTTAAAAATTAAAAATTTATTCCTGGAATCATGTAAAATATGAATAATATAGAAAATTCAGTCTATAATAACAAATATCCCAGTATCTTGAGATGTCTTTCTGAAATTTGTAAATTTTTTTACCACCTTTTTTTTTTATTTTTTATACTTTAAAAGAAATTTCTTTGACAAACTAAGTCAATACGTAGGTTCATCTTCTTTTAAGAAAGATGTGGTCAAACCAAAAATATTGAAGTTGTTAAAATTCCTTGAAATTGATCAGATAATTAGTTGAATAATAGATTAATTATCCAAGATTGAGAAAGAATAATCATAAAAACTTAAAATTTTGTTGAAAAAAATTGTTCATGAAAAATTAAAATATCTAAAAATAACAATACAAAATGATAATATTTTTATATTTACATGGTAACTAACAGATATTTACGTGATACATTCATAGTTGTTAATAAAAATGTATGGACGAACTAATCTAAAAGATGAATAAAAAATAAAGACTAACAGCTTAATTTTAATAAAATTATGAACAATTTTAAAATTTGTTAAAAAGTAAGGAACTAAAATAAGTAAAAAGGAGATAACTTTCGGCTAAAGGAGGCAATTTGCAAATAAAATTATTACACACATAATAAATTAACAAAATTAATGATACGCTGAAAGTTAGGCAGCGTTAACGGCAATTTTCATGCCAGACTCGCAGTGACCCGCAAAATTGCAGATGAAATAGTTTTGTCCTTTTCCAATTTTTATCTGATCCTTTCCAGACTCATACACTTTGGCTCCTCTTGGGGTCCTGCAGGTATCGTACCCTTCCTTGTTCACTACCACCACATTGTGAGCCCCGGGAGAATAGTTGAACACTGAACCCATACACCAAAAATTAAATGCATATTTACAAAAATTATATATATATATATATATATATAAAAGAATTAACAAAATTGTTACAATTATAATTTTAAGTACAGGCTTTTCTGAGATTGAGAAATTAAGGTGATGTTTGTTTTAGGACAATATTTTTTTTATTTAAAATTATTATCAATTTTTTTATTTTAAAATTTTATAATAAAATAACTATTTTCAATTTCACTATCTTCTATATAAAATATTAAAAATAAAAAATAAAAACAGAAAATAATTTCGACATCTATGTTGAGAAAACAAAGCAGTTATTAAAAAAATTAAATGGAAATTATATAATAAAGATACGAACCAAGTGTGTCACCGGCCTTAAAATGCTTTCCATTGGGCCAACCAACCATGTTAAGGGTCCAACCATCCGCATCTCCAACCGTGTAGGTAGCGGCACGAGCGATCTCAGAGTGAAGCACAGAGAAGCAGAGTAGTAGTACCCACCATGCACATGCACTTCCTCTTCCCATAGCCATGTTTTATTTTACAGAGAAGCAAATAGAGAGATTAATTTGGTGGTCTATGGATTGGGAATGAAGAGGGTTTTATATAGAGGAATGAGGAGCGACCGAAAGAGGGTGACAGCCAACAGGCTTTAATGGGTAGTATGGTAGGACTGTTTGTCCTAAACATTTTGACCGGATCCTCCCTGTGTTAATTATTATTCAGATTTTGGAAGCCTATGTGAATAAGAGAATCCTAGTAAAGCTTTTTTTTTTTGCTTTTTTTCTTTAAATATCTTTTATTAAATTTATTATCAACAGTTAATTTTTTAAATAATTAAAATGTTTATTTTATAGTCTGATATTATATTTTAAAACTATTTTAATTTTTGAAAATATTGATGAATTATAAAATGTAGATTAAAAAATATATTATTATCATTTTTCTTCTGTATAATCTTATAAATAGGACCAATTAAGAGATTATTAATTGTTTTTTATGTATGTATATCCTTAATAATAAGTGAGAAATAAATTGAAATTATGAAAAATAAAAAGAGATAGAAATAAACTATATAAGAGATAAATTAAAAAATAAATAATATTTTATAAAATTATAATATTAATTATATTTTTTAATATATATATATATATATATATATGTGTGATTTTTTTCTATGTTGACAAATTGAAAGATACATAAAAAAAACTTCACATTTACTAAAACATCCAAAAATCAAGTCCGGGTAAAAATAGAGACATATATACTAAAGGAAAGGACATGTGATGTGATGGAAGCATTGATTTATTTTATGAATATATTTTTATATATTTATTTTATTTAATTATATTTTATAAATATTTAATCTTTTTAATTTAATTATTGAATTAAAAATTTTATTTAAATTTTAAATATTTTATAAAAATTATACTATTTGATATTTTATTAAATATTTTTTATTTAAACTATAATATGTTATCAAAATTGGAGATTTAAAAGATTTTTAAATTTCATAATTAATATTAATATTATTTTAATTTTAAATATTTTAAACTAATTTATAATTAGTAATATAATTAAATTTATTTAAAATTTATTATTAATTATTTTTATTTTTATTTATAAATTATTTATTTATTTATTATAATTTTAATTTTTTATAATTAAAAAATTATTACAATTTTATTTCTTTCCATTATATATTTAATTTTTTTATCATTAGAATTTTAATTTTTAACCGTTACATATCTTTATAATATAAGTAAATATCAATTATAAGATTGCATGTCTATTAATTTTAATTTTTTAAAAAATCTGTTAGTAGAATCACCATGTTAATATTATACGGTTTATTAGTTTGTTTATTAGTTAATTGATAAAATTTAATATATTTAAAAAGATATGGATGAGATAACTTTGACAAAGAGTTGTGAGTACAGAGTTAATCTTTCATGCATACATAAACATAATTAATACATTTATTATATGTTCAGAAGTTGACGAAACTCGAGATTAATTTTTTATTTTTAACAAATATTACCTATTTTTATATTTTTAAATAAAAAATAAATTGATAGAC
Source organism: Canavalia gladiata (assembly GCA_037954105.1). NCBI lineage: Eukaryota > Viridiplantae > Streptophyta > Magnoliopsida > Fabales > Fabaceae > Canavalia > Canavalia gladiata. The sequence continues at coordinate 9,216,980 of CM075658.1, read as the reverse complement.
TAATATAAACTTTACTTATATAAATATTATATAATACTTTTAAATTAAAATTAAGATTTACTCTCTTCTTTCTTTTACTTTAAATTTAACTCTCAAATGTATTAATAAAAATCTTAAATATCTACTAATATTATTGGGCCAGCATTTATCCGCAACTAAAACAAATTTTAAGAGATGATCTCTTTAAAATAATTTATTAAGACTATTGTAAATTTTTTAAAAATTATCTTAGATTATTTGGGGATGCAATAATAATTTTCTTTTTAATTAATAATAAAATTAATCTATTAAATCTTTAGGGATAGAAATGAGGTTGGCTAAAGAGTGTTGGAACCCATCTATTATAAAAATAATGACTCAAAGGCATGTTGGGAGTTAAAGTCATGATGTTTTCATGATGTTTTTGATTTAGAGAGATAAATATTACACTCCTGCCTTATAAAGTTATATTATGCTTTTTTAGGTACTTATCCTTGTGTGTGAGTTTACCCTGCTATTGTCTAAATGGTGAAAATTTACAAATTTTGTCCTCAAAATGTTAATTTTTTTTATGAGCTAAAATATCTTTAAATTTATTGTCAAAATTAATCTTTTCAAAATATATGAATTAGTAAAGTGGGTTTTGTATATTTTAAGTTCTCACAAAATATTTTTATACATATAATATAATATTTGTATCCTGTTTAAAAATTCAACTATTTATTAATTATATTGAAATTTATTTTTATTTATTTTTTAAATAAGCATCATTTTAGTAAAATGCTTTTTCTAAAAGAATGGTTTTTAAGATTTTTTCGTAGAGAACAAGAAAACTAATAAATAATTTTGAGTGGAACAAATTTATTAACTATGTTTTGAAAAAATAATAACATTGAAAATATATTTGAGAATATTAGTTAAGAAATTAAAAACTTTTTTATTAAAAATATTATTAATATATTTTTTGAATATTTTAATATTTTTAATAACAATTTTTAATCAATATTTTTAAAATATTTATTAATAAAAAATAGTTAAAAATATAATTGAAAAGAAATATTAATAGTTTCTATCCATTCAATAAAATGCTCAACACGTGAAAGATTAAAATAATGTGTATAATATTATAAATTGATTTAGTTGTTTTTATTATAAATAAATTTAATAAAATATTAATAATGATAAATAAATATGAAAATAAAACATTGTTAAATATTTATAATTTGATTTATTTAAAATTTAATTTAATTTTTATTAATAAATAGATATATTAAAAAGTTTTTTTTAGATAAATAAGTAAAATTTAAATTTATTAAAAATTTTATTTAATCTATTTTAAAATCTATTTATTTTTATATATTATATATTTATATTTATTTTAATATATTATATTTATATAATATTAAAATATTTATATAATCTGTTAAAAAATATTTTCTTAATTTTAAATAAAATAAAATTTATATTTGTAAATTTTTTTATATTTATTATAAAATTTATGTATATTATTTTAATTTTAAAATAAATACTATATATTTTATGTATATTATATAATTTTTATATATATTATTATATTTGTATACAACTGTTGTTTAATATAAATATTTTAAAATTATATAATTAAACTTTAAAATAGAATTTTAACAAAAAATGTATATAACATATAACGTAATATAAACTAATATTTCAATATTTTTAAACAGTTTAAATTTGAATATAAATTTAATTTAATTCAATCTATTTTTATCATAAAATATTATTTATAATTATTATTGTTGTAAAAAAAAGAATTATTTAAAGTGAAAATAATATTAACAGCAATATGCTAAGTGGAATTGATTTAGGTTTGATTCCGAAATTAGTTATTCTCGAAAAGTGTAGGTAGTGCTGCTTTGTTTATCTATTAAAAGAATTATTAATTAAAAAGTTAAAGTGTATTTATAAAGTAACGAATACTAAAATAATAGAAACATTATAATAATGCATAATAGATACATAGAAAAGTGTAGGTAGTGCTTCTTTGTTTATTTAATCAATTAATTATTTTTTAAAAGGATTATTAACTAAAAATTCAACTGTATTTATAAAGTAAAGAATACTAAAATAATAGAAATATTATAATAATGCATAATAGATAAATAAAAAAACTAAAAATAGTCATGCTTAATTATTAATCAAAGATTTTTGAAAGCACTGTTTGTTTATTTATATATTTATTTATTTATTATTATTATTATTATTATTATTATTTTATTTATTATTATTATTATTAAAGGAGGGGGTGGAATAAGAAAAGGAAAAATGAAACTTTGTGAGATAAAATTTCAACCATGTTCATTTAAAACAAGTATCCTAGTTCCACCACTTAAACACTTCAACTATTTTATTACAATAATAAAAATAATAAAATTAAAGTTTTAAATCTTATACAACTATCATAATTAAAATAGCATAACTACAAGTTATTAGAATTATTTTAACGAGGGAGGATTAGAGATTAAAGTAATTTAATATAAAAATTTAAAATTTAATCTTTATTTTTTTATATTATAAAAGTTACTTACTGAATATATTTTGATCATAGCAAAACTAAATAAAGTGATCAATATGATATCTTCAGTCCATTGGCCATGGACAAGTTCCCTTTCTCTCACTCTCTCTTTTTTTTTAACAAACAGACTCCCTTTGTCCAACCCATTGTTATAGACATTGGATGTCAGTAAAGAAATGTAAGCCCAACTACCACTGTCCTAAGTGATCTTAACACAATGTTCTGATATTTAAACAATTAAAAATTAATGAAATTATATATAATTCTTTTTATTTCTTACTTATTTTTTATTTTTATATTTATATATTCTAAAAATATACTAAAAGTAAAAAGAGAAAACTAAAATCTAAAATTTCCTAAAATTGATAAAAAAATATTTTTTAACACAGAAGTACAAAATATAATGATAAGCAATTAAAGGCAATTTTAACACCTAGTAAGTAGAGTTCTAACTATGGGGGAAACGATGGCCTACATATTGGTAGGCTCCACCTCCTTACATTTAAAAAAAATAATTTAATCATTGTATGAGGAAGTCTAGAAAGGTGGGAAGAAAATTTTTGACCATTAAATAAAGGCTGTAAAAATACAAAAACTACTGTAGATATTTAATTTTACTTATTTTTGAAATATTTAAAAAATAACTTTGTACTTGTGTTTATAATAATTATGATTCTTTATTAAAAAAATGAATGATGCCACCGACAGATAAAAGTGCTTTAAAACAAGGTTTTGAATAAAAAGAAAAGGACGGATGATAACAAAATTTGTGCAATGAAAATTCTTTATTTACTTATTTATTTTAAAATATTATTATTTCGTATGATTATTTTCAAATAAAAATAATAACTGGGGTAAATATGTGTAGTTAAATAAAAAATAGGATATTGTTCTCTCTTTCAAATTAATGGTATCAGAATTAATAAGATGTAGTTTAAATAATATATAAATGTTTTTAAAATAAAATTTAAGTTTAAATTGTATTTATAAAAATCTTAAATTAGCTTTTTAAAAAATTTTAAAGTAACTTTTAATATTTTTATCTTTCTCTCTTCTTCTTATCGTTGTTGCTAACTTATTTATTGTTTTTTTATTTTTTAAATTACAATTATATATAAAAATATCATAAATTAGTTTTTTCAAATAAATTAATTTCAATTTTTTATGGATAAATATTCATAAATATTTGTAGATCCATGCAGTTATTAAAAATTCATTTAAAATCTGTCAGGTCGAGTACGGCCTATGTCTTCCATATCGTATTGGCATCCATAGATTTCACGTTGTTAATAATTTTATATAAAATGAATACCATGTTAAATTATAATTATGTGTTAAATTATTTAAGTTCAACACTGTAAAGGTTAACAAAATAATTAAATATATCTTGCCTCTATTATTTCAAAAATGTATATATATTCCATTAATTTTGATGTATAAAATAAAATATTAAATAATTTTATATTAATCTTAAACATTATAGATAGAAATTACAGGATAAGAATTCTTAATTTAATAATTAATTTTTATATAAAATTATTAAATAATATAAGACTTAATATAATTTACACTGATATAATTTATATCAATATAAATTTATCTACCATAAAATAATATAATTATAAATATCTTATTTATGTAAGACTAACATATAGGAGCATTTATCCAGAACACCACACAAAGGACCATACATGACTTGAAAAAAACAAAAAGTTAAAAAGAAAAACATAAGAGCATCCATATAGCACACTTTTTTTTTTTTTTTTCGTATCCACTTATTAAAAGGAGAGAACTTGCTGGTAGTAAGTTAAGCAAATGAATGAAACTCAGAAACTCAGACAGCATTGATGGCAATTTTCATGCCAGACTGGCAGTGACCCGGAAAACTGCAGATGAAATAGTTTTGTCCTCTTGCAAGTCTTATCTGATCCTTTCCAGATTGATACACTTTGGCTCCTCTTGGGGCGGTGCAGCCATTATACCCAGGGCTGTTCACTGCCACCACATTGTGAGCTGAGGGAGAATAGTTGAACACTGAACACATACACCAAAAATGAAATACATACTTAACAAAGTTAGATATGTAAAAGAATTACCAAAATTATTTGAATCGGAATTTAAGTATAGATTTTTCAGCAATTGAGATTGAGAAATCAAAGCAGTCATTAAAAAAAATAAATGGAAAATATTTAATAAAGATACGGACCAAGTGTGTCACCGGCCCTAAAGCGCTTTCCCTTGGGCCAGCCAGCAGTGTTAAAGGTCCAACCTCCAAGACCTCCAACCTTGTAGGTAGCGGCACGTGCGATCTCAGAGTGAAGCACAAAGAAGCATAGTAGTAGTACCCATGCACATGCACTGCCTCTTCCCATAGCCATGTTTTAGTTTACAGAGAAGGAGAGAGAGAGATTAATTTGGTGGTAAATGAATTGGGAACGAAGAGGGTTTTATAACAGAGGAATGAGTGAAAGAGAGTGAGAGCCGACAGGCTTAATGGGTAGTTGGTTAGCCAGTAAATAGCATGGCAGGACTGTTTCTCCTAAACATTTTGACCATCACACACTCCTCTGACAAATGGGTCCTCCCACTGTTATTATTCTGATTTTTGAAGGCTACATAATTTATCAAGAAGGGAATCCTAGTAACACTTTTTTTTTTTTTTTTTTTTTTTTTTTTTATAAATACCTTCTAATAAAGTTAGAAAAAGTATCATACTACAAACCATATTTACAGTCACATACATACAGTTTTTTTTTTATATTTTATATTTTTATTATATTATATATCACATTTAATCTTTTATTTTATTTTAAAATAAAATGTAAAAGTATCAAAATTTATAAATTTATTATGAACAGTTATTTTTTTTAATAATTAAAATGTTTATTCTATAAATTGATTGTATTTTTTAAAAATATTGATGAACTATAAAATTACCTTAAATAGTATATTGTTATCATTTTTCTTCTGCATAATTTTATAAATATGATTAATTAATATCTTTAGGATATTGATTAAAATTTTAAAAGTGAAAACATTTTATTGAAACTGATATTATGAAGCGTTGAAAGTTGTGAAAGAATATGCATTAATAATATTTTTTTACTTTTTAGGATACTGATTAATATTTCTTCTGATTTTTGTTACAAAATAAGACAAATTATAAAACAAATAAGGATATAGTTTTAGATTTAAAATTATTACTATTAAATTATACAAATAAAAATAATACACCATTTAATATATTTAACTCCATAAAAAAACTTGATTCTTTTTTAAAATTTATAATTTGCTTGTAATTACACACTGGACAAAATAATACCTTTTGTTGTTAAATTAAAGTTTTGTTTTATTTCTTCGTTTTTAAATTTAAATTAGTTCTTTCAAATAATTTTTTAAAGTTTATCTTTATGTTATTGTGACATTAAATCCGGTTAAAAACTGAAAAAGTGAATTAGGCCATGTTAGCCTATTTAATTATCAATGTATATTACATGAAAATTTATAAAAAAAAAATTAGTGAAAGTTTCATTGTTAATAATAAGAAGAGGTTCCAAAAAATCTTGATTAATTATTTTCAAAATATAAAAATTATATATTTAAAGTAAAAAAAAGTTATGAAATAATGTTTAATTAAATATTTTATTATAATAAATAAAATTATATACAAATTTGACATGCTAATAGTATTTAAATATTTAAAGAAAAATTTCAATCAATGTTAATAATTATTGAAAGAAAAAAATGTTAATAATTAAAGTTTGATAAACCTATTTTTGATTCTCAAACTTTATTATGTATTTTTAACTAAGGAAATCATACAAAATTTCAATCAGTTAGTCAAAAATTAAAATAAAATAAAAACTTATCAATCAATTTTAATAGTCATAAAAATAAAAATATACTTTTTTAGTGAAACTTAACGTTGTTATGATAAAATAATAAACTTAAAATAAAAGAATGCTTTAAAGACTATTTTAAAATTTAAATAATAAAATAAAACTTAACTTAAATATAAAGAATAAAGAGTTATAATTTTACCTACAGAATAATGTTAACTACGTTTAGCAACTTGTAGCGAAAAGAACTTTTAAAACCAGAATTAATAAATTTTCATGTTAGATTAATAATGTCTTGATAAAAAATAAATAAATTAACTTTATTATCGGTAAAAACAAAATATTAAATAACTTTAATTATAACACTTTTATAATAAAACTATATCTTAAAAATTTTGAACAAAATTTTTAATAAACATATATTAGTTAATAAATTAATTTAATTAATTACAAATTATCTTAACTTTTGTTTTAAATTTATATATATTTAGGGTTAGGAATAAAAATAAATAAGGTTATCTAATAAAAAAATAGATAGGTTTAACTTATTAAAAAGTTTTTTTAAAATAAATAAAATAAGTCTAAATTTATAAAAAAAAATTATTTAATTTATTTAAAAATTTATTTATATGTTATATATTATATATTATATATTTATATTTATATTTATTTTATATTTTATTTATATAATATATATATATATATATATTAAGTCTATTTAATAGCTTTTTAACTTTATAAACTTTAAATTTATAAATTTTTTAATTAATTATTTACATAAATTTTAAATAAACTTATAAACCTGATGCAGACGGTTTGATTCAACGAAGAAAAACAATAAACCAAACTAAACTATATAAAAAATTGTAATTTATGAAAATTTGAGTTTTTTCGATTTTTTCAGGTTTTGGTTATGCTGTTTAGATAGAATTAGTTTAGTTCTTAAACACTTGTAGTTATCATGTTGCAATCAATTATTTAGTTATATACTTATTTGTTATTTTATATTTATAAATTAATTTTATCAAATATTTTTAATTAAATTAATAACTTATCAATTTTCATTTTTATTTAATTTTTAAATTTTCATATTTTAATAGCTAACTTATTTACTTTTATTAAACATATCTAAATTATTATTTTATTTTATAAAATATTTTAAATTTTATCAATTTTTTTATAAAAAATTTACTTCTAAAGTTTAAAAATTATTTTATATTTCATTATCATCATAAATTTTTTCAAAATCTTAGATAAAAATAATAATTTAAATTTATTTATTTTAAATAGGTTTATTAAATTTAGGAAACTAAAATTAATCAAAACTGTTTAAAAATTAAAATCTTATATAGATCAAATTAAATAAATTAAAAGTATGATTAATTTTTATTTTTAACAAAAGATCTACATTCAGGACATCACAAATAGCCAGAAATTTTGGAAGTCTTTCCATTTCAACAAATAATAGTTTTAGTTGTACCCGTGTTCTCCGCCTAAGATCAAGTTGTTAAGAATTTTATTATTTGTGCTATATTTTATAATAAAAAATGTCTGACTGGTTAAAGTTAAATTCTATTATGTTTTTTAAATTATAAACATCTTTATTAAAAACAATTTTGTTTAAATTTAAAATATTTATATCATAGTAGAATTATTTTTGAATTAAAATATTTTATACTTATAAAACTCGAACATTTTTATCATAAAAAATTAAATATATACTCCTTAAATGTTGACAAGTTAAATTTCACTGTACTGAGCGTTTGATTTCATCCAAATTATTTTACATTTCTTTTGTTTTTAGGGGAGCTGCATCAAACAAAGAATAAAAAATAGATTTATTTATAAATATTTTTTTCAAAAGAAAAAATATTTTGTTGTAAGAGATTTGATTTTTTGGTTGTAATTTTTTTTAATTATGAGATTCAAAACGCACCATAAAAAAATTTAACTTAAAAGTAATTTTAAAGCGTAAAAAATTATGGAAACTTATAACTTTAAAAATTACAAAATATCTTAAATTTTAAATTTAAAACTAATTTTTAATTTAAAACTAATTTTTAATTTTAACATTTGATGTAACTTTTAAATTCTGAAAAAATCCGGTCAAACACTAATTGAACATGTCTTTGGTTAGACAATTGAGACATATAAACAAAAGCCAAAAAGTTATTAGACAATGAATAAAAATAAGAAGGACGAATGATATTTGTATACAGGAAATTTGCATAAACAAGCCAAATAACATATTTAATAAAAATAAATCACTAGGATTATTTGGTTAAGAAACTCTTTTCACCAAAGCTACAAACTTTTTATAATGTAAAAAAAAATATTTATTTTATATTTTTATTTACAAAATTATCATTTTATTTTTATTTTATTTTGTAATTCTAATTTTTAATAAAATATTAAAAAACATTTATATTATTTTATATATAAAACTTTAAAAATAAAAAATAATTAACATTTTATAATTAAAAATAAATTTTAAAATATTTTTACAAACTAAATAACATATAAGTTTCAGTTTTAAGTAGTTTTTAATTTTTAAAATTTTTTATAAGAATAAATTATGGTAATTGTAATGGTATTAATTATAATATAAAAAATATTATATAATTATATATTTTTAATTTTTAATTTATTATTAATATATAAAATAAATAATTTTATATATTATTGTTATGATATTTTTATATTATTTTATATAATATAAAATTACATTATAAATTAAATATAATTTATATATCAAATAACATTATTTATTTTATTATAAATTTATAAAAGATAAATAAAAAAATTATTGATTAAAAAATAATTAATTTAAAATATTTCAAAATAATACAAATAAATTTTAAAAAAATGTTAACTATTATTATTATTATTATTATTATTATTATTATAGTAGTTATAATATATAAAAATAACTTTTTGTTTTATAAATTATTTTATAATTAATATAGTATGAGAAATATTTTTATGTTATTATTATATTATTTTATAAAATAATATGTATATAATATTATATTATAAATAAATATATTAAATAAATTATATTTTAATATTATAAAATAAATATATTTTATATATCAAATAATATTATTTATTTTATTACAAATTTATAAAAATAAATAAATAAAATTATAAATATTTTTAAAGTAATAAAAAATTATAATTTTACAAAATAATAAAAATTAAAATGATTTTTATTATAATAATAATGATAATTATATATTTACAGTGATAATCATAATTATAATATGAATAGTTTGATGAAAATAACAATTAATAATAATTTTTTAAATCAATTCAATTATTTAATAAATATATTAAAAATTAAATTAAAATTATTTTTATTAAATAATTTTTTAAAAAATAAATTTAAAAATTAAAAATTCACAACCATCCTAACCTAATAACTTAAAAGTTTTAATTTTTATAGTTCAAATCACCAAAATATTCTCCTTGAAACAATTGACAGCAAAATTTTAGTATGATTATATGAACTCAGATACTCCTAGGTGAAAAATAACTCTCCACCTTCTTACGTCGCTCATCCTTAAACTCAAAAAGCTTCTAATTAAGTTGAACTAGCATTCATCACTTAAGAGCTATGTTTTTTTTTAAATAAGTTTTGGCCTTGTTAATTTCTATAAATAATATTTCATACTTCTCTAATTGATACTCTATTATTTAATAACTTATACATACAAACAAAGTTACTTCACTTTATTTTTTAATTTTTTTATGAAATATACTTACCTAATAATAATAGTAATTTAAATATAATTTTATTATATATATATTTTTAGTGTAACTCAAAATTATATGTAAATTATTTTAATTTTTTATTATTAGATCAATTCTAATAATTTTTTATAATATATTTATATAAATATGTTCTTTTCATCATTTGATATAGACTAACTAGTTAATCAATTAATTTTATTAAATATTTATAATTCGAGTAAACCTTAAAATTAATTTTAATTGGATAAATTTGTTTATGAAAATTTACAATTTTTCTACTAGTTTCAAAAAAATTTCCATTAAAAAGTTCCCATTGACGATAACGTGTCACTTTAAATAACGTGTAGTCACTAATCTAATTGAATGCCATTTGTCTTGTCCTAATTTCCTAAACTAATTTTTCTTACAGTGCCGATTAAGAAACCTAAAAACAGCATTAACATCCGTTTACACTTCCATCAAATAGTTGCAATATATGTGACTTCATCTTTTCCGTTTTTTTCTTATGGATGAAATGTTTGCTTGTTGGTGGAACTCTTTCTTCTTTTTCTTCCTCATCAACAGCAGCAATGGTTAGGAAGGATCAAAATCCATTAAATAAAGCCAAAGTTATAAATTGTCAACGTGAATTGATTTACTTTTATTTAACTTTTCTTTTGGGGCCATGGAATTTTGAGGAATGCCTAACGCATTTGGTACCATAAAATACCAAAACAATATGTGCCAACCTCCCACCATGGCCGTTTTCCCTCTCTTTTCCATAAAAAAAGTCCTTCAGGATCCATTAGTTAATGACAATGGACCTCTACTTCTACTAGCAACTTGTATTTTAGTCCATAATTTCGGCTCAATTTCATATACCTATTTACTACTTTGGGACCAGAACACCTCATTAAAATGACTGCAAAATGTTTCAAAATGTTCCCCAAAACGGGAAGGATTAAATGACCCAATTGGTATGCAACTAATTTCAAAGACCGATCTGCTTACAAGTGGATGAGCATATATATGAGAATTAATTCACTGTAAACTCTAATTTTAGTTTCTCTAATCGTTATTGTTGTTTATTTTAATCTTTAAATTTTATAAAATCCTTACTTCAATTTTTTATTTTACAAAATTTTTTTGATTTTTATATTTCATATAAATTAACAATAAAAATTAGATAATTTTAAATTAAAAATAAATTAAATATTTTAACATCAATTTTTAATATACACCAAATGATATAAAACAAAAACTAATAAATATTTTTATTAAAAATTATAATATATAATATTATTAATATATTGAATTATGTAATTGTTTTATAAAAGTTTATTATATTATAATATTTAGTTATACGTATTAAAAAAATTGTTATAAAATTAAGTGCTTAATTTTCAGGGATTAAAGCGAAGAATATCTGCTAAAACTAAAAGTGTTCCGATTTTTTTGTTAAAAAATATTTTTCAGTCATATTACATCTTTTTAGTGTCTGTTTAGTTTATAGTTAGGCTATTGATTATTCATACTTTTTAGTAAAAAAAATAATTTTTTTAATACAAATTATAATTAAAATTAATTTCATTATATTTAATACTTTAAAAATAATTTTATATTGAAAAAAGTGCTGTGGGCCTGTATTGGATCGTGAATAAGCTCACCCAAACTAAACCCAATCTGGTTCTTTCTCAGCTCCAACACCAGTTTTTTGAAAAATATTTGTTGGCAGACCGTATGGGCTAATTTTGAGAAGCCCAAGGTTAAGTCGCACTCACCTCCCTCTTGGGCCCTAGATACTTCATATGGTGATGACTTCATGTTATAACTTTCATTGAGAATAGGTTGGGCTCACATTGGTGGTAGAAATACGGTGATAGGTTGGAGCGATTTAGGGTTTAAGCTATGATTTGGTAGTTCTATGGTCATGAATTGTATTGCTAAAGATTGCGTGTCACACATTTCTATTTGGCTGCTGATTTTCAATTTGGGGTTATTTGTGATATATTTTGATACCGCTCCTCTTCTAAGTAGGCGTGTGGTTAGTTTTATTGATGGACATGGTCATGTCCTTCGTCATTTATGATCACAATATTAAAATAATTCTAATTATCCTACGTGTAAATAATAAATTTATCCATATTTCAAAATTTGCATTAACTTTGATATTCAATTACAAGGAATATTACAAAAAATCATGGTTAATATTATATAAAAAATAATAATTAACTTGGTTAAATATATAATTATTTTAAATAAAGTTGTAATTGATCACGATTGTAAAAGATAATCGATTATTAATTATGTAATTAATTAAGTTAATTATAATTTTTTATAGTAACCAATTACGAGCTGTATATTGATGTAGCTACTGTGTTTATGTTTGCTACTCTTTATTTATTCTAAAAGAAAAACAATATAATGTCACATTTGTAAAATGATCTAAATAGAAGAACCAAGGGACAATTTGCTAGGGAAAAATTGTTGAAAAATTACAAAAAGAAAATTCTATCATGAATAAAGGTAGATTTTTTACGGTGAAAATTTCAAAAAGTCAATTTTGTTCCTAAAAATTTACACATTTAACAATTTGACTCGTAAGATAGAACATATTGGAACCCTGCAAATCAATGTCCACCAGAAAATTTTAGAACAGGAGAGAAAGGATGTTTTGCTTTGCAGAGGCAAGATCTAAGATCCTTTATTCATAGCTGCCTATATGTTGGAAGTAGTCGTTTGGTGATAATTGTAAGAGCATGAATTCAATGTTATTGACTCTGATTGTACTGGTTAAAAAAAGGTATTTTAAGGTATAAAGACTAATCATTTGATATTAGGGAGGATAATGTGGATTAATACTAATGATGGAAAAGATTCACATGTAGAAATATAATAGTGCTAACAGTAGAATATTAATTATTGTTAAAATTGATTAATTTTTTTTATTTGATTGTTATTATTTAACCATTTTTTATTAATGGAAAGTAAGAATTGTTTTTTATGAAAATAAAGATTTTTTTTAAAAAAGTTTATGCTTAAATGTTAATGTATATAAAATTGAACTAATATGCAATAATGTGAAAAACACACTAAGTTTAATAGATAAATTGTTCTTGAATTTAACGGATTTAAGATGAGACTGTGCAACATATACTTTACCTTTAAATTTATGAAGGTTTTGCAATAAAATATTTACATACTTATATTTGGAACTTTAAATGTATACCTTGAGTTGCTTATAACTTCTGTAAAGAATGTCTAGTCTTTTATGAAATGAACAATTATAGATACATTAAGTATGTCTATATAGGACCGTTCAAATAATATGAATTATATATTCAGTAAGAATTGAGTTTAATCTAAAATCTCACACTAACCCATACTACAGGAATAAGAGATGTAGTATATTACAATATTTATATGTATTTTTATTTGGTTACAAAATTTGTATCCATCATACTTTGTTCCATTCAAGATTTCAAGACTATCATGTTTCTATCCACATTTTAAGATTATTCATTTTCTTCTACAAAGATAGTCTCAACGTATTCATGTGTATCTTTTAACATATCAATCCATGGGATATATTTTAAAAGAATTCCATAAAATACTATGACTTTATTAAAAAACAAAAGACATATTTTAAATAATTATTTAATAACATTATATCTAATATAACTGTGCTTTCTTTTTGTAAAATGGTTGGTACGCAATCTCCTTCACAGTAAAGCATAAGTCACAAAGTTCTTTAATCATTTTACTTTTTATCTTCGCATCTTAAAGATAATAATAACTTTATTCGATAACCATACATGCTATGTAAATACGTTCTATCAAAGAGGCTTCTTTTTTAACAGATTTTCTTTGGATATTTAACTTTATGGTGCTCCTACATGCATATTTAATCAATCTTATTCATTTCTTTGTATCATTGTGTAAAGAATAGTAAAGATTGAAATTAATCTTGTCTTGAAATTCAAAGTATTATAAGAAAACTTAAAATAAATTTTAAAAGAAATTGAATCACCCAACACAAAGGAAGTTGCATCCATTTTGCAGATAATATTATTTAACGTTCCCATAAAGCATAGCTAGTGCACAATTGTTATCTAATGTTTCAATTACATCCATTTCAATGGTGGGTGACTATAACATAAGCAAATACTTTGACACATCAAGGATTTTCACCTTCATCAATCTTCAACTTGCGTATGGTAGTCTGACAATATTTATGAAAAAAAGAATGATATTTATGAATTTTATTTATATGATTTATTGTCTAATTTTGTTTAAAGTTATTAATCATTTTAATCCTTGAAAGATTATGAAGTAATCATATACAGTGTAAGAAACTTTATCTCTCTCTCTTTCTCTTTATTTTCCTAGAATCTTTTAGCACCTTCTTCATTTCTTTTCCATAATTATTTGTGTAGAGATATTATGAAAGAATGAAATTTTATATTTAACTTGCTAGTTGTGATTTTCTAAAAAAATAAATAAATTTGAGATTTGTGTTTATATTTAAATTTTATATGTTTTCTTAATTTCTCTTAAATTTTCATTGATTGTGTTTGTGAATATAAATTTGAAATTGTTTAAACATTTTTGTTGTACAATTTATGCATAATTTTGATTTCATGAGTCTAACTTTATATTTTGCTTAATTTCTTAAGTTTGGCTAAAAATTAAGAGGAGCTACAATATCTTTTTTAGATTTAATTAATTTTTTATTTTTAAGGTTGATGTAGTGTATTGGATGATGCTTAACTATTTTAAAATTTAGATTAATCAATTTTTTAGATCATTAATTTAGTAGTAGAATCATGTATTAACTGACATTTAAGGTATAAAGATTGATATACTGATGAAAAATTAGAAATTAAAGTAATTTATACAAGATTCTAGATTTGAATTTCATAATTTTTCTTATAATACATAAAAAAATTAATTCACATCTGCTAAATGAAATTTGAATAAAAAAATTAAAAAAATATATTTTTTTAATTATTGATCAAATTTACTTAGGAATGAAGCTAATAAGTTAGTTGAATTTTAAGATTATTTTTTTTACTAAAATTTTGTTTATAATGCATTTATAATACAAAATTCTCTTCTCTAATTTTTGAATTGGACTAATTGAACGAAATTTTTAAGAAATGATTAAAATTACTTTATATTTTATTTAATTCAACATCAATATTAATTATAAATTAATTCATAAAAAATAAAAATCATCATTATTGTTTATTAAAAATAAAAAATTAATATTTACAATTTAAAAGAAATTAATTTTAATCCTTAAAAAAAGAATGAAAAAGAAAAATAATTACATAAGATTAGGATTTTTGTTCAGAATGTGGAATGCACAATGTATGAGTTTGGAATTAGAAATTTTTAATTTTAATCATATTGTAATTTCATAAATTTTTGCCTTTAAATTTGTACTCTTAAATTTTTAAAATATTGTAATTATAGTTCTATGTATGGAGTATAATTTTAATTTCAATTACTACTTTCATATCCAATTTAGTAGACTAATAAAAATATTAAAAATAATAATCTATTGTATGATATTTTAAAATAACTAGAAAAACTCTTTTATACTTATAAATTCATAGCACTGTGCTTGAATCTAATCTAGAGTTGAATCTATGGTTTTGCTATATTAACTAAGGTTGGGTTTTTTGTTTGTTTTTTAATTTTACTTAGTTTTTCACCGTTAGCTGGGTACCAAAACTAAAATTTTTATATACGATGTTAAAAAGTTTTATTTTAATTAAAATTGTATTAATTAATAATTTTAATTTTATGAAAATAAATTGAATGAGTAATATAATATTTACATGTAGGTTTATATAAATTTAAGTAATCTACCATGTATATATATTTATTGAGTTTAATTCAAATTCACAACCGTGTTAATAAATTTTATATGTATTTTAATGAACTTAATATTCATAATAAATTATATATATTTTTTTTATAAAAAAACAGAATTTTTATATATTTTATCTATTTTTTTTTATCAAAATAACAGCTGTGATAAAAGAAAATTACGTGCTTAAAACTTTGTTTTTTGAACATATGTCTCGATAGTAAAAAAGGTTAAATTTCAAAAAATAACTTTAAAAAATACAATTTTTATTAATTCTTATTTTTTAATATTTAAATTTTAATATAAACTCTATTAAATTTACTTATATATATATAATATGTGTATTATATGTTAAATTTTGATATTTTATTTAATAATTTTTTATAAAATATAAAATTTATCAATTTAATTATTAAATTATATAATAATATTTTTATGCTTATATATATTATATTTATATAATTTTAATATTCATAAATATACCATTCAACAGTTAATACTTAAATATATTTTAATAATATATTATAAATTAAAATAAAACTATACAATAAATTATTTATAAATTTTTATTTAATATAAAATTTTAATTAATAAATTTTATATTATATAAAAATATTAGATAACATAAGTATCTAAATTTAAAATCTAATATTAATTAATTTTAATATATATATATATATATATATATATATATATATATATATATTATAATTTTTCGGTTTTAGCGATCTGTTTTGATGGTCTTTGGCTTAGAATGAAGTACCTAATTTCCGTTCACTTAAAATTTTTGCTAATCAAAATTAATGACAGCTACACTTTTATTAGTTTTCACTCTTCACATAAAATTTATCACCCTACGTTTCTTATCTTTTATAAATGTAAAAAATGTTATTTTGTATACAATTGATTAAATTTAATATTTTCACTATTAAATGGATTCCTAGTAAACATTGCAGACAACCAACATTGCTATATGTTTTTTAGCACTAATCCTCAACCCCACATTTGTTTTCTTTGTTCTATATTATAATAGTTTTTGAATCTGCTATTAAATTTAATGTGTTATAGAAGGTAACGGCAACATCTTTTTGTATCTATACAATGCAAATACACATTTTCGGGTCATGTAAGCTACCTGCCCCACCTTTTCTAATATGAAACGGAGAAAGTTTTCCATGTAAAATAGTGTTGTCAAACATGCTAATATTTCAGCAAACTGAATACACAGAGTTCAATTGCATTCATACAAAACTTGAAGATCAGATAGAAGGAAGCAGAGTGAAGAGAAATAGAAGAAGTTATCACTGAGAAAAGAAAGAAAAGAAAAGAATAGAAGATATCTCAAAAAGAAGAAAGAAGCTAAACTGGTTAACTAAGAGAATTCGAAAGGCTTATAAGGAATACCAGGCAGAAAGGTAAGAAAATCTTAGAATCTTCTGCATTTCTGTAATTAAAGTTTATGGAATTTTTGCTCTTTTATCTCCTACTATTCCTTCTACTTTTATCTTTTTAATTCTTTATTTATAATATAATATTTATTATTAATAATAAAACAATTTATATTTATATTTTATTATTATTTAATTATTCTATTTAATTTTAAAAGTATTTATGTAATATAAGATAATATATTTATTTGTTAATATATACAAATTTTAAATCTGTAAATAAATTTATTTAATTATGAGAAAATTTTAAAATACAAAAGTTTTGAATTGTTCTATATATCTAAAAAATTTAAAATATAAAATGAGTTAAAACTTATTCAATTTTTATATATTTCCTTGTTTAAAATATTAAAATTCTTCTTCAACAAAGAAGATAATGGAAAAGTGTGGTCTATGCTTGTGGGAATTGATTGTAATAATTTTGACTATATATTTATTTTTTAAATAGAAGTTTTTAATCACAGATCAGTTCACTTTAAATTTATTTGTAATTATAATTAATTAAAAAATAAATTTTTATAAATATACGTACATCCAAACACATTGAGTATTTTTTTTTTGTCAAACACACTAAATGAATTGACCCTGTTGAAATTATTGATTCAAAAATGAACTTCTAAGTTTCTGACATTTAGATGCCAAAAAAATAAAAAAATTTAGTTAATGCATGTTAAATAGATATTTTAATGAAATCCGAAAATATTATAAATAGATAATTGGTTTAAAAGATATCACCAATTAAATGTAAATAAAGAAATTTATTTATATTTAAGAATTACATATTATTTATTTTAAGAAATTAAAATCATAACAAATAAGTTATGGTTATTATTATATTTATTAAGGATAGTTACTTTATTTGATCAAATATATTTAAAATAAGATAAAGTCTTCATAAATTTAATAGTAACTTAAATAATAATGAAGAATGATGACAAATTAAAAAATTATCAAGTCTTCATATTGGTGATTTCTAATATTTATCGTGACAACTATTATCTTTTTGAAAAATATAATTTTTTGTAGTGAAATTTTTATTTCTAATCATTTCTTTTGATAACCTTGATTATAGAATGAAATAACTTTTCAATTATTTAAAAATTTTTGCAAACCAAAAATAATGGCAACTATACTCAAGTGTCTTCACCTAAATTTTATGACACTATATTCTCCTCCTTTTAATAAATGTAAAATGTTATTTTATATATAGCTCACTAAATTCAGTGTGATTTAAACATGGACTTCTGGTAAACAACCAACATTCTTACAATTTTTTAAGTGCCCACCAATCCTTTATCCTACTTTTGTTCTTCTCTACTTTATATTATAATAGTTTTTGAAATGGAGAAAGGCTCACCAACCTTGTTAAATATGCAAATAGAAGTTACCATCTAAAAAAAGATTTTCTTTAAAAAAAAAAGGAAAAAAGAAAATATCTCAGCAAGAAAAAAAGAGAGGGGAGATGGGAGAGGAGAAAGAAGCTTAGCTGTTGAAGTGAGAAAAGCTTACAGTAAAGAACACACAGAAAGGTAAGAAAATTTTGGAATCTTCTGCATTTATGTAATATGGTTGACTGAACTTTTGTTTTTTTCTCTCCTGGTTCCTACAACTTGAATTTTGAATAATTTTCTATGTCTACATTTTTAAATTGTTAACTGAAAAAAATATTAATTTTTTTTATGTTTTCGACATAATAAATACATATACCTTTTTAATTAACGTTTTCTTTACAAAATAATAAAAAATAATAAAATTCTAAATTTTTTTAACTGTTCTTTAACTTGTGGATTTTATTTTAAGGTTATTGTTGAACTGTTTTCCTAATAATTAACATTTTTATTGGTCGAAGAAAAGGAGTTTGACAGTATGGTAAAAAAGTGTGGTCCATGCTTGCATTGTGGAATTCAGTGTAAGTCCTCTTCTTATGGTTAGATCTTAGCACTTTTGTTGAAATGAGAATTTTACATCAATTTTAATTTTAATTTAATTTCTTTTTAAATAAAAGTACTTAATTATAGATCACTTCATTTTAAATTTACTTTTAGTTATTATTTAATTTTACATAACCAAGTTACAAACATACATTCATCCAATTAAATCATTTTTTTTTTCAAACACCCTAAATGAAATATTGCCTCAATATAAATAGATTGATTCAATGAGCTCTTAAGTTTTGAAAAAAATACATGACATAAAAAAATTGAAAACTTCAATTAATGCAGGTTAAATAGATATTTTAATGAAATCATCAAACATTATTAAATAGATAATTAGATTTAAAATTGTTATTAATTAATGAAAATAAATAAATAAACTGGTTTATACTTATAAATTTAAAATTGTTATTTTATTTTAAAAAAATAAAAAATATTAAATGGTGGTGAGTAAATCATCATTATTGTCATATTTATCAATGATAATTTTTTTTATTATTATTAAAGGTCTTTGTAATGAAACTATAAAATCTTCAATAATTTAACAGTAATTTGAATAATAATAACCATTTTTACGAATTAAAAAATTATCATAGTGACAATTTTTAATATTTATTAAATCCACTATTATTTATACAAATATTTTCACTTCTAATTAACAAATAGGCTTGACTATAAAATGAGTAACTTTCTTCACTTAAACTTTTTCCAAAACCCAAAATTAATGGCTACTACAGTCTTAACATCTTGTTCTGAATTATTTGAGGCTGTCACTAACATGGTTTCACAGTTACTCCACTTTGGCGTAATGGACCAGAAGATAAGCCAGTGTTGTGCAATGCATGTGGTTCAAGATATAGGATATGGGGAAGCCTTGAGGACTATTTTCCCAAGCATTTTCAACCTGAGGACCTCAATAACCTTAAAAATCTGAAGGGTAAAAGCAATGACAATGTTGAGGGCAACAAATCTCCAAGTTATGATCCAGATTCAGGTAATGATATATAATTACTAGTTATGAGTTAACCTTTTCTTAAAAAAAATGTCATTTTGGTTGCTTGTTATATTAATTTCTATCAATTAATAATTTTTCTTAGGTGGGAAAGATCCACATTTGTGGCAAAATAAGATCCCTTCAAAAAAACGTTCATGGATGGTGTGCAAGGAGATAACACCAATGAAGAGGTTCCAAACACAACTTCTCAGTATGTGGAAACATCATCGGAAGCCAAATGAGTCATCATCAAAAGACATTTTAGTGTTTGATAATGTGAATAGCTTCATACCTAGCAATGAAATAGGCCTTGGAGCAGTCTCTCTTAAATCATATGGTAATTCTACATAGAAAGGTTTGTTGATATACCCTTCATCAATTTGTTATGGAATACTTTCCTTTTCACCTCATTTGAAACGATGGATTCAACAGTGCAACAGTTAGAGATTAGTTTCCCCTTTTATTTTTCTTTATTTTATTTTTTTAACAAGACTTGATACAAACACCTTTATTTTATTAATCCTTTAAAATTTTACTGTATTAATCTTTCAAAAATTTTAATCTATTAAATTAATTTTTTAAAATTAAAATTTGCCTTTTAAATTTTTATGGTTAAATAAATATTTTAAAAATTTAATGTTACTAGATTAATTTAATTTTTTCACTTTAATTGTTTATAAAAACAGTTTTATGATATTTTTATTTTTAAAAATTAATTTAATTTAAGAAATTAAAAAATGAAAAATTAATAAATTAATTTAATAGCCCAAATTTTTAAAGAATTTATATGGTGACATACTGATTTTTAAACATCAAGTTGAAGATTTCCCCTTTCCCTACATGTAGGGATGGAAATAGGCCGAGCCGAGTTAGACTTTAAGTGTTCAAGTCTGACCACCTGTTTAAAAATTTTGAGGTTGAACCTGGACCTGATACCTGTTAAAAGTTTTTTTTTTTTTTTTTTCTGTCAAGGTCTGCCCTGATTTAAAGCCTACAAGGCCTAAGCCTGTTTAAAAGCCTACATTAAAAAAAATAATAAATAAACTTAAAACCTATATAAATAATTAATTAAAAAAGCTTACAAACTTAAAACCTACAAGATAAAAAGATCATTAAATAGGCCTAAAACATATATATATATATATATTAATATTATGTAAATAAAATATAAAATAAATATAATATAAATATAATATATTAAAATAAATATAAATATATAATATATAAATATAAATAGGCCCCTGAATAAGTTAAATAGGCTTTTTTATAAGCCTAAACCTGATTTGTTTATCTAAGAAAGCTTTTTAACGACCCTGAGCCTATCCATTTGTTAAACGAGCCGAATTTAACTAAACTTAAAACGAATCAAGCCGTAGGCCTTGTCGGACGCCTTGTTCACTTCCATTCCTACCGACACCACATCTTAACCTTTCTTTTTCCATACTGATTCTTAAACCTCCTATAATAAAATTTAATTTGAAGGTTCATTTTTAAAATCGTTTAATTACTACTCCAATTGGCAATTAAAATATTATTTTTGGTAAGAAAATTAAGCAATCATTATTTTTTTAAAATTTATCAAAATTAAGCTTCCTCAAATACCAGAAATTTTGATAAAAATTTACGTCTTGCTAGCTTAGAAAATTGTTAATATGGAAATTGAAATAAAGCCTTACAAAAAAGCCAATTCGATCCATATATAAGCTGAATCAATCCCATTGACGAAGCACTTTTTTGTTTTTATTAACAAAGAGTATTATATAAATTATAATTTTCAGATATTACTGTTGATTGTAAGATAAGCTGTTAGTTAATAGTTTTTTAGTTTTTAATTTAAAATTTTAAAAAAATTAATTTAATTTATTATAAAAATAAATCAACTTATTTAATTCTAGTTATTTATTATGAATTTATAAAATTAAATACTTAAATATTATTAATTAACATAAAATAACAAAAAATTGGACCATTTAAAAATATAATAATAATTATAATAATATTTAAAATAATAATGACAATAATAATTTATAGTTTGATAGTATTGATGATTTGATAATAATAATAATAATAATAATTTAATATTTATATCATGATTCATATAATAGTAATAACTAGAATAAATTATAATTTTTATATTTTAAAAAATAAATTAAAAATATAAAGAAGTTTAAATTAAAAATAAATTTTTTTATTTTAAAAATATGTTAAAAATTAAATTTTAATTTACAAATCAGATAATAACTTTTATTTATACGGTTTTTATCATTTCATCATAAGCAGTTTTATTTTATTTTTTTATATTTATAATCGATTTAATTATAAAGTTGTATATATCTCCTCACACAAGGACGAGTTTAACTTTTTTTTAAAAATGTTTTTAAATATTGGGAAAAATATTTTAAAATATGATTATTTTCCTAAAAAATCAAATCCAAACAACATAGTGTTAGAAGAATATTTGTGATATAGAAAATGTATTCTTACAATCATGTAAAAAAATAAATTTATCTATTTACTGCTTAAAGAAAAACAAAACTAGCAACATGTTTTAATTAGGCGAAAAATTATAAAAAAAATATTTTTTTAAGAATAATTAAGCAAAGCATGCTTATAGAATGATTGATGATACCCAACACAGAAAGAGTTTGAGAGAGATTAAATGCAGAATTAATATATAATATATATAGTTGTTAAAATTGGATTGAATTGACTGATTTAATCGATCAGATAAAAAATTGTTTAGTGGCGAATTCATTTAACATAAAAATATTAAAAATTGGCCCAGTGATCAATTTATTTAACATAAAAATCAGATAATTTCACAATCAATAAAAAAAAATCTGGTTTAAAATTGATAAAAAATTACTGAACTTAGTTTGAAACGGTTTATTTAAAAAATTATTTTAAAATATTCTTAACATAAATAAAAATTCGTATGTGTGATATAAAAAAAAATCATATTGTTTAAATATTTATTATATATTTTTATTATGTAAAATATTTAACATAATTTTTAAAGTAATTTATTTTTTATAATTTTTATTTTAATATATTATAATATATATATGAATATTACTGTTTTAGCGATGATGAAGTAATTAATATTTTTTTTGATTAAATAATTAATTTAAGGGTTAAAAATATTTTTTATTTATTTAAAATTTTAAAATATTTAATTTTGATTCATTATTTTTTAAAATATATTAATTTTAATCTTTTATTGTTAACATGTTAAATATCAGTATATACAAAATATATAGAATCTGTTAAATATATATTATTTTAAAAATTAAAATTAATCTATTTTAAAGAATAAAAATTAAATTAAAATTTAAAAAAAATTAAAAATATATTTAATTTTTATTTTGATTTTAAAAATATTGATATTGAATTAATTTGTTTCTTATTTTGGTTATATTGAGAAAGTAGATATTACAAAACAAATGTGAAAAATTTTATATGAAATCGTTTTATAAAATACAGAATTGTATGATAATCTTGTTTGATATGGTAATTAATGAATTTTTAACTTCAATTTTTTTAGAATAATCTAAACCTCTTATTTCTAACTCAAATTTAATGACATTTTTTAATCCACTTAAATAGGGATGACTATTAACTAGATTTGATATCGTTAAAAATTATGATCGATGGATAGAGTAATTAGCCATCAAATTAGTCTAAGTTTATGTATATATATATATATATATATATATATATATATATATATATATATATTAACACGTTAATATGAGGATGATTATCATAATTTATTTTATCCATTCCTATAAATAAATTATTTTTATTATGTTGTAATTAAAATTATTTTGCACTTTTTTTAGTACAAAATCTTAAGGTCTTCTTAGTTTTAAAAAATATTTTTAAATTTTATTTTTAAAATAATTTTAAAAATGGTTCTTCGTTTTTATTTACTTTTAACTATTTTACAATAACTAATGAAATAATAAAAATCTTGTTTTTCATAAATTCTTGTATAAATGTTTAAAATAGAAAATAAAATAAAAATAATATTATTTTTATAATTATTTGCAAAAAATGAAAATAAAATTAAGAAATATATTTTCAACCCGACGCTTAATTTAGTTTGCTGATTTTATACTGCAGACAATGTTTTGAAGACTGCTCACCGCCATTTTATAAGTTTATTTTATGAAAAATAAAAGTTAGAATTTAAGAAGTTCAAAGCTTTACAATTTTTATCTATTTCATCTGTCAGATAAATAATAGGATAGAAGAATGTGGAATCTGAATAATCGTATGCTTAGAATGTGGAATAATCTGAATTAGTAGTTAGTGATAATATCCACACTTAATGGTTTCTGCGAGCACCGAAAGAACCACTTTTATCTGTTCAGGCACTATTTTAATTGAATTATTGGTAGGAATCGCAGAGAAAATTTTGGTTTCCCTTAACCTTTTAACAATCACAATTTATGCTAATTTATAATAAGTGATGTATTTACGAACAACAGACATATTTATCTAAATACATGTATTTATTAATAATAGACATAAGTTCTTGATCTGGATTGTTGTGTATATAGGAAAGACATATATGTATTATTAATTTGAAATAAATAGGCACATATCCGCATTGCAGACATATTTCTTCGTTTTAAATATATAGACACAACCATTAAAAAACGTATAAACATATATCTATTAATCTAAAATAAATAGGCAACATTAAGAATCATGTCCACGTGTTATTTTCATTTGAATAAATATACAAAGCATGCCATTGAGAACAATTGTGTCTCTATGAAACGTTATGTATGTAAAATTAAGAGACGCTTGAAAACCGTAGTGTCTTTATAAGTAGGCTCGTGTGGCCCTTAATTAAGAATGAACAAACAATTGCCTTTATTTTTTAAAATTAATTTGTCTGAAACATCTTATTCCCAATTATTAGAGTTTGTCACTGATTAACATGGTTTCCCAAGATACTCTACTTTGGCCTAATGGATCAGAAGACAAGCCAGTGTTGTGCAATGAATGTGGTTCAAGGTATAGGATATGGGGAAGCCATGAGAATTATCTTCCCAAGCATTTTGAACATGAACACCTCAATAACCTTCAAAATTTGGAGTGTAGAATTAGCACTCTCAATGTTAAGAGCGAATCTTCAAATTATGATCCAGATTCAGGTAAATGATACTACTATATAATGAGTTTTCTTTTAAAAAAATTGTTCTGTGGACTAGTTATATTTCTAACGATTAATAATTTTTCATAGGTGTAAAAAATACATGCTTTTGGCAACCTAAGATCCCTTCAAAGAAACGTTCACGGGTGGTGTACAAAAAGATAACACCAATGAAACGGTTTCAAAGACAACTTCTCAATATGTGGAAACATCATGGAAAGCCAAATGAGTTCAAAGATGTCTTATTTTTTGATAACATGAATAACTTCATACCCATTAACGAAATAGGACTGGGAGTTGTACTTCTTAAGCCGAATGGCTCTGCATAGAAGGGTTCATTTTTTGTTTCTGAAATATGTTGTCATTTTGAATTCACATTTTAATATTGATTTATACAAGTCATTTAGAAACTTCAAAACTATGTTCTCAACAGGTTAAGTTGGTGTTTTGTGTTTTATGAGAAGACTAATCAGTGGTGATGTATGAATCAACAAGTGCAATATATTAATATGGAGCGGGTACACTTTGGAATAATCATTTTGTTATATCTAGACTGAACTAATAAAGGATGGGAAGTGTTATCATTATCATATTTGCTAACAAATATTATAAATTTTAATTTATTATTAAAATTTACTTTTTGCAAATAATTTTTAAATTCTAATTGACAAAACAATAATAAGATATTTACCTTAAATCTTAATCATTTATTAAATTTTTAAACCAAAAATAATAAAAATTTTAATTAGAAAAACCACAAAGAGAAAAAAAACACATAATATATATTGATAGAATAATTGATTGAGATTTAATGTCATTTCATCCTTTTTTATATATCTATAAATTAAATAAACTTGGTAATTTATTTGATAATTATTTTTTATACTTTAGTTTTTTTCTCAAAATTATCACATTATATATTATATATTATTGATGTTATATTATATATATATATATACATATTATTTCTTCAATTTTTATTTTATCTATTATAAATTTCTGAAAATGATTCTTATATTGGCACTTAATGTGTGGTTATGCCGGTAATTATTCTAAGATGACATATTAAAAAAAGTGATGATATAGACTATTTTTAAAAATTTATATTTTATGAAGACTAAACTAAAAAGATAGAAGATTAATTTAACTATATTTATAAAGATTAAAAATATATTTAAATTTAAAATTAAAGTTCTTAGGATGCTTATTTAAAAAATTAATAAAATTTGAAGATTTATTAATATAAAATTAAAGTTCAAAATATTTAATTATAGAAAACATAAAATTTAATAACTAATTAAGACAAATTAAAGGTTAAAATATTTATTTATAAAAAAAATATTATATTTTATTTTAGCTGTATACGGGTACAAACCCATTCATAATTGAATGGATTTGAGTTTGAGTGGATAAATTTATTTTAGTTTTTAATTGTTGAATTGATAATAATTGGTTTAGCCATTTAAAATATTATAAGAAAAAGTATTTCATTAATACCAATTCAATATAATATTAATTTTACTATATATTTGGATAGGAAAATTTTAAGGAAAGAATTTATTTTAAGAGAGAATTCAAAATACCGAAGGTTAAAATATTTTATTTAATTAATATATTTAAAATTATAGTAACATTAAATCATGAATAATAAATTATAATCAATAAAAATATGAATATTTATAATTTTATCTAAGTAGATGATATTTAAAATTTAAATTTATTGTAAATAGAATTTTAGCATTAATTTAGGATTTTTTTCTTATTATATATGTAAATATTCTTTTCTAGTATTTTTATATTTATATCTATGATTTTATATATTTACTATGATAGATTTATTTTCATTTTTAGGATTAGTTTTATTTTTAGCCTATAAATATTATTGGATGTAATTTGTTGTAATAATTTAATAAAATTCTAACCATTAACTTTTCTCAATTTTTTTTCAAACATATGTTGAAATGGGAAAACAAACGAAGCTGAATTCAATGTTAAATCGTATTTTTACAATTATAAATTAGATTATAAGATCAACTATTTATGAAGAATGATATAATTAGCTAATATTTTTTTACAAAATTTAATATTAAAATTAAATTTTCTATATGATAAAAATTGAACTGATTTCTTTAAATAAATATTTTTTACAATTAAAAAAATAATAAAATTTAAATTTAAGATATTATGTAAAACTATTTTAATCTTATCCTTAACCATTACAAAATTTATAAAATAAAAATTAAACTATTTTATGTTAAATAAATAATTTGAAATACTAAAAAATTGAATTATTTTATTTAAATTAAACATATTAAAAATAAAATAATTAATTAAATATATTTCATATATTTTAAATTTTTAAAATTATTAAAATTATTTATCAAGCACTTATGTATATTCTAAACAATTAACATTACTTTATAATTCATTTTTATAGTAAATTTAAACACGGAAATCAATCTATAAACAAATTGATTGAAATAGAATCAAATTAAATAAATTCTAAATTTGATTCCAATCATAATGATAGAGCATATGATTTTAATTTCACTGTTCCCATTGCATCAATCCAACGTTTATATAATATTCTACCCTCACATTCTCCTATTCTCATTTTTCTTTCTTATTTTTTGTTGACTTAATTATTGCAATTATATTTTAATTAATAAATATCCTACGCCCTAGCAGCAAAAAATTCGAAACATTTGCTTCATTAAATCATCAAAAGAGAAATTCGAAACATTTCTTCATTAAATCATCAAAAGAGAAATTCGAACTAAATCCTCTAGAATGAACCACTATTTATTGAATGAGCAAAAATTTTAAGTGCCTTGTGGATGCATTCATTGTTAAGACATTTTTGAATAATACAGTATAGCGTGGAAAAATGAGTATTGATAATTTTAGAGCATAAAAAAATCTTAACTCTTTTTATTTTTCAGAAGGTGAAAGTTTACAGTTATTTTTTTTTAAAGCTCTATTCGAAATATTTTTAATTTTAAATAATTTTAAATATAAAATTAGTTCTATTTTAATTTTTAAAAATTATTACAAAAATTAATTAAATCAATTTATTATATTAATTTTATAAAAATATATAAACAAAATATTAATTTAAAATTAAATTATATTATAATAATTTAAATTTAAAAATAATAAATTAATATTATTATTTTTATTATTATTATGATGTTAATAATAATGATAGTAATAATAATTAAAAGTAAAAATAGTATTGATGAGTAATAATATGGTAATTATAATATAAAAATATTATATAATTATATAAATTTATATTTTATATATTATTTAATTAGTAGTATTTAAGATAAAATTTTTATGTATAATATTATTATTATATTTTTATATTATTTAATATTTATTTAATATAAAAATAATATATATTATAATATTTTATTATAAATAATTATATAGTATAAAATAATATATATAATATTATAAAAATATATAATATAATTTATATTATAAAATTATAAATTAAATATATTTTTATATATTAAATAATATTATTTATTTATAAAATTATAAAATAAATAAATAAATAATTTTTTTTAAATAATAAAATGAAAATTTTAAAAATAATTTTTTTTATTATATTATATTATGATGATATTGATAATGATAAAAATAAAAAAAATATTTATGAGATAATAATATTGGTATAATGATTATAATATATAATATATTTTATAATTATTTAAATTTTTATTTTATATATTATTTAATTATAAATATTTAAAATAATTAATTTTATATATTATTATAATATTTTATATGATTTATTATTTATATTATATAAAAATATTATATTATTAAATTATTGTAAATAATTATATAATATTAAATTATAAAAAAGTATATTAAATAATATATTTTTATATAAATTTTAAGTTTTTTAAAATAATAAAAAATATATTATTATTATTATAATTTAGTGATGATGGAGTTGTATAAATTTAAAAATAAAATATTTTAAAATTAAAAATAATATTTAATAATTTTTTATTTTTAAATTAAAATTAAAATCATTTTAAAAATACGTTGAAAACTATTGTAACATCATTTTTATTAAATATATTTTGTTTTAAAATTTATTTAAAAATTAAAAATTAAAATTTCGCACCCTCCAAATTAGCTTTTATTATCAAATGAAGACTTTTATACTTGTACTGGTGGTAAGAGACAAAATGTTACCTTTAAGCGACTTAGTTAGATATAATTAATGGGAAAAAATATTTTGTCATTTATAAAAAATTGTTAAAAAAACAAAAATTGAGGAAGGATTAATTATAAATAAAAAAGTAAATTATACATATATATCCATTAATTTAAAAATTAATTTTATTAACATATTTTTAATTTTTAACTTTTAAATAATTTTTAGCTGCTATTTATTTTATTAGTTTTTAACTAACTTTTAATTTTTAATTAATTTATTTGTTAATTTTATTAAATATATTTTATTTAAATTTTAACCTTAAATTGATTCAATCTATTTTAATTTTAAAACATTTTAACTTATTTTAAACCAGCTCACAAATTATCAAATAATTTTTAATGTATTAATCAGAAGAGATGAGGTAATCAGATTTCGTCTAAAAAAATTATAAATTAGGATTCAGAATTTATGTATATACACAATGCTTGAGTTTTAAATGTGATTATTATTTTATTATTGTAAAAAGGAGAGGAGAAAAAATAAAAAAAATTCATTCTTATATTTTAATTACAAACAGAAAGAGATTTTTTTTTCATATTGTCTAATTTAATAAAAGGGAAAAGAAATTTTAAATTTATTATTATTTTTATTTTTTAAAATATAATTTTAAACTTCAAAATATGAAAAATTACATTTTAAATAACCAAATTATTTTTCTTTTAAATTTTTTTTATTTTTGAGAAGAATTAAACTTGAATTAGGGAAAAAATTTAACTCACTCCATTCCTCTTTCCTACCTAGTAGAAGTTTGAGCCAACAATATGTTAATCAAAATAATAAATATGAAAACAAATAAAAGCAAACTATGCTAACACATTCTTTATACATTTTTTAATGTACTTTCGGTTATTAACTACAAATTATAAAATCATCGGTGAAACTTAAATGAATAAAAATTTTAATTTTATAATTTTGTTTTTATTTTTTTCAATAATTTCACTTTTTATTCTTAAATTTTAGTAAATTTTTTTTAATTTTTTTCAATTTTTCTAGAAATTATAATGGTATTAAAAAAATGAAATGAGTTCAAAAAATTAAAAATAAAAATTTTGTTAAATTTTGAATGATTTTAAAATATGAGATTAATATTTTAAAATTTTTTATTATTTTAATTTAAAATAAAATTTATATGGATGAATTTTAAATACAAAATAAAATTATTAAGATTAAGGTAAAAAATGATAAAAAATCAAATTTGCTAAATAATAAAATAAAAGAAACAAAAAATTACATCTTTCATAGATTAAATCAGGAGCCAAAATGTAATTAAGTTAAAATCAAAGTGTTTTTTTTTTTTTTATAAAAATCAGGTATTAATGATTTATATTTAAAAAGTGGGTTACAAAATATATTATTAATATATATATATTTGAATTACTTTTTGAGTTGGTGATGACAGAGTGGAAGTTATTAATGATTAACGAAAACGCGGAATTGTTGTATAGGTTTTATAATAGGGTTTATTTTCACACTTGGGTGGTAAATCTGGATGGTGAAGCGTTTACTGCGAGTGAGGTGATAGTGATAGCAATAACCCCCCGTCCTTGTGCTGGTTGTGGGCGGTGGAGTTGAAAGATGGGAGACGAAGAAGAGAAGAAGCAAATAGCAGAGGCCACCAAAAACTTAAAGGAAGGAGAGCGAATCATTACTCCAACTAGAAGACCCGACGGAACCCTCCGCAAAGCCATTCGAATCCGTGCCGGTTACGTCCCTCAAGATGAAGTCGCCATTTATCAATCCAAAGGCGCTCTCGTCTGTCTCCTAACCCTAATTCTCTTCCTCTCTTTTCTCCATTTCCGTCCAATCATTTCTCACTCTTTTCTTTTTTACTCCTCAGTGGAAAAAGGAAATGGCCTCGCAGGCTGAACCTCCCGGCTATGACCCTGCTATTGAGGCTAAACCTAAGACCAAATCCGTTAAGAGGAACGAAAGAAAGAAAGAAAAGCGACTTCAGGTTTCTTTTTCTTCCATATTTAATTAATGCTGCTACTTATTATAAATCTGTGCAATTCTGAAATTAATTCCTTGCAGGCTGCTCTTGAAAAGGGGAAGAATGTAGAAGCGAGCGTGCCTGAAGACGGTGGAAATCCAGAATCTGTTGACGCGTTGGCCTCGCAGATTAATGAGTTGGCTGTTACTTCGGATTCTGTGCAAGATTCGCCGCAAATTGGCCTGCAAGGTCAAGATGTAGATAAAAGAATTCGAGCGCTGAAAAAGAAGGTGCACACCCTATGCTTTACCTTTTTCTTCTGTTAAGGGAGATTATTAGCCTCTTGCCTTTTTTATTTTATTTTATTAATATGCATTTTTGAGTAATAGTATTTCGGTGAAACGTAAAATAAAGTAAACAGTCGTGATTTTTTATTCTTGTTGATGATAACTGTTAAATATGTTGATTCATTTGGGCTGGTATGTTAACGGACTATTTCTTGGGAAAATGAAGCTTATGACTTGGTGGGAGAATATAGTTTAAGACCTCAATTGGATTCTAAGTGGGTTATGAAGTAGGTTATAATGTTGCTTTCTGTCATGTCTTGTTACGGTTGAGGAGTATTTGAGTTAATGGAGTTTATCTGGTTGGCTATGATTGCCCGTATTTTCCAGTGTCTCACATCTTGTATTTGCTATGGGATAAGATTTGCGGTTATGACATATCTTTGATAATCTTGTACTCACTATCATTAGAGAATTTACAACTACGTGCACCTAGATTGGAGACCTTTCTTGCTTTTTTCCCCCCTTTCGGATAAAAGAATGGCTTTCTTGCATTTTTTAGCTTCTGCTGCTTGCTGTTTTCATTTTCCTTTACAGAAGGATTTCTTATCTCTCCTTTCTTCCTGTTAATATTCTTATTATCTGTTAAAAAAATGAAAGAAAGAAGATATTTTGAGTAATGTTGTTCCGGGAAATTTCAAATCTCATGTTACTCAAGATCCCCTGGCACTTGCAAAATACAGACTGTATGGTTTAAAACAGGGAGAGGGAAAATAAAATTCTCCCAATGTTGTAGGGGAGGGTTTTTGCCCACTCATTTTCCCTCATTTGACCTCTACCCTCCTAACCTTTGGACCTGACCGCATATTTTTCAAGATCCCTGCTCCTCATCTCCAACCAAACACTATTTTAGTGATGCAGGGGTTTCACTAGTTGCATCTTTGTGTAGCTTTGTTTGTTTAGCTCATAAAGATGGATCCTGGCTATCATCTCCTCGGTTGTCTAGATTTCGTAAGTTATAGTAAGATATCAAGATGAATCTTGATCAATACATATAGGAGATATTAAATTTTGTAATTGATGATGAATCAGCATAAAACATAACTAAAGGTAGACAGCTGAAAGACTGTATTGTTCCTGATGAATTGATAGGTTTCCATTAGTTGTTACTTTTACAAAATCTAGGAGGTTTATGTAGCTAATATTTTAGCTCTGGTCTAGTTTATCCCTCCTTTTTATTTCATAAAACGTGCATTCACATTAACATAATCCTTCTGCGAAGCAATTGACACTTCGTTTCATTAAATGAATAATATGTAATTAATGACAGATGTCCAGAACTCATAATTATATCAACTTAAAAGAGGAAATTGTGTCAAAGAGAACACTTCAAGGACAATTGTAGGCTTTACAAAACAGAATGTTTGTTATTAAAGAAAAGCAAATTAGAAATAGAAAGTATAATGTTCTGACTTCGGATAGCTTATTTTCCTTTTAATTTTAGTGCGATAATTAGATTGTTTTGACCATCATCTAGATAATTTGGATGGATGACATATGGGATGTGGTTTTAGTCTCCGTCTTGCCAGAAAACTATCTCTCAGAGCTCAAATAATTCTTCTTAGCTAATCTTTTGACTGTTAAATTCAGATTCGACAAACAGAGGCGCTGCAGCAGAAAACTGCAGAGGAAGTTCTGAAGCCAGAGCAGTTGGACAAGCTAGCAAAACTAGAAGATTGGCGTAGGGAGTTAAAGCTATTGGAGGATGAGAAGGCCGAAACAACTACATCATGAACAAAGTATTAGAAATAGCGCGTGACAAAAAATGTAAAATTTTCATCCATGTTTTCTTGAAGATATATAGAAACTTTCATGGAAACAGTTCAATCTATCAAAGATTTTCCTTCAATCATCTTCTTTTGCTTGCATCTTGCCAGATAAAGTTATTCTTTATTTGTCAAACAAGTTACAATCTGAATTGGATGTTCATTTGAAACTTCGTACCAGCTCTGATTATTTGCCATAAAATATTCATTAATTAGGAAGCTTGTAGAAGTATAGAAATTTAAAAATTTAGGGCTGTTTAGTTTTTGAGAAACTATTTTCTATTTTTATTTTAAAATATAAAATGTTGTATTTGAAAATAGGTAACAAAAATATAAAAAAAGTAACATTTTTGTAATTAAAATTTAAAATGTCAAACAATTTTTTGGTGAAGAGTGCTACTGTAAATTTCAGAGGTTCTAACACAATGGGCTTCCTATTTTCACATGAAGAGAAGGGGTTATGGTCCCTCTTTTCCTTTCTTATTCTTTCACCTGCAACAATCTCGCAAACTCTTTCCCCCAAGTTCCCCTTCGACCTTCCTTGAATTGCTGACTTTGCTTCTTTGCTTACGATTCTATAACCATTCTCACTTGTACATTTCTCTGGATCTTCCAGCTGCGTGTAATGTCGTGGGTGCTGTTTATGAGATCCAAGAAGGGCCCTTCAACCCAACTTATCATTGAGGTAAGGCCTGGCTTCATATTGGGTGGTTTGTGAGGTTCAGGCTCAGATTAGCGCCCAAAAAGAGTTCGTTACGGGAACCCAAAAAAAAACCCCCAGTTTGTTTCTACTTTCTTTCCCTTGTTCTTGTATAATTGTGAATGATTGGAATTATTTGAAACTGGAACTCTAAACATGAAATGTTTGTGAGTAATCTCATTGAATGCATTCTTCATTGTTCTGAATACTTTATATTTATAGCCACATGATCGTCAAAAAGGCTGGGTTCTTTGAGCAGGGTATCTTCAACGATTAATAAACTATCATTATTTCATGTTTAAGTACAGAAAAATCCCTTAGTTCACATTGCCTAGCGTCTATATGATAAATATTTGTAATTAATTGTTTTAAAGGAATTTAAAAATATTTTTGTAATAATTGATTAAAATTATAAATTAAATACATGCGAATGCTATATAATTAATATTATAACTGATTTTTTTAACAAAATTTATGAATATCTTTATAGTGATAGGATAGCTTATAAATCAATATATTTTAGTTTGATAAAGAAATATTTTTTAAAATCTACCTATTTTTCATGCTGTACAATTGTTTAGCCTATTTCCATACATGACTGAAATTAAAAAAAAATAGAATTTAATTTATCATCGTCCTTCATTGTCAGTAAATTACTGGTCAGATACTTAATAATTTATTCTCCAGTAGAATTTTAAATTCAATTCAAGGACTGTTATTACTTATAAAAATTCTTATTTTGAGAGTACTGCACTAATGCACTATTCATGTGTTAGATACTTAGATTAAAATTAGAATATTATTTAATAGGTTTAAATCAAATCTCAACTGATATTATTTATTTGTGTTTGGATTAGTTTTTATGTAATAAATATTAAATTAACACTTAATTATGTTATTTTATTCAAAACACATCCTAAGTACTTATTTGGTGCATAAAATTGGGCAACGGCCTTACAATTTTAATTATTACATTTGAAAGTTTTGTTAGAATTAGAAGCAAATTCGAAAGTCTAATTTCATAAAACTACTTAATTCATTTGTTTTAACTTTTTTTGAAGAAACAATGTTTATTTATTTTTGAAAAAGTTTCTTTTAAAACAAATTTGAAATATATCTTTTAATTAAAGGATATTTATATAATTAAATCTAATCAATCTCATTTCTGTTTCAACTTTTTTATGAAAATTATTTTAATTTTGATAAAAATTCCTTTTAAAATTTGTACTATATTTGTTTAAACATTAAAAAATAAATGTTTGTTTATTTTGAAAATTTGTTTTGAATTGTTTCTAAACCAAAATTGATATTATAAGTATCTTCTAAAATAGAGTATATTTATATAATTAAATCTATTCTCATTTCTTAACTTTTCATCGTTTGATAATCTTTAATCTAAATTTCACACAACATAAGTACTTTACCTATTTTTGTTACTTCCATGTGTATCCCTAATATAATTATTATTAATTTTAGTTACATTATTATTTTTATTTTTTTTACTATTATTGTCATTATTTTTTTATCCATTACCATTATTTCTATTATAGTTATTGTTGTTATGATTTATTATTATTATTATTATTATTATCAATTATTACCAATAATTATTTTTATTATATTGTTATTGTTATTACTATAATAAATATTATTATTATTATCGTCACCATTTATAAATTTGATGTTTTTACTCATGATACAATTTTACCTATAACTATTTCTATTTACAGAAGTTAAAATGAAATTGAATTTCAAGTTAAAATTATAATTTTATATTTTTTACACAATTTAAACATATAAATTATGATTTCGAAACAATTTCATTTCTAACAGAATTAAATTTAGAATTGCAATTATAATTCTACTCATCAAGTACCCTTTAAGAAATGAAATTATCAATCTACAGTAATATTAAACCCGTCCAAGTTTTGGACAGGTGTAACCATTTTATAGGATTTTCTCATACCTATTGTTAATTATTTTGTTTTATATGGAAATTGGATTGATTGTGTTTTGTTTCCCGCAAAACATACGGGATTTCATTAACAGCCAGCAATGTTGCAATAAGTTTATCGTATTGCTTCCTATGATGAAAATGAGTTTGACAAAGAGTTGATTGCATGCCAAGAGGTGACAGAGTGGATACAATATATCTTTCGACACATTATTATCCCGTCTGAAAAATGAGTTAAGATAAGATATGATTCATCTGTATGCGAAAACCGGTTAGAAAAGTCAGTAAAATTATAATATATATATATATATATAATAAAAATATATTTGTATAAATTTTTTAATAGAGTTTAAAATTAAGAAAAATAAATTGAAAAAAAATGAACTCATCAAGTACACTATCCTGTTACAAATAATGACCCATAAGTTGTACAGATCTGGTTAAGTGAATTGACAAAAAAGCAAATATAACCAAACCCGTAAAAATGAAAGATTAGAGGGGCAGATAAGTTCAACCTATCTTTCCATCTTTATGCATTTTTAACTGAAAAATAGGTTCCAACGCAAAATAAATATATGCATGCATGTGGCAAAGTGCGTTGTTGCTTAACTACACCCTGTTCTCCTAATTGCTTTCTTTATGCTTTTCAAGTCCACATCATGTTTGGTGGAAAGCTTTGCAAGTATATATTAAAAATTCAAAGTCTACCTAATTTGATAATCAAAGCAACAGGTAGCGTTTCTTCTAGTGTTTTCTCATTGCATTTGCCTAATTGCTATTTACTCAGTTCATGATGATGCACACACACCAAAAAAAGAAAACTACGACTAGAATTCTTCCTTGGCAATTAAATTACTTCCTATTATTGTCATAAACAATAAAAAAATAACATGAATATATATATGTATGCTCAAAATTATGAATTGGAAGTTATGAGAGAAAAAAGACATCAATTAAATTTTTAAAGATTAATTATGAACGAGGATACTCCATGGTTCATTCAATTCATAGATACATAAAAAAATGTAACAAATTTAGAACATTTATTAGTTTTTAGATAATTTTAGGCCACAACTAGAAATCAGCATAGACTATGATTACCCATTTAAGCTCATGTATTAATTTCAAAGAGAGCCAACTGTGACCTTTACGCTATGGAAAGAAAGTTCAATTAATGGAAAGAAAGGAGAGATGAGCGGAGGAGGGAGTCCCCTTTTCATGGTTAATGGGAAGAAAAAAGTAATGATAAAATATTTCTACACATAAATAATAATAAAAAAGAAAGGAACATAAATAAAATCTTAAAGATAATTTTATTAGCACACTCTAAAATTTATAAATAATTTCTTCATTTTTTTTTTCTCTTTTCAAGTTCTCTAATATTGTATGGAAGGGAAGAAATTTTAGCTCTTTATTTTTACATCCTTCCTCTCTAATTTTTTCAATCAAATAAGGTAAACCTAGAACTTCTCTGTTTTCTTCTTTACTTTCCTCAAACCAAATACATTGTTAAAATATAGTAAACTTGATTCTAATATTTAAAATGTAAGAATAACTTTAAGACTAGGACCCAGTCGAGAACTAATATTTAAGACATCAATTTGCACCACATATCTTATAATATTTTTCTAAAGAATAAGAAATAGTCAAAATCCTATTTGCGAAACTATCTTATTATAGTTATAATTATAGGATTTTGGTTTCTATTTACCTCCTTTAAAAAAAAAATCCTATTTGAGAATGTAGCACCAAATTTGGGGTAATATCAAATTTGGCATTTGACTTATTTGCCTTAAAGGATGCTTAATTTAGAAGATGATTAATGTATGTAAGGTTTTTCTATAAGCAGAAGGTAGAGAAACTGTAAGTTTGTAACCGACAAATAACAGACGTAGGATGAAAAGATCCATCACGGATTGGTGAGTGGGGGACCATAGACAAAGCACAAAAATTCCCTTCCTTATTTTTGAAATAACTAATGAACAAACCAAACAACTGTGAGAAGTTCTGTATCTGTTCTACATTATTTTTCTTGAATAAAATACTCTGTAAATTAACATGCCATGTGGTAATTTTCTTTTCCGGACACACAAAGTAAAAACTAAAAATGTTTAAATGCGTTTTTCACGTGGAATACTTTAAAATTTTTAGTAACTCGCATTTTTTGAGAAAGGGGTACTTATTTACATAGGAGTAAAATATATATATTTTTGTTAATTTATATTTTTTCCGGTCATTTTTATAAGTTTCTCAATGCCAAATTACACATACAAAATATAATAATAGTAATTACTTTAAATTTTTTTAAAATATTAATACAATATTTCAAATTTTTTTACACCTATTTAATTTGTCTATTATATATTAAATTTACTATTTTAAATTGTTAAAATTATAAAAGTTAAACATAAAATAATAAGAAATGATTTTAAACTTTGCAAAGAATTTTATATTAAAAATCATTAAATTTATTTTGTAATGATCTTATAAAAAATAAAAAATAAAAAATATCATTTTGTAATATTAATATAAGGTCGATATTTATTATTAATCTTGTTAATTATTTCTTGCTGAAAATATTGTTAATTAAACTCTCAAATAAGAGTTAAAATAAATGAAGTTAAGTTATATTTTAAATGTTTAAATATAATTTATTTAATTTTTTTTAAAGATCTTTTATAAGTTTTTTTATTATTAAAGTTTAACATATTAATATCTCTAATAAAAATAGTAAGATCATATCACTTAACGAGGCTTACACTAAATTTTATTCAACTACAGAAGAATGTATTAAATTTAAATATAAAAAGTTTACCAACATTCCTTTTACTTGCAAATCAATTAAAGAGGTTTTTTATGTATAAATTACAAATAATTTTTTTATTATACAATTTTATTTGAGATGACTATAATTATTATAAATAATAAAATTTTATTTTTAAATATTCAGTTTAATTATTTGTTTAAAATATGTTTTAAATATTTAACTAAATTAAATCAACTTTTATTAATTGATTCAAATACTTAATAGTAAAATATTTAAGAAGTTTAAATAAAATTCAATAATTAATGTTGAATCTCATGTCTCATTATATTAAAATATTTACTAATAAGAAATACAATTTAATAATTAACATTGAATCGCATGTCTCATTATATTAAAATATTCAATAAATCGTAATATTTATATTCCAAATAAATGAGTACATTAAAAGAACCGCAATACTTAAAAGAAAAATAAAGAATTCTCTTTATTTATACACGTAAAAAAGATACATACAATAATATAATCATTGTAATAATGGGTAAATTTTTTTTTATTTTTCCTTTATTTTTTTTTATAGTTTTCCTTTATTTAAATTTTTTACATTTAGGAAAAAGTTAATAAAGATTCTTATTTTTTTTATATTTTTATTAAAACAGAAATTATCTTATTTATTAAATGCTAATAGAAATTTTTGAATAGAATAATATATTTTCATTAATTAGATATTTCCTTTTATGGTGATAAGTTAACTATTAAATTCAAATGAAAGGAATTGGTGGTGTTAGAAAGTTGAGTTTGAGGGACACGTAGGTCCCAAAGTGGAAAACGCAGCCCCATATGATGGCATGCAGATTGCAATTACACAAAGACCACGTCCCGTGTTCGTCGCGTACAGTACACCACAAATGCTACCACATCATTGGATACTCATAAACCTCTCTTCCAATTTCAATTTCAAACTTCAAATTCCACAGGACACATATCTTTTAATTTCATTTTAAGAAAATACTTATACATTTCCCCCTAATTCTATACAAAAATTTAAATATAATTAATTATGAATTAAATGTATCTTTAATTTTTTTAATATTTTAATATTTTATTTTAAAATAACTGGCTCTATTTTTTTATTTTTTAAATTAAATTATTTTATAAACTAAAAATAGTTTATTTTAAATAAAAAAATTAAAATTAAACATTTTAAAAATAAAAAATTAAAACTAAAATTTAATATTTAAAAAATATATTTAAATCATTAATTATTTATAAAAGAATTATTCATACACCTATTCTTTTTCGAATTATAATTAACCATGTAAATCGAGGTTAGGAGAGTTTAAATTTTAAATATATAAATTACATTAAAAATTTAAAAATTACTATTTAATTTAAATAAAATTGACTTAAACAAAATATATTTGGATCAAAATATTAATTAAAAAATTAAAATAATTTTATTGGTCTCAACCCTTAATATATATTGAAGTTAATGTTAATTAATATTTTTATATTGGTTAAAGAATTAAAATAATTTTTTATTAAAATATTATCAATAATTTTTGTCATAAATTTTTTATTTATTAATTTTTGAACTAATGCACTGGTATTCCGGATTTAAATAAAATAAAAAAAGAATTAAAGAAAAGAAAAAAAAAAAAGGAGTGGTATGATTAGGATGTTTGTTGTTCCTTTGATTCAGGGTCGGTGGTGTCTCTAACGCTTTGACAACATGGACTGCACGCACAGACCTCTCCGCCACTCTCTCTCTTTAATTTGTTTCTGTTTCTCTCTCTACACATTCACATATTCACACATTCTCACACAATCACACAATCACACAATCACACATCAATATTCAACTCTCAACACCTCCCTACAATTCTGGACCCCCTTTCATATTCCTCTGCATTTCTCTTCCTCTCTTATGCATTCTCCACTCTTTCTGTCCATCCTTTCCTCTCTTCTTCTACACCTTTTTTTCTATTCTTATTAAGATCTTTTCGGTGAGTGACTCTCATAACGCCTCTTTTCGTTCT
The DNA here is from genome assembly GCA_037954105.1 of Canavalia gladiata. Classification (NCBI taxonomy): domain Eukaryota; kingdom Viridiplantae; phylum Streptophyta; class Magnoliopsida; order Fabales; family Fabaceae; genus Canavalia; species Canavalia gladiata. Next base: position 9,175,721 of record CM075658.1, on the reverse strand, counting down.
TTTTCTTTTTTGGGTTTTTGTGTTTTTTCCTTTCAGGTAACTGTGATCATCGTTTTGGGTCTGGTGATGATGAACCACTTATGGGGTGTTCTTTCACCTTCCAATTTGTTTTATTTTTGGCAAATTTTGTGGCTTTTGAATTTTGTTTTGTTGGGTTGTGTTGAATGGTGGTTCTGCTCAAACAGTTAATGATGGGTTTTTGTTTGCTTTTGTCATGTGATGGATCTTGAAACTGTAGAGTCTTCTGGGTTTGTACTGTTTCCGCTATTGGGTGTTTTTTGCAAAACAATAAAATAAAATAAAATTGTAGCTTTGTTTTCTTTGGCTTAGTAAATGGGAATGTGGTCCTCTTGGGGGTTCGTTTTTTCCCCTGTTTCCTTTGCCTGTAATGCTTTCAGGAACAATTGATTTGAATGTCTTTTGTTAGTGTTATGAATGAATTATGCGGAGGTTAACTTTTAGCTGTTTTTGGTGTTTTTCTTTTTAATCTTTTAGTGGTTTGTTCTTGTACTGGTTTCGGTGGATCTTGGAATTTTGGATACAATATCTTTCATCCACGGAAGTTTTAGTTTTGATTTTTTCTGCTCAATTCTGGGGCTCTATTTCATTACCAAAAGTTTTGAGGTCATTTGAATTCTATGTTTTCTTTTTTCCGTTTAATTTGTTCCTCTCCCTTTTGCTCTTTTGCTTTAATGTCAATCCTTTTTCCTTTACTTTGCCTTTTTTGGTCAACCCTTTACTTGTTTTTTCGGTTTTTGTTTGGTGGCTTTTCGTTTTTGACTTATTTAGGTTGTTTTCCATTCTAGAGAGAAAATTATCTTATATGGTCTGTTTTTTCGTGCAGGATGTCTCTCAAGATCTGTTTGGCGAGTGGAGCTTGATTTGATCATTGATATTTAAGGAATAAGACCTCATTCTACACACTAACCAATAGGAATTTTGCAAATGCTAAATTTTGGCAGGTCCAGAAATCAGCCAAGGGCAGCCAGAGCCACATCAATGGGAGGTAAGATTATTATGTTCTATAAATTTAAGCATGAATGGTGATGGTGGTATGACCAACTCTTGTTTTTCCCTCCATGAATGAAGCTTGGTTGCTTAAAGTGTTAATCAATTTGAAAAATGAATTGGAAAGCTTTACCTTTTTTAACACTTTAACTATAGGATAGACTGGGTGCAGGTATAAGAATTGACAACATAAGGTGTTTGTGAATTTATTACTTGTCAATGTCCTGTAATTTATTTAATGTGTTATTTTTTTTGCACTTAATATATAATTGTTGTTTGTAAATGTAGTTCCTCATTTTTATGTTTTTCTGTCCTTTAGGCATGGATTATGTAGATCCAAAAAGGAAGGGCAATTTTGTTGGGAAAGTATTTCTTGCTGCTGCATTAACAACACTATGCATTATTATGATCAAGCGATCTCCATCTTTGAATTCCCCTAGTCCGGTAATCCCTATACCATTAAAATGCCTACATCACAACCATGGTCAACCTATATGTGTGTGCATCTGTTATCATATATCTGTAGATTATATTGTTTATTATAGTTAGTTTAATACTATGTTTGTATGCAACAGTAAGATTAAACTTGGAGGATGTAGGTATAATCCTTTTATGCATGTAAATACAGTTTTTTTTTCTTGACAGCAATAATCTGTCACATTTATCAGTTGATTGTGTAGAAATATTTGGCCATTGATATTTAAGAGATCCACAGCATAGCCAGGCCTAGTGATACGAGGCTTGATTATTGTTGTTATTGTCGTTCAAAGTGATTTCTGAATGGATATTTTTGGCACCAGTTTATTGAGAAAAAAGGGTGTCACACTAATGCATTCTTATTGAGTTAGAACAGTAGTTAACTCGATAAGAATACGTAAATGTCCATTTTCCTACTTGTGCATGGTTAATATTGAAATGTCTGTAGATAGTCCCTTTGGGAAATTCTTATAACAATTGTTTTCTTTGACAGTGTTGTATTTGTTCAATTGGTTTTTTTTTTTTTTTTTTTATAATTCTTTTGGCCAACAACACATTAAAACCTTTTTACTTTCTTTGGATTTTTTATTATTACCTATTGAAGGACACCATAAAATGGTAGATCTATGATGCAGATGATTGCCTCTTTTTACTGTTTATGATGCCAAAGAATGAAAGCTTGGACATGTTTTGTTGGTGCTCTAGTGTTGCTAGAGAGATACGAGAAAGATAGAAGCTTGGGCATGTTTATATAAAGACATGTTATAATCTTGTTACTTGTGTATTTAAATCTACACTACTTTTGCACTTCTACTCATGATGCTAATTCTTTTTTTTTTTTTTTAATTTCATTTTGGCCCCCCTTTTATTCAGTTTGCCTTCCATGAACCTGGGGTCACTCATGTTTTAGTAACGGGAGGTGCAGGCTTTATTGGCTCACATGCTGCTCTACGACTTCTGAAGGATAATTATCGCGTCACCATAGTAGTATGTCTACTTATAAAATATGGTTCTCTGATAAAAGCCAATGCACTGATCAGTGTGATTGCTAGAGACATAACATTTTTTTTTCTGGCAGGACAATTTGTCTCGGGGAAATTTAGGTGCCATCAGGGTTCTGCAAAACTTATTTCCAGAACCTGGAAGGCTTCAATTTATATATGCTGATTTGGGAGATATAAAATCTGTATCCTCACTTTGTGCAAGAAATATTTTAGTGTCAACTTTTTTATTTTGTTGATACATACATGGGGAAATCCCAAGAAAGAATGTTTACTTGACCACCTATCAGGTTAATAAAATATTTTCAGAGAACAAATTTGATGCTGTGATGCACTTTGCTGCTGTTGCATATGTGGGAGAAAGCACCATGGACCCTCTTAAGTAAGTACTTCTGGATTTTGTTCACTCACATTAATCTCAGTTGAATAAGTTATGGAAAGTAGCACCAATGTTCAGCATCTAATTTTCTCCATTTATATCCAAGTACCACAAATCACATTTTTTCAGATACACATTGACATTTTTCAATGTTATTTGAACTCTGGTACAGAGGTTTCTATTACGGTCCGGGCTTTGTCAATGAAGTCTTGCATTGGGACACACAAAATGTGTTTTTGACAATATATTGGGTATAATAGTACTTTTGTTTGCTGTTCAGCATTGGGGCTGAGAACTACAAAGACAACCACAACATAGTTGTTGATGTAATGTTTGCAATGAATGCCTGGCTAGTGATAGATAAGTTGGACCCTTTCTAAAATTATCTTTATCAAGAGGTTCCAAAGCTGCCTGGGAAATCATAGAACTGTTACAACCAAATTCAGACTTTTGCTTTGAGTGCACCAATATTTGCTTCTCTAAGAAATGCATTATGCTATTGCCATTCTTTGTTAATAGGATATGATTTTGTTGAGAGTTGGATCAAATTGTAGTTATGAAAATAGTAAGTAATGGTTGGATTCATCTACTTCAGTTTTACTTTTATTTAATTTATTTCTATTGCTTGTCTGTCAGGTATTATCACAATATTACATCAAATACCTTGTTGGTATTGGAGTCTATGGCTAAACATGATGTAAAGACATTGATATATTCTAGTACATGTGCAACATATGGGGAACCTGAAAAGATGCCTATTACAGAAGTAACAAAACAGGTGGGGATCTGTCAATTGTTGAATTATGGGGGTTGGTTGAGAGCATTTTATGTTTTTCATTGCATCCTGAGGCTTTAATGTTTCTGGAGATTGGGGTTAAAATTGATGTTCTATATATCAGGTCCCAATAAATCCATATGGGAAAGCCAAGAAGATGGCAGAAGATATCATCCTTGATTTTTCTAAAAATTCAGACATGGCAGTAATGATTCTGAGGTTTGTTTTTTGGATTTACATTTCACTTCATTTTAAATAGGTTTTTTATATTGTATTCCACATGCCTTTTGTTGTGAAAGCTGTAAGTGATTCTTACTATACCTGAAATATATGCAAACCTTGCAAATGGGGTGCCATGGGTATTATTGGTCCATGTAAGCAATCCATATTCTCTATGATTTATGTCTCTTACTGTTTTTACTTATTTCTAATATTGTGGATGGGTGTGCTGGGGAAATACATGATCCTTTACATGAGAACATTGAGAAGATTTCTTGGCATATTCCAAAAGGAATGGTGGGGAAAGAAAAAATTGTTGTATTTAGATTTATTGGCATAAGAAAACTGCCCACTTCATGTTGTTTGGACTATTGATTTGTATAGAGTTTGAAGTTTGACTATGGATGAAATAAAGCCAATCACTAAAACATGATGATATTTTAGAATTATCTAATGTTGGTAATTAACTAATTATTGACAATTTTTTGTTGGGAAACCACCAGATACTTCAATGTAATTGGATCAGACCCTGAGGGAAGATTGGGTGAGGCTCCTAGACCTGAACTGCGAGAGCAAGGTCGAATATCAGGCGCCTGCTTTGATGCTGCTCGTGGTATAATACCTGGATTAAAGGTATGTTGATACTGAGATTTTCATTTAAAGTCAGATTATGTTTGAATATTTAGTAATAAGAGGAATGAAATGCTGAAATTGTATTTCATTAACGCTTTTTAATAATAAATTTGTTAAACTTTATTGCAATTCCATTCCATTTATGCTGAAATCTTGGTAGATACATGTTGTTTTAATAGCTCCTATACAATGAGAAGGATTTGGCCGTACAAGTCCATGGAAATGATTTGTAAACTTAAATCATTTAATTTTTCCAGTAGATGGAAATCCTGTGTCTTAATTCTGTTATTCACTATGCAGCTTGCTTGGAAATGATCTATTAGATTTCATTTATTCAATAAAGTCAAAATCGTGGAGTACTTTCAAGTGTGCTTATAGTGTTTGTTGCATCTTTGCAGGTGAGAGGAACAGACTACAAGACAGCTGATGGAACTTGCGTACGAGATTATATTGATGTAACTGACCTGGTTGATGCTCATGTGAAAGCTCTTGAAAAGGCACAATCTAGTAAAGTTGGAATCTACAATGTTGGCACTGGAAAGGGTAGGTTAAAACTTCAGTTATGAATATAATGCTATAATTTTCTTTGTAGTAAAATAGCTTAGCACATGTCTTAGTTGTCTCAACTCAACATTCTAATGTGGGGTTATGTTTATCAGGTAGTTCAGTGAAGGAATTTGTGGAAGCTTGTAAAAAGGCTACAGGAGTGAACATTAAAGTTGACTTCCTTCCTCGGCGACCCGGTGATTATGCTGAAGTATATAGTGATCCTACAAAGATCAGACTTGAATTGAATTGGACTGCAAAGCACACTGATCTTCAAGAGAGTTTGGAGATTGCATGGAGATGGCAGAAATCTCATCGTGATGGTTATGGGATTTCAAATGCTATAATTTGAATAATTTAGAACTAACATAGCAGAAGACTAGAAGAAACCCCTGCAGCTTCCATTTCAGCTGCATTATATTGATATCTTAGAAGAGGGGCTGAGGTTATTTTTTCCTTCTTTTACTCTCTATAGTGATTTGGTATTGGCCAATTTGTTCTTAGGGTGTTAGTATTCCATTCGTTACATGTATTGACCACATTATATGATTCAATAATATAATATGCCAGGCTCTGGTTACCTATTCTATCTTTAAAGTCGATGTAAATGGACTAATGTCCCTTTGAACCTTTTTGTCCCACATACTTAGACTATTCAAAAAATAAAATCAAACAAAGTACATCTTTTATCAGAAAAAGAAAAGAATACTACAGGTATTCTATCCTAATACAAGCAAACACCTGATTTATTGTTAACCTTTCCATCGGTTTTTTCACACTGGAAGGAACATGAATACTCATCTGTAAGAGTTCCAAGTCACAACAAAATTTTTGGAATCAGGTCTAGATATGATTTTAGTTAGATCCATAATATGAAAAAAATCACCTCTTATGGATTCAAATAGATTATACTATTGTAAACCAAATCAACATCTAGCTAACTAGATGCACAAAAAAAAAAAAAAAGATGAAAAATCTGAAGTCATAGGATTTTATCCTTAATTCTTGAGAAGATGAACGTCCACATTCATCTTGAATATAGAAATACATATTTGGAAAGATGAGAAGCAATTATATTCATTAACTAAAGACACATTTCACCACTATATAGGGGGGTGGGGGACTTGTTAGTAGGTATAAACAAGTCAAGTTAAATATTTAAAGTTGAAATTTGCCTTACAAAAGAAAGTGACATTCAAACTTTATTCACATATTTAAATAAATTAAATTTAAAATTTAAGTTTGACTTACTAAAAAATTAGATATTAAACTTATTTTATTTAGTTTATTTATAGTTTGATTATTTTAATTATAAAATATAATCTTGAGGTGTTTTTAAATTTTAGTAACTAAATATAACAGATATTATATATCATGTTATGGGATGAGATGAAGTAAGAAATAAAAGAAAATAATTTTTTTTTGTAGGTAATAATAATTTTTTTATGATAATATTATAATTTACTAAGTTATGTATTTTTTCTTATATAAAATTAGCATTTTATTATTATATATAAGCAAAAATAAGTTATTCATAAAATTTTAATATGAAATCGTGCAATTTAAGTTTATTTTCTATATAGTCAAGTTTTGGGTTTGTTTGTTAATTAAAATTAATAGAAAAAAAGTTTGATAAAATATTCAATGAATTAAGTTATTGATAAAATTTTAATATAAAATCATGCAAGTTAAGTTTAACTCCTATAGTCAAGTTTTGGGTTTATTTGTTAATTAAAACTTATAAAAAAGCTTGATAAAACATTCAATGAATTGAGTTTTATTAATATTTTATCATTATATGTAAGTAAATACAAATTATTTATAAGATTTTATTGTAAAATTGTGTAATTTAAGTGTAACTCTTAATAGTAAGTTTACTTTAATTTATTGATTAAAATTAATTTTTTATACATCCAAACAAGAAAAATAATTTTTTTTTCATATTTTCACTCCCTTTCTTTTTTATTTCTTTTTTTTATTCTCTTCTCTTTCCTTCTTTATTTTTTTTATGATCCAAATAAAATATAAAGGTAAATGAATTTATAAATAAATAAAAAAATAAATTAAAATTTCAGCGAAAAAAATATTTCTATCATTATATCATAATCGGTTATGTCAATTTAAGATGTCTGTTTAGTAAAAAAAAAATATTATTTTACTTGATATATTTTATGAAGATTCACTTTATCCTAATTTAAATTTTTGTAAATAGACATATATTCTTGATTGGTGTTTATTTATTTTAAAATATATTTTTTAATTGATATATTTATATAAAATATTATAATTCTTGGATTGAATTAAAATAAATTTTAATTTAAATAAAACAAAATAAATCTTCAAATTAAATGAATGATTAATATATATTTTTATTTTAAATGGACCAAAAAAACTTTATAATATAAAATAATAATACAAACTCTCATAATATTACTATTAATGTTTTGAAAATTTTTACAATCCTAAGTATTTTTATTTCCTATCTTAAGAGTATGTTGGGTAAAATTAATGGATAAATTAGCTGAAAGATAAAATTAAAAACTAAAAATTTAAAAATTAGATAAAAGTTAAAAGCTAATAAAGTATCAATTAAATTAAAAGTATTTAGTAAAACTAATTGTACTTAGCTAGCTGATAAATATAAAATAATAAATAAAAATAAAATAAAACAATAAATTAAAATAGGATAAGTATGATATATTTTTAATAAAAAATATATTAAAGTTTAATTAAATAATTTAATTTTAAAAAAAAAATTATTTTTAATTTTACATAAATAAATTTCAAATAAAAACTTTTTGAAAGTAATTACTTTTATAATTTTAATTTTTTATAAGAAATTCAATATTTTTTAATAAAATAAAATAAATAACATATTTTATAATTGTATAAAATAAATCTATCAAAATTAATAATATTATTATAAAAGAATTAAATAATATTAAACTTATAAAAATAAATAGATAAATAAAATATTAAATCATAAAAATGAACAAAATATTTTAATTAAGATATAAAAATTATTTAAAGTAACTTTTTAAAAAAAATTAGAAATTACGTAAAAAAAGCTGCAACCTACTACAACAGGTTAGTCTACCGAACAAAGTTTAAAATCTTCAAATTTTTTAACTAATAATTTAAACTGTGGAAATAACTTACCTAACACAATCTAAATGAAATGGATGAGGAAAATTGATTTGGTATTTTGCATCCATAATTTCTACCTGTTATCGTATCATTTGTGGTCCCTTCTCCATTTTTTGTTCATTCCAATGTTTCTTTGTGTGCTTTCTGGGCGACTTTTGGGGATCTTACGTGTTGTGCGTTGTCGCTATTGGTTAGTGAATTAGTGGTCCACTCTCTCCTTCTCGTCCTTAATTAGTTGACTACTAATCACGCAGCTTTCAATAACAATCAAGTGCATTTTAGGGTGGGGATCAATTGCACCATTGATTGATATGAACTATTCTTTTATTACGATTTTATTCGTACTAATGGACCACTACTTCATTGATTTTTTTTGTATAAATTTCATTTCAAGCTATATATCTCTTATTAAGTCTTCGAACAATGTCATGTTAAATGCTAATACATAATTAACATCATTTTCCCCCATAGTAAATAACAAGAAGAATATTTTGAGAATATTCTTATTTATTATCTCAATCACACATCATAATTGTATGGCCTAATGTTACATTTTCATTGAAATATTGATCATATAATTTTCACTGATAGACAAACTTTGAACTGAAAGAGTTTTTCAAACGCTTATAATTCACAATAAATGCACTCATAAAAACTTACAAGTGACAAAGATGAATAGGAATTCCCTCTGCTGGGATAGGTATCAAAGTGCCAGATACTTTCTCATCAGGAATTATAGTTTCCCACTTGAATTTTGTTATGAGAATGTGAATGAAAGTGAGAATCACACACCGTATGTAGTCCTTTCCAGGGCAAGATCTTGGTCCAACTCCAAAAGGTATATATGTGTATGGGGCAGGAACATTCCTTTCAAACCTTGAGGGATCAAAACATTCAGGTTCATCAAAGTACATGGGATTGTTATTTGTTCCAATAATTGCCCAAAAGATCTGTGAAAGTATAAATTGACCAAGAATTTAGTACAAATTTAATTTAGAATCTAATTTACATGTCAATATCTTAACAATCTATTTTGATCTTGGTACCTTCCATCCCTTTGGAATAGTAAAACCTTCATATGTGATATCTGTTATCGCCTCTCTGAATGCACCTGGTGCAGTTGGGTAGAGTCTCATGGTCTCCTGTGCAACAGCCCATGTGTATTTCAATTTCTGAATGCTGTCCCAATCTAATGCTGGACCAGATCCTTTGGATTTTGTAATATCAGCATGCTCTGATTCAAATAAAAAGTAACATGATATATTATATAGTCTAGATATAAATTAGAAAGGAAAATTAAGCATACACAAATCTGCTTTTGAATTATTTGTCACTGCCACTTATTTTGGCTATGAAGTATGTCAACCATATTTTGGTTCAGAAACTTGTCATTTTGGGTCCAGAAAGAAAAGGTAGAAACACAAACCGACTTAAACCCAAAATCATATTTTATCTCATACTAACTTTAAGCTGCTACAATATGTTACACATAATATTACTATCTTGTATTACCGGATACAATTTTTTGGTAGATATCAGGCCTCTGTCCAATGTGTTTGATCATGAAAGCCAGAATAACTGCAATTGGTATGCAGCTAGAATTCATCAATCCCATGATGATATTGCTAATTTCAATTTTTGGCACATAGTTTCCATCCTGCTCAGCACCAACTATGTGTGCTAATAGGTCATCCATAACTTGCCCTTTAGACAAAGCATCAATCTTCTCTTTGATCAGAAACTGGATCTCTTTCCGAATTGAAGATGAAGCCTTTAGTGCTTTACAATATGTAGAGCCTGGGAAATTCACAGGAACAGAATAGAGCCCAGAATACAAGTTGTCAAACATGGTGGCAAATTTGGCAACATGATGGGGTTCATCAATGCCTAAGAAGAATTGATACGCCACTGTAAGGGAAAAGGCCTTCACCAAAGGGTACACCTTCACTTCTTTTTTTCCTTCCCAGTGTGTCATCAAATGTTGGTGTATGATGGATTCAATCCTGTTTCCCATGTACTTAACTAGTCCTTCAGGTTTCAGAAACCCCAAGATCTTCACTGCTGTTTGTTTTGGCATAGCTGCATGTGTTTGATCAGGAAGATTGAAGAACCTGCGTTGGGTTTTCATGTACCAAACTTTGATGAGGTTTGGGTCATTCATGGAGACAAATTTGTTTGCTCCAGGACCACAAAGAACCACTGTTGGCTCTCCTAGTATGTTTGTCTTGAAGATCTCTGAGGAGTACTTTTTTACCCTCTCTTGAAGGAAATATTCAGTCTTGTTGAACCAAAATTCGAAGGCTTCACCCACAAGTGGCCACCCAAAACTACCTGGGGGCAACCTTTTAGTGCCATCTACTCTTCGCTTCTGCAAAACACAGATAGATGCAACCAAAATGAGCAAAGTAAGTAACAAATATTGCATGAAAAAATCCATTTCAAAAGTTCTTGGCATGCTAGACGCTGGTGTCGAGCTGCTTTTTATACAAATGTGAACTCGTGTAAGTACTAGATACAACTATAAATATTATGCGCAATAAATTTGTTGAATCAAATATTCTCTAATAATTTTCTTACAAATTCCAATGTTCAATTTTTATTTTTTTTATTTCAATCTTTCAATTAAGAGATTGTTTTTATTTATGTATTTATTGTGGATAAAATATTTTTATAACTGTAAGTAAGATGGAAGTAGATCCAATAGAGTTAGGTTTTGAATGTTCTCGGCCTAGATTTGTTTACTTTTTTTTTTTTTCTATTGAAAACCTACTAGTCTGTTTAAAAGTTTACATCACAAAAAAAATCAACAAATAGATTTAAAGTCAGTATAAATAATTGATTAAAAAGACTTGAAAGTTTAAAATTTACAAGATAAAAAAATAATTAAATAAACCTAAAACATATATGTATATATATTAATATTATGTAAATAAAATATAAAATAAATATTATACAAATATAATATATTAAAATAAATATACATATATAATATATAAATATAAATAGGTTAAATAGATTTTTTTATAAACCTAAATCTGACTTGTTTATCTAAAAAAAAATTTTTATAAGTCTAAACCTATTTATTTATTAAACAAGCTGAGTCAAGTTAGGTTTTAAAGGAGACGAATCATATTCGTATATTCATTTCCATTCCTACCTACAAAGGCAAAATAAAGAAATTCAACGAAACAGAACAAAATACTTGTGGTCGAACATAAAATATGTATAAAAAAATAAAATGGACACATTTAGTTAGTAATATTTTTTATTTTTGACCGTACTACAAAAAATATATACTTTATTGAAAGAGATAAAATCCAATTAAGTGATATCTATTTTTAAATATCTACTTTTAAAAATGATTATTTATCAGACTAAAAGATCCCTTCAGAATACACAAACCAAAAAAACAAAAAACCAATATAAATGTTCTAGTCAGGTCTGTTGGATATGAGAGGAATATTAATATTTGAGAGGATCAAAGGCCTAAACGGGACATGACTGAGATTCCCAGGCTGTTTTAACTTGATGTGTAAATGAGTTAGTAAACGAGTTTGGTGATTGGATCGGAAGAAAATTAGACATTTGTTTCCAGATGTGATCTGCGACTATTTTTCACTCTCTTCTGCCTCCAGGGATATCTATCTAAAAGGTGATGTTTGCATGTGACCAAGACATTCTTTAGGGAGATTTAATGTCTAAAATGGTTTTCATTTGTTGGATCCAGTCCCATTTGGACTCGAATTTGGAAGCTAGAAGGAGCTGAAAGAGCCAAGCTTTACATGGCAAGTGGCTCATCTGAGACTGCTGACTAATAATTGGGAAAATACATGGAGATTGAGTGAACCTTTTTGTTTTTATTGTCCAAGAATTTTTGTGCATACCTTTAGAGATTGTTCTTAATTTGGCTAGTTTTTTGTTTGGTATTTTGGTTGATGACCAAAAGAAGGCAAAAGTTTATTGGAGGTTGTTCCTTACAGTGGGTTCAAATAAACTAATCGAAGTGTTTTGGTTGAGATAATGATTGCCATTAGTCCTCGGTGTGGGCTATGGCCTGCTTCTTGCTATGGACTTTGGAGAAATAAACACTATTTTGAGACTGCTTTTATTAAACCAGCACAGCCTTGGAGAGTGGTGAAGTACCCTTGTCTCCATCATTGGATTTGTATTTTGTAATAAGGTCCAAACTCATCTTGAAATTGGATCGTCTCATGTGCATTTCTTTTTCCTTTTTTCTTTCTACCCTTCTCTCATCATTTTTATCAATAAATATTATATTCAATGGTTTGAAAAAATTGAATGATTAATGCACATGAGAGGATCCAAATTTGTCTTTTAAAGGGTAGAGTTGAGCTTCACTTACACTCCTTAGTTGCGGCCAATTGTATGAAAGATAATTCGGCAGGGACTTGCAGGAACTTGTTACACATTAGGAAATTTCTTGATTACAACTGAGAAGTGAAGGTGATGCATGTTTTCAGGGAAGCAAACAAAACTTCAGATTTTTTATGATAGTGGAATCTTATTTTAACATCATTACTTTTTAAAATATATATATATATTAATGAGTAAAATAAAAAGAAGAGAAAGAAATATGAGATAAAATAAATGTTATGAAAAATTATTGTGAAAAATAAATGTAAGAATTGTATTAGTACTTATGATAACCCTCCCCTGAGTTAGGTTAGGTCTTGTTGTTTGATATAATGGAGTTTCTATTCCCAAGTCACTTCTGATATGATTTTCCTTTTGTGGTTCTTCTTAAACACAGTAAACGAATTGAATCATAAATTCAAGTTTATAATTAGTGAGAAGTTGTAACATGTATTACAAAGCATAATAAATGGTTTGATTAATTATGACACAAATTTCAAAAAATGTAGGACGCTAGTGAAAATTGCCGCGGAAGCAATTAAAAAAATAAAAGTCAAATACAGTAACATACGTCACCATTAAAGATAATAAAAAATAATATTAAATATTAATATTAATTATTAAAATAAAACTTTAATTTTGACTGAAAAATAACACTAACAGTGATAATGCACCTAAAAATTTTGTAGTTAAAAAAACTTGACACGCTCAATTGTCTTGATCTTTCAGTTTATTCTCTTAAACCTTAAAAAATAGATATATTTGTTAAATATATGTTTTTATAATTATTTTTAATTTAATTTAATTAATAAGTAATTAATATATTTTAAAAATAACTAAATATTTACTAAATTTTACAAAATTTTACGAATGAATAAGTAATTATTAAATTTTAAAAGCAACTTAGTAGTTATTAAACTTTGTAAACAAATAAAGAATTTATAAACTTTAGGAACAAGTTAATTTAGGAGTAAGTAAATTTTATTTTATTATTTTTTATTATAAATGTAATGTTTGAATAAAATAAGAAAGTAATTTCTATATTTTTTTCTTCTCAAAATTTTAATATCCTATCTTTTTAACTTTTTCTATTTTATTTTTTTACAATAAACTAACAATATTAATAAAATATATTGAAGAGTTATGATCTTGGACGGCCATAAGTTCACTACAAAGGATTCATCTCCTTCTTCAACATTCAATATAAACTAAATAATGAGAAATAAGTTATCGAGACAATAAAAAAAACTAAAAAAACATGAAAGAAATTAAAAAAATTTATAAATATTTACATTACTCATCTATATATAATATATTTTTTATAAAAAAAAGTACATAACATAGGAATAATAGGAAAAATTTAGGATAAGATAACTGATACAATGAATGAAAGAAAATATGAAGAGAAAAATAGTGCTGTTTGATTAACATAATAGTGAGAAATATATGAAGTGATGAAAACTCATAAATGATGAAGACGGATAGGAATTCCCTCAGCTGGTGTAGATTTCAAAGTACCAGAAACCTTTTCATGAGGAAGTAAAACTTCCCACTTGAAATTGGTTATAAGATTGTGAATGAAATTAAGAATCACAAAGCGTGTGAAGTCCTTTCCAGGGCAAGACCTTGGTCCAGCTCCAAAAGGTAAATAAGTGTATGGAGCAGGAACATTCCCTTCAAACCTCAAGGGATCAAAATTTTGAGGTTCATTAAAGTACCTAGGATTCTTATGTGTTCCACTAACTGCCCAAAATATCTGTGAATGTGGAAATTGACAAACAAGTTAATAACAAATTCAAATCTACAAGCTAACTTATATGTATCAATATCTTAATAATTTATCTTGATCATTCAAGATACCTTCCATCCCTTTGGAATTGTAAAACCTTCATAGGAAATGTCTGTTAGCGCCTCTCTGAATACTCCTGGTGCAGCTGAGTAGAGTCTTATGGCCTCCTGTGCCACAGCCCATGTGTATTTCAATTTCTGTATGCTGTCAATATCTAGTGTTACACCAGATCCTTTGGATTTTGTAATATCACCATTCTCTGATTCAAATATAAGGAAGCACAATGTATAGTCTATGCATCAGAAAGGAAAATTAAGCATACTTATTTCTGTTTGTCTTATTTGTCTCTTCTACTTTATATTTTGGCCATGAACCATGTTAGCAATTTCTATTTTGGTTCAGAAACTTGAATCTTAGGTCCCAAGACTAAAAGGGAAAAAGAACAAACTGAATTCTTTGACTTAAAAATTTAAATCAAAATCCTATTTTTGTTTTATACTACCTTAATAAAATTTAATTTGATATCTCTCTTTTTCTGATCCTATAGCTTTTTTCTTAATTTATCTAATAATTCAACACTTGTATCTTTCTCAATAGCACAACCTTTTCTAATTTCTAATGCAATTAGATAAATTAAAAGAGGTAAAAGTAATGTCCAATAAAAATAAGATACTAAGTAAAATTTCATTAGATCTTAGTAAGTGTAAATGTAATTTGGCTTAATATGTATAATAATTGCTATCTCACATTAACATTACCTGTTGCAATTTTTTGGTAGATATGAGGGCTCTGGCCAATGTGTTTGATCATGAAAGCCAGAGGAATGGCTATTTGTGTATAGCTGGCATCAATCAATCCCAATATGATATTGCTAAGTTCAACTTTTGGCACATATTTTCCAGTCTGCTCAGCACCAACTATGTGTGCTAGTAGGTCATCCATGACTTGCCCCTTGGACAAAGCATCAATCTTCTCTTTGATCAAAACCTGGATCTCTTTCCGAATTGAAGCTGCAGCCTTCAGTGCTCTACCATATGTAGAGCCTGGGAAATTCACAGGAACAGAATAAACCCCAGAAGACAAATTATCAAACTTGGTGGCTAATTTGGCTACACTATGGGGTTCATCAATGCCTAAGTAGAATTGACAAGCCAGTGTAAGGGAAAAGGCCTTCACCAAAGGGTACACCTTCACCTCTTTTTTTCCTTTCCAGTGTGTCATGAAATGTTGATGTATGATAGACTCAATGTTCCCCATGTACTTGGATATTCCTTCAGGTTTCAGAAACCCCAAGATCATCACTGAAGCAGGAGATACTGCTCCTTGTTTCGGCATAGCTGCATGTGTCTGATCAGGAATGTTGAAAAAGCTACGTTGAGTTTTCAGGTAGCAAACTTTGACAAGCTTTGACTCATTGGTGGAGACAAATTTGTTAGCACCAGGACCACAAAGAACCACTGTTGGATATCCTAGTAAATTTGTCTTGAAAACTTCTGAAGAGTACTTTTTTACCCTCCCTTGAAGGAAATGGTCAAACTTGTTGAACAACAATTGGTAGGTTTCACCCACTAAAGGCCACCCAAAACTACCTGGGGGCAAGTTTTTAGTGCCATCTACTCTTCATTTTTGCAAAACATAGATAGAAGGAATCAAAGTGATCAAAATTAATAACAAGAATTGCAAGAAAAAATCCATTTCAAACTACACAAGTTCTTAGCATACTTGATGTTAGTGTTGAACTGCTTTTTATATATACATATAGGTCATCAATACTTCAATACTGTGCTTGGTGTTTTTTTCTTTTAAAAAAAAGAAACTCCCCCATGATATTGGCAAATGTGATAATAAACAAACTTTTGCACAAATCATAATTTGGGATTTTTCTAGCAGACACTAAACATGAACTTATGGATTGTACATATCTATCTTTCTAGTTGACATCATATAATTTCTTTATATTTCTTGATGCCATTATTTTTGCTGACCATACATTGCAAAACTAAGCTTCGACAGTAGACTTGATTTTTAGCAAACTTCCATCATGTCCATTGACCAATGCCATAATTTTTTTTTTTAATGAAATCGTTGTATAATTGTTATATAGTATTTTTCTTTCACAAAACGTTAAAAAAGAGAGATGTTTCCCTTTTAAGATCAAAAGCATATCTTTTCGTTTTATTGAATTTTATCACTTGAGTTGTTCACCACAAGAGAATTACTGTATAAATTTAACTTTTTTAACGTTAAAAATTAACTGTAGAGAATAAATTGAAGAGTTATAAGGGATGGATCTACAAATTAAGGAAGAGAAATGAAAATTAAATAAATGTTAACATATATGAGCAAGATTTTCATATATTATATAAATGTTTTTAAATTTAGATAAAATTTAAAATATAAATGAAAAGGTAAATATAATAATATAATCGCTGTCAACAATTAAGAAAAACTAGACAAAATGAAAGATGTCCTATTATCAACAATAAGTATTTTATTATATTATGTAAAAATAAATTAAAGAGATGAAATTTTTAAAATAAATTATGTTAGAACAGATATATTAACATATCACCCACCAACAAAATTTTCGTGTCCGCAATAGAATTTAAATTCATAATCATAAATTCAATCTTTACCAATTGAATTAACTTTTATTAATTGATATGATATCTTAAAATCATATTTATCAACAACTAAAATTTATAGTTATAAAAGATTTGTTAACAGTTAAAATCAATTAAAATTGGCAAAATTGAAGTAATAGCATTTTAAAGAAATAAATGAGAGCAAATTTTATATATGTGATATAAGATAAGCCGCACTGAAAAAGAAAATATCTTGAAAGAAGTTTTTATTCTCAAGAGAAAAGAATTTAATATATAGAGATTAATGATTAAATTATATTATAAAATTTATATTTTTATATAAAAAAATATACTTATATATTCTTAAAGAGATTTTGTAGGAATAGCTGGCTTACCCTTGTCTTTCTTTCCTATCATCCTTAAAATTATTTTGAAGAAGTAGAGGATTTCTTTCCGATCATCCTTGAAATTGGAGGGTTATTTTGAAGAAGAGAAAGATAAATTTTTATTTTTTAATTAATAAAATTATAATTTTTTTATGATAATAAATAGATGATTAATATATACATTAATATATTATTTAATATTTTTCATTTTAAAAATATTATATATAAATTAATTTAAACCATATATTTTTATTAAAAAGTACAAAAAATAGTTTTTTAAATTATATAACAATCAAAATTAAAATAATTGTTTAGATTTTAAAGTTTAAGGTATAAATTCTTAAAAAAATGGATAAGAGTGACCCATTTCCAGCCATGATTGATTTCCATATAAAATTTTTCTTAAAAGAAAGGTAGGTTGAAGATTATTGAATAATTCACACATATATTATAAATTTCAATCAACATTTTTAAAGATAAAATAGCATTATTCCTAAATTTGGACTAGATCGGGCCTTTCGATAAAAAATCAGTTTGATTATCGAATTATTGAATCTAACAAATTAGTTAATTTAAAATAGGTCAAATCGATTTAAAATTGATAAAAAAAATTAATTATTAAAAACCAGTTTAAATTGACCCATTAAAAAATAGTATTTTTCTTTTTCAAACTATTTTAAAAAAAATTCATTTTAACTTTTTTTAAAAAATAAATAAGAGTTTATATATTACACACACATATATATATATATTTATTATTATTTAACTATTTATTATAACTTTTATTTTATAGAACATATAATATGATTCTTTTATGTTAATTTAAATTTTATTTAATTATTTTTATAATTTTATATTAGTTTATTATATAATATATTATATAATTAAAAATATATATATATATTTAATTATCACCAGCTTAATTCTGATTTAATTATAATTAAATTATTGAACTGTAAATCATCACTTTTATTAGTTTAGTCACTGAACCGATTTTAATAACATTGTAAAATAGTTTTTATATTTACTTTTCTTTTCACTTGTCTAGTGTGTTTCTCATTAATATTTTGATATATATATATATATATATATATATTAGTTTTAAATTTTTTTATTTTAATTTTTTTACTTTGTTTTTTATTATTGTTTTATTAAATCAAATTTAAAGTAAAAAATTTATATGAAAATGAACTCTTTTGCTTTTATATTATTTGTATCTAAACGTCATTTATGTAGGTAACGTTTTATGGATTATACTGTATTTTGTTGCAAAGTATTTTTGGCACTCCTTTAATATTATTTTGGATTTTACAAAATATTAAAATAAAAATATTTATAATTACAGACGCTAAAAATGTAGATTTATTCCATGATCAACTAGATACCCTTGCAACGGAAGGTATTAAAAGGCTAAAAAAATTCAAAATGATGATTTTTAAAATTATTAATAGACTAATGAAGCGATGGCATTTTTTTAACGATAAAATAGAAATTTATAATATAAAAGAGAAATTTCTTATTGCGATTAGGTCATTAATAGCCTTGCCCATTGAAAAGATCACAAGTACACATGTACATACAACTGATTATTAATCAAAGTGCATGACAATAGCATAATGATATAAAAATAAACCTCCCCGAAATTTTTTTAAAAAATAAAGAGTAAAATATAATTTTTTAAATATATGAAAGATCTCTTTCAACTAACATTTGGGTATAATAAACTTCAAAACATCTCAATTGCACATGTACATACAATAAAGATCATTAATCAAAGTGCATGACAATAGCACAATAATATAAAATTAAACCTCACCAAAAAAATTATTTGAAAAATAAAGAGTAAAGTATAGTTTTTTGATATAGAGGAAAGAGATCTTTCAACTAACAATTAGTTATAATAAACTTAAAAAGATATCTGATGTTAATTATATAACTTATCTTAAATTAGATATTTATTACTATTATTATTATTATTATCAATAATAATAGTGAATATTTAAATTAAATAATTAATACAGAATAATAAATATTTATATTTATCTTTTCTATGTTTTTTATTTTTTAAAATCATTAATTAGATATATTTAAACTTTTATCTTTATATTTTCTTCAAATCATCCAATAAATAATTAAATAAAAACAAAAAAATTGGAGAAAATATTATTATATGCATAATTAATGTTTTCCTATTTCCTTGTCATTCGTATTGTTATTTATATCTTCGGTTGTTAGTATTAATCTCAGATGTAAAATTCGCCTCAATCCAACCCGTTGAATTTGATTGAATCCAAAATTTATCAATTAACTCGTAATCCGATTTGACTCAATCATTTTTTTACAAAAATTAGTGAACTCGTGAATCAATTAACCGGTCATCAATCAAAATTAAAAAAAAAAATAAAATCTTCTTCTAAAACAATATGGTTTGATGTCAATAATAAAAAAGTTAAAATTAAAAACATAATTTAAAATCAAATCATAGAGTTTTGTATTTTTTGATAATCTTAAATTATTAATCATATTTTAGTTATTAAAATATAATTTTTTTTAAAACTCTACTCAACTGTTATTTAATAAAATAATAATTTAATATTTTTTATTAAAATAATGTTATCAATTTAACTGTTGACTTTAAAATTGTTACATGATAAATTAAATTTATAAAATTTTACATAATTTAAAAATTAATTGATACATTATCCTTCTATTTTATTTTAATGTATAAATTATTAAAAATATAAATAAATAGTTCTTGATAGATTAGATATTTATAAATATTTAAATTATATAAAATTTATATATATAATCATCATGATAATATAATATAAATTAATAAGAATATCATGAAATTTTTTTTAATAAAAAATCATTAAAAATATTATTTATTAAAGTTACTATCTAATATCATTTAATTCTAATCCTTAAGCATTTATACTATGTTAGATCTTATGAAAAAGTTCATACGGGTGAATAGATTAAAATTGTGTTTAGATTTACTAAACATGTTGGACTTGGGATCTTGCAAAATTTTACATATTTTATTTTTGTGCACAATCTTATGCGGTATGCATACTCATACATATTAATATATTTTTTAAAAATATTTTTATCTGTGTAGGATATACATATTTATGGTGTGGTTTAAAAATCAAGTTCATCCTTTTTAATATAAATATTTATTTTCATAATTTAGGCTATTAATATAATTTGATATATTTTTTTACTTCAATATCATAAAACTATTTATTTCTATGATTAAAATATTAACATGCATGGATAAAAATTATTCTTAAAATACAAAATTTTAATAAAAATTATATATATATATATATATATATATTTATATTTAATATTATTATATTTATATTACTTACTTCAACATATGCAAATATAAATATGTTCTCATATAAAACTTGTCATATCTACTACTTGATGAACCACCTTATGCCATCTTCCATCCCTCTTAATTGGGTAAATCCAACATGATAGAAGTTGGATTTAATTAGGTTGATGTCTTCCAAAATTGGGGCTTACTTTCTTCCGCAAAGTGCATTCGTCTTGTCAGCAAGCCAATTTCTGCTTTCAAGGTCCAACCTCCAAGATCTAAGTTTTATACTAGTATCCATTAACATTTTGTAGTTCATTGATAGGCTAGATGTAAGAATTTAAGGATTAGGGGTTTAGGTTAGGGCTTAGATTAGTTTTTCTGGTGCACGTCAGGTAGAAGATGACCGATGCATTCCGCAAGTTAGTTTGCGGAATATATAAGATGTATTCCACAATCTAGTTTACGGAATTAACAAATTTTGGGGTTGGAGTTCTGTTCATTAAACAACAATGGCAGCAGCGGATAACGAAAAGGAAAATAAAGAAAGAAGAAGAGAGGTGCTTATGAGATATAGTCAGAGGGACATTTTTGTCTTTTCACATGTAATGGGGGTGCAAAAAGAAATTTGACGGGTGCAAAAAGCAATCCTCTCCAAAATTTCTTAGATCTATAGACAGAAAATCACCACCACTCGGCCCAACTAAGGCCCATTCAGCAATAGAACAAAGGCTAAAACAAAGAGAGTATCAAATTATAAATATAGAGTTGAAGACAGTGATCATGAGTTTCTGGCTTTGGAAGGAAGCAGGGTTCCACCAAGAACATTGGTACTGTTTAAGTTCGGTGATTATGGCCTAAAAACGGAAGTGTTATTTAATTTTTGTTTTTTAAATGTCTATGGCTGAAAATTTATTTATTAGTTCTGGTAATTTTCCCCGCAGGATTTCATGATGTCATGACAATAAATACACCTTTCCTTTTAAATTATAAAGAGTTATGTAGATTGTATACAAGTTTCAGTAGTTAAAGAAAACATATTTCTTATACTTTTGTCACGTAGCATTAGCAATGCCAATCTAATAACTCATTTCTTTTTCCTATGCAACATTCGCAAACAATCTAATAAAGATTCAGTGGATTAGATTTATCCTATAATATTATGAATTATTTAATTTTAACAATTTAATCTTTAATTAATTAAATTTGAAATTAAAATGTTAAATTTTTAAAATCTAATTTAATAATAATCTATTGATAAACCTAATCGATTCAAAAAAATGTTCAAAAAAGCTTAAGTGTGCCTAACATAAACATATATCATTAGTTAAAAAACTTATATGTATACTGTACGTCCAACATCCCCTCCACATTTGCTGATAAAAAAAGTTCCATCCACGTTTGCACAATAAAGTAAAACCGGTAAATTGTACTGTATTGTATTAATATTTTAAAATTAAATAAAATTTATAATTAAAATATTTTAAAAATAAATATTATTATTAATAATAATAAATATTTTATGTTTAATTAAAATTTAATATTCTTAAAATAAGTTTATTAAAATTAAATTAAAAAATTACGAAGAATTTTATTTTCACAAGTGAAGTAACAATAGAAGTGGCACCCATCTATGAAACTTTTTA
Organism: Canavalia gladiata; assembly: GCA_037954105.1. Lineage (NCBI taxonomy): Eukaryota > Viridiplantae > Streptophyta > Magnoliopsida > Fabales > Fabaceae > Canavalia > Canavalia gladiata. Next base: position 9,153,428 of record CM075658.1, on the reverse strand, counting down.
TGTCACTTTTAATTAAGGTTTAAATAAATTTTTAATTTTTATACTATACAATTTTTTTAGTTTTAATCCTTCTAATTTTATGATTTTAATTTTTAGTTTTTCCAAAATTAATACTTATGGTCCGTAATGACCATTAAATAATTATTTTTAATATGTCTAAAGATACATAAAAATTAATCAATAATAAATTTTATAAAAAAATATAATATTTAATATTATTAATAAATGAAATCTTACTATTTTTAATAAAAATTTATTATATATAAATTCTTATTATTTATCCTTAAATACATGTTAAAAATTCGAAACCTAAATACTAACAAAAAGGTTGCTATATATTGACTATTTGTATATTCATGTTATTAACATAAACCACAACACCTACTTTATACAGATATAAAAAAAATATAAAATATAGGAACTAAAAATATAATTTAAACATTTAAGTAATTTTATCCCCAACCCTCTCGATCTCGATCTTCCCATACGTAACTTTCCCGGGATTCAAGAGGATTATCTTTATTTCAAGAAATGAACTGTACCTTTAATATTATTTTTTATTTTTATTTTTTTCTTCTAAATACGAGTCAGAGTAGTATTTTTATTTGTTTAAAAGATAGAATATGCACAGGGCGACCAAAACAGAGCAATTCAATGATAACAGGTATTAACTGTAACATTCTGAAGAGAAAGATCTATGCCAAATTGAATCTTCAAGGTAAACTATATATCTGTGCCATCATGTAGATTTTTGATATTCATAAAGACAACAGATATTCATAAGCGCTTTTGCGTAATTCATGTATGAATTAAATCATAATTTTTTATTTAAATACAATATTTGAAATTTAACAAAAATTAAATTTTTTTATAAAACTAAATGAATAAAATATTTTGGATGCACACCATGATCTGAGTTCAAATCTATTCAAGTAACAATCAAAATCTGTTTAGACTTTGTTTTGGTCAAGATCCGGATATATGTTGAAAATAATTTAGATATTATCTCTTTATTTTAAAGTGTATAATTACATTGTTATAAGAATTTATGTGTTTATTATGTAAATTTGTTATAAGAATTTTTGTCTTTATTATGTAAATTTTAGGATTTAACCATTTCATCCACAATAAAATAGAAAATAAAATTAATAAAAAATTATAAATTAAAAAATTAACATTATTAGTAATTTTTGATATATATATTTTAAATATATATAAAATGAAAAGAGTAATGTTTATTGTATAGAAATAATCTTTATTATATAGAAATAAAGCTTTTTAAAAATTAATTTACTGATAAATATAATTAAATATTATTTAAAAATTTTAATTAAATTAATTTAAATTTAAACAGAATTTTAAACAAATATTTAAAATCAGTAATTAATTTGATTCAACATATTTAGTTATATTTAAAAAAAATTAAAATTAATAATAAAAAAATAGTTACAAAATTTATAATTAAAAATTTAATTGTTAAAATTTAACTGAATAATTAATAAATTATAATTATATTTTAAATAATATTTTATTTTAAATTTAAATTTTTTAAAATATTCAATTTTTTCACAAATCATTCAACACGGAGGAAGAGAAGATAAAGTAGTGGAAGTGTATTAAATGCGGAACACATTTCATCAATGGCACAGGAATTCACTTGCAACATATCTTTCATTATCCAAAGGAAGAAGAAGAAAAAGGATCATGCAGTCTAATTTGATGTGGTCACCATCCAATGGTTCAGTTTTTTTTTAATCTATTTTTCATTAATTGTACATGGTTTGAAAAATAAAATAAAGGTATGAGATTTCCTTTTCACGCAAACTGCATGGAATTTAGATCCTCACAGAATATGGATAGTCCAATAAAAAAGATTCTGCTGGGCTGATGGCAATTTTGCTATGCAAGGATGAACTCATTTCCACCTTTCACGTTTGAAGGAAGAAACGAGGAAAAAGAAAATGAAAGATTTGACATTTAACCTATCAAACATTAGTTCCCAATTTGGCAGTTAGCAAAATATTAATAATTAAGATTAAAATATAAAATTATATAATTTTAAAAGTAATTTTTAGTAATTTCTAATTTTTGTGTCAAACAGAATTAATAATTCTCATACATAAAATAGTATTCGTGATTGATTATATATATATATATATATATATATATAATAGTGATTCATGTAAATTCAATAATATTAATACTTATTTAGTATCTTTTACTTATTTTATTTTTTATTATATCACATTCCCTATTATATTTATCATTGTTTTACTTTCCATGGTGCTTACACCCTAAACATATCCACTCAATATTATTAACTACTCTTGTATAAAATTTGAAATTTTCCTCTCTTCCTCTAAAAAAACTGAATCATATAAGCTAACATTAAAAAAGTAAAACATTACTTAAAAATATATATTTGTATGTAGATAGTTTTCTGCAAATTTGACTTCGAAATTTTATTTAGATAGTATTTCTTGTAATTTTTTTCAACAAAGTAGAGTATTTCCGTAACAATATTGTTCGTTAAAAATTGGGATTTTTAATTTATTTTACAAATTTTAGTGAAAAAGAAAATCTTAATTTTAGTTTCTGTCGTTAACTTTATCCGCCGGTTGCTAACAAATATTTATATAGCGTTTTATATGTTTAATTTAAATTTATATAAAATTATTTTTATTTAGTAATAAATTTAAATTTTTATTTTTTTATAATATTTATACTTTATTTGAATGGGTAAAAGGGAAAAAATATAAAATTTTTTTTGTCCTTTATTTAACATGGAAATAGCATAGAAGAATAAATTTCTACGGATTCTATCAGAATTTATTTTTTTCGTAAAAAAATGGAAGTAAAAAATTTGTATCCTTTTGATGAGTATAGATTTCATAAATAATTATCTCTCACTTTTATCTCATTAAGACTTCTTATATGTTCAATTAAGTGATCTTTGTCATATTTTATGAGTTTGGGTTCATATGAAGTTTAATTGAATTTCTTTGCTTACCCGATTAAAATGACACTATTATAGTATTTTGAGCATAATAGGAGTTGTAGACATCCAAAAATCATGAAATCTGTCTTGAATGAAATCTTAAAGAAGTGTCCATATTTACAAAGTAAGAGCAGATTCTAAATGGGATGTTTAGGACTCCGAAATTATCTCAAAAGATGAGATAGTGTTGCTGACGTGGAATTTGAACAGTGTGCAAAGATCCGGCCATATCTTGAGATATAGAAGTCATATTGAGATGAAATCAACTTTGTTGGACAGCTAAGATCCAGGGCTACAACTTTTGTTCAGAAGTCAAGCTCTAATTCGGATATGTGAACATCCGAAATTGCGGTGCAATAAAGTCAAAATTGTTGTGCTCATTGGTGGCAAAAATTCAAAAGTGTTTTGCAATTTCAACAAAGCCCATGTGAAAGCAAGAAAAGGGTAGAAAAGTAATATCCTAGTTGGTGACTTTCTGAAGATGATGCCTCAAAAATCCTCTATAAATAGAAGGGTTTGCAAGAGGAGACACACACCATTTTGGAGATTAACTCCAATACCACTTTCTTTCTTTCTTTCTTTCTTGTTAGTTTTGTCTCCTTCATGGAAGGCTTAGTTTTTCTTTCTTGTTAGTTTGCCTCCTACATGTAAGGCTTAGCTTTTCTTTATTGTTAGTTGCCTCCTACATGGAAGGCTTAGGATTTATTTGTTGTTAGTTGCCTCCTACATGGAAGGCTTAGGATTTATTTGTTTTTAGTTTTCCTCTTTCTTTGTTGTTAGTTTGCCTCCTTCATGGAAGGCTAGGTTTGTAGTTTCAATTCAAGGATTCAAGCTATTTTCATTTTAACTTTGAGGTCTTGATCTTTATTTACGTGCATATTAAGTGGTTTCTACTCTGCTTCACTATATTCTTCAATTTTATTCTTTAATCAAAGTTTGATCGGTTGACGTATTTTGGTTAATGTATAATTGATTTATAATTGGTTTTTGATTGGTAAATCATTTTCCAAAAGTTTGAAGAGTAGAAATTAAGTAATTGAATTGAAGGTTTTCATTTTATTACTTACTTCAACTGAATTCTGATTGTAAAATTGGTTTAGATAAAAGATTAAGTGGTTACTAAATCTTGTTGATCATAATCAATTAAATTCTGAGAGGTTTCTCAGTAGAGAATTCAAGGATCATTGTAGGGGTTCCAGATGATCCTAGGTTGATAAACACAATGCATGATTTTAGTGATCAATGATTAGTTATGAAAATAGCCTCTGAATTCCTTGAGTTGATAACTGTTAAGTGAAATTAATTTCAGTCTGTATTTTGTGTTTAGCACTCAATATCACATCTTTACAAAACCCCCTTGTTCTAATTGTCTCCTTATTTGCTTAAGAATATGAAATGGTCTTTGGGAGATGACCTAGGTTGCACCTTATACTATACCAATAGTTTGGGGGAAATCTAGAAATTATTTTTGCGCGTTTGCGACGAACGTGTCAAAATTTGGCGCCGTTGCCGGGGACCATTTTAGTTTCCTACGCTTATTTAGGAGTTTGTATAAAATTTTTAACCTTTCTAACAATTTTTTGAGTTTGTATAAAATTTTTAACCTTTCTAACAATTTTTTTTAGGTATACTATTCTTGATTTGTTTGAACTATTCCGTAAGGAAAAAGCACGTTATAGTCTTGGGAATCTGACTTTAAAAGACCCTTTTGTCAGTTTACAAGAAAACTGAATGGGAAGCACATTCTCGACTCTTAGAAGGCGTTTCAGCCGTTACTGGACGTAAAACCAGAGGAAGATGTGAGCCACAATCACAACTACTGTTCATTCTCATGCGTGTATGTTTGTCATTTACATTGTCTTTTCAATTTATTGGGCCACCATTTTTTTTGAAATTTTCACCCGTGCTTAAAGTCTTTCCCCTCTGACATTCACCTTTTCCTTGAACCAAAAATTTAAACTTTTGCAACAAAAATTCAAACTTTTGCTACCAAATCCTGATCCCGCACTATTCAAGCGATCTCCTTGTCTGATATTGAGTCCCTATAAATTATCAACCTCTATGACATATTTTTTTCAAAAAAGATAGAAACACCGTATATGGATAGGATCAATACTATCTGTGTTTTTGGTGGGTCTAACCTTGGAAAGGATGGAGAATTTCAACATGCAGCTTATACCCTTGGTAAGACATTAGCTGCAAGAAAAATCAATCTTGTTTATGGGGGAGGGATTCAGGGTTTAAAAGGATGTGTTGTAGGATCTGCACTCACAAAGGGGTGTAACATCTTAGGTGTTGGCTTAAAAAATGGGAGCACCTCCTACTTCACCCTGGGTACTGAATTGAAGGTTGCAACCATGCATGACCGTATGAGACACATGTTGGTTAATTCTAATGCATTTATTGCATTACCTGGTGGTCTTGGAACAATGGAAGAAATTTTTACCATTATATTTTGGGCCTATCAGAATTTTCATAAAAAACCTTTGGGCTTATTGAATATTAATGGCTTTTATAATGGTTTGATATCCTTTTTAGATCATGCAGTAGAGCAGGAGTTCATGCCACAATCCATGCGCAACATCATAGTATCTGCTTCAACTGTTGAACAGCTACTTGAGATTTTGCAAAATCCTACATCTGAGCTCAGTCAAGCAATGCAGCTGGTGAACCAACCAAATCAGGATGACAGAGATAAAAGAGAACCAGATACCACTCTTCGGTTATAACTTTTCCTTACTTTGATGGTTTTCTTACATTTCTTTTCCTGTTATATGAAATTCCATCTAAGACATTGGGGACAATGTCTTGGATAGGTTGGGGGGAAGATGGTCCGATATCTAAAAAAAAAAACCCAAAAAAAAAAAAATTAGGTTAGATTCATAAACTTGCTTTGAGTAAGATGGCTGAGTAAGGAGTTACACTTGACTCTTGATACGCATCTTATGATCTAAAAAAAAAAAAAAAAAATTGAATGTGGAAGTATGTTTTTCTTTAGATTTCATAAAATAATTGAAGCAAAATGATTTACATTTCGAGATTAATTAGTTTGGCAACACATATTTGAACTGGATAGATTAGATTTGATAAATATATTACCTGTGAGATTTTGAGTCTTATTATTATTTTCTTTCTTGTGTGATTTTCATCCATGGAATATGTTACTTCAGAACTTGCATTGATTCTTTTTGAAGCTACATTTTCACATGAATTGTACAAAAATGATTGAGGCACTGTTTTTCTTGAACAAACCACTTGGCCAAATAACTAAACCATATAATTTTATCCTTTGATCAGCCCTTTGAGCCGATTAGCCTTTTCTTCTTTTTAGCTCACCACAAATCAAAAAAAAAAAAAAAACAACTTTGTCTGACCATAGAAGGTGAGGAATACTGGATTTATCATACCATAAGTGTTTCAATAAGTGTGGGGAAGATTATTGTTGTGTTCGTCAATATCATGGTTGAAAAAAAAAAGCTGAAGCAATAAATTAATAAATATATTATATTAAAAAAAAAAAATAAAAAAAAATGAAGAAGTGATATCTGTTTCTCACACTTGCACTTACAATCAATTCTCAATCCTAACCATTTTCCTTGGTCTAACATTGTATCTCTTCAATATATCATTTCATCTTTCTAATCCCGTTAGAACCAAAATAAAGACCTCTTGATTTGTGCATTGTATGTGTACATAGTAGTAGAGAAGTAGAAGATATGCAAGCCTATGATAGTTCATTTTTCATGGATTGAATTTGAGAGAAACACTTACCAAATCAAACACTTGAGAGATTCAGAGTATATCATGTGAGGTTTTATCTTTCTCAATCTATGTTTTTCAAATTAAAGTTGCCTTTCTAAGTAATTTCAAAAATGTGATGAAAGGATGCTTTATGAAATTTTGTGAATTCTTGAGAAATCAACTCAAAACTTTGATGTTCTTTTAAAAAAAAAAAAAATAGTCACCAATCATTAACTTAAGTTTGCCCGAGACGTGCAAAAGATAAGTGTGGGGGTTTTTGATAAGCATAGATTTCATAAATAATTATCTCTCACTTTTATCTCATTAAGACTTCTTATATGTTCAATTAAGTGATCTTTGTCATATTTTATGAGTTTGGGTTCATATGAAGTTTAATTGAATTTCTTTGCTTACCCGATTAAAATGACACTATTATAGTATTTTGAGCATAATAGGAGTTGTAGACATCCAAAAATCATGAAATCTGTCTTGAATGAAAGCTTAAAGAAGTGTCCATATTTACAAAGTAAGAGCAGATTGTAAATTGGTTTAGATAAAAGATTAAGTGGTTACTAAATCTTGTTTATCATAATCAATTAAATTCTGAGAGGTTTCTCAGTAGAGAATTCAAGGATCATTGTAGGGGTTCCAGATGATCCTAGGTTGATAAACACAATGCATGATTTTAGTGATCAATGATTAGTTATGAAAATAGCCTCTGAATTCCTTGAGTTGATAACTGTTAAGTGAAATTAATTTCAGTCTGTATTTTGTGTTTAGCACTCAATATCACATCTTTACAAAACCCCCTTGTTCTAATTGTCTCCTTATTTGCTTAAGAATATGAAATGATCTTTGGGAGATGACCTAGGTTGCACCTTATACTATACCAATAGTTTGGGGGAAATCTAGAAATTATTTTTGCGCGTTTGCGACGAGCGTGTCACCTTTATTATAATTTTTAATTTTAAATGATTAAAATTATTATATATTTATAAAAATATTTAAAAAGTATAATATTATATTAATAGAAAAACATAATTAAAAAATTAATTTTTTTAAGTTAAATTTTATATTACTAATATATTTTCTTTTCTCTCATTTTTACATATTCAAATAATAGAATTTTTTTTTTCTTTTATTTCAATACATCCAAACAATTAACTTTTCTTTTATAATTTTATTTTTTTTTCTATTTTCTCTTCTAAAATCAAACCAAATATTAAAAAAATTCATACTAAGTTAAATGTACATCCAAATACAAAATAATAATAATAAAATAAAAAAATTTTATAATAATTTTTAAAATCTTATAAAATTTTAAAAATAATTTAAATATCCACACATATATAAATTATGAAATATACTTTTCTATATTTTTTAATTAACAGCTAAAATATTTGTAAAAGAAAAGAAAAAATCAACCGCTAAAAGCTAGATGCTAAGTTAAATGTAGGCCAAAATAGACTATACCCTATTGTTGACTAATGAGTATTGTTTCTCTCTCACCCGGGTCTTTTGCGTGAAAGACTTGTCAGGCGCTAAGTTGATCTTCATTTTCCATGCCATTTATCAATTCCTCTTCCTACAATCCTAGTCTTCCTAAGATTTAAGGCTTACTATGTGCCAATTGTTCTCATATGTAACCACATAACTTATTTACGTATACGATAAGTTGGAACTTTTTAAAAGTTTTAAATGGTTCAGAATTTAGATTACTTATACGATAAGTTGGAACTTTTTAAAAGTTTTAAATGGTTCAGAATTTAGAATATAAATTATTTGGTTAGGTATTAAAAATGTAGGTGAATAAAATTGTTTGATTAGAATTTATGATTTATTTATTTCGATTTGTTTACTAGATAATCTGCTTTAAATTTATTAAAAATTGTCTTTAATAAACAAATAAAAAATTTATGTTTGTAAAAAAATTTATTTAATTTATTTAGAATTTATTTATTTTTATATATTATATTTATATAATATTTATTTTAATACATTATATATAATTAATATATTGACATAATTTGTTAAAAATTAAAATTTTTATTTCATACAAAACAAATTCTATAAGACTTTCTCTTTGTTCTTGGAGTAGAACCCTCTACTTTAAAGTAGAACCCTATGCCGTTTCATTTACCTACGAGACTATAATTCAACAGTCAGATCTTTTTTTATTTTGTGCAAAAATATATTATATACAATACATTATTAGTATAATATTTTAAAATAAATAGTTGTACAATTTTCTAATTTTAGATGATTTTGATTTATTTATTTTACAAGCGGTACTGGTAAAACTAGATTGATAGGTTTTATAACTTAAAAAATACTAAAATTATATTTTCATAAAATACTTTAAGCTTGTGAACTTTTAATATATATATATATATATATATGTTTTAGATCTATTTAATAATTTTTTTATCTTATACACTTTAAACTTGTAAGTCTCTTTAATTCATTTATACAAACTTTAAGTCTATTTAGTGATTTTTTTGAAATATAGATTTTTAAATAGATTCGTAGACTTTATAAATTAGGTTAAACCTTGAAAAAAAAATCTTTGACAAATAACATATTTATACTTTAAATTTTTTTAATTAGATCGAATTTCAACACTACGCCATATTATACTTTTCGCAACATTTAAAAAAATGTTACAAAAATATAAAAAATATTACCTATTAATTTTAGTAACATTTTAAGAAGTGTTATATATGATTCATGTCGCAAAATATTATTAGTAACATTTAAAAAATGTTATCTATTAATTTTAGTAACATTTTAAAAAAGTGTTGCATTTGATGTATATCGTAAAAAATATAATATGTAGTAATGTGAGATGTAGCAAAATGTAGAATATTATGTGTGAATAATCAATTCTATATAATATTATTGATAAATTAGTTAAATAGATTATTAGTATTATGTAATTAATCAATGTACAACATAAAAATGGATTTTTTTTCCAGGAACCGTCTAATGATGATTTTCATTTTGATATTAGTTTCCAAAGATTATTTTGTCACTCTGCTGGATTGTCAAGTGCACGACTTCGAGTGCATGCATGTATCGTAGATATAAGAACTAATAGAGGACTTAGAAATAACCTTCTAGTTAACAAAAGACTCATTCAAACCATGTCTTAAGTGGACGGTGACTAGATTAGTTACGTTCTCATTTTAGAGGTATATATATATATATATATATATATATATATATATATATATATATATATATATAACTAAACCATGATATTTATTTTACATAATATAAAATTTATAATTTTCAAAACTTAAATATTTAAATTTTTACAACTAATTTATCTATCAATAGATCCTTTTTTTTATAAATTTAAATTCATGAAAAAAATTAAAATAATTTTATATAAAAATTTTAAGTTTAAATTTTATTATTTTTCACTTTATAAAAAAATAATAATAATCACGATGATAAAAGCCAAACACTCAGATATACATCAATCATTTAGTTTAGAACTATATATTTAAATTTAAAATATTAAATTTTTTATTTTTTAATTATTATAAATTATAAAATTGAAAGTAAAATAATGAGTTAATTACATATAGGAAAGTATCAAATCTTATATTAAGAATAATTTAATATTTTGTCACCGATGACGGTGATTAAAAAACTATCTAAAAATTATAATTTATCCGTGAAAATCGCAGTCTTTTTTCATATTATTATTATTTTAAATCTTGAAAGGGTCTAGTACGGTGGTGATGAAATTTGTTATGAACTAAGATGAATGAATCAGTCTTAGTAAGTAAGTTACTGTACACTTTTTGAACATTAAATATATGCAAATTTATTAGGACCGGTGTTAAAAATACACTTGTGGTTGAAATGTTTTCATATATGTTTAGGTTGCATTGAATACTTACGTAAGACTTGTTCCATCTTGAAGAAATAATTACATTGGCACATTAAAACAATTTAAGACATGCTAGTTCATATCACTTTCTTTTTAAATAATAAGATTAAAAATTACATTTTAACACATACTTTTCTAATTTTAATCCATTTTTTCCCTTTTAAAAGTTCAATATCACTCTTTTTGACGTACATGTAATTTTTGGGTGTGAAATGTTAGATGACGTTACAGGTGAAGATGCGGGGAAACTGAGATATGAAGATGACACTATGAGAGCAATTTATAGTGATAAATAAATAGAAAAGCGAAGCACCACGTGTATTGCTTACTGCAGCTATGGTTGGAACATTATAAATAAGCATCTTATTATTCTAAATTCAGTATCCTAAACCTGCATGCAATCCAAATATGGCTTTGTTTTCTCAATTACTTGTTCATTTTACCTTATTAATGATTCTCCTCCCTTTTAATTTACATGTATCATCAACCACTTTAAGCATCATCACAGACAGAGAAGCCTTGATCACATTCAAGTCTCAACTGAGCAATGACTCTATTAACCCTTTATCTTCATGGAACCAAAATTCATCCCTTTGTAAAAATTGGAGTGGTGTCTTGTGTGACAAGCTTGGTCAAAGAGTTACAGGCCTGGATCTTTCAGGCTTAGGACTCTCAGGTGAGTTAAGTCCTTATATAGGTAACCTTTCCTCTCTTCAATCCCTCCAATTGCAGGGTAACCAACTCACAGGAGAGATTCCTCATCAAATTGGAATGCTTCCTTCAAACATCACTAACTTGAATGAGCTGCAGATTCTTGATTTATCCTCAAACAAGATTGTCAGCAAGATTCCTGAAGATATCAGCAGTTTGAAAAAGCTTCAAGTCTTGAAACTGGGAAGGAATAGTCTCTATGGTGCAATCCCAGCATCTCTAGGAAACATTTCTTCTCTAAAAAATGTCAGTTTTGGCACCAACTCTCTCAGTGGTTGGATTCCAAGTGACTTGGGTAGGTTGCACAATTTGATTGAGCTTGATCTTACCCTTAACAATCTCACTGGGACTGTTCCACCTGTTATATATAACTTATCTTCCCTTGTTAACTTGGCCTTAGCTGCAAACTCTTTGTGGGGTGAGATTCCTCAGGATGTTGGTCACAAACTTCCAAAACTTTTAGTGTTTAATTTCTGCTTCAATAAATTCACTGGTAGAATTCCAGGGTCATTGCACAACCTCACCAATATTCGGGTTATTCGCATGGCTTCCAACCTTCTGGAAGGAACTGTGCCACCTGGTTTGGGAAATCTCCCATTTCTTCACATGTATAATATTGGTTATAACAGGATAGTGAGTTCAGGTGTTAGAGGTTTAGATTTCATTACCTCTTTGACAAACAGCACCAACCTGAACTTTCTAGCAATTGATGGCAATATGCTGGAAGGGGAGATTCCTGAAACGATTGGCAATCTCTCCAAGGATCTCTCAAAATTATACATGGGAGAGAATCGTTTCAATGGAAGCATACCCTCCTCCATTGGTCGTCTCAGTGGCTTGAGGTTGTTAAACTTGAGCCACAATTCAATATCTGGACAAATTCCACATGAGTTAGGCCAGCTACAGGAATTACAGGAGTTATCTCTGGCTGGAAATAAAATATCAGGAAGTATTCCAAACTCCCTTGGTAATCTCCTAAAGTTAAATCAGATTGATTTGTCAAGAAATGAACTTGAGGGGAGAATACCTTTCAGTTTTGGAAATTTTCAAAACCTGCTCTACATGGACTTATCCAGCAACCAACTCAATGGAAGCATACCTACGGAAATTCTCAACCTCCCAACTTTGAGCAATACTTTGAACTTGTCTATGAACTTTTTGAGTGGGCCAATACCTCAAGTTGGGAGATTGATTAGTGTTGCATCTATTGACTTTTCTAATAACCAATTGTATGGGGGCATCCCTAGCTCATTCAGCAACTGTCTCAGCTTGGAAAAATTGTTTTTGGCCAGGAATATGCTTTCAGGTCCCATTCCAAAGACTCTTGGAGATATGAGAGGCTTGGAAACTTTGGACCTGTCCTCCAACCAACTCTCTGGATCCATTCCTAATGAACTTCAGAATCTACATATCCTTAAGCTGTTGAACCTCTCATACAATGATTTAGAAGGAGCCATTCCTAGTGGTGGAGTTTTCCAAAATCTCTCTACTGTCCATTTGGAAGGCAATAGAAAACTCTGCTTGCATTTTGCATGTGTGCCTCATAGCCAAGGAAGAAGAAATGTAAGACTTTACATCATCATAGCCATCGTAATAACATTGATGCTATGTCTATCAATTGGCCTGGTACTATATATAAAGAACAGAAAGGGGAAGGGAACAACAGCAGCAGCAGTATCTGAACAGTTAAAACCTCAAGCACCAATGGTCTCTTATGATGAGCTTCGTCTTGCAACTGAGGAGTTCAGCCAGGAAAATTTAATAGGAATTGGGAGCTTTGGCTCAGTTTATAAAGGCCAACTAAGTCATGGAAATACTGTTGCAGTGAAAGTGCTTGACACTCTAAGAACTGGTTCTTTAAAGAGTTTCTTTGCTGAGTGTGAGGCTATGAAGAACTCAAGGCACCGAAATCTGGTTAAGCTGATCACATCATGCTCTAGTGTTGACTTCAAAAACAATGATTTTCTGGCTCTAGTCTATGAGTACTTGTCCAATGGTAGCTTGGAGGATTGGATTAAGGGGAGGAGAAAGCATGCAAATGGGAATGGATTGAACCTTATGGAGAGACTGAATATAGCTATAGATACTGCTTATGCATTGGATTACCTGCACAATGATGGTGAAATTCCAATTGTGCACTGTGACTTGAAGCCTAGCAACATTCTACTAGATGAAGACATGACAGCAAAGGTTGGAGACTTTGGATTGGCTAGGTTGCTGATTCAAAGACCAACTAATCAAGTTTCCATTAGCTCCACTCATGCCCTTAGGGGTTCAATTGGTTACATACCTCCAGGTTAGCATCCTTGACAACTTCCTCTTAATAGCATACAATTTGCAAGTCATTTCTCCATGCAAGATTTTTTCTTTTCATTCAAATATAAATCTTTAATGCATATATGATATATTAATATGCTTCTCTATTCTCTCTTTATGAACCTTCTAATTTTAGGTTAACGTATGTTTTAGTTTTTCATTTTTTTTTATTTTTAATTCTCATAAATTTTAACATTTTAAAATAGTTTTTCTTATGAATTATTGTTGACATGATATATTCATCATAAAGTGGAAATTAATAAAAAATTCTTTAAGAAGATTAAAATTAAATTTGATTATATTTACAAGAATTAAAAACATATTTAAATCTTAAATTTTATTACAAATTATGAAACATTTAATAATTAGTATTGTTACTTATCTTATGCTTTATTTACCAATAGTAATATTTGTAATGCAGAGTATGGATGGGGAGAGAAACCAAGTGCAGCAGGAGATGTATATAGTTTTGGGATAGTGTTACTAGAGCTCTTTTCTGGGAAAAGTCCAACAGATGAGTTTTTCACAGGAGGCCTAAGCATAAGAAGATGGGTGCAATCATCATTCAAAGACAAGACTGTGCAAGTCATTGACCCTCAGTTGCTATCCCTCATTTTTGATGATGACCCTTCCAAGGGACCAAATGTACAACTCTATTATGTGGATGCAATTGTAGGAGTTGGCATATCCTGCACTGCAGACAACCCAGATGAACGCATTGGCATTAGAGATGCTGTTTGCCAATTAAAAACTACAAGAGACTCTCTTTTGAAACTGTCTGCTGTCAACAGTCCTACAAGTGCTACCAACCGTTACTTCAATGTTTCAATAAAGTGAACTGTATGGAGACATGGTTGGCACCGTTTGACAAATAATGCATATGTTGAAAAGTTTGGGTTGAAATATGAGAAAAGAATGTATAATATAATTATAATAACAATACTTTTTGTTGACCATAAAATGATAAGATATTTTACTTTTGTAGGCCAAAGAATCTCTAGTCATACATGGTAGAAATTGAGACGCATTTGTACCATGAGCCTTTAAATAAGGTATTAGTAATAGATTATATATAAGCGTTTATGTTTTCAGGGTAACTGTCAGTTGTAAAACTTGTGTGTGACTGTACATAGAAGAATGGTGGATTATTTATGACATACACTTTGTGTGAAAAAGATGATTTTTATACTATTTATTTGGTTGACAATTATAAATTTTTAGTTTTGAATTAGAAGGTTCATATTTTAGGTTTTTAAACTTATGTTTGAAAAAGGAATATAAATTAAAATATTCTAACCTGAAAATAGTCAATAAAAAGAACTTTGCATTAAAATGTAAGATGCACTTTTTAGAGAATAACATTCAAGTGATAATATAATAAAAATATTTATAGGTTCTTTTGAATGTTTAGATTGACTTGTGAATAAAATTGCTTAAGGCCTGTTTAGGATAATTGCCAATTTGAGGTTTTTAAATTTTGAAAAACTAAAACTAAATTTAAATTTTATAATTTTAGTTCATTTTTTTTGTAGTTTACACTTTCCAAATTTTTATACTGAATTTTAAATCCAAATTACTCACCACTTGATTTGGATTCCTTCGGTGGCAACGATGGTATTTGTGTTGGTATTGTCCATTCTTGACTAGTAGTAGTAACATCACATGTCCTTTTATTTTTTACTTCATTTCATGGTTGGGATAATCTTTCACATAAATTTATGTCACTGCCTCAAAAGTTATATTTTAAAATACTAGTACTAGTAACATCACATGCCACCACTGCACGTTTTGATACGATGATCTCACACCTTCTCCCTTTTCATTTTTGCCCTTTTATTTTTGACTTCATTTCTTGGTTGGGATAATCTTTCACATAAATTTATGTCACTGCCTCAAAAATTATATTTTAAAATACTAATATAATTTTTGGAAAACCAAATCTTTCAATTAAAAATTGTCATGTTTCATAGTTTTATTCATAGATCAGCAAGAAAGTGATCTAAGTAATGATCATAGCAGTATAAAATAGTCAACATGACTTCTCTGAAGTGGACTTCTTTCTAAAATAAATAAAGCTATATTTAATTTTATTTACTTTAAAGTATATCATTAATCTTAATCTACAAAAATTTGAAGGTAATAAAGATGCAGCAACAGTTACTGAACAAAGTACACAAGAATTCAGGATTATCACTGATTACATCTAGTGTCCCTGTTAACAAGTTGGGTGGAGTGTAGTCTAGATGCATACCGGACAAGTATAAATACAATAGAACCCATCATCACCTATTTGTATCCGGTATACAACCAGACTAAACGACCTAAGTTGTGTTATGTAGCATTATTTGTTACATGTATGTAACTTTACATTATAAGTATAACGAATGAAAAAAAATAGCTTAATACATTTTGTAAGCCAATAAAATAAAGACTAGATTAGCAAAACACAGCAAAATCAAATGAATTACTGAAGAAAAAATTGTAGACACTAGACCTGTTAGCTCATAGTGAAGTTATAAGATTTTAATGATGACTGACACAGGAATGTTGACTACATGGCCTTGATTACCAAAAAGTCCAATCCTTCCAAAGCTAGCAACTGAGTTGTTGCTGGTTGCATTAAAGATCACAGATAAGACTTGTTTCTCCGCATTGGCAAGAGAGAAGTGTGTAGGAGACACTTTCATAGAAGTCCCATATGGAGAACTCCAACCAACATTGTAAGTTTCATTCCCTGCAATGTTTTGAATTGTTCTCTGCACTACTCTAGATTGGTTCAACCTTGCGATTGTGATTGAGGGAAAGTTCAGATCAGAGTCATATACAGTAGAATTATAACTCCAACAATTTTGACCGGTGTAGTTTAGCACTGTAGGAGTTGAACCATTGATGCCACATAGGAATGACATATAATCATCATAACCTACAGAGAAAAATATATGTAAACACACTTGAAAATTCAGAAATCAGGTTTGTTTATTAATCAAGCAGATTTCATAAATCAGAGATAGTTAATTAGAAAATGGTTAGATATGTTTATTGCAGTTAAACAAATTAAATCAGCTTATTCTACCACCATGAAATTTGGCAACCAAAATCAATTCTTTGACCTTAGGGGCAAAAGAACTATGCATAATCAAATTTTGCTTTCCCATAAAATTTTAGCACCACAAGGCCTCTAATAATTTTATGGAACTAGAAAATATAATCTACACATATTAGAGCGTCAGATTATTCTTTTTGACTTCATTCAATTATTTCAGATATACTACTTTTTTATAGAAACTGGGAGATACAAGATATGTACAAAAAGGAGTTTCTCCTTCTCACTGAACACAATGAACAAATGACAAGAAAATTTATTCATCACTAAATTTTGTTTGAAGACCAAGTGTGTCTTTCATGCCCGTATCAAAACAAATGGAGAAGCACTCTCAGAATGTTCACCAAAAGTTTATCACTGTCATTTTTTGCTTATCTAATTTCAACAGCTACCATTGCTGAATTTTTGAAACATTAGACCTTCCATTGACATTATAAATATAATGATTCAAAGATTCATTAATTTAAATAAGACTTACTAGAATCAAAAAGCAATCCCGGATTTAATGCTGCAGTAGCATTCACAAAACCACTTCCCATGTCAAAGGGAGTTGCTGGAGATAGGTTTAAGTCTAGAGAGGGATATGATCGCTGAGCCATTATTGGCCTCCCATTGTTGTCATACAGAGAAGCTGTGGTAGAAAGTGCAGATCCAATGGCTGCAGGACTGAAATTGGGAAACTTTTGCTTAATTAGTGCAGCAAGACCAGCAACATGGGGTGCAGCCATGCTTGTGCCAGACATCACTGCAAAATTCTCACCTGTTCGAACAATGCAGATAAGATATTCACTTTTCACTACATGCTTAATAACTCAAAATTCCCGTTTCCTAGAATAGATTATCATTTAAAAAGATGTTATGGTTAACTCGGAACAGACCAAAAGAACACCTTAAACTTGTCTATGTTTTGTTTTCTAGTAAAAAACTGTTTGTGCATTGACAAACCTAGAAATTCAACTGAATCAGTGGCAAGAGAACTCCAAGCAGCCCATATAAAATTTCCAGGAGCCACCAAATTAGGTTTCAAAATGTCAGCTTCATGGGGAAGACTGTCCTCTGGATCTGGTCCTCTGGCAGAGTAATACATAACCTCTGGGGTGGCATTATTGTAGTTTGCTTTTAATCCACCACCAATGCTAGCAACAGCACCAAATTTAACAATTTTATTTGAACTGCCATCTATTTCCAGTGAAGAATTGTAATATTGCAGTAATATCTGTCCAATTGAAAGCAAAGTGAATGGCGGCATCAAGTGTCATTCCCACACATGTAAGCTAGGAATAGCAATAAGTAGACTGTTGGCATATGGCCAAATCCACGCCATTGTTTTTATGTAAACTAAAGATAGTTATTCTGACATTTAAGTATTTAAAGAGAGCATCAAAGCTGGAATATATATGCCATACAATAAAATACTAGCCCAAAAAAAAGATAGTATACATGTGAATTTAATCATGCATGAAGTAGGGGGGAAATGAATAAGGAACCTTGGAATCATTTGCAGATGGAATTATTATGCCAGGCATTTTCATTGGAATTGGGTTAAGCTGATAACCAGTGACAAAAGGATCCATGGAGAAAACAATACCAACTGCACTAAGGTTCATGGCTGTTTCTAAGGCCTGTTTGATGGTGGAGAGGCCAAGCACAAATCGAACTGAATAGCTACAGATTAGGAGGTTGCCCTGGACCAAATCCTGATTGAATTTACTTGCATCTTGACACTCACCAATATACATATTGCCAGAAACTGTTGTGTTATTGTTCACAGCATGCCGTGCATGAATCAGTTTATACATTGTGTTCTCATATGTGCCAGCTGGGGAAAGTAAGATAAGAAAAATGAAAAAATAGGGTAATAAATAAAATTCAATAGGCATATTGATATAGCAAGTTATAATTGTACATATTAACAATTAGATACTCTTATGGCTTGTCAAGGAACCTAGCGAAGTAATATGATTAAGCCCTTAGCCTTAAAGGCATTAAAAATTAGTTGTTCAAAATGTAGTTACTTATTTACTCTCAACAAACAATGCAAAAGTAATAAGAATACACAGGTAAAGCTAAGCTTATATTCATGCAGTGGAAGCACTGTAGTAGCCCCCTAAGTATAATGGTACATTTAGCAAAAACATTGCCAGAGTTAGGAGTTGTTAACCACTCAAATGGTTAAGAATGTTCAGAATTGTTCATTGTTCCAAAACTGTAAGTGTTTTACCAAGAATTAATTTTTGTAATTTTTCCAATATAATAATTCAAGCCCAGTAAACCCACCAATGCAAAGGACAGACAAACTCCAAGATGCTGTCTACATCATTCACATAGAATGGTTATAACTCTAGTACGCCAAGACCATTTCAAAGAATTTACAACCTTCACCCTGCTCTCCAATGCATAAGTTTCTTGTTTTGCAGAAAAAAATATTTCCCATCAAGACATTTTACGCCAATAATCTACTAAAAAACTCAAAATTAATGGCAAAGCACAACAAAATCCCCATATGATTTACTTTAGATTTTTTTTTTTCTCTGAATCTGCATCAATAATGAAGGATGAGACCATAGCCTCATTGAAGTTCTTGAGTCTTGACTGAGGGTAATCCAAATAGGGAATTTTCAATCATTAAAAATACACAACTCCTTTGGAGGGTTAATCTAAAATAAAGTCATGTATAGCTAACCGGATTAGAGCAACAGAATTTTACGTGCAAGTCCAACTCCATGTATGGTCACATTATTTCCAAGAAATATGGAGTTGCTATAAACTCGATTGTGAGAGGTGGCACCAACAGTAAAGATCCATGGACTAAAGGAGGACATGCTCATAGGTGATGGTCCAGTATTGCCAGCAGCTTGAACTACAAAGACACCAGCTTTTACAGCTGACAGCAATGCCATATCTATTGGATTGAAGAAAGTAGCTATACCAGAAGGACGCCTATTAGGAGTGATTGACAAGCATATTATGTCAACCCCATCCTGAGCTGCCTGTAAACAATTCATTATACCATAAGCCTTACCAGAAATGCAAAAGTGTGGATACAATTTAGTGAATACATTTTCAAGGGAATACTTCCAAGGAAATTATCAGTAACTCTTTAATTCAAGAAAATGCATACCCTCAATGAATTTTTTTTAAAAAAAAATAAATATACATCAATGAATCATAATATATGAAGCCAATAAAGAGGCCGTTGAAAAATGGATAACAATAATTACATAATTAACCAAGAAATCACATTGACACAAACTAGGGGAAGGAAGACATAACTTAAAGATGATAAAAAGAATTAGAGAGGATATGTCAAGTGTCAACAATTGACCTCCAAATAAAATTATCATTTATTGACCTCAGGTAAAAGTACAATATTGTATCGTTTATGGTTTATCTATACATGTACCTGATCAATGGCTGCAACAACATCTGCAGCAAATCCTCCAAATCTCTTGTATAGTGCCTTGTAAATGGCTATGCTGCAAAAGATTAAAAAATAAATGCATTCAAATGTTACATAAGTAAAACAAAAATGAATTGTGCTCGCATGAAATTATTAGACATCCAGGCTAGAACACATACACTGTTTCATTTTTTCTTGAATAAAAAATTAAATACACTGTTTCTATAATCTTTTAAGTGCGAAATAAATTTGCATAAAATGTTGGCTTCTGTTACAAGACCAAGTTATGTGGAGATCACTTCTACGGAGTAGAAACATGCCACAGGGCACAAAAAGTAAAAGTGCATTGATAACACGTATCTAGTAGTTTAACATTTTAAACTGCATTGACACATGAATGTATAACTTATATAAAGTTTGAGATTAGTTACTGTGAACGAGGAGCCATCCCACTAGCATTTCCAAAATTATGTCCAGCAACAACCACTGCAATTCCATGGTTTCCAGCTGCAACAGAAGCTGTGTGCCTGTATATTATATGTACATCAGAATGGACATTCAGTGGGGGGAAAAAATGAATAAGTTTTTAGTGTTATAGTCAGCTTTGTTTGAACAATTATTTAATAATATGTTTTTAATCTTTGTAAATATGACTAAATTTTTTTTAGTCTTCGAAAAAATCATTGTTACCACTTTGTGATGTAGAATGTATCTAACCATGTCATGTCAGTTATTATTTTGAGATGATATATAATATGACATGTTTAGATGCATATCCTGTCATGAGTAAGCGGTAGTAGAGATTATTTTCAAAAGTTTCAAGATTTATTTATGAGGACTAAAACAAATTAAAAATTGAAGGTTTAAAATCCAATTTAGCCATATTTATTGGAACTAAGAATATGTTTTACCCTTAAACTTACTATCATGTTTTGAAGTTGTGATTAAAAGAAGTTTGATAGATACTCTCACATAAAAATCCAAGTTACATTTTCCACTTTCAAACATTGGCTAAAATCGTATTGCACAGTACCAATTCCAGACCTTTTTCCAACAATTTTTTTTCTTCAAAAGTATTGAAGCTAAAAAGAACAGGGGGAGAACTAATTAGTATGTTCAAAATTCCGATAAACAGAAGCTGGAAATAATTCATGGATGTTCAAGTGGGGAGAAGAAAACAAAAAGATAAGGAAATAATAGAAAGAGGGATTTGTGAGTATCCCCATAGTATCCAAATAGAAGAAAAACAAAATAGGCAATCATGATTAACAGTAAGAGTCATTTGGAAATGCCAAAAAACTCACGTGCCATGGCCATCAGCATCAAAAGGAGAAGCATAGTCCAGAGACGAATTAAACATTCCTCTGGTTATAGCAGATGCTGCAAAATGACGAGCCCCAACAAGCTTCCTATTACAAGAACCAGAAGGAAAATCCGGAGTAACCTCACAGATGCCAGAAAAACGAGGAGGAACAGGAAATGGATGTTGAGATTTATCATCAGCAAAACTGGGGTGTGTAGGATCAATGCCAGTGTCAACAAACCCAATAGTGATTCCTTCTCCAGCATTTTCAAACCCACCTTCTTGCAACCAAGCTCCCTGTGGCAGACCCAAAAACTGTGGAGTATCAGTGGTTGCAGTTCTCACAGAAAAATCCAAAACCACATTGGACACTTCTCTTCTCCTTGATAGCTTCTCTGCCTTCAAAATTAAGTGATTTCCAAATCCCACAGACAACTTATGTTAGTTGAAGTTTATCAAATCACAAACAGAAACAAGCACATATTTATTTGATGTTGAAAATCAAAACCGTACCTGTTGTGTGGTTACAAGCACTGCAAATCCATTAATCAAGTAATGATAGCTATAGAGCTTAAGATATTTCTCTCCCTGAAACACCTTCTTCAACAACGAATCATGAACACGGTCAAAGTAAGAACCATGTCTCCTTCTCCTATCTGTCTTTGTAGCATTCTCATGTCTGAAAAAACCAAAACACCATATCTCTCAAATCAATGCATTCCTAGGATGTCACAACACAAAGTACCAAGAATTTAGAATATCAATAATGACAAGTTTTTCAAACAACATGTCCATAACTTGTTTACATACTAAGCCAATCATTTTAACATATGTTTATCATCACACAAATACATAACTTCAACAAGAAGCCTCAAAGGAATATGTGGCAATAATACAGTACACTTTCTAAAACAAGACAGTGAAAAACCTTGGTCTGTGAACCCTTGTTCTCCTTCTTCCATGTGTGAAGTTGTTACCTACTCTGATGAACTCATTCTCAAAGTGAGAAGCAGGAGCTTGTCTTAGAGTAACAATGTACACAGCACTAGTTGCATCATCTTGACACAAGCAAGGTATTAGAAGCATCCACAAGAAGCACAACAACACTCCATGTGGCCAATACATGTTAAGCATTTGAGTTTTGGAATGCAAAGCCCCACCAAGCATGAACAAGAAACTCACAACAATTCTTCAGCACCTTTGGTGAACACTGAAAAGCTGTGTCCTGTGTTATACTTTAATTTCTAGTGAAGACTGAAGAGGAAGTGTAGTAAAGTGAAGCCAACCCGGCACTGATATTAATAGCTCACAAGTATGAAGAATGGGAAACTATCTCGGGTTCTGTGAAACTCTGAATTCTCACGTTTCTATACATATCCGTCTTCTTACTAATATACTAATATTTCATACATCCCATTCTTTATTCAGTAACATTATATCAAGATATCAAGAAAGGGTAATGCAGAGTAATGTATAAATAAAAAGATATTTGCATCCTAATGTTTTATGTAACCTTTTCTTTTTCATATGTACATAGAGGACACATGTCATCCTTTTGAATTGGTTGACAAATAAGAGATTCATGGAGGTTCTGATGAGAACCTAGAGGAACAAAAGAATACATTTTCGAAAGATTTAACATAGTTATATTAATTTAAAAAAAATTAAAATGTTCAACATAAATTAAATTTATTTTTTTCTCGTTCTATCTTTTTAGAATAAAAATATTATTGTTTATCTTTTAAAAACTAATGTGATCAGTGTCAACTTTTTTTAGAAAAACCCATTTAAAATGTAAATGGCACTTCACAGTTGAAAACCTCATCATACAATCTTCAAATTACAATAGCTACCATATTTTCTCACATTCAATGCAATAATGTTCCCACAATCAAATGCATTATATGTAACAATTAAATTTCATAAATGGGTCATAACATTTAGATAGATAAATTGCTACATTATGGACGTTTGCAATTTGGACTATGTCCTTGCTATAGCTTGTGACATCTTTACAAAGGCTTTGTCTCTATGCATGTTCACCCAATTTAATTAAGTTAGTGAACATTTACCATCTTCTAGCTTACAGGGCATTAGAGACTAACACGCACATAAAATGCAACTATTATGCTCACATGCAGACGATTAAATCTTAGAAACTTTTCTAACCAATTCACTTGATATAAAATAAGATGTAATTGTATACTCTGTATCATTGTAATATAGAGTTTGACTTTTCTTTTTAATCTTTCTCTACTAAGATAACTAATTTCATGGTTTTTGAAAGCCAATAAATTTGTTGAATGATGAATTTCATTACAAGTAAAAAAATTAATTGTACTTTTAATTTATGTGTGTATCCTTCATTATAATTGTCTGTATAATCTCCATAATTTTTCAATTATTAAAATTAAGTTCCTCAATTTGAAATTTCACCTAATAGTTGACGAAAATATAACAAAAATATAAAATATTATATTCTATAGATATATATATATATATATATAGAAAAATATACAATATATTAAAATAGATATAACAATAAAAACTTAATTTTTTATAAAATTTGTTTTTATTTTTATTAAAAATATATTTTATACATTTTTATTTATTAATTTACACAAATAAATTATACGTCATATTTTATTATATTTTGGCTAATCATTATAAAAATATGATGTGAAAGATTTAATTTTAATAATTAAAAATTGTGAAGATTAAATATAAATAGATTAGAATTACTATAATAAAAATATAAGGATTAAAACTAAAATATCAATATATAAATAATAAAAAAAGTTAGTTATAAAAGCGGTCGTGCAGTCTTGCTTAGCTTTTCTTATGGTGTACCTATTTTATGTGTATATTGAAGAATGGAATGTTGAATATTGATGCACTAAATCTAATCTAAGTGAAGGGAAGTAGTGTGGAGCATGTACGTGTTGTCTTCAACCTATCATTACAAATATTTAAGACTCTACTTTTTGGTTGTGCCTCAATGAGAAAGAAAGTGGATGCATTATGGTTCGGTGGCATGTCAAGTGCCAGTGCCAGTGCCTTTGTGCACATGTCATAGTGATAGTGCATCACTACCTGCTGCTAAAAGTGTTCTCTCATACCATTCTAAAATTAAAATTGCATGTTTTGGAATCTTTTTTGCTTTCTTGATTAGTTATAATAATGAGATCCAAGCATGCCTACAAAAAATTACATACTGTTTGGTTAGCAAGAAGTGAAGAAAAAGAGAGAAGAGACAAAAATTAATAGAAGAAAGAGATAATTAGTTTAATTCACACAAATAAAGAAGAGAAAAAATATAT
The DNA here is from genome assembly GCA_037954105.1 of Canavalia gladiata. NCBI lineage: Eukaryota > Viridiplantae > Streptophyta > Magnoliopsida > Fabales > Fabaceae > Canavalia > Canavalia gladiata. Next base: position 9,128,635 of record CM075658.1, on the reverse strand, counting down.
ATACTTAAGGTAATTAAATAAATTATTAACTTAAAAATGATTTAGTTTAAATGCAAAAGTTTCTATTCTACAATTTTTTTAAATTTTAGAGAAAAATAAAATTAAGCAATTTTTTTTTTAATTTTCTTCATTTTCATTCTTGTTTTTCAATTTTTATCAAATAAAAAAATTATAAAAATCCCTCTCTTCCCTCTTACCAAATCATTATGTTAGTGAATTTGAAGACTTTGGAATAGGACTGTCAGATTTTGATAAATTATTGTTATAATAAAAAACTTTTTAGTCGTAATAAAATAGTGGAGGTGCAATTATCCCTGCAATGCGATAATATATGCAAACTGATAAAATATGGGTCACTAACAAAGTCATGTGTACGCCTGTGCTTTTATTATTTTTATTAAACTGATAATTGTTTTTTTAAAAATTTAATGCGGTTATATATTTAAGACTTAAATTTAAAATTTGTTTAAATTAGACCAAACTTCGCACTTGAATAATTTACAATAATGGATAAGATTACTGAAAAAATAAATAAATGAATAAGTAGGTATTTTATTTTGGTTTTAACGTATCATTTTAAATTATCAATAAAACATATTAATTAACAATGAAAGTAGAAAACAATTGCTTACACACTTTAAAAAATGTACGTTTTTACCTCTGATATAGTTATTTAAATCATGTTCATATCTTAGTAAAAAAAATTAAAAAATATTTTTATTTATTTAATAAACTCACTAGTCTTTTTTTGGTAACTAATAACATTTATGAAAGTGATAGATGATACATGCCATCTTTCTCCGCTCTATAGGAACAATCCTTTTCAAATGCAGTTTAAGTGCTTATTGGTATGACAGAAGAACCTGATTATCATCAGCAATTTGACACAGCTTTCTCCTCAACTTCAATTGATGACCTTTTGCATGTGTCAAAACCATAAGAAAAGGTTTTTGGGATTGTGAGATTCTGCACCTTCCAATTTCAAATCAACCCCCCTTTGAATTTCCGAAATTTCAGGATTCTACTTTTCTCTTCTAAACTTTTTGGATCTTCAAAGTAGTTTACTTATTTTTATGTTGCATTCTAAAATATTTAGAAAACTTTATCTAAAAATGTAAAATCATGAAGACATTTAGAAAAAGTCAAACGGCATTTAAAAACAAAGCTAAGATGCAAAATTGGTCAAACTGAATGGTAACAATATATACAAGAGTTTGGATCCTCTGAGTATTTTTTTTTTTTTTTTGCACACTCTTCTTTGAGTTATTAGATTAATTATTTAATTTTTTAATTGTTAAATCTAATATTTAAGATTTAAAGAAAGAGTTAAAAACAGATATTAAAAGGAGACTAAACTGAAACCTCACAGAGAGATAGAGAAATGCATGAAAATATCAAAAAATTAATGGAATAAAAAAAAAGTGAGTTGTTTAAATTAAAGAAAAATTAAAGTAATTTTTCTCTCCACTGTTTGGTTGAATGAACAAAAATGGATAAAAAAAAAATTGTAAATATACGAAAATGACATTTTTATCCATTGCAATTTTTCTATATTATTTTTTTTGTAACTTTACTGCAAGAGTCCAGGCTCCGTTGGAAGAAAATTTCACTTACAGACAAAGTATCCAAACTTAAGGACTAATTTTCAGCACCTTATCTCCCATCCCTAACAATTCTTTCCATCATAATTCTTACGAAACGAACAATGTGTTAAAAGATTAAATAAAAATTGGATGTAATTTTTAATATAATGTTATAATTTTATCAATCTACTTAAGATGAGATTATTTAATTATCCCATAGAATAATTTAAACAACCCATTTGTTCTATTTAAAATAATAGAACAAAACATATCTAGGCCATGCAATCAAACACCTGAAGTTACATGATGCATTTCAAGCAAAAAGATAGAAAAAATTCAAGTAGTTGAGAGAAAAGGAAAAGAGTAATAATGGAGCAAAGGAAAGTTCAACAGATCAAAAAGATCTGTAAGAATTGAAACCATTTTATTCAAATAATACATATAAATTCAAAACCATATATAAGTTAATATGTTTATGAATTTTTTTCAATTAGATATTCATTATTTTATTTTTTTATCAATGTAGACTTTTCTGGTACTACAATTTATTCTCAAGTCATAACTTGAACTTTAAGCAAGAAGAATCATATCCATATAGAACTCCACTTAAATCTAGGAATGAGAAACTTCTCATTGGAGGAGAAAGAAGGAAAATCAAAAGAAAAGATAAAGTATCAAAATGCATAAGATGCAAACCCATTATTAAATATAAGTTATTACAAGAGAGCCCTTCATCTAATTGTAGATGAAAATGCTTGGATCTAAGAAAGAAAAAAAAAATCAAAATAGCATAATGAAAAACAATTAATAAACCACAAATTACATAATTACAAGTTAACTAAGTCATGCAACTATCCTCCATGCATGATGAGATCCCCACCACATAAAACTAAAGGATGGTATGACACTATAACTCACTTGGAAATGGGCTCAATGAAGGTATGAGAAGGAAAATCTTGCTAAAACTTCTACAACTACATCCAATATTGTCAAGGAGTTATATGTTGAAATTAAGGTTGAATTGAATTGACGCGTGGTGGTGGCTTGAGACTAAATTAAGTTGAACAAACCAAATATTGAACTTAAGATTGAATCCAATGTAAAAGTGACATTTGGTGTTGGTAATGGCATTCAAGCAATGACTTTTCTTTTGTGTCATTTCTAAAATGTACAAATATTTATTTCTATCATATTTTTAATACGTTTAAACATAGATTTTATTAGTTTAAAAATATTTTAACTAATTCAATTAAGGTCAATTATTTATAAACATGTTTATGCATTAAATGTCAAATAATTTAAATATAAGATTAATTATAAAATCTTTTACTTCTTTTTTTTTTATATTTTTATTTTATTTTATTTTTTAATATTGTATTCTAAAGTTTAAACACGTTTTTCTCTAAATATACAAGTTAAAACATTAATTAGGTTAACCTTCACACTAAAAAATCAAATCAAATTATATTAAGAATTTATCAAAAAATTTCTTTTAACACAATTACTTTTATCATAATATCTTTCTTCTCCATTATTTTTAATATTTGGTTGTAAATGGATATGAATGATCTAACAATGTTCTTATCATAGGATGTTTTACTTTGAATCTGAACCATCATAATTGAATCTTTAGATAATAATTAATCATAATTTTCTTTTGTTCATATTAAACTTATATTTACCAATAATATATTTGAAGTTCTCATCATAAATAAAAAAGCTCTAAAACTATCTTAAAAGTTAAAAGTTCTTTATTGAAACAATAAGAAAAAAAGATAAACAAAATGTTAAAATACATTAAATATATTATTCTGAGTTGATACAAAATGATGGTATTTGCATTGGATAAGAATAAGGAATACTCTTTCACTCCTCATTTTATGTTGTTGCTTTCTCATTATGACCATCTTTAATTATTATCGTTAAAGTACTTTTTTCAAATTTTCATTCTTCATTTTTTTACATATTAAAATTTTATGGATTTTTTTCATTAAGCTTTAGCTTAATTCATTTAAAGTAAAATTGAAAAAATAGATATTTTATGTTTTGTAAATTTTTTTTATTAATTTTTAGCTTAATTTATTTAAAATAAAATTAATAATATTTTAAAAATAAAATGATATTGTGAAAAAAAATCAATAAAAATAAATAATTAAAGTGTAACTATTATTTTTATTTTAAGTATAACAGTTGTAATGGTGATGATAGTTGTAAAAATAAAAATAATATTTATAAAATAATAATAGTAGTGTGATGGTTATAATATAAAAAATATTATATAATTATATAAATTTTTATTTTATATTTTATTTAATTATCAATATTTAACATAAATAATTTTAAATGTTATTATTATACTTTTTATATTATTCAAAATTTATTTACATAAAAATAATATATATTATAATATTATAAGTTTAATATAATTTATATATAAAATTATATTATTTATTTATTTTTATATATAAAATTAGATAAATATAAACATAATAAAAATTTAAAATTTTTTAATAATAAAAATTAAATTATTATTATTATTATTATTATAATGATAATAATTATGATGATAGTACTGCTAGTGAGAATAATTATAAAATAAAAGTTATATAATCATATTATTTATATTTTATATATTATTTGATAACTAATATATAAGATAAATAATTTTATATATTATTATTATAATATTTTTATATTATTTAATATTTATTTTATATCAAAAATATATATTATATTATATTATAAAAATTTATGTAACATAAAATTATATTATAATATTATAAATTAAATATAATTTTTATCTATTAAATAATATTATTTATTTGTAAATTTATAAAAAATAGATAAATAATTAAATTTTTATAAAGTAATAAAAATTATTATTATTATTATTATTATTGTTGTGATAACAAATGATGGTAATAGTAATAATAATAATAAAAATAAGAGTATTACTTATAAAATAATAATAATAGTATGATGATTATAATGTAAAAAATATTATATAATTATATAAATTTTTATTTTATATATTATTAATTATTAATATTAAGATAAATAATTATATATTATTTAGTATTTATTTTATATAAAAAATAATATATATTATAATATTATAAATTTAATATAATTTTTATATTAAATAATATTTTATTTTTAATATATAAAAATTTAAAAAAAATTAAATTTTTAAAATAATAAAAATTATTATTATAATAATAATAGTTATAATAATAATAATAATATAGTAAAAATAATAACCGATGGTGACGAAAATAATGATTTGGTATAGGTTGATTACGGTAAAATTTGATAGATTTAAAAATAAAATTATTTTAAAATTAAAAAAATAATAAAAAATTATTTTATTTAAAAGATTTCAATCAAAATTATTTTAAATATATATTAAAATTAATTTTATTAAATAAAAAACTGAGAACTTAAAAGAGTAACCCGAGGGGCGAAGGTGTTTATGAGACGGATCGTAAGTTTGTATCCCAGGCGACAGCTAAAAGGCCTTGAATCTTTAGAATTTGAATTTGTGATCCATCATAGAAGTAGTTTCTTCTAATAAATGAGTGATAATTAAGGTCTGTGTAGCCTTCACACAAACGAGACGTCACCATGTCTGATCCCCACAAATTGATGACCAAAGCTGATAGCTTGTGGGTTTATCTTTTCTGTCCTCTTTTTCTCTCCCATTCATCTATCTATGCATACAATTGTTAATTCGATCATCATCAAAAAATTTGTTATATATGCCTCGACCATTAGCATGCATTCAAAGGGTAGGGTCATCGTAAAACGAAGAAAGAATTTCCTGCATGCAGCCATTTTTTCATGTGGATTTCCATGTTCTGATCAATGACAAACTTGAAATAGATGGATCATAGAACCTTTTTTTGGTTCCTTAGGCTGATTTGTCTTAACTTCTATTGGTGTGATCCAACAATTGTTGGTATCTTACTTTCTTTGTGTGAATGTCTCATGGATTATGGAGACTCTTATAACTTTTAAGCTCTTGGTGTTGACAAAGCATTTAGCTTCACATTGATATAGTGTTTAAAATTGAGTAAAATTGATTTTGATGAAAATGATTTTGAACCCTTCAATATAATAGAGATGTATGCATAAACTAATCTTAACCATATATTTTTATTGGAAGGTGCATTTTTTATAGAAAGAGTGAGAATTGATTTTCTAACTGCATTTATCTATTACGCATGTCAAAGTGTGAGATGCATAATGTTTGTAAATTGCCTTCTCAGCTGCAACTAAAAGTAGTTCTTTTTAAATAACCTTTATTTATTTAGAAATTTTGGTTATGCAGTCTTCACTTTCAATATGATCAAATTGTAGTTTATATTTTACCTTTAGTTTCCTTCTCGCTTCAGAACAACACTCGGTCTCACAAGGTGGAGTGCAGATTGGAGTGGTGCTACTGCCCTTTATGAGCAAGCTGGTAAAACATTCATGCATTTCTAAATTTCTTGATTGTAGATGCAAATAATTTAGCAGCAAGTGTATCAGGCCTAATTGAAAGTTTTAGAGAAAAAAAAAATGTGGATAAATCTGCGAGGCTCTCTTATTTTCTGTAGCTAATGGGTTTAGACTTGCCAAGAACTATGAGAAAGCAAAAACAGCATATGAGAAAGCTTCAAAAGGACATGAGATGCAGTCTTCGTATCCTTATACCATATTTTATTTGTTTATGATCTTCTTCTACATACATCTTCTTGATTTAAAGAAAATAAGTAAATGACCATTGTGGTTTGTTGTTGTTATATTTTGTATAGTCTTCTGTTATGTTATCATGATCATTGTGTTGAACTCTCTTTATTTGTCCTTGACAAGTAAACTAGACCTTGGGATGCAGCTAAGCACATGGAATCTGCAGCTGCTATGTCAAAGGAACTAAGCAACTGGAGAGAAGTTTGTGACTTGTATCGAAGTGCATCTGAATTATACATTGGGTGTGGTAGATCACGACCTGCAACAGATGCTCTTGCAAAGGGAGCCCGGTAAATATATTGTTCCTTCTGCTTTGGAGCTGCATTTCATGTTTTATGTCTATTTTTTTTTATCTTCAATTTTATACCAACTAGGCATTGAATTCTATTGAAACCCACAATGTGAAAGCTCCAATTGGCCAGAGTATTTAGTAAGCTAATAATGATCAAGCTCCCATCTAAGGAAGCTAAAATTACATTTCAGATATGCATATAGATTGGGCAGCATCGCTGCATGCTTTATTTTTTCCAGTTTTCTGATGAATGTTGCCTTTGCTTATATGGAATTCGAACTCATCCATACTGCTAAAATTAGCACATCATGATATACCCTGTACTTAAGCTCATTTGATCAAGATATGGTACCTGTGGCAACTGTATTAAAGAAACAATAATCAATCAATATACATATTGAATCTTGATATATGATAATCTATTAGGAATTCAACGATGTAACTCTCTCTCTCTCTCTCTCTCTCTCTCTCTCTCTCTCTCTCTCTCTCTCTCTCTCTCTCTCTCTCTCTCAATTCCTTTACCCTGTGCAGTGCTTTAGAAGATTCCATGCCTGAAGAAGCTATTCAGTTATATACTGATGCTTGTACAATTCTTGAAGAGGATGGAGGAGAACAAATGGCCTTTGATCTATATCGTGCTGCCTCTAATGTGTATATAAAACATGAGAAGTATGTAAGACAATGTACAAATTTCCATGGTGTGTAGAGTACATACGAAGTATAACTCATCTTCCAATGTTTTCCATCATTAGACACTGGTTGTCTGTTTGAGGTTGAATGCTTATTCATGTTTTTCTATTGATTTCATTTTATAAGTTGGTTATGACACAACAGAAGTCAAACATTATAGTTAAATCCTGAAAAATGTAACATAACATGGATGAATTTTATTATTCCCTTAAATGATGGGCAGAGTTGTTGTCTACTCATCCACATATGCAACCACACCTGATGTATTCTACCATGCCCATATATGGAATTATCTTGAAGAATATTTTCATATCATCCTGATAATTTTAAGGCTACAACCTTTCAAGATGTTTAGTCTGATACCTGTGAAGTAATATAAATGTGATTATGCGGTGATAACCAGATTGAAAGAGGAAAGCTAACAAATTGAAGGATTTAACAGGCTAAAGTTAGGGTCTGGAATTCAGACGAACAGGAGATTCATTGTATGTTCAGCTTCCACAATTTGAAAGCAATAAGATGATAATTAAGGACCAAATTGTTGATTGTTTGTGTGCTGTGAGAGGAACCTCTGAATTTAGAATTGGAGGACGAGTTCTGTGGTATGGATTGAGGCAAGAAAATTCTAAGTTTTAAACAAACAATTTTAGTGATATGCAAATAACAAAACAGTTCTATCTGGTAGTGATTGACATGGAAAATATTTGACTAAATTGAAAAGAAAAAAAGGCATGGTTCTCACCTGTGATTTCAGAGGTCGATATCTCAGCAATTGTATTTTATAAATTTTCAATGAAAATGAAACTACATTTTTGGCTTATAAAAAACCTAATTCTCACAGGGTAGACTCCACCTGATTCATGGTTTCAACTGTGCAGGGATATCTACCGCTGTCTCTTAAAATTTAAGCCAAACTGCAACTATGAACCAATATCCAGAAATTTGCTAAAATACTGCTGAAACAGAAAATAAAGAAAACTAAAAAAATTAACTGAAGCAGCAACTTCTGGCACTAAGAACATCAATAGGAACAAGAATAGCTTATGAATGACTTGAAAAGGGAGCTTAGATGAAGACAAGACCTCAGAACATTTCTAATTTTTTTGTCTCCTTAAAGCTTATGTTTTTGCTTTATTCTCTTGTATCTTGTGCCAACCTGTTAGGCAAGAATAGCTGCTTTTGGAAGTACAATTGGCTTATGACCGGGATATTAATAAAATGTTTTCTCAACTGTAAATTTAAATTCCTGTACATTTCTTGCATTCTGATTTACTCATTTCCTGGGGACCTGGGGTATGGTTCCATATTGCACAGATATACAGATGCTGCATCTTTCCTTCTGAGATTGGGTTTAGCAGCTGACAAGTGTAATGCCACTAATAGCCAGTGCAAGGTTTGGAATTATTTTAATTTTGAATTCTGTATTTTGAGTCGACTCCTAAAGAAAAATATATATATTCTTTGTTGGTCTCTCTTTCCATGATCTGGACAAATATATTGATTGATATTATTGTGACAACCAAGTATGACTATAAGTATTATAGATGGTGAATCTGTGTGTTTGGTGTGTTAAGTTAAAGTATTTGTTTCTTGCAGTCGTTCTTGTTTGAAAATTAGATTTGAATCAGCTATTAGGGGCATCTGTTATGACACTTTCATCAGTTATCTCTCTCACAGTCACAGACTTGTTCATATGCAGGCATATCTTAGTGCAATTATTGTCTACCTTTATGCTCAAGACTTTAACCAAGCAGAGAAGTGCTATAATGACTGCTCTCAGTAAGCTGCCTCATTGTCCTTCTTGTGTTATTATGTGACTGCATAGTCACTCAGCCTGTGAATTGGATCAATATTGCACTTCTATGTGAATTGAAGTCTCATGTTTTTCATTGTTGTTGTTATTGTTATTTCTATTGTTACGGTTCTCTCCATTAGCTTGCTTCTTTATAGCATGAATCTAATGAGTTCACTCTTTTGTTTTATTTTATTTTTCTAAGATTGACTGTTTCTCTGTAATTTTATCTTATTCCAAATGCAATTGGAATTGATGAATAAATGGGCATAAATGCTTGTCATGTCTCTAGGATTGATGGTTTTCTCAAAAGTGATCAGAATCGTTGTGCGAGCAACCTTCTTGTGGCATTCAAGGATGGAGACATTGAAGAAATCAGACGTCTTGCTCAATCCAGCACTATTTCAAATCTTGACCATATGGTAAATCATTTTGTTTATATGTATATTTTCTTTTGGAATAGCAATTAGCAAATAAGCATACTGGCTAGAATGTAGCTGTATGAAATTTAAGCTTTTGGGATTTTTGTCATGTCAGATCTTCCTTTCCAATCATCACTTGGTATATTTCCTTTATGTTTGAGCTGCTGCAAGGAGACAAACACAGCTTGCTGTTCCACCATTAGAACAGCATTACCAATACTCCACCATTAGAACAGCATTACCAATACATGAAGGCTATGATGAATGTCCCTAGCAAATTGCAATGTGCCTAGTAGAAATATGTTCATATAGAAGTGCAATATACCTCAGTAGGAATGGAATAAGATAAGCATACAACTTACCTCCTCTAATCTTGCCTTAGTTCTTGGCATCCTAATTGAGTCAGCTCAGCATATGTCCTAAAGATCTTCTCAAGAATGTCATCAATCTGTATACCCTAAAGGCCAAGGGGAGCACAAGGTGGCTAAAAGCTACTTGCATGATGACTTAAAGCTCAGCATTGCATATTTTACCTGTCTGCACTAGTGTTAGGCCATTGGCAGTCTTCCTAGGATTCCTTAATAGCAAGAAACTAAGTTCAAGGCTGTTCAAGATTTTTGCTATGATGTACAAGCCTTTTTTCTTCAAACTGCTCCCTATGTCTTCGCCATCTATTTTTATATACTCTTAGAACGTGAAACTAAAATATACTGAAGGTATTCAAACTACTCCCCTTATGACTATAAGTGCTGTCTCATGAGCTTGAACTGCAAGCGTAGGATAGGCTCTACAATAGCTGAACCAAACTTCACTTGAGCCACCCCTTTTATAGGTGGATATTTTGTCACCATCTATGATATCCTATGATTTGTGGACTATGATTATCACCTGCTTAAAAATTTTACATACCCGATTTGTAATCAGGAGTGACCTATAACTTCTATTGATGTGGACTCAACTTTTTATGAAACTTACCAGCAAAGTCATTGCAGATCATTAGGCTAGCAAGAAAGTTGCCAACGGGAGATGTGAATGCATTGAAGGCTGACACAGCAAAAGAGGAAGAGCAACCACTGGATGAAAATGACCTGACCTGACTTAACCCCTAATGATCTTTAGATTTTTTAACCCATTTCAATTTTTATGAATGTATTGATTAGTATAAATATATATTGGTTTTTGTACCAACATTTCTGTTATCTTGTTGCGCTTTGTTGGGTAAAGACATTTTAAGTGTGCCACTATATGTGGAATGGAAGCAATTGGTAATATGAAAGAAGCGCTATTCTTACAAGTTCAGATGTCACTTTGCTATTGATTGATGAGTTTCTTGACCACTTGTTAATGTTATTAAAACCTTCCTTTCTAAAATAACCCTCTTACCAGCAATATATATTTGTAGATGCTGCACTGATGAATGATAAAGATCCTAGAACCTATATTTGATCTTAGTTGAAATTATGATTGTAAATTTAAATATGTATACCATTGTCTACTACCTATTATTGCTAACATGAGATATTGCACGAGTACTAAGGGATGACGAGCCAATTGAAGACTTAAGTCGAACATGGGGTTTTTGGAACCAAGGCTCTGCAAAATTAGCTTGTAATATGTGCAAAATATGATAGTAAAAAAATAGTAGGTGAATGTATCTACTCGAATATAAAGAGAGGGGAATAATCTTTGATTTATTTATTTTTTGCAATCGTATATTTTTTCTTATTTTGCTATATATTTTACGTCTCTATATTAAAATAAAGTATATATATGAATTAATCCACCTTTTGAATAATAGCTTAATTTCTTATCTTGAAAATACGATTACTTTCTCTTTTCAAACAAGTTTTAAAATTTTGTGAAATATATTTTCTAAATTTTCACATCAAATCAATATTTTTCTTCTCTTTATCATTAATATATTTTATATTATTAATTAATTTAAATTTTAAAATTAAAAGTTTCAAATGCCTTTATTTTTTTTATCAAGTTATTATTATATTTTTATACGGTATGACTTTTGACAATTTTATTGAGATTTACTATTTTAGCATAATATCCTAAAATTGACTTTTGACGTTGTCACTGAGATATCAATCGGTAATTGCTATTTTAGCATAATCTCGTTGAATTATAATGATTTGACAAAATGGAACATGACGATCGATTTGGAAAGTGCTCAATCTTTCTTTTTCTGGTTATAAAGGAGGCTTATAGGGTTCGAAGGGTAATAGATAATAGGTTAAAGTCAAACAAACCTTGACAAAAAATCAAACAACCTTCAAAGGATTTTTGGTGACACTTGACATCAACTAATAATAAAGTTGTTAGCACCCACATTTGAAAGGTGTATATACGAAAATTGAAGATACTATTTAGTATACAGAACTTTTTTATTTTTAAAAATTGTTTTTAGGAATGATATTATTAAGAATTATAATTATTAGAAATGTTATCATGATAATGGATAAGCATATGTTTGTTTTACGGTTGTCCCACTTTGAAATTTTTTTATTTTTATGAAAATTTTAAATTCTCATCCTCTCCTATAAGAATGTCTTGTTAAAAAACAGTTTTAAAAATATTTCTAACGATGATTTTAAAAGTATTTATATTAAACATAAGAATGTGACATTTTCAACGTAAGATTTTTAAAAAATTTATTCATCATTCCAGTTGCAAAAGATGATTTCCTTTTCAAGTAGCATCATTGTACCAAGATACCTAACAGAAGTCATGTAGAGCTAACTTACCTGCAAATCAAAAAACAGCAAGTGAATATTATGCACTGCTGTTTGCTTGAAACTAAGCTCAGATGTTCAATATTCTGAGCAAGAAGGAGCACAGTGTTCCCAAATCCCAAGTTTGAAACTCTCCATGTATTATTCCTACTGTTATCATCCATTTTAACAGTAATATTTGTTTTTTTGTTTATATACAGAAATTCGGAGAGTAAGGAGATCACTAAGGCTCAAAGATGTAAAGCCCAAATCCTATCAACAGTTGCAAGCTAGACTTTGAAAAGTAAATACAGATATTCAAAAGGAAAGTTGTAATGGGTGAATGGCATTAGCACCTACAATGGGTCAATGTCATTATCCATCTCTAACACTAGGCAAACAGAAAAGTTTGATCTTGGCTTTCACCCAGCAACCTCTTCAGTTTAATTGATCTCTGAAAGAACGGACCTAATTAATGACCAATTGAAATATGACCATCAGAAATCATATTTCTTTGGGCACAAGCTTTCTGGATTTCCTCTATCAGAGTTACAAATGCCACCCTCCACTTAGTGAATTGAGCATCAGAGCTGAATAACTTATGCATTGCGCTCAACTCATCAGGACTTGCCTTTCTTAAGAATCCTTGTATTGTCAACTTCATCTCTTCAAAAGAATCACAACTTCCTCCGATTCTACCTTGCTGATAGGGATCGACCATCAAATTGACACCAAAAAGTTTGGTCTTGGCATCACCAAGAAAGTTACTTGAACCATTATTGATCTTATTACGGTCATCAGTGGCACCGCTTGAAGATTCAGAGACAACTTTTTTGTGCTTCCAGTACTCTATGCACTGATGATTGGGATCCTGAGCTTCAATGGCCTGCAAAAAGTTTTTCAGAATGGATTAAAACAACAAAAGTTTAGAACATAACAAGCTATATTAAATTAATTTAGTGAAACTGGTCAAAGATAAGATCCGAATCATATGACTATAATTCTGCTATACAAAGAAATACACCAGTGATATTAATTTTAGCAACACAAGGGTGTAATCTTAAAGGTTCATGAGTTTGCATTACCTGAATAATGGATGGTGAAAGGAATCCGAACATTTGATGACCGTTAATGCCTTGCTGAAGTTCCAAGGGCAGAAGTTCTGGTTCACCGAGACTCTTTCGCCTCGTGATTTCATTATTTAGTCTGTCAAGAACTGTTTCCCAACACTTACCTGCTGAGGTGTGAACAAAAGCCTCACTTGGATGTTCTTCCATGGTAACCTGAAATATATTTTACCGAATGAGAAAGAAATATACTTCAACTGAAAAACATGTACAAGAAAATGCCACAAAATTAAAAACAGTATAACAAGAAATCAATTATCACTTAGTTTCATCAATATTATTTTAGATTGTTAAATATATGAATTCAGACAACAATGCCAATGCATAAACCTTTCTGCTCAATGAAAAATTAGCAGCTGCTGAGTTTCTCCAGAAAATATACAAGTTAAAATGCAAAACAAGCAAAGAAGACAGCATAACAGTTATCCAACAATATATAATGAAACAACTCAACTTAGAAAGTTTAAGATGAAAGAAGATTTTATTAAAAAATGGAGACTGAGTACAGCAGGAAAAAAAAACAGAAAACAAAAATATAATTGCTCAACTCCCTAATCCCTATGTACGATAGAAAAAGAATCCCTTCCTCTACTAAATTCCCAAACATTGTTTGGATAGAAATCTTTCATGAAAATATTTAGCATTGTGTTTTAGCCAAATGCAGCATACTTTAGCCAACAGCACACTTACACAAAACATTACCTGCCTTACTGCCAGTAGAGCAAGAGATAGGATTGCAGAGAGATATCCTTGATTTTTGTGAATGTGGAAGTAAATAGCAATGTACACCTTAACTCCTATTTATATTATTAAATAGGTAGATTGTATAGGGCATGTATATAGAAGCAGAAACCTGTCAATATGATTTTAAACTTGAACAAAAACATAGTCAGGAAAGATACCTTGAAAAGAGGCCCAAGAAATCCAGCATCGAAAATTTCAGAAACATAGTTACAGATTCTTGCCGGATCAAGAATGCTAAAGAACTTAACACGACTCTTGAATCCTTCATAAATTACCAAAATTAAAGAAATGTTAAATTCCCAAAATAATAATTGAAGGTAATATTCTAAGCTCAGAAAAGATCCTACTGCAGCATACCTTTTGGATATATTGCATGCTTGCTGCACCACAGTTTTCCATTCATAACAGAGCCAAAATTTACAGGTTCAACGGATATACCAAACTTTTGGATTAGGAAGCTTTGGTTTGTCAGAGATTTGCCTGTACTGGAGGTTTCTACATCTCCCATTTTAAATATGCTGTTCAGTTGCTCTCCTGAATCTGAATGCATTCTCAGAGGCACCCCAAACAATTTACCACCAGCAAGTGTACTAGAATTTCGAACATCCCTTGAACATGATGAAAAATCTTTCGCCAAGACAGCAATACCACCAGCCCTAGGTTCCATGTTGTCTTGTTCCTTTCTGGCCTCTGCATAGCAGACTTTTTTCACATTCGGAACACCCCTACTATGATGGTTATCAGCAACAGGCAGAAAATTTTTTTCAGCTTCACCAGACATAACATCAACATTCAAATCCACAGAACCTTCCTTATCCATCAGAACTCTTTTGTCCATGACCAAATTTCTTCTGCTCAAATTAACCTTATGACAATCTCTAGGGCCATATGGTGCACTAAAAATTTCATTGTGAAATTCTGAGTGGACTAACTCTGAGGAAACATGGCTGTTAGAACCGCTAAGTGGATTTGAATTTGACTTCTTATTAGTTCCTGCATAATAAGTTGAGCTTTTCCCTTGTTTGTAACTTCTGATTTGGCGCATGGCTCTCTCCACATCTTGTTTATACATGCTAGCATCATTAACAGAAACCATTCCAGTGTTTCTATTTGCCCATACTGCAATAGCATGTGGCTCTCCTTCTAATGCTTTGACCAATGTACTTAGCTCATCCATGGTATAACGAAACAGAGCAAATCTTTTGTCCATTTCACATGAGCAAAACAAATTTGAGTGTCTGAGACAAGAATAACTGTCAGGAGAGCACTTGCAACCTACAGCAGATAGGTGCAGGTCATAGAAGCAAGAGAAGCATTCTCTTTCCTCAATCAAATCAAAGTCGCTGTCCATCTTTAGCATCTTTAAATGAGTTGGAAGGCATTCAATCCTCTCCTTTTCCATAGTTATCCTTGTCTATTAAAAAAAGGGTAACCAAAAATTAAAAAAACAAAATGAAGAACGGTATCTGGATGGTAACTAAAGTTAAATAATAAATGCCAGCCAAAGTGTTATGAAGCTTTCTAAATAAGTGGAATGGGTAAATATCAAAGAGGAGAGAGCTGTCAAGAATCATTACCTTAACTGCCATGGTAAGAACTCCATCTTTTCCACAAGCATTTTTCCATTTTAAGTATTCTAGATTTTCTTTTCCATGAAAAGTTAGGACTGCAAGGGCATGTACAGCTTCCTGAGCGCATCCAAATAGTAACTTGTCATGAGACAATGATGTCTTACGGCACTGCAAACTGTAAAGCTCGGCAGCATTCTGGCCATGCACAAACCAATCAAGAGGAGCCACATTCACAGCCTCTGCACAGTTGAAGCCGCTATTGAAGCCACAGTGGTATGCCCTTGGAAAGGTAATAACAAATTCTCCTGAATTCTGGACAGTTCGATATACAGGCACTCCCTCATATTTAAGAATTGAAGGAGATAACAGAGTCACCTGCTCAAAGATGAAATCATATCATAACCACTAGAATCATAATACAGTTCCCAAATATGAACAAATGTGGTAGTGCTGGAGAGTTCAGGAGATAAGATAGTGTGATCACTTTGGTAGAAATAGAATTGTCAAAGTTGAGCGTACTATATAATGAGAGAAAGGTGGTGGACACATAAGCATACCATAATTTCTAAATCTTTTTATTAGACTGGTAAGGAACCAAGGATAACTTGACAAATGCAAGGCTCCTCTAGAGAGGAAATATCTAAAGAGTTTAGAAACAATTAATACAAAACATGACAAGGTCTAAAACAAGTTCATAGCCTAAGTTAGTATATTACATAAGAGCACTAAAGCAACAACAATAGAGTTGAAATTTATATGCCATGCAGAATACATCATGCAGGATATTTGTCTATAGGAACCATTAAGTCAGTTAGAGAATGCTTACTCTTAATCTCCACTTCTTCCCAAACACAATAGGAGCTTAGTGGGATAGACTCTACTGAACTTTGATTCATAGGGAAAGTCAAGGATCATCTCTTCTAAAAGTTGAAGTTTTTAGGTGGAGACCCAATAATGGTTTTATATCACAAGATGCCTGCTCAGACAAGCCATTGGCTTGAAGGGTGGACAGCACATAGGACTGTCACACCTGGTGTTAAAAGTCAATTTAAAGAGGAGGAGGGGGAGTGTAAGAATCCAACTCTTGATCATCTGATTATAATGGCTCAAATCCTAAAAGCTTATGCTGTTTAGTGGAGGCATAATAAATAGTTTTTGATCCCCAATAGGGAGAATAATTTTTAAAAAGGAAATTTTACCTCTTATTCATAAATCGATGTACCTAATAACTCTAGCTTCCACTATACATATCTACACACAAAAGTATCATACACAGGACTAATCAGAGTGCCACACCTTTAATTAAATAAACATGAAGTGACACTTCGAAGTCTGAACATATAAAAATGTCATCATGGTTTTAGTTACTTAACTTTTACAGATTCATACAATGTTCCTAGCAAACCACACATTTAGTGTCAATTATAATCTCCGTGTTCAAGAAACATATCTATACGGACACAGCACCAAAGCAACCAAAAAGCTGAAATCGATGAGGAAAGTACAATTTCGAGTATTATACCAATTCATTGAGTAGATTTGGTTGTTCTTCAAATAAATCAGTCAAGTACTTTCTCATTGCATCTTCCAAAGCTGAAGCATGGGTTCCGGGTACTCCATACCATACTTTTGGGTCACCCCAGTGCAGATAATTAAGTGAATAGAGGTGATGATCCTCGACATGCTGTTCCAAGGAGTTTCAAACAAATCAACATAAAGCAGTGGAACCTAATATATTATGAGTACAAGCATACTGAGGATTCTATTACGTTAGATGTGATTCGATAATTATGCAGTTGGTAGTGACCATCTAGTTTGATATAACTTTTAGTTGTTTATTTTCACCTTTGTCTTTAATTAAAATAAATTATATTTTTTATAAAGTAGACAGATGTTAAAATTTCAAGTCAACTTTCATGAAAATAACTTCAGAACTCCATGGGCAGATAAGTGATTAAAGAGATAATGAGTAATATTATTTGTTATACCTTAAACTATGTCTATTTCATAGATTTAGACTTACAAAAGAGTAATTCTCACTACTTACCCAGCAAAATGTTGAAAAGCACATTCCAACATACAGCCATGGAACTAGAACTCCTGAGATGTCACTTCCTTCAAAACATAATGCAGAACCTGGCAATCGTGGGAAGTTATTCAGATTCCAGCCAGACAGGGCATACCTATCTGAATCAGTCTTAGTTAAAGATGATGTCTTAGGAAAACCACTTCCAAGTGCTCCAGTTTCCAAGTCAGCTCCATAGTACACCTACAAAAATAAGAGTAATATATAAATCTTTTGGGCAATTATGTGATAGTAGGAGTGTAAGACCAACAATGTTATCGGTAAACCATAATTAATACCTCAACCTCATCAGTTGGTTGCTCTACTATTCGCCAGTATTCACCTTCAATTTCCTCCACAGAAGGCTTCCATCTTTTCTGATGGCTCTTATCATTAAATTTTCCATCTCCATCGGCATCATTCAACCCAAAGTAGCAATCTTTAAAAAGATTAGCATATTGCTCAAAGTCTTTAAGTGTGAAGTCTGACCCTGATTGGAATCCAAACTTCTCAACAGGTTCAGAAGCAACATTAGCTTCAGAACTTGACTTGGGAGGAGTCCTCCTGCCTGTGCCTATCTTGGTCTGCTTTCTACGCTTTCGTTTCTTTCCCTTACCTTTCTTTCTCATGGGCTCCCTATTCTGAAGCAAGTCAATTTGCTGAATACGGGTAGGAAATTTTGCATTCTCCCATAAACCTTTCTCCTTAAGAGGGCAAGGTGGAACCCAGCAAGCTGGAGGGACAATCCTACATATGCCAAATGGTTCAGCTTGGGGACGAATCTTAGCTATGTAACTAAGTGTGTCTTCAAACTCCTGATAAGAAGAGTACAAACGAAAAATGTTAATTCAAAATACAATATTTCCACCCCCAAAAGCTATTATACTATGACAGTGATAATTATAAATACCTCAATAGTCGGATAAAACACAGGTGCTTCATCAATTATAGGCCGACATGCTTCAGCTGGATTCCATCTGGCTAATATCTGCAACATGACAACAATATAAATCATTTTTTTTCTAAATATCTGAACGGATGTTTATAGGAGATATGTTTAAAAGACTGAAATTAGTATCTGACTTCATTGAGTATACCAAGACACGTTCACAGCACAGTAGACCGTACTAAATACCTTTCTATTTCTTGGACTGCCAGAAGACTCAAATGCATTTTCCATTTCTGCCTTATGCTTGAAAAGATTATCCTGCAAAATATCTCATGTAAGAATGCTAAATTTGTTGACTCAATAAAATTAGACATTGATAAACATCAAAGTTTAGCAAACTATAACATTAATATTATTACAGTCACAATATAGCAAAAGGATTGATTCAAATGTGTAACAGCTTAATTTCAAAGAGATTTGACCACAAATTGCAATGTCATGAAAAACAAACTAAAAAAATAGTCAACCGTTTATGCAAAAGCAACTAGAAATCATGTGGAAATTCCAGAGCTTCAAGTAAAGATGTAATAGCAACTCAATCATGCACTTAGGGCCATCTGATCTAAAACAAAGTTATACAACTTTAATGTCCTTCCTTTACTTATACTGGTTAAGCATCAGCAGTTGGTGGCATGCGACAGATTTTAAATTTGATTGAAGCCTCAAACAGGACCTCATTTTGCATAAGCTTCCTCAAACAAATTTCCAAAAGTCAAATATCAAAGGAATGAAATAGTAGCAGTATTGACTCATCATAGCTGCAAGGTTGGAGATAGCTCCCAGAATTAAAAGATAACAGGATGCCTTCTTGAAGAAACAAAATTTAAGCATAGCATGTAAAACCAAAAATAGTTTTCATACTTTTGAATCATTCAGGTTACTCGCTTCATAATTGAATAAAAAACACCTCAACCACTAACTGAAAGTTTCACTAAATTTAAATGAAACATATTTTTATAGCCAAAAAAAATACTACCTCTTAGTTTAATCATTAATAAGATAGAGCATTGGATTAATATTCTCATATTTCAAATGCATGCAATGCTCTTGAAACCAATTAATGTAAATCAATACAAAAATGGGACCGTCAAAAGATCAGGCAATCCAATGCAAGACATGAAAGTTAAAACATTCCAAAAGGCTATACAAACTAATCACACCACCTGTGTAGGAACTTTCCAAACCCCAAGTGGAAAAAAGAAAGAAAAGAAAGTCATATATAACATGTAAGGTCCACTCTACAGGAAAAAAATTAAGGGTTTACAACCCCTGGTCTAGGGAGCAGAAATTAGCACATGAACTAAACTAGAAAGATGACACAACAATAACTATTAGAAAGCCAATAACATGATCACATTATCTTATACAGAATGAGAAAAGAAGTAAAGAAAGAAAAAGATACACAAACAATAGCAGCAGTTTTCAAATTCCATAAACAAGGAAAAGATATGCAACTTGTTGTGATCCATAAAAACAGAGGATAGAAAATTCGAACAGAGAAGCAGCACATGCATATTAAAAAGCGCTCTAGAAACACAAACACATAGCAAAATGCAAGGTTTAAAATATGAAATAGACAGGGAAAACCAGCCTCTTTGGCGTGAGGTTCTGCAGCCAATTTCAACTGTTTCATTGAATGAAAAATGAAGGACAAGCCCAAATTGAATAAGTTATCACTGTGCCTGCAACAAGAACAGAGAGCATTGTAACTAACCTTATCAGAGTCCCAATTAACTAAAGAGACATTCATTCCACAAACAGTTTCCTACTTATCTATTACCAAACTAACTGACCCCAAACAAGCCTTAGAAACTGCTAAAAGCAAAAGAAAAAAACAGCAAATGCAGAGCACCAACGTACTCAATGCAGCAAAATTCTGTGGAAAACAGTTCTGTTTCCACGTTCTGAATGGAAATACAGCAGTTGCGTACAGATGAATTAACCACGAAATTCCTATACAAATCAACACAACAAAGAAAAACCCGAAAGCAAATTCAATTGCATGTATAAATATTATATCTATATATGTATGTGTCAAACCCCAAAAAACTTTGTACAAATTGCAAGAGTGCAAAATTCTACAAATATTGGACTCTAATGCCCAAAATCAAATAGTTCCAGAGGCACATAATATAAAAATAGAAACAATAGAATAGAGTGGGCAAAAATAAAATAAAATGTAATATATTTTGACAAGTGAAATAGGAAAGAAAATTAAATTAATAATTATTGGATTTAATGGGATGGATATGGGGTCCCAGGTGAAAACCCAAAGAGTAGTGGCACATAACACTACCAAAGGTTTTAATTCCATTTACTCATTATAATAACTTTTTTATACCAAACATTCATAATAATTATATTTTTTCTTTTAAAAAAAAAACTGAATCTTTTTATATCTTTGAGAAAATAAGGGGACACGAAAGTGAGCCGCTGTCTGCTGCTGTGGCAGCGGCTAAGATTCTACACTGAAGGACGTGGAAATGTACTTCAGACTTCCCTGTAATACTAATAATAATAATAATAAATTTGTTGCGCTTTTTACAAATTTTAATAACTTTAGTATCCTATTTCTAAAATAATGTTTTACAATATTAACAATATATTTGTAAGATTTTTATGATATTTTTATTATTAAAAATATCATACAAATAAATAATTCATCTAAATAATCTATAATCTAATTTCTATAAACCAGAAAGCGTATCTTCTAATAACAAAAAGTATTTTATAAAATTGTTAGTAGGCAGTGTTAACAGAAAGCAATAAAACAAACCAACCACAAAATGAATGACACGTATTCTTACTGTTTGTTTTACATCTTCCTGCTCCTCCACAAGACTAACCTTTGCAACTTGTTCTTTGCTTCGCCAAATAATTAGAATCATAAGCATCAATTTAATCTTTATATATTTAAAAGTTTTCAAAATAGTTCCCTAACTCTTAAGTGATGGTTGAGGATGCAGCAGTTATATATTTTTTATTAAAATATATGTTGGCTTTTTATATATTATATGATTTTGATTTGATTTTTTAAAAGAATTTATCTACGATGATGCAACAATTTTTAAAATAACCTTAAACGTTTGGAAGTGATTTGTTGTCAATGATGAGTTTTATAAGTTTTTTCTTACCTTTTTTTTATTTTATTTTATGATTTTTTAAATTATAATTTTCTATCATAAAACAATAGTTTGAACTATGTTAAATTAACAAAGAGAGTTGATATAAATTGGAATTGGATGGATCTATTTTTATACTTCAATATACGTCATAAGTATAGCAAAAAAGGATCTTATATAACGATGAGGTGAAGATCTTACTTCCGTAATAAAATAAAATAAAAAGAATTTGATAGATCCAAACAGTTAAATAAAAAAAGTGAAGAAACAAATTGAACTAAGAGAGTTGGACAACATTACACTCTAGTTGCAAAAATTGATTTATTTATCCTTCCATTGAAGATGTGATTAAAGAGAGTATAAGGATGATAATCAACCTTAATTATCTTGTCAAATAAAAAAACCGTCACTCAACAAATAAAAGTTACTTTAAAATTAATAAATATAGATTTTCTAAAAATTCATAACTATGGAAAGGTTTTACATTTTGATGTGAGCTCTTTACTGCATGGGATTGTAGTAGATTCCAAAGATTAGGTTCGTCCAATAAAATAATATATATGCTAGGCTTAGAATTTTGTGTGAGATTTCTATTATTTTCATGTTAGATCATATATATATATATATATATATATATATATATATATATATATATATGAAAATTATCATGTTAATTTTGTTTCTCCACGTAGCTTTTCAAATTGGACTAATCATTCAATTCAACTAAGCAAATCGGAACGAATTCATTTAACTTTTTAAAATTGGTTAATCTCAAATTTGGTGAAGAATCAATCTAATCAATTCAAAATAAATGAAATTTGCTAAAACAAAAATTGGGACTAAAAACCAGTTTGAATTATAAAAATTTCACTTCTTTATGAACTTTTTAAAAATTTTCATTCTAAAGTATTTTCAGAATAAATAAAATCTCACCTTAGTTTAAATTTTGTTTAACTTATTTTTTATATCAACTTTTTGTTTAATATATTATATAACGTTAATATTTATATATATATATAATTATTATTAATTCAATTATAGTTGAATTATTGAATAGTGAAATAACACTTTTATTAATTTAATTATTGATATAATTTTAAACTTACTTTTATTATTGTACAAATAAATATTAAAATAAATTATTTCACACATAAAAAATTAAATTGATGAATTTTAATATTTTATTTTTAATTTTAAAAATTTAATATATTTTATCTGAATATTAACTTTTTAGGTCAAAACTTATTCTAACTTCGATATATTCGCCTTATTTTTTTTTGAGATATTCGTCATCTAATAACATATTTATGGATAAATAATCAATTTTACAATAAAAAGATTTACATAAAACAAATTTTTAAAAAACACGCGAAAAAATTGAAGATAAATATATAGAATTTGACCTTTAGAAAATTTTTGCATAAATAATTATATTTAACTGTTACCCTAAAAGAAAATTAGGTCATGTCAAAAAATTCAAGGATTAATTGCATATTTTTTAAAAAAAAATTAAGGATAAATTACATAATTAAGAAATTTTTTATCTTTTTATTTTGAAGAAATTCAAGATCGATTGGCGATAAAGACGATGTAAAACGAGTAAAATAATTCTTTAATAAAAAGGGGAACGAGTAAGATAATTCTTTAATAAAAAGGGGAAATTTTTTTAATAAAGTAGTATAAAAAAGCATACCTTGATTTTGCCGATCTCTTTAAGAGTAATGTTATCTTGGCTTGTAGATCTCGTTAACGATGCAATTCACTTCATATCAAAACATAAAATTTGACAAAATCTTTAAAATGTTCATGAATAGTAAAGAAATTCCAGAAAAAATTTGCATTTATAACAAAGATGATAAAGCTTACTCAAAAGATACCAAACATATGCGATATGAGATGCTCCAAGACTTCAATTTAAATTAAGAAGAAATAAATCTCATATGATTTTTCTAAAATTTAAGAGTAGTATTTGTTTTTCTTCTTAATTCTTAATGACTCTTCTCAACTTTTTATAAATTCAAGGAAGGGATAATTTTGTCCATTCGACGATTTATGAACATTTATGACAAGGATTAAAATCCTATTTAATTTATGAATTAAAATAATTAAAAATATAGTCGGTAAAGGAAAATATAATTTCTCAATAAAAAAATATATTTTTTTTACATAAATAATGAAGCGGCGAAGCATCCATGTAGAGAGAGAAGTTGGAGCTTGGATTTACTCTCTTGTATTTTTTTCTTTAGCGACGCCTTTCAACCATTAGATATAATTCAATTTTTTCAACCGTTAGATTTAACATTTGTGATAAAAAAAAAAATAAAGAAAGAATGCATTAGAAAAAATTCAATTTTAAAAAATTATCAACTATAAAAAAAATATAAACTCAAAGTTAAACTTAAATTAAAATTGATTGTTGGTTAATGATTAAACAACTCAGACTTAACATTCGCAAATGAATTAAAAATGTGAACTTAGAATATAAGCCATCTAATCTTCGTTTAACAACTCTGTTTTATAAACGTCAATAAATACATCGTTTTGTTATTACACTAAATTCAAATTTGTATAATAAAAAATATGACAATTATATTATAGATATGAGAACTCCATCTTTTTACATCCTCAATCTGACGGTTGAGAAATTAAAAAATATATATCATATAATTCACATCTAAATGTATTTAAATATAAGTTACGGTATTTTTTATATAATAAATAAACACTGTTTCACCGTATAACATTATAAAAATCCTACATCAATGTAGTAGTAAAAAGAAAATATGTTGGTAAGAATGTCTAAGAATAGTACAACCCATTTTAAAGTGTATAATTAAATTAAAAAATTAAATTATCATAATTTTAATATTTACAATAATTTTTTATAAATTAATTTATAGTTTTTTATATAAAATTGAAGCAATCTGCATGTAATTACCTATATATTCTAATTTTATCGTTATTTACTTTAGTAATTAATAAATATGTACTTTTATCATAAATATGTATTGTTTTATTTATTGTAAAATTTCTTATTCTTAATTATTGACTAACTTTATTTATTAACTATTTTAATTTTTCATCATTTTTAATTTTATTCTATATTTTATTTAACAGTATTTTTATTGCTTAAATTTTTTAACATAAAATAAAATTTAAAATAATCAAACCAAATTAAATTATAAATGTTTTTTATAAACGATTCAAATAAAAAAATCTTTAAATTAAACTAATGTGCATTATAAACATCCTTAATCATTAGAGTGTCAATGACATGGTGTAGCATTAAAGTTTGTTTAACTGTCCCTTCAAACGTTGCCACGGTATAGCATTGAAGTTTGTTTAAGTGTTCCTGCAAATATCTTTTCAATATTTGTCATCCATATATCTAATATTTTATATAAAAAAATGTCGTTACTCCACTCAAAATAAAGTTGTTTATCCTATATCACAATTTTCACCACAACTCCTGATATAGTATATTAATTATACATGAGAGAATACAAGTAATGTTATTAGTTTTTTTTTTTTGCCAGTGTTGTTTAATTTTGTGTATTATTTTGTTGATTCTTTGGTTATATCAATAATATAATTAGTAATTTCATAAATGTAATTAGGTATTCTTTATTTTACATTTGTTATTGAAAACTTAGTTGTGTTATAAATAATTTGTTTGAACAAATTATTCATTTTCTTAGACAAATATGGACTTGCTATTTTTAATTATATTAAAATACTTTTTTTTCTTTTTAATTTTTGTATCCACCAACTTAGAAAAGTCAAATTGTTAATTTACATGCCAAAAAATTATTTTACCTAATGATATATTATTAATAGCTCTCATGTGTTAATAATTATTTGTTTATTTTAGACACCTATAACCAAAGTAATCCTTCTTTAGAGAAAACAATTCTCTAAACCATTTAAAAAGACTTTAAAATTTATCTCTTTTTTAATTGAATAGATTTGGCTCATAGTTGTTTTAACTTAAAATTTAAAAGAGTAACAATAATAAAAAAAATTACACATATGTTTACTTCAGCATATATTGTATTAAAAAATATCTAATGATATTTGATATTAAAATTTATTTAGTTACTTGTAGTAAATAAAATTCATTTCACTATAAATAAATTTGTAAAATAGTTTAATAAATATAAAATGTTTAAATTAAGATAATAACCATTAATGATAAAATTGAAAACTGTAAAATTATTTAAATTTTGTTACTTCAAAATATGTTGTAACACCAATAACTAAAATAAGAAATTTTTAACCTATATTTAAATTTAAAAATAACCAATGGATTTTTGTATAAAATAATAATTAAATTTGTAAATTAAGTCATAAAATATTACATATATTTATAAACTTATATGTATTATAAAACTATGCATTTAAATTTTTGTTCTAAAATTTATTTATTAACGGAATTCACTCTAAATAATAATAAAAAATAATTAAAAGTTTAAATAAATATATTTATATATTAAAACTGTAATAATAAATTTATAATTTTTATTAATATGAAAATTCATAAATGTGTTATAGTTAAAGAATATAATATTTGAAAGTATCTTAATATTATTATACAGTTTAATTATTTATATGTATATGGATTATTTTTTAAATAATATATTTTTAATAAATTTTATTAATATGAAAAATCATGAATATAATAAATATATTATAATTAAACATTAAAATATTAAATTGTGTATTTCAGTTGATTATATATTACATCAAATATAAAAGGTAAAAAGTGAATTATATTTTACTTCCTTGTGGTATTATAATTTCTTAAAATACTCTTTTATGCTTTATTTTCATTAATAAATTTCCTTACAATGGGTGAAGTGATAAAAAAAACTAGAGAAGGGTCGGGTGATGCGAAAAATATATGTAGAGAAACTTAATGAAATAATAAAATTAAAAAAGACAGGAAGGTTCTTTGTAAAAAAAAAAAAAAGTGTAAGATTATCACTTTAAAAATAGTGTAACATAATAAAGGAGTAAATTTTGATTTATCCTAATATTTGAAATTAATATGTACTCAATTTTACTTATATATTTGAATTACAATACATTAATTATGTGAATATTGTTAAATTCAAATAAAATTATACATTTAAACTAAAATAATATATTTAATTAAAATTTAATGTCATAACAAATATGAATAATTAATTTAGGTATAATATAAAAATATAAATTAAAATAGAAAGTTTAAAAATCATAAAAAAGTATGATTTAAAATAAAAGAATAAATATTAAATAAAAATGAACTAGAACCAAAATGATTTTTAATATCTGCTGCATGCTTATGCTGAAGACCGTTGCTGTGTGTAGAGCAACGTTTAAGGTTCATCATCCTTTATCAAATGAGATTCATCAGCTGTTTCAACTTTAAATTATTAGTTACGTAAAAAAAATTCACACATTTAAATAATAGTGTACACATAAATAATTTGTTGGATTTATTTTATTTTTATATTAAAAACTATTAACAAATTAGATAAAAAAAAACACAAATAAGTAGATAATCATGTTTATAGGTAGGAAAATCATTCTTTTGATAGTTATTGAAACATTTCAATTATCTCAAACCTTTTTAATTAATTCATCATGACTTTCTTTTCTTCCATTAAGTATAATGAACTTTTCTTCCATTAAGTATAATAAACTAATTTTAATAAATTAATATTAACATAAAATGGAATGAGATGAAAATAATTCAATATTAATTATTTAAATCTGTGATTTAAAAAATAAAATTTTTAAGTTTCTAAGTTGATGTTAAAAGATCCTATCTTGTGCACCATGTCCATATATAAATGTAAGGATAAAAATTAGAAAAAAAAACATTTGCTATATAAATATAAAAATATATTTAATACTTCAATTTTAAAATAATTTAAAACACCTAAGACAATTTATTTAATATCTTATATGCTATTTTTTTTGGTTAAAATTATATACATGGAATAGGAAAATAAATTGCACATATTTATAATATAGTTATCATTATCAAATGAGAATATTATAATATAGCTATCTCTATAAATAACGCCCACAACGACAACTCATGTTTATCTATTAAGCTTCTCATAACTTCAATTAAATAAGCTACTATAATTGATGATAACAAAAGTATAAACTACAACCGATAAATTTAATTTACAGTATTAAGGATTTAAGAATTTAAATAATGAAATTTTCATTTTTGAGAATGCTTAAATATAATCTCTCACTTTTTGAAATTAATTTTACAGTTACATTTGTGAAAATATCGGATTAAAGAAAATTCTGACAATAAATAAAAGCCATTTTTTCAAAAAGCTTTTAAATAATAACTATAAAAGTAATAGTAATAAAAATATAAAAACTGTTAAACCTCAAAAAAAATTGTTCATCACATTAAAAAAGAATGTTAAATTTATCTGAAGAAAAATTTTACAATATTAAAACGGTAAATCAATCATTAGACTATATAATTAGATGAAAAAAATTAAATTTTATCACATTAAATGTATTTATTTCATGATTTATTTTATGAATTTAAATATAGCACAGTTAATTAGATTGATGCGATAAGATGTATATGATTATATTTTTATAAAAAATATTTATAAATATAAATAAATTAAATTATTTAAATTTAATTTATTAAATTTATATTTAAGTTTTTTATTCATTTAAATTAAAAAAAAATCAAGTTTAAAGTTACACATGATCTTTTAAATAAGTGAAGACAAATTTTATAAGTTAGACATTATTAATTGATAAATAATTTATGTATGCGTATCCACACATGTGTACATTGAGGTTAACAAATTAATATGACTCGTATGATTTAAAATTGACTATTTATAATATAATCTAATAGTTTATATTTATTTTTTATTTATACACTAATAATAAAATAGTTTTTTATAAATATTTTTATAATAATATAAATTAATATAAAATATATTTAGTTTTAATAATTGTATTATTTAAACTGTTATTAAAATATTTTTTTAAAATAGTTTTAATAAATATAAATTTATTAAAAAAATTTATTTGTAATGATAAAAAATAAACTTTTCATTTAATATATCATATGCCAACACGGACGCGCACACATTAAAATTTTAAACCGAAATCATTCTTATACATATTAAAAGTACTATTCACTTATGGTCGTAATATTTTTTTTATATTTTAAAAAAATAAACAAATTATAATCACTAAATTTAAAATATATATATATATATATATAAATTAATGTTTATATGTAGAGTATTAATACATATATAATTATAAAATTAATATTTAAAATTTTAAAATAAAAATTCAATATTTAATATAAAAATTTTAAATTAAATAAAAATTTATAATTTATAAAAAATAAACTTATATATTACATGTGCTAAAAAAATTTAGAATGAGATATAAAATTAAATATGTTAGTTTTTCTAAAATAATAAAATTTTTATTTAAATTTCTTATTTTTAAAATATTTTGATTATAATATTTAATATTAATTTAAATTATATTAAATTAAAATAGATTAATCAAAATTATAAAAATATAATTAAAATATCTTTAAAAATATCAAAAAAATTTCTAATAATAATAAATTTAACTTAAGTTAAGGTCAAAAATTATAATAAAGAATAAAAATCAAAATTTAACTATTTTTGAAAGAAAAAAATATATTTAATTTTATAAAATAATATTAAAAATAATTATAAATATTTAAATTTATATTTTTTTATAAAATTGTAATTTTTAACATGTAAATTTATTGTTATTTTATATTTTAAATGTTAATTTTTTATTTTAAAATCTTATGTTTATTCTTATATTACTATTTTATATCACTAAAAAAATTAATTTTTCTGATAAATATTTTATAATAATTGTATAAACTTACGTAAAATATATTAAATTATGATATTACATCATTTAAATCCTTATTAAAGTATTTTTCTATAAATAATTTCTGATAAATAAATACTTGGAAAATGATAAAAATTAAATTTTTTATTATTTATCATTTAAAATTATTATTAAAAAATATTTTTTATAATATATTAATAATTAGATAAAAAAATTGATATCAACATTTTTTATAATTAGATAAATTATTTAATTATAGATTATATTTATTTTATTTTTAAAACAATAAATTTAAATTAAATAAAAAAATAAAAATCAAAGTTATCTTATTATTAAATTAAAAGATAAAATGTAATTAAATTTATTAATTTTTATCTTTTTAATTACATTCTAAATTTTTTGCTATGTAATATATGAGATATTTATCATATAACTAATAATTTTTTTTTTATTTTTGTCTAGATTGATTAAATTTTAAATTTTTTTATAAATTATATTTTTTATTTAAAATAATTAAATAAATTATTAGAATTTATTTAGTAATGAGAAATTTAAAATTAAAATAATTTTGTATAAAAATTATGAATTCAAATCTAAATCTTTTTTATATTATAAAAAATTAATTATTTAATATTTTCTTACAAAAATTAAAAAAATGATAAATATCTTAATAAATGCATGTTTTTACTATAATATCCTTAATACTAATTATTGAAATCTTAACTCACATTGTTCAAAACCATTAAATTCATTATTTATTTGAAACAAAAATAGAATGAAATAATTAATGTTCCATTAAAATTTTAAAACATCACTTGCTTAATATGAAAGAAATATTTGTTTTCAAAAAACGTTACTTAATTTAAGATATGGAGGAAGTATTAAGAAAAATAATAAATATATTAATCAAATGAAATAATTTTACTAATTTATCCCTATGTTTTATTAATGTTGGTTGAGGAAAAATTAAATTAAATAATATTAAAATTTATTATATCCATTATTTAATTTAGTTAAAATTGAAATAAACAAATTAATAATTCATTAAAATTTTAAAATATCACTTGATATAGTTTTTTTTCTTCTAAAGTATTGCTTGATTTGAAATCGAGAGATTAACATGAAGATATTAAATATTTTAAATTATTTAAGAAACTCCACGTTGAGGAACTTTTGTTTTAATATAATAAATATTCTTTAGTATAAATTTTTTTACTTCTATCTTGTTATAAGGTACTTACTCACATATACAAAATAAAATAAAATCATGACAAAAGTAACAGGATTGACAGAATGCTTAAAAAGCACAGGGTAGACATAAGTGTAAAAACATTGAATAGAAAAATATATGCTAATAATAACTGCTATTAATTGCTTGTTGTATATTTGTTGAATTTAATAATATTTAATAATAAAATGTTATATTTAAAAGTAAAATAATAGCATAGTTAATGAGATCTTCCGTTTAGTTGACTTTTTCTCATCAATATTTAATAATAAATTATTTTTCATTATTTTATTTAGTAATGTAAAATAAAATAAATAAGATGCACAATATGGTTAATATAGTATTTTTACGTTCTCCCAAATTATCGTATATAAAAATATTTAAGAAATATTAATTTCTTAAAATTTGTTGTTTAAAAGATATCTCAGAAAATTATTAAAAATAGATATCTATTTTATAAAAATATTTTATCAATATCAGCTGTGATATCTTAAAGTTTTTCAATAAAAATTAATACAAAATAAATATGATAATGTCATATGGTATAGATTTAAGATAAGAAATTATAAATGCTTAATTTATTTAAATTATTCATTTATTTATGAATGATTATATTAAATTTATCATTTTATACATCAAATTATTTCATTTTTTATTGATTAATTGTTTGAAAACAATAATAAAAATAATCAGCATTTATCATTAATCACACTAAATAATATTATAATTTATTACTCATCATCGAAAATATTTTTAATAATAAAAATATTTTTTATAGAAAAATAATATCATTTAATATAATATAATGTATTGAAATTATAAATTTTTAAAGTAAATTTAAAATATTATTTAAGATAAGAAATAAAATAATAGAATGTTACCTCATTATGATATATAAAGATGAGAGGAGTCAAGTTAAGTTAAGTTTTGAATATTTAAGTTTAATATATTTAAAAATTTTGAAGTTTGGATTTGGATGTGTTATCTTCTAAAGGTTTTTTTTTGTTTGTTAAAATTTAGTTTAATTTAAAACCTACAAAATCTATGAATTTGCTTATTTAAAAATTTACGTTAAAAAAATTATTAAATAAGTTTTAAATATATATAAATGATTAATTAAAAAAATTTAAACTTAAAAATTACAAAATAAAAAAATTTTTAAAAAATATATATATATATATTCTTACACAAGATTGTGTCACGAGGAATTAAGAGTTAAAAGTAAACCAAAATGATAAGAAAGGATTCTATTTTGAGGATAAGAAAAAATTTATCTAATTTTTTTGTTTAAAATTAAAATTTAAAAAACTATAAAAATATATTAATATTATATAAATATAATATATTAAAATAAATATTATATAAATATAATAAATATAAATATATAATATGTAAAAATAAATAGATTCTAAATCTAAATCTAGTTTATTTATTTATAATTTTTTAATAAATCTAAATCTATCTATTTATCAAATTAAATTAAATTAAATTTTAAATAAATCAAACTATAGACCACAACCTTGATCGAACCTATCAAATAACTTTAACCACTTCTATTACTAGTGACACATAACAAAATTCATACCAACACAATCTTTAATTATATAATATAATATTACTTTCATCATTAATGATAAATAATACAATTCATGTTAATAAAATTTTTAATTATATAACGTAATAAATAAATAGGTTAGATTGATATTAATTAAAAATCTTATTATAAGATAAATAAATATTTTTTTATAATTTAATTTATTTTAATAATATTAATTTATGAATAACATTAAAATGATTGTTTCGATAAATAGTGTAAATTAAAAATAATATGACATAATTTTAATAATAAATGAAAGATGGTATTTTTATTTAAAAAATAATTCAAACAATAAGGAAATTGTATTCATGTATAAAATGTAAGGGATGGATCCATCTCCTATGAAAGCAGTTTGTGAGAATATTTATTGGTGTAAGTATTTATATCATTTAAATAAATTTTTGTTTAATCTTTTTTTATATAAATCATCCACAAAAGATTAAAAATATTAATTATGAACTCTGTTTAATTTATCAGCACATATATAGGAAAAATTAATTTTATAAAGTAATTTATTAAAGTTTATTTAACATGATATATTAAAATAATATATATAAAAATTTAAATTTAAATTTTATTATTTTTATTGCATATAAAAAATTATTATAAAAATAGTATATTAAAACTATTTTATTTGCTATTTCTTTTGTGTGATGTAGATTTTTTAACAAACCAAATTATCAAATTAAATGTTTTTATAATGTAAATAAAGTTTATAAAATTTAAAAATTTATTGATATTTAATCAAATCACATTAATTTAATATATAATATATATTTTAAAATAAAAAAAATATTAATTATAAAATAAATAATTGTAAATTTAAAATTATTCTAAATTTTGATCTAAAAATATAAAATTGCAGAGTGTAACAAAATTTTAGAAAAATAAAAGTACAAATAAAATATTAGAAATTAAATTTAGAGAATTTTTTTAAAGGATAAAAAAAAGCTTAACAAAAGAAAATAAAAAGTAAGGATGTAAACACATTATAAGGATTATAGTTTGAGTTGTTTAAACTTTAATTTAATTCGATTTGTTTAATAAATAGATAAATTTAAATTTGTTAAGAAGTTTTTTTAGATAAATAAACCAAACTTAAGATTAAACAAAGTTTGTTTAATCTATTTAAAAGTCTAATTATTTTTATATTTATTATAATATATTATATTTATATAATATTTATTCTAAGATATTATATTTATATAATATATATATATTAAACCTATTTAATGATATTTATATTTTGTAAATTTTTAATTTGTAAATTTTTTTAATCAATCATTTATATAAATTTTAAACTTATTTATTATTATTTTTTAATATAAATTTTTAAATGAGTTCGTAGATCTTACATTCTTTAAATTAGGTCTCTCATTTTAAAAAAAATTAACAAATATTAAATTAAGGTTTAGACATCAAAAATTTTAAACAAAATAAATTTGAATACTCAAAATTTAGATCAATTTGACCTAACTACATTTTTAATTAAAAATAATAAAGAAAATAAAAAAATAAATAAAATAAATAAAAACTTTATTTTATAATACAATAGAAATATTTTTTTAGTGAAATTCCTCCACCAAATCTTTAACATCATCACAATAATAAAAAATATAAAAACTAATGTTGGAAAGTAATTTTTTTTAATATAAAAAATGATGAGATTTAAATTTAAATTTATTTTAGTTTTTAATTTTTTATTATTAAATCAATTTTAATAATTTATAAAACAAACTCCTACGTTGAATATTGGATAAAATTTAAAAATAATTTAAAAAATAGATTTTTTAAAGAAAATATAACAAATGTAAATTGAATAAAAATAAAGAAGATTTCCTTAAAAAAAAAAAAGGAGATAAAGAGAATTGAAAAGTTAAAAAAAAATATAAAACAAAATGGATATAGAATGAACAAATGTAAATCGTAAGCTAATTAACCTAAGGCAAGCGAGGGAAAATTACATAAAAATAATTGATATTGTTAAGAGATTTTAAACTAATTAACCATTTTTTTTCTGTAGAGTATTGTTTAAAGGTATAAGTAATCTTCCCTGATAACAATTATTACTAATTATATATCTAATAACAAAAATAATGTGAATTAATTCAAAGCATCATTGTTATTAATTTTAAAATTAAGATTGTGTTAAAATTATAATTGTTGGAAAATAATTAAAAAAATACTTTGTACGAAAAAAACAGAATGATTTTGATATTATCACATGTCATGGTTTAAGTTGGTAAAACCTTTTATTTAATTAAATCATTAGGATTAGTTGAATGATAAATATTTTAAAATTAAAATAATTTACATAATAATTTGGATTCAAACTTGTTATTTTCTTCATTATATAAAAACTCTTTGATTTAATTAATCAAGCAACTTCTATTGACATGTTTATTAAAAAAAATACTTGAGTATTTAATACCATCAACAATTTAGATATTTTTAAAAAATTTTCTAATAAGTGCATATATATTGAAAATAAATTAGCGAATCAATTGCTTCTTTTCAATAGTAGTATAACAAAATTTAAGACATTTTAAAACATATTTTTTTAAGTAAGCTAACTCAAATATGCAAGTATTGTAATTTTAATATGAAAAACATCTATTCAAATTCAGTCATGATATTCTTATTAGATTAAAGTACATGAGAATTTCTCCAAAATTGTTTTTTGTATAAATTGCTGAATTATACCGTAAAATATTTAAATCACTTTAGAGTTCGGAACCTATATATATATATATATATATATGGATAAGGAACTGCATATATTTGAGGAAGGATCTCAAATTCTTAAGAGCTGGTCACTTTGACCAAAAACTACGAGTTATTAACATACCGCGTGAGTTTACACAATTTGAAGCTAACATTTATAACTGGGCTCATCTAATTAAGCCTAGTGTTTTAACTTTGAATATTAGACCTTAATTAATTTAATTTTTTTTAGCTAAACTCATTTGAATTTTTTTTAATCCATTTGGATTAATCTGATCTATTCGAGTATATAATTTAAGTTTGGACAGGATTTAAAATTTTATATTCTGATTCAAATAAGAAGTAATTCTTTTTACTTGATTTGATAGTCCAAAATTTAAATGGTTTAAAATAGCTCCCTTCCACACCTCACATAATCCAAACATTAGAAAAAAAAGAAAGAATAATTAAATTATTTTGCTTATGCATATAATAATTTTCATTTGCCATATATATGCCTGGCAAAATAATTTTAAATTAATAAAATATATATGTGAAAGAAAAAAATATTTGTAAATACTGTAAAATTTTAATCAAATAAATTTTATGTTAAATAGAAGAAATCTAAATAATATTTATTTAAAAATTTCAATTTTTTTGTTATGTTTAATTTTTTATATTCATCTATAGTTTCTCTTATATTTAATTTTTTAGTGATTATTTATTAATTTTATAATCTCTATAATTGTAAAAAATTTTATCTAAACATACAATTAAGATATTTTCTTCTTATTTTGTTGGGAAATTCTAGTGTAACCTATGGTTAATTTTACACCGTAAATTTTGCTGTTTTTTTATTCAAAATAATTGCAATTCTAGTTCTAACGATGAAGTTATTTTTACTTATTTTATTTAAAAATTTGAAACAAGAAAACGAACTAAAATAAGATATATTTTATAGTTAAAAATAAAAATAAAAAATAGAATTCAAATAGTTTATTATAATTCCACCCTGTAAAGATACTATACCTAATTCACTACCGCCATGGATTACAATGAAAAAAAAATTATTAACTCAAATTCAAAACAACCAATACATTTGAGAGAGAACAAGACGAAGGAAATTCATTCATGGCACACCATCACCAACAATTTCATACAAAAATAAGAAAATTTAAAAGAGGGTGCCCCAGAGAGGCTATAAAGATAAATACCATGCATTAATCCACATACTTATTTGTGGTTCTGGCACTCAAACAGATCAATATATAAAGCAGGATATGAATCATCAATGAACTACATTAATTAATTGTTAAAAAATGCGTGCGATTTAGCTTGAGTAGCTTGTTGATGGACATCACTGTAACAATGAGGAGGAAAATGATGCCAATAAAAGATGCAGCAAGAGCACCACCACCACGGTTGCAATAGGCTTCAAATTTGTCACATATCTTTTCCCACTTAGCATGTGAATTTCCATTCCTTCCTAACTCTGCCATGAATGTTGCTGCACCATCTCCGGTTGCTGCCAGAGCCATAATCATCTTCACCCAAAAGTATAGTAAAACATTTTTATATATTAGTAAATTTTTAATGAAAATTTGTCTAAAATTGAAGGTGACTCAAAAATGATTTTGCTGAACCTTTACGTTATTCCTTAAAATTGTATCTATTGTATTTTGGTTCTTAAAAGTTTAAAAGTTTTTGTTGATAATAAAATGTAAACTAAATAAAATAAAATATTTTTAAAAAGTTAAGAATTTTTAAATTTGAAAGATTAAAATGCCATATTTATACAATTTTAAAGACTAATTTAAAAGTTGATCAAAAGAATTGATTAATTACCACGTCTAGGATTGCAATCAGTCCAGAACGGAGTCCTTTGTAATCATATTGGGGTCCTAAAATATCCATTGCTATCACCACCAAGTTATAGAGACTGGCAATTCCATTGACTATAACAAAGAATCTGCCTCACCATATAAATAACAAGTGAAGGTGAAAATGTCTAATATGGTAATTAACATCGCAAATTAAGTTAAAAATTATGAACGAAAAAAAAAGGGGAATTGAATCATAATTTATAGAACTAACATAAAAGCTGGAGTATGCTGAAACTTTGCAGTAAGAGTAATTGTTATTGGGGTGTTGCCAATGGTGGATACTACCAAGTTTTTGGTTTGTTTGTTAGTTGCCATAACAAGTGTAGCAGATGCTGTGGCCAAAAATGCAACCACCCTGAGGGACAAAAGGACCCATTCCTTCTTTGGCTTGGTATCAGGAACATCATTGAAACACAGTTCTACCTTTTCTCCATTTCCTGAGGCCATTGTGCAAGTATTTTAACCAATTACCGTAGTGAGAAATGATTGGAGAGGGTTGCGTTATTATAGATATGAACAAACCAAAATTGATCAACCATACCATTTGGTAAGTCTAAGAAGCTAAATGTGGGTTCTATCTGTAAATTCAAAAGGTTGTCTAACCAACAAAACTCGGTTGTTGTTAACTGGTGAGAAACATTGTGAGAACTTGTAACCCCGTCATTTTAATTTAATTATAAGGATTTAATAATATTATTCGATAAGTTAGTTGAAGGTCGGAAGAAAATAAATTAAGAAGTGGAAACTAAAAAACTTACAAATTAAAAGTAGATAGTGTTTGATAAGATTAACTGTCAAAATAATTGATAAAAATAAAACGATGAATAAAAATATGATTATTACACTATGGTTTAGATATTATAATTTTTTATTGATTATAAATTTTAATATTTTATTATTTAATCTAAATTATTATATTAAAAATAAGGATAAATATTCTTTTAATTTATTATCATTTATATTAAAAAAGATGATATAAATAAATTTATATCTATTTTGACAATTATATATTATAAAAATAAAATTTGATGATTTTGTATATTAATTTATTTTATTATTATATATAATGTGTCTTTTTAATAAAAAGCATATTTTTAAATAAATATTATTTATTTTTAATTTTTATAAATCAGTTTTTAAATAAGATTATATAAAAAATATTTATTTTACTTTAAAAAAAATTTCTAGACAAAAATAAAATATTTATTTATAAATAATTTAAATACTATAAAATTAAATAATAATATAAAAATATTACATAATAAATAAAAAATTATTAAAATATATCAATAATAAGGATAATATTTTTTAATTTATTATTATTTATATATTTTTATTAAAATAAAGAATTATCAAAATATATAAAAATAAAAATGAAAAAAATGACTTTGAAGAAGATTCAAAAGAATGCTAACTATTTCATCTAATTATAAAAAATGACTACCATATTAAATAAAGATTAAATTATCTGAAAAAAAATTTTAATAGTTGTTTTATTTTTTATTTAGATAAAATACATTGTCAAATACATTTAAAATATATTTGATAAAATTAATGAACAAATTAGTTGAAAATTAAAAGTTCATACCTTCTTTAAAATGGTTTTTAGTTTTTATTTTTAAAAATTTTAAAAATTTTAAAAATTAAAACTAGTCTTTATTTTTAGTTTTTAAAAGTTGTTGTAAAAATCAAGATATTATATATTATTTTGTTATGAATTCATCAAAAATATATAAATAAAAATATTAATTTAAAAAATTAAAATGTATTAAAATAATATAAATTTTATAAAATAAATGGTAAGATGGTATGATGGTTATAATATAAAAAATATTATATAATTATAAATTTATATTTTATATATTATTTAATTATCAGTATTCAAAATAAATAATTTTATATATTATTAATATAATATTTTTATATTATTCAATATTTATTTATATAAAAATAATATATATTATAAAATTATAAATTAAATATAATTTATATATAAAATAATATTATTTTTTTTAATATATAAAAATTAGATAAATAAAAGAATTTAAAAATAATTTATTTTAAAATAATAATAATAAATTATTATTATTATTGTGATAATTGTATTGATGATGTTAGTTGTGACTTGGTTATTATATAATATTATAGTTTTATATTTTATATATTATTTAATAATTAATATATCAAATAAATATTAAATATATCAGATAAATATTTTTATATATTATTAATAGTTTTTATTAGTATATATTATATTATAAAAAATTTTATAATATAAAATTATATTATAATACTATAAATTAGATAATTTTAATGTATCAAATAATATCATTTATTTATAAATTTATAAAAAATATTAAAAATTATATTCTTTAAAAGTAATAAAAATAAAAATTTTAAAAATAAAATTAATTATTATTATTATCATTATTATTATTATAGTAATAATTGTGATATTAATACTAGTAAAAATAAAAGTAATATTATGAGATAATAATAGTAATATAATGGTTATAATATTAAAATATTATAAAATTATAAAAAAAATTATTTTACATATAATTTAATTATTAATATTTAAAAAATAATTTTATATTATTTGATATTTATCTTATATAAAAATAATATATATTATAATATTATATAAAAAATAATTATATAATATAAATTATATTATAATATTATGAATTTAATATAATTTATATATTAATTATTATTATTTATTTTAATTTTATTATATAAAGTAGATAAATAAAAAATTAATTTTCTTTGAATAAATAAAATTATATTCTCATTATTATAGGATGATGGTTTAACTATAATTGAATTGAGTAGATTTAAAAATAAAAATATTTTAAAACTAAAAACAATATTAAATAAATTTTTTTCTATTTTGAGATTTGAATCATAAATTTTTTTATTTTATTTTAAGATTTGAGTCAAAATTATTTTAAAATGTATTAAAAATTATTATTTTTAAACAGATTTTGTTTCTAGAATTAATTTAAAAATTAAAAACTGAAAAACTAAAAATATAGGTGAAAACAGAAACATTAACCTGCACTTAGAATGTGTTAGAGTAAAAAATATTTGCTAAATTATTTATTAATTTAACTAATAAAAATAAATTGACAAGTAAAAATTTATTATTAAACTAAAGTTTAATTATTAAAATTTTAATTAATTTTAATATTTTATTATTTAAATTAAATTATTATATTAAAAAATGATGATTTTTAACTTATTCTTATTTATATATATATTTTAATTGTAAAATCATATAAATGGTTTATAATATTTTTAAAATTTGTATATTATAAAAAATAACATTTTATAGTTTTATTTATTTATATATTTTATTATTTATAATTTTTTTGAATTTATATATTTAAATAAATGATTTTTTAAAAATAAAAAATAATTTATTTTACTCGTTAAAAATAAATTTTAAATAATACTTTTATAAAAAGGTATATTTTATTTTTAAAATTTTTATTTTAAAATCAAATATTTTGTTATAATAATTTAAATAAAATATTTAATAATCAAATTAAATACTATAACATTAAATAATGATATAAATATATCATAATAAGTGAAAAATTATTAAAATGTATAAAGAATAAAAATGAAAAGATAATTTTTTACTAGTAACTGAATCTTAAAACCGAGTGTAATAGCATTAAAAAACGTCAATTATTTTATTTAATTATTTAAATAATTATCATATATACTGAATTAAAGTTATTTTAAATAAAAATTTTAACTACTAATCTCATATTTTTATCTAAGGAAATAATATCTTTAAATGTATTCAAAGTAGAAAAAAGAGTAAAATAGTATTTTATATATAAGTATACTAATTAGCTAGTTATGCATAGCATAATTATTTTTAAATTTAAATAAATTTTAAAAATAATTTTTTAAATATAATAAATATTCTATATTTTAAACTAAATATTATATTACATATTAAAGTGTGAGTTTTCAGTTTTTAATTTTTAAATTAATTTTAAAAATAACATCTATTTGATAAAAAAATTGATTTTAAAATAATTTTTAATATATTTTAAAAATAATTTTGATTTAAATTTTAAAATAATTTTTTTTATTAAATACTATTTTTAATATTAAAATATTTCTATTCTTAAATTTATTCAACTGACATAATTAAATTATAATAATAATAATAATAATAATAATAATAATATATTTTTATTATTTTAAAATAATTTGATTTAATTTATCTAATATTTATATAATAAAAATAAAAATAAATAATATTATTAATATATAAATTATATTAAACTTATAATATTATAATATAATTTATGTTATATAATTAATCATAATATATATTATTTTTATATTAAATAATTATTAAATAATATAAACTTATTATAATAATATATAAAAATATTTATTTTAAATATTGATAATAAAATAATATATAAAATAAAAATATATATAATTATATAGTATTTTTTATATCATAACCATTGTATCACTATTATTATTTTATAAAATTTTTTTTTATCGTTATAATATCATCATCATTATAATAATAATAAATTTATTTTTAAATTTTATATTAGTATTTTAAAATAATTTAATTATTTATCTATTTTTTATAAATTTACAAATTAATGATACTATTTAAGATATAAAAATTATATTTAATTTATAATATTATAATATAATTTTATGTTATATAATTTTTTATAATATATATATTATCTTGTATAAAATAAATATTAAATAATGTAAAAAATATTATTATAATAATAATATATAAATTATTAAATAATATATAAATACAAAAATATATGATTATATAATATTATTTATATTATAACTATTATTATTATCATAATAATAATTTATTTTTTATTATGATAAAAAATTTAATTTTTATTTATCTAATATATTAATTTAAATATAAATTATATTAAATTTTAATATTATAATATAATTTTATATTATATAAATATTTATAATATATATTATTTTTATATAAAATAAATACTAAATAATATAAAAATATTATAATAATAATATACATAAAAATTTATATCTTAAATAATAATAATTAAATAATATATAAAATATAAATTTATATAATTATATAATAATTCACTGTTAGTTTATAAACATTATTTTTATTCTTATCATTATCACTGTTATCATTATTATCCTAATTATTACTATTATAATAATAATAATACTTAATTTATTATTTTTAAAATTTAAAATTTAAATTATTTTAATATAATTTAATATAATTTAATTTTTTAATTAATATTTTTATTTATATATTT
Source organism: Canavalia gladiata (assembly GCA_037954105.1). Lineage (NCBI taxonomy): Eukaryota > Viridiplantae > Streptophyta > Magnoliopsida > Fabales > Fabaceae > Canavalia > Canavalia gladiata. The sequence continues at coordinate 9,086,214 of CM075658.1, read as the reverse complement.
TTTAAATTTATAGTAAAATAATATAATAGAATAAATTTATTTATTTTTGTAACAACTTTTAAAAATTAAAAATTAAAAACAATTTTAATTTTTAAAAATTTAAAATTGAAAACTAAAAATTATCTGAATTTATTGCAAATTAAATATATTTTAAGATTATTAGAAAATAATTTGTTTTAAAAGTTAACAATTAACTTGGATCTATGTATTATAAAATTATTTAAATTTAAAATAAATATACTGAAACACAGTTGAATATTTAAATTAAAATATAAATAATTATTTAAAATAAAAAGTTACAAAAAAAAAATCGCCAGTCAGATTATTCTTTCATTTGATTAGTCTAAATTATAATATAATAGAATTTGATATGTGTGTGGATTTAGAAAAGGCAATAGTTACGACTATTATTAGTATATGTTAGAAGTTAGTAGGTATTCACTTAAAGAGAAAAAATATAAATCCGTGTGATTGATTTAGTAATCCACGGGCATGTAATACAAATTAACATGTTATTACAAATTCAAATTTTATTAGTTATATTAACTTTGCTTCCTTTAGCTTTGACGTTGAGTAAAGGAAAGGCTATGCTATTTATGGCTTTTTGATTTTGTTCTATGAACTTTATCTCAATTTCAGGTACTTGCAATCTCTATTTTCATCCTCATGTCTCAATGATATATGTATTAATTTGTATATTTAAATATTTTTATCTACACTACATTACATATAATTTTCACAAAAATTTATCGGTGAAAATTTTACACAAATAAACTGAATTGATATTTAGTTTATTACTTGGTCAATATTTCAATTAATTTAATATACTTTTATGATAAAATAATTTTTACTGCATTGAAGTGATAGTTTTATAAATAAAAAATGTGCCAATTAATTATTTTTTTATTGTGCATGTCTAGAAACAAACAACCATAAGCACAATAAAAAAAAATGTAAATTTGACTTTTCAATACGCATTAGAAGAATATTTGATCCCTTTTTTTTATTCAACCCCATTAACATTGACGACTATTTTAAACGTATATATCATCCTCAATAAACCAGTTGTTATTAGTGTTTATCATTGTTTAATAAACCACAAAGTTTGTGAATTGTGATAAGGTTAAAGGTGACGGTGACTCTGAATTGTAGTCAAGGGACATTTTGCGTTACGCGTTATTAACTTGTCAAAAATACTTTTATTATTTCCAATCTCATTTTCATATTGAAATAAAAAATTACAATGTGAACCTAAAATTTCAAAGGTAATGATTTAAAATAATAAATAAAAAATGCATAAATTTACATCTTTATTTTATTTGAAAATTTGAGTTTTAAGTAACTTTTTTCTCTTTTGTACATTTGCTTCTATTATCTTCCTTTTTCTTATTTGAATTAAGTATTTATGTCCTTTGCTTTTTGACAATATGTTACTGTAATTTCTGTGTGTCAGTATGTATATTGTATTTATACTGACATTGAATTATAAAAAAGTATTTTAATAAATTTGTCCATAATTTTAGTAATTTAAATTGTGGTATACCTACAACATATTTATTATATCTCATTAATAAGAAAAAAAGAAGCCGTGCATCACATGGGTTACTAATAAATATATGTTATGAAAAAATAATAGCACCTATCATTAACTTTGATTTGTTTTCATCAGTGAAATTAATCTATTTTATTATGTAAACAATAAAAATGACTTGAACCGATTTTTTTATATCATAAAGTAAATAAAGCAACTAATGTTTTATGACGATTTAAATGAATAAATAATTAAAAAAAGTGGACTAATTATCGCTGAAGAAATTTCCGAAAGTGTGCGTGGGATGAGGAAGATGATGAGGAAATATTGGTAGCAGAAATTGCTAGAGAGAGAAAGAGAGAGAGAGAGAGGGTTGGATTGGTTTTCTTCTTCCTTTTGTAAAGAGAATCTAATCTCAATCCTCAGCCTCAACCTCAGCTAACAGAATTATTTTCTCATTACACGCATATCTCAATTTTCTTCATTCGTCCCTGAAACCTTTTTTCCCCCTTGCTATCTTCATTTTTTCCGAAAAGGAAATTTTGTTTTTGTTGTTTGACTGGGTTGTCTGAATCGGTTGTTGCACAGGGTGCCAGAGCCACAGGTATTGTCAGATCCTTTCCTATTTCTTTTCTTTTATTTGTTTCAATTTTCTGCTTTGGGTTTTTGCGTGAGTTTTGTTTGGTTATCAGAACATATATGTCTCCGGTTTTGTATGTTTTTGGGCATTTAAATGTTTTTGATTTGGATCAGGCATTCTGATGCGTATTTTTCTTCTTCTTGCCCAAATTTTGCTTCATGATGCTTTGGTTTTGTGTTTGAATTCCTTGTGAGACGCTTTTGCCTTGTGCTTGACAAGGGCCAAAAGTTTTATAGAAATTGAACTTATTTTAATTAAGTTTAAATTATTGATTCAATTGTGTGCCGCGCGTGGATGGTTGTATGGTTTCATTTTGGTTGAGTTTCGTGGTGAATGGCCTTTAACTTTGCAGCTATGCAGAGCCAAATTGTGTGTAATGGTTGTAGGAGCCTTCTGCTTTACCCGAGAGGGGCAACCAATGTTTGTTGTGCATTGTGCAACACCATTACCTCCGTTCCTCCACCAGGTAAGGTTCACTGGCTGTTGTAGTTATTAAAATTTTAAGATTTGAGAAACTTACATGCTATATATATTTGTGTGTCTGCTGTCCTTATCTATTTTGTATATGCAAGTTATTCAATTTTCAACATACCTGGGAGATTAAGCTAGGAACAAATCATGCTGCTTGCTGGATAAATATTTATATGTAGTCAGACAACTCAGACTCCATTTCAATGCTTATTCTGAGAACCTTTACCATAATAATGGCCCTGTAGGGATGGAAATGTCTCAACTTTATTGTGGAGGTTGTAGGACATTGCTCATGTACACACGTGGAGCTACTAGTGTGAGATGTTCCTGCTGTCACACTGTAAACCTTGTGCCAGGTACCACATATTACTATGTTGCTAGACATGTGATGTGAGGATTAGTGGTTTGGTATTAATTTTGGTGAACCATATGTTAATTTCCTTATTAATATACACATTCTACTTTATAATTGTGTGATGTTTTATTAAATTCCTTGGTGATTGTATTTGGTAAATCATGAATGGTGTTACCAAGTCCTGGTGAAGGGGTCAGAGCGGGGGGTTAAGGTGATCCTTTATTGTTTTATGTGCATCCTTGCTCTGTTTTCTTTTTGGTATGTTGATAAGATGCCGTGAATGAGGGACTTAATGGAAGGTTTGATTGTTTGACGAAAGGGTGTGAATTTCTTACCAGCAGTTTGCAGATGATACTGCTCTTTTGGATGCATGGATCAGAATAATTTTTAATGTGTTTTCTTCTTACTTTACTTCATGTTTTTGAGGCCATTTATGGTCTTTGTATTGTCTTGGTAAATGTGGTTTCGATGTTATCGGTGTTCAGGCTGATGTTGTGAGTAATATAGCAATGTTGGTTGTTGACCAAAGTACCAAAAGTTAGGTTGTTCATTTATTCTTTCTTGCAATGATCCCTTGTTTATCTTAGTGTTCCATTGTGGGAACTTCTTGTGATCCTTTGTTTTGAGATGCTGCCACTTAAGAGGATTGCTAATGGCTTGATAATTAAAAAGGTTTCTCTTTTTGGGGGGTCATGTGAACTTGATTCAGTCTTCCTTGTCTAGGATCCCTCTTCATTATCTCTCTTTGGTCAAATTTCCTTTAGGGAGAAAGAGTACGTGAGATTCCTTTTGCATGGGATTGGGGATTGTAATAGGGTCATCTGGTTATTTGTGATGATTTAATAAGAACTGAAGCTGCCCTCTTAAAATGCACGTCAGAACTGAAGCTGTATTGGATGATCAAGCTCTCTCCCTGTAACTTTGTAGTCACTGCAAATCTTTCAGTCTGTTTTCCATACTAAAATAAAATCCAACTGTGACCTTGGAACTCCATTCTTGTAAATGCTAAGATGGTCCTCCCACTTAATGGAAGGAAAAGTGTTAGCTATTATGAAATCATTTACCATCTTAAAGTCAAGTATAAATTTACCCTCTTCATCTGATTCACACCCACCACAAAACCTGTGTCCTTTCCAACATAACCATTCAAATCCTCTCCCAAGAAAACCTTTTATTCCTGTGCAGTTTCTTGAACTAATCTTTCCAAATCTTCCTACAATTTTACCTTTTATTATTCCTTTTGTCCTACGCAGGTCACACATACACTCCTGACTATGAAAATATTTTGTCCTGTGACAAATATCACAACTGCTGAAGATCCTTGAGACAAATCCATTGTTTGCAAAAAAACAACACAAATTATTCTAGAGAATGGTAACTGCTGAACAATGCAAAAACAAATGAGAACTAGTTTCAGAGCTTGACCTGCACATTACACAGCAATCAAGAGAGAAAACAGTTGGGGGCTTTGAATCTGAAATAAATTGTTCGTATTAGTCGTATCTAGAATAGCAGAGTAAACAGAGGATATGTCGAGGGAGCACTGATTTTCAAATAAACTTGTCCAGAAGGTAATGTTGTTGTGAGACAGTGAGAAACTGAAAATAGGATTTGCAAGAAAATAAACCTGAAGTGTGTAGATATCTGTCCTCTTATCTGGATTAGAGAGTAGATGGAATGAGTCCAGCAACACCAAAAGAGACTCCACTTTGTAGAACTTCAGGCTCATTATTCTTAGTCCTATCCAAAAATGACACCCCTTTTCTCTTTTTGGTTTCTGATAAAAGTTTAGTGGGAGAGGGAATGTTATCTCATTCCAAGGTTAGGGCATGGTAAAAGTCTTGGTGAGGGCTTACTATGGTACTTACAAATGACCTACCACTGGAAGTCCACCAGCATGAATTGAATCCATGCATGTAAAATCACACTAACTGTGCATTTCCATCATATCTCAATCTTCCACTGTAGGCATGTTGATGGGTGGGGCAAAAAGAAAATATAACCCAGCCTGGAAAGTTTTCCATCTACCCAGATTAAAATGACAACTTTTTTACTCTGTTTTGAGACCTAATTTTAGGGCGACTGGGAGTTCTGTAACGGAGTGCAACTGACTGAGAATTTTGCAACTTGTGACTCATTGTTTTGGGCTGTTCTACTGTGATTTTGGATGGACTGTTCACTTTTCTGGGCTGTTCAGCTGTGATTTGTGTGAGTTTTTGTTGTCTGTTGGTGTTAGTGTTGTCATTTCTTGAGTCCCTGTTATTTCATCTGTTCTGAATTCCTTTTGGTCCTGTTATTTACTGCTGGTTTTTTGTGTTTTTATATTGATCATCCTCCTGTTTCTGTAACTATTTTAGATTAAAAATGGCATCTGGATGTTGGAAGAATAAAACTAATCTATTGAAGGGAAGTGTTGGAAATAATAATAGTAAATGTATTTAGGAAATAGTATGTTATGTTCAAATTATCTCATGTTAAAATGCATTTAGTGATCGCAAGTATTTGTATTTAGGAAGTTGCTCTCAGTACTAGTCTAGGACTGTGTCAACTAAAATCTATTGAAAGCCTATATATATGTATGTCTTGCATAACTTATGTGACACTTTTTCTTGAATAGGAAACCATTCCCATTCCCATTCTCGTTCTAAATTCTCTCTAATTCTACTTTTATCTTTCTCTCCTCCTCTAAATCTGACATTAATGAATGCAATTCATTTTATTCTTTAGTACTCTACCACAAAGACCATATATGTGTAAAATCTTATTTGCTGATGTTGCAAGATGTTGAGTGCTAATGCAATGCTGCTTTAATTGGTTCTGTTTTCTTAGCCTCATGTCATTCCAATGATGAATTCCTTGTCATTATATTTTAAAAACCTATGCCTTAATTCCTTATTATTTAATTAATTGTTGTTTACTAACTATCTGTTGGTGGGCTGTGTGCATTATAAAGCATCTAATCAGGTTGCTCATGTCCATTGTGGGAACTGTCGGACAACACTCATGTATCCTTACGGGGCTCCCTCAGTGAAATGTGCTGTTTGCCACTATATCACTAATCTCAGTGTAAGTTTATATGGATAGAACTATGCTAATATAGACTTATGTGACTCCCTTCAGTCATGTTATTGTTAACTTTATTGTTGCATTTAAATATTCTTTTTTTTGGCATGTTTTCCCTAGTCACTAGTTTTCTCAGTAAGATCCTGTTGAGACTAGGTAAGTGCTAGAAATTTAGAATTTAGTGGATTTGGAAAGTATTTGGAGTTGTGGCTACTTTGAAGTTTTGAAACATTTCAAAATTCAGGAAAATATGCTTTGTGGGTTATTATTTCAGATTCTTAAACTCATTTTTTTCTCTGTTCTCTAAACCTATAAAGAGACTCAAGACACTCTAGTTATACTTGATCTCTGATTCAGTAACATCCAAGGTTGATGAGCCAACCTTCCACTGTATCCCTGCTTTTATAAACAAAGCAATGCCTCTGAATGGGTAAGGAATGATAAGAGAAGAGAAATAATCTCTGCTTTGGAATTAGCTGGGGAGAGGAAGAAGTTTCTCAATTTTCGTTTACTAGTTTTTCTATGGGAAGCAGTAGGATACAGTAATGGTCATGATCATGTCTCTGGCGTTATGATATCAGAAATACAAAAAATATTCATATTTGTCTAGTATGGAGAGCACATTAATATCTTCCAAATATTGTTTCTCTTGGACTTTGGTCTTTATCAAACTGCTCATAGGAAGGCGGTTCACAAGGTCTTTCATACTCAACTCTATTCCTTTCATTATTAAAATCATAAAAACAAGATACTATTTGTACCTTTTCTCTACCCTCCTCTTCTGTGTCATTTACTCATTCAACAACTTAGGAGTTGCTGGGAGCATGAAGGGAGAAGGAAAAGAAAGCAAGAGGAAAAGCAAGTGGTAGAAATAGAGATAGAAATTTAACTTTCTTTCCGTTGTTTGGTTTTTTAAAAATTAAAAGAAGGGATAGCATGAAATTCCCCATTTTTTTAACTCAAGTCAAATTTGGAGGGTTCCTTGTGAACCCTCAATTTCTACCTTTTATCAATTTTTTATTAAACTCAGAAAAAAGGGAGAGATAGAAACCTTTCCTGCCTTCTTCCTTCCAAGACTAATTTTTTTCAATCCAAACATTGGATTAAGGGCTCTATTACTGAAATTGTTGCTTGACCACGGTGTTTAGAATTTGGGCAGAAGAGATCAAAATGTATAGCATCTGTTGTAAGATCTCCATTCAAGGTGTTTCGTTGTTGGGTAGCTTCTTCTGTAAATGAGTTTTCTCTATCATGTCAAAACTGTTAATGAGGGAAATAGAGAACAATACTAAACAAATTTGGTATGCAGCAGCCTGTAGGTATTTATATTTTATAACTTATAACCTGTGTTTTCTAATAGGAAAGGCATTCATGTATAGATAATTTGAAGATATTTAGGTATTCTGGTATTAGGGTTATTATTTACCATCTGTCCCTGTTTATTCTTCATAAGCATGGTGATTCAAGTAATCTCATGCCTGATTATCAGAGATTGGCATCCAATCTAGAAGATTAGAGCCAATAAGGTGTTAAAACCCTCTTATATGCTCAACCTCTAGGCTAACTTACTGGATTTGTCATTCAACATTGGATGCATCTGTAAAGGGTTGTGATATACTGAATATATTATTGAGATGTCATTCTCCTTCAGACTAACTTCTGTTTCTTGCAAATATGATGTCCATTTATTTTGTATTTTTAGTTTTTTGAGTTGATTCTTTTTTTGTACTGTTTCCTCACTTTTGCTTCTCTTTCCCATCTTTTGTAGATGAACAATGGAAGGCTTCCAATCCCTGTCCATAGACCTAATGGGACAACCAATGCTGGAACAGTACCTTCTACTTCAACAGTATGCTCTTATTTTATTTCAAATTTTTGTGATTATTCATAATAAGGATGTATTGATTATTTTCTGTTCTGATATCTAATAAATATGCTTATGATTCTATTTCACTACCTGCAGTCAATGCCCCAATCTCAGAGTCAAACAGTAGTGGTAGAAAATCCAATGTCTGTTGATTCAAGCGGGAAATTGGTAATTGTTTTTGCTTTTCATTTATAGTTTGGACATGTATTTTTCTTCTGCATTTAACTAATTCTCCTGTTGGTTTTGAGCTTTAGCAAGATTTCCTTAAAATAATTTGACATTTCACAGGTGAGCAATGTTGTTGTTGGGGTTACAACAGATAAGAAATAATGGCGTCACGTGTAAAAGAGATGGTATACGACGCATTACCACAGTTGCTATCACAGGAAGATATTGTTTGTGTATATGAATATATGATATTGCAGTTTGCAATGGTTTAATTGAAATGAATATTTCTCCAATACAAGGGTTGGATGGACATCATGCATGTATGTAATATGAGGAGAACAAGTCGTAAAAAGGCCATAAAACCTGTTTTGTGTGATTGCCAGAGCCCACCTTGTTGTTTCCTTTGTCTGCATACCCAAATCAATTGGTTCATTGACTTCATTCAGATTATATGTTGAGTTACAAGCCCTTAGACTGGCAATTGCTGTTATTTCTTTCATGACTTGTTAAGTTTGTGCTTTTCTTGATGATCTGTTAGATACATGTGTTGTAATATCTGAGATGATGTGCAAAACATTGCGTGATAAAATGACTGATCTGATAGATTTTTACCAGTCATGTGAAAAATAAGGATAATACGCAGGCTGATCTTATTTGATTATATGTTAAGGTAAACAAATAAAAAAGCTGCTGAAAAACATTTCAGGAAAATGTTAAACATTTGCCATTACTTGTGCACAAATCCTACCCGTTAGGTGCATTGGTTTTAAACACGCTTTATGCTTTATCCTTTTAACAAATCCTTTTTATTACCTAAAAATAAAAGTAAGAAAGCATTTGGTAGAGAACCTTTTACATAGACATAGCTTATCATAGGCATTTAGTTCGCTAACGAAGTTGCGTAAAGTTGTGTTTAGTCATGTTAGAAATTGATCTATTTTTGAAGATTATATTTATGTGAACGGTTTCTCTCAATGTTTTTGAAACGCTAGGCTATCAAGCGCAACACTGCTTATGTGGTTGATTGGGTATCGACTGTTCGTTTACAGACATGTTAAATTATTTTTAGGAATAATTACATTTTATCCTGTTATAATTTCGCACAACCTAATTTTCCTTTATATATCACCATCCCTTTCCAAAGTTTGGTTAAAAATAAAGGTTATTAAATTATACTAACTTTGTTTAATTTAGTTATGATTTTAGAATTTAGTAATAGTATTTAGCAAAATTGGTGTTTTCATTTTTGAAGTTTAGGGTATGTCGATTTTCTCCTTCAACTTTTTTATTATTTAAATTAGTTCTTTCTATTACAATGATGTTAAATCTTGACAAAAGTTCGTCAAAAATTATCAAATGTGAGCTTGAACATCTTGACAGGTTTAACTTTCTTTGTATAAATTAATGATAAATTTTTTTTAAAGAAATTTAATCAATTATTTTTAAAATATAAAAAAGTTATACTCAAAGCAATAAATTATAAAGAAGAATTCAATTTGATGTCTTATTTTAATCAATAAAATTTTAAGAACTTTTGATATCTTGGTTTTACCTAGTATTTAGAGAAACTTCTTAATCAATTTAAAAAATCATTGAAAGAAAAAAAATAAAAAATAGGGGTTTAAAATTAAGGTTAAATGATTCTCACATTTTATTATTTCACTTTAACCGGTAAAATAGCACTTTGATATGTTGGTCAAAATTGAATATATAAAATAATACTTCAATCAATTTGAATAATTTATGAAAAAAAAATCAATTTCCAACAAGTTTCTGCTGAGATTCCATGTCATTATAATGGAATGATTAATTTGAAACAAATAAGAAACTTGGACAACTAATTCGAAAAAAAAAAGAAGTAAAAATTTGGAGCACAAAATTGATACTTGTCCTAAATTTAGAAGATGAAAACACTAATTTTTTTTTTACTATTTTTTATTTTAACTCAATTTTTTTTAGTTGACAATTTATTTTTGAATGTGAATAAGCTAAGTGTTAAGCATCATTACCTTAAATCATTTCTTATATTTTATTTATTAAAAAATAATTTTATATTTTTTTAAGATAATTTTGTATTTAATATATTAACAGTAAATTTCTTTCATATTTTTTTATCTGATTCTTTGTTTGGATGATTTAAAAATAGAAATGAAAGAAATAGGAGGGTAAAAAATAGAGTAGAAACAGAATGAAAAACTAAGTTATTGAAAATAGGAGAAAATATTTTTTTTTTGAATGAATAGAAAAGAGAATGCAAAAAAATTAGTAATTTAAATTTTGATTTATATAAATTTTAAAAAAATAAAATTTAACTTTAAAAAAATTTATTTTTTTACTATATTTTTTATTAATATAATATTTATTTTCTAATTTTTTTTAATAATTTTAATAATTTAAAATGAAATAAATTGTTTAGGCTCCTTCTATTTTCTTTCTTCCTAAAAGGTAAAAAGATTTCTTAATTCTTTTCTTTCATATAAATGTAAGATAAATGTAAACATACAAATATAAATAAATAAACAAAAAAATAAAATTCCTTCAAAAAAACAAATTCTTTTTCTCCTCAATTTCATCTACAAGTCTTGTTCCAATTTAAATCTACTTGCATTTAATTGATTCATATAAGTCTATGGTTGAATAAACAAGTCCACGGTTAAATAGGTTGACTAGCAAGTGGGCCTGTATACCCACCAATCCAATCTATTTTTTAAATATTTGTATCCTAAAAATGAAATAGTTCAGAAATGGGTCGATCTACGAATCGGTTCATGACTATTCTTTCTTTCTTTTTCTACTTTAAAATAGTCAATTTTTACTATTTATATTATAATTTATATAATATTTTTCTCCCGCCATTATATTTTTCTTTTTTCTTTATATTATATAATATTATTCATATTTTTAGTACGAATGTGAAAACCTATTTAATTCGCAAGTACAGACCACCCCCTAAGCTTTGCAATTAAATGAATTTTGCTAATCTAACCTCTTAAAACTCATGCAGGCTGTAAATTATATGGACTAGTAATAGAAAAATATTTTATATTAATAAAAATTTTGTTATTATAAAATAATAGCATATATTATCAATAATTAAATATTAATATATAATATATTATTTGTCAATATAAACCTTAAAAGTCTATATTAACCATTTAATTTTTGTTGGACTAATAAGATTATCATAACATTTGACAAAATTTTGTGTTAGAAAATGATCTGTTTTTTATTTTGTCACGAATGTGTGTTACTCTGGCTACGAAAAAATTTCTCCTGTTCTCCAACAAGGATTAATGACAATTGGAAGGGTAAAACATGCATGCCAGTTAAATTGGTTAAGATTTGAGTCTTATTAAGGTCTGTTATTGGTGGATTAATATCTGTTAGTATTCCTAGCTATAAACACATCGTCTTAATTCTGAGATGAGGTAGAAATCTCAACACCAGATTTATATTTGACAAAAAGAAAAAAAAAGTTACTCTCATACTTTACATTAAGTTTTATATAATAATTATATAAGATTATCTTTAACGTCTTTGTTAACTAGTTTCTTATTTTGGATTTTTAAAAAGTATCATCCACATGTTACAGCCGTTCTTTATAGAAGAAACGCTGCTTAACTTTAAAAGTGAGTCTTCTTACTCTTTACCCATACTTCTATTAATGAGAATCGGTTCCACAGTTAACGTGCTCTAAACTTCTCAAACAAAAGAAAATATTTAATTGATAACTAAAAAATAAAGTTCATGTCCTCAATATGTTCTCTTGACTTTTTAGTTGGATACAACTGATCAATCACAGCTTTTAGATGTCATCTCTAACTACGCTTCATATTAGTTTTTAATTGGACAATTTTTAAAAAAATGAAAACAAACACAATAAATAATGTTCTGATTTAGAACATGTACCAACGATTAATTTTGAACTAGTCATGTGGAATTTAACTTCAGCATCAACATAACATTTAAATATTCAAATATTTTGTGCATGTACAAAGAGCACGTGTTACATCCACATATACAAGCACATCACAAAAAGCAAACCCATTGACATATCCACAACATAGAATAACAGAAAAGAAATTATTTGCAGAGAAACCAATGTATTAGCCAGTTATATGCTAACTAAATATTTTTCCGATCAATTATTTGAAGCTGCTGCAAGAGACACCTCCCCATTTACCCCCTCTTCCACCTGGTTCCAATGCTTGTCACGCCCAACGGATCTTTTTTCATTCTCAAATTCTTTTGCCGTGTCATAAGAAGCATGTAACCCTAATAACACATAGTACACCAAGAGAAACCCTGTCCAGATCCCAAACCTTATAAACGAATCTTTATCAATGGAGCCAAGAAGAAATATGTTAATAGCAATAGACAAAGAGGGTAGCCATGGAACTAAAGGCACACCCCAGAGTTTAGGCTTCTTAGCTTGGGGAACACAAAGCCAAAGACCCCCAGTCCCTAAAAACCACAAAGGGACAGAAATTGCATACCCAATCCAACCATCACTGCTAGCCCAATAAGCAGAAATTCCACATGAAGAACCAAGAATTAACACAAGGAAAACAATGAGCTTGACCTGGTTCCCTTTTGTGGTTACCCCACTTGAATAGTAGCGGCGCACAAGAAGGGCAACAGCCACAAGCACGAAAATGAAAAGAGTGGAAATTGACAAGAGGTTAGAAAGAATCTCAAGATTAGTGAAGAAAGCAATGAGAGAAGTGGCAACAAGCATTGAGATAGTGGCATTCACAGGTGTCCCAGTTCTCTCATCAACATGAGCAAACCAAGGAGGCATCATGTGTGTACGAGCAATGTGAGTCAAGTAACGAGCTTGACCCACAGCACTAACCAACAACACAGTGGTCATTCCCTTCAATGCACCCAATGCAACTATATACTGAGCCCAATCCATTCCCACACCACTAAAAGCAACAGAAAAAGGAGCATCCACGTCAATCTTGTTGTAGTTTTGCATAAGACATAGTGTAACCGCCAGTAAGCAATATAAGAAAGTGGTCATCACCATTGAGCCCACAAGACCAATGGGAATGTCCTTTGCAGGGTTCTTAGTTTCTTCAGCCATAGTTGACACCGCATCAAAGCCTACATAAGCGAAGAAAAGAACGGCTGAAGCTTTGAAAATGCCACGAACACCGTAAGGAGCAAACTGAGTGTAGTTTTCAGTGTTGGCCTTTGTGAGACCAGCGATTATGATGAAGGCAATGACGACTAAGTGGAAGATACTGGCGATGTAGTTGAAGATGGAAGAGCCTTTGGTGCTGTACACTGCAAGGATGCTTATGACTATCAGAATTCCAATGGCTATGGGGTCAAGATGGCTATAGTTGGGGTTCATGTTGTGGACTATTATGCGGAAGTTGTCAGGGTGTTTGCCACACATGGTGGCGAAATAAGAGGTCCACGACCGAGCTACGGCGGCACCGCCTATTACATATTCAAGGAGGATGTTTCCGGCAGCTATGAATGCTATGAAGTCTCCAAGTTCTACTCTTAAGTACGCAAATGACCCGCCTGGTTAATACAGCCAAAAATGTCTCAAAAATTTGCTAAAATAGGGGAGAGGGTCACTAATTCGTTCTTTGTTTTATATTTAACAGTGTTTTACTTAAATATATTTTATCATATTTTTTTCTTTACACTTTATTTCACTAATATTATTTTTAAATTAAAATTTTATCTTACTATTTTATATTTATGTTCAATTTTGATTTTTAGCAGCAAACTTAATAAGATAAAATTCTCTTTTATATTTGGTGTGATAAATATATTATGCACTTTACTACATTAAATCTGACTAATTATGTCATATTTGGCGTGGTAAATTTCAAAGTAAGGTTGAATTTTCAATAAGGTAAAGTACATGATTATTTTTTTTATATAAGTTCAAAAATGATTTATCACACTTAATATTATATGCTTTTATTGCAAAATAATTGAATTTTAAGGGTGTTTGCATGTGATTTCATTATTTTTAAATTTTGTAAAATAATTTTAAAAAAATTAAAAATTGGAAGAGAATAAGTAGAGAAAGAAGATGGTGTTACAATAAAAAAGAATATAGGTAAAAAAATTAAATTTTTTTAAAAATTATCTTCATCAATTGACTTATTTAGTTAAAAAGTATAAAATAATTTTCAACTAACTGAAAATGAACAAATCCTTATTTTCTATACATTTCATGATTATCACACGTGATTTTATAAATTTTAATGAACTTCAATTAATAATAAAATATATTTATTATCTTTTTTCACACAAGTGAACTTTTAATTATTAACACTATTTTTTAAAACTAATTTTATTTCCAATTTATATTTTTAAAAATAATACATATATTATTAATTTTTAGATAAATTACATTGATATTCTTAAAATATATTTAAAAAATATATAATATTTTTTATTTTTTAACATTTTGTAATAAAAAAATTAATATTTTTTTATCTTTTAATAATTTTTTAAATATTATATATATATAATATCATAAAAAATTGAAGAAAGTTTGCATAGAATTATATAATTAATAAATATTATGTTTTTATATAAATTAAAAAATATTTGTATAAAATTTAATAAAAAATATTGAATAATTTTCAAGAATTATCAATATAATTTGTTATTATTTTTTAATTTGTTTTAAAAATTTAACAAATTTAAAAATATTATCCTCCTAACCATATCATTTAATAGTTTTAGTATATATAATCGCTTAGTAAATACGATTCAAACTTTTATTATAATTATATATTTTAAAAATATTTTTATTTTAATATATTTTATTTTTATTTTTATATCCTTTTATATCATATCATATACTATATTATATATATACTATATTTTCATACATGGATAGTGTACACGTTACAATTCACACGTCACTGTCCACTGAAATTATCAAATTAGTGTTAAGAGGAAAATGTGAGATAATAAAACGTTATTTTTTATTTTAAGATATAAAAATTAAAAAATAAAACAATTATATATAATATCACATTGCATATTATACTAATTTCATTAAAATTAAATAATGAAACTGATTAATCAATGCAACGCTAAATATTTATGTGAAATGAATAACTATTTTACTAATATATTTCTTAAAATAAAAAATTAATATATTTAAATATTTATCTATATTTTTAAATCAAAATCATAAAAATTATTTTAATAAAAAAGTATCACATCTATCACGCTTTTTCCCTTTTTTCTTTTGAAATATAGACATTCCTTGCTACTTTTTCTGGTGCGTAAATATTCGACTCCCTACGTTTGTTCACATTGGTATTTTAGTTTTGTCTCTTTCATAGTTTTCTAGATGTCATTTTCTTTGATAATTTTGATTATTATTATAATTATACATAGTAATAGTATTTACTTCAATATGTTTTTTTTATATTTCTATTTTTTTGTATAATATATAGTTTTAATTTTTTTTATCTTTTTTTTCATGTAATACAGTTTAAAAAATAATGTATAACAAACATTTTCCTTTTTTTGGAACTAACACATTCGATTACTTTTCTTTGTTCGCATTAACGTTACATGAAAAGGTTATACCATATATATGTATAATTAAAAAGGATGGATATATATATATTTTTAAAAAATAAAAAAATAATAGATAATATAATAAAAAGTTAAAAAATATATAAAAATTATCGTTAATAAGTTAATTTTAATATCAACATCTAGAGTTTTGACATCGGCTTTACTATGCACTTTCCATCTTTTCGAATTTTCTTTAGTCATGAAACGTGGTTTGGGAGCTTTGCATACTATTTTTCCTTTCCTTTCCCATTTTTTGTTCTTTTTTAGTGGATATATGAACATTAAGATTTTTAATTTTAATTATCATACATCTAAATATTATTTTTATTTTAATATATTTTTATGCTTTTATTTTTGATATATTAAATATCATATCATAGTTTTTCACTAAATATATTTTAAATAAGATGTATGAGTAACATTTCCTAAGACTTTGATTGATATTAAAGTGATTTTCGATTTTTCGTCCATATGTAATTGAATCTAAGTACAACAAAATATAATATAAAATTATTATAATGAAATTGTCGGATGATTTTTAATTTTTTTTTAAAAAAATTAAGTGATTGACCTTTTGTGTTATTTTTCTTTTTCTTATCACCTCAGTTTCTCTTTATTCATTCAATTGTAAGATAATTTTTTTAAAAATATTTAGTGTATATTGCAAATAAGATGAATTAAAATTTAAAAAAATTAAATGATAAAAAATTGAATTTATTACAATTAAAATATGTTAAGATATATAATTATAAGAAATGTTAACTTTAACATAAAACATCTAACCTTTTTTCATTTGCCTTTCCATTTTCTCAATGTTTTCCTAATCATAAGATGGTGCTATATATGTATCTTTTTATAATAAAAAATAGTGATCACTTGACAATCTTGGAGTGTGTATATCTCAAATAAATAGAGAAAAATATGGGAAAAAAAATGATAAGAGATGTAACAATAAAAATAAAATTAAAAATGACAACAGATATATAAATGTAAAAAATGAGAAATATAATAAAAAGACCATAATTGTTTTATAAATGTTTTCATGCATATTTTATTCTTCCGAATATTACGCTCTCTTTCTCTCTCTCTGGATTTCCCCTGCCATTTTTCCTGATCCCTGGACATTCATTTTCTTGGTTGAATGAATTTGATTTTCTTCCCAGACACGCACAATATAATTGAGCATGTGTACAACACAGGGTTAATTAGTTTTTCAAAAATTCATGGATCTATCTTGAATTTATTGTAAAAGTGATTACTTTTATGCATAAAAATTCCTTCATATGTCTCTTTTATATTTTATTAAGTTTTTAAATATTTTTAACACTTCAAAAGTAGCTAAAGGCTTAAAGTGCATTAATTTCCAATAAATTACACACACTGACGTATGTCTAAAGGTTTAGTCGAGGGGGTCTTGTGCTTATAATTACTATTAATTAATATGACCAAAGGAGGAAGAAAACTTCTTCCTCCCTCACCTTGAGCATCCAATAATCCCCCTTAAACCACCGGCACACTACAGCGCCACTATATCATATTGTCATTAATACCACCCATCTGTACATCTGACCAGTTAAGAAAAGTCAACCACAACACAAAAAGATAAAGACTGCAAGATCACTCAACATTTATTCTTCACCAAATTCGTACAATTTTGCCATTCTTGGTAAATGATACAAGGTACTGTTTATCTTTTATAATATCAGATGTGTAATACTATAATTTATGCTCTAAATTTTTTTATCTCTTTCTGCTTTTTTCGTGTAGTTTGTTTTTCCTATTTTTTTAAGTGTTATTACAAGAGGGAGGACTGAATGGCCAATGTAGGAATCGGGGATTTTGTTAAATTGTCTGAAATTTTGGCTAAGTTTTGTATGATTTCTTATAAAACTTTTCAATTCATAAAAAATATGGTAAATTTTGTAAACAAAATTTAAATATAATATTATAAATATATTTGATATTATTTTTTAATTGAAATTAAAGTTTTATTTCAATATTCAATGTTATATCAGTTGTTGTCAAGAAAAAAAAAACTTCAATCTAAACTTTGTCCAAATTTCTCTAATTAGATAAAGAAATGACGTGCTAACCAAAAAAGTATTCACTTGAACCACATAAGTAAAAGCTAGAGTGCAAGAGACAGAACCTGCAACGGGTATTTCGACGGCGAACTCGGTGTAGCAAAAGACTGAGAACAAGGCGGAGACGCCGGAAACGACGTACGACAACACCACCGCCGGTCCTACTACCTCTTTTGCCTCGAGGCCGGTGAGGACGAATATTCCGGAGCCGATTACGGCGCCGATGCCAAACCACATGAGGTCCCACCAATTCAGTGTCTTCTTCATCTCGTGGCTGCTCCGAGCCTTCATTTCCACCAGCTCCGTATGGTCCTCGGATCGGGTCAAGACCCGATCCTTCAACCTCGACGGCGTCTCCATCACCGCTCTCGCGTAGTTGCCCCAACTCTTGAACGACTCCTCCGGAAAAAAGTCGTTCCTCTGGAACGAGCATCCTCTCCTCCGTACTCCGCCGTCGGCCACCATCCTGCTCATGAGTGAAACGCCACGTGTCAGTGTGAGACGGTTATAACAGAAAAATAAAAAAACAAGGCTGCGTAAGATGCTGCCTGTTTCTTCAACAAATTAAGAAGAAATGAAATGAATGGAGAAATTTGCACTTATTTCTTGGGAATCGAACCTGTTAGTTAGGTTTTTCTCTGGCTACGTACTGAGTGAGAACTGTTTAAGGATCCGAGGCATACAAGTTGAATGTGATAATCCCCGCCAGGAAAATGTTTATTTATAGAGTTAAGACTTTTAATTTGCATGATATAGAGTGGTTGACCTAAATAATAAAACTCACATTATTGAGGGAAGAAGACACGGAGAATCAGGGAGAAAAAGTGTATTAATTCTACAAGGAAAAAATTACTCGGAGTAATTTGCATTATTAAATTTTCTTTAATTTGTCGTGATATCGTTCGAGTACCGTTTGTAGGATAATCTTTTAATTTGGGAAACCATAATATAAGATATTTTTTCTATAAATTATGTCTCCAGGAGTACAATAGAGTACAAAAATTACAATCAAGTGGATACGGGAGACATCAGATAGTCAAAGGTCTTAGAATTGAAATTTAGGATTTAACTCAACTCAAAATAAAATAAAATTTATCTCCATACCATATACCCATTATGGTAGGTTTTTTTAGTTGATATAAAACTTTCTAACACACTTTTTTAAGTTTAAAACATGTATATATGAGTGATATCCATTAATAACAAGTATTTTGAAAATATTTTTTTTATATATTTAGGATGAATATTTATGAATGATTTATTAATAATAAGTTTAGGATAAATTTTGATACTATTTTAAAATTTAACTTTAGAACCTAACTCAATTTTAAAAACTAGTTTATGATAAAGGTACTCAACCTAATAATTACGGATGCAATGTTTAGGATTTAAGGTTTATTCACAAGTTACTTTCGTTTATGCACTTGATTCTTAGAACTAATTCGGTAGGATTGGTTCTCTAAAAGATTCTAAGCGTGAAATTGCAGCTGCTTTTGGTCATTTCACCCACGAAACTGGACTGTGGGCAAGTGCACCCAGATTTTTGCTATGTAAACGAGATTGATGGTGAAAGAAATGACTATTGTGATGAAAGAAACACCCAATATCCGTGTGTCCCTGAGAAATGTTACTATGGGCGTGGACCCATCCAACTGGCAACTATCATGGAACTTCAGTTATGGACCAGCAGGGGAGAGCAATGGTTTCAAGCTCGAGTCAATTACTATACCCATTACTGTTCCTTGCTCGGTGTTGATCCTAGCGATAACCTCACTTGTATTAGCTACTCCTATGAATAATTGGATATGATATGTTGTAATATCATACATAATTCAATTTCACATACTAATATTTATTACAAGTGAACTAGCAGTGTTGAAAGGTGTAATAGCTGCAGGAAGTTGCATCTGCAATATTTCTCCTTTTACCATACTATACATAATAAAATTTTTAAGCCCTATGTTTAATTTTGAACAAAAGATGGTCGACAAAAATTTAAAATAAATAAATAAACGTGCTCATATATGTATAGATAATAAAACAAAACAAAAATCAAATTAAATTATAGAGAAAGGATTGAAATTAACACTATGATCCTATCACCATTAATTGACCATATTAGGCTAAAATCCCACTCTCAGTTAGTCTTCTCTCGTTTCTTCATTCTTACCGAAGCTAGTGGTGGTTGCTGACGTGGCGTGCCTACCCGTGGAGTCATATATATATTAATTTTGTAGGATAGAAAAATTTTGGCGTAAAGGGAAGGAAATAGGATATTCATTCTCCTATATTTGTTAGGTACAAATATAGTGTAGTGCAGACTTAGACATTTTTGGTTGGATTAAATAATTTTAATGGAATGAGAATGAGGGTCGGAATTGAAATAGATACTCATTCTCACGTTTGTTGGGTGTGAATGCTAAACGTGAATGATGATTTCATCATGGAATGATTGATAATATTATAAGAATAGATTATACTTAAATATTTTGAAGTTAATTTAATTTGTCAAAAATTATAATAAATTCTAAACGTGATTAAAAAATTATATTCTATTTCATTCTTATTTATTAAATATTAACTTAACATCGTCAAGTTCTTCTTTTTTTTAAATCGTTTACTATTGTTAAATATTTATATATATACGTATTATGATAAATATATTTTAAAGATATTCAGAATATTTTTTTCCTTATAAAATTATTTCGATATTAAGTATTACTAAAAGATAACAATGTATTGTTTATTTGTATATATTTATTTAAGATCTTTTAATTAAGTTATTTTACATTTATTATTAAAAATTTATTTTATTTTATAATTTTTTTTCTTATATTTGGATGAATTATTTTAATATTTTAATAAATTTGAAATATTTAAAAATTTAAATGCTTTCAATTTAAATACTTTTATTTTAAAAATATTTTGTTTGAGTAAAAAAATTTTAATTTATTATATTTAAATTTTTTATTTGGATAGTGAAATTTAAATTTATTAAATTTTAAATTTTGTATTTAAATTAAATAATTCAATTTTTACTTATACAAAATTTTATGTTTAAATATTTATAGGTTTATTTTAATTTTTCTTTTACTTTTTTTTTGTTTAAAAGAAAATTTAGATATACAAATATTTTTATTATGCAACATATTTAATTAGAATAATAATAAAAAAATATACATAATTAAAATGATAGAAATATAAAATTATATTATTTAATAAAAATATTATGTCTAGATATAAAAAATAACAAAAAATAACAAAAAAAAATAATAAAAAATAAAATAATATAAATATCATTCTAATTGATTAAAATATTCTTTCAAAATTTTTACTAAAATTTCTTACAAAACAATATCTAAATAAGATATTATTTTTTAAATATTCCATCCAATCGTTTAGTTTAGTGATTATAACTTAATTGAAATGAAGTTATAATACTTTATTTTTTTATTTTAAATATTTATAATTTATTTTACTAACATTAAAAATAAAAAATCTAACATTACAAATGGAAATTTTGCTTAACGACAACAAATTCAAAATATACGACGCAAAATGAATGATAACTGTATCTTTCAAAATATTGATTAACCACTCTGTACTGAATTTAAACATATTATTTGTTGTTCGCTTTAAATTCAAGAATCACTCTCTCAGTTACCTCTATGAAAACACTCGGTGAAATGCATGCTCAAAATTTTGAACTCTTTTGTATTACAAACTTGTTTCAAATTATGTTCCAAAATTGTTCATGGAAATAGATCTTAAAGTCCCCGCCTCTAACTCGATCTAAGTTATGTAAATATTTTCATTTTTTTTTTTGTATACTATAATTTTCATGTGGAGAAATTTTGATTTATATATTTTTTAAATTTTTTTATAAGAGATTCGTTTAAAAATTAGAATAAATCAAATTTTTTTTCTTCTTTAAGATTGATATATGCTTACATTACGTTTTTTTTTTTTAATTTCAAGTATACGTTCCCCTCCATTAACAAATGAATGCAAATTACATTTTAATCTTTTTCAACAACTCTTATTAACATAATTATAGAAGTACTCTCAATTATATTTTCCAAAATTTTTATAAATTTCAATTAATTTCATAAACAAACTAATGTTAAATATTTTATAAGAGAAAATAAAAATTGAAAGTTTTTTATTATTGGATTTAAATTTTATTTAAAATATTTATTTGATGTCATAAAATTGGTAATAAATATTTAAAATTAAAAACTAATCATATAAATTAAAATTAAAATCTTTCCCTCCTAAAAATCAATTTCAGAACATATTTTTAAAGAAAGAAAAATATATTTAAAAATAAAAAAAATATTATTAAAATATCTTTCAGAAGATGAAAATATAATTTACGCCAAAAATTAACTCAGAATGGGATTGTTAGCATTTTTCTTGTATATTTACAAATATTTGTCTTCAATTGTTTATAATTTAATTACTTGAATTGTTATCCGTTATACTTTCCATCCAATTTATTAAATGTCAAATTTATATAATTTAGATTTGAATTATTTTAATTTATTTATTTTAATTTTATTTATAAGATTACTTTAATCAAATCATATATTTTAAAAAATATTAAAATTAATTATTATATTATATTTATAAATTAAGTTACTTTATTTTTAAATTTCCTTATTTAAAGTCATTCTCTATTACTATATTAATTATAAAAAATTAAAAATATTTACATTCATAAAAGGTAAATAATAAATATTTATAAAAGTAACTTGTATTAAGGATTAGAAAATTATTTTATAGAAATCTTAGAAATAGTGGCGGCCGGAGAGACCATTTAACGAAACAATTAAATTTGATATTTAATAAATTGGATGGAAAAAATTTTAATTGTCAGATTTATTATATAGATTTAAATAATTAATTAATAATTGGAAAATATTTAAAAAATTAATTTGAATCATATTCTACAAACAATTGTTTTAGTTAATTATAAATTAAATTATTAAAATATAAATATATAATTCATAGTTCTATATAACAGAGCTTGTTCGTTAAAAAAAAAAAATTCTCTAATTGAACTCTAATAATCCATGACGGTTAAAAGGGTGAAAATGGTTAAAACAAAACATTTCTGTTGTTTCCAGCTGCTGTGTGCTGGCCCCGGAAAACAACTGGCACGTCGCACGTACTCTTTTTAACATCTCCACTGGCCACGTTTGGATATTTATTGCTGTTTGTATTTGGCCCACATAATTATTTTATTATATATATATATATATTTAGCCGCTGATGATATATTATTTGTATAATTTTTTTATTTTTTTTCCAATATAAACGTTTATGTATTATAAGTGCCAAATTGTTATTCAATATTAAATGTAAAGAATACAAAAAAAAATAATAAAATGGGAAAAGATTTAATCAGAGTATATTATAATTAACATTATTATTTTTTTTACACATCATTTAATCATGATTATTATATCATTAAAATTATTAAATTTATTTATTTTTTAATTTGTAAACAGTATAAGGTATATCAAAATTAAACTTAAAAAAATGGAAATTGCAGGAAGGCTGTGCATAGGAGCAAACCAACATGAGATGGATGTGTGGAAGGATATATAGCATATAGAAGGCATAGGAATGAAAGTGTTGAAGGAAGGCATGAACATTGACATGACAAAATCTCACCATGAATAGCATGGGCGCATTCTTAGCAGATTCAACGCCCGAAAATAAGAAAATTTCTTGGACTCTGTCGAAAAATCTCGTAGGTGAAACGCAGTTTTCTTTTACTGCTTCTTTTTGTTGCGATTATATCATTATAATTTCAACATATGCAACTTATCGACCTTGTAATTAGGGGTTGCATTATACGTTCTATCGAAGGACGGGATTATATAATCTCAAATTATCATTTAATAGTGAAAATAAAATATTATTTATGAACAAATAAATTTTTAAATATTAGAATAATTATTATTAGTATAAATTTTTTATTAAAAATTTAAATTGCTAGTATAAATTAAAAAGATCTATGCTAGTAAGTAAATTACTATATTAGCATTTGATATATTACTTGTAAATATTAATATTTTATATTAATGTAATTATTTATTTGTTTAAATTCATAATATTTATACATTAATAGAACAATTTTTGTTTAAAAATCTATACTGATAAAAGCTAATCCAACGATAAGTTGTTAGTAAATAATATTTTTTTATAATAATATATAAGAAATAAGACAAACATATGATAAAATTAAAATAAATTTTTATTCTATTCTATATTTAATACATACTAGGATATTAAATTATATTATCATATTCAATATTTTTCATTGATAAATAATATAGAATATAGAATATAATATAAATTATATTAAAATAATAATTATATTTTTATTAATTTTTGATTTATTATATTTCAATAAAAAATAAAAAAAATATTAAAAGTTAACAAAAAATATTTAACAATACTTAGTTTTGTGAAACAAATAATAATAAATAATTAATATTAAAATTATAATTATTTTTATGTAAGTTACACAGTTTTAAATTTGTATCACAACTTCTCTCATTCAGCCAAGTTAAGATTTTCGTAATTTTTTTAAATTCTTATTTCTATTTTTCTATATTATGCAACAAGTTTATTATTGGTTGTTTACCTTTGTAAAGCTAAAAATGACATTTCAAAACCAATAATATTTTATATCTGTTTATATATATTAAATGCAGTTAACATCTATTTTGTATCTATCATATTTGTTTTAATAGATTTTATAAATATAAAAATTACAAATCAATTCTTAATTTTATTTATAATTTTATAAATAATATTTTTATTATATTATTAATATATTTTTTAATTAATTTTTACTTATATGTATATTATTTTCAAAAATTTTAATATATGTAAAAATTTATTTAATTTTCAACTCCATTTTTATTTATATCCTAAAAGCTACTTTGAAGTAATTTCATACCATTGAAAGGCCCTGAGTTTTTAATAGATGATCAAGGAATAGTATGAAGAGGTCCTGATCATTAATTTTCGTGCCAAGAGTTGCTCTGTTGTTTGGCATAGCAATTATATATTTAGACATCATTTATTAATGGATGATGATCGAATATTATAATAGGATTGTAAAATTAAAAAATATATTAATAATATAATTTAAAATTTATTTATAAAATTATGAATAAATTTATGGATTGATTTGCAGTTTTTATATTTATAAAATCTATTAAAATAAATATAACAGATATATGATAAATATTGATCTTATTTAATACATATAAACACATGTGAAAATATTATTAATTGGGATACCTTATTCTTAGATTTATAAAGACACGGAACAAATCACCTTTATTTTTTTGTTTGTTTTACCACAACTACATCAGTTGATCGTTTGATCCCATTTCTTATACCTGAATACAAAATTAATTTTTTCCTTCGGGTTTACAGTATTATTATTATCCATACAATCAGCAGAAACGTAAGTTGGAGCTAGTTCAATCTAGCTATCAATCCAATCGCATTTCAATGCTAAAACTTTATATATTGCAGGTGTATGCATATGTAACAAAATGGACCAAATATTCAATATGAAACAACAATATATGAAAGTAGTGGATGAAATTAAGCAAGAATAGTTTGCCTTAAAGGAGAACAATCTAAATAAGGAATGAGACAATTAATAGCAAAAGGAGGTTAAGGCGAGGCATACGAAACACCTAACCGTGACACAGTAGCCGTTTTTTCGGTTCTATTTTTGGTTGAATCCATTTTTTCTGTTAAGGGTCACCCAGTGGGGACTTATAAAGCCATGCTTGTGTTCCATTGGGATCAAGCCTCCACCCACCCCACCGGGGTCTCCCCCCTTTCCAACTCTCAAACGCTTCCTTTCTATATTATATATTATATTATATTTTATATTTATATTTATATTATATTATATCACACGCACACGCTCTTCCCAGGGGAAGATGCTCCTCTCGAGTCCATCTCCCACCTCCCACCTCCATTCCGTTATACATTAATTAATTTCCAAAGGAAGAGACTGTAATCTTGAATTTGAATTGCAGATTCCAGAATTTGATAATTAACTTGAAAGAGGAAATTAATCGGAGCTGAAAGGGAATGGAAGGTCGGAACAATGAAGGAGTGCGGAGAAGGGGATGCACGTTTCAAAGAAACGACTTCTACCCGGAGGAATCGTTTAAGAGTTGGGGAAACTATGGAAAGGCGTTGAGAGAGACCCCGTTCAGGTTCAAAGATAGGGTGCTCACCCGATCCAATGACCACGCCGAGGTGGTTGAGATGAAGGCACGGAGTAACTACGAAATGAAGAAGACGCTCAACGCCTGGGACCTCATATGGTTCGGCATCGGCGCCGTCATCGGCTCCGGCATATTCGTACTCACCGGCCTTGAGGCACGTGAGAATGCAGGTCCTGCCGTCGTTTTGTCCTACGTCGTTTCTGGCTTCTCCGCCTTGCTCTCCGTCTTCTGCTACACCGAATTCGCCGTCGAAATTCCCGTCGCAGGTTCTGCATCTGTTCCTTGCCCAATTAATTTTTCATACCACCTCCATATCATGCTTATTTTTCTGCCTCACATCTAGAAAGGAAAATGTTAGTTAATGCTGAATAAAAATTAGTAATTGCAAGTGTTTAGAATTATTAAGATTGATTTTAAATATTTAAAAAATAACAAGTGTTTATTAAAATTGTTTATTTATTTTAAAATTTTAATGTAATAAATGTTTTAATAATAAAAACTTATTATTTTTTAATTATTTAAAATTAGTCTTAGAAAATAATGTTACAAAATCAATGTTTTTATAATAGATGAATTCTAATTAATATTTTTCATGGATGGAAACAATAATTTAAAAAAAAAAAAATTATTCTTTAAAAACAAACACTGATATAATAATTATAAAAGTTTTCAGTTATTGATACCATATTTTATAATTACTGTGTTGTGGTATGGTTTAGGTGGGTCATTTGCTTACTTAAGAGTAGAACTGGGAGACTTTGTAGCCTTCATGGCTGCGGGAAACATTCTTCTGGAGTACGTAATAGGTGGTGCGGCCATATCTCGGTCATGGACCTCTTACTTTGCTACATTATGCAACAAACACCCAGACGATTTCCGCATTATACTTCCGGGTGTGAACCCTGATTATGGCCATCTTGACCCTATAGCTGTTGTTGCCCTTATGGCCGTAGCCACACTTGCACTTTGCAGCACCAAAGGCTCTTCCATCTTCAACAATATCGCCACAATCTTCCACTCAGTTGTCCTTATCTTCATCATCATCGTTGGCCTCATGAAGGCCAACCCCGAAAACATTTCCACGTTTGCTCCTTTCGGTGTTCGCGGCGTGTTTAAAGCTTCAGCTGTCCTTTTCTTCGCTTATTTAGGCTTTGATGCCGTCTCAACTATGGCTGAAGAAACTAAGAACCCTGGAAGGGACATTCCCATTGGTCTTGTAGGATCCATGACGATTACCACTGTGGTTTATTGCTTGATGGCGCTGACACTCTGTCTTGTGGTGCCTTACAAGGATATTGATGTAGATGCACCTTTTTCTGTGGCGTTTCATTCTGTAGGATGGGATTGGGCTAAGTATATTGTAGCATTGGGGGCATTGAAGGGAATGACCACTGTGTTGTTGGTGACTATAGTGGGTGAATCTCGTTATCTAACACACATTGCACGTACACACATGATGCCTCCTTGGTTTGGTCATGTGGATGACAAGACTGGGACACCTGCGAATGCTACAATCTCAATGCTTATAATTACTGGTGCGATTGCTTTCTTCACAAACTTTCGTCTCCTCTCCAACCTCTTGTCAATTTCAACACTCCTTATCTTCATGCTTGTGGGGGTGGGAATTCTAGTGCGCCGCTATTATTCAACTGGGGTCACCACGAAAGCGAATCAAGTTAAGCTTATTGTATGCATTGTGCTAATTATTGGGTCTTCATGCGGAATTTCTGCTTACAGAGCAATGAGTGATGGCTGGATTGGGTGGGCCATAGCAATGCCGTTTTGGGCTTTAGGAACCGGAGGTCTTTGGTTTGGTGTTCCACAGGCAAAGCAACCAAAGGTTTGGGGGGTGCCTTTGGTTCCATTGCTACCATCTTTATCTATTTTCATTAACATATTCCTTCTGGGCTCAATAGACCGGGACTCATTTATAAGGTTTGGGGTATGGACAACGTTTCTCTTGGTCTACTATGTTCTCGTTGGGCTACATGCTTCCTATGATGTGGCACAGGAGTTTGACACCAAAAATAATACTGGAGAGTCTGACAAAGAGTTGAACCAAGCGGAACAAGGAGTGCAAAAGGAAAACACCTAGTATACAGGTAAATGAGAACGTATTTTTTGCTGTGAGAATATTAGGGCGACTTTCTCTCCTCACAGTTCTATATGCATGCCAGAATATGTATACTCAGTCAAAAAATATATAAATACATATAAACACAAAGAATTCTTTGTTGTAAAATTAACGCACTGTATACACGGGTATATGTTGAAAACAGATATATGGACACAAACTACAACGGTTCATGAGTAATGTGTGAGAGAAAGAATAGTACCAACTGGCGTGTCAAAGTTATAAACTATTTATTATTCTTTGCTTACCAAATTGTTTAAGTTCTCTCTTTATTATTTTTATATAAAAACAATTTATATATTACTTTTTATATTTTTATTTTATCATATATAATTTTTTTTTCATATCATCTCATTCTCCTTTATTTTTAGATGTATAACACTTTTTTCTAAACTAAAAAATTAACTTTTGCCACATATATACTTATGAAAACGAGTCTATTTCATTATTTTTTAAGAGTTAAAAAATAAATAATTTTAATTATTATAAATTTTAATAATATTTTTATCCTATTATATTTATTATATATATATTAATCTACTATAAAAAATTATTTTAATTATAATTTTAAAAAAATTATTTTTATTAAATTAAAAAATTTTAATGATAATTTAAACTATAACTATCAAAATTTAATATAATTTATATTAATTTAATATAATTTATATCAATTTATATAACCTTTAGAAACTATTCGTAAAAAAATTTATTTTCTTTTTGTAATTATTACATCATAAATTATTATTTTTTATTTATCTTTTTTCTTTCTATCTTATTTTATCTTTTTCTAAATGTATAATAACATTTTTTCTAAATTAAAATGAAGCTTTTGCAATATATACCTATACGAGCCCTTTTCGTTTTCTAGACATAAGTAAGCTAATAATTATTAAGACAACGATGAGTGTATTTTATTTTTAAAATAATATTTATTTTTTAAAAAATATTAATGTATATTTTATTTAAGTAATTTTTTAATATTAATAATTCATGTCTTATATATATAAAATAGATTGAATGTTTTTATTTTAAAATTTAAAGATTAATCGAATGACACAAATATTTGAGATGAATTTGGAATAATGACACTATTTGTGACAGAGTGTAGTAGATATATGTGCAATTTATTGAAAATCAAAAAGTAAAAAAAAAAATAGAAAGAAAGAAGATGAGATTGTCACCTGCCACCAATTAAAATGAATGTTAAGGGTGGAGATAAATTGGATAGTTTGCTGTATGATTTGGTCAACGTTAAGCCTAATAACTTAAGAGGTTTATTTGGTATATAAGTTGGATTACGACTTTTATATTTCAATTTGAGGTCATTTAAGTGTCTTTTATATTTAATAGAATGATTTATTTAAATAAATATAAATATAAGTATTATTAATTTTGTTGTTATTATTGTATTGGTATTAAAATTTGACTATAATAATTTGAAATCACATGCTTTATAATCTATTTAAAGGTATTTTACAAAGTAAGCTTTTAGATAAGCTTTTAAATTAAACAAGCTTTTAAAATGGTAAGTCAAACTTTAGACAGATGTTTATATTAAATAGATAAAACAAATAAAGGCTTTAAATTTGAAAAATA
Source organism: Canavalia gladiata (assembly GCA_037954105.1). Taxonomy (NCBI): domain Eukaryota; kingdom Viridiplantae; phylum Streptophyta; class Magnoliopsida; order Fabales; family Fabaceae; genus Canavalia; species Canavalia gladiata. Next base: position 9,056,454 of record CM075658.1, on the reverse strand, counting down.
ATTAAGACTTATTAAAAGTATATTTTTTTATTATAGGTAAAAAATTTGTTAAAAAAAAATTATTTTAATGATCTTTACATCTTAAAGAAATTAAATTTAAATGTTAGCTGGAAGATATCCTTAATATACATATTAAAAAAAAATACAATCCTTATGCTTTCATGCCTCGTTCTCTGACATCCCTTTGATTTTCGTTTTTAACTCTCTTCCCCTAAATGCAATGCATCCATCTCAAAAGAGTGTCACAGGATCTTTTTCTTTAAGATAAGCATCGATTAATTTATTTCTACTCCGAATCACAACTCTTTCCCTCATCAAAAGGGTCTCAAAATGGGAATAGAGATAGAAATAAGGATGGATTACAGATTTCCAGCTTCTCATCAACCAACTTTTGTATACCCATTTGTGTTACTTTTTTTAATTGGAGTAAATAAGTATTGAAATCATGGCGTGAGCCAATTTCATTTGATCGTTACATTTGTTTACAAATTCCTGGACCAAAGTCGAGATCCTTTAATTAGGGATTGTTGGAAGGAATTATTTAAAAAGAAACAGAGACTAGGATACAATTTTTTATCTTTAAATTAGAAAAATTATATATTATTTATAATAATAATTAATTAACTAATATATTAAATTTATATTAATACTATTTTAAAAATATCAAATTAAATATATTTATTTGAAATAAAAAAAATTTCTCCCCTTCTTTTTCTTCCAACCCTCCTCCTAAGTAACCTCTTAAAACTCTTAAACACAACTGTAATCGTACCAAACTCCTATCATGCTGTAAGCATTGCAAACCCTGTATTATGGTTCCTTACACTTCTCTGTGCTTCAACTTCAACCAACTCACATATCCCCTAAATAATTAATTTTACTATTTTACTATAATAAAATATTATTTTTACTAAAATTATCCATGTTAAAAGTGAAAAATAATAATATAAATTGTGTTTCTACCTTAAATCAAGTAACAAATTTTATTTTATATAGATATATTTAAGAGCACACAATTTTATATATTATATAATTTGATATGTTTATATTAAATATCACATTTTTAATAAAACCTGTATTTATTAATTTCTTACTATGTAGCTTTGAACATATTTTAAAAAATTGTTAAAATAATATTAAAATTATTGTGATAATTATTTATCAAAGTAATAAATAAGGATATAATTAAAAAAATGAATTATTAATATCTTTTAAAGATTTTAAAATGACAAACAATTTGAGATATAATTTTTTTTAATTTGTATTAAAAATATATAATAAAAAATTAATAAATGATAACTTTTTATTACAAAATGCAGTATTTATATATATTGTCAATGCAAACTTACAATGATAAATAAATAAAAAACTCAAATAATATTTAAAATGAGATGAAGGAACATATTGTGGTTTACCTAATTTTGAAATACAATAGTAGTGACAGCACCATGCCGCTGACATTTTTTAGGGCTCTGGTGGTAGCCCCCATCCCTTTCACAAATAATGAGCCTAGAAAGTGAACAACCACCGACGAATATTAGAAGCGGAATGAGAAAATTTGGGGATACACTTTATCAAACTTCAATCATATATTTATTTCCCTACAACAACACATGTCAAATTGGTCTGCACCTTAGCCGAATTCGATGATAAAATTATATATTTGACTTTCAAAGTGAAGGAATACATTTTTAAAGTATAACTTGTTGAATAGTCAAGAAACTGAGTTGATATTAAAAAATTAATTATTATTATTATATTTTATCTTTTAAGCTGTCTTAAGTAAATCTTAAAATTAAAAATAATATGTATTGTTCTATTCGAAGTGACATACGCTAGCAGTACAGTCTAAATTAAAATTCCTTTGGGATATCATTTTACAATAGGCAAATTAATTGTGAATATGGATATTTTATCATTTATAAATTTCACTTCAGACTTTTCTTAATCATTGATAATAGCTGGATGATTGTTTGATTCTGGTAGTGATCGTCATCAAGGTATCATATTCAAGGTATTGTTCACATTTTAATTTTAGTTTTGATGTACTATATAATATTCTTATCCTAATCAATGTGAAGTAGTGTAGGTACACCAAACGTTCATATATATATATATATAAGTCAACCTATATCTTTATCTTCTGTAGTTCTATTTATCTCCTCAAAGATGAAGTTCATGAGTGATTTTCATTTGCTTTAGAATGACTATATTAGACTTTAAATTTAGGATTATTTTTAACACATTACGTACTTTCTTTTTTCACAAGTATAAATGTTAAAATTAGGATGTTGATAGAGATACTAGTTAAGAAAATCAATAAAAAAGTTTTAAGATGTTGGTTGAGATGATTTGATATAAAAATCATAGTATCTTTAAATTTAAAAATTATATATATCATTATCACTTTATAAATTATTTATAATATCTGTATAATAATTCATCCAACATTATTATGATAAATCACTCTAACGTAATGTTTTTCTTAATGTATTTCTACTTGAAGATTTAATATTTTATATTCTGATCTATAAAAATTGATCTTCAGTCTATTTATACATTAATTTTAACATAATTATATTTTCATAATATTAATATTTGGTTAAGAATACTTTTAAAAGATAGTGTTATGTTTACAATTATAATCAAATCATTTTAATTAATATTTTATAAAATTATTTACTATTTTAAGTATATATATATATATATATATATATTAAAGGAATACATTAAACTAAAATATCTTATCAAATATTGTGCTGCCAATTGCCATCAAGCCTTTATACTCTGTCACTGCCAAGCCTGTGAACCTGGATGCTACAAGTTGCCGCCATCTCTTCCCCGTGGCTTCCCTCAAATCATCATTCTTGTTCTTTATTTTCTATTTTTTGTTTTGGAATGAAGAGTCTCTTCTCTTTTTCTTAATGTAATTCCATGACACTTTTTTCCCTCTTGTGAATATTCTCCAATAATAATGTCATTCATATTTCTTAACTTGAGAAAGAAGAAGGAAAGATCTCAGCTTTTAGTCATTGATTCTTACTCGTATAATATTATGCCATATATATGAATAAGACTTCGTTATATATATATATATATACGCAAAACTCATGAATGGACACAGCCAATTAGCCACGTGTTTATCTCTGTTCTGTAGTCTGGTTCTGCTCCAAATTGATCGATCTTGATTTGATATACATGCGGTTATGTCAATTTTAACCCATATGCATGAAAAATATCAATTTTAACAAAATAAAAATAAAAATTAAACGACTTTTACAGCTTTTAAAAATTTTATCTTTTAAGATTAATATGATTGATTAAACATTTTAAGGACAAAAATGATGGTCTAGTAATGATGAATCAATATTTAAAGATTATGGTGTTGTAGCTAGCAAACAAGATTGGAGAGAGAGTGAGAGTAAGAGAGAAGCTTCAGCAGCGGCAGCAACAACATGAGAATGAGATTGGTATACAAGTCAGAGATGGCCATGTTGATGCAGCTCAACCCAATCTTCCAAATATTCCTTCAAGATCAACCACACCAACCACAATTCATATTTTCACTCGGACTGTTGCATTTCTTTGCGCCACGTTTCTCCTTTATCTTGGAATTGAATGTCAATCTAGAGAGTTAAGCTTTTGATGTTCATGCTGTAATTGAAAACAACCATATTATATTCAAAATGTAAGTTTGAATACACTTATGTGACATATAGATGGTACCTTAAACACCTATTTTTACTTGTTATTGCTGAAGTTTTCGTAGCATCCATAAATAAATAAGAAAAAAATACAAGTGTGTGCAAATAGGATGAATGTATTTTAAAAAATAAAAATAAAAAATATCAATTGAATTTTAAATTTTGTAAAAAATAGTTAGTCAATAAATTTTATTCTTTTTATACTTAGTTCATTTTAAAAATTTGTTTGATAAATATAAAATCTATTATTTATATTCCATTTATATTCATATAAATAATATTTTCATGTTATTGTTAATTTAAATAGTAGAAACACTATTACAAAATTGATTTTTTACGGCTCATATTTCAAATTATTTTATAAATAAAATAATTTAAAAAATAACATAAAACATTTTTTTTAATATTTGTAAAAAAAAACTTTAAAATAGAAAATAATTATAGTATTTATACTTTAAAATATTTTAAATATTAGTATAAAAAATAATATATAAAATAATACTATTTTTACAATATTTATAATAATAAATACTTTAAAATTTAAAATATATTTTACAAATTATTATAACAAGACTTTAACCTTTTTAAAATATTTGAATTTTCTTAAACCAAGATAGACAAGATTTAACTTTTTATTATTAATATTTTAAATTTTTTAAAATTATTTGAGTTTATTATTATTAGTTTGTTTTTCTGTTCTGTTATTGGTACAAAACTTCTAAACGTGCTTGTAGTGCTCCTTTTCTTTTTTCTATGTTTATGATTTTCTTTCCTTTGCTCATTGTTTTTGTTGCTTGTTCATGCTCTTTGTTTTGTTGTCATTATTGATTTGTTATTTTAGTTGGTAATTATTTTTCATTATATAATTCTGCATTTGCTTAATTTTTACTAAATTCCTAAGTTTTTATTTGCTCATTCCCTTACTATTTCAATAAGTGGACTTGTAACTTCAATTTTTCGGTTTTATAATCTAAAAAGTGGATCTGCATCACGTGGTAAGAGATGAACTGATTCTCCATGATCATTTAGATTTTATGCTCATCACAATATTAATGGTTTTTTTTATGTCATCTATTTGGAGGCGATGCTCCACATACAATTTTATTTACCTTATTAAAATCCTTTAAATGCATAAATTATTAGTAAAAATCTAAAATGGATATATAAAATTAGAAGAGATGAAAAAATGGTTCAGAAGGAAAGACCTGCATTCTCCATCATTTGATACCCTGCATATACACTCATACTATTGCTGGAACTTAATTTGGAAGCTGAGTTGTTATCTCAAAACTATTTATACCGACATGTTGTTCCTATGTTTAGAACTATTTAAGCATGTCATTGAGGAGAATCTATATGTTTAATTGGTTAGGCTTGGATGGCAGCGATTCACACTTGAATTATAACCATAACTACTCATTTGAAATTTAAAAGTTTTTTCTCATGAATGAAAACTTCTCTAGAAGCTTCTGTTGCTGTTAGTCCACCATCATAGTAACTTGAATTTTCATCACAAGTGGTAATGACTCCTGGGAGGTGATGGTGTCTCGATGTTTAGTTTTTGCTTAGTGTTTCACCACAACTTCTGTTACATGAAAAACTTTCCTTAATTTTTGCTTTAAAGAATGGTGTGATTAAAAACTTCCGTAATTAACCACACCACTACTATAAGGTACGAACTTGTTAAGGATATTTTAGAATTTTGACATATCAATTTTAAGTGAAGCACACATAATTCTCCATAATTTTTTATTTGAGTCATTGTCGACCTGTCAAGTATAGCCTGACATGAACGTAACTTAAGTATAAGTTGACCAAAGCACATTAGTGTAATGTTTGCTGCCTGTCACCCGTAGACTTTTTTAATTTTAAAAAATAATATTTTACAGTATTTATATATTTAAATATTTTATAATATATTATTTTTTTTATATCCTTTTATAACACTTGTATAATTAAACGTTTTTAAAAATATTTTTTTACTACGTTTTTTCAAACGTTTTAATATATTACCTAATCTATTATTACACTCATATATAAAGTATTTAAAAATGTTGTAAAATAATTAAAAAATATTTTAATAAATCTTTTTTATATGGTGAAAGATTAAAAAATTAATACTTAAAATCAAATTTTTCTAAATATAATACTTTCTTATTCTATATTTTTAAAACAATAATATCCTACATTTGTCATATTTTTATCAATAATTATTAAGAACATTTACGTTGTTTATGAGTAAATTTTAGCATTATTTGTAAAGATTGTGTTTGGAGTTTCGATCGTCATTTCTTTGTCTTGGCATTGAACAACATAACCATAATCATTAGCATTCCTATGGTTAGCATTGGACATTTCTTGGGTTAGTTTCCATAAAATGAAAAGTTTGATTGAATTTGAACGGAAGAAGTTGGTGGGTAGAGTGTACTGGGGGAGGTCTGAGTTGCGCCTAAGTCATAACGAGAACTACTACTAATTTCGCCTTTATTTGGCATTTCAATTTTCTTGGAAGTGTGATGGTTCCAGTCTCTTTGGTTGAATTTCCTTATCAAGATTCCAATATGTCTCCATATCCTTCTATCCTGGGTCATTTATCGTTACCTCGGTCTCATTTAAAAAATTAGTGCTTTGAAAGGTTTAAATTTTATATACTAAATGAAAAATAATTTTTTTATATGGGTTGTTCTAGATTTTTTATATTAATTATTATAAATTTTTATATTAATTATTTAAGTGGTATATAAATGAAGAATATAAAAAATAATATTTTTTACATTGATTCTACAATTAATATAAAAAATTCTTCTTTTTATATTAACTGAACTATGAACTGATGTAAAAAAATTAACTTTTTATATTTGTTAAGATGATGGACCGATATGGCAATTGATGTAAAAAAATATACTTTACATATCGGTTGATAACTTGAATCAATAAAAAAAGTAGAATTTTTTAGGGTTTCAATTAATATAAAAAGTTGCTTTTTATATCGAGTGTACTCTTAACTGATATAGAAAATTATTTTTTTAATGTTCATTTTGTTTAAACATACTATTATATCATTTATTCACAATACTTGCGTATGCAACAACGAGAATAGAGAGATAGACAATACAGAATCTATTTATTTAACTAAATATATCACTATTTATTATTAAATCTAAATTTATAAAAAAAATAATGTAAAATTATATAAAAATTAATCCAAATTAGTTACCTCTATCATAAATTTCCCTCCAACGTCTTATAACATCATCAATTTCTTTATCGATTAAAGGATGAGAATTTTGAAATATTTACAAAATGTTTTTTGAAAGGAATTAGAGAAAATATCATGTTATGAATTAAAATGAAATCATTAAATTGTGATAATAGTAATTACCTCGTTTTAAGAATTAACAATAGATGACGAGACAATGTAAAACATATGTCATATGACATAATATCCACGTTCGATTCCTTTAGCTTGTCTTAGACACTTCAAAAAAATAGAAAAAAAATATCAAATATAATTAGAGATAATAATATAATAATAAAAAATATAAAAGAATTGAATAATTTTTAATAAAGTAGAAATTATCCATAAAAGCTTTTTAATATTTAATGAATATGTTTCTTTAATCGAAGTCGAACATTCATTACTCTACCATAAAATAAGAATCAAATTAATACCTTTGAAAATAAAAACAATAAATATAAATAACAAAATCCTAAAATTTTACACTTCTATAATGTCCTTTGAATTTTTTTCAATTTTTGTCAAGTATAGTATAAAAAGACAACTACATTTTGTTTTGAACAAATAATTGAACAAATAATGATTAATTGTCAATGGATCCTACACAGTATAGATGAAAATGAATCAAAATTAAAAATTTAATTGAATTTATTAAATAAAATTTTTAAATATTGACTTACGATTAAAAAAATATTAAGAAATAGTCTTGTTTAGTTTTCAATCTATTTTTAAGATACTTATATAACAATTTTATATATTATTTAAAATAAAAATATTTTTAAAATATTTTTAACTTTTATATTGACATATAAATATATATTAGACTAATAGACAAGAAAAAAAATAAAAAAACATTCAAGTGTATAAGATTAGGTTGATTTAATTTAAAAGACTATCATAAATACTTAAAAATTAAATAAAATAACTATAGATAAAAAAATATTCTCCTATTTGATATTTAAAATAATTTTATTAATTCAATAATTTTGTCTAATTATTTTTTTTATCATTCCTACTAATTTATATCTTTGATCAATTCTAATTAAATATTAATATATATATATATTTATTTATTTAAAAAAGAATATTCTTGATTTAGTTAATTTTTAATTATAAAAAAATATTAACCAATATTTATAGAATAATAATTAAAAAATTAAAGTAAAAATATTTTAAAAATAGTATTAATATATTTTTTTATGATTTTCAATTCATATCCTTGAATAAATCATACAGAATAATATGAATGATGTAGATATGATTTGTCAATATATATAATCATATTTAAAATAAGTTAATAAAAAAAATTATTTTTAAAAAATTTATATAATATTAAGAAACAGAAATTATACTACGTAAAGATGATATATTTATATGAATTAATATGATATATTTATCTTTAAAAATTTTATTTAAATATGAAGAAACATAAATTAAATAATAAAAAGATAATATATTCATATTTAATGTCCTATTAAATCTATGAATAAATGAATCGATCATGTAAATTATTGTTATAAGATAAAAAAAAATTAATAACATTTTTATTATTTAAATTATAATATAAAATATTTTTCTAAATATAAAAAATACTTATTGAATCACACATTTAAAATAAATTCAATGAAAAGATTATATTTTAATAAAATTAAAATATTTATTAGATCAAGGTGGTTAAAGATGAGCGAATAGCAATACAAAATGTATATATTAAAGCTAGTCACGTATGTTACTTAAAAATAGATTACAAGATGCTAACACAAAAAAGTGATATTTTCTTCGTATCCTACTGGTATATTAAAAAAAAAATAGAAATTTTAATTCGTATGATAAACATGATTATTATTGTCTAATTGTGCAACTACGATAATTTTTAATTATCTCTTTTTTATTTTAAATTTTAAAACATATGCCTTCCACATGTACAGTTAAAAATCCTTTTATTTCACTAATGCTTTATTCTACGAAAGATTTTTAACATTTTTATGGAGACAAACAAAATAGATTGCAAAAAATGGAAAAGTTAATAGTATTTTTTTTTTTATATTTTTTTAAATTGAACTAACTCCGTGCCAGCAACCGCGGTAAGACAGGGATAAGTGTTGAAAGGTTTTAAGATTACACATTAGCGATTGATTCGGATGATCGAGAATGGAATTGGAAGAGAAGTTCCCAGGTATCCCTACCAAAAAGCTAACAAGATAATTAACAGATTATTTTCAAACTTTTAACTAACCAAATAAAATATATACGTCATTTTATTATTGAATCAAATAAAAGGATATCAATATCCTTCAATTTAAAAAAAAAAATACTAAAAAAAATTTAAAATCAATACCTTGAAAATATCACAATGTTGATATATTTTTAAAATTTTTTAATAAATTTATATGTAATTTGAGGTGTATATTTGGTCCATGCATATCAATCTACTTTTGCCTGATAAGCACGACATTGATCTCGTTACTTTGTGTTTATACCATTGTCAATGGCCTTCATGCCTGGCTTCTGTACTTATGGTTTTTCTGCACCTAATGCTACTGCAGTTTTTGGAATAGAACAATCGTCATCGTCCAGCATGCTCAATTAGATTAGGGTATATTTGACACGTGAAGCTCACATGTCAATTTTTAATAAAGTTGGAAGTTTTGATAAGTTAAGGTTCGTTTTATACCTTTCTAAAACATTAAAAGAGTAATTAACTTCCACTCTTTCTAATTTGAGGGACTAATTTACATATGAATCAAATGTTAAGGAGATAAAAATGTATTTTTTTTCTAATATTATCTACTATTGGCTTGAGATATTATAATGAGTTTTCATGCATTGAAAATTTTGATGTAACAATTATATTTCACGTTAAAAGATAATTCTATTTTCTAATAAATAAAAGTTTGTTAAATATTAATAAATTTTGTCCGTTAATAAAGATTAATCTTATTAGTAAAAATTGAACTTGTATTTTGAAATTGTAGATTCAAATTTTATTATCAATGTAATGTAACTAAATATTTTACTAGTAAATAATATGTAAATATTTTTATAGGTTTTTTTAATCCAAAATACTATTTTTTTATAATTAAATATTTGTTTTTATTTAATTAATATTATTAATATACACTCTTAATATTTATACTAATAATTTAATTTTTGTTAAAAATTATTAGCAAAAGCTAATTCAACATTAAAATTTTAATAAATGATTTTTTTATAATGTCATCACTAGTTGTATTAAGTTCAGAAAAAGTTTAAAAATTTTAAAAAATTATAATCTAATACATTAAATTTATCTTAACAAGAAAACTAGATATAAAAAAAAACATAGCATTTACAATTTAACTAACATAAAATATTAAATTATAAAATTTATAAATTCATAATAAAAAATAAAAGACAGTTAAAATATTTTCAAGTAAAATGAAAAAAAAATTATATATACAAACGGTAAAAAGATTAGATGTATAATCGAACATAAAAAAAAATACAAATTAAAAGAAAAAAATAAAATAATTTTTTTAAAAAATACAGGTTAATTTAAAAAATAAATAAATCACTAAAATTAATCTAACGACAGATAAAAATTAAAATATTCTAAATTTAAACATCATATTTTTTACTGATATAAAAAAAATATTTATATATTTTGTTAAATGTGAGAAAGTTCGAACTAAGTAATATTTATAAAAATTATTAATTTAATTAAAATATATAAATAATATAAATATTTTTGTACATTATTATTTATTTATTTTATTATATATATACAAATAATTAATTTTATTAATAACTATTTTAAAAATTATATTTATTATAACTTTTAATTAGTTTATCACATAAAAGTATTTAAAATTAAAGATATTTTTTATTTTTTAAAAATTTTAAAATTTTAGTTTTAATTTTTTATATCATTTTTAAAATGTTTAATTTTAGTTCATTATTTTTATTAGTAAACTGTTTTTAATTTATAAAATAATTTATATTTGACATAAAAATAAAGTAAAAAAACAATCTATTTTAAAAAATAAAAGAATAAAAATTAATAATTTTAATCATAAAAAATTAAAATTAAAATTTTAAAAATATATAAATATATTTAACCCATAAATATCAAAATTCACCATTTTCCCTTTTCTTTTTAATTGTTACACACGCGCACAGTTAATGTCACAAATATCCAATCAGATCTTTTCACATCAAATAGGTGGACGTTTTTAATAGATCTTTTCTTCTATATACTTTATATTATCATATTATATATATTTTTTCTATCTCATTTTTTGTTATCTTCCGCGCATGTTTTGACTTATAATAACATTTTTTTTTCTAAATAAAATAAACTGAGAATTAAAATTATTTTGGGTCATTCTCATCACCGTTCACGGTGGAACCTACCACTCTGCCTCCACATCCTCGGGATTACGGCGTCGTTTCTGTAATCTGAGATTCGGTCAACGGCGGGGGCGTTTTGGGCTCGAACACCGACGCGACAGTGAATTTGTGTACTCACAACAACAACAACAATCTTTTGAAGCCCCCGATGATTTTCAGTGTGAGGTACGATGAATTTGCCTATCGATTCCTCCGTTCCTATTTTTCGGTAACAGTACTCATGACCAGCATCAATTCAATGCTTCTTCCATAATTTAACATTTTATGGAAGATGAGATAATGTGATTGTGGTGAAAATTTAGCATCAAAGAGCCAAACACATGAATTTGGTCATTCAAGTTCAGACTCTTATCTATCTGTCAGAACATCCATATTCATTGCAATGACTATCATTTTCTTTTAAAAAATATATAAAATAAATAAGTAGTCGAGGAAAGGGAAGATAGTGCTCGCTTCACTCGTCTTTGCTTTAATTATATTGTTGAAATACTAGAATTTCGCAACGTTCTAAAAGAATTAAATGCCATCCGCTTATTTGGTATTGTAAGATTGATAGTGTGATGTGAAGACATAAACTTAGTCTGGATAAATTTCTCAATAAACACTCGCAGTAGAAGGAAGTAAAAAGGATGAAAGAGATAAATGAAATAAACTTCTTACATAAATTAAAATTAACTTATGTACCTCTTAACTCATGGAGAAATTAGATGAAGGAGCTTTTAAAAATTGAGGACTTGAGGTGTATAAGTTAATTTTAACCTATACAAGTTTGATTCGTTTTATCTTTTTATTTTTCTTTTACTTTTAATTTTAACCCAACAAACTCAGTTTTATTTTTTGATTTCATACTTACCATGATGGTTAGCTCATAAACATGTGGTTATATTTGTTGTTATACATCTGCTTTATTTGAGGTCCTAGGAAATTGCTTTATGGCTTTAGTTTTACATGGGTACAGGCTTCTCAGAATAGCAGAATGATTATACTTTGGTTAAATTTTCTGAAAGCCAACTTTTATAACTGCAGTAGCATTTCTCAGAGCAAAGTGTGGATTCTGATTGCAAAGGGCACCATTCTATGCTAGTTATGGTATCCACGAGTATTTTATAAGATGTTTCGTTGGTTATTTGGTAAAGGAAGAAATTGCGGTATTGTTCATGGCTTTCAACAAGGATACATTTACCAGCAGAAGTTTGGTCTGGTGAACATAAAGTTGAAATGGGTGAAAGATAGGACATTGGATGCGGTTGTTGCTGGTCAGAGGGATCTTAAAGCAGCTGGGATCCTTGTTTCGATAATTTATTCTTCTTCTGAGCGCTGCCTTCCCATATATCATCTTTCTCGCCATCGTGGACAACTTGGTCTTCCCCAAGACCTTAAGCTCTCCACCTTTATCAGAAGATATCCTAATATTTTTGTTGAGTCCCATTTTCTTGATAGCGGAGGCTCTCCTGTTCCATGTTTCAGCTTGAGTCCTGAAGCCTTGAAGCTCCATAGTGAGGAATTCAACATCCTGCAGCAAAATCAATTAGAACTCAGGGATAGGCTATGCAAATTACTCATGCTCACAAGAGATCGGGTCCTTCCACTACAAACCATTGACCAATTAAAATGGGACATGGGTTTACCATTTGATTACCAACATTCTTTTGTTCTGAATCACCCTGAAAGGTTCTCTTTTGTTCGCCTCCCTGATGATCGTGTTGGCTTGAAATTGTTATTTTGGGATGACAAACTTGCCATTTCAGAGTTACAGAAGAATACTTCTCTCCAGCAAAATGAAGAAGACATAAAAAGTGGATCCTTAGCATTTCCAATTAGTTTCACGAGGGGTTTTGGTTTAAAAAGAAAATGCATGGAATGGTTAAAGGAGTGGCAGAAACTCCCCTATACTTCACCTTACACCAGTGATTCTCATTTGGATCCCCGTACTGATGTATCTGAGAAGAGGATAGTTGGAGTCTTTCATGAGCTCCTTCACCTTACTCTTCATAAACAAACTGAGCGTAAGAATGTTAGCAACTTGCGTGGACCCTTAGCTCTACCTCAGAAGTTTACTAAAGTGTTTGAGCGTCATCCTGGTATCTTTTATATTTCCAAGAAGAATGATACCCAAACAGTTGTTCTTAGGGAAGCCTATAACGGTCAGGAACTCCTGCAGAATCATCCCCTTGCAAACATTAGGGAGGAATTTGCAAACCTACTGAAGAAAGGGATGCTGGATAGGAGTAGGGGTGTATACAAAAAACGCACAGATTCTAATTTGGGGGAGGGTCTGAGAAAGGAAGTTTGCATTACTGAAAAAACTAACCAGCCTAGTTCTCAGGATGAATCAGATTCCATGTTTTCTGAATATGATTCAGATGGCCCTCTACAAAACCCTTGCTGATATATACCCCCCCCCCCCGGTCCTCTCTCTTCGCCATAATGTTAATATGGTTTGGGTAGTGAACTCTTGGAATCTGGTCTAGATGGGATACTTGCACCGTACTGTTCACCCATTTCTGGCACTTGTGAAAGGCCTGTCAATGACCAAACATATCAGCGTTCAGCAGTGCTATGATGTAAAGCAAAGGAGAGCATTTGGTGTATGGATTAGATGTAATATTCAGATTAGTATTTCTGCTCAATCGCTTTAGATGATTAGTGGCATGGAGAAGATAGACACAAGTATGGCTACAATTGAATTTCAATGCAAGAAAATTTTGTTCTAAAATATCTCAAAATCTTTATGGGAATTGAAATTTTAATTTTAAAACTAAGACTAAATGCTTATTGGCGGTTTTGACATTAATCACATGATCAATTCGGATGAATTTTTTCATTATTTCCGAGCTGAAGTTTTACCTTTTTATATTAGTACACCCAACTGGGCTCCGCCTCCAAGCTTCAAAGATCCCCAGCTGCGGTGAAGCCGTGTTTTTTGCCTTGACTTGTGTCCAAGAGTTATTTCAGATTTGAGCAGGAGACAACAAGGCCTTATCAGACCAAAAAGGCAAGGTGTCCTCATACAATAGTCATTCAAATTATACATGAATGGCAATTACGATTTTCTCACATTCATTTATGAAATGGATAAGAGCAATCGTCCATATATACAGTGATATTTTTACCTATTTCCATCTTGTCTTTTTAATTTTTTGACATTTTTAACTGTCTCAAACAATAAATAAAAATTATATTGCAGTTTTCATAATTGTTTGTAGTAGCTAAAATCATCAAAAAAATTAGAAACTCAGGATGAAATTAAGTGGACTTTACTGTGCATATGTACGACGATAATTATTCTTATGAAAGGATGTAAAGTGAATGGATGGAAGAAAAAACAAAGATTATATATGTATAGCAATAATGTTTTTCTCACACTGTTTTATGAAAGGAGTGTGACGCTGATGAATGAAAGAGAAAAATAGAGTAAAAGATATAATAGAACATGTGATAAAAAAATGAAGAGAAAAATAGAGAGAGAAAAAATATAAATGAAATATAAAAGAAAATGAACGTAAATATGAACAGTTGTTATTATTGTTATATATCTTCTTGCTTTAAAACAAAATGACAAATGAGCCGATGCATTTCTTCAAGCACATGTTAGGATAGATTTAAATATGGGTAAAAATATTAGAGGGAAAGAGATAGGAGAAGAAAATACTTTTCATTTTTTAATTCAGTAGAAATATGGGAATAAAAAGGAAAATAAAACTGAGATCCACTGTTCATGTATAAAAAATCCCCTCACTTAATGCGAAATGAAAGGGCAGAAAGTTTTGTTTTCATTCGTTAATTGTTTAAAAAATAGAACTATTTTTTATGGCACAAAAAATAAAAGTAATAAGTAATTTTATTTTAAGAAAATAATATAATAAAAATTTTATATTTGAAGATAAATATAAATTTTAACTAATATATAGTTTTTTATGTTTTCCACTTATTCAAATAAATGATAAGAAAATTTCTTTATTTTTTATTTATCTAAATAAAAATTTTAATTTATTTTTAGTTTACTTACATTTTTCTAATATATTTTTTTTCTTTTCTATTTTACTTCTTATCCAAAAAAAAAGCTAAGAAATTAAGAATTATTATAGTTTAATATAAGAAGTTAAGGTTCGATCCTTATTTTACATTATACAAAATGGTAAATAATATTTTATTTTAATTATTAAAGATATACTCAAATTGTTGAACTTTACTATTTTATAGAAAGTTAGATGTATTAGAATTTAATATCACTTTTATGTTATTTAGGTTTTCATATTTTTTTTCTTTTTGTCATCACAAATTTGAATAATTCAAACATTTTACAATTAATTTATCACTAAATTTTTTAAATCAATTAATTAAATTTAATTTTTTTTTCTAATATTAAATAAATTGTATTAAGAATAGATTTCAAATTTTTTTTAAAAAAAATACAATTACTATTGATTCATTTAAAAACTTGATTATACCAAGAAAACTTCATCTAAATTTTATCCTTCTAATTTTATCCATTTGACCAACTAAGTCTATTGTTTTCATAACATTACTTATCTTTTTTTTTTAAATATAATTTTTAGACAAATAATTTTTCATTTTGTATGTTCATTTGGATTTTAATTACATTTTTTATCTTGTATTTTTGTTAATTGCAATATTTTATGTTATTTACATAGTATTAATTTCGCTAACTAAGTTTTAATTTATAACTATAACATTCAAAATGTTATTAATTTTAATAGAAAGGATTAATTAAAACTTAAAATAAGTATAAAGGAAGTCATTAAAATTTTCTGTGAAAAGTTATGGATTATAACATTTTATATGAGATCATATGTTTAAATCTCATCACTTTCATTGTTGTACATAAAAAAATAAGTACAAAAGATTAAAATTGATAATTTTATATAAAAAAAATTAAATATATTATTTTTAAATTGTTCTCATGCTATTAACGTTGTTTTGTGACTGGCTAGTTTATGTACGTGGATTGATTTCTTGAGTTTAATTTTAAAATATTATTATTAATTAATTATAAATTATTATTGATATAATTTTTAAAATAATTATATATAATTAATTATTTTTAATTTCTGACTAGCCAATTTATGTACGTGGATTTGATTTGTTAGGTTTAATTTTGAAATATTATTATTAATTAATTATAAATTATTATTGATATATTTTTAAAATAATTATATAGAATTAATTATTTTTAATTATATGATAATGGATGATTAAATGATGTAAATTTTACATGTTGTGAATATTTGTTATTGAAAATTCTTGAAAATCATTTTTGTCCATTTATGACAAGCAATTATTTAACAGTTAAGATTGAGGAATAACTTTCTCTTGTTTTTTTTTTATTAAAGATCAAAAAGAAGAGAATTCACTAGAATATAAGAATTTGGTTCCTCTTCCTAGATACACCTTTTTAACATTAAACATTCATACATGTTACATCTTTGTTAACTTAGAACCTACTATTATTATAAATACGACCATTTTCCTTACATTATCTACTTTACCGGTCAAATAATAATACATTACCAATATGTTTTAATTAAATTATTAATTTGTTTAAACTATTTTTTTAAATAAGATTCTCATTTTTCATTATTATTCATTTTTTCAGTTTTTTTTAATTTTCTTTTATTTTTCATTCTACTTCCATTTCAAAAGACGTTTCAAAATATATATTTTTTTCTTTTTCTTTCACTTTTAACTATAAGAAACAATCATCTTTCAAATATTGCAAATTAAACTATTTATTATTTAACATAATATTATGAAACTTGTAAAAGGTGATTCATGATGTGGTTTGAATGCAACTTTACAGAGGACATTAATGATAGTTTATTTATTTATATAGCTGGAAATGGAAGAACAAAATAAAAAAGATTGAAATCTAAAATTTGTCACAAAATTATCAATTTAATTATCAATGTTCCCTCATTTTTAATATAATAAATATAAATAGAATTGAAAGTAATATAAACTCCAATTGTCTTTATTCAACCTTTGATTTGAATTACAAATTCACTCAATTAATGACATTAATATCGTGTAAACAATTTTATTAACCTAAAAGTTTCAAACTAAATTAAACATCTGAAAATAATAATTTTTTATTTTAGAAACATTTATTATATTTGTATATTCTTAATATAATAAATATCTTTAAATAAAAATTTATCACTTTTAAATGCTTACAATAGGCAAAAGATTACTTTTTACCAAATTCAAATTAGTTGAAAATAAATTTGAAAATGCCAATTTTTTAATGATCTAATATATAAGAATTTACCTTTTTGTCACATCAAACAGTAAACTTTTAAAAAATATTTAATCAATACTTTAAAAAAATCAGATTTCGAACTTAACATTGAGCGTCAGATTTGACCATATATGATTTTCCTTTTCCCGTGACTCACTTGTTAACATGTCAGGCAAAAGCCATGCATAACTTACAATTTGAAAGCAAATATTAGGAAAATGTTAAAGAAAATAATGTCAAATGGAAAGCCCCAATGGCTAGCATAGCTCTGAACATGACATGCGTATTATACATCATTTGTGATTCATATATTGATAAATGCAAACCATTCCCTAGTCTCGGTATAGCCCAAGGTAAATGCCGGGGGAAAAACATAGCACACTATGATGTAATTATAACCCCTACCCACCTCCACCACAAAACTTCAAAAAAGGAGTTAAGAAACAACGAATTTCCAAACGAGTATAAACTCAATGCAATCTAGTCAACTCTTCTACTCTCTTGCATAACTCCTCTACTGACACATCCATTGCCTTGGAAATCTCATCCATCTTACTGCGGTTGAGATCAAGAAATGATTCAATTAAATCCCCATCCAAAAAGTTTCTGGCTTCAACAGTTTTCTTCTCATTGTTAAATGACCTCCATTGTTCATGACTGAGCCCTCCAACGCCTTTAATCACCTTCCTCAAATTTGACTGAAGCTTCTCTAAGAAAACATACTGCTCATGAGGAAGAGAGGCAATTACCCCAATAACGCCATTAATGGTGCCAAAAATAACAGTTGGAATCTGACCCACATCAGAATCTGGCAAGCGCATAACAAGGGAGCCATGCCGGAACCGATTGACAAATTCTCCAAGGTGATACTCACCAACCACTTCAAGACGACCTCGTTCTTCATCAGTGGCACCTTCACTGTTTTTCCGAACAGTGAAAAGATTGAAACTATTTTCTGCACCTAGGTATATGTCATCATCAAGGATTTCAACAGCCGACATCCAATTTGCATTATAGTCACGAGCTCTTTCCTCAATAGCACCTTCTTCATGCTAATAATAAAGAACAATGTATCATTTCAAATGAAAATGGAGTACTACAAGCGATCCAAAACAATAGGGAGCACAGCAGTTCAAAATTTAACGAAACCAGTCAGAAACTTCTGTCATGTCTTTAACAGAGAAAAGAAAACTATAACGATGGAAAGGTTAACCTTTAAGATGGTAAAATTTACTTGACAACAAAGATCAGCATTAACACAATTCAGAGGCTTACCTTGTAGATTAACAAGGAAATTGACTTCATCAGATCACCAACTACAATAAAATCTCCTCTAGTTTGCACGTAAAGTGCTAGGATGTGTCCATGATGTCCACATTCAGACTGCAATTCATGGGTACCATCATCCCGGAGCACCCACTTGTACAGCTGAATTTTTTGATTAATAGCAGCAAGCAATTTACCATTGAAAGCATTCAAACAGTAAACAGCTCCTTTTGTCTCCTTCTCAGCAATTAGCTGTAACTTTCCATCTTCAACAGTAAAAACAAGAATTCTTCCCTACATGTTGGGCAAAGGAAGCAGGATATCAAAAGCTTTGACTAAAACAATGCTGAAAATATATATAATTTTCAACTTACCTTCGTTGGTTCATTTTCCTCTGGCAATACATATGCAGTTCCAACACAGTAATACACGTTATTATCATCTGAGAAGGAGCAGCTAATTATAAAGCAACCATACTCGTAAGTGTCAAGAGAATAAGTAGATATGAACTCAAAAGTCTGGTCATCCAGCAAGTGGACAAAGTGCATTTCAGATTCTTCAGCACTTGTTGGGTTGTATTTCAAACTACAGATGGCAAAAGTCCTGGATTGTTCCTGATGGCAGATTCGCCGTGCATGCTCCCCCAGCGGAATAGAGCGGATATGAAGTTTTTGTATGTCATCAATGGTGCCAATGGTAAGCTCACCTTCTTTTGCAATAGCCAAACTGTTTAAGTTATGAACAATGGATAAGTACCATCACCAGTAATGGATTTTGCATCAAAATGTACAAGACCCGAAATAACAAAAGGGGATAAATCAATAATTATTGGAAATCAAGCTAATAAAAAACTAACTTACCTGTCTGGAAAAGCAGCAGAATTGAAAGGGCACATGTGACTCACTTCCTTCAGATTCACATTACTATAAAGTAGTTTTTTGTTACTGCTATAAATCACAGTTGGCCTATCGGATGCTGCAAATACATGGGTAGTATTTTTGGATGAAAAAGTCCGAAGTGTAATAGGCTGTGTCCCAAGAGAGACCTTTTTCCTATCAGTTAATTCACCGGTGCTTGTGTTCAACATAAAGTTTAAGAGATGGCCATCACCAAGGGCACATAGCAAGTAAGAGATCTGGAGAATAAAAAAAAACATATTTCAATAGAATTTTTCAAGCAAGGAAACTTTCATTAAACTTATGAGATTGGAAGCTTAACAATGTGTCAATTTAATCCTTGAACAACGTTACAAAAATATTAAACATGAGAGAAAAGTAAAAAGATATTAATGTTGCTGATCTACTATATCCCCCAGAATTGCCTGAATGTGTAAAAACCCAAAATCCCTACTTGCAGAAGTTATACTTAAAATGAAAGAGACGAGCATCCCAAATCATTTCAGAAACACAATAAATAAGCAGAATAGAAATAAAACAATAAAAATAAGCACATAAAATAAGATAGGTCAAGGGAAGCCTACCCCTTCAAAGGCACAAAGAAGAACAGATCGAGGTATTATCTCTCCTCCTAATTGCTCCTTTGTGATGAGATTCAAGTCAGGAAGAGAAAAAATTCTAACACTTATGTCCGTCCACATTCCAACAGCTGCTAGATGACTATGATTGGGGTTTTCACCGATGGGATTTATGTCCAGGCACGAAATCTCATGCTCCAGTTGGGCATGCTTTACTTCCTGTAATATGCCATCTCCAATTTCAAGGTAAACTAAATGCCCTCCTCCTGTGGCCAACAAAACCTGTATCCAGGTGTAACAATAATTACTGGCTTGACTACAAACTTTATGGGTTGTCATAGTAAAATCCAGCACTGGAAATGTGCATAATGTAAAAGTTACGAAATAGATTGAAGCAAATTCACTTGAACGGTCACTTTAATAGAGCTTGATTTGATCCCATACCAAAACTAGTTGTGGAGATTCATAAATGATATTAAAGGCCAAATTTGAAGTTGCAGCCATTCACAAAATTAATTCCACTTCCCAAAAAGTTAATTTGGCCAGTGGAAAAAAAAAAGATACTTCTGGGCTTCTGGCCAAAATTAATTCTTGTATTTCTATACCAATCAACCAAAATTACTTTTGGTTGACCAGTCACAGATATAAAACTTATTTTTTCAAAAATAATACTTTTAATAATTCACCCCATTCAAAGAATTCAGCAAAAATTATATTACATCCTAATCAGTAGCTTGAAGTGTCAGAGGATCTGGAATTATATCCCTTTAGAGAGGAGTCTTCCAGTTATCGAAATTCCTTTCAACTTTCAGGGATTAAAGCAAGTATATCTGCATTGTCATATGCAAATTAACTTTTTTAGCCATAACTTTCCACTGTTATTGGATTACTGTTTTATATTAGTAAAAGCACAAGGCAAAATAAATCTTATAATTTGTGAATTAAAATCTCAAACTAGAAAACAAAAATGAACTTAGCAGTATAAAAATGTTCCTATTCATGTCGATTACTGCCTACTGGAGCTTCACTAAACTCCAAAAAGAATCCTTGGAGAATCCAAGAATATGATCCTCCAAGTATATGAAGATAGGAAGAAGGCTTTTAAAAACTGGAGTCTTCACACCTAACTAACATTCTCTGAAATCCTCCACGGAATCTTCCCCTTCATGCTTGAAGAAGCCATAAAGTCATTTGCTCAAACAACTTCTGAACAATCACTGATAAATATTTCATGAGTCCTGATTCAACATTCCATATGCTTTCTCCTTTTATCTTAAGAGTTAACCCAAGGTAGCATCTGTTAGCATTAAATTCTATTTTAATGATTCTATAGCTTTCTACACAATACCTTTCTCCCAAATAGCACTAGCAGCTAATAGCAAAACAGGCACTCAATTCATATTAAAAATTAATTGTAAGGAGCTTCATGGATGACCTACTTTCAACATCCTGATGGCTAATGCACATCAAAATATTCCCATGAGAAAGAGTAGCAAGGACAATGTAACAAATCAGAAAATCTATTCAAATTAGAAAACACCACAGAAATATCACCTACAGCTTTAAAAGTTAACATTATATGAAGCATCCAAATCAAACCTGAGTAGCATTTGCAGTGGCTACATTTACTGAATAGCCAGATGGTGCATGCCATTCATTACGGAGCTCTCTAGATGTGGAACTAACCAGTCTTACAGAGCTTGAAGTGACCTGTAATGTTTGTTTATTAGCAAATGACAAGTGGCTGCCATAAGACAAAAAATAAACTTGGGAAAAAAATCAAAGAGCACAGCAGAAGAATGTTAATTCAAAGCATCAACTTTGGAAGATTTCTCAGATAAGCTATAGGAGCATGCAAAACTTAAGCCTTTACAAGAAGCTTGAAAGACAATGAAGAACCCATTTATTTCTTTAAATTTCAACGGATTCTGATTATTTTTGTTCAATTCATACTATGACCAACCCATCATCTTTCTATTCTCTAAAGACTCAATAAAATTTCTTATAAATTATATTATTTACAAAATAGAAGAAATTTATTAAAAACAAAGAAAATGTGCAGCAGCACAACTAAGCCTTATCCCATGGAAACATGTGTACAAGAACATAATATCTCCTTTTAATAAAGATGAATTTATTTACAAAGAAACATGATAACAAAATGGAGAATAAGATTTAATAATTGAAAAAAGAAATACAAAGAAAATGCTGATGAAGATACTTTGAAGAAACCCCACCCCATGAACAAAGCAAACACCATAGTAATATTAACCACTAAGATGTCAGTCCTGTCTTCTTGCATAGGTACAGATATGAAATTATTATTCTTTAACAAGAAAAAAAAATGTTACAATTGGAACTTTGAAAATATAATGCATGCGCACGCACACAGATACACATCTATACTGATATGGAGTATTTGACACCATGTACTTTTTATATAGATCTCCAGAGGATTAAACATGCCATTAACTTTAACAGAAAACAAAGTGAAAGTTTGTTTTATACCAAAAGAGAGTATATATATTTACAGTGACCAATATTTGGTTAGTTGAGAAACAATTTGATAATTCAAAGTAAGTGATCTGGTAGAAAATAGACAACCCAACAGTAAAGCTTGATTGTAAATCCATGCCCATATCCATGTGATAAAAATTTTGCAGCTATGAATAGCTTCCTCAAAAACCATTTTTGTTAAATTTAGCCAGAGAGATGTAGGTGTTAAATCAACAAGAGAAAAAGACAACCAATATGGTAGGAAAAAAATGTAAGAACCTACTTGTACAAGTTGATTATGAATTGCATCATGGCAAAATAATGTCTGCACTTGAGAACAGAATCCCTCGATCTCAGTTTCTTCCAGTTCATCCTCAAGATTCATTGCTAAGATTCTTGTTTCACTTATAAAACTCACAACCAGAAAAGTGTCAAAAGGATCATCTGTGGAGGATCTCAGTGACCACATTCCTTTGATACCTTGAAGTTCTACTGATGCCTAGATCAAATAAATGTCAAAAAATTAGTAGTTTGCAAAGCATGTGCAGCTTGATAAAGATGTATTTTTCTTTTCATTTTGACAGTGTCTCAGGTGCACAGAGGTTCCACATCGGTTAGAGAAGGGGGGCTGACCTGTTCATTAATCCCTATTCCATTACGAACGACGCGAAGAGAACCATCCTTGTAAGCTCCAGAGCAAGTTACAACCTGACCTTGGCCTTGCCTTTCAAGGTCTACTACACAGAAGTCAACAATAGGCCCCAAATTGACATACCTTTCCAATACTTCCACATATGAACCTTTTGCATCAGGCTGTAGATTTAGTTTTATAAGCTGCATTTCACACATCAGAAATTGTCAATATGTTATATGCCTGAATATGTAGGTAAACGTAATCGCCTATGGACAGGCCAAAATACACTTCAAAGTCTTTAAAGCAACATGACCAGAGCAAACAGTGAAGAAAACTCTCCAAATATTGTAAAAGCTACCTGATACAGATTCGTTCCTCCATCTCTTATATTACACTAAGTATTAGAAGAAAAGAGAACATTGTTACAAGAAATGTGATTAATTTGGTGAAGCGGCTCTCTCTTCTATTGTCTTATTAACATGTTTTACTTTGTTATTTCATTTGCTTTGTTATGAAGTTGGAATGTTTAATATTTATTCTATATATGCTGTTAAATTATGTTTGGCTTACCAGGATATGTATTTTAAGTAATATTTCAGAAGTCTCTTCCAAGTTTACAATGAATTTACTTTAAGTTGTATTTGACAACCCTGCTATTCACTAAAGAAAACCATGCTCTCCAAGCTATATTTAAAACCAGAACATGCAAGAGTCCCAATTCTCAATACAATTAATATGCAATCAACCCCACAAAAGATACAGATTCCATTTCATATACAAATAATGAAAAAAAGACAGTATCCCTCCTAGTTTAAATCAACTGTTTGGCACTACTGTTTGGGAGTCAGAAATTCATAGATAATTTACTTTCATGTATACATGAACTCGGGCTGAAAATGTATAAGGTAACTTTATCACCCTACCTGTGAATCTCCATAACTAGAACCAATATAGACAAATGCATTATCAAGGTATGATATTGTAGATGCAATGGAAGTCTCTCCAAGGCGCTCAATTTTAAGCCCTGTAACCCTACAAAATAAATGTATATAATAAACCTTACGATTCAACAGTTAAAATACTAATTCTTTGGTTTTTTCATATAAAATACAGCCCATTTCTTTATACTTTTAACAATCAATACATCCATATCTATACCAGAGAGTAATGTATTTGTTAAACTGACATGAAAACATGAGAATGAGAGATCACATACTTTTCTTTCTCATGGGTTATTACAAGAAGACTAAGTAACCCAGTATGGTCACCAAGTAAATATCTGGAACCATCAGGATCAACTCTTCCATAGGCTTTTGTAATTGACTGAAAATAACGTCATAAAGGATAATTAAAAGAAGTCCAATAACTTGTGTCTGTAGACAGTTCATGAAAATTCAAAAATTCACTGCAGATGATTTAAGAAGTATCAGAAAAATATTCTTTAACATACAGGTCTGATTGGGATAGCTTTGAAAGCATTAGCACTGCAGTATACTATGGTTTCTTCTCCAACAATAAGCACACCACAAAGAGGTGGGGGAACTGGTATCAATAAATCGGCCCCATTATCAAGATTGTGCTGGGTCCAGGGACCCTCAACAAAATCTTTATCCTTCAAAGCAACCTCATATGTTTTAACATGACGAGCATCTTTGTTATCCTGTAATTGATAAAAATCAGAATTATAATATCAAGGCCATCAAAATCAAAATTGTTATGCGAAAAGCAGTTGTGTTTCCAAATAAATGAAAAGAATATATATGCACCAGATATTGGCATTAGACAATAAAATCATAAAAACATTGACTTCATAAGTTATACATGAATAGGAATATGCCTGATCATAAACTGAAACTACAACAGTACAACAGGGTCACAAACTGTGTCAACAATTCTCATACAGGTCCATGAAATGCTGACTTGATTCCATCACTTCTAACACGCAAATTACATGTAGAATCTGCCTTTAAACATTGTTTTTCTTCTTGTGTCTCAAATACATGTTAAATTAGACATTGAATCAAGTTATTTTGAAAAACAAGAGTATGAGGTCCCATTTCAGCAGCACAAGCATAACCTTTGACCAAATGTAGGCAAGTCTCTGTTGATAACTAACTATCATATGTTCGCAATTTGATTTGGTTAAATTTTTACACAAGTTATCCAGACTGAACATAAAAATATTATGTGGTCCGCTTGAATGTTATATCAAAACCAAACCAATCTTTTGTAGGTGCAGCTTAGTTTGCTTCGGTTCAATTCTATTTTAACAATAAGAATTGAGAACTGAACCCAAAAAAATGTGGTTTTTGCAGTTTTGGGATTTTGGTTTAACTGGTTTTCAATTTTTTTTGGATTGATTTAGCAATTTGAAAATAAATAGGCTCCGTTTTGAACACCTCCTTAGTGAAACACAAGCATAACCCTCCCATAACAAATTTAGCAGCAATGCAACATCCTTAACGATGTAAGCATTTTGCTCCAAATACACAAGTCAAGTAAAACTTAAACTGCATGCTGACACAATTTTTACATAAAGCTTTAGATTGCAGGCATTGTAGTCAGTGGCACAATCACGCTACTAGTGGCACTGTGGAGCAGAGCTACCCCTTAGCACTCCTATGGTATTTCTAGCAGTGTGGTTTGCTGTGGCAGCTGCAATTTGCTGAGTTTTGCGGCTGGAACAGCTGCTATATCGCCCATGGGTGTAATGCCCTTTATACCCTCATTTTTCAACAATTTTAGGGTTTTTTGGGGGGCAATCTGGGGCATTTTGCCCCTCACACATTTACCCTAAACCTCTGACCAGAATATTCCCTTGGCGCACCCATCCATTTCCAATTTTCTTTTATGTTCTCCTTCACAAACCTCAGGTCAGGCCAGAATCCCATATGTCTCTTCATTTTCTGCCAGAATATTGTGTGTATCTCCATTTCTTGCTAGATTCTGGCTCTGCAGTCCTTTCCAGCAAAGACCCACCATTCTTTGGGTCATTTTCCAGCATCCTTGAGCCATTTTCTGGCAAGCTCATTGCTGTTCTGTATTTCTGCCCTATCCATCTCTTTTTCATCCCTGTTCAGCAATGGCTCCAATCCCAGTTCTTCACTTCTAACTTGAATCTCACAATTATTTTTACCATCTCTTTTTCATTTAGTTTTTTTATTTTATTTTTCAGCATATATGTGTAGTATAATCTATGGTAGGTGTATTTGCAAACTTCAAAATAACGGCCACTTTGCTATGCCACTATAGAATTTTCAGGGTTGGCCACTCCATGCAGCTATTTCGGACTGACTCCTATGAAGCAGAGGAATTTCAGCCCATTTGAAGAACAGGAAAGAAATTCTTCAGAATTGTTGTCCAGGTGACAGACTTAACCACATTTCTAAATGGATAACTAAGAAGGAATTTCTCCCTGTTTCCAGAGCAAAAAGAAGGATTTTCAAGAATTTTCCCAAGAGTCAAGAGCCCATAGAAGATAAAGGCACAAAATCAAGCAAGAGCAAGATATTGAAATTACACCACCACCACCCCAAACCAAAGTAAAAGAGTAAACGAAATAAGCAGTGAATCAACTCAGAGTCCATCCGATGAACTAATCAACTAAAAAATAATAACCCCAAACAATAAGTAGAATGAATTAGAAACCTGATAAAGAACAACAATAGTTGGCTTTGAACAACCATAAAGAAATTTGATATCCAAAACTTGGAGCTCCTCAAGCCTGAAAACAAAACAAAACTTCAGAAATGGAAACAAAAAGAAAAGGAAAGCTAGGGAAGAAAATTACAAGATAGAATTATAAGAAAAAATATTTTTAAAAAACAAGTAACAGCTCAACTGTTTTTGTCAAAGAGTTGTTAATTGTTTCCTAGGTTAGAAAAAACTTCTACCTATAACTCCTTTTTTGTTATTTTCTCAAAGAAATTAACAGACATCATAAGTATTCAAGATATAATCTAAAGGATACTTTTATAGTGAGAGATAGATTAGAACAATCCTGGGCTTGCTCTTGAAAGCAAATGTTTTTGTGATAGTTAGTTCCTTGATATGTATTATTAACATTAGAATTTATATTAGTCAAATTTATCACCAAGCTAAAAGCAATTACACGCTTAAATCAACTACATTACTGTCAACTCTAACATTTGAAGAATTTAAGAAAGAATTTGCATACATATTTTATGAATGTTCTCTTGAATAACACAACATCTAAAAACTGACTGCAAACAAAATCCCTAGCCACTACAATATAAGGGAAGTATAAATAAAGCTGGGGTTGTTTTCCCAGCACAGCCATCATCCAAAGTAATAGCAGGGACATAATGTAAAAGATATAAAGAAACATAATGTAAAAGATATGAAGAAACTGAACAGCATAGACATCCATTACATCCATCACTTAATTCCTCCCTGACATGGTACAGTTTTGCTAAACATCTCAAGTGAAAAACAGCTCAATAATATGTGCTAATGCTAGGTCATTACCTGGAAGTAACACGCTGTATGGCTGGCATACAATGTTAAATGAGTTAGAGCCACCACCTGGATGTAGTGTTAAATGAACAAGGGTCCTCGCATTTTTCTGGACCAATGTGGGTAAAGAAGCTAGTCCTGATTGCTTGATTAGGTTTGGCTCTTGGACATTGGTACTTTAACAGGTAAGTTTATGGAGGTGGCAGACACCATGATTCAGAGAAGAATTAACATCATGTTCCTTCAGGAAACTAAATGGGCTGGGAAAAAAGCTAAAGAACTGGACACTACAGGTTGTATGCTTTGGTACACAAGGAACATCAGAGGAAAGAATGGTGTGGGTATTATTGTGGACAAGAACTGGAAGAATGTGATGGATGTCAAAAGGATTGGAGACAGGATCTTATCTTTAAAATTAATAGTTGTGCAAGAGACTATCAATATCATTGGTGTTTATGCCCCTCAAGAAGGGATCGGAAGTTCTGAAAGAAAAGTTTTTGGAAGATTTGGAGGGATTGATTCAAAGCATCCCACAAGAGAAGATTTTCATAGGTGGGGATCTGCATGGACGTGTTGGTAACAAGAGCCCATGCAGTTTGGGTTTTGGAGACTTCAATGAGGACAGGCAATCTATTCTCAATTTTTCTATGGAATATCATCTTAAGATTATTAAAACTTGTTTTAAGAGACAGGAAGAACATCGAATCACCAAAAATAGCAGAACCTCAAGATCACAAATTGATTTCTTTTTGGTAAGGAATCTAAATAAGAGGGCTGAAAGGATTGCAAGGTAAGACCAAGAGAGATCCTCATTACACAACATAGGATTTTGGTCCTTAGTGTTCATTTCAAGAGCCATAAACAAAGAACTTGTCAAGCTACAAACCCAAGAATCAAGTGGTGCCAAGTGCCAACTCAAAGGAGATAAGCTTTTGACTAAAAGGAAATTACTAGAGGAAGGTATTTGGAAAGTCCAAGGTAGTGCTAACCTCATATAGGATGAGATGTCTAACAAGGTTAACAGGGTTGCTAAAGAAGTCTTGAGCAAATTTAAAAGTTTTGGATCAAGAGAGAAGGAATTTTGGTGATGGAATGAAAATGTGCAAGGTAAGAAACAAAAGAGAGCATTTTAAGGCTTTACACAAGTGCAATGACACTGAAAATTAAGAAAGGTATCAGAATGCTAAAAATGAGATAAGGAAAGTTGTGAATGAGGCACAATCCAAGACTATGAAGTGTTTTATTGGGATCTTGGAACAAAGATTGGAGAAAGAAAGATATATAAGCTTGCCAAAAACAAGGAAAGGAAATCAAGAGATTTGGACCAAGTGAGAAGTGTTAAGGATGAAGGAAAAGTTTTGGTTCTAGATCAAGGTATTAAAGAGAGATGGGAGAATTACTTCAACAAACTTTTCAATGATGGATAAGCATCAACCAGCAACATGAAAGGACTAGAAATCCAGAAGAATGAACACAATTTGGATTACTATTGTAGAATTCAAGTTGGAGAGTTAAAAGAAAATGGTAAGGCAGTGGCCAGTGGGTCCAGATGGCATTCCAATTGAACTTTGGAAATGTGTAGGAGATAAACGAATCATTTAATGAGATTTTGAGATCTAAGAAAATGCCAGATGAGTAGAGAAGCACTTTGATTCCTATATATAAGAACAAGGGAGATATTCAGAATTCCAATAGCTATAGAGGGATAAAACTTATGGGCTACATTATGAAATTATGGGAAAAGTTGGTTGATCATAAGCTAAGGAAAGAGACCGGAATAATAGAGAATTATTTTAGTTTTATTCCAGGAAAGTTTCCAGTAGAAGTTATCTATCTTCGTCAATGGCTGATGAAAAGGTACCAAAGCAAATAAAGAGACTTGCATATGATTTTTATTAACGTGCCAAACAAAGAGTTGTAAAAAATTGTGTAAAAGAAAGATGTTTGTGTGACTTACATCTGAGCTATACAAATGGGGGGTAACTACAAATGTGAAAATTTCTAGAGGCATGACTAAAGATTTTCCTATAAGGATAGGTTTACAACAAGACTCAACCTTGAATCCTTATTTGTTTAATCTGGTCTTGTACGTGCTTATCAGATACATACAAAATATTATCCCTAAATGCATATTGTTTGTGGATAATATAGATCTAATTGAATAATCAAGGGAAGTGGTTAATTTTTAAACTTGAAATTTGGAAACACATTGAAATCTAAGGGTTTCTGCTTGAACAGAAGTAGGATAAAGTACATACATTGCAATTTTAATAAAAAAAATGAAAGTAATTTGAAAGTAAAAATTCAAGATGATGTCATACCAAAAGATTCTACAGTTTAAGTATCTAAGATCTATTTTACAAAAAGATGGAGAAATTAATGATGTTACACACAAAATACAAATTGGATGGTTAACCTGGAGGAAGGCATTAAGAATTATTTGTGACCACAAAGTATCTACCAAGCTCAAATAAAAGTTTTACCAAACCATTAAAAGATCAATTATTCTTTATAGTGGTGAATGTTAGACTTTAAATGAACAGTGAGAGCAGAAATGAGAATGTTAAGATGAATGTGTGAACATACTAGAAAGGACAGGAAAGGCAACGACCATATACAAGGAGATAACAATGTGACACCTATAAAGAAAATAATAGAAAATCAGTTAAGGTGATTTAGTTTAGACATGTATAAAGAAGACCATTGAAGACGGCAGAGAGAAGGGTTGATAGTATGGGTTTAGTCCAGTGAAAAGAAGTAGAAGGCCCGAAAGGACTTGGAAAGAAATTATTAAAAGAGGCCTCATAGTAAATGATGTTTCAAAAAATTTAATTTTTGACCAAACCCTATGACTTCATGTGATCCATGTAACTGACCTTATTTAGTGGAATAAGGTTTATGTTGTTGTAGACATATTTGAAGCCAAGGGAAAATAAGATATCTTATGATAGGACCCAGCTAGAAAGGGCCCAAGAACATATAGATGATGTGTGTTAGTTATAACTGGGGAGTTAATGTATAACTTGGAAAAAGGTATATAAAGAGGGGGAAAGTAAGGGTCAGAAGGTAGTAGTTTGTTGCACCAGCTGTTTTGCTTGGCAGAGAATGCATATAGCATTCCTTTGAAGGAGCCATAGCTCTGGGTTGATTAGAGATTACCATAATATTGGTTCTGTAATTGTTCATTTCAATTGATACAATTTCCTTTATTCTCAGTATAAATCTTAGTGTTCTAACATCTTAGTTGTCTAACCAGTAGAAGAAAATTAGGCGTTTTAAACCATCACAGCAATTAAACATTGATTAAAGCAACTAATTAAAATATCTTCATACTTCCTTTTCTTATTTCAAAAAGTTATCTAAGTTAATTATTGAACCAAATATTTGGTGCACAAACAGGTCAACTTTTCAATCGCACCTTATATAAGACATTACAATATCCAACATGACATTGGTTCAAAGTTCCATAATTGATAACCATGTATAATTACTACATTTATGCTTGCCTAGCAAAGCTCAAATTTTGCATAGAATCCATGAGTAGACAACCAAAAGAATAATAGAATTACCTAATGTTAAATGCTTCCTTCAGCTGTCCTTTGTTGTCAAAGGGAATAACCTGGAAGATCAATGAACAGTGAATAATTTAACATGATACTGAAAGCCGAAGGGTATGGTTACTCTAATCTAACATTTTTACTGATTAGTGAATGAGAAAGGCTACATACCTTAAACAAACCATCATACAAGTGGAGTCCAATCAACCTACAATCAGGATCAATAATGCCAATCTGCAGAAAGAGTATGGGTTAACTGCTGAAAGTTGAACAACCTTCATCTAATCCTAGACAGGATAAAGATTGACGCTGTGAAAAACATCAAATGTTGAATGAACCCAATCACCATCCACAATTTAGCAGTAGACAGAAATAAAAAATTTAAATACCTGACCATTATCTGTGGGACGTCCTATACGGTCAGAGACATCCCCCATCGCCCTGGATGATGATGACACAGCGAAATCAACAAATAAATGAGATAAACATTATTGTTATTACCAGGAATATCAATTTATAATATGGAGAGATTGGCAAGCTTAATTGTTTGAGTTATTTTGGTTGGCTATTTCATTTTGTATTCCCTTTTTAGAAGGTTTTCTTACCATCCCCCATTAGTACTAATTCTTCTTT
Source organism: Canavalia gladiata (assembly GCA_037954105.1). Lineage (NCBI taxonomy): Eukaryota > Viridiplantae > Streptophyta > Magnoliopsida > Fabales > Fabaceae > Canavalia > Canavalia gladiata. The sequence goes on along the minus strand of CM075658.1, from coordinate 9,024,328 downwards.
TCATGATCAATTCAACCACAGATCAAAAAGATAAATCTTGATTCTATTTTGTCTCTTCATCAAGTTTAGGGTTTAGGGTTTTATTGTTCCAATGGAGAGAATAACCTATGATTAGCTTTTAGGAAAATTCCAAACTAGCAATTTCAATGAATTCATTCAATTTCTTATTTTGTCATATTCAACTCTATATTCTCCTTTACACACACACACACACAAACGATTCTAACCATAAAAGGTACAGCAAAACTTAATTTGGGTCAGGAAACCCATTCTTATTTTAAGTTCCAATTCCCAACTTAACTCTATATCCCGAAATCCTCTTCAGGTCCAAACAAGACCTATACAATTAAAAGGGGTAATGTCAAGAAACAATTTCAATCTTCATTCTTTACCAAAATTCCAGTTTGTACACTTATGACACTATACTCAGAATGATGAACCCATCAACCATTGATCCCACTTCAAAGAAAGTAAAAGAGGCAGCCAGTACACAAGGCTTAGCTGGGGAGGTCAGATGTATGCAACTTACCCAACAACTAAAATTTTCCAATCTAAAAAATCATGGTCATGCCTTCCTAACTTCTAAGGGATACTAATTTCATTCTTCATAGTCCAGGCTCTAAAGAAAGAGGGGATACAAAATCTATCAATCAGGATTTTCTGGCCATACAGAAGGAGAATGCTGAGTGCAAGGACATGAAGCCGACATCAAGAACATTATTCTCTCCTTGTACCGCCATCCAATAGTTACAACTGAAATTGTATTAACACATAAGTCAATTTGTTCCCTGACTAATTAAAAGGACTATTCCATTACTAAATTCACACTGAGACTGTTAGTAACCCAGTTGACTGCTCATATGGCCCCTACACAAATAACTGCTGAAGATTAAAAAGAATGTTGATTCAGACATACCGTGTAACAAGCTCAGAAGTCTCAGGATCCCATTGAAGAACACAGAACTTGTATCTCTCAGTTGCAATAAATAGATAATCCTGTGCTTCGCCCTGTTTGATACCAAAACAAGCAAAAAAAAAAAAAGACGATTCATATGTAAGCATAAAACTAAAACATTAGATAGTAATTCAAGAAACATGTATGCTGTTGGTTTTCTCACATGAGGGCGGAAGAGTTCAAGTGTTGCAATTCTTCCATATATAGGCACGTCCAGCAGAGGCTGCAGTTAGAAATTTCACATTTATCTGATTCTATTACACATTCATCCGGAAAGGGACGCGACAAAGTTCAAAGAGAGAGTACTCAATCAAAAGGATTCAGCTCTAAGACAAAGCGGAACATCATAATCAAGTGAATAAAAGAGTGGTGCGAGAAAAATAGAAACCTGCAAGCCCTGGGGAGAAAGCAAATGAATCTCGATGCGGGTGCATTTGCTGGAAGAGAATTGGAGAGAAAAAATAGGCAAATGTTAATTTAATGAAAAGAGAAGGGAACCCTAAGAAAAGAGGAAAAGAATACGAACGCGATAATAAGATTGAGGTCTTGAGGACTGGTGAAATTGCCGACGCAAGAGTGGGTGACGTTGGTGGGTTTGTGAGCTGTTACCACATAGTTCCATATACTCATCTTCTTCTTCTTCTTCCTCTTCTTCTTCAGTCTCACACTCAGTACTCACTCACTCTCCGTGTGCCCGCTAGGATGGTTGCAAATACAAAAGGCCTTTGTATATGTTAACCGCTTTTTTTTTTTTTTTTTCTCTCTCTCTTTCATTTACTTATTGAGCGGCTCGGTGCTTTGCCTTTCGCTTTTGCCCTCATCGGTCGGGCCCCAATTTAAGGTGGTTATTTTCTTTCGTTTTCTCACTTTTTTTTTTTTCTTTTCCCTTTTTATTTTCTTTTCGTACCAATTTTTGGTATTAATTTTTAAAATTTAAATTAAAAAAACAAACTAATAAGGATTCTTTTATATTTTATGAATATTTTAATTTTAGGTAAAATTTTAAATGATTTTCTAATATATATGCATGTAATAAAAATTTGCATATTATTTTTAAAAAATTACAAAATTTAATATATGAATAATATTAAATATTATAAATTTTATAAAATTTTACTAGTTATTAACTTTATATTATGTTTCATTGGACATATAATAAAAAATATGAATTTTAAATTATAAAAATTTAAAATAAATTATAAAAATACACAACCCTGTCACTGGTGTATTCGTTTTCTATACAAGAAGCTTATATCATAAGTAAATATATTCATAATTTTATATATTATCATTGTATTGAGCAGAAAAACTTGGCATTGAAATAACGTTACAATATTAATCCCTCTTCATTGAAGTTTTGTTTTTTACAACGCTTGTTTGTGAAACTCGATTGATCTGTGAATTTTTTTTATTTATATTAGATAAAATAAAATACAATTAATTAATTAAATTTAAAGTTTAAAAAGTATTTAATGTAAAAAATTAAAACAAATAATAATTTAAATTTTTAAAAAATACCAATGACAATGAAATCATGTGTTATAAAAAAACAAATATATATATTTGCATTCAAAAATCAAGTATTTTATTTAAATGGATTACTAAGTGTTAACATACAATCATTTATTTTTTAAAAGTATATATATTATAATTTAAATTTTTTTAAATACATGTCAAGAAATTTTTAAAAATAAAAGAAAAAATACATATATATATATATATATATATATATATTAACAATACGATTCTTCTAAAATTTATATTACCAATATGATTCTTCTAAACTTTAGGTTGAATATACTAATAAGCAACTTATTTAAAAACTTTTATAAGCCTAAAATTGTATTAGAAACCAACCTCTTCATTTTAAGTTATTAATCAGTTAAGTTAGTATGTAATTTTCTTAATTATATTCGTCACAATGGCTTGGCCATATTAATTGTTATAATATAATATTTTTTACTAAATTGTTTTTATTAGAAAAATAAAATATAATTATACTCGTATAAAATTATTTCCTCTTAAATTGTTGTATAGATATTACAAAATGATTATTAACATTTTTTAAAATATAAAATTGAAATAACTTTAAATTTAAAAAATGATGGATAATTTATATGAATAAAAATAATGAATGTTGTGTACATGTTTGGTTATTTTTAAATGTACATAACGTATTAAAAATATATAAACTGAAATAAAAGAAAAACAATGTAACTACTTAACTTGCCTTTTAATGTTAAAAAAAAAAACTAACAAATAAACGTGTTAGAAATGTACAGTCGTAAAAAACTAACATATATAAAGTTTTAAATGATAACTCTTACTTGTTATAATTTATCTTGATTATTAATCTATATATTAAATTAAAAGCTGCATTTTAAAAGAATAGTATTTTAAAAAAAAATATTTGTATTAAGTTAGTCGATTTCTTTATATCGAGTATTTAATGTTTGATTTGTATTTTTATTTTAAATACTAATTTTATTTATATAAATATCAATATAATAAAATTAAAAATATTATTATTTTTTAGATAAATTGAATCCTTCAATAATTATAATCTTAATCGATAATTATTTGAATTTGATTTTTAAATTTTTATATTTCATATCAATAAAAGTTTGTATTATGATTTTTAATAATTTATTTTTCATTTCATCTTAAATTTTAAATGTCCAAACTTTTCATTTAATTTTTATTAATGTAGCATCTATTGTATATAATAAAAATAGTTGCTATTTTGATTTTTTTTTATATTTTTATTTAAATTTTAAAAAATTAATCGAAATGCACTGTTGGTATATATTTTTTTACTCGTATTCAGTAATGAATTGTCACATCATTATAAATTATTAATTTTTATAATAATTATTTTAAAAATTATAACTATTGTGATTTTTAACCGGCTAAGAGTGTAAAATTTTATAGTTACAAAATTAAACTTTAAAAAAATACTCCTGTAATGTACAAGTAATATATAAAAATAAAAAATATTTAGATTTTAATTAAAATGCATCAACAGTAGAGAAATTTTATACACCATCATCCAATTATAATCTAATTATGGAACATTATCATTCAATTATGACTGATTATATTATTAAAAATTATAATAAACGCCCAAAAATTATATTTATTGTAATTCTTAATTAATTATTAGCATGAAATTTTATAAAATAATAATGTATAAAAATTAAAGTCTAATATTCATTGAAAATTTTTAAATATTAATGATTTAATATAATAATCTAAAAGACACATGTAAACATTTTTTAAGTAGGAATTATTTCATTCTAATAATTGAGGAGTTAAATTTATAATATGGTCATGTCGGTGAATGTTCTTAAAAACATTAATTAAAGATGCACTTAATATATATATATATATATATATATATATATATATATATTGTTAAAACTTTTAATATGTATAGAAAGAATATAATAATATAAGAATATATAAAAAAGAGGATTGAATTATATGTTAAAAAAAATTGCAAAAAAAAAATTCTTTTATAAAAATGAATCTTTAAAAAGGATAAAGTTGAAGTTAGATTTAAAAAAAAAACAAATGTATAAAATAAAATATTAAGGTTAAAAAAAATTAAAATATAGAATGTATATTAGTCATTGGTCTACTCTAGTTGTGTTTGTTTATATTATTATATTAAACATCAATTTTACTGAAAAAAATATTTTTTACAAACAACTTTAAAATATTATGGTATAAACTTCTCCAAACTTAAAATTTAAATATTTTTTAACAAGTTTGGAAAAGAAACTATTATCAACGTATAACAGTAAAAAATAATGGTAGGGAAGTCTTTATTTTCATAGGTAACAACTAAATTGAAGATTTTAATATTTGTAAGATTTAATTTGATATAAACAAATGTTGCTATTTTCTTGGTATCTTATACTTCAATGATTTTCTGTAATAGATAATAAAAAAATATAATGATTTAAAAATATACTATGATTTTCAATATCCTTTTTTGTTAAATCATGGTTTTTAGTTGCAAAGCATTATTTGCTTTTAACTAAGGTATTGTTTTGATAAAATAAATGTCACATACAATAGTTCATACATGACTGCAATACTTCAAACATCAAGGTTTGTTTGGAAATGAAATATACTTTCGTTGATGTTATTTTAGAAGCTTTACTCCTTACCAAAATATTAAAAAGTGCAATTGAATCACGATTGTATTTTCATTCAAAGTAAATGTATGTATTTTATAAGAGTATTTTTGTTTATATTTTACAAGAAATTTATTGAAAAAATTATTTAATAAAAAATTTAGTTGAAACTATATAACATAAATTGAAATTAATATTGTTCACTAGTTATAAATTGTATAAATATTTATATAATAATTTTGTTGTTAAAAATAATAAATGATATGTAATATTTAAGATATGCCAATATAAAATACTCAACAAGCTAAAATGATAATTTTACAAGTTATCATCACTAAGATTGTGTTCAATTTACAAAGCAATATGAATATATTTATATTTATTTTAAAGAATGATATAATAAATAAAAATCAATAATAAACTTAATAATAAAAAAATATTAATAAATCTCAAAATACAAGTAGTAAGTGACCATTAATAATATCTTAAAAAAAATTAAGATTGAAACAAAAGTATATAATTAATGAACGGTACAAGTTTCATAAGAAGTTTTACATTTTAAAAAAAGATGTTATTTATTTTGTTATTTTGAATTTTTTTTCAAATATTTAAATAAGTAGTAATCAACTTTATAGTTTTATTATTGATAATTTCTAACAAAGTTTAATATTTTTTATTTATTTTTGGATAATTTTTTATAATAAATTTAAGGCTATTTAACATATATATATATATAATGTATTTAATGATTTTTTTATTATAACATTGTAACATAATAAAATAAAAATATCTCAGTAAATCTTACTTATAACACTATCTACATAGTTTAACATATTTTGATTGTATCAGGAATATGTTAATAATATTTATAAATTTATATTTTTTATTCCGTGTACATGTAAATTTTTTGAATAATATTTGAATTATATTTTAAACATATTAATATACTATCATTATATTGTATATATATTGATAAAACATTTATATTACTCGTTTATATGAGAGCTTTTATATTTTTGCAACTTTGAAATATTTTTATTATTTATAAATTATTACAAGCATAAAATGTCAGGAATGTTTTAAATGTATTAGAAGTAAAAGTCAGCATACTAGTATATCAAAATATTTATTAAGTTATCCTTCTCCTATCTTATAGAATAGGAGTATCTCCGATTTGGTTTAGATCGGTTTAAAATAATATAAAAATTGAACCAATTCAATTTTTTTTATTTCCGGTTTGGATTAAAATAAATTATTTCAATATTTATCCTATTTATTTATATATAGATATATATAATATTGTTTTAAGTTATAACAATTTATTTATAATTTAGAAAATAAAACACAGCATATATCCAATCCTACAAAATATTTTTCTTTAAACACACTTTGAGATTTGAGACACAATGTATTTGAATTATTCCTTATAAATGATTCATTTCAAATAAACTCTTTAAATGTTTGTTTAATAATTTTATACATGTAACCACATTAATTTTTATAAGTTAAATGGGTAAAAAATTATATTATTATTAAAAATTATGAATATAAAATTTTCAAACAAGTAAATATTTATTTATTTTTAAATAAGATTTAATAGCTTACATTTGAGTAAGTCATTTTCTATATTAGCTCAATCATTTTTATATCTCTATATATTATTTTTAATATAATAAATACATTTACTTCTAATATATATATATATATATATATATATATATATATATATATATATATGTCGGTATTAGGATTGATGAAAAACAACAGCAAAAGATGAGAGGAACACGGCATTAAGAACCTCACATTCACAAGGACAATTTAGTCCTTTCCATTTTTGCTAGAACAAAACAATTATTGGCCATATTTATTTGAACAAAAATAAGTTTGCTCACTATACTGAAAATTAATTAAACTGCTTTGCCAGTATAGTAAAAAAAAAGTATTTCCTTTTATTTGTTAAATTTATTTTAACAATGTTTCTTCACACTCTAAAGATCGAGATTAATCAATATATTCACTTATTCAGAATATTGAAGCAATAAACTTGTATCTTGATTAGAATCCAGCTATAATTAAAAATTGACGATAAAGTTAAAGGCTGAGTTTTCTATTTATCTTTTTTTTTTCTTTTATATTCATATGCTTGTTTCTCCAACGTAATTAAGTCTATGTTTGACAAAAGATATTTTTAAGAAATAAATTTTTTTCTTAAAACTTCTTTCAAAAAGTTTAAAAATATTATATAAAAAATAAATTGAAATAAGCACACACTGAATATATAAATAGATGCAGATAAATTTGTGTAACTTTTCATCTATTCAGTTTATTTATTGAAAGTAAAAATGTATTATTAATGCCTGAATAAGTTGCTTTGCACAGTATTAAAGTGGACAAAAAGAAGGTATAGTTAAACACAAAAATTTATTCAAATATTTTTCTTTCGTTGAGTTAGTGCATAATGGTCTTTATATACACGACACCACGTTATATAAATTTGTATATTTGAGATTTTTCTGTCCAAAAATATTTTTAAGATGAACAGTGATAAATCTACATCTCATCTTATTTCATTTTAAATCTGACAGTTAAAGAATTTTTAAAAATAAATAAAAAAATACAAAAATAAACCAAGAGCTTACATATCCAAATATAAGTTATTGTTCCGTACTTGGGGGAACATCTTTGCTCTTTTAAGATTAAAAATATAATGATAATTCACTGGGTTAAGGATGTGTATTTTTTTTTAAAAGAAACCTTTGGCATCGGAACAATAGGTCTGTTTGTTTTTCAATTATAAAATTAATTCTCACATTTTTAAATAAAACGTATATGTCTCGGTGAAATTTATAGTTAAAAATAAACACAGATCTTAAAAAATATTAATAATTTAAAATTAATTTTACTCAACTTTATATCAGATAAGCTCATAAATCTAACTGCTCGGAGCCTCGGAATGCCAACATACTACTCGTGGAATTGGAAAATGAAAGTTGGGATATGACTTTGCATCAAAGTCTTGAATTTTACTAAAATTGATGAGTCAAATTGGTTCATATCAAGTTATAAACATATTTCGTGTGTAACAATAGTTTTTTGCAATCAACGAGGAAGACTAAATTTTTAATATAATTTTTCTATTTTATAATCCAAATATAATAATTTTTAAGAAAAATTAGTAAAATGATTATATTTTTTTTAAAATTATAATTATTGAATATAAATATGTTTGGTATATTTAATGTTTTTAAAATATCATCATGATATGATAAATTTCTTTATTTTACAATAATTTTGGATTTTCATTGATTTCCCCTTATTTAACTATGTATTCGGTAAAACTTGTAGGTAAGTAATCTATAAAAACTGGAAAATTGTTAGAAATTGAAAAGTTTTTTTATTAAAATATAAAAAAACGTTGATAAAATTAACAGTCATGTTTAATAAATATAAAATGATAAATAATAGATTTGAGTTTAAAATTATAATTTTTTATTAATTATTAATTTTAATATTTAAATTAATTTATTATATTAAAATTAAGAATAATATTTTTTTATTTATACTTAATTTTATTAAAAATTACATAAGTAAGTTTTTTATGGTTATATATTATAGAAAAATAATTTGATGATTTTATTTATTTATTTTATTGTTTTTATATATTTTAATAAAAAATTATATTTTAAAATAAATAATTTTTAAAAATATTTTTTTAATTTTAATTTTTATTAGTACATTTTAAATAATATTTTTATAAAAAAGTATTTATATTATTTTTAAAATTTTTATTAGTAAAATAAAATATTAAACTATTTAATAATTTAACTAAAGAGATTATCAAAGATAAAAATGAAAGAATGACTAGCATTAAAATATTGAATACTAATAGAGATAACGTTTAAAAAAATATTAATAATTATCAAAATAACTAAAGGTAGTTATCAAAATAACTATTATCTTTTATTTTTTTTATACCACGTAAAAAGTAAAAAAAAAAAAAGGAGAGAAAGAAAGAAAGATAGTAAAAATAAAAAAAATTATAGATTAAAAAAGAAAAAAAAATTGTTTAAATAAATAAAAAGAAAAAAAATTAATAATATAAAAATTAATTTTAAAAAATTTAATTGTTTATTATACTTTTCTATTAATATAATATTTATTTTTTATATTTTTAAAAATATATAATAATTTTAATAATTTAAAATAAAATAAAAACAAACAAGGTAAGCTTCTTCCCTCCATTTAAACTCGTACAAATTGATTCCTTCCATCATAATTTCATGCACTTAAATGAAAAAAAAAATTATATCTCATTTTTTTTCTTTCTTCTCAACTAAACAAACCATTAAAAAAGTTATTAATATTTGTTTAATATTAAAAAAATAAAAATTAGAATAGTTTTATATAAAATGATAAGATGAATTTTATAAATTTTTATTTTAAATAAAAAACATACTTTAAAAATGAAAAATTATCATTTTCACTATTTACCAAATAAGATTACAAAGATTAATGAAGATTTATTTAAAACTGCAAATCAGTTTACTTCTTTAAGATTTTTTTTTTTGAAAGAGATAAAAGTCTTATGAAAGGTATAATGAAATTAATTTAAATTACGGGTGAATGGTTAACTGCAAAGGAATAGAAAACTTATAACAAGCATGCAATATTAGACGTTTGGATCTCAATTGCCATTCTTGAAAACTTTTTCTAATTATCATCCATAACCCAAGAGTTACTCTATTATGTGTAAAAAAGACAATCTATCAAAGGCCAAAAATCACCTGTTCCTATTGTTTATTTCTCTTAAATTGAAAAAAAAAATTCAAATAGCACCACTCCACTTTCTAGTCAATTTATTTTTAAAAATAAATAAAACAATGATTTTAATATCATACATGGTGATTTTTTATTTAATTTTTTTATCAACAAAATATATTCTTATCATTTAAATTTATGTTTAAACTTTATATTAAAAAACATCTTACATACTTTTAATTTATTAAAAATCAACAAACTAAATATATTTTTATTTTTAAACAAATAAAAAACAAGACATCAAAACAAACATCTTTTAAATCTTAAAAGTGTATCACAAAAATTATTTTTAGAAAATAAAACTATATTCTTAAACCAAACATCAATAGCCCACAATGACAATAACAAGAAAGAAACAGAGCCATAAAAGGAGCAAGCAGAGAAAAAGAAAACTGAGTGCCAAAGGAAACGAATAATTACAAAATTAAACTGCAAAAAGAGATTATTTGCACAATTAGAGATTCTTGTCCTGACCCAACATGAAAGCTAAGAATACCTTAGCAACAAAAACACAATTACAAAATGCTAACAAAGGTACATTCCCTAACCTTCCTCTAATCCCCTTTTCCTTTTGTCCACAACTTCCCCGACCATACATACTCACATCCAAAAGTATGAAAGGAGTAGCAGGATAACAAGTTTAGACCAAACGAAGCTTTGGTTATGCTTCCTCAATGAAATTGGAGCAGAACTCATAGATCTGTCACATGCAAAAAATAATGATATAAATGTGATTAAATAAAATAAATACATACAAGCTTCTTTCAATTTTGGCAAACTAGATATGCTACGGTATGGTATAGTATACATACCCAGATGTAGAATAGACACATTTTCCATAACCTGAAGAGAAAATAAACACAAAAGTGTGAATTCTTTTATTCAAAATCCAAATATGAACACCTCCACAAGAACACACCAAAGATTGAATACTTATCTTTATAAAAAAAAAAAAGTTGAGTTCTGCTTATTTTAGAGAAATAAATAAATATTTATTTAGAATTAAACTGATTAAAATGCAATGAAACTGGAATAAAAAGTTAGGTGAAGAAAATAGGCAACTCACTACCCTGCACTTAATTTTCAGAAAGCATCCAACAAATAATGCGTAAAATGTACTCTATATGACATCGCGAATATAATTCAAAGAATATGCCTAATTTATAATACTTTTCATATATACCAACACCAAACATTTGCTTATTCAAAAGTGAACCCTATGATATCTTCTCAAAGAATATCGCATTACATGACTTCATATTATTAGAATTTTTTCGCAGTTTTACATGGAATATTAGTTTTAACTCAACAAAATTCATTAAAGAATAATGCAAATGCCAAAAAGAAAGCACACAAACAAAAAGTAAATTAATCCATTGGATGAAATTTAATTGCTTAAGCACATGTCTTTCCAACACCGACTCCTGATCCTTCTCAAACAAAAAAGAAAGAAAGATAAATGCCGAAAGTTCCAGAAATCTTTTCCATAATGATCTCTATTCATCAACCAGCAAGAAATTAAGTACCATACAACTAATACTCATTACACAGTGCACAAGCATCACTATGTTTCCAAAAAGGGAAAGGATGCTATGTATCTATGAGATAGTAGATATAAAGATGAGAAGCAAAATGGCAGATATGAGATTTCCAAGATCCATGTGGCAAACTTTATGTTACTTGTGATCTTCACATAATGCATCCACATATTTTAAGGTGGGGTTATGGAATCTTGATCCCAGATTTCTTTAGATAAACTTCACTCAGAACAAAACATATGTGAGTGACATGTAAATTTAATTTTGATATATTATTTGCATAAATTATATTATCAACCAAATAAAAATATTTTAGATATAACTATTAAAATAAGAATTTAATTGAAATACATTAATAATATATATGTTTTGTGCACCGTCATCTCTAATTACTAATTGATGTATAATTAAAAATTATTGACTTTCATGATAATTACAGTAAAAATCATATCTATGATGATTTTTAATTGGTTGAGTGTGGAGAATTTTTACACTAACAATGTAACAAAATTAAACTCTTGTAATATTTAACTATAACTGGATGAAAGTGTAAATTTAAACACCATAATTGTACTTCAATCAACTCCATTTATATTTAACTTACTGGGGTTACGTTTGGTCAAAGAAGCAGTTCCTCCAAAATTGCAGGCAATATCAGAATTTCCATTTGTCTGATAATAGCTATTGAAAGCAAAGGATGCATGAGATACAAGTGTGTCTGGTTGAAAACATGGTCCACCTTGTTGGATGGCTGTGCAATCAGCCAGTCCAAGTCCACAAGCCCAATCAAGAGCTTTCTGCAAGTCATCTTGGGAAACACCAGCAAGAGCCACACACCATGTTGTGCCATCAATGAATGTAGTGTTGCCTTCTGGTGGTGACAATGTTGTTACTGGTATTGCTGCATCTGATTTCTCTTGCACCACAATTCCCCTTCCCATGGCTAAACAATTTTTGTTTTTGCCACACCAGGAAAAACTAAATTACTAAGTATTAAATACACAAACTAGTAGTAATTCAATCTTTCAAAAGTTTAATATTTCATGAGAATTGTGTGATTCCATTATTATGTAGAATAGAATGAATTATAGTACAGGGAAATTTAAACAAATTGGATGGGAAAAGAATGCCTTTCTTGCTTCTTCTTGATATCAATGTATGCACTGTTTAATGAGTCAGAAAAAAAGAAATTAATGTAACTGTTATGTTCCACAATTAAACAACACATGAAAAGGAACATATGAATAAAAGCAAGTGGTCTCATGATTTCATCACTTTATATATGCCAATTTTGATTATTTGGAGGATTGAGGCATGAAGGAAGCAAAGAATTTGAACCTCATCACTCTTTTCCTTTCATCTCTCCTTTCAAACTTAATTTGTTGTCAAAAATAAAATAAATTTAAAAGTGGGTTTAGGGTTTAAAGCCCAAATAAAAAATAAAATAACAAACAATGCCTCAAATGAGACAGAGCAAATGTTCCATCACAATGCGCAGAAACGCCACTCAGGATGAAAAGGTTGGGTAGTTTTGGAACATTTTTAGTTAGTTCTCTCCCACTTGACAAGAAGAAAACAATAAAGGGCTTTAAACATGCTTCCTATGGTTTATTTAAAGAGTCACAAAGTCTACTATCTTGTGCTAAATACTGAAAATTACCATAAGCCACAGTTTTTTTTGCCTTCCTGGAAAACAAAAACTCATGAACTCCCCTCCCTCCTAAAAACAATAAACTACAAAATTTAACACTGCAATGACAAAAGTTTGAAACAAAAAAAAATAATTAAAGTACCCAAAAATAAGAAAGAAAGTGAAAATGGACGATTTACTGATTAGTTAGCAAGAGGCAGAGAATACTAAGATCTGCAGAACTAAACAAGTTTTAAGAAAATGTGATCCTGAAACTAGCACATTGTGTAGCAAGAAGCTCAAGAACCCTGTCTAGATAACTGGTCTAAAATGGAAAAAAAAAACAAGAAAAAGCAGAGAAGAAATAGTAAATAACAAGAAAAAACAAACCAACTGAGATATAGCTTCTCATGAAGAGACAAACATAAGCATGAACAAGGTAGTGCAAAGAAAGGAGAAACAAGGCATACCCAGATAGCATTCCATAAAAACCAGGCACAGAAAAAACCACATTTTGATTCTCATGGTTCCAGCTTCAAATAACCCACTTGCTCCAAAGGTCATAATATATAACTTAATATTGCAACTTAGTACGAAGCACACTAACTCTCAATGAGGGTGATGAAGAAAGCACAAGTGCAATTACTAGTACTATAAGAGCAAGAATAGTGTCAATGGAATCGTCAGTTACTTGAAGGAAGATTTTATTTTATTTTTTTCTTTTTCACTTTTTGTGTTTTTTAAATTATTTTATGGAGAAGAACAATGCATCCTTCTGAAGCAAGTACTATCTTTGGCAGACTGCAGCAGGGGGTTCATTTGAGCCTTTTCACGCTCATGCAGCTTTTGGAAAATTTTTTGCTATTGGAAGAGTGTGTATTTTTTCTTAAAATTAGTAATGATTTTCTTATATGGTTCTTATTTTTTCAATTTCCTTTTTATAAAATAAACAAATAAAGAAAGATAATTATTAAAAACAAGTACTGCAATAATACCGGAAATTTAACTAGAAAAAAGACAGAGTCCTGCATGTAAAAGAAAGCTTATCATTGTTATTTGATAGATTATGTGGTACGCGTCTTATTTAGGAAAAATACAATACAAGTGTATATACGAATTTGATGAATACATTCAAAGGAATGTTAAAATAATAAAAGATGTAATAAATAATTGTATTGGATGAAAAAGATAAATAGAAAATAATATATATAGAAAGAGAGAAGAAAACAACAATATGTTTATCTTTATTACTTTATTTATAACTGCTTCAAATTTTACGTTTAGGAATTGGAATAGTAAAAAAATTCCATTTTATTTGAATTAAATTAGCGTAGTTTGATTCTACAAAGTAAGCATCATTCTTTAAAATCATTATAAAAACTTGTTTTACACCGAAAATAATTATAACTTACAAAAAAATAGTTTAGGCTTTTATTTTTATAATATAATTACATTTGCTGTAAAATAAACAATTAGATACAGGTTGGAATTGCAATACCCAAAAATAAATTAGTTTAATTTAAAAAAAAAACATACATATTTTCTCAATAAAGTTCTTAAATGTTAACCAGTTTTTTGCTTAATAATTTAATTTTAAATAAACAAAAATAATATAAATATAATATTATTAGTTATTTTTAAAATTTTATTCTAATGTTTTAAAAATTATATGCTCATTAATTTAATTAAATAATGAAATTATTAGTCTATATATAAGTATAGATCCTTTGGTTGTTTTAAAAACATATTTATAGTCCTGTCTCCTTAATATTACTATAAAGTAAATTTTTAAATATTTTAAAATCACGTTAAACTCTTAACATAAACATACCAAGAAAAGGATTAATCAAATAAACAAGTAAATCTGACTATTATTATAATAAATGGTTAAAAGTATTTTTAGTTTTTTTAAAATAATTAAAATTTAATTTTTATCCATCAATTTTAGAATCTTTAATTTAAGTTTTTTATTTTTTAAAATATTTTAATTATTATATATGAAGTTAGTTCAAGTTAGATTAACAATTGTTAAAACTTTTTTTTATCATTTTTAAAAATATCTAAATTATAAATCTTTAATTATGGTTAATTTGTTTTAATTTAATATAAATTGATGTTAGAGATTATACATAAGATATTTGAGAAAGTGAGTAACCTAAATCAAATATTCTAAAATAATAAAAAAATAAAAAATTAATTATTTTATAAGAATTAAAATCATATTTAACCTTTAATAAATAGTTTTAGTTAAAATTTTATAAATTTCACATCAAAACTAACTCAATTTTATTTTTAAAATGAGAGATAAAATAGAAAATTAAGTAAAAATAAAGTTTTAATTTATTTAAAATCAAAAGGATAAGTTTCCAAAAAATAATATTATTTTTTTAATTTATTATTTATATTTAAATTTCTACTGTTTTTTATAGTTTTAGTTTTTTTTTCATAAAACTTATTGATTCATGTCATTAAAACTATTTAATTTTAAAATTTATTGTGTTTGTATTTTAATTTAAAAATATTAATTTATATATCTTAAATTTTAAATAATTTTTTAAAAAAATTTGTTATATATGTTCTACTTTTATAAGAAAATAAATATAATTTTAAAAAATTAATACTAAATTGTATATTATGACACTTTTTATATTAAAAATATATATGGTGGAAATTTTAGAAAAAAAATTATATATATATATATATATTTAAATAATATTGTCATCTAATAGAGATTTTTAATGGTAGGGATAAAAATTAACAATTTTAAAAAAAATATATGAAAAAACATAAAATAATAAAATATGTAGGAAATGAGAAAGTAAAAGTTCCATTAAACCTAAAAAATATATATGTAGTTGTTTTTTAAACAAAATTACATTTTGTATCCATATAATCTACAAACTTATACAATTATAATATTTTTTTATATTAAAAAATTACTTTAAAGAGCACGGCATACTAAAAATTGTAACATTTTTCATTATTTTAAAAATGTACATTATAAAAAAATTATATTTTAAAAATATACTTAAAATTATTTTATCATAGTCTCAATTTTATAAAATTGAGTTTATAAGCACCCTTCCAAACACGCACTTAATCCAAGTGGAAAGTTAGATCTTAAATATATGAGGTTCCGTCATGAAATTTATGTATATAACATAATACGGTAAAGAGAGAGTGAGGAGTAATTCCTGATTAGTTTAGCATCTAACCATATAAGATTAACCTATCACCCATTACGTGAAACGGATAGAAACAAAAAGAGGAGCTGTCAACTAATGAAGTGACGGAAAATGTTGATTGAAAAATATAATTACAATTGGAGTGAATTGCATAGATGAAGAGAACAATATATGAAAACATGTAGTTAGTAAAAATTATTTTCACTTCTTATTCGATATTTTATTTATTTATCTTAACGTTGAAAGTAAATTAATGACGTTAAATTGATTATTCATAACTAAAGTGTAGTTGATATTGATTACGTTAAATTAATTATTTTATGTTAGTTTATTTTTTTGGTCATGTCTCATTAAAACAATTGAACAGTGGTTATTGAACGTAGAAACAACTTTTTTCTGTCACAGAAATAGCTTTTGTGGCCCAATTTACAATGTTCGGATTATTGGGCCCAGTCAAGATGGAATACCCACAAACCCACAAACATGAAGGCCCAAATCACAAGGAAGAGCATAAAAGAGGAGATGTTCATTGTCTTATCAGCCATGCCGACCAAAAAGGCTTTTCTTTTTAGTGGAAGCCCCAAAGTGCTTAATTTATTCATGGGTCACAAAATTATCCTGGAAATAAAGCAAAAAATAAAATAAAATGAAAGTATTTTCCGGTTCAATAAAAATTGGACCGAGTCACCGATTCTTTTATTGAACTGTTCAAGTCATTCAGTTTGTTTCAGTTTAATTACATTTCCGATCTAACTAATAGCGCATGACTGATTTTCGATTTAACTTGTTTGATTAGTAAGATTGGGTCGTGTCTTTTTTTGGGTTACAATTGGATCTAGTTTAATAACATTACTTACAGGATATGTAAATAAAATAATATATACATTTCTTTTATAAGTTTAAATCAGCTTATATACTTTATTTTTATATAAGCTCTTTCATTTATTTTTTTAAAATTTTAGCAGAAAACTTAATTTATTTTATCTTACCATTTTTTTATAAACGTTTACTAAGAAGTTTATCTAAACTGAGCGTAATTCAGTTTGGCAAAGCAACAGCCATATCACATTTTTCTGTATTTTGAATCGAAAATGTCTACAATTCTCATGACAATGTTTGAGGCAATGGATCCATTGCTTGTGAAGTAAATTTTCTTTTGAACGAGAGGGTTCAGAGAAACATATGGAGGCTTACGATTTTGGAGATCGTGGTAATTGGCTTGCATTGAGGTGAAGCTGTGTGGTGTGTGTATATGTTAATTCGGATTATAATTTGTAAATCAAGATTTGATCCAATGATTTCGTTTTAACTTCTCTGATCATTGTTTAAGATACCGTGAATGAATTTGAATGGACAAATTAATTAATCTTATGCAATCAATTTAACTATAAAAATTATGAAAATAAAAAATATTTATTTTGATAAATTATTTAAATTTTTTATTAAAATAAATTAAAAAATATACTCATAAAAATGTAATTGTATTTGAATAGTTATGTGTAACGAAAAGATTTTTAATTTTATATGTACAAAATTTATAAGAAAAAATTAACTCTTGTATTATTTCTTTTTTATGAGTGTTACCGGAAATAGAAATGTAAAGGATTTTTTGAATTTTTTAGTTACTTTGATGAGTTACTTCCAACCGGCCAACAATACCTACATGTTTATATTAATTTACATTTATATACATTTTAAATTTAATAGTTATAATTCTTTATTTTTTAAAAATTATAAAAATTAAATAATTATAAAAAATTAATATTATATATATGCATAATATTTATATAAATAAAATTTATTTTTTTATAAATTTGAATAAATTCATTGTAAATTCTTCTAAACACGTCATCATATTTAAACACAACTCAATTATAATTTTGTTAAACACAATAAAAATAAGATTAAGCCTAAATATATTATACTTTAATTATTTTTCACTCCATTTAATATTCTCACGTACCTCGTTCAATTTCTATCCTCAATTTCCCTTTCTTTTATCATATTGAGGAAACATTATCAATTTTTTTTTTCTATTTTTCTTTCAGCTCTCTTTTCTATCTCAAAAAAATATACATCCGAAGAGATATCAAACACTCATAATCCTAGTTTTTATGTGTGTTCATTTAGTTTGTGTGCCATTATCATCCCGTGTATGCATGATGCGTCACATGAGTCAAATTTCCACATTATACAAAGAATTTATGAGGGATTTTTCATATAATGATGCATTGGAAGTGAGTATAAAACGACAGAATATATTTTCAACAGGACTATTGTCTGGACACCCGAGAGAAGTTCGTGGAAACTTCAGGCCTCGAAGAACAGAATACTATCAATTTTATAATTAATGGTGTGTACTATTAATTACCTTAATTATTCTCTCCACCAAGTATTGTATGATCTAACAAAGTATTTAGATATTGAGTTTAGTTTGTACTATTCTACTATGTATTCTATTTTCGATTTGGCTGTGTTGACACGTGTCACGTACCCAAAGTATGAAAGGATTTTTAAATTTAAGCTATCCAATAACCATATGCAAGCGTTTATTTAAATATTCAATTCATATTTATTCTGTATAACTGCCGTATTCATATCACTTTTTAATTAACAGATGTTAGTTTAAATGAAACGAATTCAATCCCCTTATTAAGCATATACATTTGAATTCAATTATGATAATTATGTGTATAAAAATATATATTTTTACATTTGACCATATTTCAAGTGATTATTTATCGCTTGTCCAAATAATTGTAGATATTTGGAAACCAAAAAACATACATTCATACCAATTTTATGAAATAAAGTATGTTATTATAAAGACTGTATTAAATATGTTAAAACGCGAAAGCATACATGTGACTCAAAATTTCAAAACAACTTAATGATCTTTCTAGCATCTATAAAGAACAAAGAAGCTGTATCAACAATAGATACGGCATCTAATTGACTAACATCATCTCCAAAATCTATGCTATATAGAGACAGTTAAAGCCATTAAAACCGGTTGACTAAGTCGATATGACCCAAGTTTAAAATTCTTGAAGCAGAAAATCGTGACGTATCACCTTACTAATCACATGATAAATTTGGATTATTAAAGTTTAATATCATATATCATATGGAGAGACAAAATCTGTAGTTTGACGAACAACCACTGATAAGCCAATTTTTATATTATAAAACCAAAGAAGGCATAGAGACAATGTAGAACAATTTGGGAACATACGGCGTGGACATCATATTATTATGGTACCGAGGAGGAGGAACTGAGATTCCACATCGTTTTTTCTATATCTGAGTTGTTCTTGATGCAGTCATTACGTTTATTGTTTGTATCTAAAAATTTAGTAAATGTTCATATATAAAACAATAATCTAATTAAACAACCGTTAAATTTTCTCTTCTCTATGTTAATATCATAGACAAGATAATACATGAAGAACATGAAAGATACTAGTTATTATTTTTATTTATTTTAATTGGTGGATGATGTCATGCATGGTCTTCAACTAATCTTAGTTTAATTTTACATCAAGAGTGAGTTCCTGTCTAATGTGACATATTTTGTCCGATTGTCGGCCTATCAATATAGCGGGAATATTGGTGCCTGTTTTCTTTCTACCACAGACGGTGCTTCCTTCATTGTCCTTTCATTTTTGCACCATAGTATTTATAAAAACCAATTTACTTTTAATCACAATATTCTCCAAATTTCACATTATTAAGGATATTTTTTTCCCTCCCTACTTTAATCAAGGAAACGTATAGGAAATTAACATTAGAAGATCAAGACTCTTAAATGTAATTAGGATCATAAATATGAATGGATCATCAAACTATGATTAGCAAACATAAAAATAGTAAATATATTCTTTTACAATTTTTTATTAATGGTTAATTTTTTTTAAAAAAAATATTGGTTAATTTATACCAAAGTATAGTTGAATGTAAGTTATTGTGAAAGTATTTTTTCCGTTGATCATTTATTATACAGTAAAAAAGTGATTTATATAGAAAATTAATTTTTTTTCAATATATACATGAGGTTGTGATGTTTCAAATCCTAATCTCTTCAACCATAAAAACTTATAATAAATAAGAAATAGTATTTATATATTTATTTATTTTAATATATATATATATATATATATTAAATCACATATTATATTTTTCTTTCTAACACTCCTTTTTATCCCACTTAATACATCTCAAATCAAATATGTAACAAATATTTATTTCATGCGGCTAACAATAGTTAGGGTTAATGGACTCTTGATAAATATTGATGGCTTTCTTTTAATGCGTTTGTAGATTTAAATTTTAAATGTTGTAAAAAGTAAAAGACTCTGAGCTTAAATTTGGTCCACAAATTTCTCTAGTGAGATAATCAGTTAGAATTTAAAGCCATTCAATAATTATCATGAGACGTTCTCTATCCTGTGAAAATCCATTGTTCTAGAGTACGCAAAATCTGATTTGCTATCTTCTGTTTTGCAAAATCAGATCCATTGGTAGATATCATCCTATCTAATATCCATCGATTGATCATCTTGTCTGCTTTAGAACTTGAGTTGTGTCATTTCGACAATATAATAATTATATTATTAGTTCCTCTTATACTGCGTTAGGATATTGCACATTAGTTTTCCTTTATTTACGAAACATCCTTTTTTGGATTCACATTTTTTATATTTTTTGGAGTAAAGCAAATTTTTTAATAGTTTGATTAAAGTTAAAGTGTCCAATTGAAAAACACTTTATTTTAAACGATTCTATCTAAATTTTTTTAATAATTATATTTTAATACAAATATAATATCTCAAACTTTGTAGCAAAAAAAGTTAATTTATACTATGAAAGAAAAACTTAGATTAGTTATATCCACTTGTTTATCTTTTAAGAACATAAATCAACAAAAGTAGGAATTAATTCAATGTGCATGGAAGGGTGTCTAGTACGTCAATGTATAAAAGTTAGGTTCCTTGCGTAAATATAGTGGTTCAAATTTTGTCATGGACCTCAAAAACAAACAAAACTTCATCAATATGTGTATTTGGGTTTCCCTTTTTGGGAAAACGTTGGCCCCTTGGGCATCAACAATTCCATTTGATACACTTTTTGTTGTTCTTTCCCAAAACACCAATTCCCCTCCAAACAATCATGGGTCCCTTTGAACAATTTATTCTCAATCTACCTCAACAATAGTGAGAGATTGAGCATCAAATAATACAAATATCATGTAGGCTTTTTAGGGAATTATTCTTTTTTTCTATTGGGACCCAGTTATTTCCCATCAACTGCATGGACCGCACTCTTCCATCCACTAGTGTGTTCTTCATTTGTAATACATGCTCTTATAGGGGATTTTTTTTTTTTATCTTAATGTGGTTAATTACATTTACATGATTTGTTTGCGCACTTAATCAAATTTTCAGGTTGACTCATCTTGTCATATGTAATTTTGACACCAAAAGTTTTTCTTCTATAAATGATAAATAACATATTTGTCTGTTTAAATGAAACACTTTCAACATTACCATAAAAGTAAAGTTAAAAAAATAGGGGCCGCCCATTATTTTCTTTTATTTAAAAGAAAATGTATAATAGTACAAAATTGGAGACAAAGGTTTGCGTTTCAAAATATAATATCAAGTGTTAATTATATGAAGAAAGAACTAATTATATCGTCTGTCATAAGAGTATTTCCTTATTTAATTTAATATATTTACTAAATAAATTGAATTGTTCGTATTCATATTTAATTAAAATTATTATTATTTGATTTTATTTGTGGTAATTTTGAAATTAAATAAATATTTTACATGTATATTTTATCGTTAAACTTCCTAATTTCACTTTAAATAAATATTTTATCTTGCACTATTAGTTGTTTTTATTAGTTTTATCTTTGATATTTAATGTTTATGATTTGTATTTTGCTTTATCAATATATAAAAGTATAATTTTTTAATTTTTTTTATAACATATTTAGAAAAATGTGTTATATTTGTTTGTCATGGTTAAATTTAGTCAATTTTTTATTTAATATAATTAGAAAAACAATACAATTGAACTTAATATGTTGTTCTAAATAAACTATTCTACTTAACGTCCACCATGGAATGTAACTATCTTGTGTGTTTAAATTAGGTTAAATTTAATTTTATGCTTTTAATATTTTTTTAGAAAAGTTATCTTAAAATTCATCATTAAATTAAAAAAAAATTAAAATATATTTCTAATATTTTATAAGTTTATATTTTTAAATATATAAAATAAAAAATATAATTATATTCTTAGTATTTCCCAACTTTCATGATATTTTAACTAAATAAATATTAAATTTTGTTTATAAGAATAAAACAATAAAAATTATTGAATTGGTCAGTTTTTATCTAAGTTGTTGTGCTAACATATATGGATAAAAACATTATATCATTTTTTTAATAAAATGACAAGTAGAATAATGCCATTGTTTTAATTAATTGACATCACATTTTTATAGAATATTCTATGTCAAGTACACTATTTTTTTCACTCAAATACTACATGAAAGCATCATATAATGATTTAAATTTAATTTTATAAATTATATATTTTTAAAACTTTTTTTATTAAATTTAATTAAAATATATAATTTTTATACCATCATTTAATCATAATTTATTATATTATTAAAAATTATGTTTATTATATTTTTAATTAATTAATAATATAAAAATTATATAAAAATATTTTTTATTAATATATTCAATAATTAATAACATTTAAATTTCAACCATCTCATGCAGACCTACCATCTGACTATGTCATTTCATCTATATTTCTTATTATTGCGAACCCTAATAAATGATTGTTGTGTCAACATCAAGTAATAATAACAATCAATAATATTGGTTCAGAAACAAAATAAAATAAAAGTGTAATAAAATCATGCTCACGTGGCCCGCGTATCAATTGGGAGCTGGCCAATGTCAGGAGAAAATATTAATTGTATATTTTAAATATTTTTATTTAAATAAAACTATTATTTCTAAAATATTTATACTTTAAAATAATAATATATAATTATTTATATATATTTTATAAAAATATTAATTTAATTTTAAATTCTTTATTATTAAACTAATTTTAGTATTTTATTTTTTTATTTGTATAAATAATAATAATAAATATAAAACTCCTATGTAATAAATTGTTAAGAAGGATGTTTTAATGTGTGATAAATTCTTATTTAAAATCAGTATTATTTCATAATTTCATTTAAATTATTAGAAATGTGTAAGATGGATGATTAATTTAATAACAAAAGTTTTGCAACAAAAATTAGAATAAATTATTAAAAGATAAAAGTATTTTATTTTAAACATATGTATATAATGTGTTTGATAAAATGATGATAAGTTAATTAAAAATTAAGAATTAAAAATGATATATTAATATTTAAAAAATTTAAATTATTTGATAAATTTAATTATTTAACTAATATAATGATATAATTAATAACTAAACTAAAATTTAATAAATATGATATTTAAAAAGAATAATTTTAATTATATATTTTAGATAAAAAATTAATTTTTAATTTTCTTAGCAAATTATAAAATTAAATTTTTAAACATAAATAAAAATTTACTTTTAAAAACATTATTAAAATAAGTTAACAAATTTGTTTATTAAATAATTTAATTTCGTAAAATACATTAACAGATATATTCATAAACTTCTTTCATATAAATAAAATTATTCATTGAAATAATAAATTATTATTGATAACGTCATATCTTCTTTTTGTTATTGGATATCTGGCTCCTATATCATGTTTTGTCTTTTTTAAACTATGAATTAGAATCAGTTTTAAAAAGTCAGATTTTTAAAGATAAAAAATATTTATTAATATAATATATGTTAGTAATAGTGTAAATTTATAATTTTATATTAACAATTTAATTTTTATTTAAAAAATTTCATAATAATTAAATATAAATTAATGTTAACTTATTAATAAATAATATTTTAGTAATTTTTAATTATATTTCAAATAAATTTTTTTAAATAAAATAAGAAGTGATCTTAATTTTAAATATTATAATTATAACAATATTTTGAATTAATTAAAATAAAACAATTTCAAATCCAAATTCTACCAATAATGAGATTTACAAAATAAAATAAAATTTAAATCAAATTAAAATAATAACATTAAAATTTAAAATAATATATTATTTAATTTAAATTGAAGTGCAACTACATGCTTATAAATGTATTGTATTATAATTAAGATTGAGAATAAATTTCAAATAAATAATATTGCACATAAATATTTATACATATTTTTTTCTGGATATATTTTTTAATTACCGTCAATAATATATTTTCTTACATATATTTACATTTAAAATTTCTGAGACAACCTTGTAAGAATTACACCATATTATATCTTAACTGTTAATTAAATAATTATATCTATTAATTAATAAAATAATTAATTAATCATATAATTAAAATTAATTATCAATATGATATATTTATATTTTAAACTATTTATAATTAATTATTGAAATATTTTAATCAAATATTGAAAGATAGATTATTCTACTTATATGGAGTTATCATATTCCCTTAGCCATTCAATTGATGAATGGATGGTATATGGTGAGTGAAGCTAAGCATTGATGGGCATTAACAGTGCCGCTGCTCCCTACCCTCTAGACTTTGACCGTCTTTGTATATTTATATACTAAAGAAAATAAACCATGATAGCTACACTCTTTTTAACACATCACTTTCATGTCATATCCAATGAGTACGTTGGATTAATTTTTGTATGTGAATTTCGTAAGGTCATGTTTATAAAAAATATAAATATGTATTTTCTAAAATCAAACTACATAAATCACTTGTGGAATATAATATCTTTAGGAAATTAAGAGCAACCTTTATTCTGTCAACTCTTGATTAATATTTTTTAACATTTTCAATAAAAAAATGCTTGAATTCCATTATTGTGCAATGAGATCATTGCATATAAAAGAAACAATATGGAGACGATTTAAAAAAAAACTAAGGAAACCCCTTGCGGAAAAGTTTGCCGAATTGCACAATTAACTCACATTTTTAATTTTTTTTTTGGAAATTTCAATAATCTTAAATATTTTTAATATCTAATCCATTTTATTTTTCTGAGCTAGCTATATTTTTAAAATTAATTTTTATATTTTATATAAATTTTATAATAAAAATTGCTCTTTTTTATTAAATAATAATTGGTTTTGGCAAATTGATACTTTAAAAATAATTTTTAATGATGGTTTAATTAAACTATAAATATTAATTAGTGTAGTCATTATTAAAAGAGATGACTATATAGATAACAGCTTAGAAATGTTTGATATCTGAATGAGAAAAATACAACAGTTTATAATTTGGAAGGCCTATACCATATTTAATTAAAATAAAATTTAAAAGGCATTAGTCATGTCTTTAAATAATTATTTTATTTTGTATAGTTTACACTTAAATTTTATATAAACTTTTATAATTTTATATAAATTAAATAATAAAAAAAGACTTCTTCAAAACATATATAAATAAATTTGATGGTAAAAATCATTTAAATAAATTTATTTTCTTTTCATTTGATTCATCAGTCTATGTTATACGATCAAAAGATGATTAGATTATATATATACAATGATCTTTGTCTTTCAATATTTTATAATTTAACGATAAGATTTTTTAATTTTTTTATAAAAAACTTCAATCATTAAATAATAAGATAGATGAAAATGGAAATTATTATACATATATTGTGCATATATATATATATATATATATATATATATATATTTTTGCCACGTTTCTATAATTTTCTTAGATTCCTCTCAGCTGCAAGCAAATATGCTCCATTCATATACATGAAATACAAATCATGATTGTAATAAATGGAAATCCAGATCCTTATTTTCTGTATAAGTTCAAGAATGTTGTAAAAAATCGGTACGTATATGTTGATGGACCAGGAAAAATACAATTCTTAAAATGAACTTCTTAAGATTAGGGAAGAGTACAATTCAAATTATTTAAAAGTGTTTTAGAGAAATAAGATTGTCATTATTCAAATTTTCCATGTACTATACTGTTATTGCTTTTTATACGTGCATTTGAATAAAAAATCTAAATTAAATATCATTTAATAAGTTTTTATTATATAAATAAATTATGTTAAAATTTTATGAACTTAACAAAATAGATTAAAAAAATACAAGTTGTATAAAATAATTTATAAAATTATAAAAATCATACATTACATTATAATTTTTTTTCAAATAAAAGTAGCATGTTATATATATATATATAATGGTTAGTGCCATATAAGTTTTTTTTATTATATGGTTGACTCTCAAATTTTAAATTTCAGCTAAAAAAAAGTAATGGCATGATATAGATATGAATTTTTATAATAAAATAAATTTTAAATTTTAAATTTTATACTTAATTTTTTAATAATTAAAATATTTTTATTTAAAGTTAGATAGTTAATTTTTTTATTTTTAATATATAATGTATATTTTAATAAAAATATTTATTTTATTTTATTTCAGTATAATAAATATATTATTATTGGAGAAAAAAAGTTATAATAAAAAACAATTTCTGAATATTTTGAAGATAATTTTTTTCTGTAAATATCAAATTGACCTGAAAACTAGATTTATCATTGCTAAATCCATAAAATAATGTATCCAATAACTCACATCAAATAAATATTTACTAGCTTCTTACAATTTTTATTTTAAATAGTATAAGCAAGAAGTTTGGTTGAACTATAACGTTAGAGTGAGTTTCCGACAGAGGAAATTATGGCAGAAGAAGATTCCCATAGCATGCAGTAGCTTGAAAAGGATTTTGGCCAGAAAAGCCACGTCAAGGGTTTGGGGTCCACTGGCATCATTTGGCTCAAAGTTTTATACTTTTATTAAGTGTTAAAAATAAAATATATAATATAACAAAAAAAAATAAAATGTATTTGAATGTAAATTTGGTATCTACCCTCATAATTTTTCATTTGGCCCTACTACCGTTGACGGTGTTTGGATGGTTGGTATGTGAGTCCAAACATATCATATCCACTTTGCTTGGTTTTCTAAAAAATAAAATTAGAATAAAAAGATGGGCATATCTGAATGAACATTATCATTCACAGTGTCTCTGCATCTACAGGCATTATATTGTCATTTATCATCTCTTTTTATTTGACATGACTCTCTATGGTCTCTATGGACGCCAAAACCTACCTTGATTCCAAACACTCATTGTGCTTCTTCTTGATAAGTCAATTATTAGACACTGTTTTTGTTTTCTTTTCTTCCTACTTTTTCTATTTTTTAATTTATTCATTGATTGCAGCTGAAATTCCTTCACTTTCATGTAGAACCTCTCAAAACTTTACTTCAAATTAATATATACAATACTTGTATAAATAAAAAATATATTTTTACTATGTATTTATAATAAAAAAAATATTGTATAAGTCATCGTTGAAATAACACATTCCTCTATAAATTGATCTCAATATAACGATTAGTATAAATTTAATATAACTTGTATAAAATTGACAAATTTAAAATTAAAAAATATATTATTATTTATAATAGTTCTATTCCATTTAAATAAAAGTATCTACTGTAATCTATATTAACAAATCAATAATTTTCAATATATAATCTTAAAGATTTGGTAAAATAATAATTTTAAGAAATTAATTAATTAATTAAATCTCAAAAATTCACTAAAGTTAAAAAATACATCAAAGTTTAACAAATATTTATAAAAATATTTACATATCAGTAATAAACATATATTCAGTTGAGGGTGGGTGGGTAAATGTACGTTTTTTGTTTGAAATTTTGTGTAGATATAAATCATAAGTATTTATATTTTTCATCCGACATCTATAATTTTAAATATATTAAACTCATACTCAATTATATTTAAACTCATTAAA
Source organism: Canavalia gladiata (assembly GCA_037954105.1). Classification (NCBI taxonomy): domain Eukaryota; kingdom Viridiplantae; phylum Streptophyta; class Magnoliopsida; order Fabales; family Fabaceae; genus Canavalia; species Canavalia gladiata. The sequence goes on along the minus strand of CM075658.1, from coordinate 8,996,044 downwards.
GCTAGGTTCTTTATCTTTTTAGTTTTTAATCAATTAAACCCATATTTATTATATATTTAAATCAATTACTATTAAATCAAAAAATATATTTCATTTTTATCACATCTAAACTTATCTTAAAATCGTGCTGCATGTATATACATATATTTTTTTCCTTCCAATTTTTTTTATTTCCATAATAGCTTTGACAGGGACAAGGAAGTAGATGCTACTTAGTGAACATTATTAACTTTTTAATCTTTTTTACCTTTTCACAACAAACCATAGTGTATGTTTTAAAATTTTATATAATTTTAATATTTATTATCAAATCATAATAATTATTATTAAATTTCATTTATTTTTTATTAAATTGTTTTCACTGATTTAGGATCTTAAATTTGTTACTGTTACATAATATCCATTAATAAAAGTTCTTAAATAAAGTGATCTTTTTAAAATTTTACTGAAAATTGTCGTAATAGCTTCTTGACAATCAATTTTTTAAAGCACATTCCACGTAAAAAAATAGCATATCTGGCTCCTCTAAAAAGTTGTCGGAAAATAATTAAAAGCAGAATCAATTTCAAGTTTTCTTTTTAAAAAGGTTTGGTAATTTTAAAAGATGTGACAAAAATATATCTTTAACTTAATTAAATGAAATAATAAACAGTGAAATCATTTTTTAGTAAGTGGTAAAATTAATTATCCCATCTTTATACACATCTCAAAAATTCATCTTACTGCCCTAACAGTTATAAGCATATATCTTCTTGTGGAAGGAAATTGTCTAAAATAAAATGAAAACACTGCAGTGATTGGTGTATGACTTAAAACACAACCCAAAAAAACATATTAAGGATTATTTCTTTTACCATTAAGAATATGATTTAAGCTATGTTTACCAATTGAAATTTTACATCACCGAAGGTACTTAACTGAGCTAATTAAAGCTTTTTTTCATCAAGGTTGCTCAACCTTCATTATTTTTATCCATTGGAATTTTAAATTACAGTGGGTTGAATTAATCGTACTTTATTTTACAATGAATTGTTCGGCTTCCACCATTTTTATTCTTTAGTATTTTATAGCATTGATGGTGTTTGACCTTCTAGATTTAAAATAATAAAATTTATTTTTAAAATTATATATAAATTATTTTAATGTGATATTATTAAATTAATTTTAATAAATTTTAATGTTACCTTTTATTAAATAATATATGATTAATTATACTAAAAATACTTTTAAAAAATATTAGTAAGTTATTGTGAATTATACGATCGTTAATTCATTTTTGTTTCTAATATAGTGGTTTGTACACACATTTTTATTTTTATTTTCTTTATTCTTTTATTAAAAGCAGGTAATCTTTTTAAAATAAAATTCAACATAGATAAGAATGAAATCTACATAATATAGAAATGTGGTTATATTTCATGTAAACGTAATAAGCTAGTATCCATTAATGAACTCAATTCAATTTAATTTGATATGAGGATAAAGATGAATTAAACAATCAATAACACCACCGATCAAATTTAATTTATTTTACATTAATGATTTAAAATGATAAAAACTATTATCTCCTTTATTGTGCTCAAATTATGCCCATTTTAGGAATTAATCTCTCTCTCCGTGTTTTTGCCAATCAATTTACAATTAAAATATAAAGACAATATTCATCAAAACTAATTTATGAGCATGAATTCATATTCAATAAAATTATATACCAATGGTAATAATAAAATATATTGAGTAGTACGACAGAAAACCCAGCATAAAAAGATATTTAAAAAAAAAATTGGTTAAAGCACATACAATATTACATGAATAGCAGTTAGTGAAAGCTAGGAGAAAGCGTTGATTAACAAGAAATTAGTAATGATAAAAAATTAATTCAAACAGTACCTATACGGTAGTAATAGAGCAATATCCTTGGCCTCGATTAAATTTTAAAACGAATTGTCACAATTTAGGTAACTAATTTCAATCAGTCGTTATGTGATAAGTAATGCTCGTAATTAATTTGATAAATGTAAATTAATATTAAAATGAAGTTAACTAATTAATGAATTATGAATTAAGAAAGGAAATCAATCATGAAAAATATTAATTGGACATTATAATGTAAATTATATGGACGTGAACTGTGTAAAAATTAAAATAATTTAAAAAGGCTTTATATACTATATATACTTTTCAAGGATTTTTTATTAAAAAAATATTTGTTAAAACTATCTATTAAAATAGAATGGAAATAAAACTAACTAATGGTTTGGGATGATTTTTTTTGCTATGTGGCATACCATCTTTTTTTCTTTCATTAACTTTGTTTATAAACAACATTGATAATGTCTAAAACTTATAAAATAAAATAAAATGAAAAATAAGTGGTGAAATAGAAATTAACAACATTTACTATCTGCAAAAAAAAAAAAATCATACAAGTTGTGATTTGAAGATGAGTAATAGTTATATATTTTTAAAAGATAGCTTCATGGACGATACTTGCATAATAAAAATAATAAAACGTCGTTCAAGAAAATACACTTCATTTTGAAAAAATATTAAAAACTAGTGGCAGTTACTTAATCTTGGACCTGCACTATGCCAGAAAAAAACAAAAACAAAAAAGGAACCGGTAATTCCATCCAAACATGTACTTTATTGAAAAATGTTAAAAAAAAAATATCACTCAAGTATAATGTAATATTTGATTTCATGAATAGTGGTAAAAAATTAGTATTGTTCAAAAGTTAAACGATATTAATATGTTATGTATATCTCTTCATTCAATCATCAAAACATATTTTCTTATAACTTTTCTAAAATTGTTTCAAATTAGTTGTTTGTTATGTAATTTGTGCGGTGCAAGTTTTATTTGTTGGTGGAATAATTTTTTTCAATGTGTTTGATTAAATAATGAAATTATCATTCACCGTATAGTTTTGCATTTGTTTAAAGTAATATTAATTGAACATTAACTTATAAATATAGCTTGAGTTGCAATTTTTTGTTGTGCTTTTAGATTATATTTACGTTGATATATATATATATATATATTTGCATTTTTTTAAGTGAAAGTATTTTTCATTTTGAAACCTACTTGTATGATTTATTTTTCTAGTTTAAAGTATGGTCCATTTTGTATTTATCATTTACTTTTTTTCTTTCTTTATTCAAATGTCGTCCACCTCTTTTTATCATTTATTCATCATTTACTTTGTATTCGTCAGTTGTTTTTTTCTTTCTTTAAATATTATCCACCTATACTTCATCATTTGTCTCTATTTTCTTTACACTTGTCTTCTATTTTCTGTTTCAAGTTTCAGACAGTATCATTTCGTAAATAAATGATTTTAATTTTTTTTATGAAAATAACTAATTTTTAAGTCAGAAAAGTGTAAAGCTTGCTATTCAACATTAAGAAAAGTGGAGTGAGATAACTGTAAATAAATTTCTCAATTTCTCATTTTCTATTAGGCTAACAAAAATAATTATACCCCATAGATGACTAAAATAATAACTTTTGTCAGCTTTTTTACACTATATTTCAAAATCCCAAAAGCTTGTTGAATTGGATTCAAAGAGTTTTGAATCTAAATAATGAAATCAAATTAAACTATATATATAGTTCGTTGAAATAAACATGAAAATTGTCCTGGACATCATTTCTGCCCACAATTGCAAAAACGTATATGATATAGTTCTTTGAAATAAACATGAAATAATGATAGAGTTGAGCCATAAATACAGAACTATATGCTCAGAAATAACGTCTTCCAGTGCTTGCTACCTAGTCGATGAATATCTGGTTAATACTTTGTTCAACTGATTTAATTTTCAATTGCACAACATAGATATCATAATTTGGCATGACAATGATATAATAATAGGTTTTAGAAGGACTTGGGCGTGTGATTATCTCTTTGCCATTTTTCTCCTCTTCATTTAAGGTGAAAGTTTATATCCTTCTATTATTTGTGTCCTGATGGATTATTAAGATTGCATTATGAGTTTTACGGTTATATTATGGTCTATTAAGAGGAATATAACTGCCTTATGAATTAATGTTCCTGTTACTATCATTAATTAATAGGTTTAATTATATGTCAAACGTTACAATAATCATCTGAGTTAATTATGAATGATTATAACAGTATATAACTTCTCAAGCTCCGAGAGAAATGTGTTAATTAAGATAGCTTTGTCAAACACTTTGACTTACAATAATACATATGGGTAATGCACAGATGTTACTGTACATTGATTTTTTTTGGGGTGCATGGTCTATATATTTAAAAGAAGTGTTAATTAGTTTTAAAAATAGTGAAATTGACGTTCCGCAATGCAAGGTTGAAACCTTTTATAGCCAAACCGTAATGTAAATCAATCCAATCAAGGTAAGGCATTGTCAATCAGTTTATAACTTTTTGGAACATAAAATGACATAAATAATCAAATATTAAAAACAAGCGTGAAAAAGGAATAGAATTAATAAAAATCTGCAAGTTAGTTTGTATACAATAATCACCTTGTTTGATAGTATTTTATATTTATAAAATTAATTTACGATGTATATAACTAGTTTTTAAAACATATTTGTTCAAATAAATATAATTAATTTCAAGGGTGAAAATATGTGTTTAAAAAAGAAACTAATGTTTAAAATTAATCCGTGTTTAAAACTGAGTCAACGTTTTAAATATTAACTTAAAATATTTTCATTTTATTTAAATATGAAATAAAATATGTATACACTAACAATTTTTAAAATTTTCATAAATTAGTTAAAATAAGTAATTTGCGTTTAAAATAACATTTCAATTAAACACAAATACATTATTTTAAAGGGTGAATAAATTAATTTTTTTAAACATTATTTTAAATATAAGAAAAATTTATTATTACTTAGACATTAACTATGTTATTTGTATATATTTAAGTATGGAACTTGGAAATTTTTTAAAAATATATTACATTTATTACATATTAAAAGTAATTTCCTTTTATTATTTAAATAAAATTAAAATTTTAAAATTTATTCCAAAATTATTTTAAAACATAAATTTATATTTAAAAATGATATCTTTAAAAAATATATTTAACGAAAATGTTGTTTGTTTTGGTTCTTTATAGATAGATGAGTGGTAGTTAATTTATGGTAAAAAAAAAAAACATATATGGTGAGAAGGATAAAGCAATGGGACCTTAAGGATAGACAATGTTTTGTGTTTGGTCATAAATAGGGTTGACCGTTGCATGGTTAAGTGAACTTTTTTGACAGGGGCTTTTCCGTCATTGCAAGCAATCACTGTCAAAACCTGCAAAATCAAAAAGCCTACCACAACCTGCAGCAGCACACGCTCATTAGTGATTGCTCAGTAATTTGTCAAAGCTTAAGCAATGCTCCAAAGAAACCTCTGCCACGTGACAACCCTTCCGCTCCTCAATTCGTCATCATCCTCAGCAAACAACCCCTTCCCTACCCTACTTGCCACTCTTTTCCTCACCAGTCAGTCCCACTTCACACGTGCCAAAACTCCCCCTCTCACGTGCCCCCAACCCATTTTACCTCCGTACCTCTTCTGCATAAATACAACACAACCACCTTCCCCCTCTATCCCATTCTTACCTTAACACACTACACTGCCTCTCTCTGTTTTTGGTGCCACCCTTCTCTTATTGCTCTGAAACTCTTCGTACGATCAAAACCTTTATTGTTCTTTCAAAGTTTTTGTGCTCACAAAACCCTAACCAAAAAGAAGGCGCAGTTATTTCCAATCCCTTATATAAAGTCGTACTCTACACATTAAACCTTGCTTCATTCATTCTACGCATTCGAGGTTCATACCACTGTTGCGATTCCAATTTCCAAGCACTTTTCTCTTCCTATTGTACCATGTTGGAGACTGGTGGTGGTTGTGAACGTGATTCTGAGTTGAGTTCGGAGACTGTGAATTCGACACTGCGAAGCTCGATGAGCAGCGAAAGCATTTGTAGCACCAGTTTCAGCCGTCTTTCCTTCGATCTCCTTCCCGCATCGCCGGAGAGTCTCTCAGTCAAGCCTCACCGCTCCTCCGACTTCGCTTACTCCGCCGCCTTCGGCCGCAAGGCCGCCCTCACCTTCCGCGACTTCCACCTCATCCGCCGCATCGGCGCCGGAGACATAGGCACCGTCTACCTGTGCCGCCTCCGCAACGCCGCCAGCAACCAATTTGACAATCATGAAGAAGAAGAAGACCCGTGCTGCTTGTACGCCATGAAGGTGGTGGACAAAGACGCTGTAGCATTGAAGAAGAAAGGGCAGAGAGCAGAAATGGAGAGAAAGATCCTGAAGATGCTGGACCACCCTTTCCTTCCTACGCTTTACGCAGAGTTCGAGGCCTCTCATTTCTCTTGCATTGTCATGGAGTTTTGTTCTGGTGGTGACTTGCACTCGCTACGCCACAAGCACCCTCACAACTGTTTTCCTCTCTCCTCTGCCAGGTAAAACTAAAACTAACCAAAACGATGACGTTTTTCATGTTTTCTTACACATTTATACTCATCTATTTTTATTTTTATTTTCAGATTTTATGCAGCTGAGGTGCTGGTGGCGTTGGAGTACCTTCACATGCTGGGAATTATCTACAGGGATTTAAAGCCTGAGAACGTGTTAGTCAGATCAGACGGTCACATCATGCTTTCTGATTTCGATCTCTCTCTTTGCTCAGATGCAATCCCAGCCGTTGAATCTTCAGATATCTTACAAGATCCATCTGCATTACCCTACACTCGGTCGCCAAACCCATATTTCTCCTGCTTTCCATTTCCCAACCGGGTTTTCCGTTCCCGCAAGGTCCAAACTCTTCAAGCGAACCGGCTCTTCGTGGCCGAACCGGTTTCCGCCCGGTCGTGCTCCTTTGTCGGGACACACGAGTACGTCTCGCCCGAGGTTGCCTCCGGCCACTCCCACGGCAACGCCGTTGACTGGTGGTCGTTTGGGATATTCATCTACGAGCTCATCTACGGTCGTACGCCGTATGCGGGCCCATCGAAGGAGGCGACGCTGCGCAACATAGTGAAAAAACCCCTGACGTTTCCCACGTCCACGCCCGCAAGCACTCTGGAACTACACGCGCGGGACCTGATATCTGGTTTACTTAACAAGGATCCGGCGCGCCGGCTCGGCTCCAAGCGCGGCGCCGCTGACGTCAAGAAACACCCGTTCTTCAAAGGGCTCAACTTGGCGCTGATTCGCATGCTGACGCCGCCCGAAGTGCCGGGCTCGAGAAGGACTAAAACGACGTCGTTATATCACGTGAAGGGTAGCAACAAAAATAATAGAAGTAGTAGGCAGTAATCGACGGCGTCGTTTGATTTTTACTTTTGAAAAACCGACCATGGGCCGGTTTTTCACCACGTGTTCAGTGACGTATTTGTATATTGGAGCGATCCTTTTTTATTTTTAAAATGAAAATAATAAATATTTTACATTTTTTAATATATTTAAGCTTTACGATTGAATGTGAATGTCCATGAAAACGAGAAGTGAAATAGTAGTTGAAAGTAGATAAGAGGGGTGGGAAGTGGGATCATGTTGCCCCTTTTTGGTTGCCCTATGACGGAATCATCATAGATAGGTGCCTTTAAAAAGCTGAACTTGGTTCCCTCTTTCCTCTTATAGAATGCTTACAGGAAGGACTGTGGAAAAAATGGCTGGACAATACTAAATGCAGAAGATTCGTTGCTTAATTTATTTTCCTCCTTCCCACACACACTTGAGTGGTCAAATCAATATATACCGTATACAAATCCAACGTGAAATTTGATTTTTCTATGCACTATCAACACCTAAAGTCAATATTCTGCATAAATGAATTCGTCAACTTAGAAAAATGCAAATCGCGATATGTATTAATTGTCGTTATTTATTTGTAGAATGTAATGAAAAATCATGCGAATTTTTATATCTATCAAAAACGGATTTTTTTTTGAAGCGACAAACTCTGAGAAAAGGGTCAAGTTACAACTCATCATTGACCTAATTAAAGAGTACATAATTAAGTAGTTTTTTTACTCGCTTCTGCCTCAACACAGGGAACAAAGGAAAAACAGCATAAAGAAACGTGCATGGAAATATATAGATAAAGAAATGAGACTTTATCTTGTATTAATTAATGGATGTTATGCACAACAAAGGATGTAAATAGAAATTAATATTTTCATTTAATGGATATTATGAAAACTTCCTAACTCGTATAAACGTCATATAAGCATGTCGATTATATTTTAGATGCCACATTACTGTTTTTCTTTATTGGTCATATAGCATCTAACTTCAATTGAAAGAATGTTGAGAGCCAAAATGTGCGATTCACGTAAAGAATTGTAAGACTTTAATAGGATATGTTTAAACATGTCGCAGCATGCAACGTATAAATATAAATAATTATATGCCATCATTCAATACTTGTGCATGATGTGTACCTGAAAATTTTTATCAACATGGACTCAATTAAGAATCGATCCTCCAGCTCATTAAAATTCTATGTTTTCTGCTTTAAAATGCTACTTTCAGCCTTTACAGATATATTCATTCTATCAAGTACGTCATATACCAAACCTCAACCGCAGAGCTTTAATTCTTTTATGTCTTCATCCACACCCTTTGGAATGTCTGAAATTTGGTAAAATTTCTCACCATCTCTCCCTTTTCATTTCTTTTTATCTTTATTCATCTCTGCATTTTTTCTCTTCTACGTACAAACTGGATTCCACGTATACACTCTTTATTTCGTTCTCTCTCCACACCTCTCCAATACTAGAGATAATCCATGTCTCCGAAACTGTTCTCTCTCCTTTTACCCCAGACAGTTAAGTTCACATTCTATCACTTTCGTTTAGGAATTTCTTTTATCTGCTTGGAATGCATTTTATCACTCATAAAGCCTATGATTAAAATTCACTAAACTAAAATATTTACGTACTAAAAACATGTAATTGTCACTTTGCCTTGTCAGTTCAATTCTTTTACTGGTTGAAAGCTGGTTCGGTTAGTTTTTTTTTTTGGGCTAGAAAGAGTGGGTTCAAATAGTTCAAATGATGAGCTTGAAGCTAAAATTAGCATTGGGTGTAATGTTGATATAATGGGCTTTCAATCATCCATCTAATATGCTTTTCTCATCATGTGCTTGCTCTTTCAACAAAAGAGGGAGGGGGGATTAAAGGGAGTGATGATTAAATATTAACTTGGCAATAACATTTTGTTTTACTTGGTAGTACTCATAATTAGCTTTAATGTTCATAATATGGCTAAGTTTGGTGTATGTTTGTTTTGGTGTCTACCAACAGTGTCACAATTTATGAGGCTGCAGAATTAATAATATTGACTAAATTTATATTAAATGTGAGGTGCATTGGAATGGGAGTGATAATTTTTATATTGTCAAAATGAAGTTACAAGAGTTAAAAAAAATAAAAGTTAAAGTTAATTAAATTTTTTCCTAAAAATTAATTAATATGTATTTTAATTTTTTTAAAAGCTTTTTTATTTAACTTTTCAAAAAAGTAAGATGTAAAAGTTGATTTTAACATTTTTTTTGAATAATTTTAAATTCTTATTTTCACCGTAACGTAAGAGTTTGTTGAAAAATAAATTATTTATATATACATGCAATAAAAATACAATAAACCTTGGTAGAAATAAAAAAAGAAAAAACTTAATTTTGTATTAACTTAGCTTCTATATATATAAGTTAATGATGAACTAGTAAAGGTTGACTTAATTAGAAAATTAAACGTGTATAAAAAGCGTTTTGGGTTCGATTCCCTTCTGAACATTCGCTAGTTAGTCATTTTATAAAAATAAATAAATAAAGATTTTGGATTTAATTATACTTGATTCTGTATAAGTTTAGGAAAATGTACTTTATTGATTTTGGATTTTTATAAATGATTTAAATTTTATCAATTTAACTATTAAGTTATATAATATTAGTTTAATCTATTTTAAAAAATTTAAACATTTATAAATCATACACGTACATGCATTAGCATAATATGCAAAATGCTATCAATTAAATTTTATTATTAATATATAATAACTAAAAGTATAATTTTTTAAATATGAGATGATTCAAAATATAATTTAAACTTGTTCATAGAGTATATCAAATTTAATTTTTAAAAAACTTTAATGCTATGCAGGGGCAAAACCCTCCACAATCAAGACTCCTTAAAAAGAGAGCCCACTGACAACATCCTCTTAACCAAAGACCATCCCAAGTTATGAACAAGGAGGATATTTTTCTAAAGAACAAATGTCCAACTAATAAACTAATATATAAAATATAATTTACATTATAAAATTAAGAGTATTAATTAAAAATACACATCTAGAATATTTTACTAATGAATTTCAAAATCAATTTAATTCTGATTTTTTTTACTTTAAAATTTTAATATTTTATATATTTATTTTAATTACATACACGTAGTTAGAAATTAAATTATTTTTTAATATTTTTCTTCGTTTGAATAAAATGTGAATAATGAATGCAGATTCAGATATATAAGTACCTAATGGGAAAACTAAGGATATTGAAGTTACTATTGATACAAATGTATGTTTAAATATAAATATTTATTTAAAATGCAAGTATACAAACAAATATTATAATATCTTGTGAAAACCCCACCGATTACCACCCCTATTTTAAGCTCAAATCTCAACCTCTTCTTATTTTTCTTTAATGATATTTGTAGGGTTTAACAAGTGAAAATACCCTTGATTACTTATACTATAATTAGTTGGCACGTACCATAGATGAATCCTGTGGCCACGTAATAGCTGGTTGGTTAGTAATTTTTTCGAAAGCCATGTGAAAATACTAGCCTAATTTTTACACGTTAAGCAATTTTTTTTTTCTCATCTTACATTAATTATTGCAAAAAAACTGCAAAGCATGGCTAAAATCATCGTACTTCTTAACATCAATTGCCATTTATTTGTTTTTCTTGAATTTTTAGTTCTAACTAGCTTCAACCTAAGGCATTTTATCGATAAAAAAAGAAACATTAATTGTTAGTAGAACCAGTGATATCCACACGTAGGCACTTTTCTTAGACATATTCAAATTCAATGTAACTAATATTTAATATTGATTTTTTGACATACAAATAGCATCATTTATTTATTTAATGGTTAATAACTTTTAAAAAAAATAAAACACATCAAACAATTTATATTTAATGATAAGTAAATATATTTTATTATTTTTATATTTAAATTTTTTATTTAATATTTAAAATTCACTGATCAAAGCTGCCAAGATACTTAGAAGAAAAAAAAAGGAAAGTTTTAGGCCTATCTTTATTAGTAATCACCCTCTAGCCCACTTCATATTATTCCACCAGTCTCAATTAAGCAAGCTGCAAAGTTACCTTCTTCAATATTTTCGCTTTTAGAACAGTGTACTCGATTAAGACATAATATACTGTCACATGTAATTATAGAAAAAAAATTTTAAATCGTTTTAAATTTCTTTTTAAGAGAATACGAATATATGATTTGCTTCATGCTTTATTCAATCAATAGCAAAGAAGAATTTCTATTTTATGTTCACTTCCTAATAAGGGATGCAATGATCCATTGGGCGTTCTTAGATTTGTAAGGATCCAATGATATCCTCAATTTGGTCTTAATTAATCTCTATGTGGAAGGTGATTCATATACTAGAGGCACCAAGAGGAGGACAGATTACATCATTATTTTGTTAAAAGATTTGGAGTTAATTACATTAATCTTTAAAAGGTAAAAATTCTAATTATTATTTTAAAAATAAAAAAGGTTGATCATTTTAATTCAAAATGACAATTTTTATTTTTAAATAATTAATATAAAAAATCTTAAATCTTTAAAACACTAAAAAGATAATTTACTTTTAATTTTGAGAATGGAAATCTCCCAAGCTTTACCATCACCAGTTGCCTAAGCTTCATATATCCTTGGTGGCAAAAGCTCCTACACAAGTTTAACCAGCTAGGCAAGAGTAAGAGTGTAACGATGACCACATCTCAAATATTGAAGTGAAAAAATTCTATGGTTGCAAAAGGTTGATAAGCACAATAAGAATCTTGTCAATAAAACTATTATTTTAAACAAAACTAATAAAAAAATAAAAAATATCAAAGTGAAAAATTTTAAAATTAAGGAGAATCATAATTTTTTTTTCTTTAGCCATTTTAGTAGAGTTATATATTCTTGTATTTTCTATGAAAAATCTCAACATGTACCATTTAAATAATTTAATGAAAAGATACAGGTTTAAGATCTAAAGCATTAATGCTTAAAAGATCTTTTAAATTGGAACGGTAACGAAAACAAGAAATATTTTTTTAATTTTTTATTATAAGTAAAGAACTTGTGTTAATTTAATTCAAACTTTTTTAAAGAAAAATCGAGACCACATATGGATGCTTATTAAGATTTGATGAACAAGTATATGTGGAGGCTAATACCTTAAGATTGTTTACTTTCATTATTTTTTCTTATTCTGGATTGCTTTTTTTTTTTAGTAATATTGACAGATTAAAAAATTATTTACAGGTTTTACAACAATAAAAATGTAAAAAATATATCATGTCACATATTATTTTAAAACAATTAATCATATTGTTTTGAAATAATTATTAATATAACACAATTAAGTGATGATATTAATATCATATATTATTAATATATTATATTATTATCAAGTGATGATGATTTTTTTAAAAATTTATCAAATTTAAATTTAATATTTTTTAAAATAAAAAACAATAATTTTAATTATATTTACAGAAACTAAAACTGTATTTTTTTTTATTCATAAATTTTAAATGCAAAATTTATAAAAATTTAAAACCTCACAACCGATTGGAATTTAAGTTAAACTAGTATACATGAAATTATAAATTTAAATTTTATTATTTTTATAATCATATAAAAAAAATCTAAAACTCCTTTCCACTTGTTATAGCTTACACTTGGCCTTTCTTTGTTTGAGTTTTGAGGGGGAAAAAACATGATTATCCCTTTATACCCTCTGTTTCTATCCTCTCGTCCAAACACACCATTATGGAGTTGCCGAGTTGGTGGTGGAACGAAGGGTTTGTACCAAAACTTGCAATTTTCTTTGTGAAAATAAGAATGGGATGTTGAATAGCATGAAGGTGGATTTTGAAGGGGAATCCCCATTGGAATGAGAAGAAGCTCTTATACTCTCTCTCTTAACACTATATGGCTACGCTTTCGCCTACTTTCAACTATTGGAGCACCGTGGACCATGCTCGCACTGGATATTCTTCTACCTTCACAACTCTCCCTCACAGTTATTCCAAGCTTTCCTCACTCGTCTCTTCTTTTATTTATTGCATTTCTGTTGCTTTCATACTTTTTATTCATCTATCTCTATTCACCCAAATTAGTATAAACAGAAACCCCAATCAATTTGTTTCAAAATTGGCCGATTCGTTCAATCCTTATCGATTGAGTTTCAATTACCTAAGAGAAACTAATCATGATTAAGCTATAGTTCTTTGCATGCTTATCTTGATTGTGCTGAAGTGATAATGCCATGTATCGGATAGAAATTTCATTGTTCTTTACAAGTTCACTGCCTCTTACCTCCCAGAACATCCCATGTGAAATTGTTATTATCATTGTTGTTGTTTTATATCTGCAAAAGTTCTAACAGCTTCAGACAACTTTCCAACTATATCGTTTTTGTTAGAGATGTAATATATAACCGTTCATGTGTCTTTTATCTAATAGCTTAAGTTTTTGAAATAGTCTGTTCTTTGGATGGTATCATGGTATCAGAGACTTCATGAGCAACAATGTTTATCTCATATAAAACCAGTCATGAGACTTTGCCTAATAGCTTAAACTTTTGGAATAGTTGGTTTATAAGAGAACTTGTTTTTTTTTTTCTTAGGGAGTAGATATAGTATATGTTCTTTGGCCAAGAAGTCATTGAAGAAGTCCAGAGGAGATGGACTTGAGGCATTTGGAGATCTTCCGGATGATAAATTTGTTCAAAATGACAAGTTGGAGACTTCTATTAATCCTCTTGCCCAGAATTTGAACCCTATGCCTATACCTTCGAGGAATGCTGTGCTTCAAGCTTGCATTATAACTTCTGGTCTCATAGCTGCTTTGGGAATGGTGATTCGCCAGGTGCCCTTTCCTTTATTCACAGCTACATCAGTTTCCCCCTTTGTTACATTTTTCTAAAGTTGTTGCCTATCTTAACAATATAAACATGATTTCATATGAAACTTATCTTTATTTTATTTAGCTACCATTGAGAGCGTTTCAGTCTGATATTTATTCCCTTACACCACATTAGTTTGGAGAAGTTAAATTGAGATTGGAAGTTGTATTCTTTAGAACTGAGTTTAATTGCAGACAGTGTTTTTATTTTTTTCAAGAAAGGAGAGTTCTTAAATTTATCACAATTTGATTAAAGATTGTTAGCATTCACATACATGGAATATCATGTCCATCTTGTACTTAATGTTGTTTTTGCAACTTGAAGGTGTCCCATGTTGCGTCAGTGGAAGGATTACCTGTCTTGGACTGCCCTGCAGAAGTATCATGTATTACAATCATATTTACTTCTCACTGTCAGTTTGTGGTTCAGACTTTGCATGGATTCTCTTTCATAAGAAAGCATTCTTCTATTCATAAAAAGATATTGGATATCAAGAACAATTTTTGAACTCTTTATAGCATAAAATAACTGGTCTCCCAAGTGACATGAGCTTTTACCATAGATCTGTACTGATATTTGTGAAATACTGAAATGCATATGGCAATATTGGATTTCAAGTGGTATCTTGGGTAAAAATTATTGAATCAAGGGGTTGATAATTTTGGATTTTTTAATACCATAGGGCATTAAAGGTACAGCCTTCCCTGTGTTTTTTTTAAAAATATATTTAGAGCAATGCTACATGTGTTTGGATCTATTTATTGTGACATTTTCCTGATACTCACATGAAATCCAAATTATCTCGAATTCTTCTAGTGGACCTTTAAGGCTAATATGACATGATTTACAAGAGGTCAAATCATGAATGGGAAATTTTGGTTATGTTTTTTCATTAAGTGCCTGACATGAATATATTTAAGCTTGTTTCTTGGTAAATGTTTCGTAAATGTGTCAAAAAAATTTATTATAATATGCAAATTATCTTTAAGATTTTTCTTTCTTTTGTATGCAGTTGATTTTGAATTGTGGCATCTTGAGTTGATTACAGGACTTGTGGTACTAATATCATCAAGTCGCTATTTGCTATTGAAGACATGGACAGATTTTGCTGAGTCTAGTGAAGCAGCCAATCAACAGGTAACTGAATCGTGCCATGGCTCTGGAGAAATCTTTAGGATTTTGGGTCTGTACCAGTACACTGATACTTAGCTAAACTATGGAAATATTTTGCTTTTTTTTTCAATGTTGAAATAATTTGCTTTCTGAATCAGGTCCTTAGCTCACTTCAGCCTTTGGATTATATTGTCGTTGCATTTTTGCCTGGTATTAGTGAGGTAAAAGGGATCTGCTCTGGGCTTATTTCCTCTTTCTTGTGTGTCTTTCATCATTTGACTGATATCATATGTTATGTTACCATCTTAAATTCCAGGAACTACTTTTCCGAGGTGCAATTCTTCCTCTTTTGGGAATGAACTGGACGAGTATTGGGGTGGTAGCCTTGATCTTTGGCGTTTTGCACCTAGGCAGTGGTCGAAAGTATTCTTTTGCCATCTGGTGCATATCTTTCTAATTTCCTCCCCTGCCCCACTTCTTTCTCTCTTTCTCCCCAGTTGTTGAGAATTGTAATGCTGATTTTAATTCCTTTACTATATTCCCTGTACCTATCCATTTCCTCTAGATCTATGTATTTTCCATTATTCTGTTGTTATTATTGATTAATTAGAATAAGATTTTTGTTTTTGTTTCAGGGCTACCGTTGTTGGTCTTGCTTATGGATATGCTACAATTTTATCCTCCAGCCTTGCGGTTCCCATGGTTTCCCATGCAGTTAACAACCTCATTGGTGGGCTTTTGTGGCGGTATACATCAGATGCACCAAAGAAGAAATTGGATGAGTGATTGCCATCTTCATGGATGTGTGTATATGAATTGTGATACAAAAATCATAGAGACCAAAACCAAGAGTTTTTTTTTTTTTTTTTTTTTTTCATTTTTGCCAATGCAGCAACTAATGGCAGCACTGCTCTCTCCTCCAATTTTTAAGGAAAAATAAAGTTTGTATATTACATATTATAGATCTCTGTTGTAATCCTCTTGAAAGCTATGTCATGTAATTTGTTTACCGTAAATAGGTAGCTGTAATTTGTAACGCGAACGGGGTTACTTGGCTTGCGTGTTACGAATTTGGATTTGTTAGTCTCCCATATTTGGAATATGGCCTCATTGGCTCATGTCATTTGGTTGTTTCTGTTACCCTTTAAAGGAATATTCCCCTAAAAATAAAATAGAAAATAAACAGAAAGCCATATCACCCGCGTTTTGGACGAGCGACAGGCAGGAAAGCAAGACCCAACAACAAGCTTGGGTTGCGCTTCGCTCCCTATTCCTCACCCCTTTATATATAATGCTACCATTCCCACCTGACTTTTAATCCATTTCCATTCATTCCAATCTCTTCCTTCTATTTTTCTTTCTCTTCTCCTTTGTTGTATATTCCTCTTCCCCGGAAATTTGGGTAACCACCACATCACAAAGCTTTAATCTTTATGGCTTCGGTAAGGTCCTCTTATCATCTCATGTTATCATGCCTATTCATTTCTAGCCAATGCTTTTAAACAACTGCAAACAATATTGTTTTTTTTCATGGCTTTCATCGAAGGGTCTTCTAATTTTTCATTTGTTGTGAGTAATTAGTTTATGTTTTGATGTAAACGTTTATATTTGCATGTGCAGTATGAACAAGAAGGAAGGCCACTACCCAAGTTCGGGGAATGGGATGTGAATGATCCTGCCTCAGCTGAAGGATTCACTGTTATATTCAACAAGGCCAGAGATGAGAAAAAAACTGGTGGAGGATCAGGGCGTGCTACATCACAGCGAAGAAATAACTCGCGCAAGGAAGATGAGAAATCCTACAAGGTACATATGTATCAATTTGTGATCTTAATATATTTTCCTTTTACGACAACAATAATAATGGCAACAACTGTCTATGTTTTGGGTGCAGAAAAAGTGGTTTTGCTTTAAACCTTAGACAAGGATAATTAAGGCTGTGTTTTGCACCTCTTGGGATGTTTATCATGATTGTCTTCAGTTTTCTTATAAGGCCACATTTATCGCCAGATACCACCGATTAGAGATGATTAAAAAAATAGTTGCATCTTGAGCTATCATCAATGTAGATTCTAGTTGTTCACACATTTTACCTTTGCCACTTATACATGTCATGGATCTAGCTACTTGTACGCACCGGCCGAAAGTAATATGTAAATAGGTGAATCAATAACTATCTTCTGGAGTTGCAGAAAGCAGATACATTGGTTCTTATTACTTTCATGATGTTGATGTGCTCAACTAGGCGATTTTTTTTTTTTCTTTTATTTATATATATATATATATATATATATATATATATATATATATATATATATATATATATGACAATTACAATTGGGATTGTTCTTGCTGAATGAAGACAAAACCAGGCTCTTTACTTAGGCAGCATATTGTTGATCCCGTTTGGTTGAAAATGATTATGATGATTTGATAATCATTATATGTACTGAATACATATTTATATATTATAATAATAATGCTAATATTGTTGAATGACTTGATATTGAGCGATGTTATTAAATATAGCAAGACATGGGAAGAGGTCAAAGTAAAACGATGCTTATTTTTCTTCTTCGTTTTCATATTCAGCTGTTGGCAATGGAAATCAATCTTTAATCTACTAGGAAGGTTATTGGTGAGGGGTCTAGAATTAGGGCGTGTTATTGGAATAAACTTTTTGACACTGTTTTCTCAAGATAACTTACGGAAGGCAGTGAAGACAGAAATGGGATTTGATAATCGTATTCATATCTCTTGTTTTACATTTTAAAAATAAATTTTTATACTTTTCATTAAAAAAAATACACATTTTTTTAAAGCGAATTCTATTCAGTTCTACTTATTGCCAAATCATACATCCGTTTACAATTTGTTTGGAAACGAGTTAAAAAGGACGTTAACAGAAAGTGATATATATATATATATATTGTGTTTGAAAAATCTTAGTTAACTTGTTTTGAAAATTAAAAAATTGCTGAAGGAAGAAAATTAAAAAAAAAGAAAATAGAGAAGATAAAAATATATTTTAATATTTGTATGCAGATAAAAGTATGTTTTAATTTAAATATATTTAATCAATATAAAAATAAAATTTATATTATTTATTTATTTTAATTTTTTTCTTTTCATTTGTTTAAATAAAAAAAAGAATTCTTTTTTCTATCCATCCAAATAATTTTTTTCTTTCAATGTTATTTTTACTTTATTTTTAATTCTCTAACTTATTTTCATTTTATTTTTTTCTTTTCTATTTTATTTATCTTCCAACATACATAAGTGTTCAAACAAACTTAATTTTAAGCTGTTTAGGTAGGAAGTAAGAACATAGACATTTCTTTTCCCAAATCGTTCTGCTATTTTTACATTTTCCACATCACTTATCAATTTGATATGGAAAGAAAAGAGGATAAATACATAACGTGGAGGGTCAAAATTTATTGTTGACGAAGGTTTGTGTTCACCTGCTGTGCAGCGTATCCGTGATTTGACATTCTATCTTCTCATATCAACTCTTTCACATAAGTTTGAAGCATTTGTAATAAAATAATTTGAATCAAACCAAACCAAGAGGACTGAAAATTAAAAACTCTGCAGATGTAAATGTTTTCTTTCTCGGATTGTTCTTATTGAGTCAATGCTCAAGTGGCTTTAAATGAATTTCTTGAATAGCAAGGAACGCTCTTGAGATATGGGAATGGGAAGATATTCTCAAAGACCTATTCATTAACACATGCATGGAATTCCTTTTGCAGTAATATGTCTAAACGTTAGGTTATAAGGAAGTGCTTAAAAACTCCCAGTGTTGTTTTCAGCCTCTAAAAGGTTATTGCTCAAATTTGAGAAACACTTATGCACCTACATATGCATCCAAAAATCCATCTCTTCCACCCGCGATCAGACGGCTAGAAATTTGAAAAAAAAAAATTTACCCAACAAGACACAGTGCTGTATATAGGTGCATCATTTCCGTTTCAGAAAAAGTTTTTTTTTTTTAAGGTCCATTTTAACATCATTCTTTTCTAATTTTCACTCCCTTTATTTTGTTTATTATTCTAAAATTACCCTCGTCAGTCTTCGAAGTGATTTATAATTTTTTTAAAAATTTATTTTAAAAAAAATGACTAAGATAATGTGGAATTAAAATTTAAAATAGTATTTAAAATTATTTTATAAAATTTAATTCTATAATTAAAATTCTTAAATACTTTTTAAACATTAAATTATCCATCTACACCCTTATCACATGGTTGTCACTTTTTTTAAAAAAAAAAATTAACGGCTTACACACAGATCTAAATGTAAATTATTGTTTGAATATAACTTAATAATTTCTGTTAGTTTAAAAGGCTCGTGATATAAAGATTTATTTTTTAAAAAAATTAACAGTGCTTTAATTTTTTATTTTTTTTATACTTTTAATTTCTTATTTTGTCATTATTATTAATTTTAATTTTTAAAATTTTTTACTAGTTAATGATATTATTTAAGTAAATGTATAATTTAATTTTTAAAAATTTTATTTTCCATACTTAAATTTTTGACAGGTTTCATGATGTATAGTTTGATATAAAATTAGTCATATTTTGATTATATTCTCATAAAAATATAAAAAAATAATAAACAATATATATAATTAATATATTTAAAAATTAAAAATATAAATTATTTTTTAATTAAATAATTTGTTAAGAGGTTAAAATATAAGTAAATAATTAAACTACGAAATTAAAATATACACATTAACATTTTTGAGATTAAAATCATAGAAAATTTTAATGAAAAAAACCAAAACAAATGACTTTTATAAATTAAAGGGAAAAAATTTAAAATTAAATTAAATATAACATTATAAACTTAGAACAATTTGGTCAAAGTATGAGTTTTGATTTTTTTTTCTCAGATTCTAAAACAAATAATTAAATATTAGGAAAATTTTTCCTTTTTAAAAAAAATTATTTATTCCGATTTAGATTAATAAATCTTCAACATGATAATTTCTATATGTAAAGACTTTGAACAAATACTAGTAAATATTATTATTTAAAATATTAATAAAATATTTAATTTTAATAATATTCCTATTTATTAAGAATAATTTGTATTAATTAACCATTATTTTGTATTTTTAAAAATAATAATTTGTTACTGATAAATATTATTATTATTAATATTAAGAAAAAAATTATACTTATTTTATCATAATATTTAAATCATTACCTACTGCAAACGACATCTAAAAATTCAAAGGAGCAATTACTTGTTTTTTAATTTCAAATCCAAAAGTAAGTAACTTTTCATGGGAATAATCGTTTTATTAAATTTTAAGAAACCATGGCATATAAATTTATTGTACATTTTATTCAAAAAAATACTATATCGAACCCTTTCTATAAGAAATAAAATAATTATTTTAATTATCATATATATATATATATTTATTTTAAAATATATTTATTATTATTTTGTATATTCTTATTTTATTTAAAATTTATATTAATGAGGTATATATTTATTTTTATATCTTTAATTTAATCATTTAATATTATAAATATGTATTTTAACTGTCTATATTAGTACCAATAAATTATTTATTTGTTTATTATACTCCCTTAATTTTTATCAATAAGATATTTTTAATTAACTTTTGATGTTTTTATAATTAACATTTGTGGAGGGAATCAGCTACAGCTAGAGTGGATTTGAATATAATTTTTCACTGAATATAATTTTTTTATTTAAAGATAAAATTAAGTTATTTTCTACTATTTAATTAAAATTAAAATTTTACTACATTGCAAAAAAAAATTAACTTTTTCAATAAATATTTTATAATAATTATATAAACCTACATAAAATATATTAAATTGATATAAAATATATTAAATTTTAACAGTTTAACTATTGTTAAAATATTTTTTAATAAATAATTTTTAACAAATAAAAATTTATAAAAAAATCTAATTATTAAAATTGTCATTAAAAAATATTCTTTTTCATCACTACGGTAACTTACCCCACAAAACTTGACATTTGAGTTAATTAATTCATATAAAAAATTATTTTTAATTAAAAATATTACTTAAATATATCTTTGAAAAATTAACAAGATATAAAATATAACTCAAATTATCAACTTAAATCATGTTCAACGGAATATTGATCTTACAATTTTTAATAATTATTTTAATAATTTTTATGTATATTTTAAATATATATTATTTTATTTTATTATCATTTAAATAATTTTCAATTACAATAAAATATAAAAAAAAAATTAAAATAAATCCTACTAACTATCACATATTCATTATTTTTAATTTTTTTTATCTTAAATTTTTATATGTATATCATTGATGTTCGATAATCATATTATATACTAAAATATATTCATAAATGAATAATTTTTTCTTTTAAGCTTATAACATCAGGATCGCTATAATAAACTTAACTTTTTTAAAATGAATTTCATCATCCTAAATAACACCTGTATTACAGTGAGTTAAGTTTCTATAGTTTTAATTTTTTAAAATAAAGAATAGTAATAAACTTTTAACTTTTTTAGTTACATTAATGTTTAAAACTTTTATTATAATCTCCATACTCAAAATATCTAATTTAAAATAATTGATAAGATCAATCTGGAAGTTTCCTTGACCCAGATGTGGAAGTTATTATTACTGAAAAAGGAGGAACTAAAAATAATTGGTAGCGTTGTTGGTGGGTGTTGAAGGTGAAGAGCAGATGGCAGCGTCTGTGACGGTGGTTGGTCAGTGGTCACAAAAGGTACAATTCATGTGCTTCTTTTTAATACACTCTTTTTCCCATCACAATTCATGTGCTTCTTTTTAATACACTCTTTTTCCCATCATGCAAAATGAATTATGTGCGGTCCAACTTCTACTTCTGCTCACAATAACTTGCTTCTGCCTTCTTTCTGTGTGCTATATTGTACACATTTCT
Source organism: Canavalia gladiata (assembly GCA_037954105.1). NCBI lineage: Eukaryota > Viridiplantae > Streptophyta > Magnoliopsida > Fabales > Fabaceae > Canavalia > Canavalia gladiata. The sequence continues at coordinate 8,973,746 of CM075658.1, read as the reverse complement.
AGATCTCAAAAATTAATTTCCTATTAACTCTATATATTATCATCCCTGTTCTTTTCATTTTATTTTATTTAATGGATGACTTTTAAGAAAAAATTAAGAAATTAATAAAATATTAAAATTCAAAATCTTATTTATGTTTAGATTGAATTAATATTTTATTCTTTCGTGTATATATATATATATATATATATATATATATATAATGTGTGTTTGAAATATTAAAAAATAATAAAAGATCCCTATGCAATTTCAGGTATTTTAAGACAATTTCATGTGAAACACCTTAGATTACGTTTTATATATAAAAGAAATCTATTACCGAGATCACTACTACATACCTGAAGCATAGACAATTAATATATGGATTAATCCATATCAAATTTTAGATATTTAAAGTGAAAGAGATATTGTAAATTATTTTTTATATAAAATTATTGAAATAAATTATTTTATTTTTTATTTATAAGAAAAAATGGAAGTAATATTATAAACGGATTTTTAAGCAATTAATTAAGGGACAGATATAACAGTTAATTAGGAAAAATAAATAACGGTGTTTAAGAATTCATCCAACCCTCTAAATCAATCTAGAAACTAAAATTAAATAAATTATAAATTAAAAATTAAAAATAAATTCTGAAAATTTTTAAGTTGATTTAGATCAATTTTAATTCTTATGTTTAAACTAGACAAATCCAATCGAACCACGTGTATATAAAAATTATATTAATTTTTTATTCCAATTCTGTATCAATTTAAATCTAAAATAATTATATCTGATGTATTTATATTTATTTTAAAAAAATTGATATTATATTGATTTGTGGTTTGTGATATAGATCAAGTTATAATTTACGGGATTTAATACTCTAAACAAGTTATATATATATATATATATATATATATATATATATATATATATATATATATATATATATTCATTGTGGATTTTATTTTTACTAAAGTTTTGTCCCTTAAATAAGAAATTAGCCACTGAACAAATTTATGTGCTAATTTAAACTCCATTCTTAATTTTCCCTTTTAATCAAAAGAGGTCTCTGAACTCTATCAATCCCTACTACTATCTCCTCTGTTTTGGAAAAATAAAATGGAATAGCTGAATGTTATCAATTTTATTACCCATCAATTACTACACATTGGAAAGAAATTAGCAATTGCTAAAGGTGTTGCTTCTTAAATCATCAAAATGTTTATAAATTTTATGAAAACGTGAAAAAGAAATAGTAATACATGTTTTAAGAATGAAACGTAGAAAAACATCTTTTTATTTACCTGAGTACTTTAACAAAATTTGCGGCCCGCATAATATAATTTTTTTTATCACAAAATTTTAGAAAAAGGAGATGATATTTTATTTCATGGCAAGGAAAAATATCTGAATTTAAAACATGTTTAGAAAAAATTTACATTTACTTCACTCAAAAGAAGTTAATGAGGTTCTAACATGGAATTTTTTATCTAAGAAATAAAAAAAACGAGAACATGGTGAAAAAGAGATGAAAATTAAGGTATTGTTTTCAATTTAATTTTATATTTGGTTTTTATAAATTTGATATTTTAAAACAAATATATTTATTAGTTCGTTTCTAATATATCATTATTAATTTGTTAATGACGTGGTATTTTTTTATGACTGGTAATTGATACATTATAAAATATACTATTGATATCAAATAATTAAGTTGATTCTTCATTATATTTCAAATCCAATATAATATTGGAAGAATTTTACCTTCTAAAATTAATTTAAGCAGTCAAATTAATTGGTCTTTGACCCAAAATAATTATAAAATAAACAAAAGTTGTATTTCTCCCTTATAATTTCAAAACAAAAAAAATCGTGGAAGCTATCATTATATTAAAATTTTAAGAACATAAAAGCATCCAGTTAAGAGAATGAATTTTTATTATTATAAATTACTTTTATGTGTTAATGTGTGTGTAAAATAAAAAAATGTTATATATATACATAACAACATATATTTATTTATATTTAAATCTAAATTATTGTATCTATTTTTAAAAAATTATTTAAATACACATGTTTATATATAAAAATATAAAATTATGTAAAATAGCATTCTCACCTTTGAATTTGTTCCACAAACTGTTTAATGACGATGGAGACAGCTTTTATTATATATGAAAAGGTGTTATTTAATTGACAAGCATTGTGAATGGAACTTAAATCATCACTTTGTTACACATCATTATCAGTAATGATTTCACTTCACATCAACTCATCAAGGGAAAGGGTGGTGCTGACTGGTGACTGCTAAGTCAAAGTGTATATTTGGGGCTTTTTGTTTTCTCTATTATTACTTATAACTTTAGTTATGAGAAGTCAGAAGATGTTTCTGATTCTTACTTCTTATTTCAGAATTTAACTCTTTGAATTTCGCGCGAATTTGTGACCAAAGTACACCTAATTTCTTACGAATGTTCCCAGTGAAGCTGCGGAGTGCACAGACTTAATCCACGTCAGAGATACCACCGTGCGAACTGAGAAGAGAGAAAAGCATAAACATAAACCATAAAATATCTCATAGCATGAAATCGCCGGTCATTGGAGTCACAGACACATGGTTACAAGGTTTTTATTTTTTTAGTTTAAAATTATGAAAGTTTCTATAATATTTATTTATTTATATTTACTGAATTCTTAATTAAAATATTATGATGGAGGCTATGATATAACTTAATTTATAAATGTTTTAAGTTTTTTAATTTTATTATCTTGTATAATTATTGAAAGTAGTATCCGAGAAAAATATTATCGTTGTTATATGTTTATTAAATAATAATAAAATTAAAATAATGAATTAATAATTAATTAAAATATTTTATAAAGAATTGAGAATAAAAATCTAATAAAACTAAAATCCACTACCATACTATAATTAAATTTTACTTGTCTATAGTTATTATTTTAAATATTTTTATTAATTTAATTTTATAATTTCAAATTCTAAATGATAATAACTATGTTCTAAACAGATTTAATAATTAAAATAATACTTTTAAATAATTTTTGTAAAAATGATTTTAAATATTTTAAATATTTATTTTCTTCAAGGGTTCATTTTTCTGTAAATAAAACTTATAAGTAAATAATAATAAAAAAAAATAACTCTAGCGAGCTATCACCTACTTACCTATTATCATCGTGATGGTTAATGTGCCTTCTTTTAATGCTAAGCTCATACAAAATGGTTTGGAAGATAATTTTTACCTTTTATCTTTAATATTTTATTTTCATTATTTTTAATATAAAATTAAAAAATAAAATAAAATAATACTTTTATAAATAATAAATAAAAAAATATTTTTTGAAATCAAATATCATCTAAATTCTTCAGTTTACCCAATTTCAAATTTATTCATCAATTGGTTTTATTGCATATGTCGATTTTCAATCTTAATTATTCGATAATTTTTTAGATTATTCTTTATTCAGTTAATATTTTTTTAATGTCATATGATAATAATAAGTTTTAATATATTTTTTTATTAAAATTATAAAATTTCGTATGTATATGAATAAATTTTTTCCAAAAAATATTTTTAGGGGATTTAAGAGGAAAGAGACGTGGGTTTTGTTTTTTTTTTAAAATATTTTTACGTTAAATAATATTTTATATAATATAAATTTTAAATAATTTTTTTAAAATTTCCTAATTAAATTAAATTTTTATATATATTATAAATAAATATTTATATTATTTTTTACTATTTTCATTCATTCAAATAAGTAGATATTTTTATTTTTATTCATACAAATAACATATAACAATAATAGATCTAGATCTGATTGAGAATAATTTATTTTTTAAAAATTGACAATAATTATTATATATAGAGATAAATATATAAATGTTAAAATTATAAAAATTTAACATATATATATATATATAATTGAATAAATTACATTACCTATAATTGTTATCTACGTGATTTTATATTTTGAAAATATTATATCTTTAACTCATTTTCAATGTTATTAACACATATCAGTCCTCCTATATATTAATTAAAATTCGCAACGGCAGCGAAAGTGCATACATGTGGCTGTTATGTACGCAGCTGTCACAAATATTTAACGCAAACCAGCGCCTTGTTCAACCTAAATACACAGAGATTGAATTAGAAAGAACGTGAATAATGAAGCTTCCACATATAGTTACAGCGTGTAGCAGTATCTGTGAGTACCTGCCTTTCACAGTACTTTTCATCTCATGCCTCGGTATCATCGTCACACTCAACCTCCTCATCTCGCTCACTAAATGGATCTTCAAAACTTTTTTCAGATCCGAGAAGGACCTTATCAAAACCTATGGTTCATGGGCTCTGGTGACCGGAGCCACCGACGGCATCGGAAAAGCCTTCGCCTACCAGCTAGCGTTGAGAGGATTCAACCTTGTTCTCGTTAGTAGAAGCTTCAGGAAGCTTGAAACGGTTGCGGGTGAAATCAAAGCGAAACATCCTGGTGTACACGTCAAGATCGTTCAAGTTGACTTCGGCGGGGACTTCTCGGAGAGTCTCCGGCGAGTAGAAGAGGTGAGTGAGGATTTGGAGATTGGGGTTTTGATCAATAACGTGGGGATCACGTATCCCGGGGCAATGCTTTTTGATGAGGTGGAAGAGAAGGTGTGGATGAATATTGTTAGAGTTAACATCGAAGGAACCACAAGAGTAACTAAAGGTGTTTTGCGTGGGATGCTAAGAAGGAAAAAGGGTGCGGTTGTTAATATTGGTTCCGGCGCTGCTGTGGTTGTGCCTTCGCATCCTCTCTTCACCGTCTATGCTGCTACAAAGGCGTAAGATTTTTTTTATCTATTATATTCAATTCATAAAACAGTCAATATCTATTCTTTTTATTTTAAACTTTGACCATAACTATAAAATACAATTTTATTTCACATTATATATTTTTAAATAATTTAAATAGGATATAATAAAACAATGTTTTATTATTTTATAATATCTTATCTAAATATTTAAATATTTGAATGAAATAAGACTGTAATTTTATATTAATTAATAAAGGAAAAACATTTTCTTATATAAAAGCTAGCCGTATTCCTCATGCGTTGAATGACTATATAAAAAGACAGGTTGTTAAAAAAATTCCATTTTTTTTTTGAAATTTTTATTTACAAATTTGATTGATTAAAATTTTATTTTTTAATTATAAAATTTTTATAAAGCAAATCTGAAATACATGAAATACCGTAAGTAAAATAATTACTAACAAGACTAAAATTGAAAATTTTATGAAAAAATTAAAAAGGTAGTGTAAAATAAAATATAAAAGGATGATAAAAGCCATTCTTTTCTTAAAAAATTATTTGATCATCCCAGTGCCAATTTTAAAAATGTGATGATTCAAACTCAAGATAAAAATAAATCAACTTTCAAAAAAAATATTTTTTAAATCATCATCTACAATTTTTGTAGCTTACCTTTATAAATTTTTAAGAATAATTATCTCAAACAAAGTCAAGTGGAAATTTAATTTTATTATTATTAAAGTTTAATTATACATTAATTCCAGAAAATTTTCCTTTGTATAGTAATAATTGATGCTAATTTTACACCACAATACGCGTATTAAATTTACGTAAATATTAATAAAAATAATTGATGTTAATGTATATAATAATAATATCAATAAAAAATTATTTTCAAAAAAATAATAAATTGATAGTATTATTATTCTATGCAAATAATATTAAAGTAGTTACAATAAAATATTTTATAAAAAATGTTTTGAATTTTAAATTTATTATTATTATAAATAATATAACATCATTTATTAATATATAATTTATCGTATGATAATGTAGAAATATGTTATCATGTAACGTAAATGAATAATGATGATGATGATTTCATCATCATAATAAAAAATAGGTTAATTTATTAAATTTAAATTTTATTAAAATAATTTTTAATTTTTAATTTAACATAATAAAGTTTTAAAAAATTTAATTCAACCTACTTAATAAATCATGTCAACTTATTCTTGTCCCACCTGAATGGGATTCTTAAACGCTTCCTCCACGTTTGGTTGGTAGTTATACGTTGAATTCTGACCATCTTTCAATTTTACAGAAAATATTTTAAAAGTGTGATTTTTTCACAATAACTCATTTTCTGTATAATGTCTCACCTGGATAATCCAACGATGGAAACATGCAGTTACGTGGATCAGCTATCGAGATCTCTATACGTGGAGTATGGCCAGTATGGAATCCACGTGCAGTGTCAGGTAGTTAGTTACAATGTTTTGCTGTTGCAATTAAAGGTTAAAGCCCATTCCACACAGTACATTCTACTCTCTTCGTTTGTTTTTATATGCAGAGAAAAGAAAATTTAATTAATAGGGTTATTTTTAAAAAAAATTATTGATTTTAATTAATATTTAATTTTTATAATTAATAATAAATATAACATATACGTGAAAAAAATAATTATATATTCTCTTTAAAATTAAGCTAAACATGTAAATAAAAATAATTTATTACTTTTTTAAAATAAATAAAACTAAAAATATATTTTGTTAATGTTTTTATTTTCGGCATTTTTGGAGATCATAAAACTTAGAAAGCCAAGTGAATGGGATGGTATAGCCATGAAAAAGTTTGTTCATATACTTATCGAATTCATACATTTTATACTTACAAAATATTTTTTAGTAGTTACACGGTGGATTATTATAAAAAAAGTATGGTTAATTATTTAATATAAATAATAAAATAAATATAATTATTAATTAATTATTTACACAATTATTTAATTATTTATGTACTTATTATCAGTATGATTAACAACGTAACGAAAATTGATTAACTAATTAATAACTATGATTAATTAATTACTAACATGATTATTATTGTTACACATGGACATGCTAATAACAGCCGAATGCAAGTTTCATTCCTCACCATCTTCGTTGGGTTAGAAACTCAATCCTCATTCCTGTTGTCAAGCGGGGTGAAGGAAACCTTTCCTTGTCTTATTTTTTTTATATTTATATTTTAATTTTTTTATAAGTTATTAAATTATTTTTTTAAAATTTATATTATTTTTATAATTCTAATAATTTTATATAAAAAAAAATATTTTAATAATTTAAGAAACGAATATTAATATTGCCAATTTTACTTCCACCCTCACTTTTAATAATTTTAATATTTTTTACATCTCTATTTGCATCTTATGCCGATGTGCATTGAATTATTTTTCGTTGTAATTATTATCTTTACATTGTTTTATTTATTGAAAGATTGGCGTTTTCTTTTACTTTTTTTTTTCTGTTAGGTAATTTGATATTTTGAATACATATAGTTAAATAATTTAATTATATATTTATTTAAAATATATTACATAAAAATAATATTATAAGTTTAATTATAAAACTTATTAAATTAAAATTTGATTATAAAATTATACAACAAAATTATTAAAATTAATTATAAATAATTTATTAAAATTAAAATTTTTTGTCATAAACTCTTCCAAACATCCTATTTATACGGGACATAAAATAAAATTTATGTGAAACGTTATTATGTGATATTCAGATTAAGTTTTTTTAATAATTTTAAAAGAGTTTTTATTTTCTAATTTCAGAACAAGAATATATTTATATATATAATATTTAAAATCACCCAAACAGACTACCCAGCCCATCATACACATATCAGTTAGCGAAAGATATTGTAACTTAACCAAATGTGTCATGCGACCACATTATAAGCTCAAAAGATGAGTTTTAACATACATAGTATATCAACCAAACATGTTTACTATTAGAAATATTAAATGCATTATGCATGTACTTATGACTCCTGTATTGTGATTCCTTTCATATGATTAACTCTCCTTTTATTTGGGTAAATTTAGTATGATTAATATTTGAATATGGATATATGGTATGGAGGGATGAGTCATGTATTATGATTAATTAACTGTCCTTTTTGGGGTTAAGTATAGTATGATTAATATTTAATACCGATGATGAAGGTGCCACTGTACGTTGCAACGAATATGGTATCAAGGGTAGCATGTATTGAGAGAGATTCTTTATTCATACCAACACCGGAGGCTTATGCAAGGGCTGCAATTAATAAAATTGGGTACGAAGCAAGGTGCACACCTTATTGGGCTCACTCAATTCAATGGTGCTTTGCACGCTTAATCCCCGACCCACTACTTGATGCTTGGCGCTTGTCCATTGGTATGCGCCGCAGGAACCATCAAATCATCTCCAAGCCTTCTGCATCTTATGAAGGAAAGTCTTACGGTCAACAAAATTATTAAGTTACTTTGTTTTTGTTCAAGAGAGGTCAGATAGATTCTTGATCTTACCAGAATTCTTTAAATAAATAATTACGTTTTTTAAAAATATAATTAATTGAAATAAAATTTAAAATTATCAATATAAAATAACTTATAAATCTATTTATGAGTTTTACTAAAATAAAAAATTACTTAAATTATAAAAATTAATATATATAACTCACATAAACAGTAAGTTGCAAGGGAGAGCGAAGCAAGGACAATTTTCGTCACTATTATTGGAAATCGTTTATCACTTGATTTTTTTTTATCTGTACGAGTTGTTAGAATAAAATAATATATTAAATTTGTTAGTAATATTTCGATATGTGATGGTATCTTAACTGTTTGGTTTTTTTTTTCTTTTTTTTTTTCGGTGGGAAAGATGGCAAGCAACTATAAAGACAGTTATTTAAATTTAAGAAATTATTACATTTTTATTGAAATACCATTAATTATAGTAAGAGTATAATTTTTAATAAAAATTATTTTTTATTGTATATGTTTAAACATTTATTAAAAAATGATATAAATATTACAAATCTTAATTTGAGTATGTACACACTCTTGAATCTCATTTTAGAGGACTTGCAAATTTCCAATTTATATATTCATTTTGAAATTAAATTCCTTCGAGGACGTTGTCTGATTTTGCACGAAGCTCTGGGAAAGCAATATTAATAATCTTTTATAATATAAAGTTGAATATTTATATTTTTATTAAGAAGGATTTTTTTACAACTTTTAATACTTATAACTAAAAAACTTTCTTTTCTTTATATTAATGCGTGACTTCATAATTATTTAATATATTATTTATATTTTTAAAAATCTTTAAATTATTTATTTTTAAAAATTTTCTTTTACATTAGGATTCATTTATTTCTTTCAAATTTCAGTTTAGTTATTTCAAGATTTCAATTTTATACTAAAATACAATTTTTACTTCAAATCTAAAATAATGGTACTAGTTATCAAATAGCTCAAAATGTGTGCCCAATAGATGTTAGTGTTCTTTGTTTTTCCTTTCCGTTTCTTTTTCACTGAACCCAAAAAGTAAATCATTGCAAGCTAACCATAATGGTTCTTTGCAAGGGTGGTGACATAGAATTTAAGTACTTGAGTACAATTTTTTTTTTTCACATAATGACAGGTTTAAGATTCTTCTGTCAGTTTGTGTTGCATATACCATAAATGAAGGAGAATATTTTTAGTTTTGAATTTTTTTTAAAAATAAAATATATTTTAGAAAAAATAAAGGAAATTAATAAAAAATAAAATAATATATAGAAGAACATAAATAATAAAAATTAAAATAACTCAAAACAGTTTAAAATTAGTTTTAGTTTTAAAAATAAAAAGATATATATTTTAAAATAATTTTCAAGAATTATATTTATCAAACAAATTATTTGTTTTTTTAATTTTCAAAAGCACAAAACTGCTTTCAAAATACGGCACAAACAAGGATTTACTTACACAAATTATTCATAAACCTGCCGCCTATCCAAAAATTTTTAATTTATATATTTTAATTATTATATATTAATAATTTTTTAAAATTATTACATAAAACTTTATACTTATGTTAATGTTATTTATTTTAAAATATACGCTATAAAATATACTTTAGCTTTAACCTAATTTTTTTTAATTTTATAATATAATTATACATAAAATGAATATATAATTCTTCCAAACTTGTCTGATATATTATCAAATTTAAATAATTAAAACTATGAAAATTATTAAACCTGCCTGATCGTAATGGCAATGTACTGGTGCCCTATATATTAGTGTAAATTGTTAGATCTATTTTTTTGGCATATACAAAATTTTTACTAATTAAGGCAATTGGAGCTCAATATGCATCGGTACAGCGTATTCACAATTAATAGTAATATTATTCCGATACTAATTATCAAGATTTGGAAAGTGCGTGGAGCATAGAAATTACATTCAATGGCGGCGTGTGGGAATAGAAGGAATGTAAAAAAGTTGAAAAATGAGATTATAATTGGAAGTCCGTGTGAGGCAGGTAGCATAACAATTGCAACAAAAAAGAAACCAAGGGGTTGGGAATAGAACAAAGAAAGTAAAGAAAAAAAATAGAAGTGCAGAACAGAGAAGAGAAGTGGATATAGAATTAGATACAAGTGACAAGAGTATGAGATCCCACACCAAAAAGAGGGTATTTTATATATAAGAAAATTACTGGGATCTCATCCTGTTGAGTTGGTTGAGAGCAGGTTGCAAAATGTTGTAGAGCACCCAAAGAATAGCGGGTGCAACCACAAACAGAAGAAGCTGTCCCCTGTTGTCACTTGCAGCTTCAGCAATCACACCAATTTCACCGGCTGAAGCATCTGGTGCTGACACCAATCCTGAAGCTAGCAACCCTCCTAAACCCAACCCAATTATCACCCCTTTGCTGCTTCGCATGCGGTTCAGTTGGTTGAGTGCTGGCTGCAGAATGTTGAACAGAACCCAACCTATGGCTGGAATTATGGGTAACAACAGTGCTAGCCCACGGTTATCGCCTTCTGCTATCTCAGCTATTTGCTGTGCTGCAAAAGCCGCGTCACAGCTTGCAAATGATGAGAAAATGGCTCCTGCGATTGCCGATCCTGCTATGCAGGTGGAAACTTTGGTGTTTTCAATTGATTTTGTTATGGCCATGCCCTTTGGGAGGTTCTGAAGGGAAATAAGTGAAACGGGTTTTTTTGATGTTACCACCTTGGTGGGGTTTGAGAACTTTGGTGACCCAGTGTTTAGGCACTTTGCGTTGATCATGGTCATTGCGGATATTGTTGATGCCATTGGTGAAGCTTTGTGATGTGGTTTTGAGAATGGTGGCACAGGCACAAGAGTATTTTGCTGCAGGGGAGGAATGAAGAAAGTGGCTCTGATTGGGATATATTTGGTGAAGCCACGTCGGAGAAATGACCTCCAATAGGATTGTGGCTTCTAGATTCTTCTCTTATCCCAACAGTGCTTGGATGACATTTGGACCTCATATTCTTCCCTTTCTTATCACTTGTGTTTTGGTGCAATGGATTGTGTTTGGTGCCATATTAATCAAGTCAAAAAGAAAATAGAGAAAACACTCTCAACATTTTTTGGGGTCTAAATCACGTGGTGTCAAAAAACTACTTGGGGTCCTTGGCCCAAATGAATCGGGCTTCCTTTTCATCTAAAGCCCCATTCTAAGTAATATTCTGAGTTTGTTTTGAAATAAACAGTTAAGAAATTTTATCCATTTAATTCAAAACTTTCTTATAGTGGGCTTGTAAGCTGTAATGGTTAAGAATGTTTGAGAGATTCTCAAAAGATCATTATCCTTCATTAAGGAATCATAATGATCCTACTGCTACAATTAAAAGAATAACCTATCCTGATCATTAAATACCGTATTATGTTCTTCCAATAACAATTTTCTAACCTTAATTCTAAATTTTGCTCACACCCTTGATAATTTAGGCATTCAAATATTTTGCAGTATCTCTATCCTATCAACATCATTGATTAAAGGATGAAGACTTTATATTCTTTATATGAACTCACTATATCCTTCAGTAATTTTTGTACTTATTCTTCTACTATTTTATCTAGTAAGTATTAAATGCAAAAGTTCACGTATTTATTGTATAAAAATATTTAACATTTTTCCGTTTAGTAATTAAAAGAATTTGCTAAAACAAAAAAATGAGAAGATTTAGAATTATTTTGTATATTTACTATTTCACGAGGCATGTCATAAAGTGCACTGCTGATATTCCTTAAATCAATCAAAGTTTTAAGAGGATGATATGTATTGATAGCATTTAATTCATTGTTTTGAAAGGATGATTGCAAATGTTTGTTGGTTTGGTGTTAGTACATAAGGATGGATTGTAGCAGCTGTTGGACTGGGCCCGACATTTATTCTTTGGAAACCATAACATAAATTTCGGTGCTCTTCCACAGCACATGCAAACTCTGCCTTTTACCCCTTGCAATTATGTATAGACACCCATCCTATTATAATAATTTACGGTATTTGTATGAATTTGGATATTCTTGTATGCGTTCATTCTTTACATCTGTTTTTAAATCATTGAATAATAATTCAACTTTATTAACCGTTAAATTTAATATTTATAATAAAAATTGCGAAATAAAATTGAAAAAATACACACACACATCCAATTCAATGTTTGCATGAGTATGAATGGGCTCATGTTGTAAATCAGATGCAAGAGGGGAATTCTTTTATTTCTGTGCAAGCCCTTGGCCATAAAACAAGATTGCTTTATCCCTCATTTTTTTACTGTTGATTTTTTTTCTTTTTTAAATCTTTTTCATAATTTTAGTCACAAAGGGTATTGATATTTACTTTTATTTTTAAATTTTTTATTAAATGATGATATTATTTAGATAAATATACAGTTTAATTTTATATTCTACATATTTTTTGTTTTTAAAAGTTTTAATATAAATAATTATATTAATTTAATCATATTTTAATTTTTGTGTAAATAATATATAACTAAAATACAAATAAATGAATATATTTTAAAATATATATAAATTAACATATTTAAAATTAAATAATCTTTTAAAAAAATTAAATAAATGAACAAATTTAAAAATAAAATTATGCACATACATATTTTTATAATTTAGATTATAAACTTTTAAAAATAAAAAATTAAAATCAATAATTTTTTAAAATTAAAATCAAAATTATAAACATTAAAATCAAAATTAAATATAAAATAAAGAGCTAACTACTTGAATCAGTTAACAAAATTTAACCAATGATCATCGATCATATCCTAACGATAAAAATTGAGTTAATTCTAATTTAAAAGGATTAATTTAATGACGATTTTAAAAAATAAGCAGTGATAATTTTAAATTTTATCAATTTTTTTTATAACGAACCTATATTTGTATTTATATAAAATTATTCATCAAAAATCTTTTAGTAATCGGTGTAATTTCTAAAATTTAATATATTTTATATTAATTAAATATATTTTATATTAATTTAAAAAATATACATAGAAAAAAAACATTATTTATCAAATATATTAAGGTTTGATTAAATTTCCCTATTTTTTTTAATAATTTTTAGTTATTAAATTAAAAATATTAAACATATTTATATTTATAAATTAATGAATATATATATATATATTTATTTAATACATATTTTATAAAGTAGTAAAAAATATTAAAAATATATAATAAAACTTGTTTGATATATATAATATGATTAGGAATACTAATTAAGATTTCTTTGGAATGATTTGCTCGAGTTTTGGCTTGGGTGCAGAAATCAACCTAAAAGAAAATTTCTTGTTTTTTCTTGTGTTAAACTTATAAATACTTGGGAGAAATAATCAGAGGACAACTCTGCTTAATATATACGGAAATAATTTGCTTAGTATGAGAGCAAGCCATGTCATAGAATCTTGCTTTAGATTTCATTGGTGCATGGTGTAAAGTTACTCTATCAACATTCCCATGGAAGAAAGTTATGGCAGAGATTTGGCTGTTTTAAAAATTAAAAATTAAAAATTAAAATATGATTTGTTAATTTTTTTTAAGTGTGATATGATTTTTTCGTATTACCCTGCTTAACGAGTTTGACCTACTATTCTCTTATAAAGTAAATATAATTAAACAAAAAAATTATATACTATTTATCTTAAAATATAAAAATATTTAATTTTTTATTTAATAATTAAGAGATTTTTTGAAATAAAAGAAAAAATTTAGATTTAGATTTTATTTGATTACAATTATAAAAACAATTTTATTTTTAAAAATAATTTATCATAATAATTAGAATTTTCTTTTCAGATTATGGGTTTTTTAAAAAAGCTTAAAGAAACAATTAAAAAAAGTTGAAAAGTGAATTTGTTTTCTTATTGATTAGTTAGTTCAATGCACTTAAATTTGTTTTTGTCAAGTTACAGTAATTGGTTCAATAAAAAATAAGTATATATATATACATTTATGACCTAAAATCGTTAAAGTAAATGCATTGATTTAATGGAGTAAGGTCTTGAAAATAATTGTAAAATATATTTATAAAAATTTTAAATTTAAATAATTAGAGCGAGGTGAAACTTTTTAAAAGAAAAAGTTAAGATTTTTTTATCATTAGTTTAAAGTTAGTTAACTCTGTATGATGTTTTAATTATTATTTTAACGTTTAACAAAACTCTTAATTATAGAGGAGTTAAATTAAAAATTTTATTTTAAATTTTGAAAATTTAGAATATATATATATATATAATAAGAAAATTAAGTTATTTTAAAAATGAAAGTTAAATTAATAAAAATTAATTATTTATAAAATTTATTAAATAAAATAATTTTAACTAAAATTATTCTAAATAAACATGTTTCATAATTTGTCATATTAAATATAAGGTGTATGTTCTGGTACCCTTGTAAATCTGGAGTACCAACCTCTTCCTCATAAAGGATCAGTGAAGAGTTGACATGTGTCCAATATGATTGTTCACATTTAATATGGTCATACATAATATACTTTAATGAAAACTTTGCATTAAGGTCAAAAATTTTCTACATTTTGTTAAAACGTCATTATTTTAAAATACTTTATTTATAATTTTAAAAAAGTCATTTTCATTTTAAGTATTTTATTTTATTATTTTTTATTTAACCTTACATCTCATCCTCATAAAAAAAATTTAAAATTATTTAGGTCATAATTTTTTTTCATAAATTTGTTTATATCATTAAAATTTATTATTTTTATAATAACTATTTCAAAAATCATCCTTATCATACATCTTAATTGATTAATATTGTAAATATTATATTAACATTTTATCAAAATTTAACTTTTAATAACATATTTAAATATTTTATATCAATAAAATTATTTATTATATGAGAAATACTAATAATATATTTTTAAAATATATTTTTACACAATTAATTAATTTTTAAAAATTAAAATACTGATTACATAATTGATTAATTTAAAAAATATATTAATTTTTAAAAATTAACAAACTTTATTTATGATTTTAAAAAAATTATTTTTATTTTGACGTATTTTATTTTATTATTTTTTACTTAACCTTGATTTACACCTGAAGATAATAAAAAAGTCTTAAAAAAAATTATTTAGGTCATGGCTTTTTTTAGAAAATTTATTTATATTAGTAAAATTTATTATTTTTATAATAACTATTTCAAAAATCATCCTCATCATAAATTTTTGTTGATTAATAATGTAAATATTTATATTAACAATTTATCAAAATCTAATTTTTAATATCATATTTTAATATTTTATATTAATAAAATTATTTATTATATGAGAAATACTAATAATATATTTTTACATAATTGATTAATTTTTAAAAATTAAAATACTCATTCCATAATTGATTAATTTAAAAAATATATTAATTTTTAAAAATTAACAAGCTTTATTTATAATTTTAAAAAAAATTATTTTTATTTAACGTATTTTATTGTATTATTTTTTATTTAACCTTGATCTACATCTGAACATGGTAAAAAAAAATTTAAATTTTTTTTAAGTCATAACTTGTTTTAAAAAACTTATTTACATCATTAAAATTTATTACTTTTATAATAAAATATTTTAAAAATTATTCTCGTCATAAATCTTAATAAAAATTATTTTTATAATAAAATATTTTAAAAGATATAAGTAAGAATAATTCTTTTAAAAAAATAAAATAAATTTTTAATTTATATTTAATTAATAACATCCAATATTATGTTAGATTAACCTTTAATAAATTTTAAAATATTAACATAAATATTATAATTTTATTTTTATAGGATGATGTATTATATTAACAATTATAGAAATGTTAATAATGATTTTTTATTGTTAAATTTTAAAAATTAATATATTTTTAAATTAATTAATTATAAAATGAGTATTTTAATTTTTAAAAATTAATCAATTATATAAAAATATATTATTAGTATTTTTCATATAATAAATAATTTTATTAATATAAAATAGTAAAATATGATATTAAAAGTTAGATTTTGATAAATTGTTAATATAAATATTTATATTATTAATCAATTAAAATTTACAATGAAGATGATTTTTAAAATAATTATCATGATCTAAACAAATTTTTTAAGAATTTTTCTAAACAAATTTTTTAAATTTTTTTTTATCATGTCCAGGTGTAAATCAAAGTTAAATAAAAATAATCTTTTTAAAATCATAAATAAAGTGATGTAGATGAGGGACGTTTTAATAAAATGTAGAAAATTCTTGATCTTACTTGAAAAGTTTTTATTAAAAATATGTTATGTATGACCACATTAAATGTCTACAACCATATTCGATATATGTTAACTTTTCATTGATCCTTTATAAAAAGGGTTTGGTACCCCAGATTTACAAGGATACCGAAGTACACACCTAAATATAATAATGTAATATTCAATTTCAGTGCATCATCAAACTATTAATTACTAGCACTCTATCATATTTGATATAGGGAAGCTAGCTAATTAATTAATTAATGAAATCATCATAATTAAAAAGTGTTGCTTACTGTCCTATACATGTGAAGCACGAGATTTCAATCATTCTTCATTTTTTTCCTTACCTAGACTTCTAACAAATTGACGCACAATTGTCATCTTTCCCATGGAAATTAAATAAAGAAGTGTCGTTGTATAGATATAATTTGGTATGAAGTATTTCCATTGCAGCAGAGAAATTAAGAACCCTTGAATATTACATTTTATTTACAAATGGGCGGTAAGTAATTTGAATTAACCTGTACTAGCTAACATTTATAATATACATATATATGTCAAATACTTTTTTTATATAATAAAATTTGCATCTACAACTTCAATGAATTATCCTAATTTTTCATCACTATAATTAACCGTAGTTGCTTTTATATGCCAAATATTTTGATATAGCCCGAGTTAACTATTGATTTCAAGCTTCACCATTTTATTACTGTCGTTACATATATACGCCATGTTCTCAATTTCATGCGTTAAAAAACTGGCTTATTTTACCTGCATTTAATTTGAACGACATAGTTGGAAAAAGGGCTTATGAAACGAAAGGACAGGGAGATGCATGATGTCAGGGTCTCGAGATATATAAATAGGTTATTTCTTTTTCGTACAAAAATCATGGCTTTCAACGAGAGCGTGTCTCCCCCACAACTTACATACCAAAGTTTATGTTTCCTCCTATGAATAACATCTGAAGACAAACGAAAGGTGCAGGAAGGGCTTATTCGCCATTAGGTCCACCTTGTCCTTTATTATGTTTACTACCTAATTAAGTTACCAATTAACTATACATTGAAACTGCAGAATCTACAAAAATTCAAGGGAAAAGAAAATAGCGAATAAATATCAATCATTTTATATTTTACATTAAAATGTAAGAATTCTATATAAATCTCAACAACCTGAACTAAGATCAGAGCAAAACCAAAAATAAATTGCTAGAAAAGGATATTTTGTTGAAATTTGCATGTATATTGATTATTTTTGGTGAAGAAGTTAAGCATGTGTCTCAGTTTAAATTGAACTAAAGTCTGACTAATTAATGAAATCATCGTCATTTAAAAAATTAATATAGATTATATTTTAATTTGTTTTTATTGTTATTAATTAACTTTATATTTTTAATTAATTATTTTTTAAATTTTATCACTATTACAAATTATATTTTTTTCGATATATATTAAATGTAACACTTTTTAAAAATATTACTAAAATTAATAGGTAATATTTTATTTTATATATTTTTATATATTTTAAATATTATTAATATTATTTTACGATATAAATTTTTTAAAATGTTACTAAAATTAATAGATAATATTTTTTATATTTTTTAACATTTTTTAAAATATTGTAAAAAATTAATATGACCTAGTGTATAGAAATAATTAAACTATACATGATATGTAGAGAGACACACGCACACATACATGGAAGTTTATTTTATAAAAATCCTATATGTAAATTTAATCTGATGATTTATACCTATTTAATTTACTTGATTGTACTGTGCTATCAATATTAATAAAAGAAAAATAGAAAATCATTAATTTACTGTTCGAAAGGTTAGTATAATTATATTATTTTTAAAAAAATTTATCATTAAATTAGTTTATTAAATTTTTTTCGCTGTTTTAATCTTTTATACGAATTAATATAGTTATTTCATATCTTTGAAATGATAATTGGTAACCAACTTTTATAAGATCAATTGAGCTAGGAACCGACATTTCTTGAATTTTATTCTATAAAATATAAGAAAAAAGAAAAATAAAAAATATTTGTAATTAACTTCTAAGACAATGGATTTGTAAATATAATTTAATTCCATTTAAATATTCATAGTTTTGAAATAGTGACAAAAATAGAAATTACTTTTACCTTTTCAACTTTTAATTTTCAGCTACTTTATTAATTAATTTTTCAAACACATTAGTTAAATATTTATAAAAAACTTATAAAAAATCATTAATAATAATTTAAATATTTGTCCCGATTGAAATTGCCAAAAATGGCACATCATATTTCATTTTTTTTAAATTCAATAGAAATTATTGTGATAGTTTTAACAAAAAAATCTATAACTTTTTATATCACTTAACATATAATTGATTTAAAATCTTAGAATTTTTCATTGTTTACAATGAGAAATGATGTAAATGATAATTTTTATATTGGTTTAATAATCAATATAAAAATATATATTTTATATTAATTAATTTTAGATTAATTTTATTATCATTATCAAAAATTAATTACAAATTTTGTAAAAGATATTTTTTCACAAAAATCTAGCCCTCTTCACTAGAGTAAAAATTATCTTATCAATCTTTTTTACCATACTTTGAATAATTTTTTTAATATATTTAAACTATTTTAGTTGAATTTATATATTTTCTTCTTGTTAAATGTCACACCAATAAATTTTCGTTCAGAAGAATTTTATATCCTATCTTATTTAATATGAATACACATCCATATTAATATTTTTCATTTTCTTTCTTATTTTATCACTTTAAAGTCCAATCACAACTAATAAGATAACAGTTTATAACACTTTATTTTAAGTATGATGGGTATTTTGTAATCATCAATAGCATTCAATGTTATTTTTTCCCTTTAACCAGCTAGCTAGCTTATATTTTATCTGTGATATTTTTTATTAATTTTTACATCCTTTTTCTAGATTTTAACTTTTTATTTTTTTAAATAAAAATAAAAACTTACTAAATAACCCACTATATATGATCAACTTAGTAGTAGAAGATATTCACGAATTTGATTTCTGTAAAAAAAATCATCCAAACATAGAAATAATATGCAATTTGGCTTTAATATAATATCAAAATTAAACTGATCCAAACCCATATTATAATTTACGATTTGATTTGTTCGATTCTTATATATTTTTAATTTAGATTGAAGAGGAGATAATTTGATATGACCGAAAAATTGAATATCTTTGTTAAAAGCATAAATCATATATATATATTGTTGAAAAACATTGGATGGCGAAACTGTAAAAAATAATGGATAAAGTTTGATTATACTTAAAAATGATCTTTAATGGAAGATGTCGGAGACTAAGATTCACCGAGACAAGTAATTGGTCCAAATCATACTATGTCTCTAAATTTGGTGCAGACTGCAGAGCATAAAACACACAACCTTAATTCCTTCTTTCAGGCTAAATCATATGCTCAGAATTTTGTATGAAAATTTTTAACTTTTTAATTATGATTTTAAAATTTAATTTGGATATATATTGTTATAAAGATCTATAAACTGATACTTAATTAAAAATATGTTAAATATAATTTTTAAGATAATTATTATAATTTTTTAATAACAGAAAATTTTATAATTAAATAATATTATTAAAAATTTACATTAAAACTAAGTTTCAATTAAATTATTAACGTTAATTGTAAATTTACATTTTTTTCAATTCATTTCTTCAAACTTTATATTTTATAAAATTAATGTGTGTAAAAGTAATAATTTTAAGGAGTTAGTTATCATAAAAGTTAACACCCCACGATTCTAAGGAGTACATTATAATTTTTAAAATACTTATAATAAAATATAAAATTATTAAATAGTATATGATAATTTATAATTAAATGATATTTTAATTTTTTATGTAAGTAAATTCTAATTAAATTCTTAATTTGAAGTGTTAATATACATTTTTCAAAACTTTTTCTTTATAAAAATAATGTGTGAAAAAATAAGGGATTTAAGGAGTAAGTCCATAATATTACTAGGTGTTTTAAAATTTTAAAAATAAATTCAACTGAATACTCTATTAAATAAAAAAAATACATGCAATATGAATAATAATTTTTGTTAGAGTTAAGTAAAATCATATGTTAAAATTTTTAAGTTAAAATTAAATGTTTTAATTTTAATACATTTTTAGCATCAAGATTAAACTATCGATCAATTAAAAATGATCATAGATATAATTTTTTAGGTAATTATTATAAAAATTAAAATTTTAATTATATGTATATACAACATTTTTACACTAATATTATATTTTAATAAATTCTAAATGGAGTTGTAAGAAAAAAAGTTAATAGAAATTTTTTAATGTGTTTTTTAAAAATATGATATGGTATGAATTTATTGTTATTTAGATCTTGATGATGTAGGACTTAGGGAAACAGGGATACTTACGAAGATATTTTAATATCCAGCTTAACAAACTGGATGCATGGTTGCAAGTAAAGTATGAGGATGACAAGAGAGTGAGAAATT
The DNA here is from genome assembly GCA_037954105.1 of Canavalia gladiata. Taxonomy (NCBI): domain Eukaryota; kingdom Viridiplantae; phylum Streptophyta; class Magnoliopsida; order Fabales; family Fabaceae; genus Canavalia; species Canavalia gladiata. The sequence continues at coordinate 8,952,554 of CM075658.1, read as the reverse complement.
GGATGATCCTGCTTGTTGGATTCTCCCCATTATATAGAGCGGAATACTGATCAAGAAAGTTAGAATGCTTATTAGTGAGTATAGGGAAAGTTGTCTCTTCACATAAGAAAGTTGGATTTAGATTCATTTATGTTATTGAGTAATATAATATGATTATATTAGAAAGAAAGATACAGTTTTTTTTTAACAAATTTAAAAAAATCTTATAAAAAATTATTAAAAAGAGAGTAGATGATTTAATAGAGAATCTTATCAAAAATTATTTTGAAGCAAATGAGCATCGAGCTCATTTATGATTACAAACATTTAAGTTTCTATTGATGAAAACAAAAGATATATCATGAATCTTATTAATTAAGATTTTGAAGTCCTAAATAATTTTCATCAAACTTGGACTATTCTTCATATCTTTTTGGACTAGTCCTAGTTATATACTAAACAAAGACCTCATCTCATCACAAGACATCCAACAATGGCTGCATCTAATTTTACTATTTATTTTTAATCACAACTCTAATACCAGTTTCTCTTTTTCCAATTCAACCAACATCTAAGTTGAGAAATAGAATTTTATCCATGTTTAAATTGTGAATTCGGCTAATATCATTCACCAAATGAGAATTTTCAGCTAATGATCTAATGCAGTTATTTATCTAGAATATCTATTAAAACAAATATTATTATGATGCTTTCATATAGTTTACTAGGATTGATCTAATAATAAAGGATTATAAATTAAAATAATTTATATCTAATCTTAAATTTAAAATGAATTATTTTTTTATTATATAAAAATATATATATATAAAATATGAGAATTATTTTTTTTATTATAAAAATATATGAAAAAAATGTGAAAATAAGAATTAAAGTTGTTATATATGTGTGGTATGAATAAATTTTTAAAATATGAGTATATAAATCAATAGTATAATATCATACACGAACTCAACTCATTGTTATAATAATTTTTTAGTTATATCATGTGAAATAAATTTAAATATAAAAAATTAATAGATGATTGATAAAAATATTTATCTTTATATCTCGAATTATAAGTTTTATTCTTATTCTTATTTAGTCGCGTGACTTCTTTTATATTATATATTTTTAATTTTATTTCTAATAGCCAAGTTATCCGTGCACCGATTGGAATCTTTTTGAATTTTAACAAATTTTAAACAATTTTAAAATAATTAATATTTGTAATTAGTAATAAACATTATCATAATAATTTAATATTATTATAAGATATTTAATCTAAATTAAAAAATTAATCTGGATATAAATGTTACAGGATAATTAATTTAAATTTTTAAAAAATATAATCATGTTCAATTAAAGTGTGGAACATTTAAGCTACTATACATAAATTTAAAATTTTATTGTTTTGATTATAGTACTAAGAATGTAAAATTTTTAAATTTAAATTTGAAGATAAAAATAAAAATTAGTTTACATATAAAAATTATTCTAAATGCATTTACATTCTAAATTTTAAGGTTAATATGATAATTTTTTATAAAGAGGATGATATGATTATAAATATGATAAAAGTAGATATAATATATTTTTAATATATATAAAAATTATTATTTTTTAAAATAATAACAATTTAAAAAATCAAATATAAAAAAAATAGTAGAGTTCACAAGCACTTCACTTCTCAAAATAATGATTCTAATTTATATAATAGAGGTTGATTTTTATTTCTTTCAAGTATAAATTATTTTTATATTTAAATATTTATAAATTCTAATAATTTTAAATATATATTTATAAATAAATTAAATATTAAGATTATTTTAATATTAATAAATTTAAATTTAAATTTTATATATGATTTGAAATTTAAAGATGGTGTATTATAATTCTTAGCTTTAATTTTTTCTCTATTTTTATTAAAAATATAAATTTTTTTAGTAATAATAAATATTTATTATTTTATTAATTCAGCTCCATTTATACATTTTATATAAATTAAAAAATCATTTTAATTCATGAGCAATATAGTAATTAATATTAATAAATTTAATTTAATTTTAATTTTAAGCTTTTTATATGATTTTGAAATTTAAAGACATCTTAAAGATTGTGTATTATAATTTAATAAATTTTTAATTCTAATTTAATTTTAATTTTTTATCTATTTTATTAAAATATAATAATTGTTATTAATAATAAATATTCATTATTTTATTAATTTTGTTCCATTTATAAATTTTATTTAAATTAAAAAAAATCCTTGTAATGCATGAGCAATATATTAGTTAATATAAAGGATACTAAAATATTATCCGTATATTGTACAGATACTTTTAAAATTAAATAAATTTATACAAATATATAAAATAATAACTTTGAAATACTAATAATAAATATTTTATTTTTATAAAAATAAATAAAAGTTTTAAAAATTTACATTAATTAAAAATTAACATTAGTTTTTAAATAAAAGAATATATGTTTAATATAAAAGATATATGTAATTTAATAAAAAATTAATTTTTTTTTCATTCAATAATAACAATTCTAATTTAATATACATATAGAAATTATTTATTCTTTTAAAATTTCTAACGGTTATAAGTATATTATATCTCTATTATCATGAATAATTTAAGATTCGTTTGAATAATTGGAAGTTATTTAACTTTTAAATTAAATTTAAAAATAAGATATATTCAGTTGAAATAATTTTTTATATAATTTTAAAATAATATTGAATTAAATTTTAAATTTTAAAAAAAATTATTTTAGAATTATTTTTAAATTTTAAATTTATCTTCTAAAATGTATCTCTACCATCTCATTCTCTTCAATCAAAATCATTATCTTCATTACAATAATTAAGGATATTAAAAAAAACTAATCTAAACTGTTTAATCAAATTAAAAAATTTAAAATTTTCAAAAATTTAAAAATTGAAGCAATTCATTCAGTTCGAGCTTTTCTTATAAAATAAAACTAGATCAAATCATATCATAAAATTTATATATTTTATTAATATTTTTTTATTAATAACTATTTTTTAATTATTTTCTAACATACAAAATATCTAATAATTATGATGAAACATATTTAAATATAAATATAAATATTTTTATTTTTAATCCATGCTAATATTAAATTTAAAAAATTCATTACTTTAAAAAGTTTATATTAACTTGTTTTTATTATTAACTTTTTTAAAAAAAATCATAAAAAATTAATTTAATTTGTCTTAATCAAATCAAATTAAATTTAAAATATTTTTTATAATTTAAATAATTCTTTTATTCAAACATTCTATCAATGATCATAACCACCTCTTTCACAGTTATTATTATAAACATTACTGTTATTATAATAATATTAATAATAATAATAATAATAATTATTATTATTATTATTATTATAATACTAATAATTTTTAAAAATTTATAATATTTTAAAATATTTTTAAATTTTAATTTATTTATTATTAATAGATTTATAGTAAAAAAATTAAAATAAAATAAGTTGCACCATTTTTACAATAACTTTTAAAAAAGTTTAAATTAAAAATAAAAATAAAATTAATTAAATTTTTAATTTTCAGTTTTAAATTAATTTTTTAAAAATATATTTATAAAAAATAATTTTTAATATATTCTTAAAATAATTTTAACTCAAATCTTTTACAAAAAATTATTGAATGTTGTTATTTTTTTAAAAATATTTTTATTATTAAATCTTATCGTAAGGTGATTTATTAGTTATTAGTTATAAAATTTATAAAAATTAAAATCAGTTTTTGTTTTTAATTATTAAAAGTTGTTGTAAAAAAATACTAAGTCATTTTATTATGTTACTTTGTTAGGTATTTATTAAAAATATTGTAGATAAAAATATTAATTTAAAAAATTAAAATAAAATTAAATAATATAAATTTAAATTAAAAAAATAATAAAATTGAATATTATAATAATAATAATAATCATAATAAAAATATTATTTATAAAATAATGATTATAATGTGATAATTATAATATAAATTTTTTTATATAAATATAAATTTATATTTACAAATTATTTAATTATCAATATTTAAAATAAATAATTTTATATACGTTATTATTATTATATTTATATAGTATTTAATAATTATTTTAAAGAAAAAATATTATATATTATAAAATTATAAATTAATTATAATTTATATATTAAATATTATTATTTATTTATTAATATATAAATTAGATAAATAACACACTAAAAAATATTATATTACAATAATAATAATTTTATTAATGATGTTGATTATAATAATAATAATTATTATAATATAAAAATTATTATATAATCATATAGTTGTATATTTTATATTTTATTTGATAATAAATATATAAGATAAATAAATTTATATATTATTATTTTAATTTTTTAATATTATTCAATGTTTATACTATATAAAATAATATATATTATATTATAAAAATTTATATAACATTAAATTATATTATATTATTATAAATTAAATATAAATTTTATATATCAGTATTATTTATTTAAAAATTTATAAAAGTAGATAAATAATTAATAAATAGTTATTTTTTAAATTATAAAAATAAAATTTTTATTTTTTATATTATTTAATTATCAATATTTAACATAAATAATTTTATATATTCTTATAATCTTTTATATTATTTAGTATTTATTTTAAATAACAATATATATTATAAATTTAATATAATTTATATATTAAATAATATTATTTATTTATTTTTAATATATAAAATTAGATAAATAAAAAATAAATTATTTTTAAATAATAAATAATAAAAAATAAATTATTATTATTATTATTATTAATATAATCATAGCAGTGAAAATGATAATAAACGGTGATAATTTAGTAATAATAAGATTAGATAGATTTAAAAAAAATATTTTAAAATAAAAAAATATTCAATAATTTTTTAATTTTAAATTAAAACTGTTTTAGAAATATATTAAAAACTATTTTAAAATATTTTTTTTAAACAGATTTTATTTTTAAAATTGATTTAAAAATAAAAAAACTGAAAACCTACACCACTCTTATCAGAATTCAAAATTTATATACTTTATTGATATTTTTTATTATTAATTATTTATTTTTAATTACTTTTTATATAAAAGATATCTAATATTTGCATTAAACATATTTAAGTATAAATACTTATTAATTTTTAATTTTAATCTAGATTAATTTTTTAAAAAGTTATTTGTTTTATTTTTTACTTATTTTATTGTTAAAATTTTTAAATAAATAAATAAATTTAAATCGAACTAAAACATAAAAGATTAGTTTAGTTTAATTTTTTAATTCTTTTCAATTAAATTGAACCAAACAATAAATATTTTTTAAAAAATAATTTTTATTTTTATTTATAATAAATTCATTGTAAAAAATGATTTAATTTGATTTTTTTAAATTTTTTTCAACTGAATCAAGCCAAATGACAGATATTTTTTTAAAATAATTTCAATTAATAATTCATATTTATAATAAATCAAAATTTTGGATAAAATGAGTTACACATTTTTTATAACAACTTTTTAAAATTTAAAATTATAATTCAAAAATAAAAACAAAACAATGATTTCGTTTAAAAAAATTCAAATAAAAAACTAAAAACCACCAACAGAATATTAATAATATATTTTCTTCTGATTTATATTTTAAAAAATTCAATTTTTTTTATTTATATTTGGAAAACTTTTTAAAAAAATAAATATGATACTATAAGTTTTCAAACGAAAATATAATATGATAACAAAAATTTTAAATAATAATAATTTTTTTAAATATTTAATAATTAAATATTTTTACTAATATGTTTTGCAATTGATAATACACATTTGTAGTATACTTTTTTAGAATAATTTATATTTATTTATATAGTTAATTTTTAATAAAATATATTTTTATATTAGGTATTTAATAAAAAAATTCAATATCAATATTTTATTAATTTTAATTGTAATTTAAAATATTTATCTTGTTAGTTTCACCGTGTAACTCAGATATTATAGCAGTTGTTGTTGTGAATAATAGTTCAGATTCCTGTACTAAATTAAGATTAACCAAAAATTTATTGCTACGTAGCAAAAGCGACACCTCATCATCATCATAGACTCATAGTTTTATCAGAAAAAAAAAAAAAGTATATAGTATAAAACAAGAAAATTATTGATTCATCCACTCACTCTCAAAAACTATACAAAAATTCTACTCTCTCTTTCTCTCTCTCATTCTCTCTCTGATTCTTGCCACTACGCCATTTCATCAGATACCCACTTGTTCTTTGTCCCATAAAAAAATAGCAACTTTCTGTACAATTCTCCACCGATGATGATGCAGACTCAGTTTGAGGAATCGTTGTTGATGCCTCTCATACGTAATCGCCGTTTCCATGTTCCTCTGCTTCGATCTATAACGATCATAATGAATGTCATTCGCCCAAAACTCATTTACCATTTTTTTCCCCTTTGATTTTTTTTTTTGGGTTTTGCTTTCTCCTTTTTATGGTTGCGTATTCAACAAGTGTACTTGTTCATTGAGTTACTTGTGATTCCCTGATCTGGGAAAGTCAAAAAACATTAAAAAAAGGATTTTTGGCTTCTGTATGAAGGTTTTTGTTGTTTGATTCATTTTGATTGGGATGATCAACCTTTGATGAGTGGCGTTGAGTTCACGTTAATGGATATTTCAACTTTGTTCATAAAATTCTTTTCTTTTTTCGGTTTCTTTTGTTTGTATAATTGTAGAATATCCCCTCGTTTGGGAATAGTATACTTCTCAAAGTTTTCTTCTTTGGATTCTTCACCTTATTTTCATTACCCTCAATTTTTCTTCATACGGTTCACCCTTGATCAAGTGTTTTATAAAACAATGGGTCCTGATTTTCTCGTTTGGTTTTTCTGAAAAGTGAAATATATTTGTCTTCATGGTGATCCTCAGTTTCATGATTATGTAGGTGTAAATGCATGTGTTCTGGTGCTTTTGTTTTATAATGCTATACTAAATAGAGACAGATAATCGTGTAATTCAGCTGTATTAAAAAATAAAAATAAAAAACTTTGTGTCACATATGTTTTTATAAGCATGTTTTTGTTTGTAGGTTTGAGACCTGAGATTTGCTAGTCAAATATATTTTGAGGTACATGCTTTTTCAAGTTAGAACAATGTCTAGAGTTTCAGATGCTATAACTAGAGAAGCAGAGAAATTAATTGATTTAGTAATACATTTGCACATATTTTGGTAATTCCCAGAAGTGTTAGATCCTCTTTTCTGCAAAATTTGGGCACTGTGTAAGGTTGGCAGTGCCCATGGATGCCACTACCAGCGGAACCCCAAGTATCCAATACCATAACATCCCTGACCAGCCAATTACTGCCATTGTTGCCACACAATTACCAACATTTCAAAGGCAGCAACGTCATTGCTTCGGGGACTCTGGTCCGGGAGAATTTCCCTTGTCTGCCAATCCCTCCATTGTCCTTCATGTCCTTACAGCATTTAATTTGTATCCTCAAGACCTTGCTAAACTAGAGGCAAGTGCTGTGCTTGTCTGCACCACAGTTCAGCTATTAAGTTGTTAATTGAATAGTACCAATTCTAATAATGCTGCCGGTTTTGTTTTTGATGATGTGGTTTTGTAGGCAACATGCTCCTTCTTCAGGCAACCGGCAAACTTTGCTCCAGATTATGGTTTGTCATTGTCAGAGGTTGCTGCATTGGACATGTGCCAGAAGAGAGCCATTTTTAAGCCAATGACAGCAGAACAAAGGCAACATTTGAAGCAAAGATGTGGGGGTTCTTGGAAATTGGTTCTGAGGTTTTTGCTGGCTGGTGAAGCATTTTGTAGAAGGGAGAAATCACAGGCGATAGCAGGCCCTGGTCATAGCATTGCTGTGACATCAAAAGGGGTTGTTTATTCATTTGGGTCCAATAGTTTGGGACAACTTGGGCATGGCACTACTGAAGAGGAATGGCAACCTCAACCGATCAGGTTGTTACATTTGTACATTCCACAGTTCTTATAGCTTAAGGAAAACTGGGAAGTGAACTAATTAATTAAAATTAACATACTCCATTGTGTTGCAGAGCTTTGCAAGGGATCCGAATTATACAAGCTGCTGCTGGGGCTGGTAGGACAATGTTGATCAGTGATTCTGGGCAGGTTTATGCCTTTGGAAAAGACTCTTTTGGTGAAGCTGAGTTTGGAATTCAAGGATCTAAAATGGTTACCACTCCACAGTTAGTTGAGTCTTTGAAAAACATATTTGTTGTGCAAGCTGCAATTGGAAATTATTTCACAGCTGTGTTGTCAAGAGAAGGCAGGGTTTATACGTTTTCTTGGGGTAGTGATGCCAAACTCTGTCACCATACTGATCCAAATGATGTAGAACCACATCCTTTATTAGGAGCTCTGGAACACATACCAGTAGTGCAAATAGCTGCTGGGTTCTGCTACCTGCTTTGTTTGGCCTATCAACCCAGTGGGATGTGAGCTCCAACTCTACCTCCTTACCTCAATTGTTGCAATGTTTTTTTCTATTGAATTGAGAGTCATATCATATGTTACAAATTAGGCACTCATTTTTTTTATGCATTTTAGTGTTGCTGTAATGAAAAGAAAATTTTTTGTATTATGATTTATTCCCCTAACTGGCAACACTTATATATCATCCATTCTGTTTTCTTCCTTGCCTACATGTCATGCATTTGCTTTAGAAGTCCACAACTTCAAGATTTATGAAAGTGTTTAAGAATTGCTGATTTTTTACTCCTAAGTAAACTGGTTTTTGCATTTCTTTTCATTTTAATTGTATTAACTATCTTTATGTTTATTGATTTTGTGATCCTACTCTGAAAATCTTGGCAGGTCAGTATACTCTGTGGGGTGTGGCTTGGGTGGGAAACTTGGACATGGCTCTAGAACTGATGAGAAGCATCCCCGTTTGATCGAACAATTCCGGCTGTTAAACCTTCAGCCCATGGTGGTCGCAGCCGGTGCTTGGCATGCAGCTGTAGTGGGGCAGGATGGTCGTGTTTGCACATGGGGATGGGGCCGTTACGGTTGCTTGGGTCATGGAAACGAAGAATGCGAATCAGTACCTAAGGTGGTGGAAGCATTGGAAAATGTTAAAGCAGTTCATGTTGCTACAGGAGATTACACCACCTTTGTAGTGTCTGATAATGGTGATGTGTATTCGTTTGGTTGTGGAGAATCGGCTAGTCTTGGCCATAACCGTCGAAACGTCGAGCAGGTCTGCTTTGCTTCTCTCTTTCCTTGATTGATATATGAATTGTTTGCTTGGTGTTGTTCAAAGAAAATAATGGCCTTCCTTCAATTTTTGCTCAATCATGACTTGATGAACTGGTTACTGCTTTACAATAATTGGAACCTGTAAATGATTTCCAAAAGTAAAAACCAGTTTCAGAATCAAGTTTCCAGTTAAAAGCTTACCCTTGTTAAAATCATATCATTATCATGCATTATCTGCTAGTTTTTATCCAAATCGGAATGAAGAGCTAGCATTACATTCAGATTCATGTGCAAAGTGCGCAGTGAGTTCTGGATCACAATTTCTTACAAATGCCCTTAGAGTCAGGGCACAAGTAGCACAAACCTTAATGAGGCTTTATATTTGATGACTATAGTGCATTCATTAAAGATCCATCTTTCTACCCTTGACCAAAAAAAAATATATTCAATCAGAAAATCCTAATTTAAATGAAGTTAATGAAGAATGTTATGTTTGTACATGTGCAGGGAAACAGATATGCAAATGTGTCAAGTCCAGAGCTTGTGACTTCACTGAGAGAACTGAATGAACGGGTGGTACAAATTAGTCTGACCAATTCCATATATTGGAATGCTCATACCTTTGCTTTAACCGAATCAGGGAAGTTGTATGCCTTTGGTGCTGGTGACAAAGGACAGTTAGGGGTAGAGCTTGTTGCCAACCAGACTGAAAGGGGAAAGCCAGAGCGAGTTGATATTGATCTTGGTTAACTCTGTGCCACTGCACCCCTATTCTTTTCACCATCTCATCCTCCAATTTATGCTCACCTTGCATAGCATTTAGTGTTTTAGTTCCTTGTTTATTCTGTAAATAGAATCAAAGAATGCATAGGAGAAGGTCCAAGCTAGGCAACAGCTAACGGTGGCCTCACCCACTGCTACTCTCATATTTTGTGGTTGTTTATATCAATCAACCTTGGGCTTCAACTAGATGTTGATAGCTGAAAATGGTGAAGGTTCGTATACAGCTTATTTGTCTTGACTTTTGGATTGGTTATCATAAGATAATTTGCTTAGACAAAGTTGGTGAAATTTACTAATTTAGCATTCTCTCGTTATCATTAACTTCTTGGTTTCAATGGTTGGATATGACTGATATAAAATTTAACCCACTTCACATAATGGTGGAAAACATCCTCTACTTTCTCACTAGAAATATTGGATACTCATTGAAATCTCCAGTTCTTGAGGTAAGGTAGGTAGGCATTCAACATGATGGCCATCTAACCTTCATGATCCTAAGTAACATTTGGTGTGGCTGTACCGATTTATCCACCACCTTTCGTTGGCTCTTATTCCTTCGTTTTCTTTTAAAACAGCTTAACATGATTAATTTCAAGATATACACTAATTATGTATGTACACTTATTTCTTATCAACGTTTTAGAACTTTGCTTAACTGCATCATTTAGTCCTGTTAAACTAGGTTTGAAGCTTAAGTCTTAAAAGAAAATGAAAAACATGATAAAAAATTTAATTTTTAATAAACATTTTTTAATTAAAAAATAAAATGATAGATTGGTATAAATTTAATGTTTTAATATCTTAATTATTTTTTATATATTATACAATTTTATTAATTTAAAAATAAAATTTGTGTTTGCTTTTTTTTTTTAATTCAAAATTTTATTGTCAAACATACTTTTAGAATTATATTAGTCTCAAAAATTTTTATACTGAAATAAATCTTTTAAAGAGTTCAAACCACGGTATATAATATATATATTTAAAACTTATTATCAATATAGTTTTTTAAAATAAAATGTCTATATTTATATTTGTGGGAAATTAAAATAATCACAGAAAAGAATATTCTAGAATTTAATTTAATGAAAGAAAATAATATAACTATCAAATTTATTTGGGATATTATATGGTTAACTTCAAATGATGGATAAAAGATTATCTAGGATTGTATGGCTTACCTGCTTTGGACTGCATGAGTAGCTCGCAATGGTGTGATTTTAATTTGAAGGATTTTCTATTTACTAATATTTGGGATTTGTTTTCATCTCCTTTAACATGGTGGACATCTAACTTTAAAATGCTTGTTTAAGTCATGCAAATGTATATAATTTCGTTTGGGCTTCATTTCTTATCTACTTATTTTCTTCAAAAGGAATAAGAGGTACGAATGATCTTAACATAGATTTAGCTAGCTAGTTTAGTAAAGTCTTTAATCTTCTAAAAATATGTATATCCACTTCAATTTAAAATTATTGTAATCAAAATTTAAAACTTATTTATAAAATTTTAATTTACACATACTATACCAATAAAGATAATTTCTCTTGATTCAATAATTCATTTTTATTATTTTATCTTCAAAGTTTTATCTCTTTAATTTATTTAATTTAATATAATAAAATATTTATTGTTGACAATAAAATTATTTCTTATTTTAAATTTACTTTTGTTTATAAATTTTATTTAAATTTCAAAATATTTATACAATACATGAGAAAATTTCTAATATTTTAATATTTTTACTTGAATTTAGAGATATAGTTTTATAATTGAAAGTTCTGAAGTAACTTACTAATTATCATTGTGTAATATCCTTCTTTATTTGTTTTTAATGCTTATACAATTTTTTTCAATATTTTTAAAAATATCTCCTTTCCATTTTTATCTAAACCATATACATCGTGTAAATTTTTATAATCTCAATAAATATGGTATTTGTATAAATTTTTTTATATCCAAATAGATGAATTAAAATAAAAAATGTAAAAGAATGATGTGATAAAGAATAAAAAATAAAACATATAAAAATAAAAATACTGTAAAAATGAACAACAATTAAAGAGGTGTTTGATTTGCTTTTGATTTTAAATTTTAAAAAATTATTTTATAAAGTTTTTGAAAAAAAAAAGTAAGTAAAAAAGTTATTACATGAAATATATAAATAAAAGAAAATTAAAAATTAAAAAGTTTAAAGTTGAATTTTCAAAACAAATTTTTTAATATTTGAATTTTCAATAGCAAAAAACTGTAAAAAAATCCCAAACAAACACACGTTTAATACGAAGTAGTAGTAGTTACTTGTGAGTTAGTGTCCCAGATTGTATGAGTTGTTTGAGATAGTTTTTGGAACATGCTTGCCCACGTCCTTTTTAGCTATTCATACCATCTGTGAAAAGCTTTGTAATACTTATCGCAAACTATGGGAACTTCAAAACTTGAAACCATTAACAAACTTGTAATTGTCTTAGGATCCGACTAACTTCTTTTTGGACATTCACCCACTCATGCTATCTATCTTGATCATGAATCTGGATTGAGTGCAAACAGTGTTAAGTAGCACAAAGGGTAAAACAATCTCTGTATTCAAAATCAGATTCTCTCCTTTATCAAACATACTCTCATGCACTCATCTCATCTTCCTAGCATCATAGCTCCAAAGATACGCATTCAACAAAGTTCTGTTAATCATAGTGTTTAGAATATGAAAATACTGAATATTACAAAAGAGTTAAATGATTCAAATCATATTAAATTAAAATATTTAAAAATATTATTTTTATTCAAAATATATCGCATAATTTTGATAAAGTTTTTATTGAAGTTTGATCGTAACAATTTTGTGGAAAATAAGCATACTTTAAATTTTTTGGTACAATCTAAAAAATAATAAATTTTAAATATAAATTTTTTATAAAATTGTTCTAATTTAAATTAAATGTGGTAAAGATAAAAATATGTTCATACAAAAAAGACTATATATAACAAATAAATTTAAATTTTATATAAATAATTAATTAAAAAAAATTAATTTTAAAATTAATAAAATAAAAAATTTATAATTTTAACTATATAATCTTAAATCATATATATTAAATATTAATTACATATAAATATAATAATATATAAAAATAATATAATGTGCGTAACATGCATATATATATATATATAATTAAAATAAAATATAAATATTTATTTTAAAATTAAAGTAATATAAATAATTTTTATAATAAATATTAAAAAATTTTATAAATATAGTTTTTTATTTAAAATTTAAAATTTTAATTTTTAATAAATTATATAAATATTATATATTAAAATAAATATAATAAATATAAATACATAATATATAAAAATAATTAAACTTTTAAACAGATCAATCAAACTTTAAACTTAAATTATTTATTTAAAAAGTTACTTGTTGATTAACTTGATTTCCATCCCGGGCAAGGAAAGCTATCAACACTTATGTCGAAATAGAAAGGAAATAGCCTGTTATTCATGCTTCCTTCTCCACCGTCAGTGTGAGTAAGAAAAGGTTAAAAATAGTAAATAGCATTAATATAACAATTATTGTAATTGGTTTATTTCAATTTCCAACTAGGGCATTAGAAAATAGATGTAACGATTTACTTAGCAGAGCATTGTTTCCCTGTTCCAACGTCCATTATAACCGTACCTTACTGTAAATAGCTAACTGTAATTAATGGCTTTCCTAACACATCGCAATATCTGGTAACCTATAAGAACCATCCTCACACGCCCTTTCCTCAAACACAAAAAAAAATAAAAAGAAAAAGAATTGCAGCTTTTCTCTATTCCCTTTAATTGGAGGAACTGCACATCAATAACAACATCAACAATAAAATAATAATAATTACATCCAATAATGGCACGTGCACGTCATTTTGTGGTTCTAGCTCTCGTGATGTTCGCCATCATTGGCTTTGCTTCTGCTGCAGATAGCGCCGCTGCACCAGCCGATGATTATGAGATGGACGATGATGATGCCTTGATCGGAACCGCCGGACAAGGCCGCGCTCCTTCTCCCCACAGTGTTGTGGCTGCTCCCATCGGTGGACCTGTGCCTCCTGGTGCTTTCGATACTAAGGCTTCTGCTCCCAGCGCCGCCTCTTCCTCCCTACACAAATTCTCCACCGTCGTTGCAGGAGCTGCCACCGCCGCTCTTGCCGCCAGTTTATTGTGCTTCTGAGTGTGTCTGTTTGATAGTTTCGTAAAGGTCCCATCGTATGGGAAGATATAGCGTGTTTGTTTCATATCGTGCACGCATGGATGTTATTTGTTTTTTTATTGGCATTATTGCCATTGTCGATTCTGAAACTAACTAATCAATTGAATTTGTTATTCCCCTCCTCGTTTAGATTTTTACTTATTAATTCATAGAATAATTAATAAGAAAATCTTGCCGGAGGAATGGGGGATTTAAAATTATTTAATTTCTTTGTCCAATAAGTCTTCAATTTTAATTCTTGTCATTATGGTACTTAATTTTCTTCCCCTCTTTGATTAGTTATTAAATATTATTTAATGGTAACATCATAAATATTTACAATTTAGAATAAAGCTTCAGATGCAAGATGAAGAAACTTGAAAGATTTTGATAGTTGAATTCTAATACGACAATTTTTAGATTTTACTTTAGTTCATTTTAACATTTTAAAAATATTTGTGTATTACTATTAGGAATTTTTTTTTGGGACATGAGAAAAGAAAACAGAACACTATTAAGAATAAAAGTATTTATTATAAGATTTTTTTAATGTGTATTCAATAACATATAATAAGAAATTAATAAATATATTTTTTATTAAAAACCATAATATTAATGTTATTAATATATTAAATTTGATAATTTTAATAAAATTTATTATCTTTAAGTACATATTAAAAACTTGTTTATTAAATTATCAAAAATATAAAACTATAGGAAATAAAATTCTTAATAAAGAATATGTAACATATTTTTATATGTCTTTTGGCACATATTAAAAAATTTATTTAAAGAATATGTAATAGACAACATTAAATACTTACAATTATGTTAAGAAAAGTACTCAATGATTATAATGTTTTAGGCATAATAAATAAATGTTTTCTTAACATAATATTTTCAAGAGTAAAGCTCCAAAAATTTCCTGAAAAAATAAATTGTTGGAGACACTTTACTTTGGTCCTTAGAAATATATCAATCAATTAGTCCTTCAAAATTTCAAACCTGAAATACTTTACTGAACTAATCATTTCCCCTCCTTTTTTTAGTGTAGTTAGATTAGTTTCTTAAAACAGGAACTTCAGTATCTAGTTGATCTCTTTCAAAGTTGAGATCAAGCTAGAAGGGATTGCGGTGCAAATTGCCACCACAGCTTTTAGTAGATTGAAGTGGAAGATGGCATCAAATTGAAGAACAAAATTGAGAGATCGATTCCAAGATTGAAATTACTCAATGGGAATAAATGGCAAATAATGTTGTTGTAACTCTATTATATTAAATACCGTAGATGTAAATACGAGTAAAACCTGGTACAACCAATAAAAATAGGTGCTCCATCGATTATTTCATGGAGTAAATTTCCCCTATGAACATTTGGATGCTGCTAACAATACTACTAGGAACATCTAATAGACATTTTAAGGTGGTTTTTAACTAATGCAAAGCAAATATCATTTTTTTTATTTTTAATATAATGAAGTTTTTGGTTTTCTTAATCAGTAATTACTACATTTTAGTCCATTATTAATTAATGTTCTGAACAAGTCATTTAACATCCTCGGCGGAGAAAAACAAATTAGCAGGGTAGAGGATGAATGGAGGGAGAGAAAGCCTCACGAGCCCATGAACGTTTGTGAAGAAATGAGAGATATGGGTGTTGTTTTTATGATGCTCGTTACGATAAAAATTTACTCTATATATGTATCTCTATTCTAACAGAAAAGATATAATATTTCGTTGCCCTCAAGCCAAATCAAATTGGAAAAAAATATAGTATTTCACAAAAATTTACCGTATTTGAGATTTTGTTGTTGTTATTTTTTAACAATTTTTTTAAATAATAATAATTATTTTTAGCAGTTAAAAAATTAACAAAAATAAAAAATAAAAAATAGATCAATAATATTTAAAAATAAAAATAAGACAAATTAAATTTTAAATATTTAAATTTTTATTTAAAAATTTTGATATGTTTATCTGGATCTATGACATTAAAAAAGTTTAAATCATAAAATTAACAAAGATAAAATATTAATAACTTTGATTATATAATTTTAGATTATGTATATTAAATATTAATAATATATAAAAAATATAATGCAGCATGTATATATAAAAATTAAAATAAAATATAAAATATTTATTTTAAAATTAAAATAATATATACAATTTTTTAATAAATATAAAATTTATTTTATTTAAAATTAAAAAATAAAATTTTTAATTTTTAATAAATTATATAAATATAATACATTAAATAAATATAACTTACAAAAATAAATAGATTAAATAAATATTTTAATAAATTTAAATTTACTTATTTAATTAATTTTTTTTTAAAATCTATATTTCTATTTGTTAAAAAAACTGAAATAAATTAGATTTTAAATCAAATAAGTTAAGCCGTAGATGAAGTTCTTGTTTATTAATACTATATATATATATATATATATATATATATATATATATTATGTTTTTGATCGAAATATAGCCGGATCATGGAAGTAAAGCTATGCCCTTTTTCATGCATAGATAACATTCTGTTCAAAAACAGATATTTCTTCCCCCTTCAGCTATACTCAACACAGCCTTCCATCGTTTCCTAACGGAGGCGTATCATAATGTAAGTAAGAAAACTAAATCACGCCATCGTTGCCTTTCAATTGATTAACACTCCGCCTCTATCCCTTTTTATGAGTTTAGCTACTCATATTTAAATTTCGAAAAACTTACAAGGTGTTGTTGCTTGCTCGTACTCAAGAGCGATTGCGATTACGAGCAAGCAACAACACCTTGTAAGTTTTTCGAAATTTAAATATGAGTAGCTAAACTCATAAAAAGGGATAGAGGCGGAGTGTTAATCAATTGAAAGGCAACGATGGCGTGATTTAGTTTTCTTACTTACATTATGATACGCCTCCGTTAGGAAACGATGGAAGGCTGTGTTGAGTATAGCTGAAGGGGGAAGAAATATTTGTTTTTGAACAGAATGTTATCTATGCATGAAAAAGGGCATAGCTTTACTTCCATGACCCGGCTATATTTCGATCAAAAACATAATGTGAGCAAGGGGCCTAAAGAATGGTATCAGAGCTTTGGAATTGATTAATATGAAACCTCTATCCCTTTTGTCTCTCCAATCTTTGTTGCTAGTCTTACTATATTCATATTTGCTCTTTGATTGTTGTATGCCTAGATCTGTTAAGGTAATTAAAAGAGAAATAAGAACCATAAAGTTTACTTTGAAAATACTAAATCGGCCTGAAAATCTTGATTTAGAAGTTATTAGAAAATTAGAAGAATTATTAGAATCTTTAAAAGAGGAATTAAATGAATAATTTAAAAAAGATAGAACCTAGAATATATGGAATCAATAGAACAGAATTACCTGAAAGTTCTTTCTTAGAACATTCTTTCCAAGAATATAATTCTGAAAATTCAGACTGTTTATTTACCCCTTTTATACTAGGTGGGGAAGGTGATAGTACATTTAATCAACTTAATTGGATTAATATGTATTTAATAAAACAATTTGGATGTTATATGGATACTACTATAAAAGAAAAATTAGAGAAATACGAATCAGAAGATATAAAGAAAAATTTACCTAAAGAGTTAGAAGAAATAATTAATAACGAACCTCAGAAAATAAAAATTAAACGACTAATAGAATTTTCTAAACCTTTTGAACAGAAAATCTACAAATTAAAAATAGATATAAAAAATAATAATAAAGATTTACAAGTAATAAAAGAAGACTTAAGATTAATAAAAGAAGTTTTAGGTGTAAGTCAAATAGAGCCTATAATTACTAAGCCTACTATAAATATGATTAAAATATTAGAAGAAGCCGAACTAAATGAAAAGAAAATAAGAGAACAAACCATGGATGAAAATGTAAAACAAAATAGAATATTGATAGAAGAAATAAAAAAAGGACAAGAAATTATAAATAAAAATTTATGGACTATTTTTGACGAAATAGAAAAAATAGAAAAAGTACGATATGAAGATAAATATGGAAAAATAAAAGGAAAAGAAATAAAAGATATAGACCAAATAGAGAATAGTAAAGTAGCTGAACTAGTCTGTAACGTAGGATCTGAAATTGACATATTACTGGAAATAATAAAGCCTAAAGAGGAAAAACTAGTTATAAATATGATGAGTGTAGACGAAAATTACGAAGAAATAGAAGAATTAATGGGAAAGGAAGAAGAAGAATTAGACAGTATTAGGATGGAATTTAAAGACAAAATAAAAATACAAGAATATAGTGAAGGACAAGTAAATATGGACTATGTAAAAGACGAACAAAAAAATAAAGGAGTAGAAGGAACAAGTGGAACCAAAGATGGAACTGTAGTAAATGAAGAAATAAAATATTATTACCATAAAGAACCTTTAAGGAATTTTAAACCAAAACATGGAGTGAATTTTAAAAATCCAAAGACTCCTATGGAACAATATGAAACGAGAAATATTCCTACTACAGGAATCTGGTTAGAAATAGATTGTAATACGGAACTGGAAAGAAGAATCGAAGAATGGAGTAAAAGCCAACTAATTGCATTAATTAGTAAGGAAATGGAAGTAAGCGTTTCTAGTATGTTAGTTGAAGCAAGTTTTACAGGAAATGTACAAAATTGGTGGAAAAGTAAAACCAATGAATTTAGAGAAAATGTTAGACAAGTAGAAGAACCTTATAATACAAGAAAAGAATTCTATGCACTATTAATTAGAAGATATGAACAAGTATTAAGAAATGAATTTATGGGTCAAAGTTTAACATTGAATGAAAATACTCAAATAAACAAAGCTAGAGAAAAATTATACCAAATAGAAATTTGTTCTTTAAATCCAGAACCACTAAACGAATATATTTGCAAATTTAAAAAATACTTTTATGAAGCAAGATTTGAAGATTATACAATCCAGAAATTTTATTTAGAAATGTTTTACAGAAAACTCCCTAAACTTATATCTGAAACTATTCTAATAGATTACAATAAAGCCTTTGGAGAAAAACCAGAACTAATGACATATTTAGACATTATGGGAAGAAGAGAATATTATTTAAGAGAATACTTATCTGAAAAATGTAAGCAAGCCTGGAGAAATATAAAATTTTATAAAACAAACAAAACAGTTTTAAGGTGTGGAGAAATAGAAAAACCCACGAAATGGGGATGTAACTATAAAAGTATAAAAGGAAGACCAAAATATAAATTCAAAACATATCCAAAGAAAAAATATTTAAAAAAATATAAACCAAGAAAGTTTTTCCAGAAAGGAAAAAGAAATATGAACTATAAAAAATACCCAAAACAGTGTAAATGTTATAACTGTGGAAAAATAGGTCATATTAGTACAGAATGTAAAGAAAAGAAGAATGTAAAAAGAATAAACATTTTAGAAGTAGCGCATGAAAATAATTTAGAGCCTATAGAATTAGAAAACCCGGAATTTAGTGATATAGAAGACGATAGAATATAAATATATAAAATCCAAATCTTCTCAGAAGATGAAGAAGAAAACGAAGAAGACGAAGAAGGAGAATATATCGAAGATATAATATATATAAATATGATGAAAAAAATGGATGAACCCTCAACTAGTAAAACTGAAGAATTCGAAGAATATGAAGAATTTAGAAATATAAATGAAGGAATAGTTCAAAGAAGAATAACGTTCAATGAAAAACAGTATAATAAAATAAAAGGTATAAAATTAAATTTAAAGTCAAACGAAATAGAAAATAAACAATTTATGGAAAGAGTAAGTAGATTATTAAAATCGAAGAAACAAAGTAAAAGTGCATGTGTAGTCTTAGAAAGAAAGCACCCTATAGAATCATCACTAACAGAAGGAATATTAAGAATACCATTAATTAGTAAGAATATAATTGAAAGAGAAATTGAGAAATTATCCTTTAAAGACGAAGTTACAGAAATCTACATAGCAGGAATTCAGTTATTAATAAAAGCCTATTTTAAAGAAGGAATTGATTCACCGATAGAATTACTAATAACTGATGGAAGAATAATAAGTAGTGTAAACGATAGTATTTTAGGAATGTTAACAGGAAATTTAATATATCAAAAATTAAAATTTACTTTAAATACTAACTTTGCAATATCAAGATCCGATGAACACATCGATCAATCTATTTTAGTTTATCACAAGTTAGGAGGAATAAAAATGTTAGAAAAAAAAATCATAAGCATAACAGCAATGATAGGATTAGTTTTTACTAACGAACATAACATATATAAAAAATTCCAAGGAAGAATAACAATAAAAAAATATTTTACTCCGATATTAAAAGAAATAGTTGTAGAACAAAAAAATATTACATTACCAGAACAATTACAAATTGAACTAGATAAAACGATAAATTACAGAGCAATAATGGAACCAAAAAGAATTATTACAAATGATGAAATAGGACAAAGAATGATAAGGGTAAACACACCCTCAGTAAATATTAATATAACTCCTAAACGAAGCTTTGATCATAGAACCTCCCTAAGTAGAACAAGATCTTTTAGTGAAACAGGAAGAAGAAATTTGTTAGCAGAAATACCAATAAATTCCAATTTAGCTACTATTAAACCAGAAACTTATCAAGAAAAGATATTGATAAAACTAGAAGTAAAAAAGGATGCCATTTGGAAGGAAATATTAGCATCAATCAACCCTGAGTTGACAAAAAGTTTATTGAAGAAGAATTAACAGAAAACAATTTAGAAATAAAGGAAGAAGGAGTAAAAACAACTTCGATAATAAGATTTAATAAAAGAGATATAAAAGAAATAAGATTTTGGATAGAAGAAGATAGCAGTGTAACTCAGACCAGTAAAGCTCTACAAGAAAATACCAGTAATCCAAGTAATTCATACCTGGAACAAATTGGAATGAAATTCCAGCTTATAGAATTAAATATGAATTTATGGACTAAACAAGTAACCGAAAATTTTACTAGAATATTTAACCAATTAGAAAATTTACAAGGAAGAATTGAGAAATTGGAATCAAATTCAAAAGAAAAACAAGTAATTGTTAATATAGAAGAAAAGAAAAGTTTTTCAGAAATAATAAAAAATCAAGAAAAAGAAAAAGAAAAAGAAATTGAAAAGGGATCAACTTCAAGAAAAGAAGATCAGTTTAAGATGATAGAAAATTTTAGATATTTAAAAAAATTAATTGATAATTTAAACCAATGTAATTTAAATGTTGAGACCTTAAGTTATATCTTCCATTTTGCCATAAATAAAGCTGTAATCTATCCAGGAACACCTCCGAAACTTGTAAAAACTCTTTTTCAATTCGGATTAATCCAATCAATTTATCCCTCTACCAGTATGGAAGAAATATCTGAATTACCAGAGCCATTGAAAAGAGCTGTAAAAACCTACTTTGGAATAATTAAACAACATAATGTATTTATCAGATGTTATTCAACTATCGCTCAAATAAATCCTGATAAATTTTATCATCCTATAAATTTAATAAGATTAGGAACTACTAAAAAACCCTTTGAATATGAAACTAAGTTAAAAGAAAAAATAAATGAAGAAGAAGATCTCCTAAGAACTGTATCAAGAATTAGAGCACAGGACTATAATATAATATTCCAAGAAATGATAAGAATAATTGCAAACAGATTGGGTATATTTTACAAGCTCAACAACTTTAATATATTCATCTGGAAGGACTCCAAGGAATTATAATCAATTTAACCAATTTTATGACAAAATCAAAAGTAATAAAATGGACAATCCACCGAATACAAAAAAACGAATCTGCCAAATATTATCCGAGTATCCCGAATACAAAAAAACGAATCTGCCAAATATTATCTGAGTATCCAGTTCATCAATGTAATCATTGCGAAGACAATAAAGCAGAGAAATCAGCTTTTGAAGACCCCAACATTGAAGTGATTGAAGACCTGTAAAGTAAAAAGCAAAGGACGAAGAATCTTATCTCCAAGGAAAAAAAGTCGACAATATAATCTGAAATCTTATCTCTTTGTACTGTACATCGACAATGTAATATGAAATCTTATCTCTTTGTACTGTACATTTAAATCTGTTGTAAGGATCCTTGAGTTCCGACGCCTATATAAGAGAACTCATTCATCATTAATAAAACACACTACTTTCATAGCATTACTTTTCTAAATCCTGACATCACTCTTTACATTCGAAGGGCGATTGCGAGTACGAGCAAGCAACAACACCTTGTAAGTTTTTCGAAATTTAAATATGAGTAGCTAAACTCATAAAAAGGGATAGAGGCAGAGTGTTAATCAATTGAAAGGCAACGATGGCGTGATTTAGTTTTCTTACTTACATTATGATACGCCTCCGGTAGGAAACGATGGAAGGCTGTGTTGAGTATAGCTGAAGGGGAAAAAAATATCTGTTTTTGAACAGAATGTTATCTATGCATGAAAAAGGGCATAACTTTATTTCCATGACCCGGCTATATTTCGATCAAAAACATAATGTAAGCAAGGGGCCTAAAGAATATATATATATATATATATATATATATAATAATTGGTTATAGTTATAAAAAATTTACACCATAAATTTATTAATTAAAAGTTATTATAGTTATAATTTTAAAAATACATAATTACTCAATATTACTTTAGGTGGGGTAGCTTTATTGGCCACATGGCATTTTTTTAAGATAAAAGTGAATAAACTAATATTATGTCTGCACATCCAATCAGAAGAATCAGTTGAATATTATGCATAAAGTTATAAGTTTCTAGCAATAGCCAAAGAAAATATATGGGTTTTTATCGTGGTTATGACCGGACTCATCCGATTGAATCTGAAGTCGATATTTTTTTAATTAATTTGATCATAAAATTATTTTAATAAAAGTTAATAATAAATAAAAAAATTATTCAAAAAAATTAGTAAAATGACAGTAAATTGATAAAATTGATTTATATAAAAATAATATTATTTTGATATTTTAAAAATAATAAAATTATATTATATTTAATTTAATTTTTATATATAATTTAAATTTTACAAATTTAAAAAATATATAATTTTTTTAATTTTTAACTATATAAAATTATAATACTAATTTATTTTATTATTATATTATTAAATTTTCAATTTTTAATTTCAATCATGATTAAATTATTAAATTATTAAATAATATCTAAACTGATTTAATTCTAAAAATTTATACTTATTTTTCAACACTATCTAAAATAATGGTTTGTCTTCTCATAAAACATATTAAAAAAAAAATTTACTTGTAATGCATAATTTTATGGTGTAAAAATCATTTCAACACCCCTATTACGAATAACTTTTTAAACAACGTAATTTCTTTTAAAATTGCATTGGCTCCATTCGGATAAAAAGCTCAGAGCTCTGCAATAAGTAGGGAGGAGGGGAGGAATTAGCTTTTGATTTATAGAAAATTTTTAATTCCAAAACTTTACTTTTGATATCTTTTAGGTTATGATTGGAGGAATGATTTTAATATTTTAAAAAAATAAAATAATTAAAAATTTAAATACTTTTAACTAAAATATTTTTATTTTAAAAATATTTTATTTAGATAAAAATTTAAATCTTATATTTTAAATTCTTTATTTAGATATAGGATTTTAAATTTTTATATTTTAAATATTTTGTTTGGATAAAACAATTTAATTTTTATTATATAAAATGTTTTATTTTAAATATTTTATTCAAAAGATGAAAATAATATTAATAAATAAAATATATTAAAAATATTTTATTAATATTATTAATAATATGTTGATTTATCTATAAACTTTAAAGTATTTTAATATTTTTTTTATTTTATTTGACAGGTGGCGAGTAGAAGTTTCTAAAAATAATCCTTATTTATAGAAAATGTTTTATTAATAATAAGAATTTCATAGAATATTTTGTGATAAATTTTGTCTACAATGATCCTCTACTGTAATAATTTGATTGAGTACTTCAAGGACTCATTTCAGTAATGCAATATTTTCTGTCAGAATTTAAATGGGATCATTTTTATTGGCAGGCGGCAACGAAAAGTGAAAAAGGCAAGAGAACAGTAGATTCAAATGCCAAGGCCTTCAACCACTTTAGAGTTTGCCACTAGAAAGAAAATAATTATATTAAAAATGATGGTGAATAATTTCAAATTAACAGAGTATATCACAAATCACGAATAGTTGGTGAGACAAAAGAATTGCTTCTGGCTATGATCATCATTGAACAGAATCCAAATTGTACATTATATACCCCAAAATGCAAAATATGTAAACACAATTCTAATCACTAGTGCTTATTATGTATGTAATACAATTCAATCCCAACCAATTTAACTTCCTGACTAGAAATGTACTTAATGGAATGATCAGTCCCAATAATAAACGAAAAAATGCAAAACTTTATCCTCTAAGCTGAACACCAAAAATTGCAGTTCAGCTCAGCCAACTTTTTGTGAAAGAAGGATTTCTATCTAACCATCAAGTACCGTGTGAACCTGCTGACAACCGCATTAACCATGTGAAAAGGACAGCCTAGGGCGAACTGCAGGAATAAAAGCTGGAATGCTTTTTTTTTTTCTCAATTGAATATACATATTTTACACATGCCACCCTGGATACAGGTGGGAAGAATGGCCAGGAGATGAATTGAGGATCAAAATAACCAGACATTCATTTGACGCTTATCAAGTCATTGGATCAATGAGATCAGCTCATTCGTCTTTTTTTTAATACATCCCCTTGAAAACAGGATTTGTCCGGCAAATGCTTGCTCCATGCTCCTCATATTCTGCCTTTGTATGACAAGCCTGCACATTGGATCAATAATTACGGACACTCACTAGGAGAATGACATTATCACAAGAGGACACATCCTAGTCTACAAGAATGGCCAAAAAAGGTAAAGAATAAAAAGAATTTGCTATAAAATTCAGGTTATCAATGCCAGACAGAGGCATAGACAACTAACTACAAACGTAATATTGTCATGCAATCCGTTCTCCATTGCTTTCTCATGGACAAGAAATAATCCAAGATTTATTTCCTACAAATGAAGGTATATCTCAAACCTACAAATCCATTCCATCCAACAAATTGTCTCGGACCAAATGTGCTCAAGGTCAAGAGAGAATTGTTTCTTTTTGGATATGATACTTGTAAGTCATAACTCATAACAAGGAAGAATGAGAGTCATTGAATGATTGAATATCCCCCACCCTAAACCCTAAACCCTAAAAGGAAACACATAAGTAGTACATAATAAAATTAGTGATTTGGAGATGCAAGCACTGAACCTCCTACTCCCTCCCCTCTAAAAACACAAAGAAAATCAGAAATGCATACCGTAAAAAATTCAGGTGTTGATGCAAGCACTGAGCCTCCAAACCAAACTGCAAATTTCTGGATAGGATGGCTAAGTACATTTACCTCCACTGGCTGTGACTGTAGGTTCCAAATAAATGAAATGAAAAGAAAAGGTAAATGCCAGACCAAATATATAGCAGTCAGGGGAGGGGGGGAGTAATTATTTAATACAAAACAATGATGTATAGATGTTGATTGGCTTAGTCCATACAACTTACATAAACAAGGTTTATATAAGAATTTCTGGTCTGTGTATGCGTGTGTGAGAGAGAGGAGAATCACCAATTTAAAGAAGGTTTTAAAGGTATCTAATAACCCTTACTTTTATCTCCCCATTTAGGCGTGCTTCAGATGAAAGGGCACGAGCATCCACTATTTTTTTTAGATCACGTTGCAATCTCCTGTGAAAATCCTTGAACATGGTTGAGCCTCCAGACAACACTATATTCTGAAATAAAAAAGACAAAAGGCAAAAGATAAAGAGTTCAATCATTCAGAACATGTCAACTAAAGGGCTTGAAATTCATAAGATCAGAAATTAAATATCATGGCTGAGCTGGTGGACTAATATAACACTTGACACTATTGTACTACTGCATCTGGACCAATAAAAAATGCCCCAATCTTAATATTGAGTTTTAGTTCTCTAATTTTATGGTAAAAAGTGACCATTCATTAAAATTTAAAGGCATTACTGGGGCTTGTTTAACATGTCAATAAGTAAAGGTACTTGACCTTATATAATGACCTCCTTGTGTCAATTGGTGCAGACTGAATGCATTTGTCTATTACAACTGGCAAAGGGGTGGTAAAGTCACCGCCATGTATCTCAGGATTAAAGAAAATCTGCAGAAATCAATGGGAAAATGTAAAAAATGTTAAATTGACCAATCCTGTTGATATAATGACAGGAGCCAAACCTATAGATTAGTTCTACAACCACATCAAGGCACTGCTACATTTTTCATTAATTCTTCAGCATTTCAAGGACCAAACTTAAGTGGTGCCAATAGCTATGAGAGATAGAGACTACTTGATTTGTTGTATCCCAAGTTCAAATCTCAGCCGGGTAACATTGTCTGCATTTAAGCCTCCCTTCCCCCACACTAGATCTTGGATTCATTGGTGGATCTTAATTGGGATTAGGAGGAGCTATGCCCCCCCCCCCCCCGCCCCAAAAAAAAAAAAGAAAACCTTCAAAGGGATGGGTATACATAAGTTTGATGTATAGTTTCCTCAAATTGGATCAAAATATATACATAGATAAATAATAACAGTAATAGTATTTTTTTTATCATAAAATAGTAATATTATTAATAATAAAAGTTTATTAATTTAAACATTGATTTCTTTGAATTTTTACAGTGAAACTTGTCAGTCATGGAAGGAAAATCCTCTTGTTGAATACTTGAATTATTAGAAGCATGTCATTGAAAGGTAAAGATCTTGAAGTTGTACTATTTTCATTTTCATCGGATGCTTCCTTTTTAACAAATGCATCTGATATGAATTATGTTTAATTATGATATCTTTTAAGAATGTCACTTTCAAATTAAAATGAAAATAATTATATAACTCAAAAAGACATGGTAATGACAAAGTAATAAAAACAACATATTAAACTTTCAATAAATTTATGCATATCTTTCAAAAAAAATTCATTTGATACATTCAAGTTTTATTTCCCACATATGCATCCTTATGAAGGTTTAAGAGACGCATTCAAGAAAACTAATGAATTTTTTCTATTTCTATTCTCAACCAAATTCAAATTTGATGTGTAAACATAGTCTTAGTTATTTATTTAGTCAAGTTAGCCTAATAATTTAAAAATAACAAAAAAGAGATATCTAGTCATCATTGTAGGAAATCATTAGTAAATTGTCTATAACTTTTTCTTCAAGCATTATGATGAATTAGTTAATAAAATTCAATTGGCGCAGCACAGCCTTATAAAAGTAAATTTAAGTGATTATAAATTTTTTACTATGGTTATGTAACTTTAAATTTTTAGTATAATTTTTCAAGCTAATTTTAAATTTTTAATTACTTTTGCCCCCTCAAGATATTTCAAGCTCCACCGCTGTTTGGATCTCTTTTAAAACCCAAAAAGGAAAAGGAAAAGGAAAAAATTCTCAGCATCTAATGAGAAGGTATC
Source organism: Canavalia gladiata (assembly GCA_037954105.1). Taxonomy (NCBI): domain Eukaryota; kingdom Viridiplantae; phylum Streptophyta; class Magnoliopsida; order Fabales; family Fabaceae; genus Canavalia; species Canavalia gladiata. Next base: position 8,924,705 of record CM075658.1, on the reverse strand, counting down.
CCTGTCAGAGCAATGCAAAGTGCATATATCACTCTAGTTGTTTACCACTTTCCCATATAGCCCCCTCTATTTCAGGTAGATATTCGTGATAGAAAGTCAGGAACTATCCAGTTTATACCGAATAAATTCATTAGTTCACGAGATTGGTTCAGATATTCAGTTATTCATAATAGAAAAACCATACTAAAAATAACAGGTATAAAACAAGATGTAAATATCCCTGATCCAGAGCCTTGGAACAAACCTCAGGGCCAAGAAATCTTTCATAGCCAATATCACAAGAATATGATGCCCCTGTCTTTGGTTTAATGCCTTTCCATTGCTTGATATACTTGGCTGGTTCTTTGTCATGCTTATTAAATTCCTGAGATAAATTGAGCTAGTGTTATATAGGAAAGCTAATAAGTTCAAAAGACAACTCAGTTACAACCCTTAATTCACAAAAAGATAGGCAAATTAAAGTAGTGAGAATTTTTTATATTCAACATGCTAAAGGCAGAGGCAACAAAACTATTGGCAGAGGCGCACCTCAAACCCCTTAAATGATTATGTCAAAGCACTAAATATAGAACTAAAGACAACCTTTACAATGTCAGAGCTGGTGTAGCAATACATTTCCTTCACTTTCCGAGCCACTTCAAAAGAATCTTCTGGTGGCACATTCTCTCCTCTTTCCTGCATGAAGTGATGTCAACACAAAACTGTTTATGAATCTGGATTAGCAAAATGCAGACTGACACTGGATACAGATTATTCTAATCTCAGTCAGACCAAAAAAAATTACTGCTAAATACATGACTAATTTTCATACTCAATTGTCAAATAAGTAAACTTCATTTCTGTTTAACTATTAAAAATGTGACGGTAATACTATCATAAATGCATCACACCCTATTCATCCATGATTAACATTTCTACACGGTTGGTTTCACCAGCTGGTGTAAATAGTAAGTTGTGAGATCCTTAAACATTAACAAAAAGAGTTTTACAGAATTCACTGATTTTCAAATATGGGAACACTACCAGAACAATTAACTTTATACCACAAGGATTACCTACCCGCATAAGCTGCTGCACAAAATGAGTAACATCCTTTCCAGCTATAGGAACCGATTTGATGCTACTACCAATAACATAGCCATCTGCAACAGGTACAACATGAGTAGCCCCATCTCCAACATCCACCACAACTCCTGTCATCTCACACTAAGAAGAAATCTAGATAAGCCTAAAAGGAAAATATGTTTAAAATAAGAATTTGAGATAACAAGAAACAAAAACAAAATTTCTTGATAGCTCCTATAGTACTATTATCAAGTTCAAGTAGGCCAACTTAACATTTTATATTCAACATGATGAGGAGAGCTGATAAACTATCTTATGCACTAGTAATGATGCAAAACCACCACAACTTTCATATTCAACAGTAAGATTCATTTTTGGTTTCAAGTAAAAGCACCCAAAAGCAGCATAGCTGATAAACCATCCTACGCATTTTGTGCTTAGATAATTCCAAACTTGCTGCTGCTGAGGCCATATTAAATATTTAAAGCATTCAAGATTAATCATCCAATTCCAATTTTATATTCAACATAATTCCAATCTTTCTCGCAAGTACTAATCATTAATTACCAACCTTAGATGTTGTGTAGCCAGCTGCAAGAGCAAGCACAGAATTAACAGCAATGTAAAGTCCGGGAACATTAAAAGTCTCAAACATGATTTCCCCAGTATATTCGCGACTCTCAGGTGCCGTCAGCGGACTCTCAGTCAAGAGAAAATAGTGATCCTCCGGATCACACCTCAAGTAGTTGAATATGCACTGCTGCCAGAAGCGCTCCACGGCATCCCAATTCTCAACTTGACCATGCCGAACTGGGTAGCTGAGATTGTAAGTGCTGCTTGATCGTGATTTGGAAAGTGCCTCATCCCCAATGAAGAAATCAAGATCCGCCATAACCCCGGCATTGTGCTGGGCCACCCAATTTCCCTTAGAAGAGCTCCTCGTTTGGTTCAAAAACGACTCATTAACTGCAACCACCGTCGGGACAATAAAAGATGGCTCAACATTGCCAGCAAACCCCATTTTCGTGTACCTGCAAAAAAACAAACATCATTTTCCAAATTCAGGGTGAACCCAATTCGGGTCAATCAATATTAGTATAGAATATTGACAATTCTAGTCACAAAACTAAGAAAACCACATTGGGGCATTTCAACAAACACATGGTGTCCATATATTGATACAAAGAAAAAGACACATCAAAAAGCGTAGAACAGAAAGTGGGTAATACAAATGGAGGAAAAGAGTACCCGGAGCCAGTGTCGATGACTACAGCTGGACGAGAAGTAGAGGGGTCCATGAGAAAGAGCGAAAAAACAGAGGCGATGAACGTTGGAGTTGGAGGTGGATCTGCGGTTGAGATCCAAGAGTGAGTATAAGGCAGAGGATCATGATCGTGAAGAGCGCTGTGAGAAGCGCAATAAGGAGGAAGAAGAAGGTGTAGGTGAGGGTACTAAGGACGATGGTGACACAGACTTTGATCCCAAGTGAAAGAAGCCAATAGAGAAATAGGAATGGTTGGTGATTGTTACACCCATTTCAACTATAAACTCAACACAGCATCAGGTGCAGGCCCCATTAACTTCATCACCATCATTCTGTTCGTTTTCCAAAGATGCTTTCCTTCGCAATCAAACAAACCCACCCTTCCTCTCTCCCTGCAATTTTCTCTTTCTTTTAAATACTATTGTTTTAATAATTAATTTTTTCCTTATCTATTTTTTTAACAAAAATTCTATTTGTTTATTTAATTAAATGTTTAAAATAATATTAATTATTATATTATTTTTATCTATTTTTAAATATTGTTTACCCTTATTATTTATATAGATAGATAAATATAAATAAATAAAGAGAAACATAAGAAGTAAGAAGTAATAGTAACAGTAACAATAAAGACGAAGAATAGTTTAGTTTATGGATTCAGGGTTCGGCGAAACGGCAACTTCATTTTGTCGTTGGGGCGTATTGTTACAATCCAATGGGACCCGCCCAACGCCAATATTAAGTGGTTTCCATTTCTTTCTTACACGCGAACCTTTTATTTCATGCTGCTTGGTAGGGTGAATTCATGAACCTCTATGTTTGTCGGTAGTTTTTAATTCAATAATAACTTACAAATATAAATTAAAAGAGAACATTTTTTGTGAGTATAATAAAGATATTTTAAATTGATAGTCAAATATTACTCTTATATATATATATAGAAATTACTAAAATAGATTATTTTTCTTAATAAAATATTTTCTATGTATATTGAGGATTTAAAGTCTTATAAATATGTTTTAAAAATGTAATTATTTACCAATTATGTTGAGCTTTATTTTTGTAGATATATGATTGATTAGTTTAAATCAATAATGTAAGTAATTTAATATGTCAAAAGTATATTATAGAAAACATATTTTAAAAATAAAAAAATGAGATTTGGAATAAAATAATTTTAAAATAAAAAATTAAAAGTATTTGAGCTAAAAATTTAAAAGAAAAATATGAACATAAAAGAAAATTTTAAAATTTTTAATAATTTTAGAATTTAAAGAAAATTATCTAAGCAAGTTTTTAAGAATCTTCAAAACTCCTTAATCCAATTTTGGTTGATGATAATAATGTCTATATGCCAGACTTAGTCTAAAATCAGAAAAAATGTAGAATACTCACTAATACACTCTAAGTCTCTAACCTCAAATCAATGGGTGAACTAATAAAGTTATAGTATTAAAAAATTTGTCTACTTGATAATTTTATTAGTGTTTTTTATTAATAGGATACACACTCTAATAAATCATAGATAAGACTTCCGAGTACAACCTTAAATAGAACTCCAAAAAAAAAGGGGGACAAATCACAAACTACATATTTGAGTACAACCTTGAAACAAATCTCCTAAAAATTATTTTTTTAACCGCTAAAATTTTTGAAACTTTTAATGTAAACAGTATGAATCGTTGTTAAAAATCTTTTAATTTAAAGACATAGAATACTCTACGTGTGACAATCATAGCAAAATGAGTGTAAGATATATCCTTGATCAAATCTAAATAAGCTAGATTGATTCTCTCTTATTGTTATAATAATACATGGTAAATTGGTCCTTAGCATATTTATTTAGAACAAATTTATAAAATTTAATACCGGTAAATGATAGAAATAACTTTTTTATTAACTAAAGCAGTAAGATTTAAACTTACAAATTCATGTAAATTACATAAAATATAGAATTACATGTTATAAAAGGGAAAATAATATATATATATATATATATATATTCACACATTCAAGAATTAAATTAGTAATATAAAAATTAATTCATTAAAAATTGAATAAAAGATCAATTCCTTTTGATACTTCATCGAGTTTCAGATAAAATTAAATTAAATTAACAAATTTGATTCAATTCAATGTGTTTATTTTAATTTTAAAATAAATTTAATGGAAAAATAAAAACATGTTTCGAATCTAATAACTCGATTTAATAAACTCAATTTTAATAAGACTATTTCAATATGAATTGTTTAAAAGAATTTACCAAACCTAAACCAAACAAACACTCTTATTAATTTAAATTGGTCTTTTTCTTCAATTCCGACATACTCTTTTTTTTTATAGATTGGAAACATTTTTATTCTACAATTTACCTACGAGCATGGTACTATTGAACACTAAAAAAATTATTATTTACTAATATTTTAATATTTAAGCATCTCTTATAATTATATATTTTTTTAATAAAAATTAAATTATTAAAATAAATATCATAAATTTATATTAATAAATGTGATGTTAATATAAAATATTAATATATACTATTAATAATCAAATGTCAGTACATATGCATTATTTGTTAACATAGACTTTTAAAGTATATATTAACAATTTAGATTTAGTTACACAAAATTTATACTAATAAAGACTATTTTAATATTTAATAAATATATTTAAATTTTATTTAACAAAATCGATTTGAATAAAGACTATCCCTGGTGCTTCGTAATTAATTTTTTATAGTAAAAGGTTGAATGATATTTAAATAATAAATAATTATATATTTTATTATTTAAATATCTAGGGAAATATGAGAATTAGAGTAGTTTAAGATAAATTTTAGATTTAAATTTAATGATTAAATATTATTTAAATATTATTGTTTAAATAATAATATTTAAATATTGTTTTCCCGATTATACTGAAAAAATAGATATTTAAATTATTTTTTCTTAGCAAATAAGATCAATATTGTTACACTGGGAGTATATTGGTACCCCAACTTTTAATACATGTTTATGTTCCAATTACACAATTCGAAAGCATATATATGCTCATTCCTTATATTAGAATGACATTCATAAAAAGAAAAATTTTAACCCTCCTCTCTATGGCCTTAATCGACATCTAAGACCTAATTTTTATCATTTCAATGACCTAGTCAAAGTCTAGCCCTTCATTAGAAAAGAAAATCTCATTTGTGTAGCCAAATAGACCATAGGGTTGTAAACCAAAATGTGAGCCATGTTTTCCTAGCCGTTTTACTTATTATCTGTGCCCCATAATTAGAAAGTTCACTTTGAAATCAATTGAAAGAAGGACATGAGAAACCTAGCCATGCATAAATGTGCGCCCTCATTTTCTAAGCAAATAGGTCTAATACTCATTTGGTATCCGCAACAAATATTTAATGTAAATAGAATAAATATTTGATAGATTTGGATCATGTATAAAATTTATGATATCGGTATAGATATTAGTACTATAATATCCATACCCATTGATCTTATACACTTCTAGATATAATAATAATAATAATTAAAAAAGTTTTGTCATTTATACCAATTTTATCTAATTTAAATAGAATTACTTTTAATAAAATATATATATATATATATGTAAACTAAAATAACAATAATAATATACAAAGTTCTTTTGTGAAAAGATAAGAAACTTAATAACAAAAATTGGAATTTAAAAGAAAGATGAAAAAAAAATATAGATGGGAATAGATTTAAGTATTGATTTGATGAGAATAGACATCTGCGCACCGAAGGAAAGAAGCTTCTTTTTTCCAAAGAGAGACACTGGGCATTTTTTCAGCAATAGGTTTCCAAGTGGAGGCTGCCCTCGGAATTTCACCAACCGAGATTCCATGATTTAAATAGAATTTGCCTAGTTATGCAATTAAAAAACATAGACAAATATTTTAACTAGCTATGGTCAACGTGGATACTGGATACTGATAAGATTGCTCTTGAAAAAGTCTATCTTTAAACAACTAAAAAAAATTACTTTTCAGCACTTTCACATTTGTAAGGGAGGGAACACCCCATCATGGCGTCTTCAACGATTGTAGATGAGATTTCCAAAGCCACTGTGGTACATTTTATAACCAAAAAAATGTTTTTCCATTATTGTACTTTGCATCAAACACTCCAGAGTCCAGCGCCTCCATCTAACGAGATCAAATATATATATATAAAAGAACTAATAGATTTTATTTTATTTCCAGTGATGCTCTGATTGGCCCACCTCATGATATACGTGTAAAAAATTATGTGCACCAAACAATCGTCAATACGATTACACAACATCTGATTACAAATTTATTTTTGTAAATTATTTTACAATGTTGGACAGTATTGTTACTGTATTCAAACCTCTTTAAGTAGAAAGCCTCCATAACTATACTATACCACGTAACCCCTCTTAGGCTTCCACTCGACGTTGCATCCTTTATAGCCACTCCCTCCCCCATTCACCTCGTAAAACACGTTTTTTTTTTAAAGATTGGATGATAATTCATAATGGGTGGCCAACTTCTCCACAAAGGGATGAGGCATAGTGAAATCCATGTGCTCCCTCATCTATAATCTGGAAGCTAGTTTCAGCCATGAACAATTCATGTGGGGTATGTGCAGTTCTTCTGAGCAGTTGGGCCATTTTGGTGGTATCATACAATCCAAAATTGTTTTTAATTTGTGTCTTATTATTATGACTTGAATATGGTTTTATTTTTAAAAAAAATATGACTCTTTTAATTTTTATTTATATTTAGTCTCTAAATTTAAAATTTTGATAATAAAAGCACAGGATATTTCACTGCTTGTTTCTTTTATTTAGATCACAAGTATTATATACCATGGATAGGCATGGAAATGAACCATGCCTTTAATAAGAACAGGTTTAGTCGATTTAGCATGTTTAAAGTCTATTTTGTTTCAGCATACTTAACTTATAAAAAAAATTAAATTTAAACTCATAAAAGAATCTGTTTAACTTATCTAAATGTTTGTTTAAAAATATAAAATTATTGTAATTTTATAATTTATCTTAATATATGTTATAATAGGTAAGATATAAAATATAAAAAATACAGTATGTAACTTAATATTTTAATCTTAACTATTTATAATTATATCTAGCGGTTATAGTTTAGTCCTCTTACTCTTATATTAAAAAATCTTCCCATTTAATACATTCTGTCTTGTGTGTATATGTAATGACACTTTTAATATATTTTTATCAAACATGGATTTTATTAATCTAATATTAAATTTAAAATTTTCATAAAATATAAATAAATAATCATGATACTGCATTATCAAAATTTTATACAATTTTAAAATTAACAAACATTTTATTATTCTATTTTATTTTCACATGTGATATATTATTTAAAATATAAATAATTCATTATTATTAAACTACATCCTAACAAAAATTCAAATTATGTACTTTTTTATATAATCATAAATATTATAAATCAACAATTAGACTAATCAAATATAATTTTGATTAAAAAGATATTAAAAATTATTTTACCGAAAATTCACTATTCTGTATTTGTATTCTTCATAAACCAAAGTGGAAACCGAGAGAGAAAACAGACAGTATGATCGAACTTCGTAGCATGATCTACTTGTTTACCTTACTCAAAAGCAGGTACGAGCCAAACATCTAAGAAAACAACTGAGCTAAAAAAAGTCTCTTATGAAAGTTAATGCTTGCATATTTTTCAATCAATCATTCAATTACCCATAAGAAAGTAAAGAAAAATAAAATTGAAAATTTTGTTTCGTTCTATCATAGATAAAGGTCACTCGGTTATTTAATATAGCCATAGATGTGCTAGACATTTGAGTTCAAGTGGGACACGCCCATATGTCTTATTGGATTCTCAACAATTACAAGTGACAAATTACTCAACAATTACAAGTATAGATAATTTAAAACTACATATATATATAAATAAAACAAAATTAGAAATATTATAGTAAAACATTAAAAATAAAACTCTTAAAAAGTTAAAAATAAATTAAAGAAATAAATTATCAAAATAAAAAATATAATATATATTAATTTAATATATCAAATTTAAATTTTAAAAATTAGATTTAAACTAATATTAATTTAAATTACAAAAATATTAAAACTTAATTTATCTAATATATATTTCAATATATCAATTATTTAAAATTAAATAAAATTACTATTTAAAATTATAAAAAATATAAATAAGTTTAAATGTTTAATATGAGAAAAATCACATACTTTAATAAAGATGTAAATAACTTTAAAAAACATTCACATTTAAAATGAAAATTCTAAATGTAGATAATACCTTTTAAAGTGAGACAAAGGATAGCCAAAGAAAAAGAAAAACTCGGATGTGAATTCTAGCTGTTCACCTCAAACCACAACCACAATGATACAAACTTACAACTGGTTGGTACACCCAAAAAGAAAGAAAAAAAAAACTTACAGCAATTTAGAGAAAAACAGTAATGCCATGTTAAAATGTATGTTTTCCACTAGGACATCGTAACACTAAGGGCAACTCCAAAGCTAGTTGCTCATGATACAATTATAAGCGCAATTTTGTTCTATTGAAGAATATAATTCACATTTGTCACGTAACAATTCCTTTCATTAACAATAACTGCTTGAACATACTAGGCTTTAAAAGGACGTCACACAGACCCAAATTGAACTAGGAATCAATGGTTTGTCAAACAAAAATAAAATGAGTAATATTAGCAACAAATAATGCGCAACTCACATACAAAGGGAATTGATTATCATTTGATATTGATGAATAAAAGGGCGAGAAAGAAGAGAAAGTGTTAATAATTCAAAAAATAAATTAAACTACCCCAGTCCCATGAATGTCAGGGTTTGCAAAGTATGGCACAGCATGTATCGGTTCCACGCAAATTGGTCTCATTTCCCTGATTGATTTCTAAAATTTAAGAACCTATCAAGGGAAGCACTGATAATAAAAAACCAGAGTATTTATTATTTCATATGCCCTAAGTGTCATACAAACCTAGGGGAGAGAGAGCGGGCGTAAAAATCCACAACTCAAAGGCCAGAAGCCAGAAACTTGTGTGTGCGGTTTTCCCCTGGCAAACAGCAGTATTAAGTATTAACAAGCAATATACCATCAGCTATCCATCATATCCCACCTTTGAAAGAGTGTAATTGCAATCGATATACAAGGCATTGAGAGTTGTATTCTCAAAGTTCTTTTGTAGCCATCCATCTGGAGTAGTCAAACCCCAAAATGCCATAACAGGGTAGCAGATAAAAGGATAGCCATTATACCGAATGTCACAGATATAATGCAGATAATTTATACTGCACATGTATAAATGATTAAAAAAATTTCAAAAATAAAACCAGAATTGAAGACCTTCATCATTCATACTCAGAAATCGCTGTTTAAACACACAATTATCATAAATGTAAGGCAAAACTAACTAGTCATCAATTTTTACCATGCACAGCTCTGTTAAAAATACGAAGACAATAACACTGTTTGGAACAATTACATCATATCACAAGGTTCTGTGAATGGGGCAGAGGAAGGGCAGAACATGCCTGCAAATTGTAAACGAAGGAGCTTGGAACAGAGTATGCAAACTGAAGTGCTGACCTTTGCCAGAAAGTGTGTGGCTGGCTGGAAGAGTGTGAAAACACAAGGACTGAAGATTGACAAAGATGACCAAGTGAGTTTGTCTAAGATTTAGTGTTCTGAAGTAGAAGAGAATATGAAATCATAAAAGTAATCCTAAAAATGGGCTATTGATTGAAGAGAGGAGGGTGGCAGAATCCTAGTTTTGCAATTGGTACAGAGGTGCTGTCCACTGTGATTCGGCTGCTATCCGCTATCCACATGATGCTATGAGTTCCCTATAGTGGTAGGCAGCTGTGACGCTCAGCTATAGCATAATGGTGGTGCCATACCCCACTATTCATTATTCTGTTTAAAATTTCAAACACTGAATAGCTAAAACAAAAAAAAAATTCCACCCCTAGTCCGAGCACTTGCCTACGATTGTGAGTGTTAAAACCTTGGCAAGAGTTTAGCATGTAAAACATTATGCTGACACCTGCTTCTTCTAGTCAGTATTGCCACTTCATATCTATCAATTTAACCCCAAAAAAATTTCTGTAGAACAAATATGAGGATGAGCTGGAAAGAAGAGGTGAATGGTTGGATACTAATTCTCCACCCTACAATCTCTTTTCAAATAAGTCAATCTGTTCAATTATATAACTAAATAAAGCACAAACAAGTAAGCGTTTCAACAATTACTGACATGTAGCATTTTACGAAACAGTTGCATCTGTAAAGGAAGGCATTATAAATCCACGCAATTAAATGAAGTGGTTGTGAGTGTCGGGTTTTATTTGAGCACATGACATAGCATTGGAAAAACAATAGCAAGGGAAATTACAAAGCAAAGGATAGCAAAATTACAACATATTTCATTTCAAGCAAGGGAATCCTTCTGATTGGCCTGCTGCCGCAATAATTCTTCTCTGACCCTTCTGATCTCCGCTTCCTTTTCCAACCTTTCTTTCTGCAACAGATTATGATACAAAGAAAGAGGATCGCAGTGAAAAAAAGTAAAAACAAATAGCATTCATACTTAGAGTTGTACAAGTCCACCACTGAAATATTGGGGCTATTGTAGGAAATACAAGCATATTGACACAGCTAGATCAAATAGCATCGAAACATTGGAGAAAGGTTCATAATCACAGCGCAGAAAAAATATATGTAAATGAAATCCAGAAAGAATATATTCGACACGATCAATTGTCTCCACATTACACAGGCGAGTTAAATTAAGTTATGTAATGAAATTAAAAACATTTGTTAGATGGCATCTAGGGTTTACTTTTTGTTTCTTGCGGAAAATGAAATTAGAGGAGGGAATTAAGAAGGAAAGAATAATGAAAGGTGAATAAAGAACTAAGATGGGGAGGAACGAACCTTTTCATCCTGACGGAGAGCGATCCAGACATGGACTTTGTCCATGGAGTGCCAGAACACGAAAGCACCCAACGTCATCGCGAAGTACGTCGCCACTCTCACCATCCTCCTTCCTTCCTTCTTATCTGATTGCTTCGATTTAGTTTCCGGTAACGAATCTCCTCCTTCCTTTCCTCTGTACTCCGATCTCTACTTTCCACTCTTCAACCTCTTCTTCGGCCTATACGATGGAACGGGAACGTGGTGCACAGTTTGCTTGGGCTCGAACTTGCTGTGTGCCCCAACTCCAACTCCCATACGGCACCACATTTAGTAGGATCGGCCCATTATTTTCTAAGCCTATCGTGGCCCAAACATTTGTCAAACCCCTATATTAAACACATATCCTTTCCCCTTTTTTTAATAAAAAATAAAAAATACCCGCAACACCCCCTTTTTTTTTGCACATTCCAAAAACTAATTTTTAAAAATGTATAAATATATTTTCAGAAGCTAATTTGTGAAAATATATAAATTATATTTTTAAAAATTAGTTTTCAAAGAAAATTAAACAAATATAAAAACATATTTTAGAAAATTAATTTTTAGAAATGTATTTATATATTTTTAAAATTCATTATTTGAAAATAAATTTTTTAAAAAAAGGAAGAGCGTGAAAAGTAAAAAAGATATGAAAATTTGAAAAGTAACATTGTTTGTAGAGGACTAGAGGTGTTTTATGTCTGGACCTATATGAACCAGTCAGTTTAACTTCAAATTTATTTCTCTATAATTACTGTATGAGTATAATTTTTATTAACTTATATTATTTACACAATATAATTTTACAATATTTATACAATTTTTTTGTTTTTATCTCTTATTGTATATCTCTTTTTTCCCTCTCTTTTTCTTTTTGGTGAAAACTTATTTCTCTTTCTATTTTTCTCCCTGTTCTTATTATAGTGCAAAAAAAAAATATAGTATTTGTCTTTATCTTTTGGACTTCTGTTTATGTATCTGCGTTGCTATACATTTTTGTAGTGCATATGAATTTACATTCAGTGGCTTCAAGTATTTGTTTTTGTTAAACGTGATTTTAGCAATTTTTTCATGTTTGGTTCCTATTAACTAAAATAAGGTGTTGGCATGCCTGGAACAACAATCAATTAGAGCATACACGTTTGAATCGTATAGCTGCATTCAATAGCATCCATTGAAATGTGAATTCAACAAAATAATATGCAAATCCAGACACCCAACTTGCCTTTAGACTAACATTTAAATAAACAGTAAATTATAATTTTTGTATTAAGTTATAAAACTATATTAAAAGAAAATTTTCCTAGCATAAATTAGGGTTTTTAAAGTCATTTTTAAATAAATTTAAGTCGATTTAAATTCAAAATTTAGATTCTCATGCTACAGGCACCTGATGTCACGCGTTTCTTGAAAGGCGACCTGCCGTTGGCGGCTAGTGTGACGAAAAACTGGCAGTAGTTTCGATAAATGAATACAGCTAGACTAACTGGAGAAACCAAGAACAAGAAGAAGACCACAAAAACCGTCTTCATTTTATTTTCATAAAAAATAAAATGCAGTTGTGCGTAGCAAAGAAGAGCATAGGGTCTTTCCTCTTTCGAGTGTAACTACAACTGCATGTGTGTAAAGTGTAAAATATGGCAACTTGGACTCTGGCAGGTGGCAAACAAACATATCGAAGCGAGTCAAGCGACGCGCACTGTACACACTCGACAACCGTGTCTACGTAGTTTCCAACAAAGAAAAAGCTTTCCCCCCCAAAAATCGTTTCGAATTGATTGTTATATATTTTTTATGTTATATCTTTCATACTAAAAATTAATTACACTTATTCTGATTATTCAGATTTTTTATTTTTTTAAAAATAAAAAATTATCAGCAAATAAATTTAAACTTTAAATATGTAAAATAATCATGTAGGTCTGAAAATCATTTTAAACAGTTCGTTAGAACATATATTATTTTGTCAAAAACATTATAAATATATCTTCTTCTATATTTTTTATATTATTTTCCATAACAAAATAGTTTTGATTGTTTAATTAATAATATTAAAATATTTGTTAGCAAAATCATAAAAACAGAAAGAATAATTTCAAAATTTTTATTAAGTATAAAATTAATATTGCAATTTTATACTATTATAATTGTTATCCTACTCTATTATTTTATATTTTATTTTTCCCTTTTTATTATTTTGTTGTTGTACATTTTTACAGTACAATTATAATTTTAATTTAAAATTATGTTGAGTGTGAATTTTTGGTGGGATAATACCGATCATAAACATCCTGATTTAAAATTATAAAAGTTTTAAAAATACAATAATTTATAATATTAAAATTATGGGATTTATGAAAAAAAAAAGGCATTAACCTTTTAATTCTTAACAATTTTTACACAACTGAATAAAATTATTATTGTATATCTACAAAAAATAGAATAGAATAATGAGAAGAAAGAAATAACAAAAAAATATAGTATGAAATATAATACGATAAGAAAGAATATATGAATTTATTAAATAAATAAATAAATAATTTATTAAAATATTTCAGTTTTATTTGATAAACTAGTTTTTTAGTTGTTACTAATATTTTTTAACAGATATTTTCTAATTTTATTTTAAATAATTTTTCAACTTTTTGTTTCATTTTTTTACGTTTAGTTTTAATATATTTTTGTAATTTAATCTATTATTTATTTACGTGTTAATATAATTTTATAATTTAATATTTTAGTTATTTACCTGGTTTCATAAATTTAATATAATTTCATTTTTTTTATAAATAATATTATCAATTGTGATATTTTTTTATTATTTTAACATATATTATTTGTTTTAATTATTATGTTACTTAATTCTTAATATTGAATTCTTTGTTAAAAATTATAATTAGAAAAATAATTATTTTTAACATTTATTTATGTAAAAATAAAAATATATATTATTTTAAAAATATTTAATTAAATTTTAATATATATTTAAAAAAAACAAATCATACTATTAAATGTTCCTTCATTAATTAATTATATTTTTATTATTATTTTATATTTACTGTTAAATAAATAATTTCATAAAATATTTATTATTTTAATGATTAACTTATCAGTTTTCATTTATTTAATTATTATTTTTAACTTAAAAACTAACTTTTACCTTTTATCTACCTTATACACTACTTTTATTAAATAAATTTATAAAAAAATACTAAAGTTAAAACATTTTTAAATACATGCTAATGAGAATCTTATAATTAATTATTAAGAGATAATTGATAGCACTCAATCATAAATTTATGATATACATGAGGTGTTATCGCAAAGAATTATTAAAAATAAAAGTCATTAAAATATTTTAATTTTATTTAAAAAATATTTTTTCTAATAGTTATTAATGCTTTTTTATATAGTTTACCAACAGTATTTGAAATACCTTTACCTCAGATAAAATATATTTTCATAACTAATCCATTATTTATTTATTTATATTTGTATAACTTTAATATCATATAATTTTTTTATAAATAGTTTATAAATTTTGATATATTTATTTTTATATGACTATAAATTATTGTATTTTAAATTGTTGTTTTAATATACGATATTTGTTTTAATTATTATTTCGTTAATTTTAAATTTTAAATTAAACATGAAACTTTGATTTTTAAAAAATTTAAAAATTAATAATTTTATTTAATTAAATGTTAATATATTTTATTAAAAATATATCATATTTTAATTCATTAATTAATTATATCTTATTTATCATTTTATATTTATCAATTAACATAATAATTAATTTTATCATACATTTTTATTCAATTGTTAATTTATTAACTTTTAAATTTTAACTAAATTTTCAGTTTTAAAATTTTGTCTTTCATTTTTTTTCTTAAATTTTTAGCTAATTTATTCATTACTTATGTAAAATCTACCTTAAAAAAATTAAAAATAAATTTTTATAAAAATATATAATAATCTGAATCTTAAAATTAATTATTAAGAGATAATCCGATCGATCGATCCCAATCATCAATTTCTGTTATCCATGAGGTGATATATCATCGCGTAGAATTATTCACAGAAGAGGAAGCTTTCCGACCAATAGATAAAAAGAAAAGAAACATCAATGGACCCCATACTATTAGGCTTTTTTGGCATTTTGTGATTGATGCCCCGACACAACAGTAAATGCTCCCTCTGTCTCAACAAATTACAAAACAAAATGCAATATAAAACGATGCCTTCGTCCGTCGCATAAGAACCTCGGACCCATCGTGCCGTCTTGCTTTTTTTTTTTTTTTCTTCTTCACGACCTCATTCCCTCTCTCTTAAGCTAACTTTTACCTTTTTTGCCAGTAATCAATTGCTGTCTATCCACACAAGTACCTCCCGAGCTAAGTTATCAAATATTCTCAAACAGAACCATGCGGATCCACGGGTGGCTAGATACATGTTCCTCCGCCAACTGCGCCACCGCCACCCATCAATCAACCATCTCCCTCCCCAAGCTTGGCCCACTAAAACAACAACATGCATCGGACTCAAGCACCTCCTCTTCCGGATCCGAAGCAACCACTTCCACAACCTCTCACAACAGCACTTCCACTCTCCACAGTGACATCTCCATACAAACCCTCCCCTCTGTTCCCTCTCTCCAAAACCTCTCTCTGCAAACCCTCAAATTCTCCGTTTCCCACCATTGCCTTACCTCCCTCACACCACACCCCTCTCGCCCAGTCACTTCCCTCGCCGTTCACAACAACCTCCTCTACGCCGCCACCGACCACGAAATCACCGTCTACGATCGCCACTCCTTCACCAACCTCCACACCTTCAACGCCCAATCCACCTCTTCTGGCTTCACCAAGGCCATCACCTTCTCCGATGACATCGTCTTCACCACCCACCAAGACTGCAAGATCCGCGTCTGGCACCGCCACAAGAACCACCGCATGTTAACCGCTCTTCCCACCGTCAACGACCGTCTTCGCCGTTTCCTCCTCCCTAAGAACTACGTCACCATTCGTCGCCACGACAAACGGCTATGGATTGAACACGCAGACGCCGTCACGGGCCTCGCCGTTACTAACGGCGTTATCTATTCCGTTTCGTGGGACAAGACGCTCAAGATATGGCGAGTCTCCGATCTTAGGTGTGTGGAGTCCGTGAAGGCTCACGAGGATGCGGTCAACGCGGTCGCAGTGTCTAACGATGGAACCGTGTACACAGGATCCGCGGACAGGCGAATACGGGTTTGGGCGAAACCCGTGGGAGAGAAGAGGCACGTTCTGATGGCGACGTTGGAGAAGCATAAGTCCGCGGTGAATGCGCTGGCCTTAAACGACGACGGTTCGGTGCTGTTTTCGGGTGCGTGCGACCGTTCAATATTGGTGTGGGAGAGGGAGGATAGTGCGAATCATATGGTCTTGAGTGGTGCTCTTAGGGGGCACCAGAAGGCCATACTGTGTTTGATCAACGTCTGTGATTTGCTTCTGAGTGGCTCCGCTGATCGGACGGTCAGGATTTGGAAGCGCGGTTATGATGGACGGTTCTGCTGCCTTGCTGTCCTCGGCGGTCACCGGAAACCGGTCAAATCTTTGGCCGCGATTCCGGAGTATAGTCAAACTTCGCCTAACGGCAGCGTTTCGGTCTTCAGTGGGTCTCTTGATGGAGAAATAAAGGTTTGGCAAGTTTCTATTAGGAATCAGTCCACACATGATCCAGAATTGAATTCCTAGAAAGTGAATGAAAATATGTCATGAAAGGGAAAACAAGGGGAAAAAAAGTACTCAGATTGAAAATATGTAGATGATAATGACATTTGTCTTGAATTTTTGTGATCTTAGAGAGCTATAAATTCACAATCATTTTTTTTTTTGTTGTTGTTGAAATTATGGAAGTGAGATCTGAGATCAATTGCATTTTTTTCAAATTTAATTAATATTGAAAATGTAAAGTAGTATGAATGATTTTTATTTTATTTTTTTGTAAAAGGCTCGTACGAGGTGTTCATTTACTTGCGTCAAAATTTATTAACCGTGGTTCACCAGTACTTTAACTTTTTGAAATTGAGTTATTTATTTACTTTGTGAAATCAACTAGCTACAATTTGTTATTGAGCATTTGTAACAATTATATTCAGAAACTTCCGTTTTAAAACAATGCTAGCTGTTTATTATTTATATTGTTTTCTTATCCATTTATACCCGCAATAAAAAAAAACTTCTTATCATTGTATTCCTGGCTATTCATCAACTATACATGTGTGTATGTTGAGTAATTGTATAAACCTCGAAAATCATTATGAATGAAATCATGATAAGATAATTTATGAAACCGTTAATTGTCTAAGATACAAAGAAACATATGGAATTTGCGCACCGTAACCCCCGTCTACTTCAATAATCTCCATTAAAAAAAAGGTGTCCAAGAAATCAATGCTTTCTTGTTGAGTGTGTCCTTTGTAACTAAATAAATGATCTTTGTATATATTGGTGTATTTTTTGCTGGAAGGGTAAGAATTTTCTTATGATAGGAAAAGAATGTTAAGAACATGCAACATGAGAAGTAGCTGCTATATCTGATTATCTCTATGTACTAATAACATCAGCAAAAGGATTAGTGTGGACAGAAAAACTTATAATTGGAAAGTTAAAACAATGTGTAGTTAACGTAAAAAATAGATACGACACAGGATATGAATAGTTTTAACCTAATAAGTATGGATACGACAGGATATGAATAGGACAAGGGTATAGCTACACGACAAATATTTCTTTTTAAAAAATTAGAACATGATCCAATTCGAATACGTTATGTAACATAAAAATTTAATATATTTCAACGACAGAATAACATATCTCAAATATAAAAGCTCAAATCTTTAACATAAATTTTTTTAAAAAAATCTTCATATACTAAAATATTGAAGAAGATAATGGGAATTGTATTTGTATATATCATTCTCTTATTCTAGGCACCCATCATCTATAAACAATACATTTTAATTCTATTTCCGGTGTATCCAATAATAAATTTGCTGCTTTGAATAATTCTTAATGTAAGTGTGATGCTCCAGATACATACTATAAAACCACTTTCAACAGGCCATACACATATCAATGTGACCTTGGCATATCCACGTTGAATGTGTTCGAGCGTACTGATACGATGACCTTCTAGCCATGTTCATCCTTCTTAACAATTACCGACTTAGTTGCAGAGAAGGTTCAACGAACTGATAGAAGATCAATTAACAGTGATGGATATATGTATGCTGCCAAGACCTTTCGTGTCATATACAGTTATTGTTAGAAATTTAGAATGCCCTAAAAAGGCTAACATACTACTGGAAGCTTGTAAGGACCCGCCCCCATTTGCATTTGTGTACTATATCATTTGAAACTGCCTAAGCCTCTTTACGTCTCAAGATGTCTAATAGGATTTTTATCTTCATACATTTGTATAGTATTTTTATTTTAATATTTTTTTTATCTTTCTTCTATCAACATGTTTTATTTATTTTTAATCCACAGCAATAGTTTTTGATTCAGCTAATATATAGAGGGATATGTAAGGGTGGGGTAAAATATTTTGGACCGCCTGAAGCCATCCCATCCGATGGGCAAAGATGTTGAACGGGGTAAGTCTGAATAGGTTTACGCGAACCAACATTTTTGGATATCAATGATTTTTGCTAGACAGATTCAGTTTGACTCAATATTTACGGGCTTTATCCAAACCAATGTGACCAAGTATTCACTGGCTTTTATTAGATTTTCGCTTCACCCAATATGAAATTAGGGTAAGGGATCACTTTATTCTTTCTCAACCCTTCATTTGTGCTGCTCTCTTGCTTTTGAGTAATGTTGACTCTTCCCTTCTCCATTTTCTTCTCTCACTTTCTTTGTTCTCCTTCTTTAAATTCCTGTTAATCTGCTAAGGTTTCTCTTTCCTTTCTACACCTCCACCCG
The DNA here is from genome assembly GCA_037954105.1 of Canavalia gladiata. Taxonomy (NCBI): domain Eukaryota; kingdom Viridiplantae; phylum Streptophyta; class Magnoliopsida; order Fabales; family Fabaceae; genus Canavalia; species Canavalia gladiata. Next base: position 8,905,369 of record CM075658.1, on the reverse strand, counting down.
TCATTCTTCGTTAACCTCTGACCTCTAAGTTTTAATTTTCCTCTACACCTTCCTCATTTTATTGAAGTCTCTTAAACAATATTATTCGTCTAATATTACGATTTGTTTAAATATCTTGTATAGCTATTTTAGATGCAAATCTATGTTAAGGTAACATTTTAAAACTTTTACATTTAAATTTTTTAATTATGTTGTTTAACTTATAATTTATTATCTTATTTTTTTTATTGGAGTTTTTTATTTAATGTTTGTGAATGGTTATTTGTTTCTTTATTAAGAAATGGATTTAGTGATATAAGAGAGATTATTAATGGGTTCTTAATTTTATTAATAAAAAAAATCATTAAAGGTAATTTTATTAATTTGTATATGTATAATTTTATTTTTTTATTTTTTTAACAATAATTTGTACACTAATTTTTTTATTTTGGTTTTATTGTTGTATAAAATTCAATCTCTTTCATTGATCAAATACAAGTCCTATAAAATATTTATAATTTTTTATTTGATCTATTTTTTATTTTTGTTCTATCATAATTTATTGTGTTTATTAATTAATCTTTGATTTATTTGAATTTAAGTTATAATCTAGTTAATTATTTATTATGTTGCATGTATCCAATGGTAAATTACCGAATTTTTCTTTTGAAGGAGCTTTAGTATTGCATCTCTCTATTATTTTTAATACTCATATATTTTAATTATTGTGTGCTGGTTGATTATTGTAATAATGCAATGATGCAATGATGATTAATAAAGATAATAATTTTATCTGAGATTCATTTTTGCTTTTAAGTTACAAATTTCTTTACTTGTAACGGTTACATGTAGTGTTACTCTTACAACATCTTAAATTTATCATTTTTATTTTTTGAAATCTATTTTTAACTCAATTGTAATTGATAATTTTTAAAATTAACCTGTTTATTGGATTTTATTTTAAAATGAAGCTCCCAGCATAAACTCTTATGACATTAATTATAAAATAAGTTAAATTTAAATATTTAATTATCTTTTAATATTTCTATTAAGATTTTGTTATTTAAATAATGTGATTTTTGTTTATGTATGCCTTTAATAGTGAAATATTTTAGTATTCATAATGCATAAGTGATGGATTATTGAATGAATGATTGGTTATATTTAAATCTTCAATAATAATTTTTACATTTGGTAATTTATTGACCTTCTTATTAATTGTTATATACTTAAGTTGTAACTTTGATTTTTATTTGTGCATACTCTTGAGGAGTGAATACAATATCATTCATATTTATAACTTTCTACTAATATTAATTATTGATTCTGTTTTTATTAGTATATTAAATCTTGATTACAATAAATTTTATTGATTATATTATCTTAAATTTATGATTAACTAGTTTTTATTTTACAAGTTTTGTAGATAAATTGTGACTATATGTACCATAAAAATATGTAATTATTAACATTTATCAATAATTTATAATTTATACATTAGTTTAAGTTTTTTTATAATTTTTTTATGTTTTATTAAAAAATATGTATAATAAAGTATAATGTATCTATTAAAATTCTAATTAAATCAGATTGAAATTTCTGTTTATTTATATTATTTTAAATGAACACTAAATTTACAGATTTATTTTCATTTGAAGTAGATTAAAAAGTTAGAATTATGTAATATAATTATATATTTAATATTAATGTGTGTATATTTAAAGTTATAAATTTAAATTTCTATGATTTAATATATTTTATTTAATATGATATTATGATATGGAAACTAAAAATTGGTCAGATAAAAATTCAATTTGTACATGTTAATAATTTTTTAACATTAAAATAAAGTACCCCGTATTCATCACAGTTTAACATTTTGTAAACAGTAAAAAAATCATTCAAAAATATTCTAAAAATTTAATATTACAACATTTTTTACTTATTCCATAACTTAAGCTTGAAACCTCTCTATCAAACCCACATCCATTTAACCTAAAATTCGAATAATCCAATTTGGTTAATGGACAAAAATATCCATAAATATGACAAAGACGGCTTCTATATTTTGTTACCTGAACTCGCCGAATAAGCAAATATGTGAACATGGTCCATCAAAAGATTTGACCTCTAACAACTGAAAGTAGGATTCATTAACTATGTAGGAAAGGCCATCACATATTCTACGGAAAAATGATAAAGAAGAGGCAACGCACGTTAGGCACCTCTTACGAGATCAATTATGAATTGTACACACCATAGCATTCTCTGTTTTGGTGAAGAAGACACATTGAAAATAAAAGAAATTAAAAAATGAAAAAAAAGAGAAGATATAAATTTTTATCTCTAAAAATAAATATTATCTTCTTCTTTTTTATCATTAACCAAATTTTTTTTGTGATATCAAGTACTTTAAATATTAAAAAATTATACAATTTTTATCATTTATTAATAGACTTATTTAATATCATATATTTAAAATAACAGTGTAAAATAAGTTATTATTTTTATGCGGTCATCGAGAAAATTTAATTTTATCAAATCTAGTATATCTTAAAAATACGAATTTAATTATAAGATATTTACAGTATAATGTTTTTATAAAATCATTCAATTATAATATATCATATAATTATTAATTTTTTTAAATATATTTATAATAATTTATAATTAATTAATAATATATAAATCATTACACTAATATTATATTAAATTTGAACTAATAAAATTAAATTTTTTTCTCAAGTCAGTTTATTTAATTATAGGATATATGAATTGTGAGCATGCACAATATTCAATCTCTTATTAATGTGATATGTTCCTTTGAAGTTTCTCTTATCCCATAATTTCCAATCTTTTAATGATGCTTACTAAGGTTCTTCACACGCACATAATGTTAAACTTACCGAATGACACCTTCAATAATTTTTTATTAAAAATAAAATGTATTAATTCAATTGTTTTAACTCATTTAATAATGTTAGAAGAATTATGTATATAAATTTTTACCGAACCTATATATATGTACATGTAAATAAATTGCATAGACTTATTTATATTTTAAATTTTTTGTTATAAAGTAAAATAAAATAAAATGTTAAACCATCAATTAATTTTTAAATTGTGTAAAAAATTTTAATCTTAAACGACTATACGATAATTTTAAATTCATTGATTAGATTGAGTTAAAACATATAATTTATTTATTTAAGTTTTTAGAAAAATATATTTCTTTATGTTTTGTTTTAAATTGTTCGATTTCATACACTTAATTAATGATCTCAAGTACAGATCCTTTTGAGAGAGATCTCATTCTTTGGAGGAAGAGAGAAAATATATGTATGAATCCCACTTCATATATTAAGAGAATATATATATATATATAAAGATAAAAAAAAGTAAAATGAAGAGAAATTTTTTTAAGATGTTAAAATAATAATAACAAATCTTTGTTTAATATTGTTATTATTGTACATGTATGAGTGAACATATTAACTTAGTTTGGTTAATTGGCTCATTCCCTCCTCTAAACATCATAGATACAGTCAAATATTGAATTTGAATTTGAAAACAATAACTATTATTTAAAAAATTAATTTTAATTATTTATATATGATTATATAATTTTTTTATTATTCTTGTATAAAATGTCATTCTTATATATAAAAAATTTTATAAGCATATTTTATTATAGTAAAAAGTAAAAGTCAATACATATTAATAAGTTTTTTTTATGAATCAAAATTTAAAAAATTATACATGATATTTTAAAATGATAATAAAATCATTAATTAATTTTTAGTATTTTAAAATGATAAGAAATGTGTGGTTTTTTATTTTTAAAATAATTAGTTTTGATTCTTATTTTTTAAACTAAACTAATTTTAACTTTTTATCATTGACATATCAATCATTAGTAGATGTAATATGCCAAACATTTTTTATTATAGAAGAAATTGAAAGAAATCTGTTTAAAAAAAATAAGAACTATAATTAGTAATTTCAAAAATAAAGAACTAAATTTAAAATTTTAAAAATTTGCAGCAAATATATATATATATATATATATATATATATATATATATATATATATATATATATATTATTTAGGTTAGGCATGGTAAGGTTTAAGTGAACACTTATTCGTCAAAATTATTTGTATCATTATTGAAGTGGTAATTTGAATCTTGCACAAGAGAAAATTTATTTCTTTAAAATTTATTTTTTTACAAAATTATTATTTTTTAAATTAAAAAAATATTTTTTAACTGTTTGTTTACATAATTATCAAGTAATATTAATTAAATAATTGATATATATTTAATATTTTTTGAATTATAAAAATTGTTAAGAATTTATAATATTTTTTATTTAAAAAGTTTTAAAAAAATATTTTAAAAATAGAAAATAAAAAACATTTTCTTTTTAAAATTTAAATTTAATATTTAAAAATTCAAACGTATGTTTGAAATTAATATTTATTAAAGAAAAAAAATGAAATTTAAAATTTTTTTACGGTGTTAAATTTGATCTTTCTAAAATTAAAAATATATTGACCATCCAAATATATGATTGAATGGTTTATGCTAGTTATTCTTACCATCACCCTCTTCACTTTATATATTTACACACATAATGTATATTTTCAATTTTATCAGGTTATAAATAAGTTAAATTTTATTTATTTATTTTTAGATAATTTTCATCCAAAATATTTCTTTAAGAATTTTCTTACCTATTACATTTTATATAATTATAAACATGTTTAGATTGATTTATTTTATATTATAAAAACCTTTTTATTAAAATTAGTTTTTTAATCTTCGGTCATCAACATAAAATTAAATTAAACATGCGCAATAATAAAAAATTGAAAATTAAAATAATTTTACATAAAAATTTTAAATTTAAATCTCATCGTTTATTTTTCACGTTGTAAAAAAACATGTATACAATCATTTAATAAATTATCTTTGTTTAAATAACAGATACAGTACCTATCGGAGGATGCAAGGTTTATCCTAAAAGATTTTCAAACTTCATACCTCAACATTATAAATAAGTAGTGTATTGTACTTGTATTCCATAACTATTTTAAAATTTTAAATAAAGCTTATAATTAAAAATAAATTAGAGAGATTAGTAAATATGTTTAATATTGGCAGTAAATAGCATATTAATAAAAATTTAAGAAATAATTTTAAAACTTCTTTAACCCACATTGGATTTAAGTGGGTATATATATTTTATGGAATGGATCATCTCATATTAAATTTTTATAAAAATTTTGTGAAGTTTCAAAATTTTTGTTTTTGTCTTTTTATAGACATTAATTAGGCGAAACATTACTAATATCAATATTTATAAATATTACAAAGAAAGAAGTAAATTCCAAAATTTTAGATAACAATACATATAAAAATTCAAAATTCAACTTGAAAAATTTATTGCTTTTAACATGAGAAGATTGATTCCTCAATGCTCTTCCGAGTCTTTTATTTTATTTTTTGTCATCTCTCTTCTGGGTCTTGAAACCCAAAATATTATCTTGAATATTTTTTGAAGCCCATATTCGTCTGGATCCAAAAGATTAAAAGCCCATCTGAACCCCCGTTCAATTAGGTTTCGTTCTGTTTCTTTATAAAAGCAGAGGCAGAGCCCCTAAACTCCCCGAGAAAGGAATAAACCCTAGCGCCGCGTTCATCCGAATTTCTCCATCGAGGCTGCTTGAAATTTCAAGTATGTTCTTTCCTTTAGGCTTTACTAGTTTTCCTTTCTTCAACAAATTGTTGTGCGATTTTCGCTTTCGATAGGCGTTGCGTTCTTTGTCAGTTAAAAATGCTGAAGGACGCGTCAACGGAAGCGTATATGTATTTCAATGTCGACCTCTTTTGTCACATGAACAGCCACGTATTATTACTGTCGTAGTCTGTTCAATGGTCGCATTGTGCAATTCCTTTGAATTGATTTTAATTTTATATGGTTGCTTCTTCTGGTGAACTCTCTCTTCCAGTGGGGATGTTCTTGTTTTCGAAGCATATATAAATAAATTCATCTTGAATAACCAGTTTTAAACAGCGTGGTGTAATCTTTTTTAAGCTATACTATGCTACCTGTCTCCTGGTACACCTTAATCTATAACCTAGTTTTAATTTCTGCACCATAAAGGCTTAAAATAAATAAGCAATTAATCTTTATACTAAACCCTGTTTTCATTTGAATAACTAGAATTTGGATAATTATATTGAACTAACAGTTCGATATTCACCTAAATTTGCGGTTAGGTTTATGAATGTAATGAGTCGCTGAGGAAGAGAAAAAAGTTGCGGAAATGGAAAAGCCGAATTTTCCACCTGCATCGAATGCAGGAACAAAAGAAACTAAGAAAAGGAAGCTTCCAACGGCGAAGGAACTGATATCGCACTATGAGTCTCAGGGCATGGACTCGCAAGAAGCCTCCACGAAGGTCATTGAGGATCTTCAGAAGGCGTTGTTTGGAGTGATATCATCTGGTAGAGGTAAAAAGGATAAGCTATTGACGGAGTCTTCTAGAAAGGTTGATGCAATCAACAATAGACTCACTGTACTTGACATGAAGCTTGATTCCAAGCCTGGATATGCCGAGACTTTCGCAATTGGCCTTGCCTCTGGCGCTGCGCTCAAAGGGATTGGGGCCATCGTACCCCATATTCTTGCCCCTCTTGCTCACATTTGGAACTCTGTTTCCTCTGCCACTAAATCTTCTCCGCAATGATATTTTTCTTTCTCATCATGTGTAATTATTAGTAGCTAGAATTTTTTCAATGAGAATAACACTTTTGTTTCCATTTTTATGTTTATAATTAATTTTCTCAAATTGCCCATGAAGTAGGTTGCAGAACTGATAAAGAACATAAAATAAGTTCAGTATAGAAGACTGCATATTCTTAAACATACATAATATATGCTAGGCTCTTGATTCAAAATCCTAGATTACATGTTGAATATACACACATTTGGTAATAATGGGTGGAAGGGGACTTTTGAAAAAGTGTGCTATAATAATTGCTCATTAGGTTAAGAGTACTAAATTTTACAACAATCTCAACACTTTGCACGGGCCTTTTATTTGGTTTGGTTTCCTTAGGCGATAATGAGGTGATGTGTATTGTTGGGCCTTTTATTTGGTTTGGTTTCCTTAGGCGATAATGAGGTGATGTGTATTGTTAGGCCAATTTGCTCGCTACGTGTTCACTTGTTGCAGCAGCGATACATATAAAACTTTTCCATTGGACGTCCACATTCAGCGCAGACCACTTTTTCTGGCATGTTGCTATCGATTCCTGGGAGTATCAAGCGATTGCAATGGTGTGGTGTTTGGAGACCTTGTATATACTCATTCATTGCTGGCAAAAGCCCTTTCTCTTTTGCTGGTTCCTTCCACTGGTCATATTCCCTCAGGCACCTAAGAAACATGTCTCCTTTACCCTGTGCCATATCCATGCCTTTGCTGATCAGAGCCCATCCCTGATCACTGCTGTCATAGCTTAGGATTCTCATTACTTCATGCATTATCTTGTCATTCTCTACTGTCTTGTGCTGCTGTAACTTGGAGTGCCACATGCTCTCCAGCCGAACCCAGAAGAACCAAATTATGGTGAGGTCAGGAAGTACGTTGCTCAATTTCTCTTCGTCTATTGCGTTGTTGATTTCTCGAATTTTCTCCCCTGGATTGCTTTTCCCCACGTAAATAATCTCTAGTGGTAGTTGCAGAGCTCTGCACACTGAATGTGCCGTTCTTGTAAATTTGCGGATCCAGTCCATATTGTCCCCGCCGTACAAGCATATGTATTTTCCTTTTGATACCTAAACCAAGTATGCATGGTCAAATGATATGATAAGATCACTTTAGAATGATAGGCTACTGCCAAATGCACAATCTCATACGGGTGTGTTTATTGTCACCCTTATTTGAGTTTATTTTTTTCCGAAAAAGCCAACAATATTTTGCTAAAAGAAAAAAGAGTACTAGACGCTTAATATAAAAAAAATCTACATACTTGTGAGTTCTGATCAGCACCTAAACATAAGCTCATATTTGTGATTAATTTTTATTTAAAATATTTGTTTTCTTTGTGAATCAAATTAATAATAAAGATGTTTAAATAAAATTTCTTATATAGAGGTCTTAATTAACATATGAAAGTGACAATACACACTATGAAAATAAGGTTGCATATTAGACATTAAATTAAATACAGATTATGTTTTTATATACATTAAATTCATCTTCAATTCTTTGAAGTGGAGGTCGTGCAAGGTTGACAAATAAGATATGGTAAAAATTGACGAATACCATGCATGCATGAACACATAATTTTCAGTTTCAACACGACACAAAACATAGCTAAATGTCGTGGATATCTGAAAGTCTCATTAGATCAAATAAAGGAAATGCTAACTTTTAACTATGTAACTATTTTTTTTTTCATTTCTTATAAAAAATTTACTATAATTTCGATTTAGACCGCAAAATGCTACATACATTGGAGTCGAAGTGTCAAATAAATCACACCGCAGGGTCTGTGATAATCAGAGTATTCATTCCAATTTTTTATGTGATCCTTTCATAGAGTTTTCATTGCTCAAGTTGGTCTGCATTATACCAGAGTACTAGTTTGCATAATTGCATACGCATATGTATAAACAAGAGTGAAGTATGTGATGACTAACCCAATCCAATAGCGATAGATGAACTGTATCAGCCAATAGTCCAATTCCCCAGGTTTCCTCATTCCACAGTGCTTCCTCCCTTGAGGTAGAGAAAGGATATGCCAAACTTCCCCAAATCCACATCATATGTATTGCATTCAGGTTCACAACCTTCCCTTGCGGATCCAACACTACGAGAATAGGTTTCGTTTTGAAAAGCCATACCTCTTTAATGTACCTGATGGTTGCTGGCTCCAAAAGTGAAGGGTCATAAAGTGAGTACCATGACATCATTGATTGCAGCTTCTCAAACTTTGGTTTTACTTCAAGCCATGGGATTCCCTTGTCCGTAACTGGAATCCAAACCAGTTCATATTGACTCTCTAACATGGCTGGATCCTGACGTGACTCTAAATACATTTGTTCAAAAATCTCAAGCTCTTCATCAGAGACATGATGGAGGTCTGATATGTAGAGTAATACAATTTTCCCCCTCAACACCTCAATGCTAACCTGAAGACAAAGACATTGAAGGTGGGAACAGGAATATCATACGTAAAAATGACCGTGAATCATAGCTTAGTCAATTCAAATTGAGGTTGTAAGACTGCATTCATATCATTCCTAATAAGTCTTCATTAAAGATCATCAAACTGATGATGATATATGATCACATATATAATATTAAAAGTGAGAAGAAGAAAGAACGGATTTTGGGTTGACCCTTTGCTTGGTAGAGCCATTAAACAGTGGCAACGGATCATCCTTGGTGCAAAACAAAGCCCTGAGAACCTTCAAGTTATCCTGGTGGGATGTCTTAAAAAGGAGCCGAAGTGTTTCAAATGCTTCTCTCTGTTTGTTGTCATCTGCATCATAACATGATGTTACCAGACATAGAGATAAGAGATATTATACACAAAGAAAAGCCACACAATGCTTCATCCCCAACTTCATATATGAAGTAACCAACTAATTATGTTAACTTACCTAAATGTTGATGACAAAGGGCAAGTTGCTTTCGTAGGTGACTATTTATGTTAACGAGCTTATAGGCCAAACTAGAAAGCTCCCAACTCTCTATTGTTAATGTCATATATCTAAAACAACCCAATAAAGTTAATAATAATAACAATGACAAAAAAGACAAGTTCAGTTCAGAGTTTGATTACCAAATCACACTGAATTAAGCAGAAATTAAGATTTCTTTTGGTATATATATATATAAAGAAATTAAGAAGAGATACTAAGATAAAGTTATTTGTAACGAAAATGGAGGCATCATACCCTTGACCCAAGCTAGTTATGCCTAAAATATGTGATGCACAGGATACAACACTTCGAATGGTCCAATAGGCAGCACCAGGAATAAGAGTGGTGGCAGTCAACATTTGTGGTGTGTCAAGGTCATGGAACTGGACAATGCAATTGGTTACATCCAACATTGCCTTGAGAAGGTTGCTCACTGTTTCAAACTTTGGTCCCAAATCATCAACATGTTCCAGTGTTTCATTCATGTGTTTCAACATTGCAACCGACTTGGCAAGACGGTTGGTGGCATAAAGCTGAGCCAACAGCCAAAACTCCCCAAAGTTTGTTGCAAATGCTGCTAATGCTATGACCACCTTTGCATCCCATGAATAGCTTGAGAGCATGCCCAGTATTCCCATGGTTGTGGAATGTGCATCTCCACCACCCAAACACTTGCAACATATCTGACACAATCATGAAAATATGAACAAGTTCACCTTGCAAACTAAGAGGTGAAGTTAAAGCAGTATGTTTGGTTGTTGGGGACTTAAATTGGTAGGGCCTAATCAATGCTAGCAAGGGAATGCTAACTACTGATTTTTTTTAAACATACTTCTAAACATATCCTTTATGATCACTTCCTCTTTTAAAAAAGTTAAAATAATTTTTTAAAAATATCAATTTACAAGATTTTTATTTTGATTTTTTAAACACTTGATCAATTATAAAAAAGTATGTTTTAAAAAAGATGTTGTTAGCATTGATCATTTTTATAAACATTTATAAAGAGAAATAAAAAACAATCATGTGATAATTGAAATTTAAAACATCAAAGTATTTATTCTCAGGAAGAAAACCTCGCAGGAAATTTTGTTAATTGTGTGATACGAAATATCTAGCATGTCAGCTAAGTCAGATAGGTGGGTACTGTCCTTCATGGCACCAAATTGCGCTTGTTTTTCCTGCGTAAATTTTCAAAATGACCGCACTCAGAAAACATAATTAATAACATGTTTGGTTGAACTTAATTTTAATGAAATAATTATTTGTTTTTCAAAAGTTTCTTTATAAAGTATAAAGTAATAATAAATGATTATTTCTAGAAAATTAGTTAAACCAAACATGTCCTAAGAGCAACAATGCAAAATGATTGCAGGATATACAAATATATATATAGAGAGAGAGAGAAGAGACATGCAATGCATAAATATACCTGAACAATGCTAGGGATGAGAGAGGCAGCACGGTGAAAAATGTCTTCAACAAGATTAAGAAGAGGTGTAACGTTAATGTGTCCACTAACAGGAGCATGAGTAGCAAGAATATGTTTGGTCATTGTAGTGTCATCTGATGCTGAAAATATGTGGTGGATAGCCTTGGATTGTATCTTACGAGGTACAATTGCCATTTTCTTTAGCAGGAATTAATGGTGCTACAAATGGGGTGGATCAACAAATAATATTCAATTTGGGTTTGGTTACTGAAACAGTACAAGACTGCTGGTTCGTTCTAGGCACATTGCCATGGACCTCTTATATAGGTATTGTTGCCTAATTTGGTTGAATTTCTACCTTGCTTGTCTTTGGGTTCAATTTGCATAAAGTAACAAAGGAGAAATTGGAATATTGGGTAAAAGATTTGTCGAATTTATACCTTTTTTTATCACATATCTCATTCTTTTTTTTTATGAGCATTTTTTTTATAAAATTAACAAAAATTTAATTAAAAGCTAACAAATTAATGATTTAATAAAGATATATTCAAATAAATCATTTAATTAAACATTTATTCAATACGTTTATGTTACATTAAATGTGTCATTATGAAAATAATTGGTTTTAAATGTAAGAAAACATGCCCTTAATTTATGTCAACACAGTTTGATCACATGCACTTTTTTAACTTCCACACTGCAAAAATTATTAACACAAAGTATAATAAATTAACAAAAGACGAATCACAAGCCATGAGTTCTTGCAAGAAAGGTATAAACTTTTCGCAACTTCTATGGTGCAAAAGAACCATTATTATTATTATTTAATATTTATTGATAAAAGTGTATATGTAACTGCAATTATCGCTGTTACTTTACGGTGACACTGACCGATAGCAACTTGCAAGAACCAAGTCAAATATCGGAACCAAAGTGTTCTTCAATAACTTAATAGCAGTATGTAAAGGATTTGGGAAAATAAACTTTATTCAGTTTTAAAAGATAAAGTTTTAGGTTGGTTGGGTCCATCACGTAAGTTGCAAGAATATTTGTACCGGAAATATGTACCAGTATACGTTTCAACCAAAATTAAGATACAAGTATGATAAAATATTTATATAGAAATATAAAATAATAAAATACTTAATTTATAAGATAAATATAGTTTTTACAATTTTTTTATTTTGGATGTTTCAACAAAATTCCATAATATATATTAATTTTAAAAAATGTAACTATAATTAAAAATATATATAAATTACATCATGATAAAAAAAAGGATAAAAAATTTATATAGGATAAAAATAAAAATATTAAATAAAATTTATTAAACTTTAAAAGATGTCACTGTATTTATTTTTTTAATATAAATTTTACTTTAATTTTTTCTTATTTTTTTATATTTTTTGTTTTTTCATACCTTAACTCTTAGTTTAAAATGATACAGCCACTTCCATTATTCAAAGTATTTTAGATAGCTAAAATTTAAATTATCAGCTAAAAAATTTCTTAAATATATTTCAGCTATGTTTAATAAGATAGTTTATTTTAATAGTTACTAATTTTTTTTAAATAATTAATATTTTTTTGAAAAAGCTACTTTGAATAATTTTTATATTTTCAGCTTTTAACTAAAATATTTTGTTTATTTTTATCTTTAATATATTTTTATAATTTAATATTTTTTTATCTATTTATTTTTATAAGTTTAACATTATTTAATTTTTCATAATAATATTATTAATTTTGATAGATTTATTTTTATATTATCATAAAATACTATATTTTAAATTATTTTTTAAATATATACTATTTATTTTAATTATTATATTATTTATTTTATTTTTTAAAAAATATTAAACCGTTTGATAAAAAGTTAAAATTATAAAATATTACTTTAAAAAAATTATTTAAATTTTATTTATATAAAAATTAAAAATAAATAATTTTATTTTAAAAAATAAAATTTTAATATATATTTTTAAAAATATAACATATTTATTATATTTTAATTCATTATTTAACTATATCTTTATTTATATTTTTTACATTTATCAACTAGTTTAACTAATTTTATCAAATATTTTTATCTAATCGGTACCTTATCAGCTTTTAACTTCTAACTATCTCTTCAACTCCCAGCTAGTTTATCCGCTTAGTTTACCAAACACACCTATATGATTTTCACATAATTTTTTCTTTTATAATTATTGGTTAAAATTTTCTAATTAATAAAATCTAGCGTTTACTTTTGTTATAATGTAGGACAATGCATGACAAAATTTTGTAGATAGAAGTTTATATTTAAAATTTTAAATAGGATTTTTATTTTTTATTTTATTATTATTAGACAAACAAGGTAACAATTTTAGATAAGTTATAATATTTAAATATAGTTAAATAGAGATATTCATGCATATTTTAAGTCAACCATAATTTTATATAAAGATAATTATAATATTTTTTTTATAATAAATTATAATTTTTTTAATTAATTATCGCTTATAAATAATAATTAATTTAATTATATAACTTGTTATGTAATGTATAAGATAAAATTTAAGATATAGATAAATATATTTATGTAAATATATTTGTAGATAATTATTAATTTAGATGCTTCCTTTTAATCTAAGACGTGAAGTGTACATGTAAATTTGATGCAGTAGGGTATAAGTAATTGAGATGAAATCAGGTGAAAAATTATCACTTAAATCCATTAAAGTCTTTCTCATTTTCAGAATCAAAACAGTCCGTCCATGTATATGTGGGGAACTTCTATAGTACCTTCCTTCAATACTTTGGTGGGATTCCTCCTCTTGGCATTTGACAACTCATGGCTCCTGTTTATGAAAATTTTGGAAAAGAATAGTCCCTTACAAAATAATTGGTCGAGCTTAATTTTCAAAATAACAGACAACCCTTTTGTTATGTTAGATACTACTTTTAAGATCCAAGAGGGTTACATTTATGATGCATTCTTTGTGGATTTTGGTGTTAGGCAACGTTCATATGCCCTTAAGCTGAAAATCCTAGCCAAGGTTAATAAAATTTGTACTTTTTTCACTACAGTAAAATATGTATTGAATTCAACATTTATACAGATATGCTTATATACCGCATCACTTCTGTGCAATTAAATGCTGGGAAGGGATACATTTGATGAGTACACCATAGTCTGAGAGATTTACCATGATATTCTTATAAAAAACAACTTATATTGAACTTAATGGTTTCCACAAAAGGTCCTCCGGTGAATTCAACATGGATAATGCTGAAGTTGTTGAGATTGACCTCTTTCCGCTATCAATAAGTTTGAACCATTGGCTTGCAGGGTCACATGTATTATCTTTGCTCAAGCATTTACAAGAATTGGTCACAATGATGTTGTTATCATCTACATCCAAACATAAATTAGAACCACCTTTTAGTTTAGATGAAAGGTGCATCTTTGAATCTGAGATCATTTCCCATTTAGAGTTAGGATCCGAGCATATCATGCTAAGTATTGCAGGCTTCTTTTCTTCCTGTGCTTGTATGCATAAGTTTGTATCATTTATTAATAGAATATTTTGGGGCGTGTATGTCCAGCCATCAGAAAAAGAGCAGGGACCCAATGTTAATAGTGGTTCCACCTGTGACTTTCTTGTGACACAAAGACCTGTCAAAGGGTGGAAAATCAATTTGTATGGATTACCTTGTATTATACCTGGACCTGCACAATGAAAAACAAGAGATCATAAAGTGCTAAATTAGTAATCATATTTTCCAACCAACTAATAGTGGAAAATATGGAAAATAGTATTTGCACAAATTATGAAGTACATGTCAAATTGGATCATTCAAAAGAATTAGGTGAGTACAAAATCAAAAGGCAAAAACATGAATAAGGAAAATAGTACTCATAATGATACCTCGAAATGGAAGTTGGAGGGCAGTAATTCTGTTTAAGAAAGTGGTATTTCTAACTTGAGTCCAATCCCAATTGAGAATGCCATAAAACTCTTCCATTCCTATAACACCTTGTCTAAAGTAGTAACTGCCAACAAGTGTCCATAAGGCCCAATCCAAGTCAAGCTCAGCTACCAATGCCATAAAGCAACTAAAGTATCGGTTGTCGTTGACATTGGTACCTCTCAAGTCTATACCAAACTCACTAAGAAACAATGGCCATCCTTGGTCCACAAGGAACCCAGATGTTTTCTTCACATTTCCAGTGACTTGTCCACATACTTGGTTTGGGTTCCCATCAACCCAAGCTTGACCATCAGTGAACCCATACCTATGCACCTCAAATACTAATTTTCCTTTAAACGTTATGCTTACTGGTCGATCCCTAATGAATGATAAGTCTGCGTCAAAATTTAAACCAGATAGAATCACTAGAACATCTGGATTTGCTGCATGAACCGCTTCTGCTCCTTTCACCATGTACCTTCAATTCAAAACAATAACTGTTTAAAGAACTATTATGATGGAACAAAAATAAGGTAAATAGATCTATACAAAAACAGGGAACTTAAATAGTATTTACTCTAACGCACAATAATAAAAAAAACACTGTAAAGAAATAAAATTTAAAAAAGAAAGCGAATGTATACAGTAGACGTTAAAACAATATTTTACTATAATTTTGTTATGCACATATCATTCAACCTACAATTACAGCTTTGCTTTAAACTCTCTTTTTTTCTAAATTAATATGACATGAGGATAGAAATACTGGGCTGGGTAGGAAATTTTATCCTATTTGTTTTTATAACTTCAATATAAAATACAATTTTATTAACATTAGTTCTAGGAACTAATTCTAAGTAACTAAAAATAGTAAGATTTTACTAAAAAATATCCATTATATTAAAAATACAAAGAATATTGTGAATAAATATTTTTTTTAGGAAAATCTTATTAATTTCCTAAAAAATGTTTGATATAAATATTTACTTGAAATTAATTTAAGCATTTATCTTAATTTTTTTTGTGTAAAATGAAAATAATAAAGTTTAAAGTTAAGATATTATATAAATTATCTTAATTTTCTGTCACTAGACAAATTTTAAAGGGGTTAGCATCCATCTTAATTGCATTAATAGTTAAAAATAAATTATATTAAAGTAAACTAATTTGACGCAACTAAACTAGTTGGCATTTGGTGCTGCAGTGTTTGAATATAAAATTGGCTTTCGGCTGAAAGTAGTTTTGTGGTAGATGAAGTTTTAGTTATCACCTGTACCAATCGTTCACATTTTGTCTGGGCCCTCGTAGCTCATTCCTCAAGCTCATGCCCACCACATTAGTGACCCCATTGAAAAGAGTGGCCATTTTGGTTAGGCCCATGATCCACTGATCCGGGTCAAAATTTTTGTCGCCAAAGAAACCATTGCCGTCCGTGTTACCGCAGCACCACCCTGGCTGGGTCACGTGGTTGTCCAAAATCACCATTACATCGTTGTCCCCCAGATTTTTCACCACTGCCTGGACTCATCACAAAAATGTTACCCCCATCTCTCAACAGATGGTTAAAGAAACAGGTAATTTTAATCTTAAAAAATTAAAAAAGTAATGAAGTTAATTATGTAAGGTGATTTTTTTAACTTATCCTCATAATTCATGTAATTGATAGAACTAACTCTAATTCAAATGGATTACGATGATGATTGTTAATCTTTAAAAAGATAATGAAGTTAGTAAAAAAAAATTCTGAATTGTGTAGTTAAATGAAAATTACCTTAAACAAATTATATATGACAGAATAGAAATTGGTTATCCACATCAACAAAGATGAATTTATTAAGGAAAATTGGTTGGTGGGACTGAATTATCAGTAACTATCATGGCGAGTCGTTATCGGATAAGCGTCATCAGCGATGAGATTAATAATTAAGAAGATAAGGACGATGAAGTAATCCAAATTAGTCAACGGTTTGGTAAGTTTAATTAGGAATTAACTAAATTAGGTAAATAAAAAAAAAAGAAGAAAAAAACCTGAAAAGCTTGGATGAGGGGAAGATCGATGATGGAGGGGTTGTTGGATTGAACACCAGCAACGGATTGAAGGAGGCCAAGGTTCTGGAAGGATCGTCTAACGGTGAGAGAAGAAAGAGAATCGTTAGTGAGCAATAGAATAGGCCATGTGAATCTGACACAGTTGAAGCCCATGGACTTGATCCTTCTTGAGATCAAATCCAAAGGTTGCTTGCTGAGCCCTTCAGCTACCACAACTTCCAAATGGGAAACCCAATTCACACAGGCCAGCTTCACTCTTAGCCCATCTTGGTTCACGATCCATCGGGAATCTGTGTGAAGAACACCCGTCACACCCACTGGCTTAACTTCAACTATGCCTCTGGGGAGACATGCTATTATTATTATTAGCACAGAGACAAAACAGAATACTATCCAACACCACCACCTACCCATTTCTTTACAATCATATCATATGATGATCCACCCTCATCAGACTTTGTGCACGCCGGAACATGTGAATGTATATGCGTCTTGAGGATGTCTTCGTGGAAGTTTGTGTTTTTTTTTATTATGTTATTTTGTCATTTCTTATAAAATTATGGATTGACTACTAAGTTAGCCTCTAGAATAAATAATTTTATTTAAATAGATTAATAAGATTTTCTTTATAAAAAATTGAAGGAAGATTAGATGTGATTTTCAATAGAATAGTTTAATGTTAGATTAAGATGAAATTATTATCTTGCATAATAATTTAGATAAATCTTTAAAATATTTTTTTCATCTTGTTTATTAAATTATTCCCTGTAATATATTGATTTTGGAGCTATTATACTTTTTTTTTTTTTAACTTTCCAAGTGTTTCTTGAACCTTTTCGGCTTTATGAACTGTTCTTTCTGCTCTACGCTATTGCAATTTAGCATAATGACTCCGTCAAACTTATGTTTCATGTGGCTTGGATATAATATTAGAGGATTGATCTCTTAAATAAACCGTATACTTTCTTTAATTTTTTTTTATAATTTAAAAAACAAGGGAGTTTCGTATGCTCGAGTTTCTTTGCAATTATTTATTTATATTTTTTTAAAAATTATATATTATTTTTATTTATATAATATTATTTTTACTATTTTTTCAAATATTTGTTATTATAAAATGGATGCTATTGCTATTTCACATGATTCATATAAAATGTGAATTATTTGATATCATTGTTAATAGAACACTTGTTGACTGAAAGTTGAAAAGAAGGGTAACGTTATGCTTTAAAAATAAAATTTTAGCATATATCTCGTATAATTTGATTTCGATTTTACTTTTAAGACTAATATAACAATAATGTACAATTAATCATGGATTTAAAATTTACATGTAATCTTGTATATAATATTAAAAAGTAAAAATTTAAAAAATAAAAGTTTTATTGTATATTTTAATTATAAATACTATATGATATTTAATAAGAAATTTCGATCCAATTAATAATTAAGTATTAATATCACAACAACAATTAAAAATTAGATTTATAATAATTAAAAATTAAAATTAGTAGATAATGGTACAATAATGTCTATATAATTTTTCTACGGCCATAAGAATAAAATCATAATAAATTTTCAATGACTATATAATAAAATAACAATAATATCAATTTTATGAGTATAAATAAATTGATTTGTAGATTATTTATTTAACAATCCCTCACTTAGCAATTGATCAATTTCTGATCATAAAAAGTTAATTTTGTACTTAATTATTAATATCTACAAATTGAATTAACATGCATTATTTTTTATCTAAAAAGTTAATTTCTCTTAAACTTTTTGAACTAGGATGGAAACTTCCACCACACATTTTAACTTTAAAATGTAGAAATTTCACGATAATTTTAAAGTTATTTTCATATTACTTTGAGATTCACATAAATGTTCTAGAAAAATTGTTTAATCTTTGGTCATCTTTTCCCTTTTCATTCACATGTTTATTCAGGTAGGTATCAGCGTTAAATACATCTTTCGAACATTAAATGTCTTCTCAACAGGCACTTTCATACATTAAAATTATGAATCAATTTTCACTTCAAAACTTAGTTGTTTTCTTTAATACCCTTGTAAATATGTGATACCAAACCCCTTCTAATAAAAGATCAATAAAAAATTGACATGTGTTCAATATGATTGTACACATCTAATGTTGGTCAAATGTAATATGGCTTAGTGAAAACTTTTAAATATTATAGTTAAAGATGATTTTTTTAAAAAAGTCCTTTCCATAAAATCTTTTATATTTAATTTATAGTTTTTAAAAAAATCGTTTTCATTTAACTTATTTTAGATTAAGAAAGAAATAAAAGGAGAGAGATATATAAATAAAAAAATAAAAATAGATAAAGAGAGATAGATAGTTATAGAGAGAAATAAAAGGAGATAGAGATACATATAGATAAAGATAAAGATAGAGAGAGAAATAGAAGGAGAGAGAGGGAGAGATAGAGATTTTAATCATTATTAAAAAATTAAAAATTATTCTAATAATTATTTTTTAAAAATTAAAAATTAAATTTTAACTATATTTAATTAAGTAAGTAGATATAAAGAGAGAGAGAAAAAATATTGAATATATATATATAAAATAGAAATAGATAGAAATAAAATATTACTTTAATATTTAAATAATTTTTATAAATCAAAATTTAATTTTGTAACAAGTTATGAATTTAAAAATAATAAATAAAAATTTATGTAGATTTTTTAAAATAAAAATTAATAAAATAAAATAAGTTAAATGAAAACGATTATTTTAAAACCATAAATAAAATATGAAATATTTTTTAAAAAGGATCTTTAAGCAAAATTTAAAAAAAATAAATTCATACTTAACTATAAAGTTTTTACTAAACCATATTACACTTGACTTACATTAAATGTGAATAATTATACTAAACTCATAAACTTTTTATTGGTTCTTTATGAAAAAGGATTGGTATTATGAGGTTTACAAAAATACCAAAAAAATATCAAAAATTTATTAAATACATCTTTAAAGTAGTCTTCTAGATACATTAAGTGCATCTCCATAATATTATCAGTCTCATAGATTGGTAGTGTATTTATTTTAGAAGAAATTGCTTCACATGCATCCTTTTAAAAAAAAATAATAAACTATTTTCTACATACATAAAGTACAATTAAAAATTATATATCTTTATCAAATGATTTATAAGTACATTAAGTACATTTAAAAAGTATGATTGTTAAATGACTGTGCATCTTTTTTTTTTCTATGACTCGTACATACATCAAATGCATTTATGTTTGCTAATGGTTATTTTGAACTAGTGTATTTAAAAATCTCAAAATCCTAACTCCAAGACCCCTAAAAAAAAGAAATAAAAATTCTAAATGTACTGTATGATTTGATCATTAATTTACTTTATTTAGAGTTAAACCTATTTTTATTTGAAGATTAACGTTTTCATATATAATTAAATTATTTAATTTTCTTTTTTTTAAAGATTATTCAACATTAATTTGAACTTTTTGTGAAATGGTTCGATTTAGTTTTAAGAAAGATAAAATCTGAATAAATTAAAATAGATTAATTTTTGCTTTATGTTTTGATTTTATTTTATAAACCAAATCAACTTAATAAAATTAATTTAACTCATAAATTTTATCATATATAGGAGAAGTGATCTATTTGTTTAAGAGTTAGTCTTATAAATTTATTTTATATTTTTTCAAAATATAAATTTAATAATTTTAATAATATGATTTTTTTTAAAATTATATAAAAATTTATAAAATCAATTTAATTAATAAAATTATCAATCCAAAATTATATATTAAAAAAATTTAATGCCTTGAATAAAATAACCCTCTTCTTTCATATACATAATGTTGTATCACGTGGATAGGAATGAAAGTCAAGTCGTCCAACAAAAATCTATGGTTCAGCTTGTTTAAAGATGAGCTTAACCCAGCTCCTTTAACAAAAAGATGTATTCAGAAATTTATTAAATTTTTTTTTAGATAAATAAGTTAAACTTAAACTTACAAACAAGTTAATTTACCCTATTTAAAATTTTATTTATCTTTATATATTATATATTTATATTTGTTATATTTATTTTAATATATTATATTTACATAATTTATTAAAAATTAAAATTTTTTATTTTTAATTTCAAACTAAAGAAATCCTAAATGACTTTCTCTTTATCATTGATATAGAACTCTTCTTTTCTGTTTTTGTCTAGTGTAATATCCTAAAATAAATAATTGTAAGATTATCTAATGTTAGATAATTTTAATTTTTTTTATACAAGTGGTACTAGTAAGGACTAAATTGATAGATTTTATAACTTAAAAAATACTAAAATATATTTTCATAAAATATTTTTAAATTTGTGAATATTTTAAATAATTATATATATACATGTGTGTGCATGTATTTTTTTATGTCTATTTAATATTTTTTATCTTATATATTTTAAGTTTTTTTAATCAATCATTTGGGTAGGTTTCAAGTCTATTTAGTGACATTTTTTTGGATGGGTTTTTAAACAAGTTTATAGACTTTATAGACTTTAAATCAAGTTAAACCTTGACAATAAAATAAAATTGAAAGGTAACACATCCGAACTCATATTTTAAAATTTTTAAACATGTCACATTTAAACTTAAAAACCTAGTTCAATTCAACTTACTTTCATCTCTACATATGTATAAGTAAAATAAAATTAAAAAAAAAACCATAAGCCAAGTAATTTGAATGATTTTGATTTTTTATTAAAATAATATCATATATATATTATTGTATAGATTATGTTTACTAAATTTTATAAAATTTAAATTTTAATAATTTATTAAATAAATTTAAATTAATATATATTATAAAACATATGTCATTTTTTTATATACATATATTTTATTATATACCTTAAATTATATAAAAAAAGTATTGTATAACTTTTATATTTTTGGTATAATAAATATTTTTTACCCCATTATGTGTTAATAAAATGAAAAGATCTCTTAAAAATAATTTTAAGTAAAAAATCATGTGAAAGTAATAACATTAAATTTAAAATTTAATTAAAATATAATAACTATTATAATTTTTTTAATATCATTTAGTCATAAATTATAAAATTTTGTTAGTTTTTAATAATTATTAATTACTTTAAAAGACATATTAAATTCTTTATACTAATAATGTATTATGTTGAACACTTAAATTTAATCGTTAATTTGGGAAGGGGGAGAAATTTTTATAATAAATTGGGTTAAATTGAGAGATTTGTTACATAATTTGATAAATAGCGGTGAAAAATGTAATTGAAGTAATATTTTATGAGGGTTAAGAGATTTTTCTCAAAATCCTTTGAGTGTCATACATTGCTTTTAAGGTCCACTAAACTCACATTCGTGTTAGTGATGAATCCTATAAAGTATCGTGCATATTGATCATTTTATTTTAATGGATTTTCCATAACACAATGTACTCAATTGATTTTGGTGTTGGTAGCTTTCAGATCCTTAAGCCAAAAGTCCTCCCTACCAACGCTAATAAATTGTGTATTTTTCACCATAATATAGTATGTATTGAATTCAATATTAATATACCTACAGTATCACTTCAGTGCTATTAAAACACAAGAGAGGGGATACCTTTAATGAATACAAGATGGTTAGAGAAATTTAGAGTAATATTCAAAACCAACTTATTCAGACCTTAATGGTTTCCAAGAAAGGTGCGATGAACTTGGCATTGATAATGTTGAGGCTTCCAAGATAGACCTCCTTCCACTGTCAATAAGTTTAAACCATTGGCTTCCTGGGTCACATGTATGATCTCTGCTCAAGCATTTGCAAGCATTGGTCACAATGACGTTGTTGTCATCTACATCTAGACATACATTAGAACCGTCGCTGAGTTTGGATGAAAGGTGCAACTTTGAATCAGAGATCATTTCCCATTTGGAGTTAGATTCTAAGCATATTATGCTAAGTGTTGCAGGCATCCCTTCATTCTTTGCTTGTATGCAAGAGTAAGTGCCCTTAATGGATAGAAACTTTTGGGGTGTGTATTTCCAGCCATCAGATTGAGAGCAGGGACCTAATGCCAATGAATCTAACAATGACTTTCTTATTACACAAAGACCCGTCAAAGGATGAAATATCAATTTGTATGGATTCCCTTCTGTTATGCCTGGCCCTGTATAATGTCAGAGAGGAATATGGTTCAATTTTTCATAAAGTGCTAAATTGATATAATGTTTCCCAACCAACCAATAGTAACAGACCTTTAGCTTGAAGCTTGCTCATTTTGTATTGAAATTCATCTTTTTACTAGAAGAATGAAGTAGTGAAGGTCTTTAGATTGTTACGTTAGTAAGGTTCTAATGTTATCTTGCGAACCAACAATTACAAAAGCTGACGCTCTTAAATAAAGACACACATTACAAGTAAAATGTCATGTACTAACAGAAAAAAGATGTTAACCATTAGAATTGTCTTCTTACCATAACACTTATTTAATGAAAATTAAATAATTGATAGAAACATTGTGCATTTATGTTAGCAATATGATATATTAAGCAAATATATGTTCTACCAATGATATAGATGAATTTTTATATCAGTCAAATTATCTACACACATACAATTCAATTTCTGTTAAATAAAATATATATCAATGGAGGCAAACTCAATACTTTCTGTAGTAACATGAATAATGTTATATTAATCTCTGTCAAAGTTTTCATAAACTAGTAATTTGGTAATGGTATTTTTCCAACAGCTAATAGTAGAGAGTAGGCAAAACAATATTTGCACAAATTATGTTAAGTATGTGCAAAATTTGGATCCTTAAAAAAGGTATTTATCATATATTTGATTTTAGATATTAAAATATATAATAATCAGAATTGAGGAAAAAAATTGTATATGCATATGAAATGTAAATTTAACGAGTACAAAAGTAAAGTGAAGAGACATAAATGAGGGAACTTGATAAGTGGTTATAATTAATGCTCATACCTCGAAATGGAAGTTGGAGGGCAGAGATTGTGTGTAAGAAAGTAGTATTTCTAACTTTGGTCCAATCCGAATTGAGAATTCCATAAAACTCTTCCATTCCTATAACTCCTTGTCTAAAGTAGTAACTACCAACAAGTGTCCACAAGGCCCAATCCAAGTCAAGCTCAGCTGCCACTGCCATGAAGCAATTAAGGTAACGATTATCATTCACGTTAGTACCTCTCAAGTCCACACCAAACTCACTTATAAATAATGGCCATCCTTGGTCCACCAAAAAACCAGAGGTTCTCATCATATTTCCAGCCACTTGTCCACACACTTGGTTTGGGTTCCCATTAACCCAAGCTTGACCATCAGTGAACGCATACCAGTGTGCTTCAAATACTAATTTTCCCTTGAACGTCAGGTTCACTGCTTGGTTCTTAATGAACGACAAGTCTTTGTCAAAATTTAGACCAGATAAAATGACAAGAACGTTTGGATTTGCTGCATGAACCGCTTCTGCTCCTTTCACCATATACCTTCAATTCAGAACAAAAACTCACTAGTCATATAGGATTTCTCTTTCATTCATTTTTCTTGATTTTTAAGACTAAACCATGGTTTTATCCCTCACAAAATACTTCTCTAATTTCATTTTTCACTCCTGATACTTTTTTTCTGTTCCAAATAATATGTATTTGCTGATAAAATTATCATCAGGTGACTAATCATTGTTTTGCTTCAAGGCATAAGTATTCATTTTCAATTTTGCTCTTTATAGTCATTTCTTTTCTAAAAATGTACTAATTGTTTAATTTGATGATAAAATTCTCCATTCATTTGGCTTTCGCATTTTGTCGCCAAATTTAATTATTCGTTATTATTTTAATTTAAAAATATGATTATGACGGAGCAAAGAGAAAGTGTATATACATATACAACAAACTTAAATTGTGTTTACTCTAATACAAGCTAGTAGAAAAAGGAAAACTGTTAACATGTTAACACAATGTTTCACTCTAATTTTGTTAATCACTCATTACTCAGCCCACAATTAGAATATTAAAATAAGATTTTTAGAATAAAGAATGACTGATTTATACTTATCTTTACACTTAAATTGTTTAATAGGTTTTTATTGAATAATTTTATTCTAAAATCAAATGCTATATTAAAATTTTATATCATATATATAATATTTGCAGAAGTTTGGATTAATTCAATAAAAATTATACCTCATTTTAATAAATTATAATTATGTAATATATATTATTTAAATATATAAAATAATAAATCTTTGATGATATTTTTATAACT
The DNA here is from genome assembly GCA_037954105.1 of Canavalia gladiata. Classification (NCBI taxonomy): domain Eukaryota; kingdom Viridiplantae; phylum Streptophyta; class Magnoliopsida; order Fabales; family Fabaceae; genus Canavalia; species Canavalia gladiata. The sequence goes on along the minus strand of CM075658.1, from coordinate 8,879,928 downwards.
TTTAATTTTGACAATTTTTAACAAAAATAATTAAAAGTAATATATAATTATAACTCGATAACTGAATCAATAAAATTTATATTTTATATAAAATTAATAACTGTGTAGAAATTGTTACAATCCGTATTAATATAACTTAATCCTTTCTTTCAAATTATAGAAATCTATTATAATATATCAAAACTAAAGCATATACTCCTTTGATAACACGTCTACTTTATTCTAATTTCTTATTTCGCCAACTCAACATTTTACTTGAGTTGTCATTTTGTGAAATGAGCATAATACGTGTGTAAAGTGAGAAAAATGAGAATATATCTACCGTTGATTTCAAGTTAAATTATAATTACTAAATATAATAATTGAATCTTGGTGGATGCATCCCACCTTTTTGTTTTACACATTTGATCACTTTAGAGAAACTAAATCTTGTGGATTAATCTCTTAATTTCTCATGTTTAATATGCATAGTGAATGGACATTTGAAGTTTCAAGTTTCAATTTAATTTTTTTTATGATTAAGTTATTGAATGGACATTAATTTTTATTTTCACACAAATAGTGAGAGAAGTATATTTCTCCACTTTTATCATAAACTCAACTTAATCCTTTGATCACAAGTTGTAACCACAGTAGAAAAAACTTTGTATCTATAGGCAACTGATGACTATGGATAAATAAAATAAATAATATAATAACACAAATACAATTTAGGATTAATATACAAATTTATTATGATTTAAGTTAGTTACCGTTATACTTTTTTGGAATAAATTAAATAAGAAATAAAACATTGTCATATAGTTATATATAGAAAAAAAAATCATTTATCATTATAATTTTTTTAAAATATATGAAACTTTTATTTGTTTATTATGATAATAACATCATATTTAACCTATTATAATCAATAAATTTAATGTCATATTGTTTAATCTCTTACTAACATTATAATTTTTTATTGTCCGTGCGTTTCCCGGATCTTAACCTAGCATTATGCAATAAACCGGGACATTGCTAGGAAATTCTATTTGGGCCAACAACGAAGAAGTTGGAGTGATACCTGTACCAATCATTGACATTCTGTTTGGGCCCTCGGAGTTCATTCCTCAAGCTCATGCCCACCACATTAGTGACCCCATTGAAAAGGGTGGCCATCTTGGTGAGGCCCATGATCCATTGGTTCGGGTCGAAATATGTGTCCCCGAAGAAGCCATTACCGTCGGAGTTACTGCAACACCACCCTGGCTGGGTTATGTGGTTGTCCAATATCACCATCACATCGTTGTCCCCGAGACTTTTCACCACTGCCTAGAGTCACCACAAAATGTTGCCCACACTTAACTCAAAGTTAAAGAAAATCATACTATACGTAAGGTAGCTGAGATTGAGACAGGGCTTCATACCCTTAAAAAAAACACACTACGAAACCGTGAAATATATATAAAAAAAGAATTATATTTTACATAAAATTAATTTAATTAACAAAAGTATTTTGTTGAATATAAAAAAAATGGATATTTAAAATTTTTAATTTAAAAATTAACTTTTTCATGATTCATATATATCATATTATCCTCAACATTGATGGAGTATTTTAAGCGTTAATTAAAGAATAATTCTTTTAATTAGGAAACTAAATGAAAATATTAAAAAAAAACAAATGGAACGTAAAGATGTTAAATTGATTTAAAAATACAAAATTTTAAAATGAAAAATACATCTGACCATCAATATAATAAAATACTTTTTTAAAATAAAAACTCGGTTACTAATATAACATTTTTTTAATCGTTTCAACCTATATAAATACGACATAAAAGTCGAAAAGCAAATCTATAGTTTGTTTTATGAGGACCGAAATATTCTATTCAATAATTTATTGTTACACATTTGGCAACTTGCTAGTGGAGAAATTAGTTGGAGTGACTGAATTTATCAGTAAACACTATAAGTCAATCGGCAAGAAATAAGCGTCAACACAACATTAATGGCTAACAAGATAAGGCCCTTCAAATTAGTCAAGAGATTAGTTAGGCTAAGGAAATAATTAAAGTGGTTAAAAAAATAATTAACCTGAAAAGCTTGGATGAGGGGAAGATCAATGATGGAAGGGTTGTTGGTTTGGACACCTGCAATGGATTGAAGAAGGCCAAGGTTCTGAAAGGAGCGTCTAACGGTGAGAGAAGAAAGAGAGTCATTGGTGAGCAATAGAATGGGCCAAGTGAGTCTGACGCAGTTAAAGCCCATAGACTTAATTCCAGTTGAAATGACATCCAAAGGTTGCTTGCTAAGCCCTTCTGCAACCACAGCTTCCAAATGGGAGACCCAATTAACACAGGCTAGCTTTACTCTTTGCCCATCTTGGTTCACTATCCATCGGGAATCTGTGCGAAGTGGAAGACCCGTCGCAGCTACAGACTTAACTTCACCTCTGGCTCCGGAGAGAATTAATGCTATTATCAGCACACTCAGAAAATTGAAAACCAAAGTGCACCACAACCTTCCCATTTCGTCTTTCTTAATTGGTATCATGTATCTGCACACCGGAACATTAATATATACTGAGAGGATGTACGATTGGTTATTAATGCGGTAAAATCTTAAAGGTGAAACTTTGTTTGTTTGGAGTAAGAAGGGAAGAAAGGAAAAAGAAATAAGATTAATAAAAATAATTTTTTTTTTTACATTTATATGATTATAGAAATAGAAATTAATTTTCAATAAAATCTAAAAAAAATTAAATGGGAGAGAATTAGAAAAAAAAAATTTAATTAATAATAGATAAATAAAAATAAAAATTATTATATTAATAAAAATTATAATTTTTTAGAATAATTTATTTTTTTATTTATCTAAATAAAATAATATAATTTTTTATTTTCTATTTTTGTTCATAGATAACTCATTTTTTATTTTATTTTTTTCTTATTTCTCATGATCCAAAATATAGGTAACTTTGTGTTTTGAAGAATGCTATTTATAAAGTCTCAGACATTAAATTATTCCTCGTAAGATACTAACTTTAGAGGGGTGTATCTTTTTCTGAGGCATTACATGTGTTGTTTCTTAGACTTTTTTTCTTATATGCACCTTTTAACATTATCCATGGTGCTGTGCGGCTACGGTAATTTTGATAATTTTCACCTCAAACTTGTGTTTCATGTCGTTGGACTGTAATTTTAAAGATTAATCTTATAAGAATAACTGTGAAAATATCTAAGTCAAATATTTTAAGATGTCATACAAATAAAGAGTTTAGTTTTTCATATAAATCCGTCAAAATGCATTAAACCAGTTTGCCTATCATTATATAATTTATGATAATTAAGTTACAAAATTATTGATTAAAAAAATACATTTCATTTTTATTACATGAGAAAAGGAAACAAATAGATATTACAATTTTTTTTTCTTTTGGTTAAACGCAATTCATTTTTTATTTAGATCTTTTATCCATCTTGTCCGTCGAGTGCAAATTTATGTTGGTTAATGGTTATTTTGAATTAGTCCATTTAAAAATCTCAAAACCCTAATTGAGACCTCTAAAAAAATAAAATAAAAAAATCCTCTGTCTCCGTGTGATTCTATCATTAATTTGCTTTATTTAGGGTTAGATTTATTTTTATTTGAACATTAGTGTCTTCATATATAATCAAATCGTTTACTTTCCTTTTTTCAGTAAGACAAAATCTAAACAAATTAATTTTTGCTTGATTTTTCAATTTTCATTTATAAATATGAACCAAATAAACTTAATAAAATTGATTTAGCTCATAAAATTTTTCATATATAGGAGAAAGGATCTATTTACTTACGAGTTAATTAGTCTTATAAATTTATTTTATTAATTTTTTTTTCATAAATATAGATATAGTAAATTTAATTATTTGATTTTTTTTAATATTTTAAACAATATATTGTTAAATAAAAAATTATATGAAAATCAATATTTATGAGAAATTTTATAAATAAATTTCATGTGTTGGAAAAATATTACTAAATCATTTTACAAAAAATTATAAAATCAATTTAATTAATAAAAATTATCTATCCAAAATTATAAAATTATAAAATTTAATGTCTTGAAAAAACTAATTCCTCTCTCTCACATACATAATGTTGTATCATGGGTATAAGTAAAAATAAAATTGAAAAAACATAAGTTGATTGATTTGAATGATTCTCACTTTTAATTAAAATGACGTTATATTATATAGAGAGAACAAAATAGAAAATTTGAATAAATTGTCAGATAAATAAAAATATAAAGAAAGAGAAATAGTTTGAATTGATTAATTTGGATAACAATTTATTAAAATTTAAATATAAAGTTTGAAAATAATGATTGTTACTCTGTAAGTTTGTTATCATTTTCATTTCATTGATTTTTATTTGAAATACTTTCTTTTATCACATTAATAATTTAAGAAAAAATTATTTATATAAAAATGATAATAGATTTATAAAAATCACAAAAATAATCTTTTACTGATTTATATTAGATTAAAGATGATTGAATTTGGTTGAATTACTTTAATCTTTATTAAAGGATTGATCTCCTTTAATTTAAATAAGAAGGTAAAGGTACATTTATGCTGATCTCAATTAATATATTTTGTAATCATAATTAACTTTAAATTAATGATAAGTATATGTTTATATTTTTATTTTACAAATTTGATAATTAAAAAAGATAAATATTTATTTATATGAGTAACAAAAAAGCTTAACAATAGTTGAAATTTTGGTTACATATATAAAAAAATTATTTTATTAAAAAGATAAAACTTACTTCAGTGATCTTTACTCTATGAAAGGATTAATCTTTAACAATCATCTAAAAAATATTCTTAATATACAGAAAAAAATTCATCTATCTCCCATAACTTTATTTGTAATATCTATTAACTTTTAGCTATGAAGCAAATATTTTTCCTATTTGAAAAGTTTATTATCATAGAAAAAATATAGAAATTATCATATTGATTTGAAAGGATGAATACATACTTTTTGAAACATATAATTTAATTTTTTAATATTTTTACGAAATAAATGTTTAAGCTATAAAATAATATTTTTAATATATATTATTGTTCCAATATCTTATATTTTTAGCATGAAATGGGGTAATGTTTGTGCACTCGTACATGATACTCGTGTCGGTCGTCAACCTCACATGTTCATAGATTTTTAGGAAGAAAAAACTTATCATACATACATCTATGTACGCTCAGTTACAGATTACATGTTATTGAATGTATTTTATATTTTATATTTTTTTTTAAAATTTATTAACAATTAGATAAAAAAGTATGGATGAATAAATAATAATTTTTATATATATAAAATTATTATTGTTTTAGGAATGGTTACCTTCCCCTACTTTCTTTCTGTTTAAAAGCAAAAGCATGACAATTGTTTATTTAGTTGTTACGTGTAAAATTACGCTGCACACCATCTATCGTGATGTTTTCTGTTAAAGAAAATAATTTGGCTAAACTAAAGTGATTGACACCTACATGTAGTATTGTATCAACATCACCCTGTAGTTGTACCGTGACTCCTTCCTGTTGGCTGAACGTGGTGCTAAGTAACTATTGGGTTTGTGACACGCAACCTTAGGCAACTTTTTTTTTTTTCTTCTTCAGAAAATGACAACTTAATTTGTATCCTACACTCCATAATTTTGCTTCGAGAAAACAAAAGGAAATAACGGCTACCAAAGTTCGGGCTTGAATTGCGGGGAGCATTGCAACACTTGCAAAGCAAGACAGTGGAAAAAACTTGGCTATTGCTTCTTAACTTATGGCGATTGCTTCTTAACTTATGGCTATTATTGCTTATGTGCTCATTTTTTTTCATTTTTCGTTTTTTAGTCCCGTGTCTTTGCCTCTCTCTCTTTTTTTGTGACTAGTTTTTTTTTTTCTGTTGATGTTTGATGTTTGAAAATTTAAAAATTAAAAATTAATTTTTATTTAAATTAAATTGATTTAGACTTTAGACACAAATTGCTTTGTTTCAAACTTAAAAAAATGAGGTTTTTATTTTTATTTTTTCAAGATAAATTTTATGTGTGTGACATATTACAAATAAACAAGTAACTTTATTTCGTATGTTGTCCATGTTTTCAAGTTTATATAATACTTGAGTCTAATTTTTCATTTAATAGACAAAAAAGCCAAATAAATGTTTAAATTAACTTATTTTGATGTAATGAAGATACGTAACATAATTTTCTGACTTGGTAACAGAGAAGTCTTAATTGCTGCAAAAAGAAAAAATTGGCAATACTAGATGACAAACATATGCTTCTTTTTTAAGCCAGTATCATTCTTGTTAGGGTTATTCTTCATTGCCTTGTTTATTTCAATTTATGCTCATTGGACAATATTAATAATGCCTGGAGGGTAGATATTTATTGCGATAATTATAATCCTGCATAATTTAATGTTTTTCAAATATAATTTTGTACATAAGCACACTTTTGTTTTTGAAAATAGGTTAGTATCGGCTTATTTATTTTATAGTTAAAAAAATATTCTCATTTTTTTAATATAAAACAAATTTTAAAAAATAATTATATAAATTAATTAATGTACACATTTCTAAAATATTTAATAATTCAAATTAATTTTACTCAATTTTTAAAATAAATAGATATAATGTTTCTTAATTAAAAGAGATATGCTTCAAAAGGTTTGGTTACAAATGATGGAAAGGATATAGCTAAAGTTTCTTTACAACTATACATAAATTGTTTGCTACATTAGTTCAAATTTGTCATTAATTTTTTTGACAGATTTTCATGGATGATACTTGTATTTTTAGGAATTAATATTTTAAAATTAAGTAAAATTAATTTTGAACCATTAATAATAATTAGGCTATGTATAAAATTTAATTTTAATCATAAATTTTTATTAGAATATATATATATATATATTTTAAAATTACAAAAATTGATTTATCAATGAACATTATTTTATTATTTTACATCCTTCTAACTCAAACAACATTGCATTGTTAGTAGATACGGGTATTAATATCATAATTTAATTCCAAATGCTCAACATAATTGTGACAGTACACAAACACAATGAATTGCAAGCTGTGGCCAAAAAGAGAAGCGCTGACAGTGATCCACCCAGGAAGGTGGTCATGGTAAAAGCTCATGGTATACAACTAACCTTATAAAATCTAATTAAACTACGCAAATTTGGTTTCTTATGCTCAGACATTTATATTCTAGAAGAAAATTCTAACAAATTATTTTACAAGCAGCTCGCTACAAAACATGAAACTTTCAAGACCCACAATCTTCATATGTACAAGGAGGTAACACTCATTCACAAGTCTTCCTACCCAAACAAATTTGTTTTGGTTCAAAATTGTGAAATGCAGTTTTGTATCAAGAACAAGGCGACAGCCCTATCCAGGCCAACCCTGCTTCTCCATTTGCTGTCCTGGCTATGATGAATCAGTTAGTTTTTGGCTTATTGCATCAATTAAGCACTCAATTTCTGACATTATCAAACTTAGGCAACTAACCTTCTTCTGGCAGTGAACGCACTAGGTCTACAGCAGAGTTAACTAGTAAAGCTTTATTCTTGTACTGATTATGCTCCGGCAAATAGGGCAGAATTCGAGAGTTTCTCCACAGTCACAACAAGTCTGCCCCATGTGAGGATATAACAACAATGAGAAGAAAAGCTACTATAATGTCATTTTCATTAGACCCTTAGGTTCAAGATGAATCAGCAGCATATAATTTAATTGCTTACCTGATGGCCGCAGCCAAAGGCCATGTCTTTCCCGTTAGTAAGACAAATAGGACAAACCTGCAGTTAACCATGTCATATGTAATAATGTAAACCATGGTAGAAAGTGACGCATAAATGATAATGAATCATGGTGATTACGTCAGGACTCAGTAGAGGAAAGTTACTCCATATCTCAGGATTATATGGAAGCCATGTCTTAAGTTGAAAGGAATGGTTTAAATACCTTGTTATCGTATGAACCACCTGAAGTTGATTCTGTGTTAACTCCATTATCATAGGCAGAATACGTAGGTGTACTCTGCTGAAAACTGTTTGAACGAAAAGATGTTGCCCTGCTGCTTGAAGAAGCCCTTTCATAATGAGGTGGAGGTAGAGGAACCCTGTCTGGTGAATGTCCCTTCCTTGCACTACTTTCATCAATGAAGACATGAAGCAAATTCAGTTATTACCCCATTAAAAGCTTCTTCTCTATAAAGGCTGTAAGTACCATATTTTCCTATATCCAGATTCATTTATTACCCCAATATGCCATGATCTATGGTTGCCTTATATTGGGAAGGTATCTCCATCAAAGCTGATAGGGCAAATTCTGTCTCTTTTCTGCTTGAGTCAACACTCTTCGACATTATTTCGGTAAAATTCACAAACTACACGCAGCCAAAAATAAAATATTTGCATTTTAGCAGGATAGGAAGATGTAAAAATATGGTAAGTCAATATGGCTAAGTTAATTACACTAAACCTGAAAATTGTCAAATGCTCGAGCTGGAATGTTATCATCAAATTCCCTCATCATATCCCATGGTCCATCTCCAACCCCCACCAAAACTATTGATAGTGGATACTCGCTGCAATTTAATGAGAGTATAAGAATGCAGGGTAGCATTCCAGAGGAGAGAAAACTACAAAATTTACCTGGCTTTTACAATTGCATCAATTGTCTTCTGTTCCTGTGGACTTAGCTGGCCATGCTGTGTGTCAACACTTCTGGTCACCTGTGGCAAAATTTTAAGTATCAATTTTTTTAGATCTCACACATGGAAGAAGAAAAAAGGAATACCTATTTGTCATTTATTGGAGCACTGACAGAATTAAGGGCATTTAATACCAACTGAACACATTAGATATTTCATATTTTACTACAGAAGACTCTGCATCTTATGCACACAGCACATTGACCATGCTAGATCATTTTGTTTTTATAAGACCAAATTTTCTGGTTTATGTAATTTTATAGGATGGATGGTTGCATAGGATCCCTGTCCATCCTGGCAGCCTTTGGTGGTCCAAACTACAGTCCAAAAGAATGCTACTGAAAATTGTCACAGACGGAATTGCATGCAGCTTCAAACACCTCTTGATATGAGGAACACCAATTTCTGAAGCCTCCCAGATATTACTATTTTGTCCAATGATGTGTATCACTACACAACTACGTTTTCAAATTTCTCTTTAGTTCAGATATTTACATGAAATCAATTACTCATAATAACACACTAGGGAACAGAGGCATTTCAGACGTAGTTTGCTAATCAAAGTTATCAAACAATTATGAGTTTTCTTCTGCAAATGTCAATGGCAGGATGTTTTTGTGTTAAATTAGATATTATTATTATTATCACTAACAAGGCAAACCAAACAAATAAATTTGTCACCATGATACTACTATAGCATTTTAATTCTTTTTTTTAATTATTTATGATACATGAGAGTCATATTGACAAAGGTAGAATGGTAACTGCCCATGGAACATTTGATGACCGGTGTGCATATTTAAAGTTTAAACTAGTTAAAAAAACGTTCTTTTCATTAGTATAAAATATGTATTGAAGATACCTGTCCATCAGCAATTATTAGCAAGACATGATATTGGCCGCCACTTTGCTCAACTATAGTCATGGCCATCTCAATAATGGGGGCAAATGAAGTGGGTCCTGTCATAAATGCAATCAGTCCTGCTGAGCTTAAATGCATGCTTGATTTAGCTTATTTTTGTTAGTTTGTGAGAATTTTTTTTATAAAAAAAGTGATTATTTATCTAAAAAAATTAATCCAAACATGTACTAAATTGAAAATGCTATTTAAGTGCCTATTTGATTTTACTTGAGAAAAATTATAGCTTATTTTTACTAACCATCTGAGATAGATTTAAAAAGTAATCGTTAATTTCTCTAAATTAATATATTATCAAACATGTGCTAAGATTATTATTAAAGGCAACACCTGCCAGTCGGAGGCGAGGAACAATATCTCTGTATCTTGACAAAACTTCCTCAAACCCATTGCAGAACGTCTCATCTGAATGGAAACTAAAGACATCTTGATCATGTGTTGATGCTGACAGGGAAAAAAAGATAAGAAACACAATCAAGCTTGCAATTTGGAAACATAGACAATAAGAAAAGCATGAAGAAGTATATCTGGGATCTGGCATTACCATCCCCAAATCCATAACAAGGAATCATGTTATCCTCATCGAAAGCACTTAAAGTTTTCCCAATAATCGAGATTGCTTGTTCATAAGGATTAAGACCACTTCCAATATGATGCAAACTTTTTCTGTTGAATGACCTCTTCCCTGATTTTCGAAGTGAAATATATATATTTAGTACCACAACTCATAACAATAAATTCAAGCATCAAGATGAGAGTAAGAGATATAACCTGTCCACTCGTTGCTCTTGGTGAAATCAATGCCAACAATGAGATTAGAAGATTCCAGGCCAGCATGTGAAAGAGCAGCAGTAACCTGTGTGCAATTGTTTCGTTAATTGACAAAAGAAGGTTTTTTTTCTCTGTTCGGTAACGGCAAGAATGGTAATTATGAGGTTAAACAGCCATTGACAATATCAATCCTGACCGATCTATAATTTGTACAAGGCTACACGGTTATAATTCGTTACGCATGATTAATAGAATATTGAAATTTGAGAAAAGAAAAAGTAAAATAAGTCAAGCAGTAAGCTTCCTCCAAATATTTTCTCAAACAAACCTTCTTACACGCTTGGACTATTTGGTTCAGGGCAATGTACTGGCTACTGACCAAGTTTTATCTTAACCAGTGTAGACTAATTAGACATTGATAACAGCTATTTTGCTAGGAATGTTATAAAGTTAATTATGGGTTGCTCTATTGATTCATGCTTGTATAATCAGGAAGAACAATAAAAAAGAAACAGTACTCTCTTTACATAGCAACTTTTCTTAAGCCACGTCTTTTCAGCCGAACATGTTTAACAATATTCTTTGGTTCGAATTTAAAGGTGATACCTAGTTTCAAGATCTGCTGGGGTACAAAATGTCTTGTTAAAAGAAAGGGTAAAAGTATAAAGATGGCACTCACTACTCACAGTGAAAATGTAACAAATTGGCAATTCTAAGCAAGGTCTTGTATTCTCAGAAGCCCACACAACATTCAGTTTTTTATATACATTTTTTTTCCTTGAACATGGCCCTCAAACAAGATCCTCTTGTCTTTCGGTGGTCCAGCTCTAACATTGATTCTAAGACCCTGTGCTGTTGAGAAAAATATTTCATTTTACACCGAATCCTTACTAAGAGCGTAAATATTTCGATTTTCAATGCGGTCCATCACAGGCAGAAATTCAAAGTCTAATTTCAGAAAGAACATAACCGATTCCCTTTCTTTCTTTTCCATCCTTTTGGGCTAACCGTTGAGACTTACCTTTTTCTTATCAATGGCATTCACATTACCTTACTTACGAACACGGCTGGAACAGGGAAGGTAGATAAACTACTTCAAGTCAATGTCCCCAACCCCAAGGTCCCTATCCCCCTTTTTTCACCAAAACACAAAAAAGTCAAAGATATTAACAAACCAAACCAAAGATGATAAAAAAAAAGCCCATACATTCATACACAAAACACAACCATACCTAGGAAAATCACAACAACACAACATATGCAGCGATCAAATTACCTCATCCAGTGAATGGTAATCATCAGCTATTCTGGAATATCTTCTATCCAACCTCCTTTTTGGCTGTCCATAGTCATGGGATTGAGCCGGTGCACGGTGGTGAAGAGGTGTATGATATTGATTTTGTTGTGGGTATGGATATGATGGTGATTGCGGGTATCCATAGTTATCCCATGAAGATGAAGGACCAGCAGATCCATATGACGATGAAACATGCCTTCTATCTGACCCTTTTGAGCTCTTACCTCCCATGACCGACTCCTTCAAAATCAATCCAAGGAAACACAAAATGACAAGCAAAGCTGTCCAGGTCTCAAACTGCAGTTACAAACCACATGTTAAATTTAAAGCATACATATAAACCAATCTAGAGCAATGAATCTTTGACTCGCAATACAATCGTGCAACCTATATAAACTTTTAAAGAAACCCAGAATTGGCTCAGGAAAATTCAAGGTCTGAAGTGGACACGGGCTAATATATGAAAGAGAAGACCAAGAAAAAATAACTCAGGCGCATTAACTAGACAGTAATGACGACTGAATCAAACGACATCGACCAAGCATCTACCATTCCACAAATATGCTAAAATGAAACTTTCACTCAAACAGTTTTTTCCATACCTCTAGATGCATTGTTTCCACACAAGAATTGCAAATGAATTGTGAGAGAATTAACAACACGCTGAAGGTTAATGTCTCACGCTAATCACGTAAAGTAGACTAGCTTCTTCTTGTTGAACTAAATTAAAGGAAGATGACAACGAATTAAAGAAGGCTCGTCTTAGAAGGAAACCACCAAGGTCAAGTCAACAACAACCGTTTAACCTTTTCCTCCTATTCAAATACCTATCTATATATTAAAAAAGGTGACCATAATCCAGAGCAAATTAACAAATGGTTTAATCGTGAATCTTTGTATATATCGGCATTCAACAAGTAAATGAATATTCTACGAACAAGTCAATTTGTATTTGTAAATTTGCAATGATATTAGCGAATTGAGGCAAGAAATGTTCCTTTATTTTACTTATTTATTCAATAAGAAGTGGAAGTCACCTTGTATCTTCCTCGATCCTTCCCCGTAAAGTAGGCCTTATCGACTACATATTTACACTCCGATAAGAAATGTCAATATACCCTTTTTGCTATATTGACGAGTCCCACTACCCGAAAGGAGCGAAACTCCTAAGAAAAACCTCCTCGACCAAACTCATCACTTATGCTATTAATGACCATTTATATTTTAAAATAAATGAATAAATATTTTTAATAAAAGCAGTTTTTTAAATGTGTAATAAATGCGTAGTTTTCTTGAAAATTTAAATTTTGAAAATATATTTCTTTTTCAACATGTCTAAAAATATAAAAGAATCAGAAATAATATTTTTAATAAAAAATAGCAAACTTAGAACATATTTAATAAAACTAATAAACTTGGAACAGTGAAAACTAAAAAGTTGATTGAAAATTAAAATTTATAAACTGATTAATTGAATTAAAAAAATTTAATAATTTTTTTTAAGTTAGCTGATTAATATAAAATCATATAAAAGAACATATTTAATTATTTAATCGTAACATATTTTTAAAATTATCTTTATTTTTAAATAATTGTCATTTTTATATTTTAATTTACATTAAACAATTTATCATCTTAAAAATGAGAATAATATTTTTAAAAAGTTTCATCCTCATTTATATATATATTTTTAAATAAAAAAGATAAATACTTTTATTTTTTAGAGTGTATTGATATTTGTAAATAAACATAAAAAAATAAATTATGATAAAATAAAAGAATAAAATTTAAAAATTAATAAATTAGGTAGTATTTCACAAACTGATAAAATAAATTGGAAATATCAAATAATTTTATTTTAATCAATCTAAATTTCAAGTTAATTAAATGAGATTGAAGGTCTCACAATACTAAGATTGAAAGAAATACATAATGTGTTTGATAAGATATTTTAATTAATTAAAAGTTTAAATTATTAACTGAAAATTTTGTTAAAATATTCAAAAAAAATTAATAAAATTATTTGTTTTAATAGTTAAGATTACTAGGGTTTTTAGAAGAGTTAGCTGAAGTAATTTTATTTTTTAGTTCTAACCAAAATATTTTGTTTTTTTATTTTTGATATATTTTTATAAATCGATGCACATTCAATTTTAATCAGGTTATCCCAAGAAAGAAGTAGATCTGAAGAAGCGATGAGGGATCAATTTTAATTCTATCTCCCTCCTCCCCCTTTTCTTAAATACTATTTTTTTAATTTTTAAAAACAAATAACTAATTTATAAATTAATAAAAATATTTAAAATAATTAATATAATATAAATTTTATTTTAAAAATATTTTTTAATATTAAATATTTAAATTGATAAAATAAATAATAAATATCTTGTTAATTTAATTTTATAATTAAGTATAGATATAAAAGAAGGTTAATGATTAATATACTTTAAAATAAGGCTATAGTTTTTATATTTATGAAAAAAATATTAATAAATTTTATAAAAAGTTTATGATACATATATATATATATATATATATATATATATATATATATATATGGTCGAAGCTTAATTTCATTATAAGTAATATATATTAAATTGTTTTTCATAAAACATAAAAAATAAATAAATATGAGAGATATGGTATTGTCTGTGCTGTCGAGATTGCGTATGCACACATTTTTGTTTGTTGCTGTCTCATATTCATCGAAATTAGGTTGAGAATGACATGGTTATGCAACAAGAAACACGCGTTGAGGTGGTCCATTTTCGGACAGACAAAAACTGCGAATTTGCGAGCACCTTGTTTTTCACCAGGCTTTGCGTATTAGTGCAATTTATTTATTATTTTTTAAAAAAATACTTTCACATACATTAACTTACACCTATCATATTTTGGCATAAGCTATATATTTTTTTAAAAATTCTTAACGGTTAATAAGGAGATATAAAAAGATGCATTTATTGTTTTTATATTTAAAAATTAAAATTTTCATTTTTTTATTAAAATGCTACTTCTATAAACACCTTCTGAAAAATAGATTTAAAAAAATATATTTAATCCAGTTTTTAATATGAATAATTTTTTCATATATAAATAGTATTATTTATTTATTTACATTTTCTATCTAATAATCAATAAATTATAAATAAAATAAATTTGATGATTTACATTTAAATATAAATAGATGTATAATTATTATTTGTATTTGGAATAATTTTTTTCTGTTCTATGATTCACATCCTGTATTTATCACAATTTAAGCCTTATTGTATGATATTATAAATATAGATAAAAATAAATATATTTTTCTTGTAATAAATATAAATAAATTTTATGTTATTATATATAAATATATAAAGTGTAACATTAGATCTATATATAAATATGTTAAAAAATTATTGTAGTTTTATAATGTAAAGAAAAATCCATATATAACTTTTGATTTATATTCAATAATTAAATAATATATATATATATATTAAAATAACAATAATTATAAATATAAAATATTATTAAAAATCATAAAAGTGATAATAGCATTGATGATTATAATATTTAAATTTTATTTGACTTGAGAAAATATTGTTTCTATTTTTTAAAAATTGTTTCAATTTTTATATTTTTTAAAAATAAAAAATGTTTTATTTCGGTACCTTAAGAATGTTTTTTATATGAAGTATTAAAATAAATTTTAAATAATATATATATATATATATATATATATATATATATATATATATATATATATATATATATATATATATATATATATTAAGCATCACAAGTCAATCCAGACAAAAATAGAAATAAATGAACAAAAATTTTCATAAAGATGAAGAAGGATGATAAGAGTTTGCCCTCCTTCCTTTTCCAAACTTTAAGAAAATGCAGGTTAAATTTCTTAATCTATGTTTCCCAACCTAAGGAGGCTATAAAAAATCCTTAGAAGGTTGAATCCTTCTTTCTATTCTTCTTACTTACGTGCTGGTTTATATATTTGGAGAAGTTGATAGAATATTATTTTCTAATTGTGCATTTATTTAATGATACACAATTAAGTATGTTAGAAAGGGAGTTACACCAATCTCAAAACTCACATGTGATAGGGATTATTTATCAATATGTAAAATTGAAGTTTGCAACAGGTAAAAGTAAAACCGTGAAAACAAATACTATTAGTTTATTTGAGTTGGAATTACAAACCACGTTGCCAAATTTAGAGAAAACAAAACTAAAAAAATAAATATAATATATTAAAATAAATATAAATAAATAATATATAAATATAAATAAATTTTTGAATAGATTAAATAAATTTTTAAATCTATTTATTAACTTTTTTAAAATATAAATTTTTGACAAATTTTTAAATTTTGTAGATTTTAGATGAAATTCATATTTAAATTTTAAAATTTTTAAATAAAACAAATTTAAATATTCAAACTTTAAATCAGCTTAGCTTATTTTCATTTTTAGTTACAGCTAACCGGCTCATTGTTATGGAATAAGACACGGTATAATCTTTCTTAAAATTTTATATGATTTTTTAATAAATAAATAAATAAATATATATATAAATATTTTAAAAAATAAAATAAAATAATAAATTTTAATTTATAAAAAATTATTTAATCTATTTAAATATATAAATTTATAATTTATTTTAATATATAATATATTATATATTATATTTATTTTAATATTTTAAATTTTGTAAAAAAATTTACTTATATATATATATATAAATATTTTTAATTTATTTACTAACTTTTTATATATTATAAGTTTATAAGTATACTTTTAAGTTTCATAAATCTTAAATATATTAAATTTTAATAATAAAAAATATATATAATGATTAACAAATTTATATTTAAATTTTTAAATAGATGAAATGTAATATTTAAAATTTAATATAATCTTACTTATTTTTATCCTACATTGATTTTATTTTATTTATTTATTTATTTTATCTAAAAAAACATATTAAACTTTTAATATTAAATATCAAATAAATAAAAAATACTAATAAAAAATTAATACATTACATCAACATACTTAATAATTATTTTTTATTTCTCAAAATAAAAAAAAATTCTATTTATCTGTATATTTTGATTTTTAAAAAGTATTGATTAATTTTTTTAATACTTTTTATATCTATGTAGTTAATATCAATTATACTAAATAAAAAATTAAAAAATAAATTAACATTAATTATAATTTTAATCTTTATATTCTTTTCTCATTATGAACAAATAAAGAAGAAATAAATAGAATAATAAAAACTTATGTAGCCAGATTTATAAGTTGATTTTGAATTCAATTATATAACCATGATTTACCTCATTAAAATAAGTCTTTCAATTGAAATAAGTTTAACTTAATCTATGAATCCAACACATTTTCACATTTTGGTGTTGTTTAAAAAACTTGGACTAGCTAGTTTGATTAAAAAAATTTCATTTTTAGTCTATAAACATTTTTTACTGATTAAACTACAAAGACTTGCATATATATATATATATATATATATACATTTTTATCATTTACTATTTTATTATTACTTTTTTTCATACAAATCATATAATTTAATCATCATATATTAATTTTGATTTTTAATACTTTATTTTAATTCATTACTCAATATAATGTACAATATTAAACACATTTAATTGTCGTTAATTTAGCTATAATTCAATTGAATTATTAAACTTTAAACCAATATCTTTGTCGAATCAATAACTAATCCGATTCTAAAGACATTGATGAATGTTTGGCAACAAAATTCTTTTAAAATCACTATGAAAGACTGATGAAGATAAATAATTATCTTTTAAAAAAATCAATAAGGTTTTCAATAATTTTGACTTTCTCACCCCATTAGTTATTTACTACAAAATTTTCCGCGTTATGTGCGGGTTGGAAAAATTAATTTTATTGAAAATAATAAAAATAATGTAAATTGATCTAAAAATAAAATGCAAGTTGTTTTATTAATTTTGTTGTGAAAAATATTAACTAATAAGTTACTTCATATTTAATCTTCTAAATCTGTTATTAAATTGACATCACAATATAACAATGTAACAAACATATTATATGAAGGGAAAAGAACTTACTTAAAGTGTCTAAACAACTCCTCCTTTACTTAAAAATGATAAATATAAATATAAATAACTAATAATAATAATTTTTAATATTAATAGATAATTTTTTTATAAAACTTATTTATGCTAGTTATGAACTTAATTTATTTTTCATAAAAAATATTTTACCAGAAATTAGTTTTTTAAATTTTTATTTTTTATAAAAAAATTGTTGTCATCCACTAGAAAAACAAAAAAAAACTATTTTTATATTTAAAAACTCATCATTAGAAATTTTTTTAATTATATCATTATTGCTTTTATTTTCTTCGTTGTTATACATAAGAACATGCACATATATAGATAATTGTTATTTTTTATTTTTAGTATTATATTAAAAAAATATTACAATAATTAAATTACAAATGTTTTTATCTATTCATTTATTAAAATATTTTTTTAACAAAATATTATATGATAAGTAAATATCCTAAAATATTATGTTATGATTATTTTTTAAGTATTAAAATAATTAAATTATATATTTATTTATATGTATGGTAATTGAATAATATACAGGCTTAATTTCAATTTTAATTCATTTAGTTTTAAAATGTTGGTAATTTTTTTAAAAATTTTAGTCTGTTTATTTTTAAAATTTTTAAAATTAGATTTTATCAAATTTTTAAATTTAAACTTTAATTTCTTTTATAGATTCAAAATAATATTAAAATATAAACTAACCTTAAAAGTATACAAATATGAAATTTTGTAAAGGAATGATAAAATTTTAGAAAGTTTATTCGATGTAAAAATAGAACTTGAAGTGAGAATTTTTTTTTATATTTTAATTTAAATTTAATATTTTGATTGGTAGTTTGAATAGAAAATATTTTAATTAATATATATATATATATATATATATATATATATATATATATATATATAACATAAAGATTATAGAATTTTAAGTGGAAAGAATCAAAGTGGGATCAAATTTGATAATATTTCAAAGTAGAGTGGTTAATTTTTTAAATAATTAAAATTACATATAAATCAAACTTTAAAGTTTAAAATATATAATAATTAAGGAAAAATAAAAAATAATAAATAATAAAAAATTACAATTAAATTTAAAAACTAATTTTACAATAATAAAATAAGGATAAAATTTTATTCTTAAAAAATATATATATGAAACTAATTTACTCAAAAATAATTTTTCAGAAAATTATTTAATTTAATAAATTTTTAAATTGCATGGATTCAAAGATTATATAAAATTTTATTATATTAATAAATTTTATAAAGTTTGTTAAAATTTAAAAGAATTGATATTTTATTAAGATTTTATAAATTTAGTTTATAAAATAATTCTTAATTTGATAATTAAATTAATATAGTTTAATAATTTTAAAAAGTTGTTAAACAAAATCATTCTAACAAACATTATTTCAAAATTCTCACTCTCAATATATATATATATATATATATATAGTGATGCGTTCCGTGGCATCAAGGAGCACCCATGGTCACGGTCCTTTTCGCTTCAATTTGTGTC
This sequence comes from Canavalia gladiata, assembly GCA_037954105.1. Taxonomy (NCBI): domain Eukaryota; kingdom Viridiplantae; phylum Streptophyta; class Magnoliopsida; order Fabales; family Fabaceae; genus Canavalia; species Canavalia gladiata. Next base: position 8,860,530 of record CM075658.1, on the reverse strand, counting down.
TCCCAGTTTGTCGCCATCCCTTGCAAACGAAGTTTCCTTTCCTTCTTCTCTCCATCATCCCAATCCCCTGCCCTCGCGCGCACCATAACTATCCGAAGTTTAGGCCAGTCCAATCACATTGCCGTGAGACACACACTTCTTTGGAACCACCCCAGCCCATACACATAAAATCACATATTTTTATTTATAAATTTTTGTTGTTTGAAAATATTATTATTTGAATTAATTGATTTAAATTTAACATAAATTTCAATACACTAAATCAAATTAAATATATATTTTAAATAAAATAAAATTTTAAAATTATAATATTAAAAATAATTTATTTTTAAAAAAGTTACATATCATATAAAAGAGATAATATGTTATATTTATTTACATAATTTTTATCTTACTTTTGAAAGTTATATATATATATATATATAACTTATTTATATTTAAGATATATTTGATAAAATTAATAGATAAATTAATTACAAATTAATAAAAATTGAAAATAAAAATGTTATTTATTAAAAAGATATTTAATAAAATAAGTTATTAAATTTATTAATAAAGATAAAATAATAAATAAAGATATGATTATTGAATTTTAGTTCAAAAAATTATAATTTTAATATTTTATTATTTAAATTAAATTATTATATTAAAATAAAAACATTTTAAATTTATTTTATTTATATATACTTTCTATTAACAAAGTTTTATAAATTAATTTATAATTATTTTAATAATTATATATTATAAAAAAAATTGATAGTTTTATTTATTTATTATTTTAGTATTTATGATATATTTTTAAAATAAAAAATTGTTGTTTTAAATTAAAAGTATTTATTTTTAATTTTTATAAATAAATTTTTAAATAAATTTTTTATATATTTATTTATTTTTAAAAAAATTTATCTACAAAATTAGTATTTTATTATAAGTAATTTAAATAAAGTATTTAATAATTAAATTTAATATTATAAATTAAACAATAATATAAAAACTAATATTTTATAATAAATGGAGAATTATAAAAAAAAGTGCAGTCCAACAAAAAAAATTTACTGGTTATTATTATGGAATTAAAACCCAGAAACGAGAGAGAGAGAGAGAAAGAAATTCTCAATCTGAAATTCCAAAATTGTGGAAAGGCTGACTGGTTGGTACGTGGTGGCGGTGTTTCTTCATCTATCTGTTATCATCGTCACCCTATAATCTAATCCTAAGACAATATTACAATCAGATTAGAGTTTCCAGTTTTTACTCTCCCCATGTTGGTTCCCTCCAATTTCTAGGGTTTATTACAATCATATCATATATATATATATATATGTTCATAAATTAAATGGCCGGCACCGGCGACTTAGATGCTGATGCGGTGCTCAGCGACGTCGAGGACGACGGCGGAGATCCGATTCCGATCGCGAGGAAATCTTCCTCGCCGGAAGACGTCTCCGTCGAGAGACTCCGAGAGGTTATTGGCGAGCTCGATCGGGAGCGGCAGGCACGACTTGCCGTGGAGAATTCGAAATCGGAATTGCAGGTTTCCTTCAATCGGTTGAAGATGCTGGCACAGGAGGCCATAAAAAAGAGCGATGAGCTCGGACGTCAGAGAGACAACGCCCTTCGGGAGAAGGAGGAGACAATTAAGCAGCTCGAGGAAACGGCGAAGGAGCGTGACGGGCTGCGATCAGAGATTGGGAATTCGAGCCATATGCTGATTACTGGCATGGATAAGATCTCAGCGAAGGTTAGCAGTTTCGCTGGCAACGCGTTACCGTTGCCGCGATCACAGAAATACACTGGCATGGCGGCGACGGCCTACGGTGTTATCAAGAGAGCGAATGACATCGTGGAAGAACTTCTGAAACAGAATGATGCAACTATGAAAGCTCGGAACGAGGCCAGGGAGCAGATGGAGCAGCGGAATTACGAAATTGCTATCGAGGTTTCTCAGCTTGAAGCCACAATTAGTGGCTTGAGGGATGAAGTTGACAAGAAGGCTTCTATTATTGAGGGTTTGGAGAGGGATTTGGCCGTTAGAGATCAGAAACTGAATGAGATTTCAGATAATTTAAGTAAGGAGCAAAGTGAGGTTTTGCAGTTGAAAGAGTTTGTTGGTGAGTGTGAAGACAAGTTGATTAAGCTGGAATCCAAGATGGAATCCCAAAGGCCTTTGTTGATTGATCAGTTGAGTTTTGTTTCCAAAATCCACAACCAAATTTGCAATGTTGTTAAGATAATTGACGATGGTGGTACCTCTGAACTGTCCGAGTCTTTATTTGTCCCGCAAGAAACGGACATTGAGGAGAATATACGGGCCTCTCTGGCTGGGATGGAATCCATATTTGAGTTGACTAAGATTGTTGTTCAGAAAGCTAGGGATGTGGTTGAGGAAAATAATTGCAAGATCAAGAGTTTAGATGAGACTGTGACTCGGTTGGTTAGGGAGAAGGATCAAATTGGTTCTTTGCTCAGGAGTGCTTTGTCAAAGAGGATGACATCTGATCACTTTTCTAGGAAAAGTGAGCTGTTTCAAGTTGCAGAAAATGGGTTGAGGGAGGCTGGGATAGATTTCAAATTCAGTAAGATTCTTGGAGATGTAAAGATTGCAGCTTCAAATGACAAGTCAGATGCAATGGAAAAAGAAGAGGAGGATGAAATATACAGTTTGGTTAAGTATCATTTCTCTTCCTAGTTTTTTTAATGAAATTTGTCCTCATTCTCGTTTGTCTTTTGAAGATTCCTGGATGAGTTATTCATGCATGCATTGTGTGCAGGCTGGTGCATTGGAAGATGTTGTTAAGGCATCTCAGCTTGAGATCATTGAGCTGCAGCATGCGGTGGATGAATTAAGGTACTTAACATTAGAATCAAATGCAGTGGTTTTTATTATTTTTCTAATTTGAAATTTGATAATTGAAATTCATCTCCTCGTTATTCATTACTACTATTTGAATTGAAGAACTAGTGCATTTGCAACATCTAGTTGTGCTGACATCATACTTTTTTTCCTTGGCATATTGCTTAACTGCATTAAGGGCAGAGTTGAGCTTACTTAAGCAGCATATAGAAGCTCAGACAAAGGAGCTTGACCATAGAATGCATAGGATAGAGGAACTTGAGGAGAAGGAAAGAGTGGCCAATGAAAATGTAAGCTTAATTATGTCGTGTATACTTTATTTTGATCTAGTTCCTTAACTGTGGACAGTTTAATCTCATATTTGTATATTGTGGAACATAGAATTTGTTTGTATCACTAGGCTGTGAATAATTTGAGGGAAATCTGATTGTTAATACTTTCCGTCACTAAGTACCAACATGACCTATTGTAATGTAGATTGAGGGTCTAATGATGGACATTGCTGCTGCTGAAGAAGAAATTAACAGATGGAAAGTGGCAGCAGAGCAAGAAGCTGCAGCAGGCAGAGGTGTTGAACAAGAATTTGTGGCGCAGGTTTCTATCCATTAGCAATATTTATTGACATGTTTGCTCTAATTGGAGGATGTGGCTGAAAAAAATTTCAGCTGTGCCCAAGTATTCTTAGAGTTCAATTCATTTATATTTGTCATGTTAGGTAGTAGCTGGTTGCTAGTTGTCATGAACCAACTATCTCAAAAGCTTAAGCTATTGGATGACAGAAAACGGATGATTTTTATAATTAATATGTCCCCTCATGTCAGAATCCTTCGGGTTTGAAGTGTGGATAATGTGTGGGTTCACTGATAGGACTGTTGACAGGAGAACTTAACCAATTACGTGAAAAGTGGTAGCTGTTTAGTTTGTTGTGACCGAGTCCATTAAGTTGTTTGGACTGTTAGAACTGTAGCAAACATTGAGTTGTTAATTCTAATGTGTATAAATAAATAAGCATAGGCAACCTAGTGCATGCATGATTTTCATAATGACCAATAATAGTGGTTCATGAGGCCGTAGACTGAAAGACCCCCCAGATTCTCCTATTCCCCCTGTCTTCTATCTCTCTTCTCTGCTCTTCATGATCACCAAGAGCTATAACTTGTCCTACTTTTGCTGAAATTTATTTTTTAACTTTAGTTTGGAAGAATGGGTAAAAAATGATCAAATTCTAGACCCATGGTCATAAGAGGTTCCGTTATCATATCACGAATAGCCCAAGAAGGGTTTTTTTATCTATCACATTGACATCTTGTTTCTATGAATTCCATTACTGGAAACATAATTTCATGCAATCAATGTCTGGTGCCCCCTTTGCTTTTTAGCATAATGGTCTTGCTGAAAACATTATTGTTAATACAGCAGGCTGATATTTTATGTTGAGATTACAGAAAGCCACCTGTTGATACAACTATTATCTGTTCTCATTGAATATTCCTAGTCATAGTCGTTGTTTCGAAATCTGCAGTTGTCAGCACTTAAGCAGGAACTTGAAGAGGCAAAGCAATCCATGTTAGAATCAGAGAAGAAACTAAAATTCAAAGAAGAGACAGCAGCTGCTGCCATGGCTGCCAGAGATGCGGCAGAGAAGTCCCTTAAGTTGGCGGACTTGAGGTCATCGAGACTAAGAGACAGAGTTGAGGAGCTCACTCATCAGCTCGAAGAGTTTGAGAACAGGGAAGATTCAGGGGGTCGAAATAGGCCCAGATATGTGTGTTGGCCATGGCAGTGGCTCGGCCTGGACTTTGTTGGATTTCAGCAGCGACCCGATACACAACAGGAGGCTTCTAACGAAATGGAACTTTCTGAACCTCTCTTATAATTGGACAATATCTTTTTTTTTTTTTATTTTCTTTTGTGTATTTATGTTGATTTCTTCAATTTAATGTCACGAAATTGTAGTTTATAGCAATAGCATCATGTTCCACCATCTCTTAATGCAACTATTGGTCGAGCATCAGGCTCTGCTAATGTGAGAGTCTCTAAAGTATACAAGTGAAGGTGTGTTCTCTCTTGAATTTAAGGGGGTTAACTTCACGAAACGCTTTGATTTTAAAGTAACAGTAAATGCATTTTCACTTATTCATTTTAGAGGTCTTCTCATCTTATGAGTTATTTCCCTGCCTTATCATGTTGCAGCTTCGTGTGGCTTGAGTAACTGGCTATTGCAATCGGTTAACGTTGTAGAGTAGTTTATGTAATAGAGATTTTTTGTCTTGATATGATTTATAATCCGCTAATGACATACATTAGATGTTATCGCGTAGTAACATTTAGTTTGTCACGTTGTATAATAATAATAATAATAATAATAATAATAATAATAATAATAATAATAATAATAATAATAATAATAATAATAACTATTAGATAATTTTATTATTATTAGATAATGTTATATTGTTATCTTATTAGATTTTAAAGAATAATTTTCTTTTATTATCATATTTGATCATCTTGAGTTGGTAAAAATAAGAAAAAATTAATTGATTTTTGGCTGATAAATATTTACTCTATACTGTCAAATTAATTTAGATATAATGTAGAAATAATAATAATAATAATAATAATAATAATAATAATAATATTATTATTATTATTATTATTATAAAATGTTAAAAAAGTTAAATACCACCATGTGGTTGCATCTATGCGTGTCATTTAGTCAGGGAATCTTTAAAACTTGGAATCGATGTGGAAAATCTTTGCTACATTAACTAGTCAATGACATTGACTGATTTAATTGCACAATATTAACGTTCACTGAATTTCCTATATACATATAATGATGGAATAAAGAATTTAATTTTTTTTAGTTATATTATTTAAATAAATAATCTTAAAAATACTATTATTTTAATAAACCAAATCTTTAATATATATCCAATGGTATACAGTAAAAAATATATATTTTATTAAAAATTAATGACATTTAATATTTTAATAGCATTAGCTATTATAATTATCAATAAAAATATAATTTATTAACTTTTATTATATGTCCTCGGATATATGTTAAAAAAAATTAAAAAAAAATAGTTTCAATGCAACGTCACAAATAAAATAATTCATGAATTTTTTTACCTTTATTTTGCTTTTCATCCCAAATAAGCCGAACGTCTTTTCTTTGGCAGATGATGAAGACTTCCTAATGGATGTTCCGAGAAAAGAGTACATTTTAGGGGGTGTTTGTCACATGAGTTAAGATGGTTTATATTTGTTCTTGATTTCAGCCTTAAGTTTTAATCATACTAATTCTTTAAACTTAAATTCGGTTTTATATTCAAAGAAACCCAAGTAGGACATGATTAAACTAGTAAGAAGGGAGAGCTAGCTAAACAAAATTATGAAATGATGCTACTAAGAAAATGAAGCACCTAATTTAATCTGGTAGATACAAGTGCAATGTTTGATAGATAAAAATTCTTTTCATTTTTTTTTCTATCTCTTTATAATATTCTTTCTCTTACATATGAATTGGGTTATATACATATCTATTTATTTTTTTCTTTCTCTAAAATAGATTCCTTTATGGGAGGAAATCTACGTTTAATATTTGATGTGATCAATTATTATTTTTAAAAAATAAAAATAAAATGAATATTTAACAAATAATTGTTAAGTTATAATAAAATAAAGCTTATTTTATTAAATTAAATGCATATTAAGTAAAAAATAAAAGTATAATTAACATGAATAATATGAAGATTATGGATGACAATTTATACTCATCATTACAAAATATCTAGCATAGCTAGAATAAATTTGTTTGATGGATTTACATTTGATTTGGGCACTATAATACTTACATCTATTTATTATGGACAAAAAATATTTTTTTAATTTTACTATATATAAATAATTAATATTGTAAGATATTTAGCAATTACATGATCATTTTAAAATATTATGTGTATCTTTAATCATAATTATTTAAATAAAATCTAATAATTTATATTGATTGTTCTTATTTTTTATTATATATAACCAAATACTATATCTAGGATTTATATGATAGTAAGAGTGATAAGCATTTAACCATTAAATTTTATTATAAATGATTAAAATTAAAGCACACACGTTATGTAAATTTTCTAATAAAACATATCAATTGAGTGATGTTTGTTATCATGAAAGGTTGAAGTATTTAATCTTTGTCATATAATTATACACGAATGATTAAAATTAAAAACTATTTAATGGATCACATAATTATTTTAAAATAACATCTCAGTTAATATTTTAAAACCATTCATAATTAAATTTAATGATTAAAATTTACTTCTCTCACACTTATAATATGAAATCCTCTCCTATATAAAATTTAAACTAAAGCTTCAAATGAATGGTGTTAGTTATAATTGCATATTTTATTCATTATATTTTTAATGATTTTTCTTTATAGAATATATCAAATATAGATGAAAATACTAAAAGAACCATCAAGGATGAATATCACTGATTTAGAATGAGTGGATGACTTCCACTAATGATGCATTTAGATCACATCTATGAATTCTAGATACGATACACATATATGACACCACATGTATTATACGAAGACAGAAATACAATAATTTTTTAAAATTATAAGATACCGTATAGCAATAATATAATGTATACAATTAATTAAAAAATTACAAAAAAAATTGTCTTAAAAATAAATATAATTATAGATATAATAAAATACTAAAATTTATCATCTAGTCATTGCGATATTCTAATCAATTGGTATAAAAGCTTTAAAAGGAATTATAAAAATGTAAGTCAAATGTTTGAAGTGTTATGTAATATCCAACCGGAATACTTATCCAACATAAGTGTTAGTTGGAGTAGTTGATGAACTAAGACCCCAAGGAAAATTGGTAAAAATTACAGTTTCATCAATGTCATATTTACTTATTATAATATTGAATATTGATTTCTTGATGGAATTTCAAGTGTATCTTTCGTACACCGCTGCTCTGTGTTTGTCAGGGAATTTTGGGCAGGTTTGGGAATGTTGGGATAGAGAAATAAGGACTTAGTGGCGATAAAATTTCTAGAGAATAACATGTGTGTAGTTGTTTCTTCCATTGTACCTTTGCTTCCATACTTGGTGGCAAGAGTCATGTAAGTTATGATGGTTTAAGTTTAAGTTCTTTCAATGAAGGTATGTTCAATTATTGAGTTCTTGAGAGCACCTGACCATGATGGAGAGGAATGATTAATCTGTTATTGTTCATGTTGGTTTGATGGCAAGATATGTTATTTCCTTTTCACTTCTTAGGTCTAGCTTCTAGAGACAAATTCATTGTCAGGACAATCTTTTTCGCTGTCCAATTTTGTACGATGAAATTACTATGCATAAGCATTTCACTTTTTAGGACAATCTTGGACCACCTGATCTGTGCCATATATGATGATTAAAATAAAATTCATAGTAATCACTCGGGCCATTAGCTAGAAAAGTCGCATTAAAGTAAAGTCCCCTTACATCGGGGATTTGAGATTGATTGGCCATTGAACATGATCTGCAATACGTTATGTGAAAACTTAAAAGCCACGCATCCTTGAAAAACTGTTAAAACAGTATGAGACTAATGTTAAGGATGTTGTTATTAGTGTGTAATAATCACTAATAATTCTCGAGAAGAAAAATTAAGATACAAATTTGTAGTTTCAGAAAACTACATGTAGCGGAGAGAAAAAGAGGCTAACCCTTAAAGATGTTATTTTAAGGAGGAATAGGTAAAATAGTAAGACTAAAAACCCCCAATTTAGAAGGACAAAAAAGAATAGCAATGATGTGTAATATGTGTGACTCAGCGCTTTGTTCTACATTTCTTTTTGAGCAAAATGCCATTAGGAGGGGGAGTTAGCATGAGACTGCAACGGGCATAAAGGTTATATGAATACCTTAAGATGCTTCCCAATTTGGATCTTGCCCGGAAAACTCCCTTAACTTCAAGCAAAACACCATTGCTTTCCATTTGTTTGATGAGGCGCTGGCTCTCTCTAAATGGAAGTTGAACTTGACTAGAGACCATGTGGATATTGGCAAACCTTGAGTGAAGCCTTGCAGCTGAGAAAGGCTCAACATACTGAGTGGCAATAAGGGTACTTCCATAGTAGAGATAAATGATGACGGAGCTGAAGTCCACATGTACCTTTTTGTTTGGATTTGTGAAGTTAGCCAACATGGTTAGATCAGCATTCAGTAGATATCCAAGGTCAAGGTAGGCAGCATTTAAGGTGGCTCCAGACACATCAAAATGAGGACTTTGGGGACGAAAAACAAAGTACACTATAAGGACTATTAAGCCTCCTATAATTATGACAAGCCAAAATATTACGCACAGGCCAGCACACAACCATGCTAAGGGTGGAGACTTTTTTTCTTTAGGCAACTTGCCGTGGCCGGAATCATGGCGTGGCTGCTGCCGACGCTCCGGAACAATATGCTCATGCGGTGTTGCCACTGGAAACCTTTCAGCCTTAGGAGATGGCTCTTGAAAATTTACCTTTGATTTAACTGGCCGCAAACCTTGATCTTGTGGTTGTTTACGTGGACGTTGTGATTGGCCACGGCGTGGCTCTCGTAGAATAGGGGCATGTGGAGGATGATCTACTTCCTCATGTTGCAGCGAGGAGTGGTCTTGAGGTTGTGCTCTTAATGGAACACGATCTTCATGCTGAGGTTGCAATACATCTTGTATTGGTGCAGCTCCTTGCGAAGGTGGTTGGCCACGGTGGCGTGGCACAAATGGAAAAGGTGGTTGCTCTGTACCATCTCCATGTTGAGGCCGTGGCGGTCTAGAAAAATGAGGGTTGGTTTCTCCACGAGACATGGTTAACGAAAACTGTATGAGGAGAACGAAGAGAAACAGATGGCTATACCATGAAAATGTTATTATGCTAATGGAAACGAAGACAAATCAAGCCTAAAGCAAAAATTAAAGTATATAAAGGGAATGAGAATGACTTCATGAGAACTTCAAGGATGATTCATGTAAAGGCAAAGAATCAAACATAAGCCACTTAAGTGGGGCAAAATGTTCCTGTTTTTTAATTTTGAACTTTAACACTCGATTTGAGTTTTTCAAACAGAGTGATCATGAATCACTTATCACTTACTTATTTTATGTAAGGTCGAGCCAGTGGATGGGTGAAATTTAGATGCCAGTTGCTGAGCTTATTATTGGACTATAGTATAGGGAATTTAAATACTCATTTAGAGATCAAAACCTTATGGTACAGGTGGAATGGTTTCTTGAACTACGAATATTTCAAATTTGATTATAAAATCCCCTTCAAATTATAAAGATTGCTGAAAAGACCTGATCATGCAAGGCGAAAACATACATTGTAACTCTCGAGCACTTTCAGTTTCTTCTGCCACAATTTACATGCAACAAGACTAAATGCACAAGATACCTTTCCCCTACTTTGGTCCAAAATACGTGGGCCACAAACTCAGATTGCAATGTCGAACACTTTGGAAAGTTAAACACCCAGTCGAACACAGGAATAAATTGAGTCAACATTCCGTCAATTATAAAAGAAATCAGTATTGCTCAGCAATAAATAAATAAAGAAATATGTTAAATAGCCTTGGCATACTTATCGAACGAAAAGGTATAAGTATACGAGAAACAATTTCAAAATTCGCAAAATGAGGCATATATATATATATATATATATATATATATATATATATATATATATATATATATATATATATATATATATATATATATATATATATATATATATATATATATATATATATATATATATATATATATATATATATATATATATATATATATATATATATATATATATATATAAACACATGCCCATGACCAGTTGAGTATAATTTAACAAACTCATTTTATCGGTGACAGCATAAATTGCACTCATACTTCAGGTCCTTGCGCATTTTTTAAATATTTCCAACAACTAAATAAAAGACTATAATTTTTACAAATCTACCACCCACCGCACCCTCATTAACAGAAAAAAATTAAGGTCAAAAGTATGTGTCATTACATCTAATGTGCAAAGTAGAATAGAGCCACTGGGCAAAACACAATAATGCATGGTTATAAAACAAATATACAGAAGTTTGTAAATTAAATAGCTTACACATCAATTTCTCAGGCTCATTTCAAGTGTGGTAAATGCCTCAATATTTGAAAGGATTTTATTTTTTTTCAAATTTTGGAATAGAAATGGATGTTATTTTCAGAATTATAAGTCATATAAAGAAGCCAAAGCCAAGACCCACTTTTGTTGCCTCCAATTTTCTCTACTTTCCAAGATCTGGTCAAGTGCATATTTAACAGTCCCCAGATGCATGCAGGCCACCCAACAGTCTCCATTTCGCTTCTCTTGATCATTTCTTCAACTTACTCCACCTTACCCCCAAACAAATGTAAGTAATGTAAGGAGCCAAACCCATAAACTACTATGTATTCAAAATTCATATGGTAAGATTTCATGACCAAATGTCAGTAGTTAACATTCTAAGTCCTCCGTCTTATGTTGAACTGTGAGAGGATAAATCAAATATAAAAGACACCTCCACTGCTAAATTTAGTCAGGAAATAAGTTTTTGATTCACCATTAAGCACAGATGAAAAAAGAAAAAAAATAACCCTCTTAAATTATCTTCATATTCAATGGAAAGATCAGGAATTGGACTTGAAAATTGTAATAGTGTATATAACAAAATCAGAATTAGTACCACAAGAATCTAAAGCAGTACCATAGCATTGTTAGATTATTATCAATCACTCAAAGAAAACAAGTAAAGAAACCAATTCAAAATCAACAGAAGCAGGAATTCAATTCAGAATAAGGAGAATAACCTAATTCAAAAGAGAGAGGGCAATTTAATACAAGTAGAAGTTTTTAATCAGAATATTAATAGATTATTAGTGCTTACCCCACTAGCACAGAATAAAAACATAACCAGTTACCGAGTCGCAAATCCCATCTCTTTAATGTTAACAAGGCAAAAGTGTAATACCCTCATTTTTTCACGATGTGAATACACGTGGAAGTGATAAATACGATAATATAATGAGTTAGGATTATTGTATTATTATCATAAATTTTATCACCTCATTATGACCTTGGTGTTACTTTTAAATTAAAGTATATATAATTATTTGAGTAGATGATGACAGAATTTTATTTTCAAAAGCTATTAAATTGTCTCAAATGATTATATATAAAGAAAAAATTTGTTGATATTAAATATCAAACTTAATATTTATACCAACTTAATAATTTTATAAAAAATATAAGATTTACCAATCTAATCATTAAATCATATAATAATATTTTTATCATTATGTATATTAAATTTTAAATAATTTAAATATTTACAAGTATGTTATTCAACTATTAATATTTATATATATTTAAATAATATGTCTTAAAATAAAGTTATATCATGAAGCATTTATTAATTTTTATTTTGTATAAAATTTTATAAATATAGTCCACGATAAGAACTTTCAAATGAATAGTTAGATTAATGAATCTTTATGTTTTATAAAAAAATTGTTAAGTTGATGTAAACGTTATGTTTGACCCCTCATGCCAATGGATCCTAACTTTTATATCTTACACCAACTTAACAGCCTTATATAAAATGCAAAATTCACTAATTTAACCGTTAAATCATGTTATGATATCTTTATGATTTTGTATATCAAATGTCAAAGAATTTGAAAATGTGTAGGCATATTATTCAATTATTGATATTTAAATATATAAATAACATATGATCCATTAAAATAAAGTCATGAGATAAAATATTTATCAATTTTTGTTTTGTATAAAATTTTATATACATAATCTACTTGATAATAACTTTTAAATCAACTCTTGAATTGATAAATTTTGCATTCTATATAAGATTATTAAGTTAATGTAAGTATTAAAGTTTGATATCTAATATCAACGAATCCTGACTCATATATATATATATATATATATATATATATATATATATATATATATATATATATATATATATATATATATATATATATATATATATATATATATATATATATATATATATATATATATATCCTTCCCTTTTTTAGGTCACCAACCTCCCCACAACACCCTCCCCTTTTCTCCACATAACCTTTTTTTTCTCTTTCTTGATTAATTGAACCTCCTTTCTTATCTCATTTTTTTACTTTCTACTTTCTCTCTTTTCTCGATCTCTCACCCTCATCCTTAGTCCTTGGAGCTCTCCCCATCCCTTTTGTTCTCAAGGTCCTTCCCTGGCCAACCAAATCCCATCACACCCTACCTCTATTTTGGAACCTTCTTTATCTTGCATGTGTATATGTTTGGAACCTTCTTTATCTTGCATGTGTATATGTTTCCGTTGGATAATATAGGAACATGAAGTCAAGCTCAATTTGAGAAGTTTAGATCAAAATTTTTATCTTCTTAACCATCCAAAATACCATCCAAAAGTTAAGGAAGAGACTCAAATTTAAATATTGAAGTAGCTAATAGGATACACCTTTGGTCCTAGGACTGTATTACTCTCTTAAAATATGTTGTTTGAATTATGTTTCGAATGTATGATTTACTATATACAATAATTTATATGTCCATAATATATTTGCGAAATTTGGTATAAATGGTTTTAGTAGCCAGGGAAAGCCTTTTTTTGGATTGTTTTAGACTAATTTTAAAACAAAAAAAAATATAATTATCATTTAGGACATGTAATGCTTAAGACTAGATAGTTTCATAACAATCTATGAAGTTTTCAATTTTATACAATTTTCAAAGTCGTATGGCCAATGTTCAAGTAACACTTCATTGTCAAATGAGGCAAATCCTCATTGCTTAACCGGGGCATGACCTTAAATAACATCCTAAATCCCCAGCTAAATCATGTTCTCAAATGACGTACTCTATCCTTAACTAATACACGCCCTTAGACAATGCTCTCGATCCTCAATTGCGTAAATCATCAAATTCATCCTCAATCTTAAATGGTACATATTATCAAATTCATCCTGGTCTCAGATGATACTAGTATAATTGTCAGATCCATCCTTAACCTCAAACAGTACAATTGCCAAATCCATCCTCAACCTCAAATGATGCAGGTCCTCTAATTCATCCTTGACCTCAGTTGATGAGCCTCCTTAGATGATATCCTCAATCTCAGCATATGTTATTAAAGTTGGAATAAAATACTATTAGAATTGGACTTCAAGGCCTAACTTAACTATAAAAGTTAGCTTATAGGATGAGATTTACTTCCACATTATATATCTATGGTACGCCTCATATCTAGTCAATATGAGACTTCCTAATACAACCCCTTCACGCCCAGGACTAGACATCTGGAGCATGAAATTTGCAAAACTAGACATCTAGAAGTGAGGCCTACCATGGGTATATAATGTGGAGACAACACTCACTTTATGAGCTAGCTTTTGGGATTGAATTAGGCTCCAAATCCAATGCTAATATGGTATCAGAGTCTATCCTAAACCTATTAATGGGTCATCCACAGATGTTCAATCTTGCAAACTTCATGCTACAGATGTTCAATCCTGAGTGTGAGAGGATATTAAAAAGTCTCACATTAGTTAGAGATAAGGCCTACCATAGGTATATAATGTGGAAGCAAACTCCATCCTATGAGCTAACTTTTAGAGTTGAGTTAGGTCACAAGCTCAATTCTAATATAGTAGCAAAGTCTATCCTAGACCTGTTAATGAGCCACCCATAGATGTCCATTTCTGCAAACTTCAAGTTTCAGATGTCCAGTCCTGGGCAGAAAGAGGGTGTATTAGGAAGTTTGACAATGACTAGAGATGAGACCTACCATAAATATATAATGTAGAAGCAACCCTCATTTTATGAGCTAGCTCTTAGGGTCGAGTTAAGCCACAAGCCCAATTCTAATAAATAACTTTGATTCACTTGATAACTATTCCAAAAATTATTGATAAACAAAGCCTTTAAATTATTTCTATTATTTATTGCATGATAATCTCATTTATGAACTAATAATTAGTAGTATTGAGATGAAAAGAAAATAGGTCATTTAATCACCCAAAGAATAAAAAATGTAGAAAAATTATGTTATTAAATGATGAGGATACTAGGGGCCTAGTCACTTATCAAATTCAAAATCTTCAAAAGTTAAAAATCTAACATGAAATCATAGAGATCAAAAGTATATAGAGAGTAGAAATCATAATAGAATGGTGTTAGAATTTAGGAATTCTACAAGAAGCCAAACATACTCGGAGTCAAAGAAAGCATAGAATCTAGATGAAAAAGTATCTAAAAAGTAAAACTACAACCAGATGGAATGAATCTAGCAATTCAACAAGAAGCCCAGAATTCAATAATTGCAGGAAGCCAAACATTGCTCCATTTGAGAATTTACAGGGCAAAAGTTTGCAAAATTTTACGCCTATCAACCAACCAAGCCTTTGATGTTTGCTACCGAAGAAAAGAAATCACTTCTTTTGGCATCTTATACTCTGGCAGATTGAAGTCCAATTTCATTTTGATGATCTGTTTGGAGTGGATTCTAACTAAAGCTTGATTAAGAGAGTTCTAAAATTTGTGTAATAATGATTGTGGATGAAGAACTTAAGATATCACATATTGGAGAAAGATTTAATATTGAAGTGAAATCTTTGAGAAAGACAAAGTCGAGGGAAATAGTGTGAGTTAGTGAATGAATGAAGAAAGGATTTGCCAATCCAGTTTCAATATTGCACTTTTCCAAACTAATTCCTAAAATAGAGGTTTTAAAACTAATTTCCTAATACAATGAACTTTCTGACACTTTCACCCTTTTCAATTTTTCTTTCACACTCCAGAAGTTGCTTAAACCCTAGATGGTTTACTTTTATTTAGAAATCATCAAGAATCCAGACTTATTTCCTTCACTTGTACTTTCTCTTCGCTCTCCTTTTCTTCTTTCTATTTCTTCTTCACTTTTCTATCAAATCAATCAGCAAATTGGCTTATTGTACCGGTTTGTCCTTCAGCTACTCCTATTCCAAGATGTAACATTGTCCCTATTGGCAAAGATATACACTTATATTCAATATGTACAACGTTATAAACAGTGTGTAATGAGCCAGAGTAAAGTAATATCATCATATAAAGATAACAAGAGACTCATTTTGTTTCAAGGACCTGTGAGAGGTATGGGGGCTGGTATCCTGTATCCCAACTCCCACCCCAAAAAAGGTTATCTAACTTAATATAACTACTACATAGAAAGCGGTTTTTTTAATATAAGATTCTTCTGCACAAATGTAGTATAAACTAGTCTACCAACTAAAGTGAAAACTAACCAAATAACATAATATATGGCAGTTCCCAGTCCGTCTCCATCAAGTCAGCAGCCTTCAGAAAACACTATGCAACCTTTAAATGATTCATACATCCAATTTTTTTCTCTTACATCCTTTTGTTCATTTTGTTTCATAAAGGAGTTGGCTAGGGAAAAATTGGGCAAAATCATATTGAATAACATAGTTGTCTAATACAAGAACGTGCTGAAATTAAAGGAGTGCAAACATACTTGGATAAATGTAATGATTAGGGTGTCATTTCTTTAAAGAAGCTTGAAGTTCCATCCTGCACATACAGACAGAAGCATAAAAAATTCACCAGAAAATAGTGCTAATATAGGTCAGACAAGTTGAAATTTATAACAGTATAATCCAACAAATATGTATTCTTGTAAGCTAATCCAAATCTCAGAAGCCATACACAACTTGTGCCAGCATCACAGTTTTTCAGAATTTAATAAATTTGAATCTAGAAACCTAACAAGGCTACCTAATGAATGTTCTTTTTTCCATAATTCACCGCTGAGTTATACAAGTCTAACCACATACACAGATAGTAAACTGTTGATCTGTTAATAAAGGTTCCAGAATGCTTGAAGTACAAAACCTGTGTTTATTGTTCAACAACTTGCTAGGCTAGGAAGCAAGATCGCAAGGGTCTAGGCATAGATCACAAGGTGAAATCATCAATGAATGCACATCTTCATAGTTCAAACTATGCTCTGCAACACATCACAGAAGGTATAGTAAATACCACCAGCTTCATCTTGATGAAATAGGACATCTTTTTACTAACACTAAGAGTTGTTATCCCAACAAGGGTGCTATGCTATTATTAACAGTTAGAACCATAAAATGACACAACAAGTTCATCATCAACATCTCATCTATGCAAAGCTGGATATGAGTCAATGAATTGAGCAGCCAGTGGTTAAAGATTTACTCAAATAGCATGAAGACGGCATAGGCCATACTCGAAACCAGCCTCAATCTTAACTCTGAAGAAGCACAACCTGGGATTTGAATAGGCAGAAGAACTGATTTCAACCAAATCATCTATTACTGATATCAGCAGTGCTGGGTGAGAAACAGATCCATAGCCTCCGTGTATAACAATGCGAAAAAAGTAAATGAACACTCTACGGTATTGACCCATACAAATCCACCATGCGAATAGTCTGTTGACTATATGAAACAAAATTGGACACCATTACTTCCACTGGTAGCAAGAAACCATTACAGCACTGCTCTCACCCCAGTGTGGATCCTTTATAAGAGCTTGCCTGTGAATTGGTAGTATGTCATACAACACCAAGGTATATGTGATCACGGAGATATATAAAGGTATAGGATTGCACCATGACCATCATAAAAATGGGATAAACCGATTTACAGGTGTATAACATTATCTGCATAAAACGTTTCAGGTCAGGTTTGCTAAGCTTTCGTGCAGTATACCTAGAGAAAACAATTCAAGTCAGGTTTCCCATTTGAAAGAATGGTGTTATGAAGTTCAGAGGATCACAACAAAAACTAATGTCATATGACTCTCATGGGCCATCACTTGATTGAATGGCATTGACCAGGGTCTCGGAAAGATGTCTGTCAAGAGTAAAGCCCTTCTCCATCATCTGATCCCAAACTCTACAGGCCACTGAAAGCTTTTTCTCCCTTATAAGCCCTCCAACTATCAACTTAAAAGTTACCTCATCAGGGTATAATGCTTTCCTCTGCATTTCATCATATAGATGCATGGCATCCATAGCTCTAGAAGCCTTACAAAACCCATTTATGAGTGCATTGTATGAGACGACATCTGGATTTATGCCATTCTCCACCATGTCATGAAAAACGCTATGAGCCATATCAATCTTCCCAGTCTTGCACAGATGATCCACTACTGATGTATAGAATATAAGGTCAGGGAGAAGACCCATCCTTGACATTTGATCAAGAAGCTTCTTGACCACATGCGAGCTACCTTCTCTGAGAAACGCATCCACAAGTATATTGAAGGTAACCATGTCCGGTTGAATCCCTTTCCTGTACATTTCCTCAAACAAATCATAAGCCCTCCTAGTTCGGCGTGCCTTGCAGAATGCCGTGATAATGGTATTATAAGAAACAACATCACACAGTCCTTTGGTCTGCATCCTCTTCACCATCATCAAATAAGCTCTATCCATCATATTAGCCTTGCAAAAAACCTTCAACAGCTGATTATAACTATACAAATCCGGCTCCACCCCGCTCTTCTCCATTGTCTCCAGTAGCCTCACCGCCTCCTCCAGCATACCCTCATCACAACAATAATTCAACAATATGTTATAAGTAACCAAATCAGGCAGGCACCCATTCCGGCTCATAAACGCCTTGATTGTCATCGCCTTATCAATCCTCCCCATCCTACAAAACCCGCTAATCAAAGCATTGTAAATCAAACTATTAACCTTGACCCCACCCTTGATCACCCCAACAACAAGCTCATAAGCCAATTCAACACGCCCACCACCGCACAACCCAACAACAAGAGCAGCACAGGCCTTACAATCAGGACTCAACCCCTTCTCAATCAAACCACGCCAAACCCTAACTGCGTCGTCGAACCGTTTCGCTTTACACAACGCATCGACGACAATAGTGTATGAAACGACGTCAGGCTCTCTCCCTTTCAAAGGCATAGTGCGAAACAGTTCCAAAGCGGTTTCTAACCGATTCTCACGACAGAGGAGGTTCAAGTAAATGTTGAAGGCCCAAATGTCAGGGACGAAGCCGAGAGCGTCCATGTCGCGGAGAAGATTCTCGATGAGGTCGAAGTTTTTGACGGAACAGAGTGCGGAAATAAAACGGGAGTAAGTGAAGGGGATGAGTGAGAAGCCGTGGGGGATGACGTGGCGGTAATAGTAGTGTTGGGAGAGGTCGAGGTGCGAGTGACGGATGAGGACGCCGATGAAGCGGTTGTAGTCGACGCTGAAGAGGCGGCAATTAGATTGTGTCATTTGGTCGAACAGGTGGATGGCGTGGTTAATGAGGCCAGCTTTGACGAAGTTTGATATGAGAGAGCGATATAGGAGGCGCCGTGCGCCAATGCTCTTATACATATCAGGGGTTTCCAGATGCATAGCAACGCCGAAACCAACATTCATCCGCCTCCTAACTGCTAACGATCTCTGTCCGAATAATAATATTTACTCATTCCAAAGAGAATGACAAATAAACTGAAACTGTATTGTAAACAGCCACCAACTGCGTCCCTTCACTGCTTCTTCACTCTCTCCTACTTTCTTCTCACTTCTCCAGCAACCGGAGGGGAAGGGAGGCGAGGGAAGAGCTTCTTTTTTTTTTTAATGACTAATTAATTACTCCTGCCGTGACATCATTCAGCGCCAGATTGGGCTGAGGGGTTTTGGGCTCGTTGGGTTAGTATACCTGGACTGGACCAACTATCAACTATTTACTCTCTTAAATGATAAGAATTTTCCAAAATTCTAGAGTTCTGATAGTTGTATTTGCTAATAGTGTTATTCGTTGTTCAATGATATTTGGAATAATTCAAATAGAATATTAAGAATAGCATATAGGACTACCTAAAAGGGTCTAAAAACAAATCAGTAATATGTTACGATATAGTTCCAGTTTGGTTTTATGTTAAGATGATTTGATATGTATTTTAAGGCTTTAATTTTTAAAAAAGTGAGAAATTGTTGCTTCTAAATAAATGTACCACGAGTGACTTTGAAGCTGTGGAAATCCGAACTTATTAATAGTAACTTCATTCGGTGTTAAAATAACATTGGTGGAATGTATTTTGATTAACATGGTCCAATTTAGATTAACTTCTACTTTACGGAGCTCTTGAATTGTAAAGTTATATATTAAGACTTTTCTAAGGCAGGAATCTCTAACTCTGTTAAGAATTAAAGTAGAGGATAAAGAAGTTTATCCAACCTAATCCTTGTGTATTATGCACCAGTTACCAAACCTCATTTTAAGGCGAATGGTTAATGGTTACTTTTTGTCATCCTTATCATTTTAGAGGTATAATATTTGGGAATTTAAATATGTTTTTTGGGATTTTAAATATAATTTTCAAATAAATATATCTAATTATATATATATAAGAAAAAAAATAAAAACTTTGTGAGTAGAAGGACCTATAAACGTATTGTCTTTAAAGTTGCGAATTGATGAGACTACATAAAAATACTATAATATAGGTTTCTTTTGAGTAAAAGTCTCGCGTTGAAGCATATAACAGATGAAGTACAAACTGTGTATATAACTTAGTGGGATAATCCTTAAACGTAATATCTTAATTTTTTTTAACTATTAAACGTAGTGTTAGGCTAATTTATTAGTCCATTAGAATTTAGAATGAATCCGATTTGAGTTCTCCTAATTTTGATGATAATCACAAAATATCTTTATGTATAATATTTAGATTGTTTTATAATAACCTTATATTTTAGTATTTTGTATAAAATGTATTTTTACGAAACTATTCAAATAACCTTATTTATAATTTTGTTTTAATAAATAATATGTCTATTTTAAAATTTTATTTAATATATATCATAATATACTTTAAATGAAGTTTTTGGAAAATGATATATATTAACTTAAATAAAAAGATAATGCACTATTTCTTCACTTTAAAAATAAAGTAAATTTGAAAGGGTATTATACTTTGGGAGTGAGCAATGCTCTTTGGTCCTTGTATTTGTTGGATGTAATGGGATCACGTAAAGACGTGTTTACGAAGATAACTCTAAGAAGGTTTGGACAATGGACAGGTCTTGCTTTGGACCAGAGAAAAGTTACGCAATTGGCTTGCTCCTTCCTGCATCGCCACCTTTTTTGACCTTATATTAATTAAATTTGGTTTCATGTACTAATAGTGATACTACAAAATACCGTTTCAAAAAAATATTATAAATATATTCTCTAACTAAATCTATCAGTCATATATGCCACTTCCTCTTCTAATCTCAACGGTAATGGGCACGTCTTTTACATGTTCCACATTTCTGAAACTTTCCAAGCCCTGAGTTTAATATAACTCAACTCAATTTGGCGTTTGTCGGCCAAGTACTGCTACTATTCTCACCGCCCAAGCCCAACTACCACTAGACTTTTATTTTGTTATTTTGTGTTACTACTAATTCCACCCAAATGTTTGTTTCAATTAATTTTTCTTTCTTATATTATGCTATTTATTTATAGATTAAATATGTTTTTAGCATAATTAAATATTAATTTTGTAGTTCTTACATAACCAAAAAAATAGAACTTTTAATTTTTTATTAAGAAGTAAAAATATATTATTTTTTTGTTAAATATAAAAATTCAGAAAAATGAAATTTGATTAGTACTCAAAGTTAAAATCTTTTCACTTTTCAAAGATTAAAAATATATTTAATTTTTTTTGACATGTATTATAAAAGGAGGTTGAAAATGGATTGCCATTTGTAGTGTTTCTCTTCAACTTATTATTATTATATACAAACAAGTGAAACAAAGGAAGGGTGTGGAGAGGGAGTTAGTAGTTATTCATCTACAATCTTCAAAATTTTCAATAACGCATTTGAATTATACTTCTCCTTTTGCACCAACAGAATGATATTATTATAGGAAATTTAACTATTTTGTGCAATGTTGATAGATGATGAAATGATATTTATTGTTAATTTCTTACTGTTTACTAATAAATAAAATTTGTTAAATGTTAAAATAACATTTTTTAATATAAATTTTGTCTTAAAAAATTTAAAATATTAATATCAACTTTAAATATTTATATTAATTAATAGTATTTTTATATTAATATTTAATATATTAATAATTCATATTATAAAATTATTTATTAGTATAGCATATCATATATAAATTCATATATTTACAGACAAAAGTTGATCCAATGTTAAAGCTTGAATTTGTGATCTATAAGATTAAACCAATAAATCCCGATTTATATATAATATTTGTGTGTCTGCAACACACTGTAACTCTGTTGAGTATTAAAAGAAACGAGAAAAATTCAAATTTGCACTGTGCTTGCAGAGAGCTGCAACTTGATTAAGTCTTCAACGTAATTTTCATTTTGACCACGAGGGTGCAATGGAAAACCATGGAGTAATGATCATACCCAGCCTTTCTATTGTTTGTCCTATTTGTGTCCCATTTTCACGTTTCAATTTTATGCCTTCTTTTCTTTGTCATTGTACAGTGGTTAGCTATCATCTGAACATCTTGGATAATTTCTTTGCTTAAATTTTGAAATTGGAATTAATGTGTTTTTACATCTAATCGATCTTTATATTTTAAATCTGAATTTCTCATTAATTAAGAATCTACTTTAGTTTTTTTCCCTTTCAAAACCTGATTCTTAAATTTAATTTTAATTCAAAATTAATTTAAATTTTAAATTTTTAAATACTATATAAAATAAAATATCATTATTTTATAGAAAATTTGAATTTAAAAATTAATCATTTTAATCAGCCTTAATTAAATTCATTTTTATATTTTAAATTTTGACACATCATATACATAATAATGATGTATAAAATGAAATTTATTTTTATAAGTATTTCTCAATTATAAAATTTTTGTATTTTTAATTTATTCATATAAAATGAAATATTTATTAATAATAATGAATTATTTGTGAAATTTGTCTAAATTAAAAAGTACTCATATAATATGCACGAAAAACTTATTTACCATTATTTCATATATAGTGATTTGGCGTATTCGTATCAAGCTTGAGGCAAATTATTTCTGTATTAAAAATAGTCATTTTGAAGAAAAATAATTTTAAAAATTTTGTTGGCATATTCAAATTTCTATTAAATTATGCAATTTCTTCTTCATCGAATACTTAATTTTTTATTCATATATTTAAATTTTTAAATTTTTTCTTAATTTTAGTTTTGATTTGATTTAAATTTAAATTTTGATATATTATATCAAATTGAAAATATATTTTTCATATAAAATAAAATTTTAAATTATTATAATTTTTTAATTAATTTAAAATTTCTTTTAAATTTTAAATTTGGATATATCATTTGAACAGAAAAAACATACCTTGACTTTAATAATTTATTTTTATATTTTCCCGTTTCTAAAAATTTATATGTTTAATTAATATTAATTAATTAATATAATATTAATTGATTGATTATTAATAATGAAATAATAATAAATCTTTATTTATTTTTAATTTATATTTATTCATAAATTTTACTCAACTTTAAAAATATCATACACTACACGAACTGTTTACTAGTTAATGCAAAAGCAGTCTAGGGATGTTTCACTTTCACAAGAGAAATCAATTTAATATAATATAATGAAACGAAAATATTTCAACAAGTGTTTTTATGCAAAATCTGTTAACAATGACAGATAAAAAAGGAGAAAGAATCCAAACCATTTCAAAGTGAAACAATGTTTCAATTAATTGCAGAGTTCGGATGGTTCTCGTTTTGTTCTGCTTCTATATATATTCTTTTAAATTTTTTGGTGTTTTTTTTTTCAGTAATATAAATATTTATAGGCAAAAGTTTAATTATTTATTTATATTTAATTTTAATTTTAAATTTTAGTTTTTTTATAAAAAAAATTCATTTTGATTCCTAATATTAAATTTTTTCATACTTTTACTCTTAAAAGATATGTTAGTATAATTTAACTCTTAAATCTACTTATTTATTCACATTTTGAATTTTCAGGATATTATTTGATTTAAACAAACAAATATATATTTTTTAATTATTAAATGTGCTAAATTTTATTCATATATTATTAATATATATTTTTTGAAAGAGAACAAAAATATGATTAAGTTAATATCAAATTTTATATATATATATATATATATATATATATTGAAATAAAAAATGCACAATATGTAATTTTCATTAACTAAATTGTATATTTATTTAAATAACATTATTATTTAATAGAAAGTGTTAATATCAACTATTAAAACCAACAATTTTTATAAAATAGGAATCAAAATAATAAAAAATAGTTAGAAATTAAAAGCAGAAATAAGTATAAATTGAAAAATTAAAAACTTCAATAAGTCATTTAGATTTATTTATTTTTTGTGTGTAACCATACATATCTCTTAGCCTCGAATCAAAAACCAATGACTTCATGTCATAGAAATATTTGGAATAGATATTATCTCTACCAATAAAGCCTTTTTTTTTTTTATGCACGATGAATTTGAATATCTATCAACATGCTTAAGAAGTATAACTATTTACTAACTATGTTCAACTTTGTTGGTACTATTTTGTTTTTTTTTTAATATATTATTATTAATCTCTAGATATTAAATTAAAAATTTTATTATTAAACGAAAGTGTTTTTAAGATCTATGTATATTCTCTGTTTTTCATCCGGTTGAAGTTGCTAGTATTGTGAAAATCCTAATTCTATGGAATAATTATGAAGATGTTTTATACGAAGATGGCTGAGAAGTGAAATTTTTTCTGTGAAATCTGTCTATTACTTTCTTATGCAGCAAAAAGTTACTCTAACAGCTGAAGGATCTATTGGAACTTTATAAGATGAAAAACACATGCAATGATCATATTCCACCAAAAGTAAAATACTTTTTCTACGTATTACTGAAGAACAATTTGCCCACAGTTTCAACTTGCTTATCAAATGGTTATATATAGGAGGAATATAATTATTTTTACTTTAACTGCTTATTGTGTGATAATATCCTTTTATTTATAAGATTAGATTGTTGATTGTGACAATATTTTTTTATTTTTAGAAAGAATTTATTATTTATCGTATATTATTTAATTGATTAATATTTAGAATAAAAATGAATAAGATCATCTGACAGAGGTTTATGTTTGGATTCGTTTAAAGTTTAATTTAATTTGACTTGTTTAATAAATAAATAGTTAGGTTTATTAAAAAAATTTAAATAAATAAGTCAGGCTTAAACTTATAAAAAAACATATTTAAAAGTTTATTTATTTTTATATATTATATATTTATTTTAATATATTTTATTTATATAATATTAATATATATAAAAAGCATATTTAATGATCTTTTTATCTCATAATTTTTAAAGTTGCAAATATTTTTAATCAATCGTTTATATATGTTTATCATTTTTTGAATGTAAACTTTTAAACAGATCCAGTTTTAAATTAGGTCAGGCGTCATAAAAAGAATTTAACAGATAACAGACTTAGTCTTAGCTCAGACTCATGCCTCATAAAATTTTAAATAAACTAAACTTAAACATCCAAAGCATGGTTTACCTCGATCTACTTCTATCCTTAACTAAAATCACTAACAATCTTTGGAAGTATAACTGAAAAGAAATTATGATGAAGCTTTAGGCTATGTGAAAATATAGAAAGGCTATGTGAAAATATAGAAATGAGATTAAATTCAATAATAAGTTTAGAAAACTCTTACATTGATTCTTTAGTTTTTGAATTTGTAGAACCACTTAAAATCAAAATAAGAAAAAATTTTCAATTTTGATATAAATGTTGACTAGGTTAAAAAAAAAACAGATTTTGATACTATCATTACCAAAGCTTGTAAGTTTCTAGTTATTGCTATCTTTTATAAGAATTGTAAATTGGATGTTGCTCTAACTAAATGTCTTGCATTACAATGAGGTTCTAATTAGTTGAAAATTAAGATTTCTCAAACATTAGAGTTTATAATTGATTATGTGTGAAGATTGTTTAGGCTGTGTTGGGCAATAATCTTTACCTAAATTTGTTTTATTTTACCAAAGATTACATAAAGTTGATTGCTACTTTCATTTTCATTTATTTTACCTATGGAGATCTTAATATATTTAGTCATAAATTAGTTATTAGTGCTTATAAATTCTAGAACAGCTCATGAGATTTTCTTTCTAATCATAACATAATAAATTTTTTTCTATCAAATAAATTATTATAATATTAAAAAAATAACTATGTTTATTTTTATTAAGATACATAAATGTTCTTACACTAAATTTTAATTTTTAACTTTATTCCACTCAAATTTAATTTTAATTTTAAATGATGAACATTGTAACAAAAATAAATTTATTTATTTTTTTCAAATAAATCAATCTTAAAATTATTATAATATTAAATAATCTTAATTTAACATTTTTATATTTTAATTTTTAATACCTCGTATTATAATTAAATCTTATATCATAATTTGAACAATTTACTTTTTTAATTTTATCCTCAAAATTTTTATCTATTTAATGTATTATTAATATACTATAATACAATATTTATTATTTATAAATTTTATCTAAATTTAAAAATACCAATAAATAACGTGGTAGTTCATGAAAAAATATAAGCACCAATCTTATAAAATTACTCCAGTCAAATTTTATAAATGTAACTCTTATCTCGAACAAGAGTTACTTTTGAGAATTATTTTTATTAAATTACATGATCTCTTATTCATTAAATATCTATTAATTAAATTTAATTTTAATAAAAGCCAATGTTTGTTCATATTTATTTAAATTTTAAATTTTGATACACTAATATAAAATTAAATATATTTTTCTTTTTTAGATAATCTAAATTTTAATAATATTGCAATATTAATCAATTATAATTTGAAATCATCTTTCAAAAATTTTATTTAGTTCACCATATCAATAAAGATGATTTATAAATTCAAATGATTTATTTCTATAAATTTTTATAAATTTAAAATTTCCTTTCTTTTAAATTTACGTTGATCTAATAAAAAATATTTACTATTGATTATAAAAATTATGAATATATTTATTCTGTTGATATTCATGTTTTATTAGATGTGGCTTGATTCATTCCAACTAAGATATAATTTGATTTGTTTGCTTTCATAATGATATAAGTTTGAGAATATATGATAAATGATCACAAAATTAAAGTTTTTTCTATACCTAAACTTTTTTACATAAATATTTTCTATATGAATGACAATAAAACACCATTCATTTGAGACAGTTTTGATCATTGGTCAATAACCTAGACAACCGAGCTAGTAGGTGAAAGACAAACAACTCTATTTTAAATTTTCTCATAAATGATATGACATTAAATTTAATATATTTGATCCTTTTATAAATGATTGGATTAGCAGCAAATTAAAAAGTAGATTAATTTTCATAATACAAAAAATATGTGTAGTATTAAAAGGAACATTGAGATCTTGTAGAAAGTAAAATAGTAGATATATTTCATAAGTAGATTTGAAGGTATGAGTGCTTAAGCTATATATAATACCTAATAACATGCCTCCTAATATTAGGATATGCAAACCAATTTAAATCATTAAAACCATTAAGGTGAAGTTTAAAGTTAAATGAAAAAGTAGGTCATGTTTTAGTGATGCTTTGAGACACTACCAGATTCTAGTTGCTATACAAGAAAGAAATTTCATTGGTAAGTGAAAGACTAAATCAACTAATTTAAATTAAAGCTAATATTGTCTTATTATGGTAAAGTGAAACAGCAAGTTAGTGGATAACAAGCAACATCAAGCTAATATTGCCTTGTAGTGGTAGTTAGGATTACAGGCAAGTATATCATTATCATGTAAATGCTCTATGGTGTACTTTGTTGACATAAAAGAGATACTTTTAATAAATCTTACAACCTTAAGTTTTAAAAAGATTTTGTGAGCACTCAAATTATTTATTTTAGAAGGGATATCATGTTGATTCTTGGTATTGATTTTTCTTAAATCATTCTCTATTAGCATTGTAACATCAACACATACAAGTAATGTTGCAAAAAAGGAGATGAAATTGTTCATTAGTAAAATAAGTATGGTTTTTTTGGGATTGTCATCTTTTAAAGAATAATAAAACATTATAATTTAGTCAACCATTGTTTATTGATTTGCTTAGTATCATATATGGATTAATCAAATGTAAAGAAGGTTATGATGGACAGTATATATTGATAATCTTAAAGATATATAAGAAGCTTCTTAACCTTTCATGTTTATCATGAGACAATATAGATTTAGGTTGGATATGTCAATATAAAAGAATTTGCTTATTGTGAACAATTAATTTTGTTAGGATATAAGCTAGAAATGAGGAAAAATCAAAATTTATTGAAGCAATAAAGACATCTCATTAAAGATTAATGATAAATTTGAAGGATTTTAATGTTAAGAAAAAATAGATAAAAAAAATTCATGAAAAAATACATTTCTAATAAAAAATATTTTTAAAATATGAACATCATATAATAGAAAATTGTTTATGCTGATCTTATGATCAATGAAGACTTATTTATTGATCTTGGAATCAAGGAAGTGCAAAACACCAGCAACAAAAGATTCTAATATTAAAGAAATTAAAGTAAAAAATGTAAGGATAAAATTGAGATTTTAATAAAAAAAATAAAAAATAATTATTTAAACATACATCACTATTTATCTTGCGTTACAAATGTTTTAACATTTCTAAAATTTTGATATCTAAATTTTCTTAAGATGCATATAAGTTTTGATTAAACAAATTATTATGAAGTCTCACATTATTAAAATCTTAAATATAATGTAAAATTAAATCTTAATTAACTTTTAAAATTAAATTAGATCTTAAATTTAATTGTAATATGTCAGGATCTACAATAATAATTAGAAGTGAAACTAACCATAAATGTATAAGTGAAAACAAACTTCATTCTAATATTTATAAGTTGAATTAAATCTTTTTTTTTAAAAAAAAATACTTGACTCAATTTTAGAGTGAACAGAAACTCAATCTAATATAAATTAAGCAATTCACCGTCAAAAGAATTGAAATAATTCAAGATTGAATTGGTTTTCAATTTATATATTTTTGAGAGATAATAAATGAGTCAAAAAAATATAACGAATATAATAAAAATAATTTCAGCTATCAAATATCTTATTTTATAAATTTAAAATTAATTTGACTTATTTCATATCATTACACTATTGAAAAAAAAATAGCACAATCATTTATCTGGTGGATTTGTAAAAATGTTTTATGTCAGTTTATATTTTTTATTCATTTTCTATTAATTTTTTTTACATAAAACATACTAAAAGTTATTCAATAAAAGAGAACAGGTAGTATGGAATTTTTTATACCAATTCAAAATTAATGTTTATAAATAATATAAAATAATAAGACAATTTTAAAAATAAACTAATAACTTCATAAATAAAATTAATTTATATATATATATTATAAGTTTAGTTTATATTAGATTAAAATAAATTTTAGAATTAAATGGAAAAATTAATTCTATTTAACATTTTTTATTTTAATTTAGAATTATTTTTTGGTAAATCTCATCCGATAAAATCAATATTTAGATATACTAGAAGAACAGATATATGAATTTAATAATCAAATTAACATTTGACAGCATTTGTTTATTACATTTTAATGGGATGATTCTTTTTTTTCTTATTGTCATTAATATCTAATGTTCGAATATTACATGTTTAATTGGACTCAAAATAAATGAAATGATCATAAATAGTATCTTTTTAAACGTTAATGTAATCACATTTTTATAAAATTATATTTAAATATCTCCCATTAAGTTAAAATATTTTTTTATTAACTAATATATTCGCTTACTATATAAACAGGTATTAATTTTGATTAAAGATATATATATATATATATATATATATTATTTTATCTTTAAAAAAATTATATTATCACTCAATTATATATTACTTAAAAATTTATTTCTGTAATTAATATAAAAAATATCAACTCTTTTACTAATGTATTAATGACAATATTATAAATAAATTTTACAAATAATAGATAAGATAAAATTTGTATTTCAGGAGAAATCGCTTAAAGTTTGTTTTTTTTATTGATTTAAGAAAAAATAAAAAATAGAAAATAAGAGAAAAACATATTTATATAATTTATTTGAATGGAAACAAAATTATAAATAAATATAAATATAAAATATAAATGACTCACAAAACATTTTCTAGAAAAGGTTCAACAAGGAGGGTGAGGATCATTTTAATTTTTTATTAAATAAAATTTATATAATAAAAAAAATTTAAAATAACTATACAATTTACAAATTAATAGAAATATTATAATAAAAAGATTAATTTTATGAAATAATTTTAATATTACTATTCATAAAAATTTAACAATTTATATAATTTTTCCCTTTTTACTCATGTTTGTTATAAATGTATAAAATTAATTTTCATATTTTTCAATAAAAATACATATTGTAATAAAAATTTATGATTAAGATTAATTTATACACGTAGCTTAAAAATATTTAACAGTTTAAAATAAGTTTTATCAAAATTAATTCTATACAATTATATACCAAACAAGTATTCATTAAATGTTTATTTAAATTTATTCATTTAATTAAACAGACAAACAAACTTAATATAGAAATTAAGCTCGATTATTTAATGAACTAAGACAAACTTTGTAAAACTGATGATAATTATTCACAAATAGCTTCGGTATATATCCGAACACGCACTGCGTGCCTGAGTCTGGATAATAATAAATTTATTTATCATATTTACTTAAAAATTATACTTCTTATTATCCCATATATATATAATTCAAAGAGTATATACCTAAAACTAAGATATACTCTGTTATACTTTTTAAAATAGATGGTATTAATTTAAATGTAAAGGAATATTATATAAAAACTTTTTTATTAAATTAAAAAAATTATCACCAATGCATAATTATTAAAAAAAGCATAAAGTGTTAAAGAAACATAAGATAACATGTTAGGTTAAGATAACTCCAACATATCCTAAAAATATATTATTATTTAAAAAAAAAAAAACTCGAACTTGTCAAAATTGGTATCAAACTGAACCGAGTTAGAAAAATGGAGCAGGTTATGAATATTCCAAATAAAAAACCTATGTTAACTTCTTTATCTTCTATTTTTATTTATTGAAATATATATATATATATATTTAACTTATTTTTATTTTATTTCTCAACACTATTTTTCCTTTTTTTTCCATTTAATTATTGGTAAAAAATTAATGTCTTAATTATTTTTTGTACAAGGGAATGTCTTCATTATTTAGTTGGTCAAGATTCATTTTTTTCATCATAATATCCAGTAATTAAAAAATACTACAATAGTTTGACTGAGATTTAAAAATCTAAAATGTTAAACTATTTTAGAATCACAATAATGATTATACATATACAATAAAAGAAAAATTAAATCTTGTACGACTTACTGCACATTTTTTAATTGTACATATATTTTATTTTATTGCATGCCTTCATTAATATTAAAATGAAAATTTAATTAAATCATTGGGAGATCAATTGGAAAAGGAAGAAAGTCAATCAAAACAAATTTGAAATGTGTGTCATCAATGCAAATTAAAAGAGGTATATATTGTTATTATTATATTTGAAAAAAAGTGTCCCACGATGAGGTGGCATTTTGACGCATTATGTCTTGGTCAAATAGAAAGACCATGACCACTCAGCCGCACACCTTTTTGATAGCAAGCTCTCTCGTTCACTTCTTCACTTAGCTCTCTCTTTTCTACCACCACACCCCCAACACTGTTTCTCTCCCCTCTTGTAGCCAATCTTTTCGTTCTTCCGCTTATGCAGGATCCACAACTCCCTAATCTCACATATTCCTATTCATATTTGAATTTTCCACTCTTCTTTATCTTTATATGCATCATCAAAGAACGAGTCAGAGTCTAAGACATGGTCAATGGTTTTAGGTGGGAAAAAAAAACTAGCGGCAACACCTACCATTTACCACTCCACGCTTTTGCTTTCAACCCATCATCTCCCTTCACCTTAGAGCAACATATTCTGTTCATGGGTTCCAAACTCAATTAAAAATTTCGTGTCTTTTTCATCATCATGTTAGGGGGAGAGAGTAACGACCTAGCCGGCAGTCACCGGAGAACATATTCCCGTTCAGTTTCCTGGACCGACCGGTCTCCGGTAACCCGGAAGCCCCCGGCGAGCAACAAACCGAGACCGTCGCTGCCACCGCTTCAGCCTCTGTCCATCAACAAACGCAGCGTTGAGGAGTGGCCAAGTGCTGGATCTGATGATCTTGGAGTTTGGCCTCTTCCACAAACCCCAAGAGGGTCCATCACGGCCTCGGATTCGGGTCGACCCGTTAAGGAGTTTCAGTTAAAAAGGGACAAGTTGGCGTTCTACGACAAGGAATGTTCCAGAATCGCGGAGTACGTGTACTTGGGGAGTGACACGGTGGCCAAGAACCACGAGCTTCTGAGGCAGAACAAGATCACGCATGTGCTTAATTGTGTTGGCTTTGTTTGCCCCGAGTATTTCAAGAGCGAGTTTGTGTACAAGACGCTTTGGTTGCAGGACAGTCCCTCGGAGGACATCACCAGTATTCTCTATGATGTGTTCGATTACTTTGAGGATGTTCGACAACAAGGTGGTCGTGTCCTTGTTCATTGTTGTCAAGGGGTTTCGAGATCAACCTCTCTGGTGATCGCTTATCTCATGTGGAGGGAGAGTCAGAGCTTTGAGGATGCATTTCAGTATGTGAAGAATGCGAGGGGTGTCACCAATCCTAACATGGGTTTCGCTTGTCAACTCTTGCAGTGTCAGAAAAGGGTACATGCTATGCCTGCTAGTCCTAGTTCTGTTCTTAGGATGTATAGGATGGCTCCCCATTCCCCTTATGATCCTCTTCATCTTGTTCCTAAGATGGTTAACCACCCTTGTGCACAAGCACTTGATTCTCGTGGGGCTTTTATTGTTCATGTCCCTTCTGCTATTTATGTGTGGACTGGGAAAGAGTGTGGTTCGGTTATGTCTTGTAATGCACGATCAGCGGCCACTCAGGTCATAAGATATGAGAAGGCAACGGGGCCGATTCTTAGTGTGGTTGAAGATAAAGAGCCACCGGACTTTTGGGTTGCTCTTTCTAACCAACAATTGGTGGCTGGTGATTGTGATGACAAAGAGGTTACGAAGGATTTGGCGCTGAGTTCTTCGGAAAGAATGGAAATTGATGATGCTGTTGGTGCGGAAATTCGTCCAAGGAAAGTTGATGAGTATGATTTAGATTTTGGGATTTTCCACAAGGCACTTGCTGGTGGGGTTGTTCCACCTTTTTCTGTTTCTAATGCTGGATCAGAAACTTGCCTTCCTGCTAGAGAAAATGGTTGGGGAAGACTGACGCGGAAGCTTGCTAGTGGTATCATGAAAGGCTTTTTCACATCCTCTAAGTGCCGTGATGCGACTTCCTCTTCCAAAGATGAATCAAGTGTGAACATGGAAGAGGAAAATCAACATTCTTTAGCTGATCCTTCAGCACCATCTTCAACCCATGTTTGTGGTTCACGGGGTTCCTTTGGATGTTTTCTAGAGAACAGCTCGGAGAGGACGAAAGATGATCACATTGAAGTCATGGATCATTTTGTTCCTAGTGTTGATTCATCACTGCCACCATCCCCTCATAGAACATCAGATTCTTTTCGTTGTTTTCTAAGCAACAGCCCCAAATTCAGTTCCAAGTCGCCAACACTTTCACCCTCCAGTTCTGATTATGCCAGTTCCTTTACATTTTCACCTTCCTCTACAAATTGGTCTGATTTGTCATTCATGTCATCTCAGCAGTCCTCTCAGCTGCCATCACCTTCTGGCCTGGAATCAGCTGAACCCTTTTATTCTAAAGATGCATCTTTCTCAGAAAGTTCTTCTTTACTTCACAAAGGGGCTGTTTCTTCATCGTCAGAGGCATTTTTGACTGATCACACCTTAGCAGGGGCAAACTCGTGTGTGCCATGCAAAGGATCTTACCCCTCCATTGCTGAGCGCAGAGGGAGTAACCCACCGCCACTCATGTTGCTACCCTCGGTCAGTGAATCATCCCACTCCCACAAGATCCAGGTAAGATCACAGTCCTTCTCATTGCCTGACTTGGATGATAATCTGATGAAGGATGTTAGTTGCAAGCAATCTGACCATGAAAACAGTGGAAAATGGTTAATATCAGATGCTGATATCATTAGTGCGGCTGTTGAAAGTGAGGTTAATGGCAGAGGATCATTGTAGTATGGTATTATGTAATGTAGCATGATAGTTATGCTTGAAGTAGAAGACTTTTAAGAGAAAGTTTATGGTTTTGTTTCGTCCTGTACAGCCATAGTTGGGTCCAAATGATCTATTTCAGAGGTGAATCTGCACTCTTGTCTAAATATTGGTACATGCCTGTAAGGTGTAGCTTAGGTTGAGCAATGATAACCACACAGAAGACATGCAGACTGTGGACTGATAGCATCCGAAGTACATAACAATGATCAAATTTTAAGTGAATATAAAGTCTATTTTTCTTGTTTTTGTTTTCTCAAGCCACCAGCCAGTAAGATTGATATTGCTGTTTTGGGATGGAACCGGACAGGAAAGCGGAGGTTAGCCATCAACCCATTAAGTACCAATATGCAATCGGTGCCAAAAGTCACCTTTGCAGGGAATCATAGCAGATATTAGCTGACATTGTTATGGATGTAAATGTTATCATCCTCCTTTACTAGTTAATGTTTCCATTAATAAATTAAAAGCAAGTTTCTTGAGCAGTATATCATCTGATTAATGGAGTAAGATAGTTTCTTCTGCTTTCAGGGTTTATATGAATTGCGCAACTGTTGCTGTATTAGACCACAATAGTATTCGCTCATGAAAATTAAAAGACATGATCTTAACAGTAAATGTATGTGAACCAGTAATCTCAGTCATCATCATTTAACTGATGTTTGGAAGACTCTTATTTGGGCTTGTGAAAACTTTTCAGTTTCAATAACTTCTATAGGAAAGTTGATTAAAATAAGATCTTTTAACTTATCTCATTAAGTTTCAAAATGAAGCTTGTAAATGAGCTATGATATTGTAAGCTCTTATTAAATAAATATATAATAAAGTTATTTAGCCGAGACACATAATTTATAATCATAAGTTTCCATGGCATATGAGATAGGGGCTGGACCCTCCTGGCTGCCACTTGTTGGCTACTCTAACAGGAGCCAATCGTGTGGGAGCCTCTGGTTTTGTCTAGCAGTTGATTCAATTTTCTACTTGGTTTTCGGGGGCTCTGCACAACATTCAAAAAATGTTTAGGAAGAATAACTCCAAATTTCTTTCCAACTATTATACTGGAATATGATCATGAAACATGCACTGCAAAGGGTAACATGTATAAGTTGTTCATATATAGCAAAATACATATATAATCTGTGCAAAAGGAACAAACAGAGAATACATAGCCCTTAAAAATGGCATTGTCAGACCATTTCCTGCACAGAGAGCCACACAAGTAATGCTTTTTTATTTTTACTGAGACTGAGAATTATAGAGCATGGATTCTCTAAAGGACATCACCTCTAACAAAAGCATGTGACATTTCCTCAAGATCTGTTGCTTTCAACTGCTTTCAGCACAGTTTTCCTCGTAATGCTGCCGTTAGTTGCTTTTGTCGGTTCAACCAACATAAGTAAAGGCGACTTCTTTGCTGAATCCTAGTTGCCAACCAACTGTAGAAGGAATACAATTGGTCGTTTGATTCGTTTTCAAGCAAACAAGCCACGACATCTCTTCCTATTATGCTCGTTTCTTTGCTTAAAAGACAAGTATTTTAAACATTCAGTTCCAAAATATTATTCTGGGGAATTCAAACATCCAAGTCTTATGAAACAATCTCAACATTTCATTTTTTTAATGCTGTGCCAAGAGAGAGTACGAAACAATGAATATACATATGAGCTGACTTAAGATGTTCAGCTGCTCTTTAGCATAGTATTTCTGGATATTGACAATTTTTTTTCATAACTAATCAACACATGCTAATTCTTGCCTCCTTTTTCCACCTGTCCTTATTTTTGTTTTTCGTGGTGTATATTATGTTTTGTGAATAATAGTTTCACAGTCGCTTCACTGCATGTCATGGTTTCTCAATTGTGCCTGTAAGTAGATTTGTAGGTGCGAAGCTAAAAAATCAGAGCAAACATTAATTACCAAACAAAGGTGGAGAACTCTTCACACTCAAAAAGTATTGAGGTCCGGATCCTAGCTGTTGATACATGGGAATGCTATCGTTAAGTCTTACTGAATTTAGTTACTTTACCATTTGTTTTAGTTATTATTCTTATATATTTTGCGATTGCAAAAGCTTGCGTCTCTCTCTTCTCTTTTACTACTGGCTACAAATTGAAGATCAGGAACTTTACAAGCAAGAAGCTAATTGTGGTAAACTTCGCTGTATCACAATTTATAGGGTGTGATTTGTCCCATCCAACTTTTTCTTTCTTCGTACAACTAAAGCCTAAATTAGAACATAAAACATGTAACAAATTACATAAGTTCCACATCACTAACCTACCCTTGGTAGCTTAACCTTTCTGGTTTGTTTTCTGCTAGGAGAGAAAGGATGGCATCACAACCTGCACACAGAGATAAAATGCTTTCTTTGACCTTTAGTTTGGGAAATGCTGTGTGTTAGGCAGATTTTGCCTGCATACAGACCACATCAACCACATGAGATCAAGATTCTAATCATTTATAGGATGATGTAAATGAAAATTATCCTTTACGGAGGGGGTAGATGGTAACAAAAGGAAGGAACTAACAAACACGCAACTCAGGTCAGGCTTCCATTATAAGTTCAGCAATAATTCAAATAATATCATTATATCCAAAAAGTGCTAAAAATTTCAGCTGGGTAAAGGAAACAAATGCAGAATGCTTCACCGGCAAAATTGTGGATGCCTCAAGAAAATTGGACTGATATTATTTCAAGTATGAAAAAACCTCCAAGAAACGGTTTGAAATCAAAGAATGCCGGTAATATATATATATATATATATATATATATATATATATAAAATATTCCCAATTCCTTTTTTAATTTTATTTTACTATTGTTTCAGCATCCATCCATATTCTGAAGACATGCAAAGAGTTTTTTATTTTTTATGAGAAAGGGGAACCGTTCATAACAAATTCATAACCTGCCAAATCATTTTATGCATGTCCACACTCTACCCTGAAATTTCCGGTCACAATCTTGCACATAATTCAAAATCTTAGAGAAGTTAAATCGACAAGTTGAAGGAGCCGAATGTTGCATACATGCAAAAGCCTCCCCAAGCAAACACTTCTCTTTGCAAGCATGACTGTTAGTACGATAGGAACCATTGCAGCAGACAAATGCTTAAGTGTGTGACCACTCACAACATGATAAGTCAACTTATAAATCACCTTATCTGCAGTCTCTTGCAGCATAGCTAGAAAATAAAATCCTGCAAATGTTCAAATTGAAATTGAGGGTAATTGAAAAGATTATTACTTCGAAATAGGTATATACAATACCAAAAGTACAAACCTGCAGCCCATAGCCAATATGTTGAATGTGTGTACATTGGAGGCAACAAAGTAGCCATAAGAGGTATGGCAATGCATGATGCAGTTTGGGCCAGAACATATAAACGGATGTCACCAAAGAACCTTCACTAATAACAAATGGGTGAGAAAATTAGCAACTAATTTCAAGATGCTCAGTTACTTCAGGATTAAGAAATAGCCTAACTTTTGGCATATCTTAACCAATCCGTGATTTTGTCACTCGCACAGAATAAATCTGATATCTAAATCACAACTGCGTTTACAGAAGTGGAAACTTTTAAATCCGTATGAAGAACAATTTTGTTCACTTATAATAGGATTTCATCAATGAGTAAACGTTCAATTAATGGCATAGGGTAAGGAAAAGAACACGTGAAAATAGAAGGAATGAAGAAGTAGGCTTGCCTCCAGTGCACACTGCTTATTATACCCGCCATAATTAGAGGTACAATTGAAATCGATCCCATCTTCGCATCAATTCTTTCAGTGATGAGGATTGCCACCAATGAGGCGAAAGCAACAGTCATCTGCAATAACACACAATGATCAAGGAATCAAAATTGTGAAGCTAAAACGGAAAAGGAGTGGGGCGAAGGAATAACATAGATTTCTGCTACAACAACGGCTGAATTCAACTTGCATAGTTGCATAGGAGAAACCGAGAAACTCACCGGCAACCTGTCCCACACAAGGCCTGCATCATCTGGGTCGAGATGATAGTACGAAGATCCAAAAGCAACAGAAGCCACAGCAACATAAAAGCATGTCCAACCCCATAGTTCACCTTGCAAACTGATGTTTTAATTAAAAAATTGATGACAAGGAGCTAAAGGATTGACGGTGACAAAATGAAAATACCTGATGTTCAAATAGTTCCCACGACGGCAAAGCATAAGGCCAATGAGACCAATAACCATGAACGGGAAATTTGATATCACATTTAGTGCATTGGGAATTCCTGAATAATAATAATAATAATAATAATAATAATAATAATAATAATAATAATAATAATAATAATAATAATAATAATAATAATCATAAATCCCCTCTTACTTTTTTTTTAAAAATTACCAACAAAATGAGTGGGAAATGAAATACCCTGCTCTACCCAGTTCCTCTGCCTAAGCAACCAAGTTCACATTTCTAAGGTTATTACACTGAAAATGAAAGAGTAAGATATAGTTTTAATAAGGAATTACCGCAGAATTTGCGCTTATCAGCGAAATCATGGTATCGCTGAGGCTGAGGAATGGATGGGGTTAGAATGATGAGTAAAATGAAGGAAGCAACCGCGACTCCCCATGCTTGTTCAGTGCGTTTTCTCATTTGTGTCAACGAATAGATGAAATTGGGAGAAAAGAGACTGAATCGGTGGGTGACAGAGGCCAGTGAAGCCATAATGTAGGAGGAAGTGGAAGACGGTGACGGTGACGGTGGGCGGTGTGACGGTGGTGAATGGCGCCATCGGCACAACATGAATCTATGTTGCTTTAAAGTTGTTATATATTTACTTAATTAGACTCCAGAAAAAACTTTACTTTTATTTTTACCTAACATCAGTTTTTACATATAAATTATAAACTAATTAAATTCTTATTGAAATATATTTATTAAATTTTTATATCTATAATATGATACATACTTGTTTTTCAATTAAAATTTTATTATTTATAAAAAAATTAAAATCAGCATATAAAATTATGTTAATAAAGATGCTTCTGGAGTATTCTTGCCTTGATATTGAGTAATATTCATTTGGATGATAGACATCCGAAGATATGTGCTGGTGTTTGTAAATTTAAAATTATAAAAATAAAAAAATTAACATGATATAAATATCATATAATAACATATCATGTTAGGATTATATACTGTTATTACATGCGTCCAATCTATTAATATTAGGCGTAAATTTCAATATTTATATTATTTAATAATTTATTTAAAATATATTATTTATTTATAAAATATAAATTTTATTAATTTAATTGTTAAATTATATAATAATATATTTATTATTATATATATTAAATGGAAAATATATAATCAATATTTTATATTTACTTTTATTTTAATAACATATTATATATTAAATAAAGTTATACGATTAAATATCAGTTAATTTTTACTTTATATAAATTTTTATAGATATTATTTATTTAACAAAAAATTTAAAATAATAATTAGATTAATAACTTTTATATTATTAATATTAAATGATGTAAGTATGTAAATTTAATATTTAAAATTAATGTATTTTTATCTTATGTACTTATTTATTTTTAATTATAAAATAAGAAAAATTAATAAACTTACCTAAAACGATAAAAATAATAATATGTATAATATTTATTATAAAATATTTTTTATAAGTAAACATATATCTAGATTACAATTATTATAATATATATTATAATCATTCGTCATGTCTTTATTTCTTAAACCATAAAAGTATTTCCGACTGTGGATGCTTTTGTTATTTCAACCTAAAAGTTAATATTAATGTTTTTCTTTAACTTTTAAAGAAAGTTTGTTACGGTGATGATTTTTAAATATTTTAAAAATTTTAACAAAATATTAAAATTTTAATATTTATATTAACTTAATAACTTATAAAATATAAAATTTATTAATATAAATTGTTGAATTATATGTAATAAATTATTTTATTTTAATATTTAATATATTATTTATATATAATATATTTTAATAGTAAAATAATATATTTATAAATATTTAAATCATTTAAAATTTTATATATACAATCATAAAATATATAATTTAATTATTAAATTGATAAATTTTATATTTATAAAAAATTATTAAATTAATCTAAATATTAAAATTTAATATAATAGATCTAATTTTTTCTATACATATAATATAACTAATATTTTTAATTAAATATTTTTATGAAAAGATATAAGAATTAAATATTTTATAAAAAATATTAATCGTATATATAATAGCATTTTTAAAAACATTTTAAATATATCAAATATGTTTATAACTTTTTAGCCAAAACATGACTTATGGGAATGAAAAAAATGTATATCAAATATTTCCTATAAAATCATTTGCTTAAAATTATTTTATTCTTTTTGCAAAAGAACACTTCTCTACTCTGTTGGGCTGTTTAATAAAAAGTAATCTTAAGAATTCGTCAAAAACTTATTTATGTTTTAAAAATTTCGCGAAACCATAATTTTTATTTATTTATTTACAAATGTATAAAAAACCTTTTTTCTTTAAAGGATAGTTATAATTTATTTTTTAAGTTATTTAAAATAATTAAAATATTATATTTCAAAATTATTGTTTTCCTAAAAAAAAGTGATTTTTCTTGAGAAAAAATGCTATTTTTTAAGAAACACAAACAAGCGGGTTCTTATATAAACTTTTCTTAAATACTTTAAAAATATATAAATATCATGATAGACTTTAGTATTTTCACTTATTTAGTATTGTTAAATTAATATTTTATCATCTAAAAATCTATTTAACAGTAGTATATCTTTCAATTTTTGGTAATATCAAATAAGTTTTTAAAATATTTTTAAACAAAAAAATCGTTCTTTGTCTTTTCAAAACTTATTTAATATTTCAAATCTCCAAAAAGGATAAAATCTATGTTAAAAAATACTTAAGGGACATGAATATTTTTCTTTTTCTAATAAGTTATAGTACTTTGTTTAGTAAAATGTATAATATTTTAATGATATTGTTCTGAGCCTCAATTCCTGTGCCATATACAAGAAAATGGGATTCGTGGCAATATAGTCAATTGATTTAAGTTGATTAGCCAAAACTCAATACGATGGTTAATCGAGGCAAGAAATAAAGCTGCAGGGTTTACACACATCTTACAATTAATAAAATAGGAATTATGGATGGAAAACTCATCTGTCATCCAAAAGTGACATATCCCCGCATTCACAGAGTTTCCTTAAATCAAAGTTATGTAAAGTTTATATTATTATTAATATGCTGAAATAAAGATTGATTTGAGCATTAGTGTTATTGTAAGTAATGCTACTTTCTGTTCAAATTTTTTGACAAAATAACTTTTTTATCATTTTTAAAACATTTCAATCGTGTAGATAATTTTGGTTGGTTTATACTAGATGAAATGATTGTTATATATACTGAAAATAATTTTATTTTTATTTTTATTTTATTTATAATTGTAAGATTCTTTCATATTTTTTAAAAGACAAAAAATTGTTAACGGTTAAATTTAAGATATAAATAAGGGAAAAATAATTTGAATATATAAATTAATCATTACTCAAAATTAATATACAAACATTAGCTTTCAACTTTATGCACCCTTCCATTTTTATGGTTGGAAATTTTTTTTAAATAAAAAATATGAAAAAAAAAAGTAAGAGGTAAATAAAAGATAAAAAATAGAGTTAAAATAAAATTAAAAAAATGGTTTGACTAAAAGAAAGTAAAAGAAAATTTTTTTTTTTTATTGTTTGGTTGATTAAAAAATTAAGTAAAAATATATTGGTAATATAAAATTTTTAAAAAATTAATTTTAAAAAATATTTTTTTAATATGTTTTTTTATTAAAAAAAATTATTCTTTAAAATATACGATCTTTGACTTTATCAACAGATTAATTGTGTTTCCTGCAAAAGCTTCCTTCCATTTTAAGATTCACAAATGATAATGTATGAACCTTCCAACTTCAATGACAATCACAAATGATATGGGAGAGCGTAGCATAACTTCAAATTGTGAACCCATTTGCGAGTGATGAAATGTTTTTTAAAAATATATTTAATTACAGTGACACTAAGAAGATTTTATTAACAGCATTTATAAAAAATATTAAGATAAAGGATTTTTGTTTTCTTTTTAAGATTATGATAAATTGTCAATTTTATACAAAAATTAACTAAAGTAGTATATAATCGTTATGAAAAATAGAATGATTGGATGAACATGCGATCGATGTACAAATAGCTTCATATAAAAATTCGGTGCAAGCTGTAGCATTGATCTGTTTCATTTTTAATCTCCCATGCCAGTGCTGCTCCCCCGCTCATGGTCGACTCTGTAGGCACTAATTGATTTTTTTTTATTAAAAAAATAAATAAATGCTTGATTTTGTTCCTATTTCTCCCGGTTTACCAGGAAAATTTCCAACGAGGAGAATGATACCATGGGTGGATGAGATTCTGTCACGGCACACGTGGTGCTTAAATTTTGTTAATTATCAATAAATGACCATATTTTATTTTCTTAAAATATCCATACCATATCATTTTTTTACATTATACGAAACCTTTTTATTAAAAAGCAAAATTCACCCAGCGCACCTTTCCCTATCATGATAAAAAAATAAAATTATTTATATTAGAATAATACAGATAGAAAAATAGAAAGGAGAAGATTTGATTATTATCATAACTAATTTATTAGGTCAAATTAAATTCACACTACTATCTGAAGAATTACACAAAAGATTTTTTAATCAGTATTTCGAGAAAACTAGTTTAAAAACAAAAAAATATATAAAATTTTATTGAAAATATTGCTGAACTGTATAAAAACCATAAAAATATATTAATAATACTTTAAATTAGTGTTGTTACAACACTATTTAGCATATTCCTTTAAAAAAAATAATTGAAGTACATGTTAGTTATTGAAAACTTTTTCTGTTCAACACACAGGATCAAATCTTCGAAAAAAACTTAAGTCCCATTAGCAGACAGTAATTTTATCTAAACGATAAATACTTTTTTGGGGGTAGCATAAAGGAAATTATTCTTTTTTGAGTGTATTTAAAACAATAAATGATTTTTTAAAGGCAATTAGTAGTATATAGAGTAGTTGTTTTTAGCAAAGGTTTAGGTGTGTGTTTGTATTAACTTATTTCTCCACAAAGAAATAATTACAAACATACATTAAATATAGGACTAATCTCTTATAAAATTATGAATTTGACTGTCACATTAATGTCTAATTGCACCTTGCCCACCTCCACTAAAAA
Source organism: Canavalia gladiata (assembly GCA_037954105.1). Lineage (NCBI taxonomy): Eukaryota > Viridiplantae > Streptophyta > Magnoliopsida > Fabales > Fabaceae > Canavalia > Canavalia gladiata. Next base: position 8,816,815 of record CM075658.1, on the reverse strand, counting down.
GCGAATTTCTTTTATAAAAAGGAATAGTTTTTCTTTGACGGTTAGGACCTGATTAACTATTAACTTCCGTATCATTCATTCAATAAACACATACTTTATTGAATATTAGCATTTAACAATCTATGAAATCTAGAATGGACAAAGATTAAGGAGAGGCAGGCCAAAGGAAAGGTCAATTACTTTAGCTGTATCTTTTCATGTGGGGAGGAATCTGCGCCCACGCGCTTACCCCGCAATTCTATACATCTGCGACCAAACCCGACGCACAAGATGTCATGTTCCCTCCACACCGCATGTGTGAATCTGAAACCTCTTCAACTCTAGTCAAATTTTTCTAGTTCCATTAGAAATGTCTTATTTATATCACATGTTTACACAATATTTTTATACTATTCATTATATTTCCTTTTTTTTTTATTTTTTCTCTGTTACATATTTACAATAGAAACAAAATTTCTCTTTTCTTTTTTCATTTTTTCTTCTTTCTCTCCCCCATTATTACCATTTACACAAACACAAAATTTCCATTTCAAAGTACAAATCTCCTCTACTTTTCTATTATTGAAACCATTAACATTAATATGCATAGAAATCCAAATTTGCGTAGGATGGATGAGATTGCAGCACCAGAGATGGTAGCAGATACGTTTACTCTTGTGTAATTGGGACCGTGCGTGTAGCGTAACGCAAACACAATGTGTCTGGGGTTAAACGACATAGCGACAAACAAAAATGCGCATCACTTCGAAGAAAGCCACAACTGTGTTCAAGTAAAAGAGATAAACGTCACCGTTATTATGTTGTTTTCGGTGTTATGTACATATGGTTGACAACGCATCAATGCATTAACATTTATTTTATTATATTAATTTTTTTTCCCAAATTTATTGCTATTATTATTAACCAAAAAGTTGGAGATTTATTAGTATTTAACTCTGGGAACTGTTGTTTGGTGGAAGATGTGCCAGCAATCATGAAGTATTTCTCTGTGTCCTTGGTCTCTCACTGGTTTCTCCTTGGTCTCTGTTTTCTGAGGTATGCAAGCATGGGGTCTTCTTCTTCTTCTTCTTCTTCTTCTTCTTCTCTTGTTATTGTTTAGTTGATTGTGAGTTTCCTTTGCATATTGCTTTATGGTACATTTTGGACATCGTTAAGATATGCTAGATTCATTATTTTCTTTTCCACTGGAAGCTTTAACCCAAAATCCTTAAAAGTTTACTGCTTCTCTTTTTCTTTTTTTCGTATTGCCAAATTGTCATTGCCTTCCACAAGAGGTTGTCAAGTGGGACTAATTCACATTGGTTTCATTGTTCTGGCAATTTGATGGATCTGTGCACAGAAATCTGCCTCCTGAGTGAGCAATAATCGTAATTTGGCCAATGTTTTTCCGAATTATCGAGTTGAATGTGTAGTTGGACTGCTACTGCTGTTGTCCATTAGTCTAATGGTACCCCGATTCAATTCAGATTTTGAATGTTTTTTAGTCATTGTCGAAGATGGGTGAAATCTTACTCAGGAAAGAAAATTTTGGTCACATGTAAACGCTCAAAAAAGTTTATAGTACATTAGGAGCATGGCTATCGTTTTTTCCTCAAATTATATGGATGCAAAAGGTAATAGAGCTCACTCGCATTTAGGATGGATTTGGTATTGCTGGGTGGTTTTCAAAAGCTTAATTTCAAAGGCAAGTTTTAGCATTGCTTTAAATATAGTATTCGGTATCTAAATGTCAAAAGCTGTTTACAAAAGTAGCTTTAATATTGTTTATGGTAATCATATACCTACGGCAACTTTTAAAATCAGCAACACAATGACACTTTTCACTTGGGTTCTCGAAGACAAATCCAGGAAGCCTGAATTTGATAGGTTTGATTAGTGAATTTGGAGAAGTAGACTAGAAACTCAGCATAGGTTCAGCGTTTAAGTTTAATATGGCAGATGTGATTTGAATTATTATAAAGTACAAACAAACTTCAATTACAGCGGTGTGTGTGGAATGACTTTTAAACCTTACAAGCAAGCTTCAACGTTGTCTGAATGAATTGCGAAAAATATAAATGGAAAGTATGTTAAATTGAAACAAGTTGTTCAATCATATCTGAAGTGAAATCTTAATCTTCCGGACCTTGTTGTGTCATATTTGTTAGATATTAGACAAATAGGTAAAGAAAGATCTAACTTTATTTATCTGGGTGTATCATTTCAGTGTGTCATCTCAAAATGTATCGCAGAGTGACCTACAGCAAGCTAGCTTCCCACTAAGAGGTTGGAATTCCTATGATTCCTTTTCCTGGACAATTTCTGAAGAAGAATTCTTACAGAATGCTGAAATAATTTCTCAACGTCTCAAGGCTCATGGATATCAGGTATAGTACTGCAAAGAACAGTAGCTTATGGATCAATGATTTAACTGTGTTAGTACTTAGAAGTACTTTGGTTGGATATAGGCTGATTTCTTTCCATCAACTTTTGTAGTTTGTTGTGGTGGATTACCTCTGGTATAGGAAGAAAGTCAAGGGTGCTTATCCTGATTCTCTTGGATTTGATGTGATTGATCGATGGGGAAGGATGATCCCTGACCCAGGAAGGTGGCCTTCTTCCAAAGGTGGGAAGGGGTTCAGTGTAGTAGCTAATAAAGTACATAGCTTGGGTTTGAAGTTTGGGATTCATGTTATGAGAGGGATAAGCACACAAGCTGTCAATGCAAACACCCCTATCCTAGATACAACTAAGGTATTGCTTTGCATTTCTGCCATGACTTGATTTTTTTTCTCTCTCTTTATTTCTGTATTAGAAATTGGTAGTGATGGATGCCTTGCATAATAGATTTTATCTAAAAACATACATGGTAAGGAGAACCTAGGAATATTGCTTTATCTCAATTTGAGGTTTTTATTGACTTTTGATTTCCTCCTTTTGCAATTTCCTAGGGAGGTGCTTATCAAGAATCTGGTCGAGTGTGGCGTGCAAAAGACATAGCAATCCCAGAAAGGGCTTGTGCCTGGATGCCTCACGGTTTTATGAGTGTGAATACAAAGTTGGGAGCTGGGAGAGCTTTCCTGAGATCCCTTTATGAGCAGTATGCTGCATGGGGTGTTGATTTTGGTACTAGGACTACTAATTTATAATCTGCTTATGCCATATTGCAATTTCTATCATGTCACAGACCGCAATCATGATGATTTTAATTAATTTGTTGCACTATCTTCACTTAAATTTTGTAAATGAATCAGTCCAAGACAGTGGGATAGAATTGGTATCTTAGAGGTCCCATAGACGTTAAGTGATGTTCTCATCATGGAACTTCTACTTTCACTAAATTAAAGACAATTAGATAAAATCAACACTTGACTACAGTTTCGTTTTTCATCCATTCTAAATCTCTAAAATTAGTAAACCTTTAAAGCATTGGTTGATTATTCATTCATGTGTTAATTCAGAATTTACATGGAAAAAAGAATGCTATAGAAAGTACTAAGTGGATCCTTACCTGTAGATTTGCATTATCATATATGAGAATATACACAGTTCTGCTTATACTTTACCGGCGATTTTAACAGATTCTCTGCCTTACTTGCAGTGAAACATGACTGTGTGTTTGGCAATGACTTGGATTTAAATGAAATAACTTACGTATCAGAGGTATTCTGGAGTTCTCTCTTATCTCTTCATTACCTCTCGGTCATTTAAACAATGAGATTGGTAATATCTTGCTGATGATTATCATATGACTTGTCATTTCAGGTTCTCAGCAAGCTTAATCGCCCCATTGTGTACTCTCTGTCTCCTGGAACCAGTGTGACACCAGCCATGGCCAGGGGTGTTAGTGGGCTAGTCAACATGTATCGAATAACAGGAGATGACTGGGATACGTGGGAGGATGTCGAGGCTCATTTTGATGTAGCAAGGTGATCAAGTTGTGTATATTTCTGTTTAAGATATTTTTATTGACAATATGTTGGAACCATGCTGGTTTTCAAATATGATCAGTTATTACATCGTCATATTACATAACTTTAGTTCCCTTAATTCTTGAATCAGGGATTTTTCTACAGCTAATATGATAGGAGGAAAAGGGTTGAAGGGGAATTCCTGGCCTGATTTAGACATGCTACCATTTGGATGGCTAACTGATGCTGGTAATAAGACTGGGCTGCAACTTTTTATTTATCTGTCAATTATAAATGTCATAACCCCCATACAGTACAGAGGTACAATGTTTAATCTAACCATTGGAATTTATTAAAATTATTATTTAATAAAATTTTATATTAGCAGAGGATCTCTTTCTTACTGTGAATGGATTGGTTATTACTTATTAGGATGTATTTATAAATCCAGTTACTTCATTTATTTATTATTCATTCGTGTGAACTAGAATCTCCTGGATGTGTGAAGCATTCTCTGCAGATATATTTATTCTAACAACATGAGGATGTTGTTGGCGTGCTGGTTCTTTTTCATTAGAAAACTTGAAATATGTTTACAGTATCATATCCTGGATAATTGCCATGAGCTTGACTTATTGGAATATGGATTATGAAAATTTCCTTTCCCCCAATTTTATCCATAGGTTCAAACGAAGGTCCACACAGGAATAGTAGACTCACTCTAGAAGAGAAAAGGACACAGGTATTGATAAAAAAACGTGACTGAATTGCTTTCCTAAATATTCATGTACCTATTTGATGAGTATACATGCATTATAATCAAGTCTGAGTGAATCTATACTTATTTGACAGATGACTTTATGGTCTTTGGCAAAGTCTCCCCTTATGTATGGAGGGGATATGCGAAAGATTGATCCTACCTCATACGAACTTATCACAAATCCTACCCTGCTAGAGATTAATTACTTCAGCTCAAATAATATGGAGGTATGTGAACCATCTAACTTATTTTTTTTGGAATAATAGGCTTGTGAGGCATATGAACTTTTCACGAATCATTTCACTTTTACTGCAATGACAGTTTCCTTATGTAGCAAGCTTAAAGAACTTGAAAAGCGAACATCATCACCTTGGAGAGAAAAAGAGAATGCCTAAGAAAGGAAGCAAAGCATCATATACACATTCATTAAGTCTTACTGGCTGCAGTGAATCAAAGGCAAGTGGTTGGTCTATTGAAAGTCTTAACCAAGATCTTGAAAGAATCTGTTGGAAAAAGAGTTTAGAAAACAAGCATCAAACCCGTTTCTGCGTACACAAGAGAGAACTTCGGTTCAAATTGTAATCATGCCTTATCTTACTCTTTTCCATTTATCTAACAGTTATTTGATTATTTGCGTTGATGTTAACAGAAATTGTCATATTAATTCTTTTACAGAGATGAGATGAGTATGTATCACGAGGACTATCGAGGGAAACTTCAATTAGTTGCAACTGACAGAATGAAATTTTGCTTGGATGCCTCACCAAAACGAAAGATTACTTCTAAAGAGTTCAAGAGAGGTTCATTTTCTCCTTGCAGATGGGATTCAAATCAGGTATGTTGCAGTCAATATTTCCTGTATTAGAGTGACATGTAGCTCTTAATAATCTTTTATTGATGTTTTGGATTCTATTGGTAGCTGATCTATGTGGTCTTTCACAGATTTGGGAACTGAACTCCAACGGGACCCTGGTAAATAGTTACTCCGGTCTTTGTGCAACTGTAGAGTATGTCGAAGGTGAAATTTTTTAAACACGTACTACTTTTTAGAACTAGTTAATTTCTTCTTTATTCCTTCCCTTGTAATGCAAATTGGTCTCTCATGCAGCTAATGTTAATTCTGGTGGGATTCGCTCTTGGATTGCTATGGGAAGAAGAGGTCTGTGGTTATTTTCTACCATATCCTCTCTAGATTGATGTCAAAATTTTCTTCTTTTCTACAATTTGCTAAACCATCAAAATAAAATAAATGCTTATTGCTTTATCATGAGTAGCGTTTGAGAACTTAATATTTATATGATAGGATGTGGTTCCTCTAAAATAATGGGTGCAATCAACTATTTTATTTTCACTCTTCATTTAAAGTGTGACCCTTATTTTGAAGGATTCAAATCCTACATTATATAATGACCAATTTCCACGTAAAGAAAGGATATTGTACTTCCTGAACAATATAACTTCCATATTCACATCATATCCGTATATCCTTCTCACTAACATAACAATGTTTTGAAAGTTTTGATTATTTTTCTAACTCTTAATCTTATATCTCTATTTAGGGGAAATCTATCTGGCTTTCTTCAATCTAAATGCACAGAAGACGGTGATATATGCAAAGACATCATATCTGGCTAAGGTTCTTCCTGACAGAAGCATCAATTCATGTAAGGGCAAGGAAATGTGGAGTGGAAAGAACGTAATAACAACGCAAGGAACACTATCAATGAACGTGGAGAATCATGGATGTGCACTATTTGTTCTAAATTGCGACTAAAATGACTTCCTATTACTTAAAAAAGAAAAGAAAATAGCATCTCAATGATTGAGACTTTTTCTTTTTTCCCTCTATTTAATCACTATTCCCCTGCTTGGGGTAGGTAAAATTTGTGTGTTAATGCGGTGTGGTTCATAACTATTGGACCGCACCATTCTAGATTTTTAGACAAACTACATAGGTGATTAGAGTTGTTAGTCAGCCTCATGTTTTTCCAAAGTACGTAATGGTTACTTTGAAAGAACACATTTTATTTGTTAAATACAATCGTTGTCTTATTGTTGCTGTGAAATTACTACCACGTGTTGTGTATGTTGGTCTGTCTTTGGTTTGTTGTGATTCCTCCAAAGATCACTGTAATGAATGTATGATGAGTGACGACTTAAAACTAAAAGCATAGCATGAACAGTAGTGGTAACAAAAACAAGGTATCTAAAATGGAAACTGTGTAGTTAGAAAAAAAAAAGTTCAATATGATTTTAAATGTAAATTCTATCCTTGGAGATTTAACAAACAAATTTTCATAATGCTCTACCCCATCCCCCACCCCAGCACAAAGAAAAATTAGTTGAGTCTTGGAAAAATAAAAACTACGACTTCAACAAAGTAAAACTAATCCAAGGGGAAACAAAAAAGATTATGATTATCGGTGAGAGGCTTGAATAAAAAATGGATAATTAGTTAAAAAATTATAATAGTTATTATTTAATAAAAAACTAGAATTGCATTAATCTAATATTAAAATAGAAACATAGAGTACTTATTTGTAGTGAAAAAATGACAGCGTGTGTTTCAATTAAATTTTTTAAAAACAAATATTCTATTAAGATGTCTTAAGCTACATAAACCTAATTTACTTATTTTATCTACTTATTTATTTGAATTAATTATGCAATGTTACAATAATTTTAAACTATTTTATTTATAATTTTAAATTTTACTGAAAGAAAACATATGTATAATGCATGGGATGAGATACTTGTTAAGGAAAACCCAATATTTATTTCATAGCAAAGTCATAAACTTTGTATTACAAAGTGAGAGAAAAAAAAATGAAAGTTATCCTATTTTTAAAAATGAAAACTCAAATTTATTATATACTATTTAATTTTACTTCTTATTCTTGAAAATGGGGAAAAAAATCTGTATGTACTTTTTTTATGCAATCATGTATCTTTCTTGTTTTGTGGCTAGTATTTTTAAATTTTTATTATCAAATTAATCTTTTTATCTCTTCAATTAGTTCTTTCTACCAATGAATATATTTTTAAAATTTTTTAAAATTAAAATCCAAACACGTATGGTTTAGGTATGCTGTAATATTTAACAGTTAACTGACCCCTTATTTTCTTCGGTCAACGTCAAGTATAATGAGGTATTTACAATTTTTTATGAAAATGATGTTGTTTTTATTCAATGTAACTTAAAATTAAAAGTCTCAAAACCCTGTATTTTTATATCTTAAATTTAATGTATTATTAGTTAAAACTAATACTATTTTAATATTTAAAAATTGATATTTTATTTGTATTACTATATATATATATATATTAGAGAGAGAGAGAGAGGGGGGGGGTTAAAATCTTAAATATACAAAACTCTTATTAGGGATAAACGGAAAATAAATTTATACAATTTTTGTAATTTCAAATACTAACTCACATACATAATTATACTGAAGAATTAAACATAAAGTGAAGAAAAAATTAGTAACTAGAAATTGCTTGTTATTTCAAAGTTTATGCAATTGTTGACAAATACATCTTTTATTTCAAATTATTTAGTACTTTAAAACTTTTGGTTTATTTTATAATACTTGATACATTAAAAAGTATGAACTTCTTATTGATAATAATTTTATTCAGTGTTATATCAATTAATTATTACTCTCCAACCTTATATTATTTTTCGTTTTAAGAATTTTAATTTATTTTAAAATATTTGTCACTTTAAAAATAAAAAATATTTTTTACTAACATTCTTATGTGTTAGTATATCACTTAAAAATTATTAATTGACGACTGCGTTTTATTTTTTCAATAAGAATATTTTTTAAAAAACATTTTTCATAATATATTTTATAATTACTAATTCTCTCCCTCTTTCTCCATGTATATACTAATACTACCGTAAAAAATAATGAAACAGAAGAAGTACTAATTAATTATGAAATTCACCAGTACATTTCAACTTATTTAATAATAGTATTATAGTAAAAAAAATTATCATATTGTCATAATAATTAATATAATTTATATGCTTTTTAAAATTTAAGTAAAATATATTAATCGTGTACTAGTATCATCTAATTATAATTTACCAGTAATTAAAAATAGTTAATTTATCAGTAATTAAAAATTATATCCACAATCATTTTCAATTAGTTAATTTTAGAAAAATCTTTATATTGGTATTATGTTAAAATTAAACTGTTTTTAACATATAGATCATTTTAACAATTATGTTAATATCGAATTTTAAACATATAAAAATAATATCTTTATAAAAAACATTTATTATATTCTCATATAATAAATATTTATTTTAATAAAAATTTACCAATTTTAAATATTTGTCGGTTTATGTTTACATTTTCGTTGTTTTAACGTATGGTAACCTGTTTGAGACGGAGCAAAACGCTTCTTTTCTGTATAGACGTATAAATAAATACCCGCTATTATAAGATCAACAATTATTAAGTATTATCACATCAATAAAACAGAAAATACTAAATAGTACCTGGTTAAAAAATTTAAATGAAAGATTTTTCATTAAAAATATTATCAATTTTCTTTATAATTTTCAATCTATTTTAATAAAATTTTCAACAAAAAATTATTCTTAATTTTTCAATCAGTAATTTTAAGATATTTATAATTTTTACTTTTGATTTTTGAATGAATATCTTTAAAACCATTTTAACCTCTTTCTTTTGTATAAAAAAAAAACATGTTCTTTAGTATGGGGAAGACAGAAAACAACAAACATTATTACATCTGCATGGACTAAATGGACTTTTCACTTACACAGCATTAGGGTTGCAAAATCACACTGGTACATAAACGATTCGTTCAACTAGAAGTGCCGTCACTGCAACTTTGCTCTCAGCGAGACTTTAATTTCCAATTAGGGTTTCGCTTAGGGCACAGAGAAGAGTAGCCATGGGAGTGTTCACATTCATCCTACGCAAATCCGGCGGCGAATGGACCGGGAAGCAATTCTCCGGAGATATCGAAGCCTCCGCTGACTGCACCTTCGATCTCCAACGGAAACTCGTTCAATCCGCTCTCGCTGTTGATTCCTCCGGCGCTGTTCAGTCTTCTTTCTCCACGGTGTCCCCTTCCTCTGCTGTATTCCAGGTATACCTTTCCACCTCCCAGACGATACTGGTTTATTGATTGGAAATAAAACTTCAGTGTTCATATTGTCGCGCGTTCGTCTTTTCTGTTTCCTTTTCAACTTTCGGAGTTCTATGGTTTTTTTATCTATTATTTTTTGTTGTATTATTTATGTTCCGTAGAATATGAGAATTTGAGTCATTGCATTGTGTCTTTTGAAATGTTGCTTAATAGTTGAGTCTTTCGTTATGCTATTTTTAATTGACATGTGCTGAGTTCAAGAAAGCTGATAGCTAGGTTTATGTCATTTGATGGTCTGCTAACTGCTGAGGAATCGATGATTTCTCTTGATGGCCTTTTTTTATTTAATTTCTGCACCTGTGTTTTTGCTTTTTCATTCAGATTAATCTGAGAATATGCGTTGACTTGAAGAGAATTATGGGTTTTAGTGCTGAGACTTGTGAAGTTTTATCATTCTTTGATACATAAAAGTGTATAATTTACTTGAGGATGGATGGTGGCTTTTCTGCTTGGTGGTCAACTGGTCATAGCATGATTGGTTTAACTGAAATCTGAGGAAGTATACCTTAAGAAGACAATAAAAAATAAACGACTATTGTTTTGATAAGTTGAAACAAACACGTGCTTAGTTTTTTACTTCAACCATTAGATGGATCATCCCTGATTAGTTTATTGCCTTTGTTAATTGTTTTGTTCAGGTGATAGTGGGTGGTGCAGTATTCGTTGGAGGTGGTGCTGTTGCTGCAGCTGCTCCTGCAGGAGGCGCTTCCGCTGGCGGTGAGGCTGCCCCGGCTGCTGAGAAAAAGGAAGAAAAAGAGGAGGAAGAGGACGATGAGGATTTGGGACTGTCACTGTTTGATTAGACTTTTATGGTTTTTCTTGAATTTTGATGGAAAAGTGATTTTAGTGTTTAATCAGTTAATCCTATAGACTGTACTTGTTGTATTGGTTTGCGCATGTTTAAGAGTACACTAAACTTTGTCAGATAGAGTTCTGCGACCTCAATGGTTCTTCTGTATCGAGTTTCGCCAACTGTTTCTTTTTTAAACGTCTCGCTTTTTTTCTTATTGCTGATGGATGGAATTTTCTGCGATGATACCTTCAACTGTTTTTACCAATGTTGTGATTTTCTTTAGATGCCTCCGTGTGTGTTTCTTTTTCCTTCCTCTGTTTCTGGATGACGTAATGTATTTGCTTGACATATTTGAAACAGAAATGATTAATGGATAGTTGTGTAATATATAAAATTGGCGGGCGAGCAGCATCCGATCTATTGAAATTCTTCTAATGGAGAAGTAGAAGCATATACAAGATGCATTTTTTGTTCGGTCTCTCTGACGAGTTTCGGGTTCCTGCCTTTTTTTTAGGAGAATCACATTTTGCACTTCCTAGTTGCTATTTGTTCCCTCCTGTGAAATTAGCAAAATTTTCCAGTCATATATATAATCTACATCCTCTGTCGTTGTCTAATCTTTTCTACGGTCCAATTCTTCTTTTTATCTTCTTTGCTTTTCTTTTTCTTATTTTTTAATTTAAAAGTTCAATCTATCACTTATATATACACTAAATATGATCATTGGTTGTTATCTTTTAAGCAGTGCCTTCAATACTCTTTGGTAAAGTTTTATTGAAAATGAATTTTTTTTCTTCACTTAATTCTTTGGGAATCTAATTTTTTAATTCATTTGAGAAAGTACAGTTCTGGAAGTTAAATTTTAAAAGTGTTATATACGATATTCTAGAATTTAAATTTTGAAAGTTGGGTTTCATTGTGCTATGAAATTTTAGTTCTAGAAATTTTTTTTTTTAAATTTTGCATTTAATTTTCAGAAAAGTAACAAATTAATGTTATTTTAACAATTCTTGTTATGGGTTATTTATGTTTTACAGATAAACATTTGAATATTCTTTAACATGGTTTAATAAGGTTTTTCACAAAGTAGACATGTCTATATTCAGGGTAATAAATGGACGGGTAAAAATAATTTAAGGTTCAGGGTTCTTTTAATTGAATTCGAATTATTTCAATTTTAGATTCGAAGACTATATTCAGAATAATAGATGGACGAGTAAGAATAATTTGTAAATCTTATAAGTATTTTTAATTGAATTCGAATTATTTCAATGTTATTTTTTTATTACATACTGATGTAAGTGTAAAGCGGATTAAGTTTCTTTTTTAAAAAAAATTGTAAGCTTTAATATATTCATTGCTAACATGATAATTATTTTTGTTCACATATTGTTGGGTAATATTATAATATTCATGTGATTTAACATCTCATGTAAGTTAGACATTTTTATAAACGATCATTTGACAAGAGAAAGAAAGAAGAAGCAATATTTGGTGTCTACAATTTTTTTTTCATTCTTAGGTTTGAAATTTTCTTAGAAATTTTGAATTTTTATATTTAAAAAAAATTAGTGGAAAACATGATTAAAACAGCATTCCCACAAATAGTATTTTTAAAATATCTTCTGAAATATTTATACTATAAGAAATTAACGTAAAACTAGAAAACATTTCTACCAAACATTTCCTTAAAGTACGACCTATGACGGTGGTTAATTGGTAATAATACTCCTAATAAACAAGGCTATTGTTAAAAAATAATTAATATCTTATCAATATTATAAAATAAAAAATAATTTAAGAGGAATAAAAAGTGATAAATTAAAATCTAAAAAAATAAATAAAAGGATTATATTTTACGATGAAATTCAGGCCAAGTTTCACAACTTTATTTGTGATGTTCTTCAATAAAAATTGAAACTGCACCTACATAATTAATATTATTAATCTTTAACATCCGTTAGTTACCAAAATGCAGTTTCAATTCTGATTAAAAAAAAACATTATTAAACGAATCTATCAAATTTGACCTAAATTTTATCCTACACATTTTATGATCATTGAGTGTTATAATTTGCAGGTTAAAGAAAAAAAAAGTTATTTTTTAAACTTCTTTTTCCAGGTTGAAGGAAATAATTTGTTGGTGAATAAAAATTAAAATTGTATTTAACTTATTTGCCTCAAAATTTAAGTGTGAATTCTTGTGGTATATGAGGGGGAAAAATTTACAAATAATGCATGTCATTGTAATTATTAGAAAAATGGTGTGATATTTTTATTGAGACATAATTATGTTATTTATCATAATTAGGTAATTAATTTAAAATAAAGAATAGGTTTAAAATGGCGAAAGCAAATTAATATAAAAATAAATATTTTTTTAGTATCCATATTAAAATATGTTTTATTTTTACAAAATCATCAAAGTAATAGTAGTCCGAGATTTCAAGAAACTTTATTCTGTAATACTAACCTAATATGAAAAAACTAATTTCATAATTATACTAGTTAAAATACTGGATAAGTATTAAATAAATATTAAATGATTATTTTTAGTAACCATGTGTCATGGCGCTCATTTAATTATTCTAATATTAACTTCATGTTTAGATGATTTTTTATTTTTCAGAAAATAATTATTTTATAATATTTTCACAAAATTCATAAAATAAATATATTTTTTGAAAATAAGTGAAACCAAAGGTAAACTAAAACTAAATGACATGTAAGGAGAGATGTAGTGTTGAGAAAACATTAACTTTAGGCTCTAGAAATAAATTTGTATTCTGATAAATACTTATAGTTAATTTAAAGTATTCAAATCAAATTTATGATAAGAATTTTATTTTTGATTTAAAATGTCACTTTAAAATGTTTTTTAACATAACTATTAGTGATTACCAGTTTTTTAACTATCTAATATCTATTTTTTTTCTTTTTTGTTTTTTCTCTTCATCTCTTCTGCTCCACTGTCCCCCTTTAAATGCGTTAATTTTTCTTTAATCAACTCCACGATGTGTCTTAATCCCATGTACTTTGGTATTATTTATTTGATTAAGTTTTTGGATATATAGCATCAAATTTGATTTGGTAGAGTTATTATTTACGAAAATTCATCAAGATAATAAGAATTAAATTGTGATCTATAAAATTATTTAAAATTTTTATAATCCAAAAAAAAAAAATTGGTGGAGCTATTCATACAAGGGGAAAAAATGGAACTATATATCTAATTAAATTATTGAACATATCTGGAGGTATAACTATTTATAACAAATCCTCGTTTTCTTCCCAAATATTTGCGGGATTCATTATTTTAGTTTATAAATTAATAAAAAATCAGTTTATACAAATATTCATTGCGTTAATATTTTTAATTTTTAATTCTTAATCAAATTATTCACCAATTAGATACTAGCATGATGAATATTTTTATAAATTAGAATTTATTTTATTATAGATTGTTACTGTTTTATAACAAATAATTTGATAGATATCATGACTATTTTGAACGAAAATGAAAATTTATTTATTTTGTTTTTATTTTACCTTTTATCTATTTGATAGAAAAAAAAATGAAATTTCTCAATTCGAATAATCTATTATATAGTTATAAAAATTAAATTAAATTATGAGTGAGTTAACCATATTATTTATTGAGAATGAAGTATTATAATTATTTAATTATAAATTTTGATCAATAATTTCACAGCTTAAAATGTAAATAAAATAAAATAAAGATTAAAAAGTTACACACAATTACATATCGAAAACATTTTCTTGTTCAGAGTCTCACAACTTATAAACGCAACCTTAAGAAAATATTTGACTTTATTTGAGAGGATAGAGTAAATGACTAAAAAAACGTTACATTCATTATTTTAATTATAAAATATTTTTTTAATCAATTCACTGTGTTTGCGAAGTAAACATTTTAATATTTATTCATGCATTATCATTGTTAGAATATTTAAAATTTGCTCGTGATTTCAATTTAAAACATTTGATATAATTAGACTTCATATCCTTACGCTATACGGGCTTATATTTTTTTAATTTATATTATATTGGTAATTTAGAAAGTATAGCTAATAATATTAAATCAGTTTTATATTTATATCATACTGTGTTGTAAACTATTATGAATTACTTTGAAAATGTTCAAATATTTCTTTATTTTTTAAGAAGTTTTTTTAATATTAATTAGATATTGTAAGATTGTGATATGAAATAAAGTTCTTCAATAATATTAAAATCATTATTTTATTAAATTATAGAATCAAAATAATAATAATAATAATAATAATAATTTTTATGTATTTTTCAGTATTTAAATGTTTTAATATTATAAGTATTAATAATAAAAACATTCAATTACAAACTTACTTACACGTGTCATATTTCTCTTTCAAATTATACTTATATATATATATAAAATAACAAACTAAAAAAAATATTTATCTACAGTTATAAAAAACTTATTTTATAAAAAATACTGTGTTTATATTAAAATTCAGTTTGAAATAAATTTAATTATTTTCATAATTTCAGTATCGCATAAAAAATAAAAGAATATAGGTAAATATTCTTATTTTGATCTCTTCTATTGATAATTTTTTAAAAATTAATTGAATAAATATTTATTCATAATAATTTTACTTCTATTCATCAATTATTGTTGTTAAAATATTGTGAAGGGGAGTGTTAACATTTTTCAATTCATAACAATATATATTTTTATTCATAAAATAGTGTTATTTTACTATTTAAATATACAAATTTAAAATAAAAATATATTTTGATATTATTTCTATTAAAATCTTTATGAATAAATTGATATCTAAACAAATATTAAATAACTATTATATTAATATATAATTTTACTATTTTTTATATGGAAAGATGGAAATGGGATTAACTAATATTAACTAACAAAATTTTCATATATTATAGGAATATATACGAATTTATAAAATAGATAAAAGAATGTTTTCAGTATAATATTTTTAAATTAAAATTTTAAATATGATTTTTAAAATATATTTGATAGTATATTTTAGTTAACTTAAAGGTAAAATAATTAATTAAATTTTTTAATATTATTTTAATTATGTTGTATTTATTTTAATAGTTACAAGCGTATTTTTAAACTTTCATTCGAATAATGTTTACTATTTTTGTTACTGATTAAAATTTATTATTTCATTTTTATTGTTAATATATTTTGATATTTCTCATTTATTATGAGATAATACTTTTTCTGTTGTTATTTAATTAAATTATTTACAATAAAATATGTAACATTTATTGATAAAAAGTTAAATGATAAAAATTAATTAAATACTATTCCTATAAAGATATTATCTATAAAAAATTAAAATTAAATATTTTTAATTATAAAAAATATAAGTTTATTTATTTTAATAGGAGTATTTGTGGTTAAAAAAATCGTAAATAATAAAATAAATAAGTAAATAAAAAACATAAAACTATTTTTTAATATATCAACATTAAAATAACTATAAATATATTTATATCATCTTATTTTTATTTAATAAAAATATATAGAAATAGAAACAAATTAAAAAACTATTATTTAACATATTAATTTAATTCAAATAAAGTAAAATATTAAAATGTTTAATTAATAAAAATTATCTATCATACTTAAATTTAAATATAATAATTATATTTTTATATATTAATTTATCTTTATCAACTACGTCAATAATTAAACACTTTTAGTTTAATCAATAAGTATTTTCCCCTATCCCGTGGTTTTTAGTTTAGGATAAGCGGATATGGAGTTGTCATGTGGGATGGTATTTTTTTTTAGTAAAATCCAGCTATTATCATTTCCTACAAAACTATTACTCAAATCAATGGAACCATTTTACATCTACTCAGATCCAATGGAAACAACTTTGGAACACTGAAGTTCCAACAAAAGTGAAATATCACTTCTAGAGGTTGCTCAACAATGGCTTGCCAACACATACCAACCTCAATCATCGCGGTATAAGCATTGAGGATAAATGTGTGTTTTGTGGACCAATGGATGGATCATTCAAAACTTTCCTATCAGTGGTGTGAAACTCTCATTGATGGAATATCATCAATCAAATTTCATTTTTGCCCAAACCTGGTTAGTAAAGCTACTTAAAAAATTGAAGGATTATAATCTTCAAAAATCAATGATATATGATGTTATGAACTCTATGAAAGACACAATGATACTATTTTTTAAAATAAAAGAGTTACCTTGTCATCTATCAAAGATATGACAAATAGTATATGGAATCACTGAGCAGCATACACCATCAGAGTAACTTCGACCTTCCATTATTCACATTATTGGATGGAACCTACTACTTTGACAGAGTTTGGCACCACGGTGGAGTCTCGTCATAACTCAAGGTTGGGATATATCCCATATAAATTTTGAGACCGATTTATCAATTCTGTGCCAAGCAAGAAAGAGTTGAATAATGTTATCAATGGTTGCAAGCACCTTACTTATTCTTTCCACTAGCGTCATTTCTCGTTATGTAGTATGAATGTTAATTTATTTAGTCATGCCTTTGTAGCTTCTACTGTTTTCTACCCCAATTTTATATGGTAAGGATCCTATCACATGTACATGATTTCGTTTTGTCGACTTTCTAATACACAAGGTTACTGTCTTTGACTAAAAAACAGTATTTTCATCTCTAGTTTGTAATCAATTTTTTTTTTAAATTTTAACTAATTTTTCAACTATTAGTTTGTTCATAAATAAAACATTTCCTTTTTAATGGTTATTATGATAATTTTTCTTTCATTATCATTCAATTGAACACGGATAGATTAATAAACTCCATGTTAATGCCTGAACAATCAAATTTAAAAGCTTAATATTTAAAGACCTTTATTTTAAAGTAGATATAATATTTTAATTATTTTAAGGTCATTTTCTAAATAAATTTTCATTCTAATCACTAATCAGGACAACTATTCGACATTACTTTTTAAAATAAAATTATAATTATAATTTAGAAATAATGTAAAAATAATATATTTAAATTCTATTTATTTTAAAGTATAAAATCACACAACATTATTAATTATTTAACTAAAAGAAGTATGAAAAAAGAAAATAAGGTGCCAACAATAAAAACCAAAACTAAATATGTATTAGTTTAAATGTATTTTAATTTCTGTTGTAAATATAATTTAATTTAATTTAATTTTAATTATAAAAATTTGTAAAATTTTAATTGTTACAAATTTTCTATTTTTGAAAATAATATATATTATTATTTTTTATAATATATTATGTATTTAGATATATTCAATTGCAATTATGTAGACAAGTTTTTTAAAATTTAAATTAAACCAAGCATATTATTGCTGTAAAATTAGTAAAATTTAGATATAATATTATAAATATTGTTAATCGATTTCATGTGAATAATTAACACTAATCGTTAATGTTAATGTTTATTATTTTTATTTTAATTATAAAATCATATCTGTAATTGAAAAGTAATTCTAAAAATATCTAGCAAACTACACCTAAGTTTTTTCCTAAAAATCACTTAAAAAAAAAGTTTTGTCCTAACATAAAATACTAAAATAGTAACGAAAGGGAAGGTGGGAAACACGACGACGCGTCGATCAGGGCCTTCAATACCCAATTGTACTTTCCCAAGTGCAAGGAAACGATGCTCCCCTAATCCGCGCGTGAGTATTTCTAAAAAACACGCGCCCACGCTCTCAACCCAAACACACGCTCACGCTAATGTTCCCTTCCTTCATTCTCCTCCTCATTCCGCAACAACGCACTCAACCCGTTCCTCTTCCCCTCCCTCTTCCTCTTGTTTGCATGTTCTCGGAGCTCCGGCTCCATTAACGGAGCCCCGGCTCAGTTCCAAAAAAAAAAAGCGAAACTAAACTCCATTCTCTTCCTTTTTACAAGATCTCGAAACAAAGGAAGAATGTCGAAACCCTGGGGCAACATCGGAGCCTGGGCCGCCGATTCCGAGCGGGCCGAGGCCGAGGAGCGCGAGGCCCAGGCCGCTGCGGCAGCTGCCGAGTCCCAAAACTTCCCCAGCCTCAAGGAGGCCGTGAACTCCAAGCCCAAAAAAAAAAAGGGCACCACCTTCACCCTTTCTGAGTTCAACAGAGGTAGTCACACCTCTAGCGAGAACCCGGGCTTAACGCCAGATGAGATGCTCCGCCTTCCTACCGGTCCCAAGGACCGGTCCGGCGAGGAAATGCAGTTCGGTCGCCTCGGTGGTGGCTTCTCCTCCTACGACCGCTCCGGCCCCCGCTCCCGAGACCGCGACGGCGGCAACAACGACGGTTCTTGGGGCGGGGGAAGAAGACCGTACGGCGGATTTGATGAAGAACGCAGGGGACCAACATCTAGGGTTTCGGAATTCGATCAGCCGTCGAGGGCTGACGAAGTGGACAATTGGGCCTCGGTGAAGAAACCTCTCCCCTCGTTCGACTCCGGCCGCCAAAATCGATACGTTGGTGGCGGTGGTGGCGGCGGTTTCGGCGTCGCTGGCGCTGGTGGTGGTGGCGGTGGCGGTTTCGGTGTCTCGTCCAGGGCCGATGGGGTGGATAATTGGGCGGTTGGTAAGAAGCCTCTTCCTGTTAGATCTTCCACATTTGGTTCCGGTTACCGCGATTCCAGCGTGGAGCCTGATCGATGGACGAGAGGCGCACCGCGTGAGATGGAGCAGCGACCGAAGTTGGTGTTGGATCCGCCGAGAGGCGATGGTTCGGTGAATGAAGCGGCTCCGGCGAAGACGAATAAGCCAAATCCGTTCGGAGCAGCGAGGCCAAGGGAGGAGGTGTTGGCTGAGAAGGGGTTGGATTGGAAGAAGATGGATTCGGAGATTGAGGCGAAGAAGACGAGTCAGCCCCCGAGTGCACACTCCAGCAGGCCTTCCAGTGCCCAATCGAGTCGTTCTGAGGGTCAGGGGAGCGACGCTGTGCTGAAACCAAGGCCTAAGGTGAACCCCTTTGGGGATGCCAAACCTAGGGAAGTTTTACTGGGCGAGCGAGGCAAAGATTGGCGGAAGATTGATCTTGAATTGGAGCACCGTGCTGTTGACAGGTTTCATTTATTATTTCTTCTTCGCTCTGTTATTTAAACTTGTAATTATTATTATGTCTATAATGGAAGCTTGATATTGATAGTGGTATAAGCTTAGCTGAAAGTACTTACCAAAGGGGGAGCTTTTGTCCCTGTTGTTACAAAGAACTATTCACGTTCCTCCCATCGAAATTGTTATGGTGTCTATTGAATTAATTTAATTTATTGAACCATTCGTAGGTTTGTTAATCGCATGGCATGCTATATAAGTAAAAATTATGAAAGAGTTTACGCCGGGTTTGGGTTTCAATGATGGTATTTTTATTGAGCTGGTCGATAAATGGATGTCAGCAGCGTATTTAGAGTTGGAAATGCTTTTGTTGTAGATTTTGATCATGGTATTTTTGTCTTGTTCATACATTGTTCAATGGATTATGGAACATTTGTAACTATACTGTTCCATTTTACTATGTGTTTTCCTGTTTAAGTACAGTTCTGTTTGGATGCCCTTTCCTCTTCTCCTTACCCCAAACAGGTTGTGTTTTGGGTTGAATTGGACAATTGAATAGGGAAGTTCACATTGAACTGATTAGAGGGTAGCTTGTTTTACTACACTAATGTTGTAAGATTTGAAAGGGAATAAGAGGCGAGTGTGAATTTCATTATTAGTGATGATTTCAGTTTATATTGGGGACTGTTGACTTGGAAAATTAAGCTCCCATTGAACTGATTAGAGGGTAGCTTTTTTTACCACACTAATGTCGTAAGATTTGAATGGGATTAAGAGATGAGTGTGAATTTCATTGTTGATGATGATTTCAATTTGTATTGGGGGCTATTGACTTGGAAAATTAAGCTCTCTAATGTATTTTCCTTATTAGCTAATTGTGGAGGTGATATAATGGTTAAAAAAGGAAGATTTTAGTGTACTAGATGTAGATTGCTGTAATAATGACTGGTGCTTGCATTTTTTTGTGACACTCAACTCATTTTGTAATTTACTGGATGGACAATCAGGTATTGTTCACTTATTTGGGTGATAGGTTGGTACTTCAATAAAATTTTTCTTACCCTTCTCATGTCTTCACTCAGTTTTTTGGGTAATAGTTGTAAGTTTTTTCATTTTTCTGTTATTGTGAATTGTACAGGAAGGGAATTTTCAGTCAAAGATTCTTTCTTTTGACCCTAAATTTTAGAAATTTTGGGTGGCAGTTTATAATAAGATAGTGTATACCATATTTGTGGTGCTTAATTTAAGTGGTTTGTTGTTACTAGGTCCATATCTAACCCTTTGAGGAATCACTTACTTTTTATTGCAGAACTTATGACCCAGTTTGTCAGTAAATTTTGTCTTCATAGTTTTATGTGAACTGGCTACATTAGAGAGGTTGTCAATGCTCAATACTGTCCTAATTAGCATATTGGTGATATATTGAGGTGAAACATATTAAAGTTAACTCAAACCACCATACACATGCATTTAGGTGGTTGGCTCTGTAGATAATAGTCTAAAAGTTGAAAATTCTATTTTCAAAACAAATTTTCAGAATGGAATTTGAATGCTTATTATGTTTATTTGTTTCTTGAATTTCACATAAAATGTTAAAATGTTGATAGTTTCAATTGAGCATAAATCTTTAAATATTGAGGGAATACAAGTGGCCTCACTGTGTGTAAATCAATCAACACAACCTACAAAACAACAGCTTGTAGTCTAAGGGTGGCTGTAGTGGAAATGCATGATCCAAGCTATTGAAAGGTGTTGTTTTGAGTTAATTTTTACACACAAATGGTAATGATATAGATATCTTAAAAATTTTCAATCACAGTTCAAAGATGTTATTGACTTGTTTTAGGTAATTGAAGGTATTTATAATAAAATTAAAGTCTTATTGGTATACTATATTAATTGGGATTTGGGAAGTCCTAGAAGATTGCTTACTTTCTCGTCAAGTTCTATTTTACCTTTGAAAGGGCTTGCTACAGATAACCTATGATACAACTTCTGTTAGAACTATTGGACCTTTTCTATTCAGATTCCATTTATTGACCTATTATTTATGGTTTGTTTGGATGACGTGGGAATTGGGAAATAGGAAGGAAAGAAAGAGAAGGGAAAGAAAAAGAAAGGAAAGAAAAAGAGTGGAAAGAGGAAGGAAAAGTGAGTTGTTTGGATGAGTAGAAATGTGGGAAAGGAAAGAAAATAAGTTCTCTTCTCTTGTTTGGATGAGTGGAAAAGAGAGAGGAAAGAAATATATTAGCAGTATAAAATTTATTTTATATAAATTTAAAAAATAAAATATAACTAATTTTTTTTTTAATTTTTTACTATATATTTTTATTAATATTTTTTATTGTTTTAAAAATATATAAAATTTGTAACAATTTAACATAAATAAAAAGGAAAACAAAACTTCTCCCCCCTCACTTTCTCACCTAAGAGGGGGGGGGATTGTGGAAAATGTTTCCTTCCCTTCTTTTCCATGGGCAAACAAACGGCAGAAAAACTTACCATACCTCCTTTTTCCTTCCTTCCTTCCTCCATCACCCCATCCAAACATACCATTAAGCTAGTTAGTCAAAAACGCATGTTCAATGGATTGTTATTGCTAAAAAAGTAATAACTTATATATTAAATTTGGAAACAATAAGATATTCAAATATTCAAATCTCTCTTGTGCTCTCATTCTTTTTATTGGTAGAACAACTCCTTGTTAGACAGAGTGGAAGACTTCTAGATGAACCTTAAAACATGCAGTCAAGTACTCTTTTAAAGTGGAGTAGAATCTATGAAAATAGGGGACCACTTATATTTATATTTTGGTTTTGATTACTTGTTGTAATTTTAGGGTGATTTTTGATGGTCCTCTTAGTAGTGGGCCATAGTCGCCAACCCATATATACCATACAAAGAAGAGGGTGCGGGAGGGTTGATTAGAGAATGAATTAGGAAGCATAGTGGAGGAGGTTGTTATGAAAAGAAAGGTAGGACCAAACCACTTTTGGGCAAGTTTCTGCCATTTCCTATAGATCTTCTCCAAAGATGCCCAAACCACTTAAGGCGAGTTTCCACCGTCTTTTCTACCCCATCCTTTTCTTTAATCCATTCTTTACTCTTGTCTAGTATGTCCTCTCATCCAGCATAACATCCTCATCTCTGTAATATGAATTTATTATCTTATTGGCCTTTTCTGTCTGATGTTCAATCCCATACTTGTAGGTCTAATAATATGCAGTAAGCTTTTTCTTTAAACTTGAGTGGTATTTTTACTTTGAGCTTCAGTGGCATTGGCTCTTGGATATGCTTTGTAAGCACATTCAAGATCAAGGTAAAGAGATAAGGGCTCAAAGCTGACCTTTGATGCAGTCCAATGGTTATAGGTAAATTTGTTGTGGCCCCGTCTTGTGTTCTCACCCTAATCACTATGCTCTTACATGTAATTGATTGTTCGAATATAGAAAGTACAAGTTCCATTCTTCTCTAGAGCTTGACACCTCAAATAGAGACATTTTGTACAAGGAAAAGCCTGACACCTCAAAAACTCTCATAAGACCTATGTTCAACAACCTAATTTTGAAATCTATTTTGGTTGATCAAAGAATAATGCAGGCAAGTGATACCCACCCTTTGGAACATAGAAACTCAAGTAGACTAAAGCAAACAAGTTGTCTTAGCAGAGAAATAGATGGATGGGAACAACCACACAAGTTGTTGCTCTAACTGAAACAGATTTGAATACGGTCTCTAAGCTTTACTGAACGTGATTGTTGAATGTCACATGCACTAGCACAACATGGTCCAACTTGAATGTCACTGAACTGTCCTTGCCACAATCACCACTGACCACCAACTCCAGATCCTCGATTGCAACTTTCCTTGAACAGAGGATGTGAAATATGAGATTGAGGGGAAATGAGTGTTATGAGGTACTTGAGATGAAGGGATTTTTTTTTTTAAAAAAAGAGAAATCCATCACATTTAAATCCAAGACATTGTTGTGTTTGCCCAATCCATACCTTTTTTTTCCTTCTTTTTTATATGTATCTAGTATGTACATAGATGTATTTGTTCCTGTATGTGTTAGGATGCAACTACTTAATTTGAAAGTTATTGTGTGTGTGTGTGTATGTATATATAGAAGTATGCCAGGAAGTTATAAATTTTGATTTGTTAAAATACACCCAAATGCTTAGGTAGCATACTGCACTATGATGGTGACAGATCACTCATTGGCTTCATCCCTATACTTGTAAGGAAGTAGCTAAACTTTTGTGAAATTGGTAGTTAGGTTGCATGGGTTTCCAACTATCAGTATGTTTTTGAAGGAATTGTTCCAACTATCAGGTAACTACTTAAGATTTTGCTTAAGTAGGTGACTAATAAAACATTTAAGATCTACCTGCAATATTGTTCCAACCAAGGTTGTCAAAATCAAGATTTTAAGTGGGATCAGAAAAGGGGAAGAAAATCGTAAATCATAGAATCGTAAAACGGATCGTAAGATCTTACTAACATGTAAAATTAACATAGATAATGTAAATAAACCTCTAAATTGTATAATTAACTAAACTTAAACTGAAAATTCATAGGCAAAACATCCAGAACTTAGCTAAAACAGGGAATGAAGCCACCGGAACAAAACAAAGATTAAAGCCATGTTTTTCAGCACCAGCCCCATTACCACCAGCAGTAGAACCACCAGAAGCCATGTTTTTCATCCAAATTCTGAGAACACAATCACAACAAAACAGAGAACAAAGGCTGATGCAGAACCGAGAATGAAGGCAGGAAGGTTGACGTTTGGTCTTTGGAGGAAGAAAAGAAGACAAAGTGGAGAAGCTGAGAAAGTTGGATGTCAAGGGATTATAGCACAAATTCTTGTTTTGGCACGTTTGGATGAATCATAATTGGTTTTCATGAATTGTAAGTTTGTAACAGCTTGCTTTGGCTTAAAAACGTACAAAAAAAATTGGGCTAGTAAACTGGTTGTGAAACCCGATTTTGAACCCACAGGATATGCTGCAACCCAATTTCAGATCCACATCACACTACTGAGAACTTGTACGATTCTGAACTTGTTTACGATTTCACGATCCAAAACGGCGATCCCACAAAATTAAGATTTCACATGCAACCCAAATTGTGCTGTCCACTAAAAATCAAATGATGATTAAACTCGTGATTTTAACAACAATGGTTCCAAGTATATCTTCATCAGTATGTTTTGGAAGGAATTGTTCCAACTATCAAGTACCTGCTTAAGATTTTGCTCAAGTAGGTGATTAATAAAACAATTAAGATCTACTTATGAAATTCAGCCAATGATCACCCAGATAAATGGGTGGAGTGGCTGGCTTGGGCTGAACTGTGATTCAATTCCTCCTATATGGCTTCTATCAATATGATTCCTTTCAAGGCCGCGTATGGCTATGACTCTGGCTATATCATAGTTATCAATCCTGAATAGCAGCATGGAGTGGCTGACTGAAATTTCTGTAGCAGGATAGCGAATGGTGGGATGACTGCTAGTGTGAAAATTTAGATACTAGTTAAATAATTCATATATATATATATATATGAGTCTGTGTGTATTTATATATATATAACAGTGAACTAAGATGAAATCATGGAAGACCTGCATGGGAGAGAATGTTAACTGCCAAAAAAATTAAAGGGCATAACAATCTTTGAGAGATAGAAGGGAACTGTGAGTGTGAACTGAACAGGAGCAGCAGAATAGAACATAACAGATAGTGCTAGAGAACAGAGCTGAGAACACCCAGAAAGGTGGTTGAAAACATCAGAAATGACAGAGACAGCGCCAGAGAAAAGTGGGTCATGCTTTAGAGAGACACAAAGGTGCACAACTGTTTCTGAATAGGGTTTCGATTTCAAATCCCTAATAAGGGAAGTGAAATCACAAAATAGTTCCCCAAAAATAAAACCATAAACGGTGCAGTGTATTGGTTGGTAAACGGGCTTCAACCTTTAATAAATGTTACACTCTAGTTCCATGAAATCATGCAATTTACAGCGCTGTAGCCTTCGATGCAATGCGATCTAAAAGTCTTAGTGGCCCAGGCTGTGAGTCTGCAACACTTTGCCACGATAGTGGTGCTTCAGCATGTGGTTAACAACCATGGTCTAATATTCCCTTTCTTTATGGAAATTAAGTGGCTGAGGTAGATCAGCTAATGATGATGTGAGTCAGTATTTGGAGGAGTTAAAGTTTAATTTGTTAAAGGTTGATGGTTCAGCAGTTGATAAATAAACAAGTCAATAAAGAAAGAAAAAAAGCAGAACTTTAAGTGGGAGGTACTGTTCTTTTGAGGACCAGCCCCATAAACTAAAATCTCTAGCTTGAAGGGCTAATTTTAACCATAGGTCTGTGATAGCTTTCTGCTTCTGTTATTCTCTGTTTTATGTCCAGTCTTCATACTTTCTCTACATTCCATGTTTATAACACAGTAAATGCAGCTAGCCCTAGATGGTTTTTCTTCTAATTTTGTGTTAAAGTACCCATCAATTAGTCAATAGGCTGAAATAGTTTGAAGAATGCATATTGAGAGAGAGCCATCTGTTATTTGTTAAAGGATTATACTCAGTGTGGGAGATGGGGTTTCTCAAATACCCTGAATATTCCATAAAATTCATTTCCTTTCTAGCTTCTGATCAAGTTTTTATCAATTTCACCGTTGAATTCTTATCTGATTAGATTTATATAGCTTTTATTATTATTTCGGTTAAATTTTATGATATAAATGAAGTCTTAGTCGGGGGTTTTCATGAAGTATAGATGTCCTAGAAGATTGCTTGCTTCCCAGTCAAGTTTATTATGCCTATAAAAGGCTCACTATCTGCAAAATGATTATCAGCTTATATTTTCAGTTATGGAAAATTTCTAGTATGAGTGTCCATGGTGGACACACCACAACAACCATGTGTGGAACCTGTGTGAAATCATTTTTGGGGCCAGCTCATGCTGTGAGTACTCCAATCAGGGACATTATGATCTTCATGCAAAATATATCCATCACCTGAGGTTAATATTGAAAGGCATTTTAGTTGGCTCCTGGTGCATTCAGGGCTTTACTCCTAATCAACTAGAATTACATTTAGCCCTTATATCTTCTGTAGTTCTGTTTTTGTCTTGTGTTGGGGATTCCAAAACGATTGTCCTATATCGTCTCTGTTGTCCCAGTTATTGGTATAAATATTGTTGCACACTGTTATGATTATCTTTGTGGGTTACTATGTTTAGCTGCATTTCAGTCTTTTCCCTAACCCTTAATCTATAATATCAACATGGTATTAGAGCAGTATCATCCATCTTGAATAGGATCTGTTTTTTTTTTTTTTGCTGTGTTGAGCTCTGTAGAATTATGTTTTTTGATCTTTCCACCATTTTTTAGAAGTCTAAAATTCTAGTTGTGACCTAAGGTCATGTTCTAAACTTCGTGGCATCTTCGTGGCCGGGCATTCAGGGGACCCTGAGCTGGTTGCTGGAGTTTGTAAGTCAGTACATGAAGTTGACCTTTGGGCTATGGCTGACTGGCTGTTTGCTTTGGGTGCTCACTAATTTACAATACACTGTTACTGTACTTTGTTTTGGGAGGTTTGTTTCAGGCTTCTTTAAAATATGTAAGTGGCCAGAGGCACAATGTTAGTATGTGACTGGCACTGGAATCAGGTGGGGAGTTTTGTTGATGGTGAAAGGAAGTGGTTGGCCATATCTATGGCTATAATTCTTGCGGCTTTGTTTGAAACTGTGTTTTATTTCCTGTGCCCCCATTTTTGCTGTTAAGGTGTTGTGGATTGAAGATTTTTGCACTATGACCTAGTTGGATTACTGGTTGGTATGAGACTGACCTAATGTTTTAGAGATCAGTCTGGATGTCACGGGGGCAGGGGGTGTTAAGGGGAAAGGACAAAGTCTTCTAGCTGTATTCTAGAACCAATGTTTTGATATTCAAGGAGAATACTGGTAGCCTGAATTCTTTAATTGAGGTGGGTTATGTTAATCTTATGTTAGTGGGTTTGCTAATTGTAATTAGCTTAAGTTTGATAGTCTGTTAGAATATTAGAGTTATTAAATTTCAATGGTAATTGCCTTGGGCTTGTAGTAGCAGTACTAGTACCTGCCCCAATTTTTAGAATAAATAGGAGAGTTAGATTATGGTATTATATCACAACTATCTATCAATTTCAATATATTGTTAGTCATCTTTTCCTCTCTGTTTCTTCCTCCTTACTTATACCCTATAATTTCAACAGGTTGATTGCTATAAGTTTTAATTGTGGTTCTGCATCATTTACCCCCAAGTCCTTATAGTTTGGCAGAAATCAGGACTTGCTGTTATAAATTTAATGTTGTCCTTGTTTATTTGTTCACCTTGCTTGATTATGCACAAACTTGTAGCTTAATTTGGTCTAATTAATTAGATCATGCTTTCTTTGTGAATTATTGACTTCTGAAGTAACATTTCAGGCCTGAGACAATGGAGGAAAAGTTATTAAAAGAAGAAATTGATAATTTGAAGAAGGAACTTGAAAAAGAATCTACGATAAGTTCTAATAAAGAATCTGTGGATGAGGCTGGTGGAGACCAAACCAGCACACATGCATTGTTACTGCAGAAAGAAAGGGAGCTGGAGCTTCTTGTCCTTGATTTGGATGACAAAATTCGTTTTGGACAGAAAGCTGTTGAAAGGCCAGGTTCATCATCAGGAAAAGCTACTGGCTTTTCTGATAGGCCACCTTCTCGATCCAGCTCATTTGAGGATTCTAGAAGTGTGGATTTTACAGAGAGACCTCGATCCCGTGGCACAGGAGATGTGTGGATGCGTCCCAGCGATGACAGAAGACAATTTCAAGGTAGCAGGGAGAGGGGATGGTTTTCAAATAGCAGAGATTCGGATAGGTGAGAATACACAATTCCACATTGCTTAATCTGTCTGACTCATTTACTCGAGCATTGTTTGTGGCTACTGGTTAAGACACAGAATAGACAATGGTTTTGAATTCGATTTTGTTCCCTCTTCCCTTGTATTGTTAGTCATTCATTAGCTTTTACATTTTGTGCTGGAGAAGTGTTTGATGTCTGCTGTCTTACAGGTCAAGCTCAAGAGAGAGATGGTGAACTGCAGTTTTGCGGGGATTAAGAGTTATCTTCAACTTTTGATGACCAGAACCTAATACTATTTTGTTACTTGTCTTTTCTAATCGTTTTGTTCATTCTACTCCAGGAATTGGAGCAACAATCATTTGAGTACTGGCTCTAAAAACTTTTCTCTAATCTGTTATTGCATCTTGAAACATTGTAAATTTGTTTTACCCCTACTGGTAATTTTTTGGGTGTCTGGATGAAGGCAGAAAAGCCTGTAATTTTATTGGGACTAAATTTTTATTGAAGATTATGGAACTTGTTAGTTAATGTGATATTGTTCTGATATAAAATTATTTTCCTCCCATTATGTATCTGCGCAATGCTGATCACTTTGATACTTTAACATCAGTGGTCTCCTCTGCCTGTGAAGCGTGAAGTTGGTGATGGTGGGTTTTTATTTTTATTTTGGTCGTGATTGGAAATTTTAAGTATCGCATGTTAACAATGATGTCGTTCCAGTATTGTCTTTCTCGCATGTCATCCTTAATAACCGGGTTGATGACATTGTTCATCTGTTGGTTTCCAATATGCATATTCATTCCTGCATGAAACGGTAGAGTAGGCGGTAATGGTGTTTCATGTCGTTCAGACCAAGATTATTTCCATAAAGGGATTGTGGTTCAGTTCACGGTACTGAAGAGCAACATTTTCTTGCATAACTAGTCAAATTGCCCGCGATGAATGTATCAATGGTTTATGTGAATGATCGGTCATATTGAATTGGCAAATTGTTTTTGCGATGAATAACTATTGTTTTCGTACAAGCGGCCATCTATGAGAAATTAAAATTAAAATTGGTTATAACAAATATGTTTGATTTGATTAGAATATATTATAAAAATCAAATCAAGCCAATCTTAACGATTTCATTTGGTTCAGTGTTTTAGTTATTTTATTTTTAAAATTAAGAACAAAGAATCAGAGATAAAATTAATGAAAAGACAATAGAATAATTTTATAAGGTTATATATCTTATAATCTAATATGTTTAATTTTACAACATATAGAGAAAGATATGTTTAATTTTACAACATATAGAGAAAGTTTTGATCAGTGAAACAAAATGTGTAATAAAAAAATACTTGTATTATTTTATCTTAATGTTATTCTAAAGAAATTTCTTAACACTTTAGTAGTGTTTAGTATTAATTTTTATTCAAAAAAGTTAATAATCAATTCTTATTAATATTTGCCTAAAAAAATAAATGAAAGAAAGAATAATAGATCTTTTCATATTTCTAGGAAGAGCTTGATAAAAAGTTACAGCTTGTTCAAAGGTTTTATTAAGTAAAATATAAATGAAATTTAAGAATGTAACATTAATAGAAATGTTAATAAAAATACTTAATAAGAGTAAAATTAAAAGTATATGAAATTATATGTGATTTGGATCGATTTGAAAAAGGAAATTACAAATTAAACTAAACCGTATAAAAATATGTAATTTTTAAAAATTTTAATTTTTTTATTCAATTTAATTCTATTATATAGTTTGTATCGAATTGGTTTAGTTTGTGAGCATATTTGTTTCTTATAATATTTTTTTTATTAAATATTTTTATTGCATTTATTTTTTTTATAAGGAAAAATCAATTGAAAAAATAAATATATTTAATATAAAATTTATATTAATAATTATAAAATTTTCATAGTTATTATTTTTTATTTTTTATTTGATATGATTTCAATTTTTTATTACTTTAGAAGTTTTAAATAATATTAATTGTTTTTTATAAGAACATTAATTAATAAAAAAATAATTAGTCAAAGAGAGATTGAGAACATAAATGAAAATCATGTGTTTAGAAATTATCAAATAAAAAATTGATGAGCTAATAAGATTCCGTGGACAAAACAAAAATAAACAATAAAAAATAAAGAAGCATGTGCGTCAGCCAAGGACATGTCTTTTGTTATTTTTAAGAATGAGAATTTGTTAAATAAATCATTTTAAAAGCTTATATTATTAACTGAAAATTTTGTTAAATATTTTAGTTATTTGATAAATAATATTAATTATTTTTTATAAAAATATTAGTTAATAAAAAATTAATTAGTTGGAGAAAGATTGAAAACATAAATAAAAATTGTGTTTAGAAATTAACAAATAAAAAATTGATAAGCTAGTAGGATTCCGTGGATAAAAGGAAAATAAACAATAAAAAATAAAGAAGCATGTGCGTAGGCAAGTACATGTCCTTTGTTACTTTTAAAAATGAGAATTTAATAAGACATTTAGTTACGTGAAAGTTTAGATTATTGATTGTTTTGTTTTTAATTGAAATGTTTTGATTAATTTTATTTTTAATATATTTTATAATTTAATTTTATTTATCTATTTATTTTTAAAAATTTATATTATTTAATTTTTATAATAATATTATTAATTTTGATAATTTTTTATATTATTATAAAATATTATATTTTAGATTAATATTTTAGTATATATTATTTATTTTATTAAAAAATATTAAACTGTTTGATAAAAAATTAAAATTATAAGGATAAACTATATTTAAAAAAAAATATTTAAAATTTATTTATATAAAAATTAAAATAAATATTTTTATTCTAAACAAATAAAATTTTGTTTAATTAAATTTTAATATAATTTTTATTAAAAAATATAACATAGTCATTATATTTTAATTTATTATTTTATATTTATGAACTAATTTAATATTTAATTTTACCATTAATTTAATAGGTAATTTATCCAAGCTTTCATCTAATTTGCTTTTATTTATAACACAGTGATAACAGAGTTGCGTGAAATGGTGTTGAGGTAGATGGCATGATCCAAGAGATAAGATAAAAGAAAAGAGATGGAGGCGGTGGCAGAGAAATGGAGATACATTGTATCATGGATTGTAATTTCAACATTACTAGTTATACATGTAGGTGCCAACCAGTGTAGATTCCCGGCCATATTCAACTTCGGTGACTCTAACTCTGATACAGGTGCTCTCTCTGCACTCTTCGCACAAGCTCCTCCCCCCAACGGAATCTCTTTTTTCCACGCCCCTGCCGGACGCTTTTCCGATGGTCGCCTCATCATCGATTTTATAGGTATCCATTCTCTCCGACTCACCAATTACGCGCATTTTCATTTGCACAATTTTTAATTATTATTTATTTTTCAATAATTTTTCTAAAAGCTTGTAAAAATAAGCTGAACGAAATTTACGCTAGATCTATGTTGCTTCCTGCACCATCACTTCAACACTAGAGCATGGCCTTCAACTTCTGTTCTTTTCGGACAAGTGTCTTACTCTTATCTCTTGTACTTATTCATATATATATATATATATATATATATACAAAAGTTATGAGAATCCAGCCAAAAAAATTATTGGAAAGTACTTTAATTTGGCTTGTGATAACATTTGACAGGGAGACCACGAATACCTAATCCTGCACCTATTTATTTACTAGAAAACAAAGCAACGCTATAAAACGCCTCCCCTTTTACAACATTTTCGTTTTGGAAAATGTTACTTATACATCCTATTTGAAATGGATTAGGTTCAAACAAAGAGAGATAGAAAAATAATACATGGTATATATATAATATGATAATAAAAATTATAAAAAAATAAAATATACTGAATGAAAAAACGTTTGGAATAGATGATAATAAGAATTGTTTTGTACTTGTTTCATTCAATTTGTATACTGCCATTTTTCCTATGTACACCGAAATATGCTGTTTTATTTGCTCAACATTAGGTGAAAAGGAAAACAATTTATGACAATGGTAGCGTATGATGCTCAAATTCCACTTTATAACTCTATTTTTCATTTTGATTTCAACAGCGAAAAGCTTGGGGTTGCCTTACCTGAGTGCTTACTTGGACTCGGTGGGCTCAAACTTCAGTCACGGAGCCAATTTCGCAACAGCCGGATCCACCGTCAGACCTCAGAACACAACCATTTCTCAGAGCGGATATAGTCCCATATCCCTTGATGTTCAATTTGTGCAGCTCTCCGATTTCAAAACAAAATCCCAACTCATTCGCAAGCAAGGTGCACACACCACTCTTATCCTACATAATACATATCCAACTCCAAATTATAAACCTTATCAACTTATTTTTTATTAGCCAAGAGGGTTAATAATTATAACATCGCTTTTTATGAAAGGCTTAGATTTAATTCTAAAGTATATTGTATTAAATCAAAGAAAGAAAAGTAGTTGGCGTATTGATAAGAATCAAACAAAATAAAAAGGTGACAGACAACTCATATTTGAAATTGTTACAGGAGGGGTGTTTAAGAATTTGTTGCCAAAGAAGGAGTACTTTTCTGAGGCACTATACACCTTTGATGTTGGCCAAAATGATCTCTCCGCGGGCTACAAACTGAACTTGACCACAGAACAAGTCAAGGCATATATACCTGATGTATTGCGCCAGTTCTCAAATGTCATAAAGGTCACTCATCAACCTTAAGCTTTTATAATTTGATGTGGGGTATGAAATTTAATTAACCATAGGTGTTATGCAGTAGGGTGTGTATCTTGAAGGTGGAAACTCGTTTTGGATACACAACACAGGCCCGCTGGGATGCCTACCTTACGTGCTGGATCGGTATCCCTTGAGCGCAGCCCAAATAGATAAGGTTGGGTGTGCCAAGCCATTCAACGAGGTGGCCCAATATTTCAACCGTAAATTGAAAGAAGCTGTTGCTCAACTGAGGGAAGAGTTGCCTGAGGCTGCAATCACCTATGTTGATGTGTACACGGTGAAGTACATCCTCATCAGCCGTGCCCAAAAATACGGTAAGCAATTAAAACCACCAATGCAGAGGGTTTCAAATAGGTTAAATTAGTCCCTAAATTAAAAATACCGGTTAATTTACAAGTAATATTTT
This sequence comes from Canavalia gladiata, assembly GCA_037954105.1. Lineage (NCBI taxonomy): Eukaryota > Viridiplantae > Streptophyta > Magnoliopsida > Fabales > Fabaceae > Canavalia > Canavalia gladiata. The sequence goes on along the minus strand of CM075658.1, from coordinate 8,783,055 downwards.
AGTTTCTAACATTTCCAAATTTCAGTTATTTTAGTTCTTATTTTCAGAATTTTATGACTATTGATTGGTAAAGTCAAGATTAAAATAACTTTCATTTGGTAATTATAAAGATAAATTTAGTGTATTTCCTTTTTGTATTATTATTACATAAGTAAACATGGAAAATGCAATGAAATATTCAATGTTTGGAATAGGAAGGTTTCAAGCAGGGGGTGAAAGCATGCTGTGGACACGGTGGAAAGTACAACTTCAATAATAAAGCCAGATGTGGAGCAACCAAGAGGGTGAATGGGACAGAGTTTGTTATAGCCAAATCATGCAAAGATCCAAGGGTGAGGATTATTTGGGATGGAATCCATTACACGGAAGCTGCTAATAACTGGATCTTCAAACAAATAGCCAATGGCTCCTTTTCAGATCCACCAACCTCTTTAAAAATGGCTTGTTATGGTAATGCATCCATCCACCATCATTAATCCATTTTATCCTCCTCTTTTTCTTGAACCTTAGGAGATTCAAATTCACCTTTTCCTAACATTGAATTTTGATCCAACGTGCTTAATCTAGTTGGTTTTATAAAATGTTTAATGAATTCTGTTATATCTGTATTTATCATTGATATCTCTTTTTTATATAAGATTTTTAATGTTAACACCTATAGTAATGAAAATATTTAAGATTTATCACCAACCTCGATTCCTTGACAGGGAAGAGAAAGAACGCTATGAAATAAGGGATGACCTTGAAGTCTTTAACAGCATGCATGCCGTTGCCAAGTTAAAGCTATCCTCAATATGTCAGTATAGGACTGACCACAACCACAAGTATCTTGCTTTGCGTTAAACTCGACAGATGGAAGGAAAATTTACTTGGCCAGTAAAGAAAGGCATGCATAAATTGGATGAACCTAGGAAGCTTTTCGTTCTTTCTTTTTTGTAATCAATATAATTCAAATTTTAAAATAATTTCATCTAAATACATTGGTTATTTAGACATATCACACCGTTTTGGTGTAAAAACATGTAATATATATATATATATATATATATATATATATATCAAATCATTTCAAAAATAACTTTAATTATAATTTTTTTTTAATAACTTTAAAAAATAATTAAATTTTATTAATTTAATTGTTAAATTAATAAATTATATTATATAATTTTTTTAAAAAAATTAATAATTAAAAAGATAAATTTAAATTAATGGATAATATATTTTTTATAATATTGTTAATTTAAATTTATTTAATAAAATATCAAAAAATTTAATTTTTATAAAATTTTATAAAAATAATTTATATAATATAATTTTTTAATTTAATTATTTATAAAAATTATTAAAGAAAATAAATTTAACTAAACTTATTTTTGAAGTGACTTTTATATATATATATATATATATATGCATCCCGCACAACAATATCACGTCGACAAGTTTGGACAATAACGCTTTGCTGGTTTGAAAAGGAATCCGGATCCAGAAGTTAAAATTTCATCCGGTATCTAATTTAATTAATTATATATTGAGATAAAACAGTTTAAACTTTAAGTTACTATTTTTAATAAAATAAAAAAATTAAATAATTATAAATTATTGGACCTTTATTTAATAACTATAACTTGTTAAATTGGATAGTATACAAATTAAAATGTACAAGATCTCTCTCCTGTGAAAAGCATCTCATAATGAAAGTAGGGATGTTTGTTGTACCAATATTAAAAATAATTTATCTCAATCAACAATAAAAAATATTTATAAATTTTTTTATTTAATTAAAATATATTATGAAAATTAAATCAAATTAAACTAATTTTTTATAATTTAATTTGGTTTGATTATATTTTTTTAATTTTTTAAAAATCTAATAATAAAGATAAATCAATAAAAATATGAAGTAAAATTAAAAAATTTAAAATAGTATTGATTAAACATTGTATGAGATATTAACCTTGTTCAGTTACTATTAATTAAATAATAAACACTAAATATGCTAATAATATAAAGAATTAATAGTATTTATTTTTTTATAAATAAAAAAATAAAATTTAAATTAAGATTTTTATTAAATTATTTTAACTTTTAGCTCTTCATTATTATTATATATATAACATAGCAATTTAAATATTCAAATATATTAATAAGGTATGGCTATTAAATAATTTTTTTTAACACTATTAATTAGATTTGGAGGATAGGTAAGTATATACTATTATTGGTTAAAAAATATAAAATCAAAATTTATTATAATATACAATTTAATTTAATTTAATTTAATCTTAGATAAAAATATAAATTAAATTAATTCATAAATTTAATTTTAATTTTAATTTTTCTATTCAATTATATGATTTAAAATGAAAAATTTGACATTCCTAACCAGAAATGTCACATGTCATGATTTGAAGCTATGAAAATCTTAGTCATGTCACATATTTAAATATGGCAAGTATGTCAAACATAAAAATAATATAATATTAAACATAATTAAAAATTTGACTATATTTTAAAACTTTATCTTTTTTTTATCTATCATTTATCTATTTTTAATTTATTCTCATTTTTATTATTATTTTCTCTTTTACCAAACATAATTAAATTTAACTATATTTAAAAAAATTATCTTATTTCTTCTCATTTATCACTTTTATATTTTCATCTCACCCCTATTTTTTATTATTTTTTCTCTTTTATTAAACATGTAACTATTTACTATTTCACTTTTTACCTCATTTATAATTACTTTTTTTATCTTATCAACATCATTTTTTCTCTAATTAAAGAGTTTAAATAGATGTTTTCAGTATATTGGAATTAAATGATTCAAAGCTAAAAGTATTAATTTATATTTTTTAACTTTTAACTTCCAAATCAATATTTTAAAGATATTTATTAATATTCTCAAGGGATAAAAACTTATGTAAGTGTAATGATAATAAATAATGCGGTAGTGTAATATTATAAATATAAAATGTCGGAATTCGCACTATTCCCTAGTTGCAACCAACGGTCTTGGTTTAAGAAATGAAGTTTGGGTTTGTGGTTGGTTGTAAGATAAGCTATGCCAACCGAAATGCTTGTCTCTGCAGTTCATACTCCCACTGCTCCTAAAACCCCCACTCTCTGCACTTTCAAATCCCACTCTCACAAACTCTTCTCTATTTCTCTCACTATCCCTCACACTCTCACACTCACCTCTTCCTGCTCCCTCCAAACCCTAAACGCCAACCCTAGCTCCCACGCCCTCCGCCACGTCACCCTCTCCGATGACGATTCCCTTCCCCCATCGGTGCCTTCCGCTGCCGCAGTGTCCTCCGCCATTCGTAAAGCCTCCACTTCCACCGTTGAGTTCACACAGCGAGTCGAGAAGGATCGCCGAAGTGGACTCGCGCTTCCCAGCCCCGACTTCCACAGACTCTGCCTCCAACAACTCCACCTCTTTCGCAGGATTGTTCCAGAATGCCTTCTCTCGGTTCCTCCTTTCATTTCCTTCCCTTTTACAATATTTTGCGTTGTTCAATTATGACTAACACTTTAATCTGCTTCTTCCAATTAGTACTTCTGATCATTTTGTCCCTGAAATTGCCACCACCGCCCAATTTGATACTTACGTGAGGAAAAACCAAATTTAGTCTTTCAATTTGTTACGGAGTAAACCCTCAAATTAGTCTTTGAAATTGTATTGGTCTGCGTGCACTTTCTAAAACATTCATTTTAATCATTTTTAGGACAAGATGACTCCATAAAATAGAGTGAAAAAAATTGAAATGAATGGTTATTTATAAAGTCAGAAACTAATAAAGAGTTCTTAAAATTTCTGGAACTAAAATTCTAATTTGTCCAACCTATATAATTTTGAGGACCGGCGTCTGAATTAAGTTTCAGTCATATTGGTTCTTGACATTAGTGCACATTAGTTATTTTGGTCCTTAACATTGGGAACCAAATTTATGTTAGGGACCAAATTAACTGGCTCATGTCAAATTTAGGAACTAAATTGGTGTTTTACTCATTTAAGTATTAAATTATTCAAACTCATCTATATCATTTTGAACTAGGATTGAATTGCCATTTCTTTGTAAGGACCAAAATATTATTTTGCTTAAATTTGAATCGGGTAATGTGGGTAAGGAGTTAAAGAGCCTTGCTGTTTGTGTTGTTCAGGTGTATGTTAGACCAGCAGGTAGTTATGTGATGGACCGGTTGGAGCTGCGGAGGGTTGCAATGTACCCTGGAGATGCAGAGTCAGAGGCAGAGGGCATTGTCATTCTTGTGGGTCATTTTAATGTTCCTGCAGGCTTGCGTGCTGTCGAGGCCTCATTTTCCAATTTGCAAGTATGTTGTTTATCTCGAGCTCATGGTGTGCTTTTGCTTCTGTTGCACTGTCTGCTTATTATTGTTGGGTAGTATGGATGTTAATATAAGTGTAAATGTTAAACGTAGGTTAATGTTGTCTCTGAATGTAACGCTGTGGTTCTTCCAATGGTGAAACACCCATTTGTTGTTGGTTTCTTGGTTGCCGAACTTCCACTGGTTGAGCTGGAACAGCATGAGAAACCTCAAAGTGATGGGCCAGATAACCGCATGTTTGTTGAGGATCCTTATTCTTTGGCTCCCTTCTTGGATTTAGATAAGAAGTCGTGGGAAATCCAGACCCTTCGGGTCAAGGATGAGCCAGTTGGTATGCGCAACTTCACTTCTGAGCAACGATTAAATGCTGTCAACATTTCACAGTCTCTAGCTATGGCATATGTTATGGATCAGGTTTATATGCTGCATCTTTTTTTTAAAAGAAAAAACCCTTGAGATTAACTCATTATTCTTGAAATATGAAATGCTAGTAAGTTTGACACTGCTTGTATTTTGTGGGGGTTGCTTTGAAACTTTCATTTCTTAACATTTGCTGTTTGAATGCATGCTTTGAAAGTTATGTCATTCAAGTAGAGCTGGAAAAAGGGCTATCTAACTGGATTCAGGCTAGCCCAGTTTGGGCCAGGTCAAAATATCCACCTTTTATTCAAGCTACAAAAATGAAATTAGAAACCCAAACCTGCATTTTATACTTAAATAGATTTGGCTGGCCCAAACTTGATCAAAGAAAATCTTGATGGGTTAGTCAGAAAAAGCCCAGATGGGTTAAAATTTAAAGCCTAAACCCAACATTTTAGCTAGCTTAATCGGGCCTGACCCAGTCAGACTAGCCCATTTTGCCGGCTCTACATTCAAGTTGAAAATTGTTTTATCTATCACTTAATTGAGTTAGATTGACTGTTGTTTTTACCACACAATGCATGTGCTTTTAATTTATTTCTCCAATAATTTGTTGTATGGTTTCATGACTCTGTTATAAGAATAGTTTTGACACTTGATATGGGCCTAAATTTCTAGCTTATTCCTAACTTATTCCTAACACTCCTTTTGCAGAAAGCAATGTTACTTCAGCAATCAACATGGCAAAATAATGTCAGGATGGGTAATCTGGTTGAGCAAGTATGAATATTAACTGTTAGTGCATTCCTTTAATCTCTCATTTTTATCCTGTTTTAATTTTTTTTCCAATTTAAACAGATCCGTGGCCCACTTTCAAGCATTCAAACCTTGAGTAAAATCCTGTCTACACAAACAAAGAGAAGTCAGGTTTGAAAGTTGTCTAAACTCTAAACTGTAATCAATGAAACATGAATTTGCATACACTCACATTTCTATATTTGAGGAGTCCAATAGTTGAGTTGGACCAGGTCCAAGCTGACTCAAGTTTGAGCCAATGGTCTGGGTCAGGTCATATGATCCAACCCTATGGATAAAACCTTGGTCTGGTAGGGGAACCTAATCTTTTTGTTTTTATTTTCTTGTGATGGGGTTGTACAATGTTTCCTATGATAGTTATTTTATTGTAACAATAAAAACTGTCATTATCATATCAGTTATTAGTCACTTGTCTAAAAACCTTACTGCATGTTCACATGTCAATTCATTACTGTTTAATTAAACCAGGTCAGGCCAAGAGTTGAACTGACACATGATCATGTCTTGTCTGTGACTGCATGTGCACTCATTTAAAGCATCATTCTGATTTCTGAAAAGCCTTTGTTTCAGCATGCGCTTTGTGTACTGAATGTGCTAACTTTAATTGGTTGGAGATTGATGACTATCTTATTCATGATGTCTTGAATCGAGTTCTATTGTAGTTTAGGAGATATTAGATAAAAAAAATTACCAAATGGAAATAGATCGATCATGACAGGTAGTGTGAACATGCTTCTAAACATAATGAAGTGTTCAATATCATAGGATGTTGAATCTCAACTATAGTTTTTCATCATACCTTATGGTTGTTGAAAATCAAGAATGTCTTATAATCAGTAACTTTGCAGATTTCATATGACATTGTTGAAGATATCTTGGTGCAAGGGGATCGTCTGAGGGATGTTCTTGAACAACTCCAAGATGCCGTATATTTGACAAAGGTAGTTCTTTATCTTGTACTCATGTATACATGCAAATCATATGTGGTGTACCCTGGAAGATCTTGAATCTTCAATACTTACTGTCTGATCTTCCTCTATGTAATTATCGCATGCAAAATACACTTAGGGCAAGTGCATCCTGTCACAAAAGCAATAAAGGATTCGAGTCCTAATATCATATCCATGGGATTAATTAATGATTACAAGATTCTTTAAAACATTTTGCTATCCAAACTATTGAAATGGGATGATTGCAAGAGAATTAAAAAGAGAAAGAGGAATTAAGAACTAAATTCACAAAGCAGGTGAGGAATTCAATTATAAAATTGCCCAGGGCCCTGGCTTCACTTGCATCCAATTATGGATTTTCCAATTTTTCTATAATCATATGTTCTATCAATTGTGAATCACCTCTTATAACCCATTAACAATCAATAGTTGTGAATTGCTAGCATTCCTTCCTTTATCATAATACCAAGTTTGGCATGCCAGGCACAAAACATGAAAAGTATAAAGAACCAAGTGACACACTAATTTATTAAGAGATTGGAACTCAAGAGTTGAGGTTTGGTCATGTAACAATCCTAAGTGGTTGTTTCATTCACCTTATTTTGGGAAAATAACAACTTATTTTTGCTAGCTTGCGAGAGCTTCTTGAAAAGGAGATGATTATTTCTTCAAAATCAATTCCAACCAAATATGCATTAAATCCGATTTATCCTATAAATCTGTTAATTAATTGTGGATTGTTGCCAATCAATTAGTTAAGTCAAGTCATATTAAGAGTGGCCAATTCCAAACATGTAACGAGCATAATAAATTAAACCCAACTGGAAAAGGTGAAACACAAAATTTATTAAAATTGAGTAAAACCTCTAAATCAGATAATAAGTTCCACCATAGTCTTAGTTATGAATTTAGTTACTCATGTTCAAAAGATATACAAAGCAAAGCAAGAATCCATTAAACAATCCATAAGGAACAAGAACAAAAATAGAAACCCAAAATCCCCTTTAGAGGGCAGTTGGTATGTAAATCTTCAAGAACCCTTAACAATAACAAAAGGGAGAGTCCAAAATGTATCAATGGAAGCACAAAAGATGCTGCCCTAGTCAAAGATGGACATCTAGTAACCCAAATGGGCCGGAATAATGAATTTTGAACAAATAACCTGATACAGCCTTGTTAACCAATGCAGAACATGCAATAAGGACATAAAAATTCATGCAACCCCCCCACCCCCCCTGGCTGAATACTAAATCCTCTGTTTGCTAGTTGAACCCATATCTTTAAAACTTCTGAAAAAAAGAAGCTTGTGGTATCCAACACAATGAGAAAGGGCTGTTATAGGGTGTGTTCTTTGTCCATAATTCGCGATGCAAAAATATTGTCACACATGCTGTATATGCCTTTTACCATCTACCTCCATTGTAATGTTTGAGTTTTGGTATTCTTGCATCCTCCTAGAAGATATTTTGTCATTTTAGATATATACTTTTAAAAAAAAAATTTGCTTGAATGACGTTTGTGCTGATTAGTTTCCTATTTAGGGAACACTCAGTGAACATTTTAGAAATAAACAAAAGGTGTAAGCACACCCTTGTAGAAACCAGTCCCTCTGATGTTCAATTTCTGTCCAATATGTAGGCTAATATAGTGCGCTACAATGAAGAAGCAATCAAGAAAATGAATGGTTCTACTCACATACTTGCTGAGTCAACAAGATCTCAATTGTTAGATAGCTCTCCAGGGGATGGCTCTGCAAATAAAATGAATAAATCTAGTGAAACACTTTCCCTAAGTGCTGCTGTCCAGGATATAGAGATGCCACTACCACCTTTGGCCCTTGCTCCATTACAACATGGAATCAGGTAGGTTTCATTGGTTGATTAATGCTTATACTTCTTTTGATAGCGTCATGATTCACCCCTATTTCCATCTTCTATATTTCTGCATGCTTCATTTCCTGTTAATTGTAGGATATCCCACTCAATCTAAATAAACTCCTAGCTTGGAACAATTTTGTTCCATCAATTATATCTTGTATAATTTCTTTCATTAGTTATCTTTTTTTGACTTTAGATGTTATTTCTTTTTCTTTCAGCAATCAAATTTTTTCTGCATTTATTTTGCTTATGCATTTTATTAATGTCAGGAAGACCATGCAATGTTTCTGAAGTATTGGCAGACTTGGTTGATTCTGTGAGACCTCTTGCCCAGAATCAAAAACGTGTAGTAGAATTAAGTGAACTCTCATCACCTTTGCTAGCTGCTGTAGAAGAACCTGCTTTGCGCCAGGCTTTCAGCAATCTTATTGAAGGTGCTTTACTTCGCACACATGTTGGAGGAAAGGTTGAAATTGTTTCTACTGCTGCACCAGCTGGTGGTACCCTTGTACTTATTGATGATGATGGACCTGATATGCACTACATGGTAACTTCAGTCCAATCCCACTCCAGCTGTGCTTACTCTCCTTTCTTTTGAACAAACTTGAAATTGTTTTATGCATGTAATTTGCAAATTAGAAGCATCTCCATGGGGAACATGGGGACATTTAATGCCTTGGGTAAACAATGTCTTGATGCCGTTTTCTGAGGGAATTAGTGCTTAGTTTAAGGATATTAATGTAAGAATAAATAGTGGCCTTTTCCCATTAATAGTTTGCATGATTCATAATAAGATCTCGGTGAAGTCCACCCAGATGTGGAACTCTCCGTAAAATTACCATAATATAGTATATTCAAATATTCCCTTTCCGGTACACACAGCACAAAGATTTGAATCAATGACATCCTTCAAACTACAGAAACCCTTCACCTCAAGTCCACTCCTTGTAGCTTCTATTCATACGATTCTTTGATTGAGTGCTTTGTCGCAATGGGAATTGAATTTTGTGAAAATAGAAATTAATTGTTGGTTATGAACTTGTCTGCAGACACAGATGCACTTACTCACACCATATGGACAAGAACTATTGTCTGATGATATGATTGAAGACAATATGACTTGGAACTTTGTTGCTGGGCTGACGGTTGCTCGTGAGATACTTGAGAGTTATGGCTGCGTTGTCCGCATTGTTTCACCTCGGATCAAAGATGCTCCGCTTGGAGCTGGGGGAACTCGTGTGGAACTCTGGCTTCCTTCAACAATTGTAAAATCTGATTCGAGCAGCCACGCCCATGAGGTATAGCATGTTTGAACTTTACATTGAAGATAATTAGATTCGTTCCCAAACAATCCTACATCGTAGCACTTGTGAAACTGACCAGAATAATAAGGTGGTGAAATCAAGTGGTGGTAAATATTACTAGTTCTTTCTTCATTGTTGCTAAAAATACGTATCCAGTTCTGTATGCAGCTCGTAAAGATTCCTTTGCTACACGCTGCACAGTACGATTTTGTTGGGTCATGTGGAGAGTTTAGTACATGACAGACTGTATGTGTATTACATCGTAGGAAAACGTGGGGTTTACGTATCTGAAGTTTCAGCCTTGTACCTTTCGAATTCCCTTCATCCTATATTAAAGAAAATACTGTCAGTTTTGGATATGACTGGAAATTATCCTCATGTATTGTTTATTGTATGAAGTGCGGTACAAATAAGTGTATTAGTTAAAAATAAATAATATAAACGAGATTTATTTGATTACAGTTTAAATGAAAGTATTATTTTGTTTAATTGTATATTTAGTTCCTTTAGTTTTAAGATTTGACAATTTTGGTCTTTCTAATTTATTTTTGATGATTTTAGTCCTCTTAATTTTTAAGATTTGGCAATTTGGATCCTCGAATAATTTTTCATCCAATAATTAATAAAATTAAATGAAAAACAAATTAAATTAACAATCTTTTAGTCTAAAAGAAAGTTAAATTAATAGTTGATTAGTGAAATTTGATAAAAAAAAAATTAAAAATTAATAAATTGTTAATTTTGATCCAAAATTTTTAATTAGTTGTTAATTTAACTCAATTTTAAGTTAAAAATGATTAATTTAATTAAATTTTTTAACTATTTGGTAAAAAATTAACTGAAGGATTACAATTGTAAAATTGTGAAGTTGGAGGGATTAAACTCATTAAAGATAAAGTAAGGGGACCAAAATTGTTAAATTTTAGGATTAAGAGAATTAAAATTGTAACTAAATCTATAATTTTTTAACTTGCTACTTTAAAAAATCAGCCAATGAAGGTTTTCTTATAAAGATTAAGAAAATAGTCAACTGTAAATACATTGGACTAAATTATTCTTTGATCCCATTAAACATTCCTTTCGTTCACTTAATATCAAGAGATAAGAAAAAAAAGATAATACCTTATTATTTTTAAAATGAAACTTTAATTAAATTTTTAGTTTCTCGTTCTATATTTAATTTTAGTTTTTATCTTTTTCAAGAATTTTGATCCCTTATTTTATAGTTGTTAATTTTAGTTCCTATCATTAAAATTCTTAATACTTTTAGTCCAGCAAAGTGTTTGTATAATTTATTTTCCAAATTTATATATTTATTGACATTTTAGCTTTTTAAGGATCTATTTAATTATTGAAACGATAAAAATGTGAGAAAATATGTTTTTTATTTTTATGTTTGGGTTTTTATGGTGATAAGAAAAAGATTTGATGTAGAGTTAATCAATACATTTTTTTACCATCTCACGTGAAATAGAGGAATTTTTTAAAATATATTTTCTTTGATCATTTTTATAAGATTTAATTAATTAATTAATTTAAAAGGATTAAAAAATTAATTTATTTAATAACATTAAATTTATTATCAATTTATATGATTTTTGAAAAATTATTCTTAAAATTAATATAAACTTCTTTACCTTTCTCTTTATTTAATATATTGGATCTTATAAAAGAGAACAAAATAAACTTTATTTTTACTTCTTATAAAAAAATCAAACAAAATATATTTTACAATAAAGATATAAAAGTTGGTTTTCCAAAAATAAAATAAAATTAACAGGTCGAGCGTCACGCCAGGTTGAAGTGTTTAGTGAGGGACAAAATGTGCCTAGCTATATTTTTATAAAAGCATACAATTTATTTTTAATAAAATGTTCAACTCGTTGTCAGCCCCGACTTTATGGCAACTCGTTGAGGATTTTTTGACAAGTGTCAATATTTAGCATAGAACTCGTTGTCCCCAACAAATTTTGAGGTAGCTCGTGGCAAGTAATGTCTGTGTTGGGGCCACCGAAAATGGCTCCTTGGTGTTACGAGCATCTTGATGATGTGTAAGACCTTATTGATTTTACATTTCAATAACATCCAGTGTCAAGGAAGAAACCTTATTAACAATATTAAATTTGTAAATAACTTAGATCCTACCAATATTTTTAAAACTCGTTGTTTTGTTTGTTTGTTTATGTCTTAATTTTGTGTGCTATGAAACTGATTGCAACGTCCGAAGGAATCTTCATATGCTCGTATTAAATTCATTGATGTTTATCATTATTGTTCTTATTAATGATTGCGCACCATATTGATATTTACTTTTTTATTTTTTGCAAGGAGATTGTAAAATTTAATTTTATTATTATCATTATAAGAATATAAGAATATAATAATTTCATTGTTTAAATAATTATATTATTTATTTAATGAATGGTTAATAACAAGACTTATTCATTCCATCAAGTTTATATTCTTGAAATTTAAATAATTTTTATACTTATTCTTTTTCTCGTATAGTAATACTTTTTCCTTATTTTATGACACATGTTTTATGATTTTCTACATCTAATAACTAGTCGTCAAATTAAAGAAAATTTTTAGTTTTATTAATTATTTTAGTCAATACTCATTTATTTATTCAACTATCATTTAACATTATTATAATATTAATTAATTTATTTTTAAAATTTTAATTTTAATTTTTTACAGTTTCAATAATCTTCCAAAAGTTTATAATATTTCAGTTTAAAATTTTATTTTTAAATTATATATTATGATGGATTAGAAATTAATGTAGATTAATTTATTTTTGACATAATTTGTAAAATAAATTTTAAATTTGAAACATAACACTTATTTATATAAATTATTATGTAAATAAAAATTTTACAAGAATATATAAAAATTTTAAAAATTAATAATATAAATAAATAAATAACACATATTAAATATCAAATAATCAAAATATACCAGTACCCAACTAAATACAAAGACATCAGAACAATCTTACTATAATAATTAATAGAATTATCATTAAAAAAAAATAAAGATGTTGATCTCAGATACATTCACTTTTAAATTTATTTAATTTAGGAAAAAATTAAAACCTCATAATCGTTTGATTGAAAATTTAATGACAAATATCGTTATGAAATACATACACGGTTAATAATAAATTATATAAATATAAATTGTTATTAATAACAATTATTTAATTTTTGAAAATATTTTCTTAATTTTAAAAGGAAAATATCAATTTACTTAAATGAGAAGTCAGTTTTGATTTTCTGAATAAAAAGAAAAGAGAATATGAATTTAGAAGAGAAGAGTGTAAAATGGTAAAAGAGATGTAATAGAAATAGAAATTAGTTGAAAAGTAACGTAAAATTATTCGGCCTATATTCCCGTACTGACAAATTATCTGATCAGATCTTACTCTTTTATCAACGGATTCACTCAGGGGAATTATAATAAATAAAATTACTGCAACACTCTAATTCCATTTAAATTCAAATTTTTGTGTCTGTGTTTGTTATACACTAATTTCTTTCCCAGGAGGTTGCTCCTAAACCAAAACATCAAAACCAGAGCAAATCCGAATGTTTGGTAGTGTTACAAACCCAAACCTAAGCGAGAAGATTCCATAAGACAATTGTTTTATATTCGTTGTTTTTCTCTCTTTGGAGCACTCCATCACTACCACCATTACCATAAACCTCAGATTTCAGTTACCAGCAACCACCACAAGTATTGTTTTTCTTGTTAACACCCATTCTTTTTGCCAGATCTTGCCTCCTCCTACTTCCAGTTCCAGGTACACTTCTTCCTCTTTCTCTCCTCTTCAATACTCTTTTACGCTTTCAGAAATCGTATATATGTATATATATACACACACATTCTTATCCCATTTGCTTTTATTTTATCTTCATATGGTTCTCCGTAATTCACGAAAGTGCCACATGGTTAATTGTTGTGGAGCGTGTTGGGGATATACCTTGGTTGCGTACGTTACTTGCGGAGTTTATTAGGGAAAGTACACGTGCTTTTCTTATGGTTTATTTTTTATTTTCAACAATAGGGTTGTGCAAGTGCAAAAACTTTTATAATAGAAGTGTTCGAGTAGACTAACTGTGTTGAAATTCTGAGGTTAGATGAAGAAAGGAAAAATTAAGCTGGATAATTGACGTGACTGATGTGTTTTGATTGTGATAAAATGCATTCACATGACCGCATGTATGCCAAATTATGATTCGTTTGAATCTATTTTCAGTATTTTTCCCATTTAAGGGACATAATAACTCCTCACTTTTCTTCTTAAACTCTTTTCTTTACTTTAGAGGAGTAAAATCCATACACTAGAAATGTAGGGCAGGTACTGGTGTAGTGCAACCAGTATGTGGCTTCTAAAACACTAATAGTTTTGATATTCTAACACTTCCCTTCTACTTGAAACTTACTTAGATCTTAACATGTTACAAATGAACACCCTTAATAAAATCCTAAAAATATAATGTTTTCTCCATTATGAATAGTGCGGAAGTGATGCTGAAAAGAGAACACAGCAAATGATGTTTGGGGTGGTTCACTGCCCGAAGACCTGCTCAGGATGTTGCATGGCCAAGGACAAAGAGACACCGCTGGAAAGAGGTGCAGTAGAAATTTCTAGACTAACAATCATATACTTCAAGGTCCAAACTTCCCTAATTAATCAAAAAGAACATTTGGAAGCTTCTAACTTAAGAATTCTGAGAACCAAAATCCTTGAATACATACATGGCTTGAAAACAGCTTGTGGTTGGAAGAAACACAACCTTGTGGTAAACTTGCAATTAGAGCCAAACAGAACCAAACAAGGGGAAGCATAGCCAACATGAGCAAAATAAAACCACAACCAATGTAGGATTAGGAACCAAACCAAACAGCCATAACAGCGCTATACACTAAGCTGGAACAGGGAAACCACACATGTGGGCTGGAGTGTTGCATAACCAAACTGATGTAAACTGGGCAACTAATTTTAGAATTTTATGTAGAATTTTTTATTTGGGACTATTTGTTATTTAGGGATTTTACTCTATTTGGATTATGTTGTTCTGGTCATCTGGTGTAGAATTGGGTTAGAGTCTTTGGGCTAGGTCTACAAATGATCCACGAGTGTGAACATTTGGCAGTTTTTTTTCCTTCATATAGCATTTGAAACTCTAGTCATAGACAGGAGTACTCTGCCCTGGAGGAGTACTCTTGGTTTTTTTCTTGATCAATGCACAATGCAGTGCTACTAGAGGGCTGGTGTGAAGGACAGGTCACAGTCTATAGCAGCCACCACCAATATGGACCTTGGTGGGTTTTGGTGGTTTGTCCCTTGATTTTTTTGTCAACAGAACTTAAAATCTGCTTGCTAAATATACATTTTTGAAGTGATAGAATCTATGAGGAGTTATTCTTTCCTGAGTGGGGTGACCAAGCTGGAAATGTAATGGCATCTTGGGCTTGGACATAAAGCCAATTATTTGGAATTGCTCCTTGAATAATACTGTTAGCACAATGTTTTGGAGAAATCACAAATAATTGAAACTGAACTAATAAGGTTAGAGATTAATCTAAACAGTGACAACAGGAAGATACACTACAGGATATTGTCTCTTTTCATGAAGTAACAAAGCGGAGACTAGGAGTCATGATTCAATGAGATAGGCACTATGTTAAAGAAGAATGCAGTGTCATTGTAGACATTTTTTACCAAAACAAAGTATTAGTTAGTACAACTTGTGGCTGCCTAATAGTAAGGTACCAATAATACTTCTAATTTCTAATATTCTGTTTTAATGGGGATTTTTTTGGGGTGGGGTGGGGGGTATTGTGTCTGAGCTCTGCAGTCTAATATTTTTATCTCACCATGGTGTATATTCCTCCTTTTATCTTTTGAGCCATTTTTTTATTCTGTTCATTATCATGTTTAGTTATTCTTTGTACTTTCAACAGGGCTTGTTTTCTTGTTACAACAAGTATCTTTGCTTCTTACATGGAGGATACATTCCACTTGCTAACTAGTGAAGAATAGCTCCTGTGTATAGTTTTATGAACATACAATCAGAAAAGCTTGGATATAATGGGGATCAGCACTCGCAGGTCTAATCTATGACAACATTTATTTATGCCATTTCTTTCTTTAAGAAATTTTCCATGTGCTAGTTGACATTGAAAACTTTGTTTGATTGACATTCTTGTTGGCTGCAGTTCTACCAATAGAAAACCAAGTGAAAGTATGAGACTTATTGTGACAACATTTATTGGAATAGTTTTTGGCTTCTTCATCGGAGTATCATTTCCGGCGTTAACAACAAAGGTGCAACTTTGAGTATCTTCTTTTTGGGTGTGCCTTGTACTTAAGTGAATTTAAATTGATGATCTGATGTTTTTGGACTTAGTAATGGAACTCTAACAGTGCTTAACAATTTGCAGCTGAATCTCCCATCCAGCCTGCTTCCTGCAATTGATGTTTCATACATTCAAGAGAGATACGTAGGTGGCAATGCACCATCTCTTGTGAAGAATAATAACAGCAGGTCATCACAGCATCAGTTATTAAATGATACATTAAAGGTACACATCTTGTTGTCAGACTTGTGAAGGACATTAAAGTTACTTGGTTTGAGTAAGTTAATATCTGTATACCTTCAATTAAGATGTCCCACATTGATTAAAAATATGATCAAATATCTGGTTTTCTAATAAGATTTATAGTCTATCCAATATTAATGTTGGGTCACTCATAGATGTCCAATCCTGCAAATTTTGTGTAAAATTTGAAAAATCCTCTTGTCTTGAGCTAGCTGTTGGGAGTGAATTAGACTCGGTTTTCTAACTCCTTCCATTGAGAAGGAAATAGATTTATTTGAATTATTTAGTTGGAACAGGTTCCATAACCTCTCATCAAAGATTCATGTGCCTTATTTGTTGAATGAAGGATGGTATAGAAGGCAGGGTGGATAAGTTGCCAAGAGGAATGAAGTAAAATTTGTTGATTAGAGTTGGTTTGCAATTTTAAATCTTTGAGGTTTTGAGAACCATGCTTTAAAGGGTTGTAATGGATAGGCTCTCCAGATTTGGAAAATTGAGATTTCTCTGAGAATAAAAGGTGCTGGGATGATTTGTTTGTTATTAGTCTGCTGCTGTCCTTTTATTTTTTATTTTAAAGAAAATACAGCTGTAGTAACAAACAAAAGTAAAACTGGCTAGTTTTTGTTAATTCCTAAATTATTTATTTCAAGCTACATATGCTTGTAAAAACTCTGTTTTTCTCTCTCACACACTAACTATTTCACCATCAACAAACTTGAGAAGTTGAAATGTAGAAAGTAAAATCCTTTATGACCAGAAACAGGATACTTTTATCAATTATAAAATGATTATTCAAATGTAAGAAAGAGAGTAAATTACTTGTGTGGTTAAGCTACAAAAGTGGAAAAATAAAATAAAATAAAACACATAGCAACAAGGAGAATCAGAGGGACCCTTGCTTCTTTTGTTGATGGCTTTTGTGTATGATTCTGTATTATCTAATATTGGGTAAAATGGTTTGTAATAGTCCGAATAATGATTGCTGTATATTTTCATGATTCTCTACAGATATGGGTTCCATCAAATCCAAGAGGTGCAGAAAGACTGCCTCCTGCGATTATTGAAGCTGAGTCAGACTTTTATTTGCGTAGATTATGGGGTCAGCCCAGTGAGGTGTGTACCTGATAAATTAGTAGCCAAACTGATAAACTGCTGGAATTTGAAGTAAAAGGATAGGAATGAACTGCTAGCTTTCTTGGAAAAAGAATCTTGCTCCAAGAGAAATTAGTAGCCAAAGGAGAATCTCCAGGGAATATATGTTTGCTGAATTTTTCCTCCCTTACAAACTCTACGCAGTCTGATTTATAGACTAGTATGACCCATTTGTAAAAAATAACTGCAACAAAACATCATGACTTCATAATCCCTATTAAATAGAAACAAATGACACAATAAAAAACTTAAATATATTCTGCAGTTATAAACCAAAATCAAGGAGAAGTAGAACTTTCTTATTTCTTTTATTCTTTTTTTTTATTTGGGTGTAGGTGGGATTTGAAACATAGAAAACATGTTATTTTGCATGCATAGAAGAATACATCTAAATACAAATTAAGCTCAAGTAACTGTTGTCGATAAAACTTGTTATAGAAGACTTACATTTTTTTACCAGATTCATTGCTTGTGTCCATGAACGAGACCTGATATAACACCCAAATCCTAAAAAATTGAGACAATTTGGAAAGACCCATGACAGAAAACCTAGGAGTTGTTGGTTTGCAAAAATTGTTTGCTATTTTCATTCCCTACTTTTACTTTTATTTACAAAAATGACATCTTGTCTTCATTTTGTTTTCTGTTTTTTATGTTTTGTATAAGAAATAGTAGAAACAAAAAAGTTATTTTCTCTGTTCTCATACAAAATTTTGAAAACGAAAACCAACATTTTTTGTAAATAAAAGTGAAAACAAAAAATTAAATCAGAAAACAATGTCCCAAACCAAACAGCTTCTCTTGTTTCCTGCCACATGAGCTTTTTTCTTCTATTTTGATTTTCTGCTTCTGTTATTCGGTTAGTCTTTTAATTTTTGGTGTGGAGAGGCCTCTGATGTTTGTATTGTGGTATATTATCTATATACAGAGCATTTAATTAAGTTGCTGCTTGCAGGATTTAACCTCAAAGCCAAAGTACCTTGTGACCTTCACTGTTGGTTATGATCAGAAACATAATATTAATGCAAATGTGAAAAAGGTCATCTGTTAGTTTCTTTTTCTCTCTGGTGCATAAGCTTGTGTATGGGTCTTTAAACTAACTCTGTTAATTGGAACAGTTTTCAGAGAACTTTACAATACTTCTATTTCATTATGATGGCCGAACAACTGAATGGGACGAGTTTGAGTGGTCAAAACGGGCTATTCATGTGAGTGTTCGCAAACAGACCAAATGGTAAGAATCCTTTGCTTGATGATAAGTATTGGAAGAAAATTTTTTGCTTCATCTTTTACTATTATTATTGTTTGCTTAACTATAACCAAAAGTTTTCTGCTAATTCAATTATGTTATGATATTAAGCATTTGATTATTTTCACCCCTAGGTGGTATGCCAAGCGGTTTCTGCATCCTGACATTGTGGCACCATATGACTATATTTTTATATGGGATGAAGACCTGGGTGTTGAACATTTTAATGCAGAGGAGTGAGTATTTGAGATTATATGATACACACTGTACAGAGTTTAATTTTGATATTATCAGTGTGAAGTTCTAGATTATCATCCAATTATGTGTTAATTCATCATTTGAAGATTTTGACTTTTAAATTAGTTTCTGTTATGATCTAACTTCTCAATGATGTGGTATGGTAACATCTGATTAGATGATAAACGTTAAAAACTTTTATAATTGATAGTGGATCAAAATCACATACATGTCTTTTTATATACCTAAGTATTTATGTTTAATTTTACTCATGAAGTTTGACATCCTCTAATTTCAATGGCAGATACTTAAAATTGGTCAGGAAGCATGGACTGGAGATTTCCCAGCCTGGTTTGGAACCTAATAAAGGGTTGACGTGGCAAATGACAAAGAGAAGAGGTGATCGGGAAGTTCATAAGTAAGAGATGAGAATCCCATGCCAGTTTTCTCCTAGTACTTGTTATGTATACTAACAGTTTATTTTTGTCATTTCTATTAGAGAAACAGAGGAGAAACCAGGATGGTGCAGTGACCCCCATCTGCCTCCTTGTGCAGCGTAAGTATCAGTTGAAGCATAATTGCTCTGTAACTTCTGTTATGTACCCATACCAACCAGGATCTAATTGTGTTATGCATGCAGGTTTGTTGAGATTATGGCTCCTGTGTTTTCACGTGATGCATGGCGTTGTGTGTGGCATATGATTCAGGTTCTATGGCTACATTTTATTTTATTTTTTTAAATACCTATTGGCTAGTTGGTTAATATTTGTTTAAGCATTTGGAGTCTTACAATTGATTATAACGTTCTTGGCATTTCAGAATGACTTGGTCCATGGGTGGGGTCTTGATTTCGCTCTTAGAAAATGTGTTCACGTGAGTCTGTTATCTCATTACTTCAATTCATCTAATTTCAACTTTTTATTTTTTTTAATTGCAATTGCAATGTTATAGATTATTAAACTGATATTTCTCACTCTTATATAGCCTGCGCATGAGAAGATTGGAGTTGTTGATTCTCAATGGATTGTTCATCAAAGTGTTCCCTCACTAGGAAATCAGGTAATTTGTTTTCCCTGGTTAGTCTTGTTGGACTTAATAGTTTTACTCATGTTGATGTTGTACATACTTATTTTGCTGTGCTTTGGTAGGGAGAATCACAGACTGGGAAAGCGCCATGGCAGGGGGTATGTTATCTCATACAGTTCTATCTATGATTGTTGAATTACGTTCCTCTCCCATCCATATAACGTTTTGCTTGGGAACTATTATTTTAACATTATAACTCTTAATTTAATTAATAAAGCTGTTATTTTTTTCATGTAAATATTTTGATTATAAATATACATATATGTTGGTGAACCATGAGTTTGTCCCAGGTGAGGGAGAGGTGTAGAAAGGAGTGGACAATGTTCCAGAGTCGGATGGCGAATGCAGAAGACGCATATTACAAGGCGGTGGGAATTGATATGTTTAATTCGACTACTTAGGGGTCACATCCATAGAGCTTTGATTTTCTTGATATATAGATATATTTTTTATACTCTCTCCACATGTAATTTTTTATTTTTATTTTAATGTTTGTGACACTAGTTATTTGCATTCACAACTTGGAGTCCTAGCTAAGGACCAAACAGTTGAATGTGTAATTCCAGTGCTGAAAGCTAGAATATTAGATGAAGGTAAATAAAACTGACGGCGTAACTAGTGTATTCAATTACAATGTTCTTTTAGGAACGTTTGATTGTAGTAAATAGGAAGCCAAATGCCAGGTATTCATTCACATTTTTTTTTATAATTATCATACATTTTAAGAATATTTCATTTCAATACATCCGATTTTTCTTTCTATAATATTGCATATCACATCTTGTATCTTCCTACTTTTTTTTTTTTATAACAAACAATTAAGAAATTTCACATATCACCTAAGCACATGACACTTAGGCATTGATATAAAACTGGTGTTGTTTTACTAGATGCATAGGTTAAAGTTTTAAGATTTTAAAAAATATTTTGCATTAGAGCACATGATACTAATATATATATATATATATAATTTGAGCATATAAAAAAATTATTTGAATAGGTAATTCAATTAATTTAAACTACCCTTATAGAAGATATTTGTGGTGCCAAGAAAACTAATGTACCTAAGATATAAAAATTGATATAAACTATAACTAGTATAAAGGAAAAATGAAAAAAATAACTATCTTTCTCTATGTTATGTTTGGATGCAAAGAAAGAAAATATGGACAACAATATATTTTATTATTTGTTTAAAAAAAGAAAAAAAATTAATTTTTTAGAGATGAAATTCGTAAATAACTTCTTTCTTACATTTTCTCTTCTATTCAAAATTCAAGTTTTTTTTATTCTATTCCTTCACTTTCTTTCCTCTCATCCACAGAAGTGCTTAGAAAAACATTCTAAAATGTAGGATGAAGCTATACAAATTTCTAGACTACCATGAGTAACAGCCCGATATTAAAAGAAGTAGGGCCTTCTTGGGAAAACCCACCAAATTACCAAAAAACCAGTAAACAAAAAAGGAAATAATTTTGACAAAAAAAAGAAGAAATAATAAATAGAGCCAAGATCCAAGATCCACACACACTATTCCTAACTAACATTTTTCATATTTTGATTCCGATAAAAATATTTAGCCCCATACTTTTTTATATCATTTTTTTCCTTTTTACCACCCCTTTCCTGTTTTATTTTTATTATTCTTATTTTATTTTTTCTTCTTCAACATATATTTTATAAATTAGTATAGATTATATTTAATTTATTTTAAATTTTACTTATTATATATGTATATTTTGTACATTAATTTACAAAATATATAAATATAATTTTATAAATTAATTTACAAAATATATAAATATATTTCATAAATTAATTTATAAAATCTATACTATTATTCCATAAAATATATATTCTGTAAAAGAGATAGAATCATTCTTATTTTTTCGCACGCAAGGAAAGAAAAAAATAATTCCAAAGATATAAAAAAGTAACTGCTAAAATATTTTATTCTGCACGTAAACGGAAAGATTAATGAATGAATTGTAAGAATAAAAACTTAGGCCCAATATGAATTTAGAACGCCACACATATTAAGAATAAAACTAAAACTAAGAATTTAGAATACCACATATATTAAGGATGAGATAAACTGCACACATATCCTGATCATATCATCTTTAAAGAAATTTCTTAGTGAGTTAGGTACTTCTCCAAATTCAAAGTCAAACTGTCAAATTTATACAAAATGGGTCTCCCCTCCTCTCTCTCTTGGCACATACATTAAGGATGAGATAAAGTGCATACATATCATAATCATATTTTGGTTAATCAATTTTCTTAGTGATTGTGAGTTGGGTATTTGTCCAAATTCCAAGTCAAACTCTAAAATTTATATAATATCAGTCTCTCTCTTAACAGTTATTTGTACATATAAAGGGAGGAGAAATGCAAATAATATCTAACATAATCTTTTTGACACATTTTTTTTATTTAGGCGAAGTTCACATTAAACTCATTAATTAAGGACCAGGATTCACTAAACATATACTTGTTTATTTAAGAGAAATTAGGTAGATTTTATTCAATAATAAAGATTGTATTAAAAAAAATTGCATAATAAGAAATATTACTAGCATTTGTCAAGAAAAGGAGAGGATCCACCAAGGTGTCAGGGTATTTCTTGTATTAGAAAAAAAGTGCACATTTGAGAGCTACTAAGCTGGCAATATCACGTGGTTGCGTACCTCATTTTGTCAAAGAAACCGCACAAGTAACTTTCGGACGGTATTTGGGGGGAAAAGCACATGCGTTTCTTAGTTATGGTTAGTTTCCACAAGGGCTGCATTCTTTATTTGGTTCCTTGTATTGTGCTATTTCTTGAATTGCACTTATAACGTGTGCTTTCTATAGGTGTTCAGGGCTACCATAATTGTCATTTTATATGTTGGGCAAAAACTTCAAGAGAATCTCACAATGATATGTTATTTTTCCGCTTGGGCTCTGCAAGTAGAACACCTTCATAGTAGAGGAAAAACTAAGCTGGTTGGTGAATTCCACTGGATAAATATTCTGGGTGTTACATTCCAAAGTATGATATTTTTCTCTCATACCATGTGTTTGTGTGTATTTTTCCTTTCGTTTTTCTGAATCGTTATCTGTGGCCATCTATTATACTTTATAGCATTTAGTTGACTTCTTTGCATTTTAAACAGGCCTTGTATTCATTTAATAAGCATCTTGGTTCCTAAATGAAAGTAACAATCAGAAAAGGTTGGATATAATGAGGAAAGTTAATCGCAGGTATAATCTTTGGAGATATCTTACTTTGTTATGCTGTTTGTTCTTAAGAAATTTTGCATATGCTTTAGTTAAAGTCAGTAACTCCCCTGAATTGACATTTGCATTTTGTTGCCTGCAGTTTTGCAATTAGAAAACCGAATGAAATTATGAGGCTTATTCTGTTCTTTTTTGTTGGAGGATTTGTCGGCTTAATTATAGGATTATCACTCCCAACACTGTCAATAACAAAGGTGCTGAAATTGAATATCTTCTTCCTGGTGTACCTTGTTCTATGGGGATATTTATTCATGATTTGATAGATATTATTTAAACTTAATAATGGAACTCTAACGGTGCTTAAAAATTTGCAGTTGAATCTCCCAGACAGTCTGCTTCATCTCTCTTGCATACAGGTCAAATATACCGATAGCAAAGAGGATACCTCATCCCAAGATCAATCTCTAAACAACCCATCGAAGGTATGCATCTTATCTTGTCATCCATTTGATTGTACAGTGATTCAATAAAGTTAAGAAAAAAAATCAGATTTTATTGAGTTAATTTAAGATGAGTTGGATCAAAGTCATAACTCATGAAAGATTCATGCATCTTATTTATTGAATAATGCACGGTACAGAAGGCAGTATGGTTCTAAAAATATTCTTGCAAAATGGAGTTGCAAGTTAAGGTTTTTGACTTTTGAGCATCTTGCTTTAAAGGGTTGTAGCAGATAAGGTTTCTATAGAAAGTTGAGGGCAAATTTAGAATGTATGATTAAATATACCAACTTGAGATTCAGAAAGCCTCTCTCCTATTCATCCTCTTCTTATTTATTAACCGATTATAAAGATAATTGTTAAAGGATGTCAACTATGATTTCATATTATGAAATGTTTGAAAAATGACTTGTTAAAGTGTGCCTGATAATTAGGCAATTGCTACTGTTTTTCATGATTGTCTGCAGATTTGGGTTCCAACAAATCCAAGAGGTGCAGAAAGATTACCTCATGGGATAGTTAATGCAGAGTCAGACTTATATTTGCGCAGATTGTGGGGCATTCCCAGTGAGGTGAGTATACTATAACAGTGTTAATGTAGCTACACCCTTCAAATGTAACAAAAAAATGCAGCTAAAGACAGATTAATTTCCTGTTAAACATTATGCTATAGTTAATAAAATTGTAAAAGTTGCCTTACTCTTGCCTCTGTTTAACAAGATTGTTTGCTTGTTTCTACGGAGGAAACTTGATATAACATCCCTACACACAAGATTGAAATAATCTGAGGAGGAAAAGTGACAGAAAACTTAGGGACAGTATGGTTTGCAAAAATATTTTTTGTTTTCACTTTTATTTACAAAAATATTCCCTTATTTTTATTTTCTTGTTTATGGTACAAAATTTTAAAAATAAAAAATAAAATAAAAGCAAGGTAATATTTTTGTAAATAAAAATAATAAAAAAAAAACTTTTGGAAACCAAACGTCCCCTTAGCTTGCCACATGTGCTTTATTTTCTGTTTTATGCTGTTCTTTTTTCTCTTGGACTAGGGGTGCCTCTGATATTTTTTCTTGTGGTAAGTTCTCCATGTGCAGTGAATTTGATTAACTTTCCATTTGCAGGATTTAACTTTTAAGCCAAAGTACCTGGTGACCTTTACTGTTGGGTATGAGCAGAAAAAGAATATTGATGCAGCTGTGAAAAAGGTTCTTATTCTCTCTCTCCCTCTCCCTCTGCATAGGCTTGTGCATGTCTTTAAGCTAGATATCCCACTTGAACAGTTTTCAGAGAACTTCACAATCCTTCTATTCCATTATGATGGCCGAACAACCGAATGGGATGAGTTTGAGTGGTCAAAACGGGCTATTCATGTCAGTGTTCACAAACAAACCAAATGGTAAAAATTCTCTTCTTAAATTTTCATTCTGACATTTTCTGTTATCACTTTACCAAATTAAAAGTGGTCTCTTATTTATGCCTCTCTTAGGTGGTATGCCAAGAGGTTTCTACATCCTGACATTGTGGCACCATATGACTATATTTTCATGTGGGATGAAGACTTGGGGGTTGAGCATTTTAATGCAGAAGAGTGAGTATTAGACTATTACATATTATCTGTATTTGTTAAAGGAAATCTCATATGCCCCTCTAATTCCAATTTCAGATACCTAAAATTGGTGAGGAAGCATGACTTGGAGATTTCACAACCAGCCTTGGAACCCACTAAAGCTACTAAAGGGGTGTGTTGGAATATGACAATGAGAAGAAACGATAGTGAAGTTCACAAGTAAGAGTGATGTAAATCTACACCAATTTTCTTGTGCTGTCTTTTAATGTGATGTCATTGTTGACTGTTTGTTTGATTTCTATTAGAGAAGCACAAGAGAAACCGGGAAAGTGTAAGTACCCTCTTCTGCCTCCTTGTGCAGCGTAAGTAACTGTTCAAATATAATTGCTTTTTTTTTTTTACCTGCTTCCACCATGTTGTATTAATTGTGTCAACATGCAGGTTTGTTGAGATTATGGCTCCAGTGTTTTCCCGACATGCATGGCGTTGTGTGTGGCATATGATTCAGGTTCAATGGCTACATTTTATTTTCTCCCTCTTCCAAATAACATATATTAGTTATTGAAAGCAATTCTTGCATGAGCACTTCATTCATACCCAATTAAAATATCAGGACAGCATTGAAATAATTTTAGATTGTTATTTTAAATTTGTCCTGAGATTTTGATTGGTTATGTCTAATAACCAATTGTTCATGCTAGAATTTCTTACTTGTTATGACTTCCAATAAATTTATAACTGTAACACACTGGTCATTGCAGAATGAATTTGTCCATGGGTGGGGTCTTGATTTTGCTTTTAGAAAATGTGTTGAGGTGAGCCTATTACCTTATTATTTCAATTCATTTAAGTGCACTTCTGGTTCAACTAATTTTTAAAAAAATCAGCTTATTTTATTATTTTTTATAAAAAAATTAAAAATTAAGTGATTACTTACTCAAAAAGAAAAAGTACACCCAAATTTCTTGACTATTTATTTATTTTTGTATGACTTGAAAGCAATACACACCAAACAAAATGAAAAATGTTGTGTTAAGCAATATTAAGCTAAAATACTTCCTATGATATAGCCTGCCCATAAGAAGATTGGAGTTGTTGATGCTCAGTGGATTGTTCATCAAGGTATTCCCTCGCTGGGGAATCAGGTAATTTTTTTTCATAATTATTCTTTTTATATTTAATGTTAATCATTTCACTCAAATGCAGCTGTCTAATACTTAATTGTTTCCTGTGTGCTTGCTTATTAGGGAGAAGCACAAACTGGGAAAACTCCATGGCGAGCGGTATGTTATGCACGTTTCACAACACATGTTTCTTTCAATAGAACTGTTACCAAAATTGATCAAGAAGCTGTGTTGCAATGTGTTTTAATTTTTTTTTTTTCATTTTATATGGACTTTGAATCTGAAATATGTATATACTTTGTTTGATGTTTCCATATGGTTTTGGTGACAGGTGAAGGAAAGGTGTGGCATGGAGTGGAGGATGTTCCAAGGTAGATTGACCAACGCAGAAAAGGGGTATTACAAGTCCAAGGGAATTGATTTTTCTAACTTGATCGTTCATAATTAGGGGACAACACCAAATTCTTACAAATGATTATTTTAATTGATGATTGCTTTAAGTTTGTAAGAGTTGGTTTTGATATAATTTTTTGTATGTAGAATAAAAATAATAAAATTTAAATTTAGAATTTTATGTAAATTATTTTGACCATTATCATTACTGTAACAATAAAAAAAACCTTTATCATTACACCAGTTTTAATAAATTTAGTTTTGATATACTATTGAATAAAACGAATTAAAATTGCCATATAAGTTAAATTAGCGTATGTATGTCTATTGGGGTAAATATATACTCATCATAGTTTCTTTGTAAACTATGAATTAAACATTTATTTGAATTATAAACTTCTGATAAATTAGAAACTAATTTAAACTGGTGAAATAAACAAACATTTGATGTAGAAATCCGTTGGCGAGAGAAAGTAGTAAGTGGAGAAAAACCATACCTCGTAACTCTTTGCATTTGATTATAATGAATAAAAAAACCTGCTATCAAGACAAGCTAAAACAGAGGAAAGCAACAAAATCTTATATCAATTTTTCTATTTTTTTTTTCGTGTGGCTACATTTAAATTATCAACACATGATCTTTAAGTCCGGCGAAAGTTCTAGATTAAATTTCCCATGGTTTCTCTGGACTGTGGCAATTGATTTATTCAATTTTTTTTTTTATCATTTCTATCATTATCAATAGATTCAAGTACTTAAACTTTTAAGTTTGGCCACAAGTCAACCAGATTCCTTGAATCATAAATTGTCTTTCCTTCAATGATACTCCATCTTTGAACATATCAAGGAGACGGGTTTTTAATAATAGCATGACGCATGAAGTTCACAATGTAGTTAACACTTTGTTTTCCTTTAATTTTAAGTAAGATAGAATACAATATGGTCCACAAATTGCAACGGTTGGATAAATTGCCTGAAAGAAGGTCAAAACATACAGTTGTAAGAGTTGTTATGGTACCACTTTCCAATGTCTAATTCAAAACAGTGAACAAGAGAATTGACACACCAACCGCTCATGGATTTGCGTTTTAAAAAGAACTTTTATGAAAATTTTTAAAATTTATAAAAAAAATTTGGCTTTCATTGTATAAAATTGATTTTGATATTTTCATGAAAAAATTTATTAGAACAAGTTATTTTTAATTCATTTCAGAACTTTTAGTCTTAGGTTTATAAATTTATTGAATAAATGTTTAATTATATTATTATCTAAATGAGTCTTAAATTTAAATATATATTGTACTTAGTCTTAAACATAACCCAAATTAATGGCATAGTAACATATTGCACAATGAGAACTCTACAAGAAAAATTACATATCATAAGGAATACATGAATATTGGAGACGATGGTTTCCTTGAAATATAATTTTGCCAACTCTAACCTGAAGATTGGCCAATCATGATAGCAATGAGGCAATAATTTATATTTGAGACAGAAATTGGAGAAGCACTTTTGCTTGAATATTTGGAAGATGAATAAGTGTTAGCGGGGTTTATTCAAGTGGTAGAATTAGGGTGAGTTGATTCAAAGGTCTTGAATTTAATTTCGGTTGATGGCCCTTCATTGGTATTTTGCTGACCAGCCACACTACAACTTCGTTCAACATGTTTATAAGAAATATGAAGGAGAAGAAGCAGAGGTAAGAAGAACGGATAGAATATATGAATGACATTAAATTATAAGACTAAAAAATGTTTGGATTTTATGTGAATCCACTTCAAGGTTAAAGCTAATGCTACTGTGAATAGTTTTTACATTGGTTTTTTAACAAAATAAAAGGTTTTTGATTTCTTCTAACGCAGTAACAATATTATTAAACAGTAAATTTATATAGTTTGATCAACTTTGCACTGGACATAATTAACTGCTTTCGGTGTGATCAGGTTCTAGTTTTATAATGAATAATAGTGTTTTGACTAAAAATTGGTTCAAAAATATTTCAAATTTATTCAATGCAATCTGAGTTTGGATTTTTATTCATGCATAAAAAATTATGGATTTTTAAGTTAAATTTATAATGATAATCTAACAAAAAAAAAATTTAAAAAAAAAGAAGAAATCTAAAAATGAATGATAGTTGAAATTAAAAGAATTGTAAAAAAGATAAAAACATATTTAAGGTATTTTTTTAGTTGAGTTGGATTTTTTATAAATACTAAAATTTTAACTTATTTAAAAATATTGTTTTGAATGAGTAAATATATATTTTTATCATTTTTTATAAACTATTACAAGATAATATCTATTTATAGATATTTATTTATAATAATAAATAATATGATATATATATATATATATGTGTGTGTTTATCAAAAATAAAAATTACTGATAACTATTATAAATTATCCTTATTTTTTAGTAAAAAATTTATAATATTTAAATTTTTTTAAAGATTCTTTTATTATTTTTCAACTTTAATTTTTATGTTTCCTTTACATTTTTATTTGAGTTAAATTCAAAAATTTTAATCCTTTAAAATTAGTAGTATATTAATTTGAATTGACATCAATTGATCTCCAATCTATTAAATCAAGTCAAAGTATTTCTTTTTATATTAATATTTTTTAAATATATTTTTAAATGAAATTATTAAAATTGGTCTAATAATAAGAAGTTGAAGGTTAAAATAGTTTAACAGAAGAATTTAAAATCTAATTTTCATCGCTTTCTATATTATATTTAAAAAATTATATTTGTTGAATTTGTTTTATTTTTTAAATCTGTTCGATTGTTTAATAAAAAATATAAATATAGATAAATAATATTATTTGTATATAAAAAAATTATTACTAATTATTTAAGAACATCTTTCGCAATTAAATCTCAACCTTTATAAATATCTTATAACTTTCGGTGGTAAAAAAATTTCGAACTACGCAATAAACAATTTTTTATTTTTATTTTTGTTATATATAGTTGAAAGATATCAAATATGTCAAATTCAGTGTCTACATTCAGTGTAGTTAACAAGAACATATATTATTTATATAACACTCTTTTATTATTATTTTTTCTTCCTTGCAATTGTACCAACCATCTCATCTCAAATATTTTTCCCTTTTCTTCTTATATTTCTTTTTCTTAAAAAAAATTATGCAAATACAATTTCCCTTTAGTATATTTGCTGAGCTTGAAATCTCAAACAAATCTTAACAAGTTAGAGCAACCAACAATACTCAGAATTCATTTAGAACACAAAAGATATATAACACATCATTGAAGGTTATTTTGCATTCCGCATGGTATAATGTAATTGGGGGTAAATAAATCTATAGCTGAAAGGAGGATTGAAACAAGTACAACACGCTATACGAAAGTGAGGCCTTGATGCATTTATTAGGTGAAACAAATAAAGAGAAAAAAAAAAACATGTCCGAGGACTACTCAAGGAGTAGATTATTGTACATGATATGAGATGTGGGTATTATATAGGGAGGGGTCAATTTGATACCATCTTAAGAAAAGAGTTAAAAAATTGAGGGATGAGTAATTCACAAAATATTTTATAAAAATCTCATCCCAAAACCTTCTAACCATTTTAAGGGTATACCAATCCAAATTAACCATATATAGTAAAAGTGCAGATGAAGGCCCAATGTATATATAATAATATACACACAGAAAGGCTCATTCCCATTCAGCCCTTGTAGACATGAGTCTAGCTAATTCCATCCTCCTGTGTTCATGCTGAATAAACGCCTCGGCCTCTTGATCCACACTCTTAAAAGCTTTGTGATTATCAAACCTTGTACTTTGGAGAAATTGGTCACGACCCTCCTCCACGTTGGTTTCTACTTCGGCTCTGGGGTCTTCATAGATGGTTCTGAATGCCACACGACCCTTATGATGCCTATGATGTGGTACCTCTATTGGGGGTTGTTCGTACACTTGGTACTCCTCGGAGGGGCACCGCCACCCATAATAGTTCCCATTGTAGTTTTGGTATGCCATTAATTTCTTACTTCCTTGTTGAGGTTGTGCTACTTGTTCATCTTAATTTCAGCTTCTATTTATAGTTTTAATTTGTTACACACGTGGTCAATTAATTAGTAGCGGATGTTGTTATTCGATGATGATAAGGCAGAATCTAATACTTGTTTATGGTAGAAGAAAATTCAGAGAAGGAAGAGATATTTTTGCACTAAGATGGAGCATCCAATTCAGTAAATCTGATTGTTCAAAGATTCCAACGCCACCACCCCTTTAATTTGTTCCAAGATTAAGATAGCACCATGTGGATGAAATTCGGTTCGCTTCACTTTTCACAAACTGCCAAATTTGTTCATGTACCAAAGGTTCCAAAAGATATTGGCTAAGTCACCTTGGAGTTTACACATTCCTCATGGATTCAATTTTTTTTTGGTTAAAATTTATATTAAAATATTTTAAAAATTATTACAATAGTTTTATATTAATATTTTTTTATTTTTTAATCAATATTTTAGGATATTGGTTAGTGTTTTTTAAAAAATGTATTTTTTTTATTCCATCAAATTACCTTTAAAAAATTAGAATTTTTATTCCAATTAAGAATGGAAGTGAATAAGACCTACCTACGACTCGGTTAGTTTAAAACTTAACTTGCTTTTAATAAATAGATAGACTCAGACTTGTTAAAAAGTCTGTTTAGTTACTTAAATTTATAAAAAAAATATACTTAACCTATTTAAAGGTCTATTTATATTTATATTTATTTTAATATAATATATTTATATAATATTTATTTTATATTTTATTTACATAATATTAATATATATATATATTAAACTTATTTAATGATTTTTTTATCTTATAAACTTTAAGCTACAAATATTTTTAATCAATTATTTATATAAATTTTGAATTTATTTATTGATTTTTTTGGAATGTACCTTAGACCCTAAACTTATACTTTTAAACAAAGCTGTAAGTTTTGTAAACTTTAAATCATGTCACACTTTTATAGAAAAAAAAAGTTTTTAATATCTAGTTTAAATCAGGTCAGACTTTTATAGAAAAAAATCTTTAATATCTAGTTTCAAAATTTTTTAAACAGGCTAAATTTAAACACCTAAAATCTAACTTACCTCATTCTACTTCCATTCCTAGTTCCAATATCATAATTAATACTTCAAACATTAATATGAAACTGCATTATTTATTAAATCCTTGCAAAATTTACTTTTATTTTTTAGTAGGAGATTTTAATTGATATTTAAGCTATACAACAATAATAGTCTTATTTAACATTTTATTTTTCTCTTGTTATATATATTTATCTTCTTTTTTTTAAAAAAAAAAAGAATAAAAGAAAAAATAAAAATAAAAAGTATATCCATATCTAAATATTTTAGTTTTTTTAATCTTTCAAAAAATAGTGTTATAAAAAAATATTACAGTAAAAAAAAATTGAATATAGGGAATCGCATTGAATGAAGAAAAAAAAAATATACTTAAAGATGATACTCATGCGAAATATGAACCAAGAATCCGTCTTCATTTTTTATTTTTATTTTTTAATTTATCCTCCGTTTTGATTTTTTATCTTATGATATATATATATATATATATATATATATATATTCTTTTCGTTTGGCAAGGTTAAAATTTTGTAAATTTTTTCTTGAATGTTAACTTTTTATTTTTATTTTAAATTCATATATTTTAAAAAATACTAATATATAATTATTTTAATATATTTTTTGGAGTATCTTGATGAGATGAGAAATCTGATTTCTATCCCCATCCCCAAATCTACTTTGAAAATATTAACCCTATTCTCACCGTAGAAGAAAAATATTCCAACTTCAAAATCTCAATGGAGAGTAGTCCCTGTTAGAATTTCCAAGTTGAGAAAATAATTGTCATCCCCAAATATACTACATCTCAATCTTTTAATTTTTATTTCATCTTAAGGAAAAAGTGTATAAATAAACATTACCGTTTAAAAAATGGAATATGGGAGTACAGTTTATGATTTAACCATTTAATTAGTTAAATTGTTATTCCAATAATTAAATTTATCATATAATTATAAGTTTAATTTTAATATAATATTAATGTAATATATTATATTCTTAACTAATTAAAATATATTATAAATATATTAAAATATTATTATAAAAACTTAATTAAAATACATTAATAATATATATTTTTTAACTAAATTTTTTAATCATTCTCATACCATCTATCTTCCTAAATTCACGCATCTATTCTCATTACCTGCTTTTTATTTAATTAAAATATACTTTTTTTATTTTCTCTAATAATTTTTTATGAACTAATTAATAAAATATAATAATAATTATTATTATAAAATATAAATTATTCATTAAAATACATGTTTTCACTATTAAATTAAAAAATTATTTCTAAATTTTTTATTTTAATTAAGTACATTTAAAAATTTAATTTTATATGTATGTATGATACATATATATATTAAAAAATAAATTGAAAACTTTAATATAGATATATATTGAAAAATAAATTTAAAACTTTATATTAAAGTTTTAAATTTATTTTTTACTATATATGTATCATACATACACATCAACTTAAGGTTTTAAATATATTTAATTAAAATAAAAAAATTTAGAAATAATTTTTTTATAGAAATTGCATTGTCTTTCTGCATATTACATTCTGTTGTAGGAAAACAAATTTAACGCGCCATGCATTATAATTATATATATATATTAATAATAAATATATTATTATAATTATATATATATAAGTATTATTATTATAATTATTAAATATATTATTAAAAAATAAATCACAATTGAAAGTGTGAAAGCAAGAATTAAAATCCATCATTATAGGTGAATAAGCAAGCTTATGGATGAAAGAAGGTTAGAGAAATTGGAATCAGTGCTCCTCCAACCTCTAATTATTAGAATCCATTATTATTGTTATTTTTTTGGGAGGAGAGAATCAAAATTAAAAGTAAAAAGTTAGAGCTTAATTATTGAATAAGTAAATTTAAGGAAAAAAAAAAAAGAAAAGGATAACACAAAGGGACTAATATATGAAAAGTGTAATTACGATAGATGATAAAAATTAATGTAAGTTAAAATTTAACGTAACATATAAACATGCCACTATCTGAGATATAAATTAAGTTGTATGATAAATTATAATTTAAGAGATTAATAATAAAATTTTAATAACTCATAAATTAATTTGTAATTTGTTAAAATGAAGGACTAAAATACTTAATTTACTTAATTATAAACACACTTATAAAGCACATTATATCCTAATATTAACAAAGTTTGTCTTTGTGCAATGATATGATAGTATGATGGTTTTAAAAATTAAATAAAATTAGCTAATTGGACTGATTGAACTAAAAATTGGATGTCCCTCCAAATCATTTGAAATAAAAAATTATTTTAATAAAAAATTGAAAACTAACAAATAAAAATATTATTAAAAAAATCAATTTATATATAAAATAATATTATTTTATTATTATTTTTTAAAAAATTATTTTATTTAATCTTGCATAACTTAAATTTTAAAATTAAAAAATGATATATAGATTTTAATATTTAGTTATATAATATCATAATATTAATATATTTTATTATTATATCTTTTACATATTAAATATTAAAAATATTTTAAAATAATATTTAATTAATATCCATTCACTTAACGTTTTAAAACGTCATAAATTTAATAAAATTCACTCAACGTGTATTATTATATACATTAAATTTAAAATAAGAACATCTCATAAATAATACAAACTATTAGAATTGATTTAATAAAAAGAGATCATAGATAAAATAATTTATATAAAATTTTAAATTTAAATTTTATTATTTTTTTATAATTATACCAAAAAAATTTACAATGATTCTTATTCTTACAAAATCCAATACAAAGGACTTTATATATGGATTTGGGATATAAATAGGTCCATAGGACATGTTACAAGAAATGATTATCTATCGATTAATTAAAAAAAAATTATTTTTAAAGTTAGATAAATTTTATTTTTTTATCTCTATTTACTAACATTTGTCTTATATGAAAAAATGAAATTAAATTTTACGAGAACATAAATAATATTTCTTCCTTTTTTAAGTGAAAAAAAATTGAGAAAAGAGATTTTTTGTTTATTTTTTATTTTTAATTTTAAAATTTTTAAATATTTTTTAAAATAATATTATATTAATAAAACAACATAGTAAAAAGTCAAATTTTTTAAAGTTAAATTTTACTTTTAAAAATTTATATTTTTATTTATAAAAAAAAATTATCTTATTTTTACTTTATTTTCTAACCTCTCAATTTTTTTATCTTATTTTTCAATTAAAAAAATTATTATATATAAATATAATAACATATACGTGTTTACATTTAAATATAAATTATTAAATCTGTTTTTTATATTTTTTAAAAAATTATCAACCACTAAAAAAATGTAGATAAATAAATAAAATTGCTTATATGTATAAATATTAAAATTGTTTTTAATCTATCCAATCAAATTAGGAGATCAATGTTTCGGTGTTCTAAAGAAATGCTTCCCTCACAACATGTGCAAATGCCTTAAGGCAAATTGGTTAAAATTTGTTTGATAGAAGACTCGAGAAGATAGGATGTAAACATTTTCTGAACTAGCCTAATAGAACACCTCGGTAATAAAGGGTCCCCACACTTATACACAATGTCTATACTAGTCAAATAATTCGTCGAGAGCAATATCAATTTTGATAAAATTAAAAAGAACAAAATTTTCATTCTATTGTTCGGAATTCGGATACTTCTATAATGAAATGGGAAAAGAAAAATTCATTTCATACTCCCAAATTCAAAGAAAAGAAATAAAGAACTATCGAAGGAAAAGATATTCCAAATAGTTAAAATGGAGGCATCATAAAGCATTCACCAAGTAAAATCACATATTGGAACTGTATCTAATTGAGAGCGACCAAGCTATAATGCGAAAAAAGGAGTCAGCATTGTTATAAATATAGATGAAGCAATCAGATTAGACATATTTAGCATAAACAAAGAATAATAAGAAAGTGGGGAATTTTCAACTATTCAATCTCGTATATCCAGGGATCAGCCACATTAAACACAAGTTCATGAGGGCAAGCCTCTTCTCAAACAGCACTTTCAATCACTCATCAATACACAAGCTACTCCCCTTGAATGAATTCCAACTCTAAATTACATACAGAATTCCCCCTAGATCAAAGAATTTATCTGAATCAATGAATTCTGAAAGAATATCTCGCTGGACAATGATATAACCATATGAGTAGCACACAATCATCTCAACCTCATTTAAAACCTCCGAGAGGAGTCACTTGAGCTGTACAAGCTACAAGCTTAGCAATAAGCCGGTATCATAAATGACTTTCCAACATCATCTCTCTCTCATGCAATTTCCAGGCAAGAGAAATTTATACTTCTTGGCATTTTCCAAAAGGAAAGCAGGAAGATGGACTGCAGAATAAGAATGAGGGATTGGTCCCATTTTACCAATGATTTCCTTGAAAGTGTACTCCTCAGGAAGCATATCAAACAAATCAGCCCCTTTGCAGATTACTTCCTGAATTCTTTCAGGATTTAAATAATGAGAAAACTTGACTCTGTCATAATGGCTGTAGGCTTTCATCTTAAAAATAAAATCGCTGATTCGGCGGAAGCAAAAGCTACAATGCCAGCCAGCATCAGCCAATATGTCATCGGTTTGACGATAATGTGCATACCTTGTCTTACCAGTCTGATACCTGTGAACTGAAGCCCTCCAGCTCTTATAATCCAATCGAAACTCAAACGAATAGAGATAATTCTTCAGTTGTAGATGAAGGATTGGAGGTATTTCATCACACCACCTCAAGAGGTTAATAGTGTGAGCACTTGGTATCTCATCTACATCAGACATGATCAACAAGTCATCATCTGCAATCCCAGCTATCTTGAGGAGCTGGTCCAATGCCACACGCTGATAGGCTTCCTCCACAAAAGGGTTTTCTCCTTTCTTAGATCTCCCACCAATGGTCCCATAAGTTAACCGTGGCTCCACAAATCTGAATTGGTCCCTAATGCTATTGAAAACCAGAGGCTTAGGCAATCCAGTAAATGTAGAATTTGACTCAAGAAGAATAAATTCATTAATGTAGGGGTACAATTCTCTCCACCTCAAGGTAAGTATTTCCAACTCATTACTAAACAATACAGCATCATAAACACGTCTAGGGTACTCTCTGACTCCCCAGCCATGAAGTCTGCAGAGATTCTCCATGGTCACATTATTGTTATAGTAGTGAGGGATGACATTGAAAGACTTTAGTGGTTTGTCCCATAATGGCCGCAGAAAGTAGGAGATTTTCTGGCCGTGTAAATAGATTCCATAGATGCACATTGGGGCAACAGCAAACAGGAATATGTAGGTTTTCACATCCAAACCGCGTAGAGTGCAACGAATTCTTGACATGGCTTACACTTGACTTGATTCCTGCATGATTAGGGAGCAAACACCTAATTAAACAGGGAAAATCCACCTTCTTCAAGAATGGAAAATCATGAAAACAAGTATACAATGCAGCTTCATTAAATCATACACACATAAAAACACATAATCAAGATGCAATGCTCCTACCCTTTGATGAAAATCTTCAAGTATCATTTAGCTTGAATTGGTAATTGTAATTAATAAAAAAGGCAAAGGTGTATCTTGAGGAGATAAGAAGAAACATGTCTTTAAAAAAACCCAAAATGCAAGCTGTTCATGTGTGAAACCTTCCAAATCCAATTGTGACTCCAGCTGAAACCCCTTCCCCTCCAGAATGAATCTCCCAAAATCAGGAACAAGAAGGAAACAAGATAAAAAAGGGGTCTTCGTGTGTGTTTAGTTGCAAACCACAAAAAAATAGTTCAGCAAGTTTGCTAGAATTAGAAAATCCAGACGCTAAAACCTAAAACACAATCTTACCCAAATTTAGAGCACAAATATCTGCACACAAAAAATAATAAAACAGGATAAACACCACTCAAAAAACGGAGCAAATCTAGGACCAAATTTACATGACAATCCACCATTCAACTTGATTTATCTTTTCCAGGATCACAAACCGGTGAATTAAAGGGACAAATCGAAGCCACGGCAGAAAGATTAACTTACATCCAAAGCACATAAATTAAATATTTGTTGATGATATATTAAATCATAAAAGTGATTTTGCTACTCAATTTTTGATCGGAAATTCGATCACCACTTGTAACATAGAATGTGATAAATTTGTAATAAATTTTAATTATTTTAGAGATCAACTAAACTTGTCGCTGCGACCGATCATAAATAAATTGTTAAACCAGTTTACAACTAAAATTTTTGAATTGGTCATCAAATTATTAAGCGGTCAATTTTCCTAATTTTGTAATTAATTATATCCGTTTCTAATGTATAATTTTGTTGTTGTGTTTCCTTCAAAAAATTTAACCTTATTCTCCCTCAAAAGAAAAAATATTCCAACTTTAAAATCTCAAATGGAGTAGTCCGTAAAAATCTTCAAGTTGAGGAAATAATTGTCATCCCGGAATACACTTGCGTCTCAATCTTTTAGTTTTTTTTTTTAAAAAAGAAAAAGTGTATAAATAACATTACTGAAAAAATGGAATATGAAGTAAGTTGAGCGGGTAAAGTTCGGGTCGAAAAAAATTGAATTTTAAAGATAGGAATGGGAAAGGGTATGAGAATGCTGAATCTATCCTTATATATAAAATTATTTAAATATTTTTATAATTATAAAAATAATAAAATATATAAATTTTAAAAAATTATAATAATTTAATAAATTATAAAAAAAATATAGATAAAGAAATGTGATATGTAACATGCTCCGTTATTATATCTAATATAAAGGATGGTAATTTATGATTTAATTATTTAATTTATTAAACTGTTATTTCAAAAATTAAATTTATCATATAATTAAACAAGTTTAATTTTAATATAATATATTTATATCATTACTTAATAAAAATATATTATAAATACAACTTTTTAAAAATTTATTATAATTTTTTTAATTAAAATATATTTGCTCTAACAAAAAATTTTAATCATTCTCGTACCATCTGTTTATCTAAATTTACACATCTATTCTCCTATTACCTGCCATTTATTTAATTAAAATATAATTTTGTATTTTTTAACAACTTTTATAAAATAATTAATAAAATAAAAATTATTCATTAAAAATATAAGTTTTTACTATTATATTAAAAATAATTCAATTTTTTATTTTAATTAAATAAATTTTAAATTTTAATTTTATATATATATATATATATATCAAAATTCGTTAATATCATATCTCAAACTTAACATTTACACTAATTTGATAAATTTTTTAAGACATTAATTCAACCATTAAATTATATAATAATATTTATATATATATATATGTATTAAATTTTAAATAATTTAAATATCTATAAAAATATTATTTAAATATTAATATTTATATATATCTAAATAATATATTAGATATTAAAATAAAATTATATGATAAATTATATATTAATTTTTATTTTATATAAATTTTATAAACATACTTTTATTTAATCAATTTTTGATTTTATAAAAAATTATTAAATTTAAAGATTTTATTTTTATGCAAGGATAAAAATAATAAATCTTAACCATATAATCATATAATAGATGAAAATTTAATTTTTTATAGATTATATAATTTATATATTTTAATCTTCACAATTCATGATAAATTTTAATAGTTAAAATTTCTTATACTCATTTTTAGATAAAATAAAAATTCCCAATTGATATATATATATATATATATATATATATATATATATGATATCATATGTTAAATATAATAAAATAATATTTCAAGTAATTTTTTTATCAAAAATTAATGTTATTAATTCAATCATAAATTTAAAATTTTCATTTAATATATTTTTTATAAATATTTATGTATACATGTGTATATATAAATATTCATTTTCATACTAATATTTTAAAAAATTACATATCTCATATTTCTGAGGGTAATTCCTTCGAGACCCCTTCCTATATTAGTTGGGTATCTATGTCTTCATATTTGTCTTCATTGTTCACAGTTTAATTACAATTTTTTGTCTCTTCTAACATTTTTTAAACAAATAAAATATAAATATCGTTATAAAATAAAGAGCATCCATTAAAAGTATAGGTTTAAATGTTGATCATTAACTTTTTCAAAATATATTGAATTCTAAAGTTTTTCTTTAGTTAAAAAAATTAAAAACTTTG
This sequence comes from Canavalia gladiata, assembly GCA_037954105.1. NCBI lineage: Eukaryota > Viridiplantae > Streptophyta > Magnoliopsida > Fabales > Fabaceae > Canavalia > Canavalia gladiata. The sequence continues at coordinate 8,742,914 of CM075658.1, read as the reverse complement.
GTTTTAAATTATTATTATTATTATTATAGTAAGAGTCTTTATCCTACTTATTATGAATGTTTTCTGCAAGTATCTAATGGGTATTGAACCCACTATGATCCCTATACTGGTGTTTATATATACTGTGGACAAATAGGATGGTATTATAGAGTACATACACATACTTTTATATACAAAAAAATTTGTAAGTATTTATCTAAATCTAAACCTGTCAGGCGGATATTTACTCTAATCATTGTAAGTATTTATAACAAATACCTAATAAACGTATGACTCATTATTTTTCCTATTGAAGAAGGTAGAAGAAATGGGAAAAGACGGAAAAAAATACAAAATTTAGGTGTAATATTATAAGTATTATTTTTAATCAAAATTAAAATTTTACTTGGATAATTATTATAATAAATATTGGTAATATAGGTTAATATCAATTATTAAGATAAAATTTTAATTTTAATTATAAAAAGAAAAATACGTATAATATTATATCTAAGCTTTATCCTTATCAAGATCCTAAAACTAACACCATTTTAATGCAAACTTAATTCTAGTCAATAGTTTTAAAAAAACTGGAGAGACCAAATTTGTTCATTATTTTCTTGTGTCATTTTTTCCGCTGTAAAGGATCCGATCCTCGTTTGAAACACTGCACAACACTTAAACAAACGTGTGGATAGAACCAAAAAACAAGTATAAAGGTCGAAAATAAATCAATTTTACATACGTAATTATATCAATTAATAAATTATAGGATTGCATATTTTTTATTGAATAAAATTAATTAATATTAAATAAAAACATATTTTTTATCAAATTTAATGTTTTTATAAAGTATATTAAGTTTACCAACACAACATAAAAATTAATCAATATTTTATTGTACATTTTTATTTTATCATATAATATTTTATTTAAAATACAAGTAAATATATATTATTATATTATATATTTACAAATGTATAAATTATGTAAAATATAATAAACATAATTATTATGATAATATTAATTATTAAAATAAAAAAAAAATCAAAGTGTTATTAAAGATATAATTTTTTGATATATTTGATATTAATTAATCCTATTCCCTTCTCATTGAAAAAATAAAATTTGTATATATGTTTTTGAGGGGAAAAAAAATAGGAGGCCAGTTTTTACCTTCGTCCCACCTTAGATCTATTCTTCCTTGATAGCATTTCCACTAATTGAATACGAATTTCATTTAATAATTAAATTATTCTTTATTGCTTATGCTTAAATTAATAATTTTCCTATCAATTATTAATATTACAATTAACATATTAATTAGTTATAGATAATGTTTTAATTAAATAAATATAAATAATATTGAATAAATGAAAAGTAAGGGAACACATGATTTCAAATTATGCTACATATTAATAGTAACTTACATTTGATTACATCCCGCTATAAGTTATTAATTTTTTTTTATCTTTTATTTTAATAAATTCTAAGCCATCCAATCTAAAATGTATTAGGATGTAAACAATTCTTAGATATACATCCCCATGAACGGAAGTCCAAGGATCTCACTCATTGTCTTGACTTCTTGAGTTTTCTGATTCTCTCCCCAGGATTAGTTTCTCTGTAGTGCAAAACACAGTTTATGTCACCTTTCACTCATTAGATGTCATTTATTGAACTAATAATTAACGCTTAATTAACCAATAATTTTGCTACAAAATTATTAAACATACGAAATCAAATAATTAATAGTAATATTGATTTAATAAATTTAATATTTAATAAGCAAAAGTGTGTGTAGACTGGTACTATCACATCATTACACGAAGGTAAACTTGATTTATCACTGGGGTGTAGGTGTGCTTTGCAAGTGGGTTTGTAATCTATGCAAATTAAGATGGGACATAAAAAACTTGTTTAGATATCTAACGACGAGTGGAATGCAACAAAATGAAATAATACAAAATAAAATTGAAATGGTAGAAGACGCAAAAATAGATATAAAAAAAACCAGAAAAGGATGCAGATAAAGCATGTTTGAAAATAATGGGAGTTCACTGGATGTATATTATTATATGCATAAAAGTTAAAGCAAGAACATCTCACAAACAATCATATTCACTCTGATCATCATCCTAACAAATTCCAATATAAAAGGACCTTATATATGGGCTCATAAAACGAATAGGGCCCACAAGGTGAGCTGCAAGAGATAATTAGGCTCCATCAATGTTTCGTTGTTCCGTAGAAACCTTTCCCTTACAACATGTGCGAATATGCCTTAGGGCAAATTGATTAAAATTAGTCTGATAGTTGACTTCATGACAAAATAAAAAATAAAAAAAAAAGTCTAATAGAAGACTTCGGAAGATAGGATATACACATGCAATTACTACAAATTATCTGAACTAGCCTAATAGAAGACCTCGGTAATAAAGGGTCCCCCACTTACACACAATGTCTAAACTGGTCAACTAATTCGTCAAGAGTAATATCAATTTTGACAAAACTAAAAGGAACAAAATTATCGTTCTTTTGTTCGGATATTTTGGATATTTGTATGATGAAATGGGTAAAGAAAAATCATTTCAAACTCCCATTTTGAAGGAAAAGAAATAGAAAAAAGCAATGGATGATAAGGGATTCCAAATAGTTAAAAACAAGGCATCATAAAACATTCACCAAGTAAAATCACAGATTGGAACAGTATCTAATTGACAGCAACCAAGCAAGCTATAATGCGAAAAACTGAGTCAGCAATGTTATAAATATAGATCAAGCAATCAGATTAGACATATTTAGCATAAACAAAGAATAAGAAATAAATCAGTCTGCAAAACAAAACTTCCCGGACAGGTAAAAGTGGGGAACTTTAAACTATTCTATCTCGTATATCTGGGGATCAGCCACATTAACACCAAATAAACACAGAAGTTCATGAGGTCAAGCCTGTTCTCAAACAGCACTTTCAATCACTCATCAATACACAAGCTACTCTCCCCTTGAATGAAGTCCAACTCTAAATTACATACAGAATTCCCCCTAGATCAAAGAATTTATCTGAACTCAATGAATTCTCAAAGAATATCTCGCTGGACAATGATATAACCATATGAGTGGCACACAATCATCTCAACCTCAGTTAAAACCTCCGAGAGGAGTCACTTGAGCTGTACAAGCTACAAGCTTAGCAATAAGCCGGTATCATAAATGACTTTCCAACATCATCTCTCTCTCATGCAATTTCCAGGCAAGAGAAATTTATACTTCTTGGCATTTTCCAAAAGGAAAGCAGGAAGATGGACTGCAGAATAAGAATGAGGGATTGGTCCCATTTTACCAATGATTTCCTTGAAAGTGTACTCCTCAGGAAGCATATCAAACAAATCAGCCCCTTTGCAGATTACTTCCTGAATTCTTTCAGGATTTAAATAATGAGAAAACTTGACTCTGTCATAATGGCTGTAGGCTTTCATCTTAAAAATAAAATCGCTGATTCGGCGGAAGCAAAAGCTACAATGCCAGCCAGCATCAGCCAATATGTCATCGGTTTGACGATAATGTGCATACCTTGTCTTACCAGTCTGATACCTGTGAATTGAAGCCCTCCAGCTCTTATCATCCAGACGAAACTCAAACGAATAGAGATAATTCTTCAGTTGTAGATGAAGGACTGGAGGTATTTCATCACACCACCTCAAGAGGTTAATAGTGTGAGCACTTGGTATCTCATCCACATCAGACATGATCAACAAGTCATCATCTGTAATCCCAGCTATCTTGAGGAGCTGGTCCAATGCCACACGCTGATAGGCTTCCTCCACAAATGGGTTTTCTCCTTTCTTAAATCTCCCACCAATGGTCCCATAAGTTAACCGAGGCTCCACAAATTTGAATTGGTCCCTAATGCTATTGAAAACCAGAGGCTTAGGCAAACCGGTAAATGTGGAATTTGACTCAAGTAGAACAAATTCAGTTATGTAGGGGTACAATTCTCTCCACCGCAAGGTAAGTATTTCCAACTCATTACTAAACAATACAGCATCATAAACACGTCTAGGGTACTCCCGGACTCCCCAGCCGTGAAGTCTGCAGAGATTCTCCATGGTGACATTTTCGTTATAGTAGTGAGGGATGACATTGAAAGGCTTGGGTGGTTTCTCCCATAATGGCCGCAGAAAGTAGGAGATCTTCTGGCCGTGTATATAGATTCCAAAGATGCACATTGGGGCAACAGCAAACAGGAATATGTAGGTTTTCACATCCAAACCGCGTAGAATGCATCGAATTCTTGACATGCCCGACACTTGACTTGATTCCTGCATGATTAAGGAACAAACACCTGATTAAACAGGGAAAATCCACCTTGAAGAATGCAAAATCATGAAAATAAATATACAATGCAGCTTCATTAAATCATACAAACATAAAAAACCCATAACCAAGATGCCAATGCTCCTACCCGTTGATGAAAATCTAAGTATCATTTAGCTTGAGTTGTTGGTAATTGAAATAAAAAAGACAAAGGTGTATCTTGAGGAGATAAGAAATATGTCTTCGAAAAAAACCAAAATGCAAGCTGTTCATGTGAGAAACCTTGCATCTGTTCAAATCCAATTATGGCTCCAACCGAAACCCCTTCCCCTCCAAAATGAATCTCCCAAAAATAGGAACAAGAAGGAAACAAGATAAAAGGGTGTCTTCGTGTGTGTTTACTTACAAACCACAAAAAATAGCTCAGCAAATTTGCTAAAAGTAGAAAAACCCAAATTTAGATCACAAATATCTGCAAAATAAATAAATAAAAACAACAATAATACAGGATAAACACCACAAAAAGAAGGAGCAAATCTAGGACGAAATTTACATGACAATCTACCATCCAATTTGATTTATCTTTTTCCAGAATCACCAAAGCGGTGAATTAAAGGGACAAATCGAAGTCACGGCAGAAAGATTAAGTTACATGGAAAGCACATAAATCAAAAAGTAACATTTTTAATAACATAAATAAATTAATTAAAACATTTGTTGATGATATACCTGACCACAAACATTGCTGCACAGATCATCGCTCTTCTTAGAACAGTAACTGCCTCCGGTCTCTCCCATCATCCACCACATTTTGGCGTTCACTCTTTTTAGGTCTTCACTCCAAAGTAATAATCAATCGACGAATCAACCAAAACCAGATCGCGACCGCACCACTCAAAAAACGAATCGTCGTTCGGCGTCCACGGATCGCCGTTTAGCCGAAGGGCGCTCGAAATCTTAGTGGAGAAGCAAAGAAACGTGTGTTCCTTCCAAACGTGTTAAAAGGCTTAATAAAGGACGGAACAAACAACGAAGTAAAGGTGTACTATAGGTAGAGCCTCTCTGTATCTTCGGGAATGGGTGGCAATTGTCGTCTCCACACAGCTAGCTATGGAATGGAACTGAAAAATAGTTCCGTTATACAAGATGGATGATGATTCCGTTTTTTTTTTTTTTCTCTATGCTATTCTTAATTTCTTATATTCTCGATGCCGCTTTTGATTATTAATAATATTCCACTCCCGGAATATATATATATATATATATATATATATATATATATATATATTTATAACCCAGAGTCTAGACCGCTACTTTTATCATGGGAACCACACATCAGGGGCACTATTGTCATTTCGAATTTTACCGAGTCCCTCTTCATGACGCGTTGTATGTATCGTGTATGTATGCGGATTGACTGGCTCGCGACAACTGGTTCAAGGTGCTAATAATACTATTGCTGTTTGGTGTAATTAATTAATAGGTAAACGAGAGGGTATTTATTCGTCAGAATTTTCCAATGCCGCACTACACGTGGCACCCAGCCCATATGCCCCCGGTTTTGCTTTGTGAAATTCAATATTCTTATTGTTATATTCTTCATCATCATCAAAACACGAAGATTACAAGTAAGTTCCGGCCCCGTACAATGGAAACGCAGCTGACGTCGTCGTTTCGAAGGAGATGTTGTAAATTAAATTGTATAAGTAACAAAGGTCGGTTTTTGGCGGCACCTGCATAAGTGCTTTAGAAGAGTCCAATCGAACAATGGCACCGTGATGGTTGCGATGAGGAAGGGATTTGGAAGCATTAAGTTAAGTTAACAAGATAGGGATTAGAGAGGAAAACGTTGAGAGTGGGGCCCTTCTTGCTATGAGGTGGAAGCTGGTTGTGTTGTGGGCCCCCACCACGAGCCTGTCACTTACTTTTTGGTCCGTTTCGTTCGGATGTGGGCCTGCCCTCGAACTGTCAACCAAGTCACGCTTTAACCAACGTCTCGCAAAAGGCCCCGATGCTTTATTATTATTATTATAATATATTATTAGAATAATCAATGCGGAATATCCTAACTAACTTTATTAACATGATATATAATTGATATGTGCTCAAATCAATTCACATCAACTTTAAGAGTATTTAAAAATAATATTTTTTTAATTATAAATTTATTATTATCTAAATTTTATAAAATTTAACATAAATAATTGTGATAATGAAAAATTCTGATTAAATTATTAGATTAAAAAAATTATAAAATAATAAAATTATTAACTGAAATATTTTTAATATTATTTTATCTCAATTTTTCAGGATAGATATTTTGATCATTACTAATATTTTTGAATTAAAAAAATTATAAAATAATAAAATAATTAACTGAAATATTTTTAATATTATTTTATCTCAATTTTTCAGGATAGATATTTTGATCATTACTAAAATTTTTGAATTAAAAAAATAATTTTTAAAAATTATTTATTTAAAAATATAATTTTATTAAAAATACCTCATGAGTATTAAAGTAAATAAATAAACAAATTATTAAAAAATTTTATAATATATAAAAATCAAAATAATTATAAGTTTACTTATATTATATTTTAACAAAAATAATAATAAATTAAAATATATTATTCTTATGTTTAATATAATAATTTAATTTAAATAACAATATAAAGAATTTATAATTAATAACAAAATTATAATACTTAAATTTCATGATGATGTTCTTATTTAAATTTTTATCTTTATCAATTAATTTAACATTTATTAATATTAAACATTTAATTTTTATTGATAAATATTTTTAAATAAAATTAAAATCATGTTATAAAAATATTATTTATAAAAATTAAAAAAAATTAAATTAAAACAAAAATATTTATTTAAAATATAATTTTTATTAAAAAAATCATAAATAATAGATAAATAAACAAAATCATCAATTTTTCTATCTTTATAATATATAATTATAAAAATAACTATAATTTTTATTTTTAAAATATAAATATATATATAAATAATTAAAAAATATTATTTTTATTTTAATACAATAAATTAATTTAAATAGTAAAATAATAAATTTTATAATTAATAAAAGATTTATAATATTTAAACTTGAGTGTAGTAATTATATCTTTATTTGATATTTTATATTTATCAGTTAATTTAATAGTTAATTTTATTAAATATTTTTTATTTTAATATATAATTTTCATTTTTCAAATTTTATTTTTGACTAATTTTTGAATTTTTAATTAATTTATTATTTTAACAAACAAAGTTATAAATTAGAAATATTTAAAAAATAACAATGATTTGATTATATATTTATTATTGTCTATAATTTATAGCATAAATAATTATGATAATAAATAAATGTAATTCGATGATTGGATTAACAGAATTATATTTTATTAAAGTCTAAATAAATATAATTATATCAAAATAATTTAAATGGTATAATTTAATATTTACATGTTATAAGAAAAGAAAAGAAAAAATGAAAACTTTTCTCCTTTCATTTGAACTCTCCACCTGTTCAAGTTGCTATACAAATACAGCTAATATTACCTGCTATATTATTTAGTTTAAATTGATTATATATTAAATTCCGACTTGTATTTAAGCTAACATCTATATTTTTTATAAATAAGATTAATGTAATTTTGTATTTATTTATGGATTGAGCTTTTATTATTTTTATTTTACAAAACATATATAATATAATTTCATCATTAAACTAATAGTATATTTACAATTCAATTATCCGACTAATTTAAATATTTATACTTGCAAAATATAATTTGATTATTGGTGTGGATCAATTAATTAACCAGTGGATTTGATCCAATCTTTTGAAGTGCATCTAAATCACATCCAATATTTTCACTCGTTTAATATTTACAATAACCATCATTTTGTTAATTATTACTGTAGATGAAACGATAAAATTGTCTTCAATGTTTCATGATAATCCTATATTATCTTTATTTTGGGTTTTTTTAATAATTTTCTCTTTTTTATTTATTTATCATTTTTTATTTTATTTGTATTTTTTATGAGCAGCTCACGTAATAATAATAATAATAATAATAATAATAATATTATTATTATTATTATTATTATTATTATTATTATTATTATTATTATGTTAGAATAATATTCTACTATATTAATATAATATTTCATGATAAATGTATTTTTGGAAGTATTGGTTGTGCCCAGTTATTAATATATTATCTTGATTATATAAATATATATTTGATGATAAAAATATTACATCATCAAATACTATACAAATGATATATTATCAAAAAATCTATACGTTATATTTTTATAAAAAATTGATATTTTGTTATAAAACTAATAATATTTTAAATATTTTTTAATACATTTATTTTAAGTCCACATAAAAACTAATTATAAATGAATATTTGAACAGAAAAAAACAATTATATAGAGATTTGAAGATTTAAACACAATAAAATCATACGGTAACAATGTAAATTTATAATTATAAATAAATTCTTAAAAAATAGATACAGTAATAAAAATGATAGGAAAAAACAATATTATAAAAAAAACGAATAATATTAAGTTTTTATAAAAAATAATAATTTAAATAAAAATTAAAGTGAAAAAATAAGTAAAATTAAAATAAAGAATAAAGTAATGAAAAGAACTAGACATAAATTTAAAATTAATATTATTAGTTTTATGAAAAATAATAAAAAATGATTTATCATGAAATGAAATTTAAATAAAAGTTTGAATATCAGAAAATTCTGTCTTTTGTTTTTTATAATAATATACATTATATAATTTTTTAATTATTGATTATTTTTTTAAATTTTTAACTAATATGATTATGAAAAATGATACAATTTCATAATGCTAAATTTTCTTTGATCCTTTTAATTGTAAATTTATTTTTATTATTTGTACAATATTTAAATGAAATATAGTTTAATAAGGATGTTTTAAATAATTCAAGAATTATTATTTACAAATTAAATGTATGATATTTTTATCATAATTTTTAACATCTTGAAAATTAAATTAAATGTACTATTTTAGATGTAAAAAATTATTAAAATCACACATTTATCCAGACGAAAATAAATCAATAAAAATGAAAAAAAAATATTATATTTTCAATAATTAAAATAATTATTATAGATATTAATCAAATACTAATAGCATGGAATTTAAACAAAAGTCAATAGATGTATACAATTTATCCATCTTTAAAGTCATATAGTTGTGACTCTTATTCAACTTAATAAAGTGGCCACCTAAGGCACTCAATCACCTTATTAGTCTCCTAATAAAATATTTTATATTCTAAAATTGTTTTGATTATTAATTTAAGTTTTTAGGTGAAAGGTTTAAATTATTAATTTTGAAAAATTATTAATATTGAAAAGTTTTTAAAATTTTGATTAGCATTCCAGTGCTTATGGTTTTAATTACTTTTTATGAAAGAGATTATGCTTATAAAATTTTAAATTAATTTTAAATTATTTAATATATTATTTATATATTAAAAACAACATAATATATAATTTTAAAATATATAAAATTTATTATTTTTATAATTCAATTTTGATAAAATTTGACATAAATAATATATTAAATTAATAAAAAAACATAATTCAATAATAAAATTAATAAAAATAATATTCTATATGTATGTAAATACACATTATTTTTTTGTAAAATCAAAATCATCCACTCACTGACATACACGCAGACAAAAGAACAAGATTAAAACTTGAAAATTATCCTATATGTTTATGTATATGCGCACCCACCCAACCATGCATCTTTTTATATGCTTTCACAGCGTTAAAATTATTCGGAATTTTAATTTGAGAACTAATCTTAACTCTTAATTAAGTTTTTTAGGGAGACTTTTTTATTTAAAAAAAGCCACTTATTTGCTCTATACGAACAGCAAACATCACTGGTAAAAGTATTTAGAAACAGTAAGAAAACAAGATCTTAAAATAAAAAAACGGAGTTCAACAACTTGTAATCCAAAATTGTGTTTATCAATTCATTTTAATTAGTTTATAATTTATTTAACTAAATTATCATTTTATTTTATTTAACTAAATTATCATTTTATTTGACTAAAATAAAGGTGAACTAGTAAACAAGTTTTCTTATTAACTTATATATTATCTTTTTATATACTATTTTAACTAACGTTTGACCCTTAACTTATAATTTATTATTATTTTTATTTCTACTCTTAATATTTTAACCATTTTTGTTATTTATCATATCCTTTAAAATTATATTATTTATTTTAATAAAATTTAGCACTTATTATTGCCTACTTAATTAATTATTTATTACACTAATCATTTTAATTTTAATAAAATATTTAATATTTAACATATAAAATTGTAAATAAAAGAACTAAAATTATAATTACTTAATTTTTTTACTAAAATAAAAATATATAATAAACCTTATAAGCATTTTCTTGTATATTATTTTATAGTTATAAACTTACTCAAAGTTATAGACTGAATGAGTATATATGTTCCTATAGCTTTATTAAATTTTTAATTAATTTGTATAATTTAAAATAAATTAAGTTAATTTTTTTTAAAAAAATTGTTACTTATTACATTCATATTTCGTTAATTCAAAGGTAAGGAATCTTGCAAGTTCACTTATTTTAGGCTTATCTTTATAACATCTCCTTATTTATTCAGGAATAAATTTCTTTCTTAGGTTAATTTTAAAGGGAATAAATAGATAATTGAAATTGGTTGTCGATCTTAGGATTAAAATGATTTCATTTGCTTCTTAAAAAATATAAAGTAATAGGTAGTATATAATAAAAAGCACATGTATGCAGCTTGTTTTTCAAATGTTTCTAATATTTTTTAATATATTTCGTTGCTTATAAAAAAATTGAGTACAACTTGAATCATATAATAAAAGAAACATTTAAGACACTTATGATAAGAGGAGTACATATACAACAAAAAGGAGAACAGAAACACATTTACAATAAGAATATAGAACAGCAGGAGAAAAACAATTAACTATAAATTATATAGCAATAAAATTATGAAGAAAAATATTTATAATTTTTTTTAAAATAAAATATAAAAATTTGATAATTACTAGTTGAAAAAAATATCACTTATCAAATAAAAATTGTTACATACTAAAAAAAAATTTAGTAATAATTTTAAAAAATAAATAATGATAATTTAAATTTAAATTTATAAAAAATTATTTACCAAAAAACATTATAATAAAGTTTGAGACAGTATAACTGTTATAATTAAATATAAATTTTTATCAATTTATATAATCGAAAGATACCTGTTGTAATTGTTTTTTTATAGCATCATTTGTATTGAACGGGAATTTAACAAGGTTAATTCTTAAAAACACAATTTTAAATATCTAACTATAAGAATTTAATTATAAATTTTTAAATTATAAAAATTTAATTGAAAAATAAATGAAACTATAAAGATTAACAAATTAATTTAAGCTTAATTTTATTTAATATTTTTAATTTAATAAACTAACTTAACAGTTTTCAAATTTCAGCTAATTATTCTTAATTAAAAATGTTTTTTAAGTTTTAATTAATTTGCCAACTATTTACTATTTTTACTGAACGAAACCAAATGCTCAAAACTCATGAGTTTGATATACACGTTAAATATGACTAGGGCTAAACTTTTACATGTTTCAATTTTTAAAAAGAAGACGGAAATGCAGGAAACAGTCAATTTTGAAACTACATCCCTCAATTTCCCTTTTTTTCCCCACTTTTAAATAGGGCAAAAATGAAATAGCTTATAAAATTATATGGTCTCTGTTTGGCACATGCATGTACAAATGTCTTACTCTTAAAGTAACACACTATATATAGGAGCATTATTTGTCTTATCAATGACGAAGAAATAAAAAATATCATGATGAGAGACTTGCATGCGAGGCTAAAAGATCCAACATGATGAATTATTGAGTTAGAAATATATATATATATATATATATATATATATATATATATATATATATATATATATATATATATATATATACATTTTATAAACGAAAAAGTTACACAATTTGGGCTACACTCCAAATGATGAATTATTGAGTTACAAATATATATATATTATAGACGAAAATGTTATACAATTTGGGCTAGCTACACTATATTTTGTATACCGATTAATGATAACTCAATCTTTTATTAATAAGATATAGTTTAGCTATAATAGATTATGGTATTTCCACTTCTTGCTATAAATCATTTAATATTGATATATACATCTTAAAATAAATAATTAATTATACTAATTATTATAATAAAATAAATTTATTTTATTAAAATATTTTTATTGAAAATGTTAAAATATACCAATGTTTATTTATATTTTGATTATTTCATCTTCTATCTATTTTATATTATTTAATATCTTTCGACATTTTACTAATAGATCTTTATAATATTAGTTAGTTAGTAAGAACTGTTCTTAATTAAAAAATATTATAAAAAATAAATAATATTTTTAATATTTTGAAATGATAAATAAAGAAAATTTCAAATAACCTATAATAGAACGAGTAGCTTTATTTACTGATTATTAATTGGTCTGTTAACTAATTTACTTTTCTAACTACTCCTTTATTTTAAAATAATTATAGTTTAAGATTTTTTATAAAAAATATAAAAGAATTAAATAATTTATTGAATGAAACAAATTTCATAATTAACCTTACTAATTAATACATATGTCCTGGGAAAAGAAAATTTATCGATGAAGGGGACAAAGGTAGAATTAAAAAAATAATTCTATATTAAAATCTTAAAATGACAATCATCTTAAAAGAATATTTTATTAAAGTAACAATCATTTTAAAATAGAAAAAGTAATAATTAATTCATAATTCATTGAATTTTTTTTAGAAACTCTTAATAAATGTCTTAAATATTTATAACACTAGTTTGAATTGGTCATGGATTTTTAATTTTTAAATTAATTAAAAATTAATTTTTTAATAAAAATTATTTTAATATATTTTTTTAAAAAATTTAATTTAAATTAAAAAATTATTAAATATTATTTTTAATTTTTAAATTTATCAAATTTTATCATTATCATTAAATTTTTATGTCATCTATAATAATTATCAAATCATTATTTCTATGATCATGATTATTATTATATTACAAACATTATTATTATCACTATTATAATTATTATTATTTATCATATTTATCAATAATAATAATTATTTATTATTTTAAATGAATTTAAATTTTTATTAATCTACTTTTTATATAAAAATAAAATAAATAATATTATTTAATATATAAATTATATTAAATTTATAGTATTATAATATATTATTTTATATAAAATAAATACTGAATAATATATAAAATTAATTATTTTAAATATTTATAATCAAATAATATGTAAAATAAAAATTTATATACTTATATAATATTTTTATATTATAACCATTATATCATTTTCATAAATACTATTTTAATTTTACTATTTTTATTATCATTATCATCATTATTACTATAATAATATTAATAAAATTTATTTTTTTAAAGTTTTTTTATTATTTTAAAATTATTTATTTATTTATTAATTATTTATCTATTTTTATAGATTTATAAATAATGATATTTTTTCATATATAAAAATTATATTTTATTTATAATATAATAATAAATTTGATGTTATATAATTTTTAATATAGTATATATTATTTTATCAAAAATAAATATTAAATAATATAAATAATAATAATATATAAAACTATTTATTTTATATATTAATTATTAAATAATAAATAAAATATAAAATTATATAATTATATAATATTATTTTTAGTATAACCACCATTATAATCAATATACTTATAATAATAATAATATTATTAATTTATTTTTTATTTTAAAAAAATTTAATTTTTTATTTATTAAAAAATAAATAATATTAAATTTATGATATTATAATATAATTTTATATTATATCATTATTTATAATATAAAAATATTATTATAATAATACATATTAATTATTTATTTTGAATACTGCTAATTAAATAATATATAAAATATAAATTTATATAATTATATAATATTTTATATTATAATCATTATATTATTATTATTTCATAAAAATTATTTTTATTTTTATCACTATCATTATCGTTATTACTATCATAATTATCATCACCAATATCGTAATAATAATAAATTTTATTATTTTTAAAATTTTAAAATTATATTATTTTGATATAATTTAATTTTAGAATTAATGTTTTTATTTATATATATATATATATATTTTATAAATTTATAATAAAAGTAATATAATAAAATAATTTTATTTTACAATAATATTTTAAAATTAAAAATTAAAATTAAAAACTAATTTTAGTATTTAAAAATTTTAAAACTTAAAATTAAAGGCCAGCCGAACGCGGGACCTAAGCAATTTAATATAGTTTTTGTTTTACAAAATTACTACCGATCTTACTTCAATGTATTATTATAGTTTTTTTTAATATATATATATATGTCTATGGAGACACATTAAAAAAACTAATAAATTTTAATAAAATTATAACATTTAATATTATCAATATATTAAATTTATTATACATGATTTATAATTATATATTTTTAGATATACGTTAAACAAAATATTATTAATATTATAATGTAATAATCCAATATCCTTCCCTTCAGATATGAGACAACGCAAATTAATGGCGCAATAATTATACGGTATAAACGATGGCACCATTCGTCGTTGCAAATTGGCAATATATCATATATGGAAGAGTCTACTCCGATCAAAATTGGGAAACTAAGGTTGAATTGGTCCATTTAAATGATCATTGGGTTAGCTCAAAATTGATGGCATACTTTATGAGTAAGGGAAACATCAATCATATCATACACTCATGGAAAGAAAAGTTCATTATTAAATTATAAAATAAATTCCCAATTTAATCTTTAAAAAATATAATATCGACCAATAATTCAGTAAAATTAAGATTATGATGTATAAATTTAAAAAACACATACTTCGCTATCAAATCATTTAACATAGTTAATTCGATGATTCATCACCACATACTAAAAATTGTATACTTAAAAAATTAACATGATTGAAGTTGCATTCTTTAAAATGAAATTAAGAATTTACGCGTAAAATGAAGGATAAATACATGAAGAAGAGTCTTGCATGGTTTAAGATGATAAAAAATGAAGGATAGTTGTTGTATGGTGGTGGCCCCCATATTTGGAAAATTCAGAAGAAACAGAATAAGCGGCACTCTATGAGTAAGATACGGGAAGTCTTATGCAGCTACGTGGAAAAGACGCTGAAGAATCACCAACCAATACCATTCGTCACTGACCCAGACAACCACCTTCAAGTTTACACACTCAAACCTTAAGTAATTAATATTTAATTCACCAACTTCAGACCAAGACTATTTCAGAAATTTCAAGAACTGCTCTTTCTGGGTGCTACAAAAAAACGGTTCGATCCTGTCAACCGCTTCATATTCATACTCCATTTTATCGATCACTTGGTAATTTTCTTTTCAACTCAATTGTTTGTTATATTAGATTAGGTCGCGTGAACTTCTTCACATTCATATTCCATTAATTCTATTACTTTGTTGTTTTGTTTTAAAGATGTGTTATTATATATTAGATTACATTGTCTTCACTTTTGTCAACGGGTTGGCTTTGTTAATCGGATTTTCGCTCCTACAAAGTTAGGAATTAGGATTTCAATTCAATTCCCAGCAACTCCTTTTAAAAGACAATATATGCACCCGATTTGATAAATCCTCTACTTTGCACTATAAATAGGTATGCTAACAAAATTCAACCTTGTAGTATCCGCTCTATCCTATTTTATTTTTCATAAAAAAATATTTTAATTGGATTTTAAAAAAAATTATACTTAATTTACAAAGATGATATTGAATTTAGAAATATAAAGATGTAGCACATCCTTTAAACAAACTTGCTTTAATAACTACAATGAATAAAAGTATTGAATTCCTATAATTTGTTGAAAATATTATTTTATTATTAATTTTTTTCAATTTTTAATGTCTATTTTATGTATTATTTAAATTAAAATATCTTTGATATATTACTTCTTTAATATATATATATATATATATATATATATATATATATATATAAAAATAGAAATTATAGATAAAATAAAAGTATGCACTGCCTTCAGATTTATCCAAATATGATGAAGTTTAGGTTGAAGTTTATTTCATCTCATTTAAACACACACCCAAACTCACGTTTGATATTTTGTGGGACAGGAATAGAGAAAATAAAATCACCTCCACCTTGTGCTGTTCTCATATCTAACTCTAAATCTTGATATTGTATGAGGTTGAACCCTCATTAATTTAAACTTTTGCACACCAAAATAAAAAAAAAGTACTTATATTTTATATTTAATAATTATATAATCTCTGATACTTTTTTTTTTCATAAAATAATACTATTTGTTTTTTGTGGGATAGAAACATTTTTACCTATTAAACTCTACCTTGCTAAAAATGGACATAAGATAAAACACGTAAAATATATAGAACATAAAAGGTATATTACTATATATATCAGTAGGTGACATACTATTCATATTGAATATGTTTAAATATTATATTAAAAATAATTTATTTAATTTTAATTAATATTAAATATTTTAATATATTTTCATACTCTCTTTATATATGCACATGTATTTATGTTCTTATATGCTATAGTACAGTGTTCAAACACTAATACCTTTTTATGCAATTGAAAAACAAATAAAAATAAATTTATAATTGTCAATATAATTTTATCAAAAGAAATATTATTTTTTTAATATTTATTAAAAATCAATAAAATTATTTTGTTTAAAACAATGTTTTTCCCGCCTATGCGAGCATTGACCAACTAATATATTAACTTTTTATGTCTTTAAATTATTTTTATTCTAAATTTAATTTAGATTTTAATTTTTTTTAAAAAAAATTAGTATAAACTTTAACACAAACTTTATTATTATTTAAATATATTTAAGGATAATTTTTAAAACATTTTGAAAAATATTTTATAAAAGAAGTAATTTTTTAGTTTAGAAAATTTATGCCTATTTTTACTTTGAAAAGTTTATAGACTATTCGGAAATAATAATAAGATTTGTTTTTGTATAAAATTATGAGGAAGGATTGTAAATAGTTGAGAGGAATAGCAAATATAGAAATTCTTATAATTATTAAAATTTATTAAGGATATTTTTTACTGAAAAATTACTCTCTATTTTGCCTACTATATATTTTCTATCTCATTTATCTCAACTGGCAAGTGATAATTTTGAAAAGTATTTTCTATCCGTTTCCAAGAAAAGCTAAAAATATATTTATTTTTCACATATTTCAAAATTATAATATTTAAATATTTAAGAAGTGATTATTTAGAACTATTTTTTGTTAAATAATCTGAAAAGAATACACTCTTAATTAGTTGTACCTGTAGCACTGTTTATATAAGTATTGCTTCATTCACAATATAATTAATTAGATATTAGATTTTTTTTACTGAAAAGATCAAATAAGCTCTGATCTTCTTTTGACAAAAAAGTTAATGCAAAATAATTGTTGATTATGCTTGATAAACCAAACTCTTCCGTGAATCTTACTAAAGATTGGTTTGGGTTCACTCCTTTCCGGGCTTCAACAACCCAAAACACCTTCCTGTGGACCATTAGCATCTGTATTGAACCAAACGTGACTTACATTGCATGTGCCTATTAGAACCACCAGGAAAAACAAATAAAATAGGACATTTTCATTACAAGGTACAAACTAAGTTTATTATTATATAAAATGGGTCAAAAACCTAAGGAAAAGGGAAAAAAAAGAATTAAATATTATTTTAATGTTATGATAAGTTTTTGCATTAGTTTATATATAAACAACCAATCAGGTTTAACGGTTTGCAATGGAACAAGAATAGTCCACGGAGTCATCGATATGCTTTCTTTTTTTCAATCTGCCATCAACATGATTTTAACGGTTTGCAATAGCTCCGTTTCACTATTTAGGGAACGGGCCAATAGTTGAACTTTTCATTTTTATGTAATTGTGCTACAAGAGTCATGGATCCTTTCCAGGAAATAAATCTAGAAAGGATTATGTGGAGAGAAAAAAGATAAATAAGTGTGTGTGGGATTATATATATATATATATATATATATATATATAAAGAGAAAAATATTACAAAAAATAGAGATGAATATTATTCATAAATAAGTGACATTTCAAGCTCTAACAATGTTCTCTGAATAAATAACTTGCAGGACTAAATTAGCCTTTCAAATCTCTTATATCGATACGCAATCTTATAAATGTGGCTGATATTGATTTGTGTTTAATCACTATAAAGTGAATTCTGATAATCACTAATCAATAAAAAAATAGAAAATGTTGGCCGCACATTGGATTGCATTGAGTGAGATAGAAGAAAGAAATATAGTATATATATGAAGTACTATGCATGGGTGTGATTATTATTTGAGTAATGATAATTATACACTTCTATCTTAATATATTTTATTTTATTTTTTTAACATTTTATTTTATTTTATTGTTCTCTTTCATTTCATCTAAATAAAATATGCAACAACTATTTTTCTACATAAAAATAAATTAATAATAATTATATATTTTTATGTTATTTTCATCTCAATACATTTTATTTTATATTTTTTTATTTTTCTATCATATCATATCACACTATATATTACCTTTTTTATTTTTTTATTTTTATTTTTCTATCACATTATATTACATTATATATTATCTTTTATTTTTCTATTTTTTTTATCTATCCAATAAATCTCAAATAAAATATGTAATAACATTTTTCTTAAAAATAATGATAGTTTAAAGATAACATACTCGATTATGTTTTCCACAATGGTGCTAGTGATAACGTAACATCTTTGATTATGAAAGTCCTGTCCAATGATTATGTTTTCCGATAACAAATTCCCTTTGTACAATTACCAACAAAAAAACAAATCCTTTGTACATGATTTCATAGCGGAACCTTCTTTCAGGCCTCAACAGTATGCAGCAGCCAGTAGTTTGTGGACCGTGGGTCAATCCGGAGAATCAGCAACCTGCCCGAATCTGGGCCCAAATATTTCTTCGACCAAAAAAAAAAAGAAAAGACAAATTTCTAAATTATCTAAATGCGGATCCATGTGAACTCCGCCAGTACGATATGCAACTTCCAGGTTCTAGTTCTACTGGATTTTAGATTTTTGATAGAATTGCTGAGACTCTCTATCCACTGTAATATTTATCATTTTATACTTCCAAAAGTTTAATTGTCTTACATTTGATGTTTTTTTTAATATTAAATTAACTTATCTGAATTTATATAATAGCGTAAGATATTAGGGGAGGCATACATTAATTAGAATAGTACATATTATTATGTTGTTATATAAAATTAATGGAGGTCTTTGTGCGATAAAAAAATTAAGGGCATCAAACGAGCAAAACCCCAAGAATAAGTTATTTGAGGATGTACACATAGTTCTAAATATTATAATTCATATATCAACATACCTTCACCTTGGATTTATGTTAGCTAATTTTTCATGTCACTTAGACTTTTATCACTAACATGCAGCTCCATATATATATAAAAGTAACTTATATTAAAATTATTATATTTAATATTTTTTAAATTAAATAAATTTCATCAATTTAATCATTAAACTCATGATCAAGAATATACATATAATCGTTTCATCTACATTATATATCTGTATCAATTTCAAGGTCTATATACATATCGTAATTTTTAGGCATTGCAAAACAACGCTCATAGACTATAAAATAGTTTTTACATACAAGATGTTTACGCATTTAAGTATCAAATCGTGCATATCTTTAGACTTTTAAAAAAATCCGAATCCATCTCATCTCAAAATATATTACTTTAAAATCATCTACCAACCTCATATACTTATTAGGCCCTTAACGTCTAACTCATTTCAATTAAATTTCAGGGGAATCTTACTCCCATAATAGGAATCATCCATAAGATTTAAATTAAATATCTTTTTCATTTTTATTTTATATTGCTTCCATCATTATTTATCTGTTCAAAGAAAGTTAATTTATTCATAACTATTCATCCATATAAAAATTTAAGATAATATTAAATTTTACTTTTCATGAATATTTTTATTCATAAAAAGATAAATGAAGAAAGATTGTGTAATAAAATAAATAAATTATACATTAAAAATTTTATCAACTAATTTTTAGAAAGTGATTAAATTTTCTAATACGCATAATTTTTCTCCTTCTAAATAAATAAATATAAATAGTCTTTAATAATCATCAAGATACTTCAACAATGGGTTTATCCTTATTAGCCTTCATGGTCCAAAATTGTTCTTTTAATCCTTTTTCTCAATTGATAAGTTGACGTTGTTCTAGAGGGCATGAACAGGAAGTAATCATATGTTATCTTCAACTCTTTTCCTTCTAATTACACAAACCATCCTACCATATATTAACATCATTTAATTATTAGGCTTAACTTACTAGCTCCTTTTAGTATAGCTCCAAAGAAAATTTAACTTTGTATTCTAAGACAAATTTATAATACCTTTATTATCATAAATTACGATTATTTCTATTCATTATTAGTTTATTCAAATTTGTACACTATATGCTATTTTATATTATAGAATTGCATATATCGTTATTATCTAATCTCTTTTTTTTTTAAAAAAAAAATGTCATTTTACAATCTCTGTATTCTATACAAAGAGATAATTTTCACCTACCTAAAATGGTGTCAATCTCTTACTCCTCCACTCTTCTTAATCATGATATCTTAGGATTTAGACACCCAATTTACCAAACATTTACTCTAGCTCTAATCAGTCTCCAAGATCTCTTTTTGTATCTGAAGATTGATATGTAAATATTTTGCAACATTGCCTTCATATAAATTACTTTTCTTGTTTTAAAAGAAGGAAAAGCATTTCTCATTTCTAACTAGGGGAAAAAAAATGAAATCCCAAGCAAGACAAAAAAAGAAAATCTCCTAAACTGTCAAAGTAGAATTTTAAACTTGAGATATGTTAAAACTTTCTTTTCTTTTACTTTTATTTTTTTCTCTCCTCTTTTTCCTTTCTCTTTTTTCTTCTGTCTATGATCCATAGGACTCAATGTTCTAGTTTTTAAAAGTTCAACCATCATGAAATACGATTATGTTAAGAAATATTGACAACCCATATTTCTTGCAGCATAATTTTCCACTTTCAAGTTGGAGGTTTAACACTTCATAGTAACCAAGACCAAAATTTACATCATAACCATAACACTTCAAACTTTTTATAGTTACCACATTAATCAACAATAAATTTATTAACCATTTATGTAACCATAATTTAACACAGATATTGTCACAGAACCTTACATAATTCAGTTACTACCGTTACAATACTGTTATTTTGTTATTTTTCTGTTCTAGTTAATAAAACTTTTCTTTATTCCATTCTATCGTAAGGTATATATACCTCACTTCTTTTTATTTCAAACACAAGCAATAATACAACTTTTCAGTCTTGTTATTCAATCTCCTTTTTCTATTTTTTTTTTCTTGTCTAGATTCTCTGCTACTTTTTGCTTTCTTTTTCCTTGATCCGTTGAGTTGCTCTTTTTCCATGGACATAATTGATAAAGCTAACATGGTATTAAAGATCCATTCTTGGAGCTTTTTTGCGCTGCTATGATCTCTTTCACTCTTCTTGCGAGATTTTTTCTTCTCTACATTGTCTTCTTTAATCACTGCATGGCAAATTCTGCTAATGATCCTTCGAGTTCCTGCTACTTGCGCCCTAATGAAAACTTTGGTGCAATGTTGACCACTACTCAACTTGATGGAAGCAATTACCATGCCTGGTCCTAAGCCATGATGATGACCCTTAAATCAAAGATCAAGATGCAGTTTGTTGAAGAAGTTTTCCCAAGCCTCAAGTCACCAACCCCATGCTTCCTCGTTGGCAAGATGCAATACCATGATTCTTTCTTGGATCAATCACTCACTGAATCCCACTTCAGTCCAAAGCATTGTTTGGCTAGATACAGCTCTTGAGTTATGAAATGATCTTAAAGAAAGATATTATCAAGATGATACTTTTCGCATATTTGATTTATAAGAAGAATTATATTCTCTTAGACAAGGAGAAGGAGAACTTTCAATCACTACTTACTTTACTCAATTGAAAATCCTTTGGTAAGAACTTGAACATTTTAGACCCATTTCTTCTTGTATATTTACCAAAATCCCTGTACCTGTCATCTCCTTCCCATCATCAAATCCTATAGGGACAATGATTATGTTATTCATTTTCTAAAGGGCCTCAATGATCAGTATACCACTATCAGATGACAAATCATGCTTATGGACCCCTTACTCCATGCTAATAGGGTGTTTAGTCTTGTTAAATAAGACAGACAACAGAGTGTCAATCTTGAAGAATCCAAAATCCTTAAATGTGTCAGAAAGTTGTGGAATTTCTGGAGGAACCTTTCATTCAAGAGGGAAAGGATATCAAAATCAAAGCTATCATGGAGAAAGAACTGGTCGGGGAAAAGGACAACCCATCAAAGTTAGTTCTTATAGCGCCTAGAGTGGACATACAGTGGATTTTTGTTATCAAAATTAAAAACCTTAGTTTTCCACCTCATTTTAAAAGAAAGGAAGCCATAAATAATTGCATTGTGCAGAATGAGAACTCTTTTGATGGTGAAGGTGGTGAAACCAATACTATGGAAAAGCAAGCTGTTAGATCCAACACTGACTTTACATGAGACCAACACAATGCTTTCTTGGTACTCATACAAAGAACTGATAACCTACCTTCACATAACATCAATCAATTCACCATTGTTAACCAAACAAGTACCCTAGGTGTTGTTTATGATAAATCCAGACCCAACTATTGATTTTGTACACAAGTGCTACTGGCGATGTCTGTTACTCATTATCCGAATTTCATAGTTACAGAAACATTAAATCTATTTCTTCCAAGTTTCCTAATGGTAGCCAACTCACTACTTATATTACTGGAACAGTTTTCTTCTTAGAATATTATACTCAACTGATGTTTTTTACATTCCTAGATTTAATTTCAAAGCTTATTGAAACTTTAAATTATAAACTCACATTCTCTTATTCTTCCTGTCATATACAGGAACTGATCTCCATGAAGATGATTAGTGCAGTTGATCTAAAAGCTTGTTTATATGCCATAATGCCTACATTTATTTTTTTCTGAGAATCATACTGTGAACTCCGAAGAATTTTTGTACTTACAATAATGATATCTGACATCTTAGATTTGGCAACTTGTGTCATTAATAACTAGTTGGTATGTAAAATACGTACCCCTTTTTAGTTGCCATAAGATGGATATGATCCTGATGATATGCCATTATTCTAAACAAAAGAAACTGCCTGATAGCATGATTAAATTTATTGATATCTTTGATATTTTGCACATAGAAGAAATAAAAAGTTTTTTTTCTACCAAGAAAAAAATTGATAAAATTTAAATTCAGAATCTCATATAAATTATTGTAATTTTAAATTTTCTATCATTAGATCAATTCTAGTAATTTTAAAAGAGTTGTTTGGTTTGAGGAAAATATTTTTTAATTTATATTTATTTTAATTAAGTTTAATTTTGATTTATTATTAATGTAAAAAAATTATACAATCAACCAAATAAAAATTATGATAGGTATAATTTTTTAAATAATTTTGATAAAAATAATAATTTTAAAGATAGTAATCTATAATTGAATGAAAATGTAAAAAAAATTTATACTATCAACATATTTTAACTAATTTTTTTAATTACAAAATGTTACTTTTTTTCAAAATTTTATATAAGAAGCAATTAAAATAATTTGTATTTTTTAAATATTTTTATATTAATTTTTTTTAAAATAGAAAATGAAACAAATATTTTTTATGATTAAAAATAAAAATATAAAATTAAAAAATATTTTCTAATTTTGGTATCCAATCTTGTACTTCCAACTGCCCGACTAAGCCCAGGAATCATGGTAGCTGATACTTTCTCTTTATTCGGTATTTATTTCATAGACCGTCTGATTGGTGGTACTCTTTTTTTGTCAACGGTCAACGGATTACACAACAAACTAAAATAAATAAGAAACTTCCTGGTCTGTATTTAAATACTACTATTTAAAAAACCACTGGGTTGGCCCAACCATGAATAATTGGGATAATTTGCATGGTACTCTAAATTTCAATTTTATTATTCTTATTATATATTAAAAAAACATTAATACCACTTAAAAATTAACAAATAATACTTATGCAATCCTAATATTGTAAGGCTCTTCTAATGAATTAAACAAGTTGGTATAAGTTGTGTGTTGTGGGATTTTGTATTTTTTTCTTTCTGTTGCAAAAACTAGCTGTTATCGAGATTCAGCTGCTACTTCTTGCAAAGCTTTTCCTGTACATGCTTTTCAGCTGTTATTGACAAGATGATATTTATTTTTGGGCAAAAATTAAAATGATATGCGCAAAATCCTAATCGGGGAGAAAGTATCAGAATATGACAGTGTAGATAATTGGGAATATAAAAATTGGGTTTGTGGTATTGACATATGAAGTAGATAAAAATGTTACAAGAATCTTGAGGAGGGAAAGCTGAGGAAATCGGTGTATCTGAGAACGCGGGCAGAAAACCGATCTGACTCACTGACTCGTAATTTTTTGGTGTCCTTCACCAACTTAGCCTCTTCCCTATACACTTCCATCTCAGCCTTCTCCTTCACTTCTCTCACCAATTCCCAAAACCTTAGTTCTTGGGCTTCCTCCATCATCATCATCACCCTTTCTTCGCACTGTTCTAACCTCTTCAAACAACAAACCAATTCCACTGCTTCCCCAAACTTGAATCCCCCTAATCTCTCTCTCAACTCACTCACTCTCACGCACACTTCAATTCGTATCACAACCCAATCCCCGCGTGCCAAATTCACAATCTCATCCACCAACCTGTTCCCGTTGTTCGATGCGGGATCGGGTCTATTGCAAATCCCCTCAACCAAACCCACCAAAGAGTCAAACTCCGTTAACAAATCACCGTTCGTCAGACCCGAAACCCTGTCCTCTCTATCGTACGAATTCGAATTCCCGAGGAAGAATCCTAGAACCCTGGAACTGCACAGGACTTGTTCGATGTGTTGCGCGAACCATCTAACCCAGGAAGAGAGTTCCCACGAGGTGTGGTCGCTGTTATGCCGGAAGTTGGACAGGTTCAGGTAGTTTCTGCCGCCGGTGGAGGGATACACCGAGAGCTGGTCCTGCAGGATGAAGCTTCCGTGGTTGATGATGTGGTGGACGGCGATCAGGCACTTGAGGGCCACCGCAGCGTTGTTGGTCCCCTGAAGCCGGTCCATCAAGATTTCGATGGCGGCGGAGGCGGTGGCGCGTGAGCCGTCGCCGGAGGAGAGGAGCGTGGCGAGATGCTTGCGCGTGGGGGGAGTGAAGGAATCGTGGCTTGTGACGCGTAAGAGGGAGAGAGTGGTGCGGTTAGAGAGTAACGCGGCCTTGCTCTGAGAAGCTTTGTCTTTGATTATGCCTATTAGGTGTGTGAGTTTAGTCATGTTTGTGTAGTGTGTTGAAAGCCGAACAGAACCACCGCGGAAGAGAAACGCGATCAGCAGCAGGGACACATGCTGAAAGTAGAAAGGGTGCGAGTGGCTTTACTATGGAAAATCAACGCCTAGTTGGCTTCGCGTGGTGGGGTATATCCTTGTGAAATCAGGTTGCTTTCTCTGCTATTAATGGTCACCTACATTTTATTTTTTGTTTTATTTTTTTATGCATGGTTCACATTTGCCTCTGTTCACATCCCATTGTTTTTATATCTTCATCAGTCTTCAACCTTTATACATACTCACTAACGTCTTTAGCTATTATTATTCTTCTAGGACCATATTTTCAGTTTTTCCCAAATCCATCGTCATTTAGAAATACTATACTGTTTCATAACTTTATCAAAACTTGAATGAATTTCATCATTTCTATTATTAAATTTGAAAATTTTATTTTTTGTAAAGTTTTATAAAATTTATAAAATATTTATTATTTTATCAAACAATTTTAATTTAATATATTATATATTAAACTAAATTTATGTAATGAAATATAAATATTTTTAAATTTATTTACACAAAAAGTTAACTTAATAATTAAATTGATAAAATTAATACTTTTAAAAATGTTACACAAAAATAATTTTTAAGAATTATTTTAAATTAAAGAAAGTTAACCCATTTATAATTATATATATATATATATATTTTAATATATTAAAGAGAGCCTCTAATCTTGTCGTAAGGGCAAGAGATTACAAATGAAAGAATAAAAAAATATTTTTAAATGTTCTGAAAATATTGATTAAAAATTAAAATAAAATAAAATTTTAAAAATGTTATTAATATTTTTTCTCTTAATTTTTAACATATTTTAACATTTCAATGAAAATAATTTATTTCTAATTTTTCAAACATTGATGGCAAGATTTGAAATACAAGTAATTTGTAGATAAATTTTTTTTACTCCTTTTCAAAAATTGTTCTCAATATTACTTTTACCAATAAACAAAAATATTTTTTATAAATAATTAAAATAGTTATTATTGATGTTGTGTTACATAAAAATAAATAAACTCCCCCAAATCTACGATCAGCACAATAATTTTTAAATTAACATCTCAAGTTAAAGAACATGCTTTCCACCTTCTTCCAAACTCAACAGTTCCAGACTATTACTTTGTTGCATTCCGTATATATATTTACCTTTTTTTTTTTTCATTCCACGGGTGTACTTATTACTTACGTGTTATTTAAAAAGGTTTTTAAGAAATTTATAAAAACAATTTATAATTTTTAAAAAAATTATTTATATAATTTATTAAAATAATTTTTTAAATAAATTTTATGATAAAATTTATAATATAAAATCTATTTATACAAAAAATTTATTAAATAAGCAATTAAATTGCTACCCAAACATACTTTTAATCTATTATTCCTTTTGGCAAAGCTTAAAAGTCAACAGTAATTGTTAGTGTATTGCTTGATATTGAAATATATAAGGTTCTGATAGTGATGGTTAATTTTATATTGTCTTGGTTACAGGTAAAGCGGAAAAATAAACAGTTGACCGGTACTTTGTTTCTAAAGCTAATCTAATAATCGTAGACTCGTAAATGGACAAAAAGAAGAACAATTTGATTGTCCATATGCTATATTAAATATATAACAACGTACAAGTTAAAAACTAGAAAATGATGGTTTGTTGAATTTGATTAGTTTTATTTCTTTTCTTCTTATAAAAAGTTTAAGTGAGTTAAATTTTGCGAGTTCATCTTAAAATTTTAAAAGTTTTTATAAAAATATTTATAAGTTGTTTACTAACGAAACCTTCATTTATTATTAAAATTAAAATTTAATGATTTTATAAATTATGAATATGATGTCTATCAACTAAATCAATTTCATTGACTAAATTTAAAAGGCTCTGTTAAAAAAATAATTTAATTTTTAATAGAATGTAAAAAATAAAGAAAAAATCAAATCTAGAATCTCACCTAAAAAATAGTTTGAAAGAAAAAAGTAAATTAATTTAAATAAATAATTTCTATTTATGAATATTTATTTTTAATTTAAAAAATAATTTTTAAATAATATTTCTATAAAAATTATTTATTTTATTTTTAAATTTTTATTGATAAAAAAAAAATATTTTATTATAAAATTTAAATAAAACATTTAATGAACAAATTAAATATGTTATCAAAAAATATATAAAAATAATAATATTTTATGATAAATAAGAGATTATAAAAATATATAAAAACAAAAAACATAATAATAATAATAATTTTTAATTATTTAAAATATTAAATACTAATAAAATAATATTAATTTTTTAATAATTATAAAAACAGGTACCAATATCATATCAAATAAAATTAAAATAATCTTTAAATTTTTCAAAACTTATTTCACCTTTTATTTAACATATGAATCTCTAATGAAAACCGAAAGGTTGTCGAATGAAGACAACAAATCTAGGAATTCAAATTTATTAGTACATAAAGGCAAGTTTGCATCAGTTTCTTATTAATGAAAACCGAAAGGTTGTTGAATGAAGACAACAAATCTAGGAATTCAAATTTATTAGTACATAAAGGCAAGTTTGCATCAGTTTCTTATTATTGAAACGTTCACGCAAGCTTTCGATTGCCACCTAAATGGCTAACTGGTCTTTAACCCGAGTGGCTGCTTTTAATGTTATTTTTTAAAATAAATTTGATTTAATTATTTTTTAAAAAATCATAATTATATTTTCATATTCTGAGATTATATTTTAAAATTATATTTAGACATTAAACTAGATTTTTTTTGGTCTAAGCAGAATCTTATTGTAGGTCAATGATTGTTTTTTAGTGCCAAACTATTAATACATAGTTTTTTTTTTATAATGACAAACCAAACAGCTTATTATTGGTTCATATATTGTGCAAGTTATTAGACCTTTTTCATTTTAAAATTATTTATTTAACAAGTCATAACGTTTTTTTTATATTGTTATAACATTCCTCATAATATATATTAACAAATTTTGTCTTAAATATTTTGCATATGCTAAAAAATAAAAAAAATTAATTTGTTTCAATTAAAGAAAATTAATATTATAATACAATTATGTAATATCATATTATTTATTGGATTTACTTAACACTTTATTTATTTTTAAGTACTGTTTAAGATAACTTAAAAAGTATAATTAATATCTTTATCCATGTTTTTTTTTTCAATTTACTCATATGTCATTTTTAATTTAAATATATTTTTAATTCATCAACTATAAGTATAACTATTATCAATACCTTGAAATATCCAACATACTTACGGGGTTATAAATGATCTAGAATATATAGATGGAAGACTGGCTATATTGAGTCTCTTTCTTTGGTTTTGACTTTTCAAAGAGAGGGACAGATATTTTATAAAGAAAAAAAAAAAGCAAGAGATAAAGAAAAATTTAGAAACATAGAGAAAAAATAAATTAAGAGAAAGAAAAAAATTATAAAAAGAGAAAAAATTAGGAAAAATTAAAGAGATAAATATATATATATATATATATATATAAATTAGTTATGAAATTTGAGAGACAATAAAATAAATTAAAAAATTAAAGGAATTAAAAAAGATAAATTAAAATAGAAAAATGAAAGAAAATCAGCAAATTTTTTTTAAAGAAGGTAGAAAATTTAAGAAGAGAAAAAAAATTTTAAAAAAAAATTTAAGAAAAAAAGAAAATTATAAAAACATACTGTGAGAGAGAAAGTAAAATTTAGAAAGAGAACAAATATTGAAGGAAGAGAGATTAAAGAATGAAATAAAATTTTAACGTAAAAATAAAGAGAATTTGAAAATTTTTATTATTGAGATAAAAATTTAAAGAGATAAAGAGAATTTAAAAAAGATGAAAAGAAATTTTAGGGAAAAGTAAAAATTTAAAAATAAAAAACTTAGGAGAAAAAAAATCTGAAAAACTATTTAGAAATAAATAATTTTTAGATAAAAATAAAAAATAGTTTTTTAAAAATTATAAATAAAAATATTATTTACTATATATTATTTAATGTAGGTAATAGCTCTTATCCAACTTATTTGATCCTAGTCACATACATTATAGGCCTAAAAATTTCCACTTTTAATTAAATTGAGTCACAAAATAAGGAGTTAAAATATAAAATTGGATGGATTAATCTATTAGCTACACTGGCAGCTCTACTCTGAATTGTATTCAATTTATTACTACGGAAAAATCATCAATAAAGTCATGGACACTTGAAAAGAAAAGGGTTTGGTTGATTGCTTGCCAGATATACATCTATTAATTAATTATGACACATTTAAGGGTGAAACAGGATTTAAAATTAATTAAATAGGCATTTTAAGATCCGTTTAATTTGTGTAAATATTTTATGCTTTTATCTTTACAATTACTTATAAAAAGTGTGACAAATATTTAAAATAATAAATAGTTTAGATTAAATATTATTAAATTTAATTTCATATGGACTGTACTAACGAAAAAATGAAGTATAATAATTTTTATAATTAAAATTAAAGTTTTATTTTGATAATTCAAATTGAGATTTATTTTATGAGTTTATCAAAATAAAATTTCAATTAAAAATATCATTAAAGAAACACTAGTAATATGATACTTGAGTTTTTGTTCTTGTAATTAAATAACCAGTGTTATCTGACCCCAGCTTGAACATTCGACTCAATGTGGATTATGTATGTTAAACCTTGGCTTAAGCTCATCTTTTGTAAACATATCTTTATTCCCTATCATGTTGTGTAGAACATCAAAGAATAGCACTTTCTCTCATTTTTTTATGGTACATGTTCTCTCTCTCTCTCTCTCATGTAGCCAGAGACTACCAATTTTCTTTTCTTAATTTGATTATTTCAAGGAAGGTATGGATTTATCACCATTATCTTAGTAGCCATCTTTATTTTAATCATGCTTTGTATACATATAGGGTTAGATAATTTGAAAATTTATCTTTTGTTTGTAGGAATCTTATATCTAAATCTTGTTTACACTTGCTGCAAATCAAATCTAGAATTTGATAAATTCTTCCAAGACTATATAAAGAGAAAAAAACCTCTAACAATTGGTTAAATACGCAGTATGAATAAAGAGGTACCCTGTTCCTAAAAAAAACGGACACATAATAAACAAAGATAAAATGGAAGAACAAGTTTTTCCTTTGTGAGAATTTTGAGTAACAGAAATAAGAGAAAGGGGAGGACAAGAGTGGAGAAACCAGGCTAGAAAGCTAGAAAGCTAAAAACATTCACAATTTTTTAGCCTCCACACAAAACGCTTTGCCCCCAAAGTTCATCTCACATGGTTTATGCAAATAATACACGAAAATAAGATTTAGTGCTAGTTTGTGGGTCTGCTATAATAACTCCGACATTTTGTTTTTTTCTCTTTTATTTAGGTGAAGCCAGTCTTATCATTGATGAAAAGCATAAAAGATGCTCGATCGTGTGTGTATTTTTATTAAATTGAATAAGAGTTAAACAGTTGTATATGAATTTGGAGTTTTATGCTCCAAAATCTAGTGGCCTAATCATTGAATGATACTGAATTGATGGGTTATAGCGGTACGGAAATCTCTATCCCAATTTGTCTGTGGCTAAAATCAAAGTTAATCACGCAAAATTAAAGGAAAAATAGGTATGGATGTTAATTAATTAATTATTTTCAGCTATGTTATTTAACTATTTTCAGGTGTGCACCATGTACTTGTGTCCCCAAATGAAAAGAAACCTCAAATAGTAAAGAAGGGAAAAATTAAAAGTAGGGGAAATAAACAAGTATTACTAAAAGGGTGTGCATGAGTTGTTTCAGAATCCTCCAGAAACGGGGTTGCATAAGATAAACCTTTTGGTTGGCACCGCAAAAATATTGAACCTGATTGGCTAATTTCTCTCTTATCGACACATGTCTTTATGATCCGTGAATTTCTGGATTTCTTTTCAAAGTGTAAATCAGGTCAACCGTTAAATATTATAATCATAAAAACCATAAAGCACAGCAATGTTAGTATGTCATCCACTCTATTTATTTACTTTTGGCTGCCACAATAACTGTATTTTTATTGTTTAAGGATGTTAATAGAAGTTTTAATTCTATTCGTACGTAAGAAAATATTTTGTAAAAAAAAAACCTATTTCAGTTTATGTTTAAAAAAACTTAATGTCTATTAATTGAAAAATATCGTTGATATGTAAAAGAATTTACTACTGTTACAAACTAAAATCCGTTAAGGACATTTTCAAAATCCTCGAATAAGATTATTCTCTCAGTTAAGGAACACTAATTCCCGGTGGTTATTACAAAAGATAATATATAAATTATGTAATATAACCCCAAATTACTAATAAGAGTTACTCATTACAGAAAGAGATATTCACCCCTTTGGATAGAACTCTTTAACCTTTATACGTTTTTATACTACTACTTATACTCATGCTAATTTAGGTATTGAAGTATTTTTATAGCCACACAATCCATGCAATCAACAATTCATGATCAATTAAGAAAATTGTCTTTGTTGTTGTAGTTTCATCAACTACATCAAGTATCAATAGTTCCACTAATATAACTTTTGTCTAATAAAAATTAAATATTAATATAAATAATATAGAATTTATTGATACATCATATTAACATATAGGATATAGGATATAACACACACTATATGCATGTATACTATGAGCTTAACTGGGTATATAACATTTATATTAATATTTGAACTTTCGGTCAAACACTATCAATAGAAACTAACCAAGGACTAACCGTGAATGCATGTATGGTCTTTTCAGTGGAGTTATATTATTTTATATAACATTATTTATTCTATTTTTTTTATCTATCACATAATTATTTTATTATTTATTTTCTCTTTATGATATATTTTGTTATAAAAATAAATTGTATACATAACTTTTTTTAGTGAACATTACATCATGTTTGTACTATTTAAACAAACCCTAAAGCACAGAAAGAAGAGGTAGTGGAAGCAGGAGTAATTAGAATAGAAAGATGGGGAGTGAGGCGACTACAGTGGAATGCGAGAAACAAGTTAGATCATGGAGACTGCTACGTTCTGTGATGCAGATACTAATCCCAACCTGCAACTGCTTCACCATTATAGAAAACGAAGATGTAAACTATTCATCAGCAATGAGGTCGATGATTATGACAGGCACAATATTTGGATACCGAAGAGGAAAGGTGAGTTTGTGCATTCAGGCAAACGCGAACTCAACGAACCCAATTTTGCTTCTAGAATTAGCAGTTCCAACAAGCCTTTTAGCGAAGGAAATGGGAGGAGGAAGTGTGAGAATCGCTCTAAAGAGTGGTAATAGTGGGAACACACTTTTGTCTACGCCTTTGTGGACAATGTATTGCAATGGGAGGAAAGTGGGGTATGCTGTTAAGCGTAGACCTTCCAATAGGGATTTTGAAGCACTGAGGTTGATGCGTTCAATTGTTGTGGGAACTGGTGTAATCAACAGTGTCAATCATCATCAACTAATGTACCTCAGAGCAAACTTTCAGAGAGTTCGTGCCTCTTCTAATTCTCAATCTTTCCATTTGATTGATCCTGATGGAGATATCCATCAGGAACTTAGCATTTTCTTTTTTATGTCAACCTGACTTTTTTTCTTCTTCTTTTTTATTGCCACCACTTCCCTTAGCTTTTTGAGCTGTGCTAAATCATTATTATGAGCTACAACAACAGCTAGCTAGCAAGGCTTTATATATTCTTCCAAGGAATTTCGGAGGAGAAATGTTAAGCTTATAGCTTTTTTGTGTGTGTGTGGGAGGGTTCTCCCTCGTCGAAATTTTTAACTTTTCTAGATTTCCGTTTTCAATAATAAAATAATAATGAGTAGTGTGTTATATCTGAATTCTGATTAATGTCTGGATTTTACTTTTTTTTTTCCACAGTTATTTGAATATATACTCATCAACCTTCGCGCTATTGATGTTTTTCCTTCTCCGTGATTTTCCCTTCTATTTTTCCTGCGTTTGGAAGGAAAATATAAAAAGAATGATGATTTTATACTACAAAATATATAATAAGTGGAGACATAAGAACGAAAAAGAGAAATATGTAATATAATGGGGAGAAATAAATAATTATATGTATTTCTAGTATAAATTATATATAACTTAATATAAATTGAATATGTTTTTATTTTTTAACTTTGGATTTTTCACAAGATAAAATGAGATAAGTTTAATTTGATGTTTAGCTGTTTCAAAGTTTTGATAAGACTAATAGTTTGAACCTAAACATAATATGATGAAGATCAAATCAATAACTTAATCAGAAAGATTAAATTGAGGCGTGTAGCGGTTTTTTGTTAGAACTAAAACTAATAACTTGATAAAAAAACAGATTAAATTGAAAGTAAAAAAGTGATAGAATACTAAAATACAATGAAAAGTGTTAGGCGATCAAATCAAATTGGAAGAATAAAATATTATTTTTAATAAATTAATTAGGTTAACTATAATTACATTATATAAGAATTACTTTTCTCATAAGTAATTAAACCATTTTGTACTTCTTTTTTATTCCGACGTTGTCATATTCTTCTTTCTTTTTTTCCCTTCTCTTTCTAAATCATGTTTCTGCCGTTAGCTTGTCATTTGTGATAAAAAAAAAAAAATAGAAATTTCAGTATCTCCCTCTTGAATTTCTCTTTACCATAAATAATAAGTGTATCGGTAGGTGTTAAAAACTAAGTCTGAAAAAATCATTTTTTAAACGTGAGAAAGTTAATACTACATCTACTAAAAATTAAATAAAAAATTATAATTAGGTCAAATGCTACTCAGACCTATCCTTCATTACACGACAAATTAATTTGTGTGTATATAGTAAATTTGAATTTTTAACTTTAAAAACGGGATTACTTTTGCATATATTCTCATTTCCATCCAAAAACGTATCGACTTAAACATCTAGTGTTTGGATCCATTCAATTAGTCGTTTAAACGGTTGAAAATCAATTTTGAAGAACACTGATTTTTTATGCAACACTGAATCGGTCACGAACTTGGTGTCCCAATAACCTTGATGTAAGCATAGGACATTTTTCAAGTTCTAAACTTCTTTCTCTGTCTGAGACTATTCGAATTTAGATACTACATTGACTGATCCAATAAGATTTACTCAAATCATAAAATATTATGATAGTTTACGTAAGATTACAGATTTAAAGTAAAAATTATTTGCTGAAAAAATGGTTAAAATATTTTAATTTTGTTAGGTAGAATAATTTTTTAATAGTTACTAATATATTTACCATTGTTATTAGCGTTTTTTTTAAGCACGGTCTCAAATGATTTTCAAGTTCTTAAGTTTTTAATTTTATA
This sequence comes from Canavalia gladiata, assembly GCA_037954105.1. Classification (NCBI taxonomy): domain Eukaryota; kingdom Viridiplantae; phylum Streptophyta; class Magnoliopsida; order Fabales; family Fabaceae; genus Canavalia; species Canavalia gladiata. The sequence goes on along the minus strand of CM075658.1, from coordinate 8,707,423 downwards.
TTTAGTATATTTTTATATAATCTGATTTTTTAATTAATTTTTTCATAATATTATTATTAATTTTTTATATATTTATTTTTATATTATAATAAAATATAATATTTTAAATTATTATTTTGATATATGTTTTTTTATTTTAATTATTATATTATATATTTTAATTTTAAATAAAATATTAAAATTTTTAATAAAATTATAAAAATAAATACTTTTTAAAATTTATTTATACGAAAATAAAAATATTTTTTAATTAAATTTTAATATATATTTTTTGTTCCAAAAAAGATGCATCAAAATTATCATGTTTTAGCCTATAGTTAATTATATTTTTTTTATCATTTTATATTTATTAGTTAATTAGTTAAACAATTATTTTTATCAAATATTTTAAATTTAATTACTAATTTATCAAATTTTAAATTTTCAATTAGATTTTTAACCAATTTTTCAACTTTCAATTAACTTACCTTTTAATTTTACTAAATATACACTTAATACTTGTTGATATTTTTAAATTTCTTTAATCAATTCCCAGAAATTTTCCATTGAATCTATATTAGACACGATAAAATATTTAAAAATCAATGTTAAACTTAATTTTCCATTGAATTTACTTAATTAAATTAAATTTTAAAAGTTTTCAAATGTTTCAATCAAATGTTTTTATTATACAAAAAAATGTATATTTAACTTTTTATTAAAGATAATCTTTTATCAATAAATCATTATTTTTATTTTTTAAAATTATATTTTATGTTTTTTAAATACAAGAATTCGTATAATGTATTGCAAATATTTGATAAATTTTGTAAACAAGGAGTCAACCTTTTCATGGCGAACAAATGTCTTCAGATAACTAATCAACTTTAATTTAAAAGTTCACGTTGTATTATAAAGTTAGAATTGGGACTTCATTTTAGCTCAATCAATTATTCAACTAAACGAATATCCCACATTCCATATAATTGAGGATCCAAAAGCATTTTTACGCGTAATTGACAGCTCATAATATTCTTTTTGTTACTATTATTGCATAAAAGCAATCTTAGAGAAATTGTATCCATGTTAATTTACAGCTTTAGCACTTCATATTTAAAACATAAGCCGAAAGACATGGAGTATAATCCAAGTTTGAGACAAGAATGATTAATTTTTATAATTCTTCTTTTGAGATCATTAGTTTTAGTTTGAAAGATGTTTATTTATTTTGGATGGAAATAATGAGAGTAAGAACGTGAGGTGAGTGGAACATTCTACAAGAAGTCATTGTGGGGCATTTTTCTTCTTGAGAAGAAGAAATTTTTTGGTATTACTGTCCTAAACTCTAAACTTTAAATTCTAAATTTTTGTAGTTATTTTTTTTTAATTAATAATTTTTTTATTTTTTATTTTTGAAAATAAATTAAAGAATAAATAGTTATATAAAAATGGATATTTCTATTTTAAGGAAAGAAATATGTAATCCTATAACACCAAAATGACTTTTATTAAAATGTGCATCTAATTACACGAGTTATTTGATCAAACGACACAGATTATGTCGTTTACTCAAGTAATACAAAATTAGATACACTAATCAATACCACCAGGTGGCGTTATATTGTAAACACAACCACACAAGTGTAGTGGTACAGCATTTTAACTATGATTTTGCTATTCTAGGTACATATATTAAATTTTAAAAATAAAAAAAATTATTATATCAATAAGAAAATATTATATTAATAACCAATTTTATTTATTACATGTACTAATTTTTTATTTTTAATATTTTAAATATAACAAATCATTTTAATTAACTATAGGTAACCTTTGTCTAATGTATAGTCGGAACCATCGTCTAAATTACTAATAAATTAAACTATCATTTCTTTTTGGTTCACTCTGATCAAATGTAATTATGTACAGCTATTTTATGATTGGATATTACTGTGAGGCACTCCACAAAATGTTACATGGGAATCGGTTCATTCATGTTTCACTTCTCATCCTCCTAATTAAAAATAACATCTCAACAAAAGAAATTAATAATCTATAGAGAATCTTATAGTTTAATAGAAAAGGGTATTTTTTAATAATATTTCATTTTAAAATCAAGAAAATTATAAATAAAAGAGAAAGGTTAAACCCCAACATGCGATTTATCCTTGCATTATGCGTGCGAGGTTGGATGAGTGCTATCACAGCATGGCTAATATCCAGTAACAACATTGGAATCTTTTTAATTTAAATTTCTAAGTATCATTTAATTAATTGTTATATTGTTGTATTCTAATAAAGTTGTTCATCATGATGACAAAGACGACAATACATTTTTTTTATGTTACAACATAATACACAATTTGATAATTTTTATTGTTATGATATTAAAATTAAATAATTTTTTTATGGGTCGTGCTACATAGGAAATAATTTATTTATTTTTTACTTTTACAGTTTGTAGGCGGGCCCCTATCCAAATTTATTGTGTAAAGGTGTGAGCTTAATTGATCTTTGTAACTTATGACTTAAGCTTGAGAATGAATTATTGTCTAAAATTATTGTAGTTAATCCACTAATGTTAAATTACTTCCAATACTTTAAGTTCAATTGGTTTGACCTAGCTGTGAGACTTTGACCAAGTTAACAGGTCTTTTTATTTATTTATTTATTAGTATTTATCATCTAAGCTTGTATTTCAGGTCTAGATTTGAGTTTTAGAGATTACAAATTTAATACCATATAAAAATTGTATGTGAAACCTTGTCTAAATTTATTATATGAGAGAGTAAATTTTTAGTTTATCTTAAAGCTTAAACTCGAGAGTGAAATATTATCCAAAACTGTCTTAATAATTTGTAGTTCTCCATAATTTTACTTGTATTTTTCTTAAACTTGTGCTTAACAACACACACGCGGGACTATTTCCAACAAAGCTCACTATATATTTTGTTTTGTTGAATTTTAGAACTTGTGAAATTTTTATTCTTTTTTAATCTAAAAAAATTATATGCTTTTGGTTTTTAATGAAGGACTAAAACTATGTATATGTTTGATTGAATATTAGGTAGAACTAATTTTACATTGTTGAATATTTTTGAGTTGTTGTATAAATTCTTATTATTAGAATATGTATTTTTATTAGAAAATATAAAAATTAAAATATTTTATATTGAAAAGTGCAAAAATTAATTCTATAACAATAAAACAATTTTCTACATCATTTTCGTTAAAGATGTAAGTATAAAAATAAATAGATTTATAATAATTAAAACTAAAATTTATAGTATTTTTTAAATTAAAAATATATATTTAAATTTTAATTTTTTAAAAAGCTTACTTTTTCGGATCTTATCTCTTGGGTTTGGGCTTTCCGAACTTATATTCGGTAATTTTCTTTGAGGACTATTGTAATTCAAGACGGATTTCTCCCCCCAAATTCCAACTACTAAAAGCAATTATTGTAGGAACAAGAAAGTAAGTATTTATTTATCTCATTTTGTGTTTGCATAGAATAGTTTTAAATGACCCAATTATATGTGTTTGGATGAAAAATAAAAAAGTTTTTAAAATATTGTAAAGTTTTAGTTAAATAATTTTTATGTTAAATAATTTTTTAAATAATATTTATTTAAATAAAATTTAATTTTTAATTCATTTATAATTTTAATACTTAATTTTATCTTTAATGATAATTTATTATTGATTTTTAATTTTAAAATTTTCTATCTAAACATATAATAAACTTTTTTAGTTTGAAATTTTTCTACATGCTTGGTAATGTTTAGCTTTAGAATTTTTTTATAATTTTTCTAAAAAAAAATTAATAAAAACAATTTTTCATCAATATATTGATTTAAATGCGTACACACTGTACAACTTAAACTTTCACTAATTATAAGAGACTATAAGCAAAGTATAGGAGTAAAATATTAAAACGACATTAATTGGACCTGAACAAAATAAATTGAGAAAGAAAATAAAAATAAAGATGAGTTTATTTTAGGATTAAACATCTTTCAATCTTTTTTAACAAAGTTTTTCTTAAGAAAAAGATGAGTTATTTCTTCAAAGTAATTTTATATAAAAGGTTGTGAATTTGAGTAATTTTGCATAAGATTTTAAATTAAAATTTCGTTACTTTTCACATTATACTAAAAATAATAATAACTTACTAAAACCTACTGTAATATCTTGAAGTTACTAATTCCTGCGGGCTCAAAAGAAAAAAAATCATTTTGTGCTAATAAATAAAGATGAAGGAGGAGAAAAGACAGTTTTTAACTAGTTGCTTTGAGTTTCATGTTTGATTTTTATTTTAATGAAATTGCACACATATTTAAGATATGAGATTATACGGCAAATTTACTTACAAATTATAAAACTGAAACGTGAATTATGAGATCAAAATATTAGCCTTTTCATATCTTATTTTTAAGTCATATGAATAAAATCTAAATACACGTTTGATTCACTTTATTTTTTCAAAAAATAATTATTATTTTTTACCAATTTTAAAATTTTTCTTTCAAAAAATAAGAACTTTTTTTTTATCTCAGTAATTATTACAAAAAAAGCTATAAGTATTAACTTTTCTTCTTTGTTTTTCTTTCTCTTCTCACTTTCATCATCTCAGGGCATACCTATTTTATTGGTAATTTAGGTTGGCCAATATTATTTTATTTAAATCAAATTTTATTCATTTATTATGATTTTATGATAAAGATTAGTTCAAACATGCTCTTGCTTGACATGCTTCTCCATAACATTACATATAATTGTTTTGTAATAATTAAACTTGTTTTATCTTTTTCAAGAGTAGTTTTGAAAGTTTTTTTACCAAATAAACTCTTGTTTATTTCTCTCTCATTTTTTGTTTATTTAATTGAAGAATGACATCCTTGCCGAAATGAAATTAACATTTAGAAAGAAAACATTATTATTTAAAAGAATATTTTTAAGTAAGACATTACCTTTTAATTAAAACAAAAAAAAAATTACGCACAATATGATTGGAATACTTTTCTGGTGCACACCCCAAATTTGGGAGTCAATTATATTGTTTATTTGTTTGTCTCCTTTCTTGTTTGTATAATTAAACAAGGGCGTTTCACCAAAAATGTTACTATTTAAAAGATGTTTTATTTTTTATTAAAAAAACAAAAAATTAAAGAAAAAAGAGACAATTCATACGTAGTATTGTACTGTACAGTACTGCAAGCACTCACCTAACTTTCGTGAGTGGTTCGGTAGTTAGAGGCATGAAAGGGAAGTCACCGAAGATTGACGAAGTAAAAATGCATACTATGTCCACCTTCTATTCAAATCTCCAACCATTCAACTACGTTAACATGCTCCTCTCTTTTTCTCGACACCACCCTTTCTCTTCAATGATCCTATGGGAAGAACCAAAGTTTCCACCTTATTCTCTGCTAATACCCATCATAGTTACATGCTTCCTCATTCCAACACCATAAGACAAACTCTTGTAAACAACCCAAACACCCACAAAGATCGATTCCCCTCTTCACTCTTAGGATCATTGCAGCGTCTCATATATTCAAGTTCATCCTTCTTCCATTTTCTTCCCTTTTAATTTAGTTATTTGGTAGTTACTGCTATAATTAAAGTTACCTTTTTTTGGTGCTCTACTATTGTAGGGAGAGTTGATGGGGGCTCACGAAGTGAGGAAGAGGAGAAAGTCTATTCTTGGTTATACACTTTGGCTCAGTCCGATAAAAACTTGGTTTTTGAGTACGTTAGGTCCACTGAAAGAGGCAAGTCTTTGCACTCTTCAGTACTTTGTCAATACCATGTTGATATTGAAATTTGTGTACAGAGAATGTGCCTTGAGTGCATGTTTGAAGTATTGTTTGTAGAGTAATATACCAAATTAGTCCCTAACATTCTAAGTATGAGACAATTTAATTTCTGAAATTATTAAATATAGGTTAGTTTAGTCTTTATTATTATAATTGCAAGGACTAAATTTGTAACTTAAAGGATTGAAATGACAATAATTTGAGGAATTAAAATGATATTTTTATAATTTCTAGCATTAAATTGATGGTATTTATAATTTCAGGGACTAATTTGATGTATTATGCATTGTTTGCACACTATGCATGTTGTGCTCATGTACATTAGTACATGTAAACTAAACAGAGTCCAAAGCCAATGTTGTCATTGTTCTGATCATTAAATTAAGCACCACCCTTTACCTTTTCATATGAAAGGTGTTTTTCAATTCTGTGCAGGTTTAAGTTTCACAGAAGCCGAGAGGAGGTTGCGGGAAAATGGGCCAAATGTTCCACTTGAGTATTATTTTCCGAGTTGGTGGCATCTTCTATGGAATGCACTTTTCCATCCTTTCAATATCATTGTGATTGTTTTATCTGCTCTGTCATTCATTACCTGTGACTACCCTAATGGGTCTATCATGCTCGTATTGGTTTTCATCAGTGTCACCCTCCGTTTCTGTCAGGTATTTTTATATTGGTTGGTTGCATGGAAATATGGAATGGATATATCTCTTCACCTTGATCTAATCTTGCACCTTAATTGTGTGTGCCTCTTAGGAATACAGCAGCTCAAAAGCAGCAATGAAGCTTTCAGAATTTGTAAGATGTCCAATAAAAGTTCAAAGATGTGCTGGCAGAGTTGTGCAGACAGAATTAGTAGTTCAAGTTGATCACAGGGATGTGGTTCCAGGTGACATTGTGATTTTTGAACCTGGGGACCTCTTTCCTGGAGATATCAGGTTGTTATCTTCTAAACAACTTGTTGTAAGGTATGTTATGTTAAATGAAAAATCTGCTTGTTTAATTGATCGTAGTCATAGTGGACTAAGTGGAGACTTGTATAAGATGTTTCCTCTCTTTGCCATTTTAGCTAACTAAATATCACATGGTGATTTCATACCTTGTTAACAGCCAGGCCTCACTTACTGGGGAATCTTGGACAACTGATAAAACTGCTGATATTAGAGAAGATCACAACACTCCTTTATTAGATTTGAAGAACATCTGCTTTATGGTGAGTGAGTAACACAACACTTTGCTTCAGTGGAAGTTATACCTTCCATTTACAGGGTTACATCCCACAAAGCCCCTAGCAGAGTATTTCATAGAACATGATGCTAAGAATGGACTAATATTAGACTACTATTATTGTCATATTTATTTCTTTTGCTTTTTTTTAAGGAAAAAATAAATGGCATCCAGAACTTCTTTTAGGCCAGAGGGAATAGGCATTGTTATTGACATTTGGATTGATGAGTGGGTTCAGACTCTACCTCTTTGATCTATCCAATAACCATGTTGAATCTTGCCAAATTCTGACTTATATCGGATAAGTTTTTCCTATTAGAGAATACACGTGAGGGAAGCCCAACCTGACAAAATTAGTTGATACTTGGATATTCTATAAAATGGAAATGACCAAAGTCATCCATTATATTTTGGTCAACTGTTCCAATCTAATAAACCAACCCAACACAACTGCAAAGCCCAATACTCCTCCAGTGTCAAGTCCAAGCCTAATGATAAAGTCAATTTGTTGTGTAGCATTACTCTTATTATTTTTTCATACTTCTTCATGTCATGAAATTTGTTTTTATCCCTAAAAAGAAAGTAAGCTTAAAATTGCCTTGTAGATTTTGAAAACTTCTAGAAGGAGTGTATGTGATTGTTGTATAGCCATAAAAAACTTACACAGCGTTGGAACTTGGTCTGGATGCTAATGCAAGACAGAAACTGCATAATAAATTGATGTGAAAAGTTTAAGGATGAAACTACAGTACTACTAAAGACAAGAATCTGCTTGAAGCTGAAGAGACTCTGCCCTGTTCAATTGTCTACATAGTGCATCCTGATTCTCTTTTGTTAGACAAGAATCAGTGAAGAGGCATGAACTATGTGTGAATCTCTTTCTTTCTCTATAGGTGTGTGAGCACGTGCCTGTGCATGTGCATGTGTGTGTGTGAGCTACTAAACTGTTTCAATGATAGAAGAAACAAGGAACACCATACTAATCCTGAATTAGGTGTCTAAACAATGTCTCCCAACTAAAATTTCTTAATCTAAGAGCTGTACGAGTATTTTAAGGACATGACTAATGATTAAAAATAGAAAGTAGCAAGATTATTTCTCTTTTTTGACAAAGATAATTTCTGCTGAACATTATACAACCATAAATAGGTTACCTTGTTATTTTGATACATGAAGTAATCTGTATCTCATTTTTGCATTAAGAAATCCAAATCACAGTAAAACACTAATATTGATGTACTTAACTTGTAAGGATCCAAATCTGTGTTTCAATTCATTATTTACCTATTTTAGAATTTCGTAATTTCCTATATCTTTGAGACATTGTGGCCTTCAAATATATTAAATTTCCAAACAGAGATTATTGTCAGATTAAATGGAGATTTTTTCTGAAAAGTGATTAGTTATGAACATTACAGGGCACAAACGTGGTATCAGGTACTGGAACAGGCTTAGTTGTTTCAACAGGATCCAATACTTACATGAGCAGCATGTTTTCAAAATTTGGGAAGAAGAAGCCACCAGATGACTTTGAAAAGGGTCTCAGATGGATATTTTACTTGCTAATTTCTGTTATGCTAGTAGTTGTTACAATCATGTTTGTGATAAATTACACTGCATCTCTTAATTTGAGCAAAAGTATTCTTTTCACAATCTCAGTTGCATCTGCCCTCAATCCTCAGATGCTTCCCCTCATCATTAATACATGCCTTGCAAAAGGAGCACTTGCTATGGCCAAAGACAGATGTATAGTAAAAAGTTTAACAGCTATTCGCGAGATGGGATCAATGTAAGTGTATATTCACATTACAAATCAAACGATTGATGATTTGGACACTGAATTCTTATGGCAGTTGCACAAACTTGAACCAAAATCTCTCTCTCTCTCTCTCTCTATATATATATATATATATATATATATATTATATTCAAGTTACCATTCTGACCCTGCAACCCCTTTCCCTCTCTCTACGGTCAAAGTCTAAGAAAGGGGAAAAGAGAACTCGAGCCTACAATTAATGGTTAGATTAGCATGCATTTTGATTTTTTAGATTAAGATAGGGAAATTAGAATATAAAAATCTATCATTATCAAAAGTATAGGAATTATATATTAGAAACATAGTGCAGAATTATAAACTTGCAGTGATAAATCGAGAAATCAATAAAGAACTCTTACTCTCTGCTGTCATGATGCTTATGTCTAAAATATGGTATAACTTCCAATCAAAAATGTTTATGTACATGAGGTGCTAAACTTCTAGTCTATTAATAATTGAACCCACCTCTAAGCCAACAAATGAACATAAAAATGCACATCAAAGAAAAAAGGGAAATGATGCAACAACATTATTAAAAATGAATGAAGATGTAAGGTCCAAAAAGTGGCAACAAATATAAGATTTAGATATTTGTTTTGTTCCAAATATATGCGCCTAGCAAATTATTTTTGTATGTACTTATATTTTTTAACATTGCAGGGATATCCTTTGTATAGACAAGACGGGCACCCTTACAATGAATCATGCAATCATGGTTAATTATCTTGACTTCGGGGGTTTACCCCAAGAAAAAGTTCTGCGCTATGCTTTCCTCAATTCTTACTTTAAGTCTGATCAGAAGTATCCTTTGGATGATGCAATTCTAGCACATGTATATTCAAATGGATTCAGGTTTCAGCCATCTAAGTGGAGGAAGATAGATGAGATTCCTTTTGACTTTATGAGAAGAAGAGTATCTGTCATCTTAGAAACAGATGACAAACACTCGCAATTTTTTGGCAGGTTCATTGTAACAAAAGGAGCACTGTTGGAAGTCATGAGAGTTTGTTCTTATATTGAGAATTTTGATAAAGATGAAATTTCCACCTTCTCTTCAGATGATTACCAGCAAATTTTAAATCTCTCAGAGGATTTGAGCAACGAGGGGTTAAGGGTTATAGGAGTAGCTATAAGGAAGCTGGAAATGGTGTGTCTTTTTTTCTTTCATTCTTTCTTTTCATGCGAATGACATTGATTTTGCACCTAGATAGTTTAACAGAATTAAAATCACTAACTTTTTTCCCATATTAGATAGGACAAGTTCACTAAAAGTCCACATTTTCAAAACTATTCTTGTAAGGAATGCTCCTCTTGTGTTGAATTTTCGCATGACAAATTTTTGTCTATCTCTCTCTTCATAAGAATTAAATAGTTGGGCCCTTGTTAACATTTGTGCATACTTATGAAGAAAAAGATATACACAAAATTTCCACATGACAAGGTCATGGGCAAATTCAGCATGGGGAAAATCCACTCTCATTCTTGTGAGAGAAGAAGGAGCACCTCATTGGTTGTGACTGGCTCTCATACAATTTCGATGCATATGTGATATTGCAGCCACAAACATGGGAAGCAAGTAATGAAAGCAAGAGAGGAGAAGAGGATATTGAAAGAGACATGGTGTTCCTTGGCCTCATAACATTTTTTGATCCACCAAAGGACTCAGCAAAGCAAGCACTGTGGCGTTTGGCAGAGAAGGGAGTGAAAGCAAAGGTCTTAACAGGTGACTCACTTTCCTTGGCAACAAGGGTATGCAGGGAAGTTGGCATAAAGACAACACATGTAATAACAGGACCTGAGCTAGAGCAACTTGACCAAGACACTTTCCATGAAAGTGTTAAAAGAGCCACAGTACTAGCTCGTCTCACCCCTATTCAGAAACTCCGAGTGGTACAATCCTTGCAAACAATTGGAAACCATGTTGTTGGGTTCTTAGGAGATGGAGTAAATGATTCATTGGCTTTGGATGCTGCTCATGTAAGCATTTCTGTGGACTCAGGTGTGGCCATTGCCAAAGACATGGCAGATATTATCTTACTTGAGAAAGATCTCAATGTGCTTGTTGCAGGAGTGGAGCATGGTAGGCTCACCTTTGGCAACACAATGAAGTATATTAAGATGTCAGTTATTGCTAACTTAGGAAGTGTCATTTCACTCCTCATAGCAACACTGTTCCTCAAGTATGAGCCCTTGACATCTAGGCAGCTTCTTATTCAAAATTTCATTTACAGTGTGGGGCAAATTGCCATCCCTTGGGACAACATGGATGAAGAGTGTGTGAAGACACCTCAGAAGTGGTCAGAGAGAAGCTTACCCATGTTCATACTGTGGAATGGACCAGTGTGCACTCTTTGTGATGTGGCAACACTTTTGTTTCTTTGGTTTTATTACAAGGCTTACAGTGATGTAACTGAGATGTTTTTCCATTCAGCTTGGTTCGTTGAAGGTTTGCTCATGCAGACCCTCATTATCCACTTGATCAGGACTGAGAAAATCCCTTTCATACAGGACATTGCTTCTTGGCCTGTCATTTGCTCCACTCTTGTGATGTCTGCATTTGGAATTGCATTTACATTCTCACCCGTTGGGAGGGTCATGGGATTCACCCTTTTACCTCTCTCATATTTTGGATTTTTAGTAGTTCTTTTTCTGGGATATTTCACAGTAGGCCAGGTGGTTAAGAGACTTTACATCTTGGTTTTTAAAAGATGGCTTTGAATATATATCAAACTTTCACCCCAAGTTTTGTTTTGCATGAAATTCTGTTGTAAAATCAATATATGTAGAATTTTTTTGGCTTTGCAAGATGAGAGTATAACTAATATAAGAGGCAGTGGGACATATTCAACATTGTTGCCCTTGTAACCTACATTTTCTGAAGCAATAGGAATAGGACAATGAAGTATATAACCAAGAAACAGCATTCTGAATATGCAAAGCAGGTGAAAACCTGTTTGCTGGGTGATTATTTGTGTAACCCTTATGAATGCATGAATGAATGAATGATGCAGGCTATTAAAAATAATACCATATCATTGATGCAATGTCATGCTACATTGCATAACATATTTATCCAGTTTAAGATCGGAGTTCTTTATGTTCCATTCGAAATTCTAGTGCTTCCTATCATTTATCTAATTGTGCAATCTGTTTGAAATCCACTTGTCAACCTCAGACATTAAGCATGTATAAGAACATGTGGACCATTTAAAATATTCAAGACTTGCCCTTATTTGTATATGAATCGCATATTTTCCCTAGCCTCATCTACAAAAGATTGGAGAACTACAAAATCCTGTTGGCCAGATAAAGTTCCAAAGTATATGCATTGTCAATTCTTTAGTCAACTATTATACAAATCCTAACAATTTGGTAGCCCTTCTTTTAATATAAAATGAAAATGATTATCGAGAATGTGGTAGCAGATGGTTCCTTTAAAAGCTCAATCTCAATACAATTACTAAAGCATTTTGTTTTAAAATTAGAAGAATTAGTTTTTTTAATTATTAAATTTAATAGAGATTTATGTTTAAATTAATCTAGGCTAAAATTTATATTAAAATATATTTTTTGTTGGAAAATATAAAAAATAATTATTTTAAATGCCAAAACAAACAGGGGCTGAGCATGGTTTTGGAATTAGATTAAATATGGGAATTAATTGCCCTTCTTTAAAGATCTCCTAGGATACATTTGAAAGCTAGAATTAGGAGAAAAATGGAGGACAAATTTTTCTTTCTTATAAATATTCTCAGATTATTTTAATTTTTAAAAATGAGATAAATAAAATAGATTAACATAAATTTATTACCTTATTTTTTTATTTTAAAAAACAATCTCTCCCTTCTTTTTCTGCCAAAATCTCACTCCCAATTTCATCCATAGAAAATTATAAAAGAAAAAAACTTCAAAAAAAAATCCCAAACACGAACTCAAAAATTAGATCATCATTCATTTATAACCATCGTAGTGTGCAGATAAAGAAAAGTTGATTTAGAACTATATATATATATATATATATATATATATATATATATATATATATATATATATATATATATATATATAAAACTAACAATTTTGACTAGTAACATACCACAAAAGTCTCGATATCTAATACTCCTTGAGAATTTTCTTAATACTTCAAGCGTTTTTCCTTCATAAAGTCAAATTTAGCTTAGGAGAAATCTTGAGCTAGGATATTTGCAAGCTTGTCCTTGGAGGCAAAATGAAGAAGATTGACTTCATCAAGTTTCCCTGCTAATCGGATTGATACACACTTCACGTTGATGTCCTTAGTTCTTTCATATTGACATGACTTTTAGTTATTATAAAGACAGATTTAAAGTCCACATAAGTCATAGTTATCTTCATATTGTGTTTACCATTAGTATAATAGAATCTTTCTCAACAAAATAATACTCAGTTTTAGTTGAGGATTAGGCCACCCACCATTTTCTTTAGAATTCTAAGAGAACTTTACACTGCCAAGGAGAAAAAATAATAATAAAGTATCTCAAATTAATTAATTGTATATTTAGATGAAAAATTTTAAAAGTAATTAAAATTAATTTAGTAACAAGAACTTAAAAAATAAGTAATTTTATATGAAATTCTAGATTCGAACTTTATCATTTTTCATATTATATCTAGAAAGATGAAGAATATAAAATCAGGAATAAATGATGATAAAAAATAGAGTTAAATATAAAAAAATTATAAATAATAATTTAAAAATATTGAGTATAACAAAATTTTTAAAATATTCTCTAAGGATAATCATTAAGAATTCTTTTTAGTTGATATGAAAATAGTTCTATTAGATTTATACAATATTTATAATTTTTTTATCATTCAAATACATGAAATTTAATAATTTAAAATAATTAATCCAAGAGATCTCCAAGAATGCATGTCAAATAATTGTCATCTAGGACTACATAAAATCCCAACTAAGCTCCAACCATGAGAATTCATTTAACTTGTAATTCACCTAAAGCACTCAACCATTCTGATTCCTGTCACGTACTGACGTTGCAACTCACTAAAGTACTAGACGAATTATTACAACTAAAGTTCCAAATCACTAAAAACTTGAAGCCCAAAAATATTTTCTCACATAAATAAGCCTTTTGCATATTGGGGCACATAATATTGCGCAAGAGAAACTTGTGCACACACATGAACTAATATTTTTATTTATATCAAAATTATTTATATTTTCTTAATATGTCCTTTATCTCTCTTATAGGGTTGTTTAAGTTATTTTTATAAAATTTCCTAAAAAAATTTGCCTCATAAAATAAACAACTTCATCCTAAATTGCATCAATAAGATCAGAACCTTGTACTGAAAATTACACCTATAAAAAAAATTTTATAAACAAAATGTCATTGATCAATCTAATATAGAATTGTTTACTTTAGGGAATAAATTAGACAACTTAAAATTAATAAAATAAATCTTATACTTTTAAAACAGTAGATAGTTTGAAACCAAAAATTAATTATATATAAAAATGATATAAAAGGAATAGAAGGAGTACTAAGTTTAATATTAATAATTTAAAAAAAATCAACTTTGAAATCATTAAATCATAAAGACTTTAGATAGAAGGAGTCAATTAACTCAAATACTAAAATCTTTTGCAGGTAAAGATCAATCAAAACCTATTTTCCTCTTTTTGTCAAAAAAAAAAACTACTTTTACCTTTAATGTATGTGATAGCTATCAATTAAAGTTTCTTCTATACATAGTTATTAATTAAAGTTGGAAAAAGATAAAAGGTCCAAAGATTTGATATAAAAAGTATAGAATTAACGAGTAAAATTTCTATTAAAAGCGAAATTTAAACTCAGATTCAATCATATATGATCACCAATCCTAGAGACTCTCCTACACCGTTCAGTAAAAGAAAGAAAGGCATGGCATGGCATGAGATAAGTGAAAAAAAAATTAAAAAAAAGACAATTAAGAACCAAGCCAGTTCACTTGACATGTCTTTGGCCTTTTCTCTCTCATACTACAATTTATTAGAAAATATTTGAGTATAATAATTAATTTGCAGTTGTTAATACAACTTTTTTCGTAACTGAATAATTATTTTGATAAATTTATAGAATTTCATAATGCAATACCCCCAAAGATTCTAATGAAGCCACTTCAAAAAGAAAATATCTTGGAAGCTATGATCCCCGAAACTTCCTTCCATTGACGCAGTTCCAATTAGAATTAGTCATCTAAGCTTTAAATTAGCTGCATGCTCTGCCTATCAGGTCATCCATCATATCCTTCTCAATGTCTATCGTCTCTTTAGGACTCTAAGCGCAAAACCTAATTGGTTATTTGTTTTTATGATTTAAATATATTCATTTTTTATCAATATAATTTTATTTAATTTTGATTTTATACATTTTATTATTAATTTTGCATATGGTTAGTATGAGCTACTTGTAAGCAATCGTTTTCTTGTGGAAATTAAGATTTTTATTCAGAATGACTGAGCTTAAGGTTGACTAAAAAGTATAAGTTGGTTACATTTGATAAAATTATTCTTACACCTAGTCATATCATATTAATTACTATTATGAAATGATGTAATGTAACATTATTATTATTATAATATATCAAGTTATTGTTAAATAACAACAAAATTTGTTTTTTTTTATAAAATTATTTTATAAAGGTTCAAATAAAAAAAAATTAAAGGCACATTAAATCATATCCAGAAAAAGTTAAAAATACATTTTATCTTATTTTTATAGCAAAGGAATCTATACTGCATAACAAGTTTAGAAGGCAAGAAGTTGTGGGTGGTGTCTAGGACGTTAATTGGAGGAATTTCAATTCAGTGGTTGTAGCTTGGAAGAATATTTTTACATTGCATTAATTATAAATCACAACCATTCTAATGATCTCCAACCACTCACAACTCACTCAGATGCTGACAACTAGATAGGTTCTTCAGAGATCCAGTTTTGAAAGCTGTAGTCTCTACTCTTCGTCTCTTGCCAGAAATAAAAAATGTGTGGTATAACACAAATATATATCTAAAAAAATAAGTTTTTAATTCGCGAACCAGATACATCTTTTATTCATAACTTCATATTAGAAAAGTTTTCGTGCATATAACAAATGAAGTTATTACTTTATTTGAGTTTATCCTAAAAATATTAATATCTATTTAACATTAAGTTTTTGTGCATATTAAGAATGCTTAATAAAGTTATTATACGGTAATGAAAATTTCCATAAAATTTTGAATATAAACTTCGTTATTTTTTTATTTTAACAAAATATTTTTCATTTTATAAAAACAAATACTATTTAATATTGTTTTTATCACATATAATCATATATTACCTTTTCTCACACCTAGTCATATCATATTAATTATTTATTTCGTGTCTATACAACATACTCCAATGTATTGAGAAAAATGCTAAAGAAAAAAACCATAAGAAAAAAGGTCCTACCGGGAGTCGAACCCAGGTCGCTGGATTCAAAGTCCAGAGTGCTAACCACTACACCATAGAACCGTGTGCTTTGTTATTATTATATTAAACTAAATTATTCAAATCTATTTGCTTAACTAATTGTTACCATTGGGATAGAGAGAACTAGAGGAAACGTGGGACAGCCAGACCTCGTCCATATTTAAGAATGTTTGTAATTTGATTTAGATTAATATTGAAATAAAAAAATTCTATTCAAATAAAAATTAATAAATTACCGTTATTTTAATTAGTTTAAATGTAATATTAGTTTTGGTTCAAAAACGATTTAGATTAGGTTTCATAAAATTATCTTTAATTAAGAATATTTAATTAAAAACTTGTATTCTATTACCATTCATATTTGTAAAATTTTAAATTAATAATAATAACTAATACAGAAATACTTATAATTTTTATTAGTTTTCATAAATAGCAGATAAAATAAAAGCGTCCCCCAAAAATAGATTAAAAAATATACGCTCCAATAAAATTTGATCATCGTAGTTTTTAGCCCGTTAAGTTTTAAACAAAAAGATTATAGAACTTAGAATTTTATTTAAACCTTAAAAAAAATGGATAGTGTAATTCATTTCAATGCAATTCATACAGTAATATTTCGACACATTCTCATTGTCTCTTTAATATTTTCAATTTAAGTTAGTATTCCTCAAAACACTGAGAGAAAAAAAAGTAACTTTCAACGTCGATGCATATGCATAGTAATTTAATAAAATAATTATTTTAATATCTTTTAATCTTTAAAAAAGATTATATATCTAAAAATAGATAAAATAAGATGAAAAATAAATATATAATACATAATAAAAAATATTTAAAAAATATAAATATATGAAAATATAAATACTAATAGAATATTTATTTATTATTTTCCTCCTTACAACAAACGTAAACAAGACTTGCATGCGATTGATGTAATCAATCACCGTAGATTACTCAATACTTATCACCTCTTAACAAATTGCCACGTCTCAAGATGAATGCAATCACATCTTTCTAATCGAAACAAAAGGCCACACAAGAGGGACACTCCAATGGTATAAAGCTTGAAAATGAATTCCTTTTTTCATCTTATTTTTCTGTTTTATTTCTTTTTTGTTTTTTATGTACATAACTTCCATTGAAAACCATTTTATTGTAATCAACCTACAACTATCAATGGTTGTAATGGATAGTTACCAGAACATGAGAATTTAGAATTATTGTGCAAATTAAGAGAAGTGATGGAAAATTCTTGATCAATGGAGAGGGATGATTTGTTAAATTTTAAAACAAACAAGTCACCAACAGGCAAAATAAAAGGATATTTTAAACGAGTATCAAATTCTGAAACAGAGGCGTAAGACACGTGCGGGCATTGTTAGAAAATTTTTCTTACACGTATAAATAAAACATGCATCCATTTATATTTAAAATGTAACCTGATAAATTTGTTTTGCTTTTTTAATTTGATAACGTTTGAACAAGAAACCTAAATAAATAGATAATACTAATTATACGTTAAACAATCGTTACTATTCATTAATCATGATCGACGGAAAGTGAGGGAGCATGATTTGAGATAGGGTTCGGAATAGAAAAATGAGACGTGGAATTTGGTCCCCTTACAATGATTTAAAACCTGAATCTTCCATTCAAAACCTTTTAATTCCAACAAACAAATACAGCTCATAAAAACAAATGTTAATCAATACTAATAAAAATATATTTATTAAAATATAAAGGTATTTAATTTTAATTTTTTAAAATAAATTAGAAATATTTAATGAAAAAGAGAAAAGGAGAAAGAAATGAACAGAAAATAAAATATTTTTTTGTTTGATCAAAGAAAAAGAGAGGGAACGAAAATAAAAATAATATATTATTATATTTTGATAAATACTAATAAAAGAGAAAAAGGAGAATAAAATCACATGATTATTAAGTTACCATAATTTAAATAGTGTTGTTCTTCTCCTTATTCTTCCTTTTCTCACAAAATTTTAATTTAAATAATAGAAAAATATAAAAATTCCTTCCTTTCCATATAGTTTCTTTCAAGTAGACATACATGTTAGAGCAACTAAACCCTTTGAGAAATGCTTGGAGTTTCAGAAAGGACAGTGTTTTCTTTCCATAAATTTTCATTTACGGTTTCTACATTACATTTTTATAATAGGATTCTTCAAGTCATACCATGAAGAAAAACAATACTATTTTAGATGTATCGATAAAATTTGTTCATAAAAAAAAAAAAAAAAATTTGAATATCTCTCAAAATCACAGGTCTTTTCTCCAAAGTATAGAAAAAGTTGTTATCAAGTACAAGAGTAGAACTTCTCAAGTGCAAACATGTATGATCCACTATCCATTCTCAGAAAATACACATGATAACTTCAAACAGAGTCAATCAAGTTAAATACATGTTTAGGAGGGGGATTGCGATATGAACATATTATATTATATACATATATTACATTATATAGAATAAAGGAGAGAGGAACTATATACATATACTCAAACTTTTTATATAACTGAAGCAGCATATTTCTGTTGACGACTCGGAAGCACGCGTATTTTGTTTTGTGAAACGTAGCCGTATTGAGCATGTAGGAATACAGTGGTACACGTTTGGTAGAGTTTGATATTTTTGTTATCAAAATTAAAGGGAATGAACACTGATGATTCACCACTATAAGGGAAGAGTTGAACTGTAGCTCCTACAGTGTCTCGAAAACAAAATTTTCCTATTATGAGAAAACGATCTTCCCATTGAAATCGGCTTCTTTTGCAATGCACGTCCAATTGAAGCCACCTTGCTACTGGAATCCATTTTTTCACCAAAGTGAGTGTCGGAACTCTCTCTATCAGAATTCAAATTGAGCACGGAATGACGAAGTATTACCGGAGGAGAAGATGAATCCACAGAAACTGTTCTCCTCAGAATCTGTGTTTCCTCTTCCGCTTTATCATGTATTCCACTGGAAGACACAGCAGAAGCATCACCACCTTCAAATTCACTCCTCGGAACGTTACTTTCACTCCTACCAGAACCATCAGAATTAATGTGAGTAAGAGCCTCTTGGTTGTGAGAAACGTTTTCATCCGTTTGATTATGATTGTTCTGATCAGGAGGTGTGATCACGTGTTCATGAGCCACAGGTGCACGGCACAGGGGGCAATTTTTGTGCGATGTGAGCCACGTGTCAATGCAAGGGATGTGAAAAGCGTGACTGCACTTTGGCAATAATCTGAGAGTCTCGCCGTGTTGAAACTCACCCAGACAAACAGAACACTCTGTGCCATCAATGAGTCCTTCGTCTTTTGCATACTTGAAAACCGTGATGGAATCTATGAACGATTGTTGAAGACCAACGGTGCGGATGAACCATATGTGGTGCATAACCTGACCTTCATCATCATCATGATCAATATCATCCGAAATGGTAGAATCTTCATTCAAATCGAACAATATGGAGGAGCCTCTTCTGTTTCGGTTATAGCTATGTCTCCTTGAGTTAAAAATCTTGATTACGGACGCGGCGAGTAAAAACGTGATGACGCCAACGATGCAGGCTATGATAATCAAAGCGAGTCGAAGAACATGGTTATGGTATTCTTCAACGTGAAAACTGACAGTGAGTGGCATGGTTAAAACCGGGTGTGGATGAGGGGAAGGTGCTGGGCTAACATAGTGTTGAATAGGAGGGTGAGCCATTAACGAAAAGAAGGAAGAAGCAGGGGAGGGGTTAAGGGAAAGGGAAAGGTGACGTGAAGAGGGGGATGAAATATTTTGTACTGAATATAGAAAATTGTGAAGTTGTTTCCATGACACGTGGCGTGTTTAGACGGTGAGATGAGAATTTTGGGGATGTGTTGAGGGCTCTTTGATGGGACCATTTCGTTTTCTATTGCGGACTTGCGAAACTACTCACTGCCTTCTTTGGCATGCTTTGATTCAAGTCAATCTTCGTTTTCATAGGGTTTCCGCGTTAGCTTTAATGCTGGTGGTGGGACGTTACGGGATTCTTATCATCCAAACAATTCCTTTCATCACCCAAAATGTCTCTTTTATTTTTTGTTACTATCAAAATGGAACAACTTTAATTTTAAAGATACTATTTTTAAGAGCAACCAAATTCACTTATTTTAGAAATAATTTATGTTAGTTATCCAGTTTAATAACTTTGTATTAATAATAAATATTATATTATATTATAAAATTGAAAAGATAAAATTTTAAATTAACATAAATTAAGAAATTAAATTATTAAAATTATATAATATTTATTAATTTAATATATTAAAATTTTAAATTTTAAAAAATAAACTTAAATTAAGACCGATTAATATTATTAAGACAAGTGGGACGATGACGAATTCAGAGAATAACGGGGAAATTATTTTTGTAAGGAAGTTTTTGTAAAAGAATAATATGCATATAATAAATATCTAGTCAGTGGTTAAATGGGACGGTCGGAATCTAACAAATGGATGTCCAAATATTTAGTTCTAAATAAAATGAGCTCTATGAAATAAAGTATAATAAAATGAAATTATTAATTATCATTTTAAAACTAAAAAGAAAAAAAATAATCCCCCATATATTTTAAATTAAAAAATAATAAAAAATATTAACTGAAATAGAAATATATAGCATGCGTTTCATCAAGCTATATTTTATTTTATTTTATTTTAAACGGTCTTAATTCTATTTTATTTATTCATTTTTTATGTAATATTTCATTCATTTTCATCCATCCAACCATAACAAAATTATCTTTAATTCTTTCATCTTCGTTTAGAAAAATCAAATATTAAAGAAGATTGGATGCAGTAATTATAGAAACCTAATTGATTCGATGCGTAAGTCAAAGACAATTACCATTTTCTTTTTTCGGGGGCTTGATAAGATAAGAACAAATTTTCTTTATTTTTGTTTTTTTTACATAAAAAAGTAGAATAATATTATATCCTCTAATTAACATATCTTCTTATCCATTCTTTCAATATTTTATAAATAATATTAAATAAAAATATAAATAAATTAATATCTTAAATATGTAAAAAGCAGTCAATACGTTACTTATCTATGAAGTAATGAAATCAAGTAAAGGAATTAATAAAAAAATATCGTAAAAATACATAAAATTATTCAAAAAAGTGGTCACCATTATTAAAGAATGGTGAAACTACATTTAAAGAAAAAAAAAAAAAGTTTAATAAGATGTGTCATTTTCTTTAGAAGAATCAAATATTAAAGAAGACATGTCCTTTTCTTTTATACTAAACGGGACTAACACCCAAAATTACATTGAAGAAAAACAAGTTCAAAGAACTGACAAGAAGAGAACAACCTTCTTGCTGTTGTCCTGGCTTGTTTCATGACCAATTTTATCATATATACCTGGTGACAATGGAACCTGTGTTGGATTTTCTATCTATGCTTGAGTATGATTCACTGAGTTCAAAATTACAATTGATGTATTACCACCGGCTCTCATACATTGTATTGTTTTCCTTTAAAATATGTGCTACATAAGACCAATGTGCTCTTTTTCTGTATCAGTAACACGACTAGCAAAGGAAGATATATTACCTCTTGAATAATACGTAGGTTTTCAAAATTTGTCAGAGGAACAAATTGCTGTACTGAATAAATCACATTTAAATTCCTCCCTCAAAATCCCCCTGCCCTTCACCTCGGAATCCCCCTCTTCTCTTCTCTTCTCTTCTCAAAATCAAATAACGCAAAAAGTAACTAAATACATTTGGTGTACATTAAAACAAGTCCACCTGTCATAATGGTAATCAAATAACAGCAAAACTTTGTGTTGATAGATTAAATAATAATATGATATATTGCAAGTAAAAATTTACTCAAACTGACCTACTTGTTTGAGACATACCAGTATCAGAGGAGCAGTTGACCATTAATTTCGTTTTTCTGCCATAATGTTGTAATGATATGATTGTTGAAATGCAATATCCATCAAACGTATATCAATTTTAAATGTTTAATTTTCAGGTATTTCATGATCCCTCTAGGAGGTGTCCACTTACTGGTGTCAAAAGAGGAACTGTTCCTGCAATTTTTAAGCCATAACCTTCGAGCCCATCATACTCTGCGGGATATTTTGCCATTAACCTTATTGTATGAACTCCTAGATCTCGTAGTATCTGTCATAGATGTATATCACTCGATTAGTTGAAAAATAATGCTTATGCTTCCATAATGAAACAATAATTTACCATGAAACATTTTCCAATGTATATAAGCGAAAATAAATTGTTACATACATCATGCAAATTGACAAGGATAAAAAGACACTAAAATATATTTCTCTTGATTTCCAATGTTCTGGATGAAATGGTTAGAAATTTGAAGTTAGATAATTAGAAAAGAAATGCCATAACTTGCATTGAAGTATCATATTCCAAATGTCCAGCAGTGCTAGCCTCACAATGTAGTTGCATGTTAATAACAAATTAAACTTTTAATCTTTATTGTTGAAGTATCCAGAAGATAAAGATTTCTTGATTAATTAGAAAATGACTCAAGACATGCAGTAGGCATTAAAGATGCATTTATTTTTTCTTACTCGCATTCTTTAAGTTAATCATTTGTCTTTCTTTTGTTTTTCAAGCATAATTTACCTTTTCCAATACATTTTTATTCAATTTATCATTTTCTACAATTTCCTCCAATTTATTCCTTTCTTGATACTCGCTTTCATTTGCATTCCACCAATTTACTTTCGATTGTCAAGCTACATATGATACTGTTGAAGTTTACTTCCATTTGCGATTCTATATCTTTTGCCTTTAATCTTTCTCCCATCACTCATTTCGATTATCACTTGTAATTTATCATTTGTATATCAAATTTTACTTTTACGATTTATTTGGTTCTTGAATCCTGCTAGTTAGAAATGGATCATCACCTTGTATTCTTTTAAATTCTGATTTAAATAATGTAATAACTTGCAAGTCCTGAGAAGAAATTCTCTTCCTAAATAATTTAAATCAAGTTTGTTTGTTGATTAAATCTCCGAGTCAACAGTAGCAAGGAGGAACCTTTTGGATGAATAATAATCTCTAGACATGGAAATGTAAAGAAATATATAGTTAAATGCAAACAAAACAGTACCTGTGCTCCAATACCATAATCACTAGAACCACCAGATGACTGCAATTTTTCAAAGTTTCCATACTTGTCATCTGTGGAGGGGTAAGCACGGACCATGTGGCCTAAGCCAATACCTTTACCTTCATGTCCTTTGAGATACAGCAAGACACCCCTACCTGCTTCCTCAATTTGTTTTAATGCAAGTGCTAACTGGTTTCCACATTGACACGTTGTTGCCCCAAATATGTCACCAACGAGACAATATGAATGTACTCTCACTAGTACATCATGCCCATCACCTATCTCACCCTGTTAATATCAAAGCATGGTGTGGTTACTAACACAAGAAGAGTTGTAAAATCTCTTAAAATTTCACCTTTCAACCCCAGAAAAGTTGCATTAGGAGAAAATTAACACTGTAAATATAACCAAGAAATCTGACTGACTTTTATTCAAGGAGTCAGATTGTATCAGAATTTCTTCGTTGGACAATAAAAGTCCAAATTCTCATGAGGCAGACCACAACATTAATTATTTACCGAATAAAAACCAAGACAGGTTTCATATGAAAACTCAACTTATGGTGATCTGCTTACTTTAACCATCGCAACATGCTCAATCCCTTCCAGACATGACCGATAACAATAAGCTCTGAAAGGTCCCCACATGGTGGGTATCAATGCAGCTGAAGCAAACTCTACCAACTTCTCTCTTTTTCTTCTGTATCTGCTCGTTCAAACTACTCAAATATTAGAGATATACTTGTTAAAAACCAGAAGTTTCTAGACTATCTTCCATATGATAATTTGGGATAGCATACTTTCAAAAAAATCTATATAATTTGACCCTTCCAGGCTGCAATTTGATCGGCGGTGAGTCTAAACATTTGAACAAATTTGTGTCACAGCTAAGGAAGTATGTGCAGACCTACAATTTGATTAGTGGCTACTATATGAAATTCTTCTATGCAAAGTACTAAAGTCCAATTATTTCCTAAAAAATCAATACCTTATTAAATCAGCAATGGAAATGATTTTCAAGTTTTCTTGCAGTGCCAATTGTCTCAGCTTTGGTAACCTGGCCATTGAACCATCATCATCTACTACCTCACATAAAACTGCTGCAGGTTCCAAGCCAGCCAACACAGCAAGATCAACAGAAGCTTCTGTGTGTCCAGCTCTTTTAAGAACTCCTCCTTCCCTGTACTTCAGTGGAAATATATGACCTGGGCGATTGAAATCATCAGGCCTCGAATTTCTTGATGCTAGTGCCAAAATTGTTGCTGCTCTATCTTGAGCAGACACTCCTGTTGTAGTGCCTCTCTTTGCATCCTGTAATATGCAATTATTTTGGTATCAGATAAGAAAAAATCAAATCAATATTATACTTGAAAACACATATATTGCTCTTCAGTCTTTACAAACCAAAATGCGATTCCTACTTTCGCTTACAATAGATGATTATCAATTAAAGAGAAGAAAAAATCTATGTACCACTGTCACTGTGAATGCGGTGCAAAGTTTTTCTTCATTATTTTTCTGTGTCACCATCAAAGGGAGTTGCAACCTCTCTAAGTCTTCTCCCTTCATGCTTACACACACTATCCCCGATCCATGCTTGACAATAAACGCAATTGCTTTTGGTGTTACCATCGATGCTGCCATTATTAGATCTCCCTCGTTTTCCCTATCTTCATCATCTACAACGATAATTAACTGCAAATTTGTCCCGCATGTATAAATATTTAACATTGTACCATTGATGGATAAATAAATCATTGATTAACAAAACGGATTAACCTTTCCCTGACGAATATCTTCAATGGCCTCAGGGATAGAAGAAAACCCTTGTGTAGGACAATCCAGATCATGTTCATTACTATCAGCAAAGAAGCCATTGATTATAGGATCAATCTCTTCAGATACAGTTCCATAAGAAAATGTATCTAGTTGCTGTCTAATTCTAATTGGTTCATCAGCCAGTTTCTCTACTAAAACATCTTTTTCCGAACTGGTATAATTGTTGAGATGAGATAGCAGATCTCCTTCTCCAGACATTACAGCCCTCACTTTATGAACCTTGAAACTAAGTTTCATTTTTCTAATGGGACTAGCCAACATGAAATCAGACTTGTAACCATTTCCATTGAGTTGAGACATGCTACGTACAAGACTCTGCGTCCTAAACAGAGGAAGCAACCATCCAAATTACACGTGAGAAAGCAGCAGAATAAAGTGACAACAATTCTGAAAAGTCATTAGAACGAAGAAATTTACATTTAGTAAAGCTCAATGCATGCAATACTGTAACACCAAATCTCCTAGTATCAAGTGATAAAGCCATCAAATCCCCAAATAATGGTGATTATCACATAAGGAATCTTCTCCCAGAACAGTAGGGTTTAATGCACAATCCCAAAATTCAAATCGTATGGATGAATTTTCAAATTTGCAGGCATCTACAGTAACAGATTCGGTAACATAGATTAGTGATCAAGAATAGTAATTCATGCGATTGCTACGTACTATCCCAATCCCAATGTTTCTCATAAAAAGACACTATACGCATGATGAAGGCTTGAACATGTAGGGTACGTTGGTAGATGTGATAAAAGTGAAGGTAGGCAATGAAAAGAAAAAGGGAATATAAATAAATAGCATGAAAGATAAAGAAGGTAATTAATGAAAGGATGAAAGGTTACTTGGAAGGTGGGAGCAGAGACATGGAAGAATAATGAAAATTGATGAGAGCCATTCGGTGTCGCGTAATTACGGACAGACGTACGTGAGTGAGATAAGAAGAGCAAAAACCAGAGACTCAAACTGCAACACATGCTTCCCCGATTCGTTATTAGTTTTAGTGACCACTTACCGTTACAGATGTTCCCTTTATTTTTTTACGTATTTATGAGATGGGTGTATAAAATAAATAAATCTAAATAATAGAACTTTAAATAGGTTTATGTATTTTAAAAAACATCAGCAATAACTTATCTAACTCTAATAGAACTTTTAGCTCAAAGATTCAATTAAAAATTATGGTAATTTAATTCATGAATCTAATTATAAAATTTTAAATTATATCAACCTAATTATAAATTTACAAATATTTGAAGAACTAATAAATTAATTTAATCTTTCTTTAAATAATATTTTAGCTGCATTTTGGTTTTATATTAGCAGTTTTGTTAACCTTAATTTTTAAATTTTTATTTAAATATTTTAAAAAATATTTTTATATTTTATGTTTTTAAAATAATAAATACTTATTTTTAATAAAAAAAGCTATTAGTTTAAAATAGTTAAAATTATATCTAAAAGTCAATATTTTTTTCATATATTAAATATCAATACAACTATGTCCTTGAACCCTTAGCTTTTGGTAACGTTTTGTAACTAATACAACGGAATGTAGTAAAATAAAATGGAATGTAAGAGAATACAATTTATTATGTACTATATTTGATAGTTACACAATAAAATAATATTATGTCGTACTTTACATTTAATGCTTGTTCAACAAAACAAAATATTATATTCAATTATCTATATATCTGTGTTATGTTTGATGTTTGGTTGAATGTAAAAGATTATGAAAAATAAAATGGAACACTTTTCATATATATTATTTTAAGATTATTGTTATATAATAATTTTAAAAATTATTAATGTATTAATATTTTAAATTTTTTTAAAAAAAATTAAATATGATATATTCGAGTAAATATATTTATATGAAATATGTTAAAACACTATAATTAAATATATGATTAAAAATTACTTAATATACAATTAAAATACTTATGTGACTTAAAAAAATTAATTAAAATACACTTATAATGTAAAAAAAATTATACAGTCATCGAATCATTGATTGTTACATAAATAAAAATTATTAAATTTTATAATAATTATTTTAAAATTTAGGTTAATTATATTTTTTTATTGATTGATAAAGTAAAAAATTTTATACTGATATTGTATCAATATTATATTCTTAAAAAAATTATTAGAAATAAGTTGAAATATTAACTTAAAAACTAAAAAATATTTAATGTATGATTAAAAATTTTAATATATAATGAAAACATTAATCAACATATGTTTAAAAAAATTCAACATATGTCATAAAAAATAAAATTTAAACGATAAAACATTGAAAAAGATGATGAAAACACATGAAAAATTAATCACTACAAAAAATATCTTAATTAGTTGATATTGTAACAAGTCAAATCTAATATAATGTATAAAAAGAATAGGTTTATTTCTTTTTTGTTAAAATTTTGAATTTGATATTTAAAAATAAATTTGTCATTTGACAATAGTTGATATCATTGATACGCTCGTCGCAAACGCGCAAAAATAATTTATAGATTTTCCCCAAACTATTGGTATAGTATAAGGTGCAACCTAGGTCATCTCCCAAAGACCATTTCATATTCTTAAGCAAATAAGGAGAAAGTTAGAACAAGAGAATTTTGGAAAGATTTGATATGAAGTTCTAAATGGAAAATACAGAATGAAATTAATTTCACTTAACAATTATCAATTTAAGGAATTCAGAGGCTATTTTCTTAACTAATCATTGATCACTAAAATCATGCATTGTGTTTATCAATATAGGATCATCTGGAACCCCTAGAATGATCCTTGAATTCTCTACTGAGAAACCTCTCAGAATTTAATTGATTATGATCAACAAGATTTAGTAACCACTTAATCTTTTATCTAAACCAATTTCACAATCAGAATTCAGTTGAAGTAAGTAATAAAATGAAAACCTTCAATTCAATTACTTAATTTCTACTCTTCAAACTTTTGGAAAATGATTTACCAATCAAAAACCAATTATAAATCAATTATGTATTAATCAAAATACGTCAACCGATCAAACTTTGATTAAAGAATAAAATTGAAGAATATAGTGAAGCAGAGTAGAAACCACTTAATAAGCATGTAAATAAAGATCAAGACCTCAAAGTTAAAATAAAAATAGCTTGAATCCTTGAATTGAAACTACAAATCTAGCCTTCCATGAAGGAGGCAAACTAACAACAAATAAATCTTAAGCCTTCCATGTAGGAGGCAACTAACAACAAATAAATCATAAGCCTTCCATGTAGGAGGCAACTAACAACAAAGAAAAACTAAGCCTTCCATGTAGGAAGCAAACTAACAATAAAGAAAAACTAAGTCTTCCATGTAGGAGGCAAACTAACAAGAAAGAAAGAAAGATGGAAAATGGTATTGGAGTTGATCTCCAAGTTGGTGTGTTTCTCCTCTTGTAAACCCTTCTATTTATAGAGGATTTGTGAGGCATCATCTTCAGAAAGTCACCAACTAGGATATTACTTTTCTACCCTTTTATTGTTTTCACATGAGCTTTGTTGAAAATGCAAAACACTTTTGAATTTTTGTCACTAATTAGCACAACAATTTTGACTTTCTTGCACCGCAATTTCGGATGTTCACATGTCCGAATTAGAGCTTGACTTCTGAACAAAAGTTGTAACCCCGGATCTTAGCTGTCCAACAGATTTGATTTCATCTCAAGATGACTTCTGTATCTCAAGATATGGCCGGATCTTTGCACACTGTTCAAATTCCACGTCAGCAACACTATCTCATCTTTTAAGATAATTTCGGAGTTTTAAACATCTCCTTTAGAGTCTGATCTTGCTTTGTAACTGTGGACACTTCTTTAAGCTTTCATTCAAGACAGATTTCATGATTTTTGGATGTCTAAAACTCCTATTATGCTCTAAATACTATAATAGTGTCATTTTAATCGCCTAATCAAATAAATTCAATTAAGCTTCATATGAACTCAAACTCATAAAACATGACAAAGACCACTTAATTAAACATATAAGAAAAGTGAGAGATAATTATTTATGAAATTTATGCTTATCAATCATCCTTAATCGTTGACGTTTAAAATAAAATGTATTTATATGTTTAGAATTTAAATTTATGACAAACTAATAATCTTTATTTTTTGTTAATTAAAAATATTTAATCAAATAACAACTTCTTTATCGCCTAGTTTCTTTCCTTTTATTTATAAACAGTTTTTTAATAAAGATGCATTTGAAAAGCACAATTTTTAAAAACATTGATCGAATTTGAAGTTATTACTTGAATATTCCTTTTCAAAGATTACTCGGTTTTATAAATAGTGATAATTTTATTAATAAAAAGTAATTAATAAAATATTCTATTCTATTATATTTAGTTTTATTTTTTTATAAAATTTAAACGTTTCACTTTTTATTTTATGTTTCGTTTTTTAAATGCGATAAAAACATTAAATAAAATTTATATATGTTATTCTATTTTATTTTTATTCATATGTCAAATGTTTCCTTTAGGTATATTTTATGTTTGTTTGATTTTTATTTTTATCATATTATTTATTATATTTTTTCATCTTTTCTACCCACTTTTGTTTTAATAATATATCCTTTAGAGGAGTCAAACAAACTTTATCAATGGACCTGTAAATTTATATAATTAAAAAAATTATTTTGACTTGTAATATTAATAATCATATTTTCTCAGAATAGTTTTCTAGTGTATTATTTTCATGCACAAATTTTATGAACGTTTAATTTAAATAACGATGACATTTTTTATGTTTAAGTATTATTAAATTTAAATAAAAAAATATATTCTATAGTATAAATTAAATAAAAAACTAGCTTTATGTATCTAATATGCTAAAAGAAGGCTTACTCAAGTAATAGATGTTTTAACTGTTGAAATGAAACATGCTTAATTCTCCAGTTTATAATAGTGTAAATAAAAAGTAATTTTTTATTATTTTAATTATTTTTAACATTCAAATTAAAAATAATATTTTCGTGATTATTATTTATAAAAATAAAAAAGTGAAAGAAAATAAGAGCGGAGATAATTAAATAAAAAAAAAAAAAGAAATTGTGAATGAAAAAATACGATTCTGTGTGCCTTTGAGTTCAAATGAAAAATGATTAGTAAATAGTGGTATTGCTGTGCGAACCTACCTGACTGGAAAATGCCTTTGTCTTTCCATCTGAAAACGAACAATGCAGTATGGAAAGTCAACACGGATCACAACTTAGAAGCCATTGCCATTACCTTTCCTGAACGGCAATTGTAGGTACATCTGCAGCTTCCGAGGTACCAATTTTAGGGCATTTATATTTCTCCATGCCGTCTGATTCGTTAGACTATGCTTAAATATTTCCAGGGATGCAGATTACTGTATTTTGATATCTGACCATATATATATACATAGGCTGAATTTTCTGGCAATGTTAATTTAATTTCTGATCCTTTTCTTTCTTAATTTTTTTCTGTGTGAGCTCAAGTTCACTGAGATACTGATTCTTGTTGATAGTAGGAACTGCATAAGCTCCAGCTTACATAGGCACCTGCTGTAATTAAGAGAATAATAGCATTGTAGCCTGCTTTTGAATTCTGCCTATTTCGGCCATTGTAGAAAAGTAATTGTAGTGTTGACTATTGAGGGGAAGACGGTTGAGAATAGGCATTGACAGTATGAACCCTGCCTTGATGTTGTTGCAAAATGTTATGTGACTGAACATTTGAATGTGACTTAAATCCAAAATATAAATGTGTGATGAGGAAATACTTTACCTTTCTTCATCTTGAAATCAATTCCGTTTCATCTTTGTTGTCACTGTGTTTGTTCAAGTTCATTGTCGCATCGAATGTAGGAAGGAGTGCTCTGGGCACTGAAAAGAACAGTTGAAAAGGGAAAAAATTGCCTATACAACATATGCTGAATTAAACATTCTTCAGGCGTAGTTTTCTGACCTTTTTCGGTTTTTTGATCTAGGCGCAGATGCAACCTGTGAGATTTTTACGAAGCTAAGCATCCTGTCTAGCATCGTGTGAGACCTGAAATAATGACTATAGTATATAGTTTTATTTGCTCACATGTTTGGTGATGTCAAATATTTCCAGAATCAGCAGTATATAAAAGGGTAGTTTGAATGTGGAGGATCAAATGTACACTGCCTTACCTCAATGGGTAGAGAAAGACTCATGAGTTATGACCAGGAGATTGAAGCAGCAATCTTATTGTTGCACCTAGGCTCACCTTCTTCCTAAATTAGCAATATAATCAAATATAGAATGTACTGTATACGTTCCCCCTTGCCGTGTGGATGGTTGCCCCACTTATTCAAACAGACTGTTACCAACACCTAGTCAAATAGGCTGTTACTTTGTTTACAGGAAAGAGCGGATAAGGAGGATTGAGGTTATCTTCTTTAGCCTATATAAACAAACGTCAAGGGGGACCTCAAGGATAGCCATCTTTCTACATCTATCCACACTTGGTTCCAAAGACTGACTCAAGTATTAGAGTATCTTTTCAAGTACCGACCTTGTCTACCTAAAGGTTCTCTTGGTCGAGCAGTCCTCAGATCCTAGTCAGAATAGTGTGGTACTGTTAACAATGGCATTGTCCTGTAAATTCATTTGCAATATTATAAGTACACTACTAGACTACATAATTGAATCATCTAAATTCTCTTCTATATCTAGATCACTAATATCTAATATTTGTCAATAATTCATGGAAATTTAATCATCTAAGAAATGTGAAGTTTGTTTTTATGTATATGACCTCTTGTAATGTAATTGAGTGTGGAAAAGAGGACTAAGTGTATAGGTGGTAGAATGGTAGTTTTTGGGTGGGTGGCCTGGTATACAATAGTCCACAAAGGAATTGAAACGGAAGGGAATAAATGGAATGAAGTAATTTTCTATTCGTTTGGATTCTTAATGAGGGAAACAAAGGAATGGTCTTTGGAAAAGAATGAGTTTGAAATATAAATATAACATCCATATAAGAAAAGGATTATGGTTGAAGGAAAAAAATTGGGGTGTCTAAGACTTTGTTTCATGGCATACAGATCTCTAATTATACATTTTTCGATTCACAAATGGATCATAGTGGCTATAGGTATAGGTGATTCATTTCTTCTTTTCCATTTTATTGTTTTTGTTTGCAGTAAAGCATGGGAAATGCGTGGTAGGAGATCCACCATGTTATGCTTTCAAAATATTAATTCATGTAGGAGACGAGTGGCTTCTGCATTTTTTTTGGGTTATTGACTTCTTCATTTTTTATAATAATCTTATGTGGTGATGTTATTTTGTTTATAGTTGTGGGGAATGTATCATGTATGGACTCATTTAGGAGACGAGTTTATATTTGAACAAGAAATATTCATATTTAACTGTTAGTTTTTTCTCATCATATTTCTTCCTTTCTTTGTTTTGGTGTTCTGCTATGAATTTTTGGTCTTATGATTATTTTAAGGCCTGATGAGTTAACTGATACTGACGTGATCAGGAAGTAGAGTATTATACATCTTGAATCCTTGATTTTGTAAAATTGATTTTGCGTAAAATGAAGTTTGAAATAAAGTGTTTTTGTTTAACAACTTTTATAGCTTAGTATAAAATTCTTGATTTAATGCAAAAGTTACATTTTTTAACTTCTAATCGAACATACTTTTAAATGTAAGCTTAGATTTTACTTTAATGCCACCAAATAGACAAGAAAATTGCAAAAGCACGTTTATGAAGTTCAAAAGCAAGCTTTGGGAGCCTTACAGGTTCCCCAAATGTGCCAAGTACTAGGCATAGTAATATCAGTTCTCTTTCAGGCCGAACAAAGGACGATATCATTTGGGATGATCATTTGGTTATCTATATAAACCAGCCCGACCCAGATTGAACTGTTTATTAAGAAGACGTTGTTTGGTATGTTGGAAGAAAGAGGGGGAAAATAAGAAAATACCAACGGAAAATTCCTCGTCAAGATTCTGCTTCCCTGTAACTTTTGTTTATCTTTGGATTTGGATAGCAGTTACAAGTTAGAAAAGAGAACAAAAAAGAAAGCTGCCTACCACTAGGTGTTATGCGCTGTCAGACAAAGCCTCTCACCTCATCTATCTTTTTTTTTAGGGGAGGGGGGGAGGGGGGGCACCTTCATCTATTATTTTCTTGTTTTGTTTTTCTCGCTGTTTCTTCGTTGTGTATCCTTGTTGAATTCCAGGCACACTAACTAGTAGGCCCTATATGAGCTACCAAATCAAAAAGGCCTCATTCTTTCATACTTTCTAAAGCATTGGAACTAATGAAAATCAATTTAGTGAAAGCCATGTGATTGCTGATTGATCATTAATTGGTTATGGTGTAAATTTAGAATTTACTTAATGCAGGGTTAGCTAGAGCTGATGAAATAGGTTTGACAGATTTGATCAAGTCTACTAAAATATAATGTTTGAGCTTTAAATTCCACATCGGATTAATATTGGGTTATTTTATCTGATTCATTTGAGCTTCCTTTTAATTGTATTTAGGTAATTTATTTAAGCGTAAAATGAGTTTGGACAGGGTAGGACTTCTATTTTGTAATATACACAAAAGACGAATTTTTTGGCCCGGTTTAATGGAGCTCCAAGCCCAGTTCGAAACAGATGATCTGTTTTATTACCTCTAGTGTTAGCTTTGCTTTTCCTCTAAAATTTCGTGTTCATGCACTTGCAAGTTGCAAACTCAGAGTTGGGCTCTCCTTCCATGCAACGCCAAATCTTGTCTCTCCAGCTTAAACTTACACTGCCTCATGTATTCTTGTTAATGTACTATTGGGATAGAGAGGCAACAATTTTACGCGTTATTAGCAAAGTTTGTGGGTCCTAAGCTTACTGTCTGTCTTATAGAAGAGGTTGAGACTCATGGCGGCCAGAGATTTTGGTAGGAGTCTTGATTCTGTACATATCAATCATGTTTGGACTTTGCCGGGTGTGAATACAGCCTTTGCGGTGTTGAAAATCATGCACCCTAGAAATTTCTTTTCTCTATTAAATCAGACTAGCTTTTGCTTCATAAACAAATCTTAAATCAGATTCTGTCTCTATAGAAGCACTACTTACAAGTCTTTTCTGCTTTTGGCAGTTCTGCCAACGAAGGCGTTTTATCAACCTAATTGAACACACTTTTTTTCCACGTATGCACAAATCTGGTCTTGTTTGGTAGCAGAATTTTGATTTTTCTGAAATTTGGTTAGGTAACGTGATGAAACATTTGGTTTGGCCACTCTTATTTTGTGAAAAATATTGTTTACATTTATCTTTTTAAATATGGTCTTGGATGCTATTACTAGTTTGCTGAAAGTGTGACTTCCATTTCTATATCCTTTATTTCGTTGGTTTTGTTAATTAGGGACACATATAATGTAAAAATAAATCATTTTAATAATGTGAGAATAATAAATTTTGATCATATGTCTATGCATAATAATCAACATTTAAATTTAGCTAATGGTTAAGAAAGTGGTGTGCATTTTTTATCTTTTAATCTTAACAATTTAAATAAATTTAATAGACAACGCTCATTGTTTTTATTTCTCAAAATAATTGTTTTTACCTAAGTCCTTTGTTAACAAGTGTTATGAGGATATAGGTTAAGGAATATTTATTTTTTTATTAAATTATATTAGATACTAAAAAATAAAATATTAAATATTGTTCATATAAATTTATTTATTTTTACATTTTGCCTACGTTGACAAAACCATTTTTTTAAATTCACCTCTTTCATGGTTCTTTCGGCTTATATAAGAAGAATTCTCAATTTTAAAACATTTCAATTAACTAAAAGTTTAAATTATCAGCTTTCAGTTCTAAACTTTTTATCTTTATTTAATAAAATAATTTATTTTAATAACTACTAACTTTTTTAAATAGTTATTAGTATTTTTAAAATGTTATTTTAAATAACTTTTATGTTTTTCACTTTATACCCAAAATATTTTATTCATTTTTACCTTTAATATATTTTTATAATATTTTTTATTTACTTATTTATTTTTATAAGTTTAATATTATTTGATTCTGTCATAATAATATTACTAATTTTGATAAATTTATTTTTATATTATTATAAAATATTATATTTTAAATTACTATTTTAATATATATATATTATTTATATTAATTATTATATTATATATTTCATTTTATTAAAAATATTAAACCATTTGATAAAAAATTAAAATTATAAAAATAATTATTTTTAAAAAGTTTTTATTTCCAATTTATTTATATAAAAATTAAAAATTATAAAATTATAAATAAATTTTTTATTTAATTAAATTTAATATATTTTTATTAAAAAATATAATATACCTATTATATTTTAATTCATTATTTAATCACATCTTTATTTATTATTTTATATTTATTAACTAATTTTATTAAATATTTTTAATTTAATCAATAATTTATCAGTTTTCATCTAATTTTTTAATTTTTACTATTGATCTTTTAACTTCTAACTAACTTATTTTTTAATTTATCAAACATATTCTAAGAAGTTATTATTTAACAAAAATAATTTTGATTTTGATTTTTTATTTTTATTTTATTTACTATTTTCAAAAGTTTATATATAAAACTTAAATAATAAAATTTATTTTGATTATTTTTGTATACAAATTTTAAAAAATAAATTAATATAATATAATATTTTTTAAAACAACTTAACTGGGTCGTTGGATATGGATTAAGAAATGATTAGTGTTAGGAAAGGAACAGAACCTTACCGAGATGCTTTTGCACAAGTCAGCGACAGTGATAATTATGTCCCGGTGGGCAGTGACCATGCAGGCTTGTTGAAGACTTATTCTTAACGCAATCTAGGATAGGGTTCACGTTCTATCTATCGCACATGGATTCATGACATGTCATTGTATTCGCAAAAATGACGCTCCATGTCTCCAATGCCTAAATCCTCTGTTTCTCAGTTCTGATATACTTTGTTTCCCTAAATCATAGGTCCACCAAACATTTTGCTTCTCAACCGGAACATATCTATCTGTTCCCCCACCCAACATTTTCACCTCTCTGCAAATTGCAATCCTTTAGTTTTGCATTACAAACACCCAAGCTCACGGTTGAGCTTCTGTAACGTGATTTTGTTAGGAAAAAAATTATGTTTGGGTTTTTTTTTATTATCTAAAATCAAGTTCATTCCTTAAACACATTTGAGTAAATGTAAAATATAGAACCTTCTGAGTTTCTAATTATAAGAGTTTTTGGAGAGTTTATTAAGCAGATGTTTTGTTCAGCCTTTTTTTAAAAAAAAAAATTAAAAGGTACTTTTTTATGCCTAATTAAAAGCTACTTTAAAATTGGTGTTAAAAATAAGTTTAAATTTAAAGATAAAGTTGTTTAGTAATTCTATTTTTTTAAAACTTAAAAGCTAGTTTACCACCGGAAAAAGTTAAAAGTTTCCAAAATTGTCATTGTTTTCAAAGTTTTCTTTACTAAAAAACTGTTACTTTTAGAAAATAGTATTTTAAAAAAACATGTTTAATTTAAATTCTTTTTTTAAAATCTAAAATAAATTGGGTCAAACACTATCAAAACTAAATAACTTGTGATTCTTATAAATTTTTTTAGCTTATTTTAGTAAACATCTTAGTAAAATTTATCAAAATATTTTTTTCAATTTATTTCCATAACTTTCATATTCAAATTTACGACATACACCTTCATATGATAATAGCTTATGAATGTTTAACGAAATTGTGGATACGAAAACATTCCAAATTTTATTATAAACTTACTTTCGGAATTGAGGCTTTTAAACAAAAATATTTTTCACTTTCATTCTTAATTAAGATTAATTTTTTCCAATAGAGGTCATCTAAAATTAATTTTATAACTCACCCAAATAAATACTTACATTTATACAAAGTCAGTATATATACAAGGCCGAAGCATGTGCAATAATTATTTCTGGAACAATATTTCTCCAATTTTTAATGTGTGAAGCAGTGCTGTAATGTCCTTTTTTTTTGGGCTGGATCAGCTCGTAAATTTATGTTTCTATCTAGTTATTAAATTTACTGGATCACTGCCGGCCTGCTCACGCAATATTATCTTAACATTTTGCACATGTTTTTAAAGATTTTTCATAATTGTTAAAAAAAATTATTTTACAGAAAAAAGAAACATTTTTTAACAACTGTGAATGATTTTTGAACTTATTGATCCATAAAAGCTCAATTAATCTAAAGGTTTTAATTATACCTTTAATCTTCTTTTGTAATTAATGTGTAATTTTATTCTGTTGATAATTTTTCATTAAATATAATATTTTATTTTATTTTATTGTTATAATCAAGTTCCTTTATCATTTTTATT
This sequence comes from Canavalia gladiata, assembly GCA_037954105.1. Taxonomy (NCBI): domain Eukaryota; kingdom Viridiplantae; phylum Streptophyta; class Magnoliopsida; order Fabales; family Fabaceae; genus Canavalia; species Canavalia gladiata. Next base: position 8,669,718 of record CM075658.1, on the reverse strand, counting down.
TTACTTAAAATTTTATATTACAATTTTTCTAGTGATAAACTTCATAAGTTATATTGATTGAATTATTCTAAGCCTTTTTCCATTCAAAAATTATTAACCAAAATGTCAAATTTCACCTAAAAAATATTTTTTTAATCTTACATCCAATAAAACCTTACATATTTTATCAAATTTTATTTTAAAATCATTTAATTTCCTTAGTTCATTGAATTTTCTCAACTATTTAAATAAAAAAACATGAATTCAAAGAATTTAGATTAAAAAAGAAAGAAAAAAGCTTATAAAGGACCAGATTGTTATATGTTAAAAATAAGGAGAGGTAGTAGTTTATTAAAAAAAAATTAAGATATTAAAACCATAAATTAAAGGAATAAAGAGTAGAAGGAAGTGTAAATTAAAGACAAGATTGAGTGTGTGAGAGAGTTTTAATTAAGCAGATTAATTAGGATTGCAAACTTGGTTGACATCACATGCTCACAACTCAATGAACTCATCATTAAAACAGTTTCCTTTCCCGTGGGGTTATCTCATATCTGCACTTATGTCCCACCTCACACGTGTTGTGCCAATTAACAAAAGTGGGTCCCATCTCACATAAAAGTATTAAGATTTTCCTTTTTATTTTTTGTTTTTTTCCAATGGGAATGGGACCCATAGAGTGATGGCCATACTTTTATGCTGAAATTCACCACTTTCTCCCTCTCTCTCCCTCCCTCACATTCCATTCATGCTTGGTCGGTAACTGCTTTGAAAAGGCCTAGAATTGCGTAGGATCGAACACAATGGAATTGGAATGGAGCATATTAGTACAATTCTCCATACACCAAACATGGAAACCACACAATTTACAACTTCATATGCCTTTTATTAAGTTAAGGGGTAACTCATGCTCTTTGCTGCCACAATTTGGTGCATCCGTTTCCTTTTGCTTAAGAGGATTAGTTAAATTTTCTGGTGATTAACTTTTTTAGTTTACATTATTATTAATAATACACATTTTCAAAAGGAATTGAAAAATGTGTTTCTTCTGTAGGCGGGACAAATAGTCAAATACTTTATGATTTGTGAGTTAACAAAACGGCTATTACTTATAGAAAGGGGGAAAATGAGGCCAGCGTGGGTTGATTTCATTGGTTAATTAAGCATCGTGACATAAAGGGTTTTGGTTACATTGTTGTCGAATATTTCGTTGACGCCTGCCACTAATTGCGAGTTTGTGTTAATTTATTCACCTTCTTTTTTTTTTCTACCAAAAAAAACTACAAAGAAAAAATGGACAAAGTAAATGGCACTTCAATGTTTTACTATGTGGAATTGTGAATTGTGGATATGGTTTGCTCAGCTCCACATCTAAGAAAATAATTAAGGGAAACGAGTGCTTGCACTGTTGTTTTTTTTCCTTTTTATTTCAACACGGCTATCCATTACAGAAAATAATTTTACTTATGTTATAAACATGCATCCACAATATAAAAAATTTAACTCTTTTAATAATTTGTATATATACGAAATTTATATTTTATATTTTACTTAAAAAATTTAAACATGTACCATTTAAATTAAGTATTCTTTGATTGATGTTGTTTTGTTTAATTAGATCGTCGCACATTATTAAGTCAAGAAAATTTAAGGGGTAGTCTTTTATATAAATGAATTTTTGCTTATTGGGATAAACCATTAACTAAGAATATGTTTAGGGGTAAAATTTTAAAATAAAAAGGGTAATTTTTGTTTTTAAATTGAGTTATATGATTTTAAAATTGAAGAAAATATTAAATTTATGTTAATTAATTATTTAAAAAATTATTAAATTAAAAATGTTAGAAAAAGTTTTATTTTATCTTTTCTTTTCTTTCAAAATCTTACCTTCAAACATACTCTAAAAAACTAATCTAAACATAAAGAGAATTTATATTTAATCTAGGAAATTAATTAAAAGTGTTGAACTAAGTTAATTATTATGTTTTTATTCGTAAACATATATAAATTCTATTAAAATAAAAAACATAGCTTTATGAGATAATTAATTAAAAATTAAAAAAAATCATTCCTCGTAAAATATTTATATAAGTGGTTATAGTAAATGCATTTACATATAATACGTTATAATGTGTATTTCTGCCCATATTTAACACATGGTACAGTTTTGGTTGAAAAAGTATACTCGATCTATTTAAAAAAAAAAATCGAACGGATCATATATATACTAGCTAATTAAGGCTTCTCTACATTTTGAAAAATAACTAAGATAATAATTAAAAAAAAAAAGATTTTTCAAACTTTGATTCCCTACATACTATGGTGGGTGTGATGTAGAATGGTAAGTTAACAATAAGTTTGAAAAGAAATCACTAATAAGACAGAAAGACTTATCTATTCTAATCCAATATAAGTTATTAAAACCAAGCAACCCAAATGATAAGTAATTAATGAAGAGGGTAACTAAGGTTTCAAAAGTCATAGTACTTGATAACACTAAGCCACTATATACAATCTATAGTCAATGGTCAATTGGAGAGAGGTTTCGTTTGCATCACAAATTTGGATAGTACCTGGGCCAATGTCCACCATCTAGAATCTAGATCTAGGCCTCTGTTTCAATGTCTAATTATGAGTGTTTTATCATGAAATATGCCGGGGACTCAATTAACCAGCATCATTTTTAAAAAAAATAAAAAAAAATATTATCACTTGAATTAAAAAATGAATACCCCAATAACAAAACTAACTATGAGGATAAGAAGACTGTTAATTTTTAAAAGAAGTTAATGATTTATTCTTTTCCAATTGAAGAAACATAAAACAAGAAGAGAAGATTTTAATCCATAAGTAGAAGGAAATAGTGTTATCCAATCAACGCTCTCCACCATCCTTTCTTATATAATGCAACATAGCCGAATTATTTGATGAAGTTGGAAAAGTGTAGTTTGTTAGTTAAGAAACCACTAGTGGTGGTGTAGGTTATAGTATAGAAAATATCAAGTGATGAATGTTGATTCGTTGTTGAAATTGGCGTGGCAAGCTCAAGTGAATGTAGAGTGTTGAATATCGCGTTTTGAAATGAAAACATAGCAAACAAGGCATAAATGGAAGTACAAGACTATTATTTCAGGTTCAACAAGACAACTAATGCCTAATTGCGTAGCTAGGTTGTGTGGGTTATGGTCTAAATAGCTACAATTACGTTGCCATTTGGGTGATGGAAAACACCCAAATGTAGTGTCGGCATTCTCTTGAAAGAATAAACCAAGAGTAAGAAAGTCGTCGCCGTAAATATAATAGTATGTTTGAAAATGATTAATTTGGATAATTATTTTTAAACAATTTGAAAATTTTACGGTTTAATCTTATGTGATTTTTTTTATAAAAGAAATAATATATTTAACATAGGTAAAATTTTAAAATTTATGATTAAAAGTATCAGTTGGATTTTTAGTTAATTTTTATTTTTTCCATTTTATTTTCAATAATTTATTATTTTAAATACTAAGTCAACTATTATAAATAAGTTAATATTTATTTTTATAGTTATATTATAAAAATAATTCTTCTATTTAATTCAAACAAGATAAATTATTTTAAAACTACTTTTTACCTAATATATTCGAACACAAAATTTATTTTATATAATCAACTATTGAAATAATCTAGTTTTTTAAGAAAATCTAGACACATATTAAGTGTCCTTTATTTTAAAATTAAATAAATTTTAAGTTATTGAATATAATTAAGATTTATATAAAAATTTAAACATTTTGAATTTTTAAGTTTAGAATATGCAGTTTTGTTAAATACTTTACCAAAATTTTACCATTTATAATAGTCCTACTATCCTTAACCCTTGGTTAGGGTTGCTTCTAATTAAAAAATATGATATTTTTAAAATCTTGAATAGAAATATAAAAAATTTATAAAATTATCATAAAAAATACTTAGTCTATCATAAAAATTAATAATAAATCTTAAATTTAGAATATTAATTAAAATATATTTTAAATAAAAAATAAAAATCTAGAAAGATATTATGATACAAAAATTGGTTCAACTCTACTGACTTTAGTTTTAGAAAATATAAACCCAAACCGGTCTGAAAAAAATTGGATTTTACTGGTTTTGTTGGGTTAAGGGCAAATGTGTTGAAAAACATTGAACTAGATTACTTGATTTAGTTTGACTAGTGGAGTCATCAAATTTATCTAATTTAATCATCACTTTTTCATTCTAACCTCCGCGCGAAGAAACAAGAAACTTCATAGCCTCCATGCAACAATAAACTTAAAATTTTTGTAAAATAGGAGTTAAAAGGTAAACAAAATTTAACATATATGATTATATTAATTAATAAATATATTTAACTTTAATTTACTAATAATATACATTTTTTTTACATTATCATCCAATCTTAAAATATTATATTATTAAAACTATTAATTTCTATAATAAACAAATATTTATTTCAAAATTTATATCTCTACTGTAATTTTTAATTAATTAATAATGTAAGTTTTTAAATTAAAATTAATTTAGGATATTTTCTATAAAATTAACTCTAAATTTTTTTAATTAATCAATAATATTTAATAAAAAAATTCTAGAAATTATTGTACAAAGAGTTTAACCTGGTATATTTTCAAAATAAAATTTTTAATTATTTATCAATTAAAAATTGTCATGTATTTTTATAGTAACTATTATAAAAAATATTTTTTAATTATATATCAAGGACTAAATAAAATTTAAACATTTACAAGTAAATACGAGAATTTTATCAAGGTAATTGTTTATAAAAAAAACTATAAACTATATCAAATCTACAAAATTTTATAAAATTAAACATTGATTTGTTATTTTTATTGTAATAAATGGTATATTATTTAAATCTATAATATAAGATATTAGTAAAATAATTTAATAGTTAAACGAAAAAAATTTATTTTTTATCAAGGGTTAATAAATATGTAATTTTACACTGTGTGTTACTTTTTTATTTGCAAAATGGTAGAAAAGATATGACACCCCCAATCATAATAGGTAGCAATTGGACCCTTATGTTAGTTAATCCATTTTAAAAAATAAATAAATAAATTCTCAATAAATATTTTTTAATTACACCATCCTTCAATTATATATTATCATATTATTAAAATTATTAATTTATATATCCTTATTTCAGAAATCATTCCTATAATAATTTTTAATTATTTAATAGCATAAAAGTTTTTACACTGTATCAAAACTAAACTTTTAAAATGGCGTTTTTATAAATTTGAATTAAATTCACCAATACTCATAATTTAGAGGATTAGCTTAGGAAACTATTCTAGTTTCTACCCATTCAATTTTTCTCCTAGTATGAGAAGTTTCATTTCCCCTTTATTTTGCACGTGGGACTATCATATATTAAACAAAGAAACAATTCATTTGGATTTCATACCTTTTCTTGAGGCCTTGGATTTCACACTTACTAATTTAATAACAATATTATTTTTTAATTTTTGTTTGGAATTACATATGTTTCCAAATTTTTCACAAGGATGTTGATCTTCTGTATAAGTTATTAAATTAATAGTTATTTTTTGTTATTTAAAGATATTTCAAATATTTATATCAAAAGTAAAATCAACAATTCATCTATGTTGAATAGCTCATATTCCAAATAGTATGTCTAAAGGTATCATAGCAACTAATGACATCATTTACATAATTTTAAATTGATATGTTTAACACGTTTATATTCTTTTTAAAAATATATTTTTTAATATATTTTATATAACAAGTACGTATAGTCTACGTTTCAGTTTGAAACTTTGAAGTCTAAACCTCTTCCTTCTTTTACCAGATTAGTTAAATGGCCATTATAATTCTGAAAATATGCTTGATATTTAGAGCGGCAAACCGATTCATACGTGAAAATGAATAACTTTTTTTTTATCTTACTTTAGAGAAAATTATAAATAAATGTAATTTATATTTTGTTTCCTGCTTTATATTTTTAATCTATTAAATTTAAATATAATTATAATTGTGTTAAAAAAATTAGACTTTAGTATTTTTATTTAAGCTCTAGAAATTTAAAATATTATGTCTAGTAAATTTTAATTTTGATATTTTTGTAAAAAAAATACCATATATGTGTATGCACTTCTCTATTTTGGAGAAAAGATATAATCACAGCTAAAAGACAAGGTTATACGTTAGCTTTTCTTCTTTTAAAGTTGTCAATTATTTTGTCCTTTGTTACAGCAATTTGTAGAAAGAATTTTTCTGCTATAAATATAGTATAAAGTCGGTTGAACAATCGAATGAGAAATATATGCTTCAAAAGTTTGTCATTAGATTAGAAATATTTGTTTGGAAACTGCGACAATAAACTAATCATTCAATAATTTTACTTAGCTTTAAAAATTGGACCGACTGGTCCGATCAAGAATTGAACGAATTAAATTACTTGAAGTATAACATTGTTTAAATAAATAAATTGAAACGATATAAAAAATATTGGCAAGAAAATTAACCTACATGATATTTTTTTTATCATTTAAAAAATAAAATAATATTATATATCATTTAATTTTACATGTATAATTTTAATTTAAAAATTTTAAATAATATATAATTTATACTTTTAAACATATAAAATTATGATATTATACTATTATATTATTTGTATATTTTATATTATAAATATTTATTTAATTAGTATCGATCTAACTACAATTTAATTATAATTAAACCATCAATTTAAGTTAGTTAATAATGATTTTAAAAATCTTGATTTTACAAGCAAACTTACATAATGAGATATGTAATTTATTTAATTGTTTTTTTGTAAATCATGGAGCCACATGATAATATATGTAATTTATATGATCTCTTCCATTTTTAAAATATTTTTTATTTTTATTTTATAAAATCTGTTAACTTCAATTTTATTATGATATTTCTTATAATTTTAAATTCTAAAAGATCACTTGTAGTCATAATAAAATAAAATATATGATAGCTTATTTATTTCTTTTTTTTTTCGTTACTATTGCATGGATGGGATAGGATAATTTATCTTCTTACCCTATTCTATTTTGTTATTAAAATTTTATCCAAAGATATTTTTTATTAGAAATCATTAGAAATGATAACTATTTTTTTCCTTCCATTTCATCTCTTTCATGCACTTTTTTTAATTTTTAATTTTTATTAAGAGATTAATTTTAGTATTTTATAAAACAATTGATATTTATAAAAATATTTTTATATTATTTTTAACATTTTTATAAAAAAATTATTTTATAAAAAATATTTTAATATTTTATTATTTTGAATGTTATATAATTTTTTTAAAAATTTCAAAAATATAAATTAAAAATAATTTTAGAAAAATGAATTTTTAATAAAATATTTTTTTATTTATATACTTATATATATTATTATCTTATTATTATATTAATTTATTTTTAACAAAAATAAAATAATATGTTATTAGTCATGTCATAACCGTAATTACGACGAGACGACGAACTCGCTAAATTTTGAAAAGAATTTTAATTTTGATTGTGGAGCCGCCACCAAATTTTATTTTTAAGGGAAAACATTTGGAAAAACCCTAACTTGAGGAAGAAAATCTAGGTTCGGGAGTCGGTTACGAGTAAGGAAGGTATTAGGCACTCTACTCGCCCGTTCCAAGGAACGGTACCCTTAAACTGAGTGTGTGATATTTTGAAAACTATTTGATCCCCTTTAAAATGGAATAGAAAATAAATAGGTTCATGAAAAATAGCCTGACAGGACTTGATCCTGCTCCTACGTATTCCCGGGTGCAATGGGAAACTCAAGGCTACGTAGTTCTGGTTAAAAGACTTGATCTCTAAAATAATATGGAGTGATTTTAGATAAAATAAAAAACGCTTTAATGAGAATTTATTGAAAGTGATGGTTTTTAGAAATTCATGTTTGCGAGATCCTAAATCGTCGTAAGCCGTATTTGGATCCCACACGAATTAAAACACGAGACGGTAGAGAACGCTACTCGTTCGCGTTAGAACCCGTTTACATGAATTTTGGAAGATAAAACAACAGACGTTTTTCTCAAGATTTTATTTAAAGTGATGGTTTTCAGAAATTCATGCTTGCGGGATCCTAAATCGTCGTAAGCCGTATTTGGATCCCACACGAATTAGAACACGACACGGTAGAGAACGCTACTCGTTCGCGTTAGAACCCGTTTACATGAATTTCGAAAAATTAAAACAGACGTTTTTATAAGATTTTTGAAAGGGATGGTTTTCAGAAATTCATACTTGCGAGATCCTAAATCGTCGTAAGCCGTATTTGGATCCCACACGAATTAAAACACGACACGGTAGAGAACGCTACTCGTTCGCGTTAGAACCCGTTTGCATGAATTTCGAAAAATTAAAACAAAAATTTTGAATTTAAAGAGTGAACTAAAAAAGATTTGAGACAAAGGCCTAGTAAAATCAGAACTTGGATCAGAGGATTGAAATGAGAAAGACCAAGCATGACGATAATCTCCCATTATTTGTTTTGTATAGGGCTCGTGGCTCTTCTAGCCTTTCAAAATTTATCTAGGACGTCGTTGTACCTGCAATCATGACATTTAAACCTGTTGTTGCTCTTTCACAGGCCACACAGTAGTCACTTTTCTCAAGATTAAGTCTATATCTGGCCTTTTGCAGGGATAAGGGCCTTTACTAGTTTACTATTACAAGTTTTCCCAATCCTAGTTTAGATATAAAACAGAAGGTTTCCCAAGTTAGTTGGCCTTATATCTATCCTACGAATTTCAAAACTGAAACTACTATTGTGAATAGATCAGATTAACAGACTAAAGGACTAAGATTGATCCTCTACTGGACTGACTCTCAGTCCCCCCCCCCTTTTTTAAAGTTTTCCTTATACTAGTTTACCTCCTGTTTGGCTTAGAAGCTATAAGGTATTACAACCTACTACTAAAGCTTTGTCAATCATATGGTTACTGTTCTTAATCAATTACAAACCAGAGACCATTTCTTTATTACATATGAATGCTTCAAGGCATGTATTACTCTAGTGCAGCTGTATATGTTGAATCAAAAGCCTCTTATTATCCTGATTAGGATTTTTAATCAATTCCTAATTTATCTCAATCTGTAGCAGGCCAATTTTATCAGAACTGATTTATTCTTCAATTGGCCTCTATATATTCGAACACTGTATCATAATAGGCCTAAGTGCTGGGGTAGATAGTATGGTTGCAGTTTGGTCGAAGAACATGATTAGAGGGGTTTACCATAAGAAGATAACAGCATTGCCAAACTAGGACCGAAGGCAGTATCAGTACCCACTTTGCCAAGTTCACAGGGCTTCCCCAACTTCCTATACCCTATCTTATTCATGCCCTTCAAGTTATTGATGCCACACGAATTTTAGTTGGGTTTCCTGCTATCAAACATTCAAATCTGGCTGGTATAAGTGCTACCAACAGAATCAGTGTGAATGGCTTAGATTCTCAAATGCTTAGCACAGATTAAACATGACTTTTAGGTTTTCCGGCTTTAACCTTCAGACTTTCCTATGGCCCTTACGAATTTACACTACTCTCCGATCAATTTTTTAGTTAAGCTCCTTTTTGCTCTTATATGAGTCTAAAGTAAACACAGGATCAGGTTTGATGCCTTGAACAGACCTTATTTCTCAGGCTATAAGTCTGGTTGAGGCCTATCTGGTTTAATCTTCCCTTGTAACCACTGCCACAAGAAAGAAGGGTCATTAAAAATACCATCTCTAAAACTGTTATTGTCATCAGACTTGATCCAAAATCATTTCAAGGAATCATAGGCCCTTTTGACTAATTCAGAACCCTGAAATGGTCCTAAAGCTATTGACTGTCATGAGGTTAACCGAACCCACCTCCTGTGCTCCAAATTAAGACTGTGAGTTTCTTATCAGCAAAGCCCTTTTTTTCTCTAATTCAAAATGCATAGGTTTCAACATATCAGACCTAGGCTTCTACAAGTTGGTCTAACTCTATTATTTTAGGCCATGGTTTGTAACAGTACTGAATTAAACCCCTATCCCACTTGATGCTAACAGGTGCAAGGCCTAATAGAGTAAATCTGGGTAGAAAAACTGGTCTTTATGGAATCTAGGCCCATTTAGCTAGGGCCTGGTATTATTCAATAGCCTAGAACTTGCAGCATTCGGGTTTCTATTGAGAATTAGCCTGACATAACCTAGTATGCCTCAGCTGTTGTACACATTACTTGGCTCATGGATCTTGAAATCTAGGACCTGCAACTGTTATAGCTACCTCATCAGGGTTTTAAAACTTGAAAATTTGTCTATTTGCTGTTGAGCTGAGGACCCTACTAAGGTGGACCCAAGACCCTTTTTAATTCACTGAACAGACCCTATTACTCAAGCTATAAATTTGGTTTGATGCCTAACCAGTATATTTTGCTACCTTAACTATTGCCACAAGTTGATTATGGTACCAATCTAAGCCAAAAAGGGTCTTTAAATCTATCTTTGTTTTCACTAAGGCCAGGACCAAGTCCTGCCCCTAGTTCCAATTTCTTTACCTAAGGTGTGTGGTCTGGAGTCAGGATGAATGTAATGGTGAACCTGGGCAAAGGAACCAACTGTCAAGGCTAGCTTATAATTAGCTCATTCCTGCCTAGGCTAAGGATTTTTTATACATGAATTTGTTTCAGGATAATCCCAAAACCATTATAACCCCTATCTGCCTAGGTCCATGACTTACAAAATTAGGCCCTGATACTCCCCAAATTAGTCTACTACCTGTGCAACTTATAGGATCTAAATCCCTTTTGCTGTCTCTGCCATTGTGGCAAAACCTGATTAGGAGATGCTGTCTCTTTTTAGTAATCATGTCCGAAGACTCCTGCTAACCTGTTATTGCAAAGTCCCATGTAATGAATTCACACCTTAACCCCAAAGACCCCCTAAATGATCCTGAAACCAAAGCAACAAGCGCTGTGGGGTTGGTGACTGTTTGCAGGTCACACAACTTTCACAGGATAAGCATACCAAATCACAAACTTGACTAGAATCCTGCTATGCCCTGAAACCTGAGCCCTTGACCTATTGTCCAGACACATTAACCACCTATTTTAAGCTTCTAATACAGGTATGTAGGATTGAGAACATAGGATCAGTATACAGCATGAGTGCTGCCACAGTTTCAGAGAGTGGAAGGTGAAGATTGCCTGGTCCAAAGCTCCATCAGGGCTTTTACTGTTATGCCAAGTCTGAGAGGCAGAGACCAAGTTACACTACAAGGTTTCAGACTTGGATCAGTGCCTAGCTGAATAAGGGCAGGTTTTTTTTTAAAAAAAAAAAGAATCTGATTGGTCAACCATACTGCCTGCTGATTTTGATTTGATTCCCATTACCTAAACCTCTGAATATTTGCCTAATTAACTCCTAATCCCACAGGTTCTGAGGTTGATGTGATCCAGACTTACCTATCGGGCATGCTAGACTTTGTCTTATAAACCAGACTTTACTCAGAGGCCTATGATTTGCACCTAGCACCAGACAAGCCTTTTCTCAATCCTAAAAGGGTACTGATTTTATGTTTCTCCCATCTGATTTGTCCACAGGTTCCAGCTAAGACATCACTAACACTTTCCTTTACCATCATTAACCAGAACCTGGCTTCAAGGCTCTTTTTGGTCTAGAGGAACAAACATCTCTCAATTTAGATAGAACAGCTCCAGGGTCCTCATAACTGTTCCTAGCTATCCTCTAGTTTAAACTATTAAAATGCCAATATTAAGTGTAAGTGTCCATTCTATGATTTCCCTTATCAATGGTTTCTATCAGGTTAAGCTAGAGACTGGCCATTGGTACCAACTGACCCGAATCTGATAGGCATTTTCAGACCAGCTTATGCTTAGTCCTAGGTATGGCTATGGTAATCAGGAACCCTATGTTCATAGTTGGACGACATAATGCAAATGTTATCAGAGGTCTGCTCTAACAGCAAAGCCCTTTGGTATCTACTGCAGACCCCAAAGTATGGCTCCTGCCACTGCCATTGCTATGACACAGGCTGACTCTCAGGTAAAAAGTGCATGGTCCAAAAGGCTAACAGGACTATCAAGTCACTATACCCTTGCATAACTCAGTATCAGGCCTGAGAAACCTTCACTGAATCAGGAATCCTTAGTCTTTGTTCTTTGTGTTTCTCTGAACCAAATCAGGACATGTGTTAGCAACCTAAGATGCCAAAGGTGTGAAATCTATAAACGTCCTGCTGTCACTTGTAGACTAAGTGCTAATCTAGGCAGAATTTTACAAGTTAAAGTAAAGAAGACCTGAGTAGCATGACATTCCACTCCTCAACAGAACCCCCTAGCCAAAACATGGGTTTCTGCAGTATTTTCATGACCAGTATATTAACACTAATTTGTAAGATATCTACTCTGACCATCTGAATGCTTAGACTATCCCCCACTTTCATGGCCCTTGCTGCTAGACTATTCTTTCAGGCTTCAGGTCTTTTTATCAAAAAACTAACTCTTGATGACAGAAGGCAACCAAGCGGCCTCTTAGTTTCGGAACCAGTTTTGCATCAAACATCTATCTATTCTAACTACAGGTTGGGGTTGCTTATATACTGAACCTGGTATTGTAAGTGCTAGCAAACAAAAAGAAACTGTTGTGATTTCCCCAGAAGACTCAATAGTCGGTTATTGAGGAATTGGAGGTTTTAATCTAATATCTAACTAATTTGAAAATCTGCTAGTGGAAAATCACTTATTGATTCAAGAAAGGAATTTCCCTGTTGCTTGCCTCACCAAAGACTAATCATCAAATTAAACCTGAGGCTAGGCATTGATACCGATTGATAAAGAACTGATCTTTATCTTTGTCGTACCCTCTAGACAAACCTTATGTTATGGTCTTAGGTCTGGTTGAGATAACCAGGAATTCTATTACAGACACCCAGACTTTTGCTAGCTAATTTAGGCACTAATGCAAACAATCAGACTTATAGGCAAGGCGTACGATGGTTATATCAGATCATATTCTGAAAATGATGCTACTGGGTTAATTATTCATTAAATACTCATCAGTAAAACCAAAGGATTTCCAACATAACCTACCTTTGCTAAACCAGCTGATATTCCATCTAAAAAGAAAGCACAGATCAACGAAACACCACTTCTTGCTTTCTAAAAGGGCATACATCGCAAATAATGGTTTTTAGGCCAATTGATTCTCGAATTAGCATAGGAAATAACCTCGATGATATGTTTCCAGCATTGAACCTCTCCAAACAGAGTAAAATTAACGCCACAGAGTTCAATTTTTGTTTCTTTATCTTGACCTCGCTCAGTCATGGAAACATTACATTCATGCCCACCATTCATCCCATAATTCTGAATTAGACTTCGTCTACCCAAAGGTTCAAATCAACCAAGGTTTTAAGCTTAAATAAGATAACATTCTACAGATATAGGGGCAAAACGATGAACGTGAGCCTACCTGTAAATGCTGAATGCAAGAAACAGAACGAAGAAGACTTCACAGTCTCAATGGGAAGGGGAAAACCCTGCACTCGATCAGCTGAAGTCGAATCCGAATCCCAGAGAAATACAGGGACTCTTCCCTTGTAATCAACACAGTCTCCAGGGGCTTGAATCGTTTTCCGGAACCAAAAAAACCTCAAGCGAGAACTGAAAAACACTTTTCAGAGTAACTTTCAATTTTTTTTGGTGCCAAAACTCCGGTAACCGTTCCTTTTTCCCAAAATCTCCTTTATACCCCTAGTTTAACCATGGTGGAATTAACCTAATGGAAGTTAACTCCTAACCCTAGCCCAACTAACTCTATAATTAACTCCCAACTAACCTAACTGAATTTTTTATTTTTTATTTTATTTTTTTAGCTTTATTTGTTTATTTTTAAATTTGAGGATTGCCTAACTATTTACTGTGTTTCCTTCCTCTTTCCTTTGATAATGTTGGGCTTTTGATACCCAAATGTGTTTAGTTCATTAATAATTTAATTAATAAGAGAAGGTCTTTACCCGGACCAAAATTGGTGCTCACAAATCAATTTATGATATTGTATAAATAGGAGAAGATAACAATTTATCATGTTTTTTTTTATCTTATTGCTCTCATTTGTTATTTATTCTTATCTTATTCGAACCATCAATGAACGTTAAAAATATCAATGTATATAATTTATTCTCCATATCTAGTTATTTTTTGGTTTTTTATTATTTTAAAAAATATCAATCTATACTTTTTAATTTCTAAATATATTGTTCGGGTAGCTCATTTTGACCACCACTCGCACCGAGTTCAGCTCAATTAGAAAATTTCTAACCACAATTAAATTTGGTGAACATAATTTGGTTGACCTATTTTATCCCTTCTAACTTTATCTTTTTCTACTAACATTGCATTCCTATCTATTCACTTCCCCTGCTGGTGCACTAATATGGTAATAAAAATTGTGGTAATAACTAGGGATACATGTGATACTGGTAGCTTATATTACAATTAGAAAATCTGACATTGATAAAAGTTGTTTAACAATAGGAGATAAAATTATTCACTTTTAAAATAATAGAGACTAAAATAATCAAATAAAAATATTTTAGGGATTGAAACTAAATTTTAAAAAATTTATTTAAACGACAATTAAGATACATTTAACTGGCTAAGTTGAATTGTTATTAACTAACTGAACACTTAATCAAAGTTATTTAACGATAAAACTAAAATCACTTCAAAGATAGGAATCGAAATCTAACTAAAAATTTTTAGACTAAAATCATATTTCAAAATATTTATGAAATTTAAAATTTCATTTAAGTAAAAAAAAAATAGAACAAAGCATTGAAATTTAGAATGTTCAAATATTTGATGATAGCAGAAGAAATATAGTTTGTGATTGAAGAAACTGTTTCAATCTATCTCTGTTTATTAAATCATAATCCTTATTTATAAATGAAGATGTTTTTAGAAGCTACTCTTACCTTTAAGTCATATGACTTCTTTGATGTTAAGCATTTATTTATTTTTATTTATAATTTTATTTTTAAATAGTGTTTTAATATTAATTTTAAATATTGATATATGATGAATTGGAAATGTATAGGTTTATTGTATAATAAAAGGTTATTATATCCAAAGACTGTGTTGAATATTAATAACTTACAATTTAATTATTTAGACTAAATAATTTAATTAAAAGATAAATAAATAAAAATAAAATACAAGTTAAAATAAATAAGTTAATTAAAATTATATATACAAGATAATAAAACTCGCAAGATTTAGATTTTCTATAATTTATAATTAAAATAATAAAAATTTCTATTTATGTTAATTTTCATGTTCTGAAAATAAATTATTATATTTTAATTGTTAATTTCTTTTAATAATAATTTTTTTAATTTAAATAATCTTATTTTTTAGTATTTATATTTAATTATATTTATTAATTTTTATGATGATTTAATTTAATTTTTTAAAAAATTAAATTATAATCATAAATTTAAATTTAAAGTATTCAATACTAAAATTCATCTTTAAATTTTTTTTATTAATATTTTAAATCAAGTAAGTAAATATTATACACATTCAAAAATTAAATCAAGAAAATATAAATATCAATAAAAATAAAAATTAAAAGTTAAAGTACAATCATGATTCATAAATTACAATTATTTCTAAATCTTTAGATAAGAAAATTAATTAATCATAATTTTTAAAATATAATATAACAACTATTAAAAAAAATTAAAATATAAGAAGTTAAAATGGAATAATAATTTTTAATTTTCCTTAAATCCTCCTATCCCAATGATCTTTCTTTACATTTCTATCTTTAAAATATTTATTTTTTTTCTCTATTTTATACACCTCTAACTCTTAATGTCTTTTATTGATTATTATTTTTTTAAAGAAGAAAAAAATGATGTCCTTATCTTTTTTTCAACCACAATCATAGTAGCCATCATGAATAGTTCATAATTTTGTTATGTATTTGCTTTATTATTTTTATCCAACCATATACATATTTTTCCATAACTACTAGTAGCTCTATCTACTTTGGAAGTTCTAAAATTATCAATCCATTTTTTCTATGTTTTCTATCTTCAAATCCTTGCAATTTGATTTTCTTATGAAATGCAAATTAAAAATAATAATAAATTTAAAAATAAAAAATCTAAAAATATATGTTCCTAAAAATTTATTTTTTTAAAAAAAGTTAATATATATATAACACATATATCAATATACACTATAATATATTTATAAATAAGTTAAATTTTAAAATTACTATAATCTTAATTAATTTTAATTTTAATATTAAAATTTAATATATTAAATCAATAAAAATATAAATTATGGTTTTACTCATTTATTTTTTAACTTATTGTTCATTGAATTTGATATAATTAAAATAAAATTTAACAAACTTTATTTTTTAATTTATTTTTTAAAAAATATTCGTAGGATATATCAGCAATACGCTAATATCGTAGAAATAGAAAGGGAGGGAGGAAAATATTGTGGCTTTTTGCATATACAGTATAATAAAGGAATAGGAAGATTTTGTTGTGCATAACATGATGTTTATGATTTCGAAATTAAGGTAGCGGATGAGGAAGAAGGGAAAGAGAAGGCTGTTGGGTGGTGAATTGAGAAGGAAGAAGAGTTAGAAGAACTCTAACCATGTTTTTTAAGCAACTTTTATTTATAAAGGACCCAAACAATTATAAGCATTGGAATGCCAAATGTCTGTGCCACGAAAGAAAATGACTTATATCTTATTAGATCTTATTAAAAAAAATTAACAGTTTATATTTAAATTTTACCAAGATATACATATTTTTCTTGTATTTAACTTAATTATTTTTCACGTCAGAATAGTGTGATGTGACGGTAAAATTTGAGGAACCATTTCTTATTTAAGTAATGCATAGTTGCAAACCAACTGGAATGGATTCAACTTGTATGGTTTGTTGCACAAATGGCAGGTCCATTTATACTTCAACTTGATCAACCCATGTTTATATCCGGTCTGATGCTTATTTCAACATATAATTTTTTATTGCATTGAATATTTTTTATTTTTTTAAAATATTTATTTAATTTTTTAATATTTAAAACATGATATACATCAATGTTATTTTCGTAATATGTGTAAAAAATTAAAATCAAACTAATTTTAAAAATAAAATATTAAAATTAATCATTTTAAAAATATTAAATTAAAAATAAAATCATTTTAAAATATTTATTTAATTTTTTAATATTTAAACATGATATATATAATGTTGTTTCCGTAATACATGTAAAAAATTAAAAACAAACTAATTTTTAAAAATAAAATATTAAAATCAATTATTTTAAAAATAAAAATAAAAATATATTTAATCTTTTTATTTTAAAAATTATATATAAATTTTTTATATACATACTAATTCTAGTCATAAAAAAGTTAGTTAAAGTAAAAGTTAAATAAATTATTTTAATTTATTAAATTTTTAATTAAGTGTTTTTAATTAAATTATTAGTTATAAATATTGTTAAATTTTATTAAGTACTGACCGTTGTAACATTTTTATTTAGTAACTTATTTTTAATTAATAATTTAAAATAATTTTTTATACATAAATTTTTCTTATAATGTTGTTTATTTTTAATTTATATATTTTAAAATAAAAATGAATGAATATTATTTTTTCTTAAAAATTATAAAAATATAATATCTTGATAATATTAAATACTATAATTTTTAATAAAAATTATTATTTATTAAAATTTATTCTATATTTTTTACATATATTAAAAAAATTTAGTAATAAATATATTTGTATCGGTTTTATTACAAATAAGGATTTAGAATTTAAATTTTAGAAATAGAAATTTCAAATAAAATAGATTAAAATGCTTTTAAATAAATGTTCCAAAATGTATAATAATAAATTATTCATAGTATAGTTTTATACAAGTTTAATAATATTATATATTATAATTTTGAATAATTATTTATTGATTTTTCTTTTGTATGTTAACCGATAAAAAAGAATAAAAGTATTTTAATGATAAATTAATGAAAATATATGGTGACGCAGGGAAAGATAATTTGTGGTCCACTTGTGAGTGAAGCGCGTGAAGTATAGCAGCAGGGTGACGAATTAAGTCGGCTTAAACTGTGAACGCGAGCTGTTGAAAGCCACGCCGTTTCCAATTTGATGTGTGTATACACTGTACACTATCTATCCAGATACCACTCTTCGAGGAGACGGTCCATAAAACGGATGCGCAACCGGCTAACCCGGTATCCAAAAAGTTGCATTTAGGTTGAATTTGGGTTCATTTGGAAGCCAACCCCAGTAGCAGTCACCTAACCCCAGTCAGATTTTAACCCACCTTGGTTTATTTAAAGACACAGACTCTCAACTATGCTGGGCTGTGAACTTGTTCACCCTCCACGCTCACTCTTCCCCTTCTCTTTTCAATCTCATTTCTAAATCTTCTTTTCTCTTTCTCACCACTTCCTTCCACTCTTCCCCTACCCTTCTGCTTTTTTCTCTTCCTATTAGGCTATAAAATTTGACCGGGTAATGATGTAGATAGAGAATTAAAAGATACCAGTGTTGTTCAGTGAGAAAGATTTTGGTCACTTCTTGTGGGGATAGATTTGCTTGGTTTGGTTGTGTTCTGTTGTGTGGGTTTGTTATATTGTGTGTGTTGGAATTGTTTGATGGGTGAAGAGGGTGAAGAGGTGTTAAGAAAGAAGGATCAGCACATGGGAGTTAATGGAGATAAGTGGTTGTCCAGAAGTTGCTTACAGTGCTGTGCAAATTGGCGCCGTTTAAGACACTACAATTCCTGTTCAATGGTACCCTTTAAGTGAAAAGAAAAAAAGGGGAAAAAAAAACCTTTGTCTTCTCAGCTTTTTCTTGCCATCTTAATATACATTGACTAACAAATAAAGGGATCAAATTTAAGGACCTTGATCTAATAAGATCCGTGCTTTTAGTACTCATGAAGAGACTTGGCAGCTCCGATTCTTTGGGTGCTCTCATGACGATTTGTCCACCAACAGGTTAATTGAATTGAGACTTCGGCTATTAACTTGTTTTCATGTTTTAAAATTCAGACAGATCCATGATGCATGTTTGTGCTTTGTCTTGTCTCAACTTTTTTAGTTATCAACCATGCTCAATTACTCAAACCTTTCCAATTTTATTTTTCTTTTGCTGTATTGCATTACAAGTCATCATGTTGAATTATGCTTTTTCAAAGTGTGGTAACTGCGTTCTGTGTTTGGTTGAAGAGACGACAACATCAACAACAACAACAACTGTCATACTAACTATTGTGTCTTATTTTGCATAGACGAACACAGTCCAAGGAACAACCACGTGTATGGCAGGGAGTTTCAGTCGATGTTGGAAGGACTAGATGAAGAAGGGTGTGTTGAAGAATCAGGACACCACGCTGAGAAGAAACGAAGACTGAGTGTGGATCAAGTCAAGGCTTTGGAGAAAAACTTCGAGGTAGAAAACAAACTCGAACCTGACAGAAAGGTTAAGCTTGCTCAAGAACTTGGGTTGCAGCCAAGACAGGTAGCCGTTTGGTTCCAAAACCGTCGAGCCAGGTGGAAAACAAAACAATTAGAAAGAGATTACGGTGTTCTCAAAGCCAATTATGAAGAACTTAAACTTAATTATGACACCCTCCAACAAGACAACGAAGCCTTACTCAAAGAGGTAAATGGAATTCACAATTCCTCTAATAATAACTCCATTCCCTTTGTAGTATAAAGTTATTTAACTTTGCCCCGTGTTAACAGATTAAGGAATTGAAGTCGAGGCTTCAAGAAGAGAACAACACCGAAAGCGATGCTTCGGTTAAAGAAGAGATGATAACCCTGCAAGACATGGAACGAAGTAGTGACCCACTTTGTGAAACCGCCATTCCTGGATCCGATTCTAAGGAATTGAATTATGAATGCTTCAATAAGTGTGATGACGTGGGATCGCTCTTCGCTGCGGATTTCAAAGACGGGTCTTCCGACAGTGACTCTAGCGCGATCTTGAACGAAGAGAACAACCAAAGCCCCAATAATAACGCAGCGATTTCTTCATGTGGGGTTCTTCAAAGTCACAATCTTTTGATGTCTCCTCCTCCTGGGTCCTCCATCAACTGCTTCCAGTTCCAGAAACAGTACCAAACACAGTATGTCAAGATGGAAGAGCACAATTTCCTCAGTGCGGACGAGGCTTGCAATTTCTTCTCAGATGAACAAGCACCCACCCTTCCGTGGTACTCTTCCGACGAGTGGAGTTAATAGCAAAAAGAACAATAATAATCAGAAGAAGAAGAAGAAGAAGAAAGTGCCACCACCTTCCTGATAGAAACAAATAAGACATTTTGCAGGGTGTATAGTAATGGGGAGAGAAGGATTGTAAAAATGGATGATTGAATTGGGTTGGGGTTTAGGGTGTTGGCATAGGGAAGAGGAGAAGGAAGTTGAAGAGAATGAGGAAGAGAGAGAGTGTGGAAGATGAGAGGTTGATGACGATGAAGGATAATAATAATAATAATAATGATCATCAATCTCTCGGCCGTGCGGGGAAAGGGGTAATTTATGAATAATAATGATTAGGTCGTAATGATATCTGTGCTGTAAAAATTTTGGAATTGATGGATCGGTAGAAAATTAGTAATCTTCTCTCATATATCCATAATTGCCTCTGCTTTCCACCTTACTTTTTTCGACTCTCTTTTCTCCTCGGTTAATTTATCTCTTTTTATTCAAATTATGCTAATTAATTCCCATAATGAAAAAATTGAAAGTAACATTTTAATTAATAAACGTCTAATGTGATGTGATTTTTAAATTTAACGTGCTTCGATGTGATTTTTTATTTTAATTTTTTAATCGGTACCTTCAAGATAATGATTACCAAGATTCTTATGATGAATACGTCATTAAGATTTATATTAAAGATATATGATCAATGTGTTAATCGGATTTCACGGTTTATGTCTATAAAAAAAAAGTTAAATTATTTCATTTCATTAAAGAGTTGTTTAAAGTACACTTTTCTTATATATTAATATTTATATATATATAAACATTAATTTACGTAGGAATAAATTTATTATAAATTATTTCGTTTATTATTTTTTAAATTAATATATTTTATTATATAAATTATATTTACCAATTTTTATTAAATTTAAAAAATTTTAATATTTTATTATATATTTTATTTTAATAAATAATATTTTTTTAATATATATTAATTTAAATTTATTTAATAAAATATTGAATATTTTTTAAATTTTACAAATATTATTTATATAATAAAAATTATTAATTTAATAGTTAAATTGATAAAATTTAACTGTTTAAAAAATATTAAACAATAATTTATAATAAAAATTACTTTTAATGTAAATTAATCTTTTTATTTTTATATATATATAATTTATTTATAACAAGTAACTATATTTTAATATAAATATTTTTTTAACAGTTATAAAATAAATTTTAGTAACATTTTATCCTTCACTACCATTTTTGCGTATCAATTAGTTAAAATAGTTGAAAGGAACGAAGAAGAGGAAGAGAGATTTTCTTAATTACTTTATTTTATTCAAAGCTGTAGGAAGTATTTGATAGGGGTATTTTTTTCACTTTTTTCATAATTTTTAAGGTCAAAAATGTTAAATTTTTATGTGTGATATCAACATTTTAAACTTTATTATTTAGTGAATAATTTTCAGTTATATTTTTATCTGAAATATTTTCATATAAAAGAATGACAATCTATGGTGATATTTGATTTTAAAAAATATGTTCTATTTTTATTTTTTATTTTTTATTCATAAATATTTCATTTTTTATTTTTAAAAAATTTATACTATAAATAGTAAAAACAAAAAATAAAAATAAAAATAATTCTTTTTTATTTTTTATTTTTTTCTATACACAAAATTAAAAAAAATAAAATATTTTATGAAATCAAATGCTCGTATGAATCTAGGAGGATTTTAAATTTTTAACCATACCTAAAATAGTATTATTTTCAAATATGCAAAACACATTTTTAGCATACGTGACAACTAAGATTCTTAGGAAGCATGATTCCAGAAAATTGTAAATCTTAATAATGAAAAAAAAAAAACCTGGACACTAAATATCCTCTTAAAAAGAATGAGAATCAAATGGAAAAAATCAAAATTCTTTCTAATTTAATTTTGGCATCTTTCAAAATTGAAAATTTTGAAAGAGAAACAATCTAGTTGACTAAAATATCTTTTCAAGTTTTAAGGTCAAAATTTATGTTATAAAAATAAAATAAAATAATATAATACTTTAAAATTTTTCTTATTTTTACATAAGCCAAATAAGAACAAAATTACTTCCTTTAGTTTCCTTGTACCATACTTTTTTATACACATTCTTTAACACACCTTTTGTGATTGGTATTTTTTTTTTAAGTTAACATACATAGTTATATTTTAAAAAAACATTTTAACTTTTAAAAAACAAATTAATAAAAAAAAACATGTTTAAAAGAGTTTGTTGATAGCATTCCTCAGTCTTCTTATCGTTAGAATTTTAGAAGATAAAATAAAATTTTAGATAGCTTTGGTATGTTTTTATAATTTTCTTCCTTTACAAATCTTATCTGATCTTCTAAAAATATAAAATTGTTAACAAATGTCCAAATTACCTGCTAATTATGCTGAGAACCTCCACACAAAAGAACAAATTTGTAACATCCTTATTTACCTCAAAATATTACACTTTTCTAAAGTTAGAAAATGTACTTAAAAAGACGAGGAATGAAAAATGATATTTGCATACATACATAATAATTTATTTTTAGATACATCTTTCAATTAAGAAGTAAGATTAATTTATTTATTTTTTAAACAGATAAAAGATGACTTACAATCAAATGAAAACCATCATTTAATGGTATGAATATATGAATATATGTTTAGTTTTTATTTTATTTTATAAAAAGTAAGTTCATTATACACAAAGATATATAAATATATTTTATGTATGATAATTACAATTATCGTATATTAGTTACTCTGAATTAATTATATTAAATAAATATATAATCAATGCATTATACGAGTTTAGATATATACTAATAATAATTGTATAAATATAAATGGTATGTTTACTTGATTATTAATATTATATGTTTATATAATTTTAAATTAAATTAGTTTTAAAATTGGATGTAATCTATTAATTTTTAATTTAAATTTTATAGATATGTGGATATTTCTAACTAAAAATTTGTAATAAAATATATGATTTAAATTATTTATATATTTTTTAAAAAATATTTTAAAATTTAAAATTAATTCTGTTCAATTTGTATCAAATGGACATTCACTAAACTATTAATAAATTTAAAAATAAAAATTAATCTTTTGTTTGGATGAATAAATTTTAAAAAAAATTAAAGAATAAAAAAATATTAAAAAATAATTTTATCTTATATTTTGATATTAATAGTGGAGATTAAAATTTTTTAATGGTATTTATTTTTGTATTCAAGATGATAAAAAGAGAAAGAAAAATAAAAAAAAAGAGAAAAAGGATGAGGATTATTAATAAAAAAATAATACAATTTTTTTAAAAAAATATTTTTATTAAATTAATTTTTTATAATTAATATAAATATTTTATACAAATTATTTTTATTTTATTCTATTTTTCACTTATTTAAATAATAAAAATGTTGAATATTAATGTTATAAAGATGTATATTTTAGAAGAAAAAAAAAAGCGAATATGGATGTACCCATAAACCCGATTAAACTAACCCGACCTAAACTAAAATATACAAGTTGGTTTCAACTTTTTGATTCAGTTTGGTTTAAAATTTAATAGAGCCAATGATAATTTGTGTGGTGATTTTAAATAGAAAAACCAAATGACCTAATTATGCATCTCAATAGAATATACACCTTCAGTAATTAGTTTTTTTAATTTATTACTACACCGATTTCTTAATCCAAACTAAATATTTACTTTTACAATTTTATGTTTTTCTTCATATTTTCATTTTTAAATTCTTTTTACATTTTTTTTATTCCTCTTCTTAAGATTTTTTTTTCATTTTTCTATTATTAAATTTAATGATGTTCAAACTCACCTAATCAATTCAAAACAACCTAAAATGATCAGGTTAGTGCAGTTTAGATTACAAGAGAAAAAAAAAATTCAACACAACTCCAATTAAACTGAACTAAATAAAAAAATTAATGGTTGGGGCACATCTTTTGTCTAAATTCAAATCAACCTAGTGGAATTACACCTCTATATTTAGGAGAAATAGAAAAAAGATAAAATTTAATTTTTAATTAATTGAATAGAATGAAATAAAAAAGAAAATAATTTTTGTAGAGTCATTAAAATAAAATAGAAAAAAAAGAAAGATGATAAATTTTTTAAAATTATTTAATATAATATTATTCAAAATATTAAAATATTAAAAAGTGTTATTAAAAAATAATTATATTTATTAAATAATTTTTATAATGGTTATAAAAAATTTCATAAAATTTATGTTATTTTTTATTCTTCTAAATAAATAAATAAAAATTATTTAAAATAATAAATTTTATTTGATTTGTACTCTATTTTTGTTCATGATTTACCTCTCCATGGAAACAAGACCTAAGTCTAATGTCGGGACGTGCTGAACCTTTTTTCTTTGTACGAAAAGTTAACCTTGGAGTTTTCCTCATACCCCAATCACCAACAAGGAAACAACCATGGATGAAATTTCTGTACCTGAAGCTACCATGTAAACACGATTCATCATCTCGTGCTGCATAAGTATGCCAAGAAGATTTATGTCCTTTTGATTCAAAGTTAAGTATACTTAATTTTGATAAAATTAATTTTAAGTTAATTTAAATTATATATATTTGACCTTAAAAGAACTTAAAGTTAATTATTGAACCGTATAAAAGAAACGGGTTTCATCCCCAGTCCCCACTATCGTTGTCAGCAAGACTATAACAAACGACAAACTATGCTCGATAGCCATCAATAGGTAGCAGCCGCTAGGTGGGATCTTCAGCTTCCATTTCCACAATTCAAATTGCTACACCGTATTTATATATGAATTTATCCTAATTTTTCATATTTTCTAGTGATTTTTTCGCCAAATTTTATATTAATTTTTATTTTATATATTAATAAAAATTGTTTATAGTAATTAATAAGTGTCAAGAACTTAGAAAAGTTAAATACTATTCTTTTAACTCACGCTGATTTACAAATAATTGTGAGTAGTTTTGGGGTAATATTTTTCTTTTTTCTTTTTAACTCTTCAATTACATATACATATTTATTTTCTTTCTTTCTTTTTTCAAGTTGGGTCTCTCTAGTAATAAACAACATCCTGTCCTTATCTTTCATGAGTTTTAACTAAAAATAAATTTTTAATTAAAAATAACCAAGAAAAAAAATTATTTTTTAATTAATTATGTTCTTGCAAGATTTGATGAAATTAATATATGATTGATGCTTATTCAATTTAAGTTCTGAATAGTATGTTTTTATTTTATCGATTTTTTTTTTTAACATTTGTCAAGAGATATACAGTCAAAATTTAATAAATAATAATTTTTACTGAAAAATGTAGTATTTATTATTATCAATGTATTGATTTCTATAATTTTAAATGAAAATTTATTATTATTTTTTTATTTGTACTAACATTTTTATAAGCAACATTAAATTTTAATAAAGTATTCTAACCTCATTTTTATTTTACATTTTCAACATAAAATTTTATATATTTCTAAAATTTAGATATTATGGTTTCAATTTGATAAATATATTATATTTAAATTCAAATCATTTATTTTTATAATATTTACAAGAATATTTTTATGATAAATTTTGAGATATTACAGAATTTTTTATATGCTAAATATTACATAAAATTTATTTTATTTTTTAAATATATTTACAATTGTATCTAAAAATATAATTAAATACTTAAAAGATACAAATTTTAAGCTAAAATTTAAAAATTAATATAAATAAGTGAATAAATCATAGTTTCATGTCTAAAAAATAATGAAAATTAGTAGAGAATTTCTTGTAATGAAAGTTTAACAAAAAAAAATTATTCACTAGAAGTATTATATATAGAATAAGATTAATTTATTAAAATATTTTTTAATTCAAGAATTTAAAATAACAAATAAAATCATATTTTTTTAAAAAAAATATCAGTTGATATGATTATTCCTTTTTGAGAATTTATATTTTAATTAATTTAACATAACTATTATCATTTTGAGGTGATTAGAAAATATCAAAATAAAATTATTTTAAAATATTGCTAACTTGAGATTGTTTTGCTAATAAAATTATTTTTTCCAACTAATATTAATAAATTTAATCTTATCCAATTATGTGTGTTTCTAGGAGTGGAAAATATTACTTAGAGCTTAATCCACAAATTTCATCAAGTGTGTGCTTTCTAGGTGTTACTGTCCATTCTCACTCTTGGGTCTGTTGAATCTGTAACAATTGCCACCTATATTTCATCCACAAGACCACAACTAGCTCTTGATTTGGCATATTTTGCATTTTTTTCATTCCAATTCTGTCCCAAATCTCCCTAATACAAAGCTCACAATTATATCAAGTAGCAAAGTGGGGGTGAATGTCTTCTATGGAAATTGTATTTTAATTATCAATTTACAAACTGAATCTTTATTCAAATTTAGCCTTAAAATGATGATTATGATTGAAATAAAAGAGAAATGGAATAAAAACTAAATAACAAAGAAAGATAAAACAATGAAAATTCAATGATTACAAAGTATTTTGGTATAAATCCTCTCAATACTCTTTCCGAATAACCTAAATATTTAATCTCAGTTCATTTTCCATCATTCATTTTAATAGTTTAACTTCAACTTTTTTGATAATTATCCTGTTCTTCAAAGTTACGAACCTGAACTTTTTAGACATTCTTAATTTAATTCATATTTGATCAGTTCATAGAATATTATTTTGAATGATAGAAATTTAAATTAGTAAATAAATAATTTAATTGCAAAGAATTCATCATCCTATATAACCTAAAGAATTGGCTATTCATTACGAAAGAAAACACAAACAAGTTTAAAAATACATTAAATCTCTTAGGACAAGATGGTGAATCCACAAGCTTGGGCACTACATTAAAATCCTTTATTTTGATCGAAAACTAGATCTTCATAAGTTTCCAAACGTTTCTAGCTAGCATTGACACGACACAATATTTATATATGGACGTTGCAAAATACACACGGCATAAAAAAGGCTAAATCTAACACACCAATTGCAACGCCAGTTAAATTTAGGTTTTACGACGCGTGGGGCACTTCTACTGGGCATGGGAGCCCCATTTATACACATGGACTCACTGACATGGTCAAAACAATAACTACATACTTTCTTCTTTTTTTTTTCTTCCAACGTGGTTTCTTATTTATTAGTGTTGACATGTTAGTTTTTTCATGCCAATATCTTTTCTTTTTTCTTCATTCCAACTCCTCTAGTTTCCCATATAACATAATCAAGAGAGAATGAATAATCAAACAATCAAAAGAGAAAAAAAAAATAGTCCAAATTAATCAAAAACTTCAAACAACGACAACATATCATTTAACTCTAAGAAATTTCTACGAACTATATATGCAACATATAAAGTTAATCTAATATTAATTTTTTAATTTTAGATCACAAATATTTTTTACAAAGATAATCCTTCTTAAATTAGGTAAATGTATTATAAAATTAATTTTAAAAAAATATTTAATATAATTATATATAATTTTAATTTAAAATGACTGATTAGATTAAATTAATTTCCATCAATTGATTCACTTATTAGATAGTATCAGCTTAATTTCCAATTCATTACAGTTATAATAAAATAAAGCATCGAGTTTAACTACCTCCCTGTCCCATTTATGAACTCTTGATTCAATAAAGACATGTTGACCCCTTATGCATTTTTTCTCCGGTTTGGAACTCACCACACAACTTGGTGAGAATGGAAAGTTTGAGATTACTTTTGATGACCTCAACTTTTACATCCTCTTGACGCCAATATATAATTTCCTTCTCCCATTTGCTTATAACTTACTAGTTCTAGCAATATTGCAAGATTTATTTTATTTTTGTAAGCGGTGGATTTCAAAATGTCTTTTTCAAGGGTCACGGGAATAATGTTGATTACAACTCTTAATTTTAAGGCATCTGACGAAGCCCTATTAGGGCATGTAATGGGAGCTTGAACAATTAGTGTAAGAGTATAATATTTACAAAATACAACTTATCAAAAGTTCATAATATACTACAATATAAATAATAATATTTGTTTAAAATATTTTAATGTCATCTTAAATTTAAAGGTACAGTCATGCAATAATTTCTAAAAATAATTTCACTAAAATTGAATCATTTGAGAGAGCTTAGTTGGATATCAGAGATTCAAAATAACCTATTAATAATATATTAAATTAAACACAAAATTAAGAGTTTTGGTCAGTTTGGTTTATAAAACAAAAAATATTATTTTAATTCTTAAAAATATTAAATATTAATTGTCTTACTTTGTATTTTTACAATTTTAAGAATTAAAATGGTCACCACTTAATAATATCATTAAAATAACTGTTATTTAATAATTTAAAAATTAAAATAATTAATTATCATGATTTCGTAATCAATATAGTATATTACCCAAAAAATTGAGTTAAACTCGTTTTAACTTCATTACTAAATGTTGTCTAATTTGCTATCTAATATTGATGATGCATGAATTTTGAGAGCTAGTAGTAGGCATGTTTGTGTTTCCTTGATGACCTTTACTTTAATCAAACCTGATGCTAAAAAAGAAAAAGACAAAATATGATTAAAGAGAACGTCCCTAAAAAGCTGTGCCGCATGATTGGATCTGCTTCGTAACATTAACATCCGTCACTTTTATGTTTAATAAAGGTTAAAAAGCGAAAAAATAAATAAATAAATAAAAAATCTTACAGCATACTGGTAGTATTGTATTTTTTGATTTCCAATCAAGTTAGATTGAATCACATCACGGTCAATATACTCCATAATAGTTAAAAGAAGAAGATTTGTTTTAATAATATAATAATTATTTAAAAAAAAGAAGAAGAGAAAGCAGCCCCACGAAGAACCAATAAGATGGAGCAGGACACGTAGCCATGGTGTTTGCTTCCTGGAAAAGCAAATGGTCTTTATTTATTAATTTAATTTTATCAAAAGAAAACAAAAAAACAAAACAGCATTTTATTGTGGGTGTACGGCTCAGGCATAAGGTCACTCGAAAAGCCCGCTTGTATTGCAGGGTCGCACATGGCACCCCTTTCTCTCTCTCTCTCTCTCACTCTCTGATATTCTGCACTTAACTTTTGTGATCGTGCGTACCAGTACGTGTTCTGTTTCTTCAAACCCATTCATTGTACACGTGTACGGTGATGGGCCTGGTCCACTACTCTGTCCTTGTGGTCCCTTCCTCATGAACGCGACTGCGTGCGTAGTCATACCACCTTATTTGACAAACACAGTTAATTAGTACTTTCTGAAACTATATGTACCAATTCTTTCCCTCTTTCAAATTTTCGACACTCCAATAACAGGTAATTTCACTTTCTTCATTTTTATTTTCCCTTAATTTCAATACCCTACCCCTAATATTTAATTTCCCAACGAAACCAATAAATAGTGATGTGCTGATCCCAGGAAACACTGTTCCCCCCCCCCCTTTCACTTTGATAAATTCCAAACACCAAGTTTAAAAAGGGTCCCAGTCCAACTTGGAGAGATGGGGACTAGAGATTTTGTCCCATTAGGTTAAAATTTGTAATTATCTTAATGATATTGAAATTAAGTCCATATTTTTTCATCCGTTTGATCCTTAATTTCAGTATTACTTTTGTAATTAAGAGTTTAGATATTTATTTTCAGGGTAATTGTAGCAGATAGAGAAAATAAATGTGGGAGCACTGAAGTAAAACAAATATATTATTAAAGATAAAATAAAATAAAAAAAGTAAGAATTGTGGTCCCCTACATAGATGTGGGTCCTAGCGGCCCCTAGCATTGATTCCCGTATTGGTAGAGCCATGTGATGTGGGTCCCAATTTGCATCGAACATGTCAATTTCAAGGGTCACCGTCACGTAAAAATTGCAACAAAGCTGGAAGCTGAACGACGAGAATGTGAACAGTGTTTCTTCTTTGGACGCCCCGATTGCTGACAGCTCATCCACCTAATAAACTTGGCACCTCTAAGGACAGAGATTTTTCTTTCTTTTTTCAAACAAAAATTGAGGAAAATATGAGATAAACCAAGAGCTTGGAAGTCTTTTCATTTTTCTTTCACTGATATAAGCAGGAACTGATTTGAGAAGACGAAAGTCTTGTAATTTAATCAATTGACTTATTTTAAGGCCACCAACTATACAATTGTTTTTATATTTAAATTTTAAAAAATTGGCTAATTAGATTAACTTCAAATTATTCAATATGATTAAAATATATTTTGATTAATTTTACTTTATAATATATGTTAGAAGATGAAAAAAATAATTTTAATGGACTGCCATACCATCTTTGTTTTGTAACTGTTACTTACAAGTTGTTTATCCTGAAATTGCTGACAGTAGGAATCTTAAGCCTTTTAAATAAACAGCTTTGATTTTTATCAATGAAATAAACTTATTTGTTTTGTATACAGCTTTCCCTGAGATCATTTAGGTTATTTAGTATATTGCAAATTTAAATCGTTATTTCCTGAAATAAAACACTTTTACCATTTTAAATTGATTGATGTTTACGGTTTTTTAAAAAATATTAAAACAAATAAAAATATCTTAATTAGTTAAATTTTTTTTTCTAAAATTATCTTTAATATGGTTTGTTGAAAAATAGACTCGAAATACTAAAAAAAATTAATTTATTATTTTATTTGATTAATTAAAATAAAAATTTTATTAAAATGTTAAGACATCGCTTAATATGAAAAAAATCCTGAACTGTCACTTTATTTTTATTTTTTTTGTCACGAACTGTCATTTGAGTTGAAATAAAAGACTAATTTTAACTTTTTTTTAGATTTTATACCATATTAATATTTTTATTTAATAAATTAATTAAAAATTATTTTTCTTGATTTCCTCCATTAATATTGAAATTACTACGATCAACGATAAACATAGATGTTTGCAAATTACCTAAAAAGTAAACCGCAATTCAATTAAATAATATTTAACAAATTTTTAGAACTGAAACTTTTAGATGTATATTTTTTTATATTTTAGTTTACTTTTATTATATTTTTTTACCAATTATATTAATATTCTTATTTTATTAACTTATATTTTTAATATTTCACTTTGTTTGAATAATATGAGACTGGATCAGTTGAGCAAAAATTAATATGCTTTGTTTGAATTTAAAAATTATGATGAAACGGTGCTAAAGAAAGGAGATAAGGCATTTGGTAAAACCCAACAAAATTATTACTCAATAAATTAAAGGATAACATTTTATCCTACACAAAATATTATTATAAAGTTAAAACAACTTCTTCCTTTTCTATTTTCCTTTCACTTCAAAATTACAATACCACACATTACATTGATGTTTCTTAAATTTATTTAAAAAAATGTTAAATTTTTTATGTTACTTTAATATGTCTTATATATATATTATAATAAATTTGTACATAAATATATAATTAATAGAAATATTAATAAAAAATATGATGCTATATTTTTATATAAAATTAAAAAAATGTGTAGGATAAAAAGTAAAAAAACTAAATATATTTTTTCAATAAATTTTATGGAATGTTAAAGTAATTTATCAAAAAATATTACTTACATCTTGTACAGCCAAATTGGAATGAGAAAAAAAAAAAATTTGAATACGTTTCATTGATAACATTTCATTTTACTATATAACAATTTAAGAGATTGGACTGTAATTGATCAAGTGAGAATTATGTGAAAATATAAATTATTTATACTAAAATTTTATATAACAACTTATGAAAAATCACATAACTTTTTAAAAAAATACTATAAAATAAATGAAAAATAAAGGATAGGATTTAATAAGTTTTTCTTACCAAAGTAATATAATTATTTTAATATTTACTAAAAATATATATTTATAAAATTAATTATTAAGATAAATGATAGAGGAATTTTTATCATTCGCCAAAATTTATCACATATTAATGTGAGGTATGTGGATAGTTACAACAAGTAACATGTAATTTAAAAAAAAAAAATGATGCCACATGTTACAGCATTTGAAGGAACAAGTCACTCCATATTATTAAGTTGGCAAATTTTTTAATGATAGAACGATATACTTCTTTCATTGGAAATAATTCGTATATGAATAAATTTATCTAATAGTTGATATATTTAAAATAAATAAATAAAACAAATCTAACTATATGCAATTAGATGTAAAAAAATATGTTATTATTTATATGTATAACTTTTTTTTATTTTATAAATATATTAATTTTTTCAATACAATTTAGTCACTTATGTAATGTTTAAGGGGCGTATTATTATGTTTTTTAAAATTTGTTTAAAAAAACAAATGAAGGAAAAATATAATAATAAATAAAATAAAAATGAAAGAAACACATAAATTTTTTTGATATTTTAATTTTAAAAATAAAAGATAGTTTTAAAAATCTGAACCAACGTACCCTTAATTGTTAAATAAACTTGATTGATTTAAATAGAGTATAGGGGGCTAGGATAGGTTTGTTCCGGATGTGGTTGCTCACCACAATGCAGGATCTTATTATAATATCTCTTTTGTTGGCTCTTTCTCCACTTCAGGTGCTTCACATTAATCTTTTCTAAAACTCTCATCTGCTTCATTTTTTATGATCCCACTTTTGCTAACCCTCTCAATTCATACAATTAATTATCATCATTATTTGTGTTGCTTTTCCTCTCTTTTTTTTTTTTTGTTTTTTTTGGATTCTCAGGCAGCTTACACATTAGGTAGCATGCTCAACTTTGTCCTCACAATGAAAACCATGGTTCCGCACATCATTTTTTATACACAACAAAATCAAAAACAAATCCTATGTGACCTTTCTAAATTTATGAATTCATCTCGTATGCGTGCAAGTTCACTTGATATGGAAATACCGGTCCTACACAACTCTTCATAAATTTATTATAGTTGGTAAATAATTAGATTTATTAAATATATTATTTATAATTAGATTTATTATTATATGTCTAAAAAATTATTAAAAAATATATATTTTAATGATATCTCACTCTTAAAAAATATTAATGTCTAACAGTAAATTAAGAAATTAGACGATGTGTCCTAAATCGAAGTCCAACAAGATTTATTGGGACTCGTTAATTTGTCATAAATTATGCAATGTTCCAATTTTCTTTTAGCCTTTCTTTGGACGTTGTTGGAATAAATTTCAGTTTTTGATTTTAAAATTTAAAAAAGTTAAAACATGTTTTAGTTTTTAGTTTCAGAATTAGATTAAATTTAATTTTTAATTTTTAAAAGTTATTGTAAATGTGAGTTAATTTAATATAATTTATTATTATATTATAAATAGTAGTAGCTATTTTTTTACATATAAACAATATAATTTATTTATTTATATATTTAATTTAATCACTAACAAATTTTTAAAAAAATAAAATAAATTTAATAATCTGCAGCTAAATATAAATAAATATACATTATTATTTATATATATATATAAAATATTTTTTATTATAAATTTAAATAAAAAAAATATAAAATTAATAATAATAATAATAAATATTATGAATTAAACATCATAATAAAGGTAACATTGATGATATAATAATTATAATAATAATAATTATAATATAAAAATATTATATTATTATAATTTTTTATATTTTATTTAATAATTAATAAATAAGATAAATAATTTTATACAATATTATTATAATATTTATTTTATATAAAATAATATATTATAAATAATTATATAATATAAAATTATATTATAATATTATAAATTAAATATATTTTATATATCAATCAATATTATCTATTTTATTTTAAATCATAAAAAACCAATAAATATTAAGTATTTTTAAATAATAAATAAATAAATAACTTAAATAATAATAAAAATAAAAACTAATATTATTATTATAATAATAATTATTATTATTATAATATAAAGATATAAGTTTTTTGTTTTATATATTATTAATAATTAATATAAAAGATAAATAAATTTATATATTATTATAAAATTATTTATATTATTTATTATTTATTTTATATAAAACAATATATATGTTAATATTATATTATAAATAATTATATAATATAAAATTATATTATTAATTATTTAACATGGATTAATTTAATACTTTAAAATCAAGTTTTTACTGTTAAAAATATTTAAGAAATCAAATATAGAAATATAAAATTAGGAATATAATATATTTAAGTATTGAAAACTTTACTTTCTTAGTTACATCCTATTATTTAAAATTCCGTGGTAAACGCAAAAAAAAATTAAAATATTAGAAAGGATGTGGTAAATTAATGTTGTGATAAATATACGATTTAATTGAACTAATTAATTCTAAACTATATGCTAACGATGAAAAATATTTTCTTATACTAAATTTGTATGCTAGGTTTTCCGTATTTAATAATTTAATTTTTATTTTAAAACAAAATAAAAAATAAATAGTTTGATTTTTGTATTTAAATTCATAAATAGAAAAAACACACTAGAAGTATTATTTTATCAAAATAATTTATCCGATTTTGAGTCAAAACTAATCGAAATCTAACTTACTTTTTTAACATGAATATTTAAAACTGGAATAATAATCAGTGAATATTTAAACTGGTTCTTGAAAGAAATTCTCAAAAAATGCTTTGACCCTTCAAATAATAAATAATTTATTCAGTTACTAAAGAAAATAATTTTATCTTCAAAATTTTTAAATAGAAGATATTTTAATTCTTATTTTTTTTAACGAAAAAATTAAAATATTCCTTAATTATAAATTTAAAAATTATTTGATAACTTTTGAAAATAAAAAATTGAATCAAATAGAATTTTTAATAAACAATTAAATATTTTAGTCAAAATGTACATAACAAGCAAGAAAGTTAGAAGTTGTGATATATTCTATACATATTTATGGAAGATATGTAAATGTACTAAATAAATAGACGAACATATGAAGCATCTCTCTCTGATATTCATATGAAACCAGAAAATGAATGGGAAGTGGTTGGTGATGGATATATTATTTAAATAGTTAATGAAGGGAAGCTAGCTAGGAACATAGGGGTGTTAGGGGTTGGGCAATAACGGATAAGAAAATGATTGCCAAAAGCTGTTTCCGTGGGTGTTCAATTTTCAGTTTTTCACACTCACAAACCTCTATGCAGCTTTTATACAGGAGTTGTTGCTCAATCATGAATTAGATGATGACAATAGCCGAAAAATAAAGAAGAAGAAAGAATATAGATGCATGATGACAAGAGTGACAACCTGTGGGTGTCTGTTTGACACAGCTAGGGACTAGGGGAAAAAAGGAACTCAATGCACTTTGCTTATACCATTGTTTAATGAATGACTAATCATAGTGCCTAAGATTTTTCTTGTCTCCAGTTTTATACATTTTCATTATGCCAAAATTTTGTATTTATATATACTGCAAATAAATTTCCTGAATATTTATCACAAAATTTGACAAAAATTGGTGGACTATGGAATCATGTAATTTTTTTTGAAAGATTCGTTTTCTTGTAACCTTTATGTTTGTATGTTAAATGTATTGAAATTTTAATTAATATATATAACATGCTTCAAGCTTGGAGAATTCAACTAATGGCGCAGTCACATTCTTAAAACCCACCTGGAAAAAATATTAATACTTAAAAATAAATACAATTAAAATTGTAACTCTCATATTATTTCATGACTTTTAATAGTATAAGAAACCCTTCCTGGTGCTCGACAAAAATATACTAGTTGAGAAATTAATTAGAAGATCATTTGAATTAAACTTTGGTTAAAGATAAAAATAAATTAAATTTGTTTGAGATTTATAATTTGATTTATTTTAAAATATAATTTTATTTAATTTATTTAATAAATAGATAAATTTATGTTTATTAATTTTTTTAATAAATAAATTAGATTTAGATTTATAAAAAAATTATATTTAAAGGTATATTTATCTTTATATTATATTATATTTTTATTTTTATTATATTTATATATTTACATAATTTATTAAAAATTAAAATTTTTTATTTTAAATAAAATAAAGTTTATGCTTGTAAATTTTTTTAATATTTATTATAAGAATTATGTGTATTACTTTAATTTTAAAATAAATATTTTATATTTTATATTTTATTTTAATTTTTATACATATATAAATTTATATATATAATATTATATTTATATATAGTTAATATCATCAGTTTTTTTATTATTAACTTTTAAACAACGTGTAAATTTTATAAATTTGAACTTTAAAATAAGTAAGACTTACAAAAATAAATAAATATACAATTTGGATAACATATTTAAGATTAAATATCAAAAATTTTAAATATATTAAATTTAAATTCTTAACATTCAGTTTATTTCAACTTCTTTCCATTCCTAAATCATTAATTATATTTTAATAGTTAATTTAAAACATCATAATTATTTTTTTAAAACTTTAAATGTACATGTTAACCATCATAAGATTTTGTAAATTTACGCTTATATATATTAAGAAAAAATAAGATTTTTTTACATTAATTTTTAGATGTGATTTCAACTAATTAATAGTAAAAAAATTATTAAAAAATGTTTCATATATAATAAATATTTAAAATTGGCTCTTGAAAAAAAATATTAACAATCAAAAGCATAAAAATACTCATATTTTTGAACGTTATATTCTTTTAAAATATTTATTTTAATATATTATTGTTGTAAAAAAATTTACATTATCAATGAATTAAAAAAACAATATGTATGATTTTTAAAATATTTATTTTAAAAGTAAAATATTTTTTAAATTTATAATAATTTATGATTAAATGATAGCATAAAAAAATATTTATAATGTATTTTAATTAAATTTTAATATTTTTATATTTTTAATTACTAACTAAAAGTTATTAACTATTTTTAAAAAAATAAATATAAATAATTTTATTTAATATTTATTTTATTAAAAACTAGTAGGAAATAATTAAAAATAAAATAATCAAAATTTTTAATATATATCCAATAAAATTTTATAATAATAAATTTTTATTAAAATTTACAGACTTAAAGAATTAATAATATTAAATATTATAATTTATTTCTTTATATTATAGATATACAAACATATATTGAAAAAACTATATAACAATATTATTAGGGTTTGATTATAAGATACGCCCTAGTTAGAGGTTCGTCATGGCTATCGAGTATATGACTATTGGTCACCTATAACATTTCTTTCTCTGTCATTTTCTTTCTGGGCCCAAGAGTGGTTGTGGATGTACACTTCAACACCCATTATCTATGCTAACTTCTAGATCAAATGCTTGCACGGACTGGTCATAATTTCGGCGCAACCCCAATATTATATTATGCCAATATTAGTAATTCTTAATTGTAGCTAATTCCTACTAAATTAAGTTTTATTTAAGAAGACAAATTAATCTTGTCAATAAACTTAATTTGGGATCTGAAAACGAATATAATAAAAATAATAGTGAGAATAAGAAACATGCACAAAGGGACGCAAGCCAAGATGTAGGGAGAGGATTTGCTTGTTGTGTCTCTTGCAGAGAATGCTGTTGAAGAAATTATATATCCAAAGGAAATAAAATGTTTTAATAAAAACGGAAGGCTGATTATGGAGTTTGATTAAAATTGTTCCAATTAAGTGGTGATTGTGACATTAAAAATATATAATCATCATCAAAGAATGCGCGTTACACACGCCAATTAAATTCTAATTTGGCAATATAATCTGAAGAAACAAACATTAAAGATGCAGATTTTGGGGTTTGATTTTTCGCACAAAACTGCATATCTTTTATATTATTTTGAAACAAGAACTGATATTCTTAAATATTAATAATAAAGTATATCTTTTTATGTATTTTAAATCTAATAATCATTATTATTTATTAAAAATATAAAAAATCATAAAATTATAAATAAGATAAAGATGGATGTAATGTAATATATTTATGTGTAACAATTATTTCAATTTTAAAACCTACCATAAAATACCTAGTTTACATCATTTATAACAATGGGACGCAAGAGCCTTGGTTGTAACTCCTATAGTTTTTCAGTTTAAGCGATTAAGCCATAATTTTTTCGCCGAGGAAAAATAAAATGGAGAATCCAATAGAACATGTAACAGATGAAAAGGCATACCAATTTTTTTATTTTTTTTTACAAACACATAATAAATAATTCAAAAGCTGTCTGTTTTTATTCGACATAATTAATTTTATTTCAATTTTTAAATTTAAATTTAAATTCAGCTTAGTTATAATATAAAACTTTTTTAAACTGATTGTGAAGTGTCTCTTCTGTAAATAGAGACACTGCTTACCTTTCCAAAACCACCTGAACACATTACCATTTTTATACGCTCTACTGTGTTGGTCTTTCTCTGCTTTGCTACTTCTATTCTTACTACCTTTTGCAGACGAGTCTGTTGAATCATGAGAATATCGAATACCGTATTTTGACGCAAATATCCTTGAGAACAGTGACTCTGCTGTGTTTTGACGCAAATATCCTTGAGAACAGTGACTCTGCTGAATCCTGAGAATCCCGAATACCGCATTTTGACGCAAATATCCTTGAGAACAGTGACCGCATTTTGACGTAAATATCCTTGAGAACAGTGACCGCATTCCGACGCAAATATCCTTGAGGACAGTACTACCAGACGCCTCAGACTATTACTTTTGCTAACAAAAAGACAATGAGATAAACTAACACCATGCTTATCCAATAAATTAGACCATTTCATTATTTTCATAAAGTAATGTGAATAGGTTTAGGATGAGAATATATGTTTGTTTACTGAAATTACATTAAATTGTATTTTTTTTATATAATCAATTTAACTATATGCTAAAGATAATTAATTTAAGTATTATATGTTTAATTTTTTAAAAATAATATCTTAGATTCGAATTTTTGATAAAAAATAAAAAAAAAAGGTTAATCTCATTATGACATGAATAATTTGTTTTGAATAAAATCATCTCAGATAAAAATACATGTGATTTGAACTAATATTTTAAAATTATAAAATATATATTTAACATTGAATAAAATTATCTCAAATAAAAATACATGGAATTTGAACTAATATTTTAAAATTATAAAATATTTATCCAAATTTTTTATTTATATATTTATGTGTTAGATTTAAACCTAATCTTGTTGAATATTACTATGAATCTATGATGCCTTTGATTTTGTGAGAAAACTCTTCATTAATGCAATTGTGCATTAGAAAGTTTGAACAATTTAAAGTTTGCTTGTAAGTTGACACAATTTTCAACCTAAACTTATATCATTTTACAAGTTGACTTGTAAATATTGAAATGATTTAATTTTTTATTATTTATTTATAAACTATCACTATATATATTCTAATGAATCAAATTTTATATTTTTTTATTTTATTTTAAATGACATGTAAATTTTTGTTATTTTTGAGACATAAATTTAAATAAGTTGTGAATTATAAAAAAATTTTACAATTTGAGAGTAATTGTATTTTTTAGTATTTCTTTTTAAGTTTGAATACAAATATTAAGGTTTCATTTAAATAAACTCCTCGATAAATATTTCTAGAAACAACAAAATAAATTTATGAATTAAAATTAACTTATGGATATTAAATTAAAAAAAATCACTTAAATTTTTCAAAAATTAATATAAATAATTTAATGTTAATTTAAAGAAAAAGTTAGATTCATTTTATCTCCTTATTTTATTTTGTTTTATAAATATTTATTGAAAAACTTATTCAAATTGAGCTTCAATCTTTTATTTAATTTTTGTTTTGGTCCTTAAGTTGAATCTGTATTTTTCTTGTTAGATTTGTGAAAATATCTTCTGTTTGATAATGATTAGACAAGTAGAAGATAATAATGGCGGAAATTACTGATTAAGATTTTATCACATACTTTTTTTTTATATTTTTAAAATCGTAAAATATATATATTTTATTTTAAAGAACATTAATAATATATGAAAAGGTGGAAGAAAAGCTAAAAAATAAAAAAAAATGAAAAAAATCTTAACTTTTAAATTTTAATTTATAAATTAAATATAGTTTTTTTTATCTAATCTTTTATAATCCAATCTATTATTATTGTTATAACCATCATTTATTATTATATAATCAATGACTATAATTATTCAGTAGACATTATAATTGTTGTTTTGATGTGCTATGAATCAATTATCGATGTTATCAGTTATACTTGCTACTACTATTTTTCATTCAATTACTATTATTATAATCTTCATTTCAATTATAATTATTATCATAATAATTATTATTAATAATAATGATGAGTATTATTATTAAAATTATTAATTCCATAATAATAATAATAATAATTATTATTATTATTATTATTATTATCTCTATAAATATTACCAATATTATCATTATTATATTATTATTTTTATTATTTAAAATTATTAACACTAATATATTTATTATCATTATTATTATTTTTATCTTTGTAAATTTATTATTAGTATTCTATAATAACATGAATAGTTGATGGTTATAATATATGAATGTTTTGAAAAAATAATGATTTGATTTTTTAAATTAAAATTAATTTTTAAAAAATTAGCAAAAAAATATTTTAAAACCAAGTAAAAATCATTTAAATTTTGAGATAAGTTTTAACATTGATAAGATTTTAACATTTAACTTAATATTTTTAATAAAAATAAAACATAAAAATTGTTCAACGTTATTTTAACCATGCTTTAATTTTAAATATATTTAAAACTTATAAACTAAACATGCACCAGCATTAATTTTATTAGCAGTTAAAGTTTAGAGTTTTAGATATAGAAAAATATTCCTACTTAAAGAGATAATTGGATAGAATTTAAATAGAATATTATAATATCTATATCCGTACCTAAATTTAAAAAAATTATTCATATTCATCCTCATATTTATATATATAATAATTATGATTGTCTTCATATGTTTATTGAATACTTAAATTTTTATATTCATTCTCATCAAAATTATATTTAAATTTTAGAAATATCAATTTAATTTAAAATAAATTATTTTAATAAAAATACAAAATTTAATTGTATATTTATTACATATATGTGCGTGTTGATTTGTATAACAGTAAGGATAAATGAATACATATACTATCTTACCTATTTCTATATTTATAAAAAAATTACATATTTATTTATACTCGTATCTAGATCTATTAAAGAGATATTTATCTCCATCATGAATATTCTTTTTTATAAATAAATTCATTTTTTATCTCTACTTCACAACACCATTGTGTTCTTAAATCAAACAAGATTTGAAATGCACTTAAAAGAATGTTGTCGAAGTTGAATTTCTAATTTGAAATCATGGCATGTATATTCAAATGAAACTAAATTGAATAGAGATTACCAATGTAATTTTATCTGGTTGCCGCTACCATCGATAAAATTTTAAGAATAAAATTAAAGTTTTAAAAAATTAAAACATCTGAATGCAAATCATTATTCCAAAATTACTCAGTAGATTATTGATAAGTAGAAAAACGAAAAAATAAAATAAAAAAAGAGTCAACGAGTGTGAACAGTGAAGTATTCACGAAGAGTGAAGA
Organism: Canavalia gladiata; assembly: GCA_037954105.1. Taxonomy (NCBI): domain Eukaryota; kingdom Viridiplantae; phylum Streptophyta; class Magnoliopsida; order Fabales; family Fabaceae; genus Canavalia; species Canavalia gladiata. Next base: position 8,627,698 of record CM075658.1, on the reverse strand, counting down.
ACAGATTAATCAACGCCGAACGTTGAAATCAAATGGCGTGGGAGGAGTGGCGAGTCAGTAGGTGCGACAAGGACAATGGGATAAAAAAAAAGAAAAGATATGAGAGAGACATCACAGTTTATGAACCAAAAACTGGGACTACTGTTTATGAGGTGGGGATTATCATTTGCTAGCTATCTTCTATATACTCATTCCTCTACGTTTGACCTTCCTTGTTCATCTTTTGGACCACTCAGTTACTTTGATCATAAACATATGAGTTGCCTCAAATCTATCATAATATAAATTTTCTTTCTCCATATTAAAAAATATGTCGCTTCAAATCATCATAATATATTGTTCTATCAGTGATTATTAAATATTATTATTTAACTTGATATTTTTTTTCCTGTAATTGTGAATGTTATAGGGATCCAAAACACATTTGATTCAAAAATCATGATAAAGGAAGGATCTCCCAATGTATCTTCTAAGGGAAGTATGGCTTACAACATAGTTAGATACAAAGCCTTTATATGAATGAAAGATGAAATAAAAAAAAGAACAGAAATAAAATATGAAAATAAAATAAAAAATATATTATTTTAAAAATATTTTATAATGATAATAATAATAAATTATTTAATATTTTTTTAATTTTTATTATTAAAAATAAAAACAGTTTAAAATTAAAAAAAAAAAAAGAAAAAAAATGAAGTACTTCCTCTTTCCTCATTTTAGAAGGAATTTTTTTTTACGCAATTCACGTTTTTTTTTTCTATCTCCTAAATAAATAAACTATAACTAAGTATTTGAAATGTTTATATAGAATTCATAAAAAATATTTTATAATTTTAATAAATTTTTCTATATAACGTCAAAATAAATTGTTTAGCTTATACTTCCAAAAAAGTATGATCAAATGTATGTTATGAATTTTTGTCTAATAAAATTTTATTAAATGAATATTTAATTAAATTATTTATCCAAATATATCTTAAATATGAATGTTTCTGTCAATATAAATTTAATCTATGCTTTATTATTTTGGAAGAAACTAATATTTTGTTATATTTAACCCAGTTATTGAGAAATTATATTTATTATTATGAAGTCTGGAGAAAAAGTATTTGACTCTCTTTTAAATTAGAAATTAAGTTCAAAACATGAATAAAGAGAAAATTTTATTTTTTATTTTACAATATTTTAATTTTTTTAGGCATAAAAAAGTTTAATTTTAGTTTTTTTTTTTAATTTTGTAAAGGTTACTTTTCAAAATAAAAATAATAATTATTGAAAAAATAAAGTACTTAAAATATATAATTGATTCTGTATATAGAAAGAAAAAGTTAAATTTTTAAATATTTTTACCTCGTTCGTCACATGTAAGTAATTTAATTTGTAACATGATAAAGTGATAAATAATTTAGTTTTACTATATTTTTAGCTGGTGAGTAAAGTGATCAATAATTTAGTTTTCTCATTGCAAAGTATTGTGTTTATGTCTTATACGTAAAACAAGTAAGTTATAAATTATTGTTTAAAAAAAGTATAAATTTTAAAATACTATAAAAGACCACACTAATTGAGATAATTAAAATATAAAATTGAACTTGTAGTCAAAATACATCAGTATAATTTTAAAATTTTGAATAAAGGTCATCAGCATTCTTAGTTAGATCCACTTACCTATACATTTTAATGGTTATTCCTTTTATCAATTTAAATTAAAAAATTGATTAAATAAGTTAAGTTTGTAAATTTTACATAATTAAAAAAATTATAATTAAATGCCAGTGGAAAGAAAATGTCAGTTAAAAATTATATATTTATTATTGTAATATAATTTTTATAAATTATATAATATAAAGATAATATCATATCTTTAAATAGTTAAACCTTTTAGAATGTATAAAATTATAATGAAGGTCAAACTTTTTTTATATTATTAAGAAATGGATTGTTACGGCAAATTAGACAACAGTGCATGGCAATGAAAAGAGAGGGATATGGTTACAAATAATATTTTGGATTGTAATTTAGAAAAAATATTATTTGATATTCTAATGAATTTTTATATTTTAAAAAAATATATATATAAAAAATGATAAATTTGATACGTGATAAAATGAAAAAAGAAAAGAAGAAAATATAAAATGATGTAAAGATCTTATTCATATAATTTATAAAAAAAATACTAAATATACCGTAATTTATATTAGATTCATTGGTTGAAAAATGAACTTCTTATATCGGTTGTTATGAATTGTTTACATCAGTTATTTGAGTGATGTTGAAGTGGACGATATAAAAAATAAGACTTTTTACATCATTCATAGAACCGATGTAAAAAGTATATTTTCTACATCGATTCTACTTACCACCGAGGTAAAAAATCACTTTTTATGACGGTTATATTCTTAACCGATGTAGAAAGTTCTGCTTTTTTTAATGTTCATTTTTTTAGTCATACTACTGTATTATTTATTCATAGTACCTGCATATACAAACAAAATGACCAGACACACAATATAGAAATTATAGAATTTATATATTTAAACTAAATATATCATTATTTATTATTAAATTTTAATTTATAAATGAAATAACTTAAAATTATATCAAATATGTTGTAATTTTAAAAATTTTAAAATAAAAATTTAAGAAGAAATTGTTAACTACTAAATAAAAAACTTTAGTCTCAAACTGTCCAATTTAGACAATTCAAGATTGAATATAATGAATTATTTACTTATTCAGTAATATATTTGTTGTATTCAACCTTGAATGGAAAACTAATGGTATATTCATATTTAAACTCAAGAAAATAAACCAACTTAACTTAAAAAGATCAACATGCAATTTAGACATATAATTATGGTAATTATAATTTTAGTAATCAATAAGAAGTCGTGATCAATTTCAAGTAACCTATCTCATATCTATTATGACCTTAATAAACTTAGTTATAAATTTTTTATAAATTAAAAATATTTTCGTAACAATTTATTTATAGAGACTGAACTTAAGTCATATTCTTAAGTTATGAAAATTGTTAAATGTTTCAAAATATATTTAAAACGAAATCAATACTATAACATACATATCGCCTAACAAAGCAAAGATGCAGAGACTTATTTGTTCAAGCTAACACAAATAAACTTTCACATAAATACCTCACAGTCAACACAACAATGGTAGAACAGTGATCGAACGGAGGCACAACGGTAGTCGAGCGAAGGCATGACGGTAGCTAAATAAAAAGCTTGCAAATTATAGAAAACAATCAAAATGAATATAAATTTTAATTATAATAATCAAAGGAAATGGATAACTAACGACAAAGACAACGGAGGTTGCTCATATCTTAGGGTGCGTGACGATGACTTCGAGTGGAGGCAATGTTCACAACGGCGACGACGACCACAAACGTAACGATGGAGTGCAACTATGAGCAACAACAACGACGACAACGACTAAAACATAAACGAAAATAGAGAGAAAAAACCGAGACGAGAAACTGGGGATTTAGAGAATGAAATTGAAAACGACCCGGGTTGAAAAAAAAAAAAAGGGAAAGGGGAAGACTTTCTACCCCGGTTGTTTTTTCAGAACCGATATAGAAACTATTTACTATATCGGTTAAACGAATAACTGAGGTAGAATCTTTACCATTTTATTTACAAAAATGTCATCACTAACTTTTTATATCGGTTCCCTAAGAAACGATATAAAAAATTATTTTAAAAAATCAACTCTTTACATCAATTCTCAAAACAACCGATGTAAAAAGTACTTTATACAGTGGTTATTCTACAATCGATGTAGAAAGTACTTTTTACCGCCGTTGTTTTGAAAATCGATGTAAAAAGTTTTTATAAAAATATCACCTTATTTTTATTTATATTGATTGGTCATGAATTAATGTAAATAAAGATAGTTATAAAATGTTGTTTTTCTATTAATAATTTTATCTTATATATAGTTATTCAAATTTTTTATTTAAAAAAAAACAAATAATCTTATTTATTAAATATTATATTTTTAAATTTGAGATTGCATTATACTTAAATATTATTTTGTTGCTAAAAGCAAGATTTAATCGAAAATTAAATAAAAAATGCTCTTTACCATCCCAAATTCTTATGGATAAAAAGAAATTAACGAGGATACATAATCTTTATTTGAGACTCATACTATTTTTTCGTATGTAAATGTATTTATTTATTTATGAGCTTAAATTATAGAATGTTGTTAACTATTACAAAATTTAATTATACAGTTAGTTTGAAATTAATTTAGATAAAAAAATTCATTAATAACATGATTTAAAGATATATATAAATTAATTCAAACCATATGTTATTATAAAATATGTGAGATTTTTTAATTATAAAATAAATAAGGCCTAAATACATATGTTATTATAAAACATGTGAGATTTTTTAATTATAAAATAAATAAGGCCTAAATTTGTTTACTATTAAGCCATTCTTGGTGAGAAATATAAAATATAATTCATAGAAATTTCGCGTTATATATATTACAAGTTTTGAAAAAACTTCTCTATAACTATAGAAATAAAGATAGCAATGTAAACTACACAAGAGCAATTCACTCTTTAATAAAAAAAATCAAATAAATTGTTGTAATCTCTAATACATAGTATATACCAATCATTATTTGAATTTTGGTTGGTTGGATTTTAGCAGAAAGTAGAAAGAAAATCCTCGTCTCACATTCCAAAAATCAAGAAATTCATTTTATTTGCTCTCTTTAATTAACCTTGTTGTTGAGCCTCAGGTAACCCAAACACAAGATTATTGATTTCAATACATACAACTACGGCATGAAAAAGCTTTCTATTATTTTATTTATTTGGGCACTTTTTTTAATTATCTGGGTAATAATTTTGTTTAAAGTGACAGCGACGGCCATTTCCAATTTTCTTTAAAGAAAATTTGGAGTTTGGTAGGTGTCTTATATCAAGAGTGGGGACATGCCGTTGAAAAGCAATGCAAATATACATAGAGAGAGAGAGTGAGAAAGGACACAAATGAAGCTAAATTAGAAAACTATAAATTTGTTATCATCATTAAATTTCACTTACGTCTCTATCTACCCATCCCTTTTCTTCTACGCCCGCCGATGCTAAATGCTTTTATTTGGCTCGGCTTATAGCTTAAGCTTTTCAAATAACCTGTAGCTTCTTTCTTCTTTACCTTTTACTTAGCTATATACTAATTATGATTGGTCACTACAAAAGTGAAGTTCTTTAATGGCATAAACTTTACACGGTTAAATGCTTAACAGATAAAATATCTTCTCAAAGTCCTCATCATGTGCAATTAACGTGGTTTTAAAACAGGGGTCATTTGTGTGAATAAAACATCCAAATCTCTTAAATATAGATAAATTTGATTTAAAAATTTTGTACCTTCTCAGTTTTTTTTTATCTCTCATCATTTTAAAATTTAAAATTATTACTTTAAAAAATAAAAATAATATTTTTATTTATTTATATTATATCTTTATTATATATGAACTCATTAATTATAGAAATATTAATTAGAAATAAAAATAATAAATTCTATGACAATTTTAAAACAAATGAAGTATTGATTAATTTTCTTAATGTGTCAAAAAATATTAAGTAAAAAAATTGAATGAAAGAATATATTATAAATGTTTTTTTTTTCAACACACACCCAATGATATATAATAAAAAAATTAAATATTTAATATTATTATTAAGCTAAATATATTATTTTTAATAAAAATTATATATAATTTTTATTGTATATTATTAAATATATATTAAAAATTAATATGAGAAATACTCCCCTTAATCTTTATTATAAGATACAAATAACTAATTTATCAAAATTAATGTAATTAGTATATATTTTAACATAATTTTTAATATAATTTCTATTATTTTATAAAATTTATATAAATATCATCAAATAATACAAATTTTACCTAAATTTCACTTAACAAAACATGTTATAGAATATATGAGTAGTATTTATCTCCTATCTTTTTCTTACAAACACAAGTTTTTATGAGGTAAATTACTCTTTTGACATAATTCCATAATTCATGTTCAGTCGTATCTTTTTTTTATTATTTTATTTTACTTTATAATAATTCTAACTTTTCATTCAATTTTTGCTAAAAATTAAATAACTTTTTAATATATATATATATATATATCTAAGAATAAATAATAATAATTATATATAAAAAAATTTACTTAAAATCACATGATTTAATATATTAATATTAACTATTATAAATTTTAATAAATTTTATTATTTATTGTATATTTTTAAATACATATTAAAAATTAAAAAATGAAAATAAAGTTTTAATTTAATATTTTAATGCAAGTTTGAGGTTTGAATGTAAACATTTTCGATTTTTTCTCATTAAGTTGTGAAATATTCTTCTAGATTAAATATTTTATTTATTTATTTTTAAAATATCATTATTTATATTTATTAATTTTAAAATAAATTTAAAATTTAACTCTTAACCCATCTATTAAATTAAAAATATCTATTTGTTAGATAAAAAATTATTTTTAAAAAATCATAACAAATTTGAATTTAATATTGACATGCATAGCATATCAAATTAGTCAACATATAGATAATGTCACTTAATTCAAATAATTTATTTTTATATTTTATATTTTAAAATTCATATATAATAAATAGAATATTTATTATTATTAAATAATACTAATTTTATTTTAAAATTAAAAATAATCATATAATACTCAAAAAACTTGCTAGTTTATTGTAAATGTGATGCAATATAATAAAATTATAATGCCTCTCAAATTATGACAACATTTAGTATCGCATGCTTAAAGTATGATTTCATGCATTGCATTTGAAAAAATGGTATGTGACTATTTGTTCTAGTCTCGCTTAAGGAACAAAACTCTCTTAATATTTATTCATGAACTAACAAGCATTAGTAATGGGACAACTAATTGGTTGCGTGTTCAAATTTCAGCTAAATAAAAAAATATAAAAATCACATGGAAAATTTGAAATATTTGCTAGAATATGAACTTCTTACTTGGCTACGATGTGTAATATATGTCTGAAGAAAATAATAAAAACATAGAGTACAATATTTAAATGGTGAAAATACTTTGATATTGGAACGAGAATTAAATACTAGATTTTGTGCTTTCTCAACAGATTTCATCCCGTAGTTTATTGGATTGATAATTTATAGTAGTAGTTGTCACCGTCTAGTATAGAATAAAAAATAAAACAAGGGGTTTGAACAAATTCTAAAGTATAGAGAGAGAACAAGATTGTGGTCATCAAACCTGCCGACAATGAGCAATAGCGCACATGTTTGGTTTGGAGCAAGAAAACACAAATAAATTTGGCAACCCCCTCTCCCTCTCCCTCTTCCAATAAAAGAAAATTTTCAGAAAATTAGAAATTTAAAAATTTGAATCTGGAATTAAATTTATTTATTTATTTTTTAATATGATCCAATTAAGTCTTATCTAAGCTTAGTCTAGAACATTTTAAGAATCCAAATTAAATTTGACAGCTCTAAGAAAAACAAACCGAAACATGAAAAACGCACTTCCTCCATTTGTGTAATGTCGGCACTTTGTAGTTAATTGTAAAACGACAATTTTCGCGCAATATGCATGGAGCAAACAACTATTAACAACTATGTAGTCTTGTGTCAAAATCGAAAGCAATTTGGTTGGTGTCTTTAGTGTTAATTGTTCCCCTTTTATTCTCGTTTATATTTTCTAAATTCGTCGACAAAATGATGGAATGAATTGGTTATGCATAATTAATTTGTCAACACTTCAGTATGCCATGGCGTACAAGTTTTTGAAGAATATGGAGTGCGAGGACAAATTAAAGGGTACAATATATCTTTACTAGCTATACTAATTCACCAATCTTGAAGAACTTCATATAGTGTACGATTATGAGTGCAAAGACCTAGACATCAAAAAAGTTAATTCAAAAGTTTTTTAAAATACTCTTTTTTATTCAGCAAAAATTGTTTGAAAAGGTTCACTTTTTTTTATCATATAGCTTCGTACGATTTCCTAAGAGTTCCACTAAAACATGTAAGAGTGTACCTTTTTTAATATAATAAAAATAATAAAATTTAAATAGAAAATCTCATGTTATTCAAATTTTCATTTTAAGGTCAGTCCCAATGATATATATAACAGTATGCCTCTGAATCTTCCTTTGTTTGAAAATTTAAATCATATTTAAATCTTTTATAAAAAAATATATGATACTGAAATCATCATTTATGTGTCAAAGTTTATTAACTCTTTCCTTCCCTGAATATTCTCTGAATTCGTCTGTCTAGGCAACAATGGTTTGTCTTTAATAGATCAAAACAGTAAATTAATTGCAGTACAAGTAAACTAGAAAAATGCCAGTTAACTCACTCTAAATTAAATCTTAATTTATGATAAATTTATAGGTGTTATTGTGAATGATACACAGAGTGATATTATAGGTAAAGATCGATAATTCATTTTATAACTTAGAGTAAGACTATGTTTGATCATGTATTTTAGATAGTTAAAAAATTAAAATTTTAACTAAAAAAATTGTTATAATTTTCTACTTCTGTTTGATAAATCAGCTACAAACGTTTTTTTAAGTTACTAATATTTGATTGAACGCTAGTTCAAAGTAATATTTGAACTTCTCTAATTTAGCTAAAATATTTTATGTTTATTTAAATTATTTATTTATCATTTTATTTTTTAAAATTAAATATATTTTCACTTTGTATAATGATATTATTAATTTATTATGAAATATAATATATATATATATATATATAATTGTTATAGATGTTACTTTTGGGGATTGCTGTTTTAATAATATATTATTTGTTTCAATTATTATACTATTTAATTTTTAAAAATTAAATATTTAATTTTTATTGATAAAAATTTAAAATATATAAAATAATTACATTTTAAAAAATATTTGTTTAAAATTATTTTAAAATAAATAAAAACTCATACATAATATTTATTGTTATTTAACTATTTACTATTTTTTATAAGACAAGTAGTATAATAATTAATATATTTTATACTTTTAAAAATATTTTTTTTTGTTATTATCAATTTGACTTTAAGTTAATTTCCATGGAAGCAATAAATCATGAACCATTATCTTAACCAATTTAGTAATCTGTCCAGTTTTAAAAACCTTCCAGTTTTTAAATTTTAATACAATAATTAATTATATTTATATTTATATTTTATATATAATAATTAATCCAACAACTAATTTTATTAAATATTTTTAATTTATATATAAACTAATTTATCAACTTCCAACCAATTTTTTAAATATCACCTTTTAACTTTTAAAAAGTTTTAACTAATTTTTAATTATTTTTTAATTTATTCATTAATTTTTTCAAACAGATCCAACATCCTAAATTGAACTGGTCCATAAGATGAAGTTTTTATTCATACTAGTAAAGCCAGGGACGAAACCACGTGAATTGGAAGTTAGGCTACGTTTCACAAGTTTTAAACACTTACACTCATAGGTTGTGAAATAGTTTGATTAAATGTTTTTATATTTTCGTCTCAAAATGAGCTTGAGAGGTGAGTTCCTGAGCCAACACTAATAGCGATACCTTATTTAAACTTTTATTAAACATCTCAAATTTAGCATAAGCTTTTTTATGTAAGTGTGGTGTGTGCAGCCCCAGTCATAGTTCAAATTTTAGTAATGCGTGATGCCCAATTGTTTAGAAAGAGACATAAGGATTCTGAGGAAATGGCCCAGTTTCGACCCATCCTTCCAGATATTTGTATACATTGAATAATGAACATAAAATATACAACATAATTATGCGTTCCATCCAATTAATTTTATAATATTATATGATAAAATTTAAATCAAACTTTAATTGTTGGATGTAGTACTCTGACATTTAAGAATTTTTCATTCCCGAAGGTCATAAAGGTTGCTCTTTTAGGTGAGGCCCATTAAGAAAGCAGCTCTTAGTTGGGTGGTAGGGACAAGCGGGCCCAATGCTGTAATAAACGGGACCCATATGGGGCCCAATTGAAAGCCACTACTATACCGTGATAGTTTGTTCACAAAATACAATGCCTTAATTGGAGTATTCCATTCGGTGTCATGATAAATTTTAATAATGTTCATTTTTAAAGATATTTTAGATTATAAACATTTTACCACATATAAAGATCATGCATCCTTTAAAATTTACCATAGGTTAGAAATATGTGCTCTTATATTTTGTTTATATATCATATACAAGTCTTATACACCAATGCTCTTGAATAATTTGTTTAGAATATGAATAATTAATTCAACTATTATTATATTATTTCTTGCAGTGATTATAGGCATGATTTTAAATGAGTTATACTTTCATACATATGCAAATTAATGAGATATGTTTACTTATAAAGAAGGGAGCATCCATACTTCATCTGTGTTTATAATAAGTATTGTTGATTAGTGATATGATATAAAAATATGCTTACTATGTCATCAATAGGTAAATGTTTGGTTAACCATGGAGTGTATGGATCAACTTTGTAGGAGGTTAATCCAATATAACCATTAATCTTGAGTTTAAATTCTAGGTATGCTCCTACGTTAAAGATTTGAAAGAAGATCTTTATCACTTATAGTAATCTTACTTGATTTGAGTATGAATGCTTTCTATAAAAATTAACTATAATTCTGTAAAAATGATAAATGTTTGGTTAAGATTAATTTTGAGAAATAAATACTTTTTTTTTTAAGTTTTCCCAAAGAATAAAAGTAAATGATTTTTTTCTTTATAAATAAATTGAACCAAAAAAATATTCTGAAAAATTGTTAAAAAAATAAAAAATTAATTTTCCAAAATAAAATGAAGACACTAACTCTAACTAGGGGGCATAGTTTCTGCAGCCAGAAAAATGGTGGCTAGAAGTTTAGCATGGATAAACGAAGCCATTTGAAGCCCCACAAGTGTTCCGTAATTTTCAAATTCATCATTCACCAACACCATATATACTCTCTATTGTGGTTTTATTTAATGTTTGGGATGGAATTTATCTTATATGATGTTCGGATATTCGTTAGTGACTGCAAGATTTCCATAACTGGCGGCGCTGAGGTTGAAGTATGGCCCAGGAAGATAGGTACTGCATGGCATTTGTTTCTTGCAAGACATCAATGAAAAGTTGAACTTAGATGGAAGAATTAAACTACCAAACAATGAGGTTGAATACATATAAAACATGTAGAAGGAGTTGTTATATAGAAGGTGAGGTCAAAGATGCATGGATGCAAGTTGGAGAATTTGAAAGGTGCATGTTAATAGAGTTGTACCTAAACAGTGTGTGTTGGTGCAAGGAGGCTGATAAGTTTCATTGTACACATGGACATGGTTGGTGGCAAGTATCAAGTAGACCCCATCCACTGTAAGCGGAGCGTCTTATGTCACATCCAAACATTACAAGTGAGAGATGATGAAAGTGAAATTTTGCAAAGAAAACAAACCAAGAATGACTTTTCAATCCTCATAATACTTTCTACATCTCACACGGAGTAGGAGGGAAAGTTGTTTATATATTCTTCTTCATACATATTTCATATATATATATATATTTACATATTATTTAATTTCATGTCTTTTACAAATTAGCTAGTTTGCATCCTAATTTTTAATTAATTAATTAATTAATTTTTTATATTATTAACCACATAAATAAATAATTAATTATATAATTATCAACTCCGTTATCTATTTATATTAAATCATTAACCATTAATAATTGATTATATAATCAATTAACACAATTTATAATCGATTATAAAATGTTTTAATCAGTCCAATGAGATGTATTTACAAAAATTATTTTTTATTAGGTTTAAATCAAACTTAACTTCAAAAATTAACTTATATTATATGATAAGGATTATTTTCATCTTATATATATATATATTTTATTAATTATATTTTTAATTAATATAAGTATAAAAATATTTATTATAAAACCGTTTAATTATAACTTATTTGTTTAAAAAAGTTAAAAAAAAACTGTCTTAAATTTTATAAAGAGTATTTTTAATTAGGATAGAATATTTTAGCAATATCATAATCTTAAATAGAAGGTGTTAACTCACGAGCTTCTTGGTTATATATATTCATTCAGCCTTGGGTAATTTGGTTTTTGAGGTCTCTTGTGAAGTGTGGCTCAAACTTATGAGCTACGCAGGGTGATGAAAAGATTCTAATGTAAGCACATCCTTTTCTTTTATTTTCCTTTGCCCCACCTCTTTTCGTCTATGTCCACTTCGTGAATCACCATCCACACACTCATCCGTGTTCATCACATAAAAGAGTACCTATAAAAGGGGGGGCCCTAGATTTCTGTGTGTGTACTTGTTCTCTTTACAACTATTTTTTTTCTCTTAGTTATGGATTTTCTGGATTCAACAAGCAACATTCAGCAGCTTGCAGTTGTATTGGCCCATTGGATCACATCAAGTTAATGTCCTTTTCAGCCGAGCCGAAAGCTAGAGCCAAGTACATACTCACTCGTACCCAACACCATCTATTCTCCTTCATTCATTTTCCACGTTACATTATGGAAAATGATACTCATACAAGGATAAATGCTACCAACATATTTTTTAGTTGGTTTATTTTTATAAATATTAAAATACTTGTTTTATAAATTAATTTATTTTTAAAATTGTTTTAATTTAAAAAATGGATCAACTATAAATATTAAAGTTAAAAAAGTGTATTGCTAGTATTTTTGAATGGAAAGACGGGAAAATAAGAGAAAGGAGTAAAAGATATAATAACTGATGTAATGGGATAATAAAAAAGATAAAAAGAAAAAAATGAAGGGAAAGAAAGATTAAAAAAAAAAATACTGTGCATAAGTATCATATAACATGAGCTAATCTTTCTCACCTATCTTGCAAGAGAAATTCGATTAACAGTTTACGAGATTTATAATTGTGTGCTCATCTTAATTCTTGCATTGTCTTATGAGAGTTTGATAAAGTTGGTATTGTCTTTTCTAGTTTCATTATACTGTTCCTATTTATAGTTTTTAAAATAAATTTATGCTTTATGGGAAACGATGAAATTAATCCAGAAAACCTTCTTCGCAAAAATGGTTAAATTTATTTCACTAATTGATGTTTTTTCATTTTTGATTTTTTGTTGAATGAAATAGACGAATGGAGTGGAGTGGCTATATATATGCGTGTACTATATTAAAAAAAAAAAAAAACTTTGGTGCTATGTAGCAATTCGATTTTCTTAATTGAATGATTCCATAACTATGGAACTATTGATTATAAACCAAGATTCAGAGTTGTTGTACGTCCGCAAATCTAAAGATTAATTTCTCTGAAAATGAACTTTTTGCAGTTGAGATTGCTGAAAAGGAGTGAATATATGACAGTGATGGAATAGTGAAACTGATAAATATTATGAATATGTGATACCAAAAAGTTAGGACCATCCACCCTTTCCTTTAGCTAATAGGATGGTGTAGTTGGGATATTAATTAGTAAGCATTGATTCAGAACTATGGCAGCCAGACAGATTGTTGACCGTTGACCAATGTACCTACTATGAAGCTTTCTATCATCATCACTCTTACGCATGTAATTTGTGTCACTCTCTAACAACATATGATCCTAAAGTAATCCATTTCCACAAGGCTTTCAAGATGAGGACACTGAAATGTACTTTACATAGCAGTGACATAAACTCGATAGATAGTTTGAAAAGCAACATTCAAGCCATAATATGTAGGCAGCTTTATAAAATTCAGTGGCTTAGCTTATTAATTAATAAATGTGTCAACCTATTATCATTTTAAATAAACTTTACATAAAGTAGTCATATATATATATAATATAGTATACCACAATAGGAAAGTAGTGTTACTGCAAGTACACTGTTCAGTATACACCCAAGGATTAAGATTTTCTTAGATAATTGGATTAGATAAGATTAAGGATTGAGAAGCTAACTGAACTGGATTGGCTCGGTGAGTAGTTTCACTCATAATACTTATGATTTTGGTTCAAACATAAGATTCCCTCGGCGGAAGAGCAGTAACATTTTGAAGTCACAAAACACATGCATGGCTGAAATATTAGTGAAGGAATATATGATATAGTTTTGTATATTTTAATATAACAAAACTTCATAAGACCGGTTTTTCTCTCGCTCTGGTCTCTTGAAAGTTAATCCTCGCTATTGATTTTATGAATTTTAAGAGATTAAACAAGTATTTAATTTGTTTAAAATTAAGTTTATTGATGATATTTAATTTTTTATTTCATCTTCGATCTAAAATTTTAAATTTTATAATAAGATGTTTGAAATTAGTTATCAAATATTTATTATAGTTGCAATCAAATATTTATTAGGCAAGCCAACTATAATTAAAATTTGCTGAATATACATATTTAATTATCTCGAAACCCACTAAAAAAGGATTTTAATCCAATTATTTTGTAGTGGTCAAATTTAATTTCCAAAAAAATTGATGATGACCTGCATTGATACGATTGCCACCACTAGCAGGACCTAGATGACTACTAGCCACATAATGTATACGATTTTTCATTGTACAATCACTATATCCTAATTTTGTACTGAAAATAAAAAATAATATTTAAAATTTTTTGTTACACTAATCAGGGAAATAATTTATTTATTTATTTATTTTGTAAATTTTCTTTACAAACAATATTCATGAAAAATAATCGTACGGAAAGAAAGAAAAAGGATTGTCATTATTTTTGGAAAAATTAATTATGAAATTTTATGATAAAATATTTATAATAATGTAAAATATCATGTTTTCATTATTTTTTTTCGTTGCTCTTATTTTTAGAAATTTATTATTATTATTATTATTATTATTTGGGTCAAGATGAAATCTCTTTTCAAGAATTTTTTTTTATCTTTCTGGGCCAGAAAGTTCTTTGAGGAGTCTGGCATTGTGTTATTTGAAGAGCCCATTAGGCTCACCCTCTTTAAGGGGCCATGAAAAACAAATCTTCAAATCTATAACGACTTTGTGACAAAAAGTATACATATAATGGCCTTATTGTTTTGGACCTAAACAAAAAAAAAACCTCATTTTTTTTCAGAAGGTACAAAGTTAACTCAATACTGAAAGATATAATACGAGTGCCAAATGGTATTTAAAATAAAAATAAAAACAAATTTATTTATCCATCAACATTGATTTAGGAATAAGGAATTTAGATAGTTTGTATAAAATTTTGAAATTTTTTTATTACATTTATTAGACCAACAAATTTATATTTGATACAGAAAAGTATAAAAAAAACAAACTAACAAATTTTAGCAATTTTCTATTAGAATAAAAGATGAAAGACATTGCACAAACATTTAATTCATAAAACTACCCTATTACTGCAAAATATCCAAGAAAAAATATTGAAAAAATCTAAATATTACGACACAAACACATGGGCATATTTAAATTTTGGATATCTATTATTACTCAAAAATCATATTCAAAATGGAATATAAAATTAGTACATTCATTTGTTCATTTGGGTAGGAGTTCACATAAATTTGAGCGGTTTGTATCTTTTTGGCATCTTATCAAACTTTGTATTTTATCAAAACAAAAGTATTTAAGTAATATTTATTGTGATACCCGTCATTTTCAGAAATTCAAAACATAGATTAATTCTTTGAATTTTGAGTTTGATACGAAGATTAAAATAATTTGTGGTCTTAAGAATTCTATAAAGATAGATGACATGATTTAAAAGTGTTTTAATTTTCTTAAGCTGTTTAGAAGTTGAGTAAAAATAATTTTAAAATTATTTACTCTCAAGTTCAAGTGTTGACATCAAATAATTTGTTATTGACTTTAAATAATCTATTATTTGAGAGGTCAATAGCATTATTTTTGTAAAATAATTGATTATCAATTTTAAATAATTGATTATTCTGTTTTTCAAAAAATAATCAATTATGAATTTCAAATAATTTATTATTAAAAACTTTAAATAATTGATTATTCTATTTTTCAAATTTTAACTTTGGAAAAAATTATCAATTATCAATGTCAAACAATCTATTCTTGTGTCTCCAAAATTATTAATTATCAATGTGAAACAATCTATTTTTATGTCTATAAAAATATAAGTTACAATCTATTTTTATTTCTATAAAAATATAAGTTTAAGCTTTTTAAGTATTATTTTAATAAAAAAATATAAAAAATAAAAAAATAAAAGAGAAGAAAAAAAAATGCAAAAGATTAAGAAAGAATATTAGTTTAGAGTCTTATAAAATAACTATATATCTTCTTATATCCTTAAATTTATTTTTATGTGACATTAGCATAAATTTTTGTTTTTGTCATTTTTAGTAAAAATTTTAAAATATTCAATCTAAAAAAAATTAAAAATCTAAGGAAACAAACTTTAAGATGATCATAGAGAAGAATTAAAAAAAAGAATATTAAAAAATTGTTTATCAACTAAAGAAAAGTGAAAATTAATCCATCCATATATGCTTATAAAATGTAAAATAGCAAGTCCTAATAGTGTATAATAAATGGTAATAAAATGTTATGTTATGATAATAAAGAGTAAATATTTTGTGTTTTGAAGAGTTTAAAATGAGAAATGATTGATGTTAGTATATTATTATAATTATCCTAAATCATAAGGGTAAAGTGGGAATTCATCTTTGTGTTAAAAAGAAAAGATGCCTTAATATAATATGAAAGTGTGAGATAAATTTTTTTATAATAAATTATCTTAGAAATATATAAAATTTGAAGATAATAATAAATGAAACTATGATAAATATAAATAACGAATAAACTTATTAGAAATTAAAGATGAAATTTTTTTCTAAAATTTTGTTTAAGCTAGCTGATGATTTATACTAAATGAATATGAGATTATATTATATGATCTTAAATATATTATACAAATTGTATTATGTATCAAATGATAATATTTGTATATAAGTGGACATTAACCGTCTTAACACATTTATCTGTCTAACAGAATTTAGAGATAGATAGAGAAAAATTTACATAATATATTATATCGATTCATTCTTATCAACCTAAGAGATACGTCTAGTTTTTATTATTATAAAATTGATATTTCTATTATTACAGACAAATATAAATTTTACAATGTTTTATGAATAGAGAAGATACCTAGACAAGTAGACACTTTAAGTTTAGATTGTTTGTCTCTTCTTTATTGTTAGAATGGTTTTCAACATCTATTAAATACATAATTTTTATTTAGATAAAAAATTGTTGCTATGAGACAAAAATCATTGTTGAATTAGAAAAGCTGTTGTTATGAGTTAAACAAGTTGTGATGACATAGTACTTTTCACTTTTGTTTTTTGTATTTTATAAAATAAGTCAGCTCTTTATTAATTGTTTGATAGCTGTTTTTTATCTTGCATTAATATTGAAAAAACATGTCTTCTCTCAAGACTAGTTGGATGAGCTTGTTGAGTACTTCTTATAAAATAAGATGTTTAGGCACTTATAACATCTTAAAGACACTTAGATACTTGAATAATTTAAATATTTTTTTTTCAAATATATAATTTTATATATATTTTTTTCATCATTAAAATATTAAATATTTAATTAAATTTTAGATTCCAACAATAAAATTGGATAAATATTTAAAAGGATAATATAAATTGATAATACTAGAAAATGATAACATCTTTAATATATAAATAAAAATTTTTAAAATAAAAAATTTAAATAATCAGTCTTTCTTAAAAAATTGTATAACTTGAAAATAATAATATCTTTAACGTATAAATGACAATCTAGATTATAATATAATAATATCATAAATAATTTGAAAGAATAATATTTAGATATAATAAAATTATTATTATATACATATAAAATAAAAAATGTAAAATGTAAGTATTATAAAATGATAATATTTAATTTGAAGAAAATTAATATTTTCTACAAGATTTATATATATCAAACATTTGTCATGCTTATATGTTTGTTATGTATGCATGAAATAAATAATGACATGTGTTAAAATAAATAAATAAAATTAATATATATTCAAATTGTGTAGAGTTTGACTCCTCTCCTGAAAGCTTTGAAAATCTTCCGAAAACACTGTTATTAAAATTTTAAAACACATGAAGATCTTTGAAAGAAGTTTTTGCGGGTTTTAAGTTTTCAATGTAAAATTTATGTCAGTTAGAATTTGTAAATAAATTTTAATAAAATTGGACTAATTTTTATCTCAGGATACATATTTTTAAAGGATAAGACTTTCCTTTTCATAAATTAATTTTGATCAGAAAGGTGTATGATAAGATTCAAGTTCTGAAGATGTCTTTAATTTGACCAATTATAAATCCTAAATTTGGATTATGATAACTTTTCTGGCACATTTATTTTATTCTATAAGCATTTTAGTTAGAAAATCTCATTCTTAAAAAGGAATACTTTGTGTATATGGTAAATTAGTTTTTTAGTCAAAAGGTTAAAATAATATTTTTGATGAGATGGTGTTTATATATTTTTAACAACATTGTTAGTGAAATTAATTAATTATATAAGCAAACCAACTATTAATTGGATATGTAAAAAATAATTACGTATTTTTTGTAATCTCGGTTATTAAGTAAAAAGAATAATTGATTAGTTGAGTTATTTAACCTATTGAAAAACATAACAATTCCCCTTGTAGATTTTATAGTGAAAGTGACTCTTTTCCATTATGGATTCCTAACCTATTATTAAAAAAACAACAAAATTAAAGTGAAAATAAGTTATGTTTTAAGTTTGTACTAAAAGTAAATGAAAGTAATTAGTAAACACTGAAAAACAATAAAGAAAGTGATAAAGAAAAAAATGTAAATGTATGAAACAGTGAATGACTGAAAAATAAAAGGATAAATATGAAAGGCTTGTATTTAATTAATTATTGAATAATTCACAATTTATTTGTAGAATTAATATTCATAAATTTAAAAGGTGGATTTAACTATTTACTTATATGAATTGGGTCGTATAATAATTTTATGAATAAAATTGTCTGTGTATAAGTTGAGTTAAAATTGAATTAACTTGACGTTCAAAATTTAATATAATCTAATAATTTTTTAAAATTTTCAATTTAATTTTAATAATTTACATTATTTGAAATTGATTTACTAACACACATAAAATATGTTGAAAAAAATATTTTAGCTCGTGAAAATTGAAATTATTAAATAAAAAATTTGTTAAAACATTTTGGTCTTTTTTATACAATTTATTTTATTAGTTAAAAACTTTGTTAATACATTAACTTATTTTACTAGGTATTAATATTTTTCAGACGGTTACTTTTTTTTTTAATAAAGTTATTTTAATCAAATTTTATGTTTTTTTAGATTTTAACTAAAATATTTTTTTTCTATTTTTATTCTTAATATATTTCCATAATCTGATTTTTTATTTATCTATTTATTTTTTATAATTTAATATTATTTTATTCTTTCATAATAATATTATCATTTTTGATATATTTATTTTTATATTATCATAAAATTTGATATTTTAAACTATTATTTTAATATATATTTTTTATTTTATTAAAGAATATTAAATCATTTGATAAAAAATTAAAATTATAAATAATTATTTTTAAAAATTTTCTATTTGAAACTTATGCAAAAATAAAAAATAAATCTTTTTATTATAAAAAATAATTTTTATTTAATTAAATTATAATATATATTTTAAAAAATATATATATATCATACTTATCATATTTTAATTTGTTGTTTAATTATATCTTTAATTGTTGTTTTACATTTATTAATTAGTTTAACAAATATTTTTAATTTAATTGATAATTTACCGGCTTTCAACTTTTTTTTAATTTTTGTCTTTTAACTTTTTACTGAGTTTTTAATTTCTCAATTTTATCTTTTAACTAAATTTTTAATTTTTAATTAATTTATTCACTACTTTTATCAAAACATCTAATCTTGTTAACACTCGTGTCCAGTATATTTAGTTTTTTATATTGTGTGGTAATTTGTGTTCCGATCGCCTAAATAGGCTTTTACATTGAGTCGAGACTCGCATGCCTCGCTCTTTCATGCCTATTTCATGAAACGAGGACCATTATATTGCGCACCCTTCTGAGAATCTCTTGACCAGTGTGTTCGTTGCTCAACAATAAATCACACTAATTTTTTTTTTGAAGAAAATGATGCAGGATGAACTTGAAGAAAGTTTAAAGAAGAATTAAACATAATTAATATTATTAATATCATAAAAGTTATGATATAAATTTTTTTATTTATTTTATAATCACTTATTCTATTCTATTTTAATTTTATTTTGTATAATAATTATTTAAGGGTCCATTTTGAATAAAAAAACCGCTGAAGTGGTAAAGTGATAAATAATTTAAAATAATATTGAAAATATAAAAAAATATCTCTTATATTCCAATGTAAAAATTATTTATATTTATAGTTTAGATAATTAAATATATTTAATCAATTTTGTTAAGATACTATTTAATAAGAATAAATTTATGAAATACATAAATAAAAATAAATTTATTCCGTATATTTTAAATTAAATTGTTATCAGATTTTATTTTTCTTTTTCTTTTTCATGACAAACTTTGATTTTTGCGTTGATTATTATCTACTCATCTTTTGGTTGTTTCCTTTTGAGTTTCTCCCACTTTTTTGGTCATACGAGACCTAGAAATAATTTATTTATTCATCTCACGTGCGCTACCATGACTTGCCACGTATTCTTCTCCATAGTCAAAGGACAAACGTTGAATTAGCGGCCTTTGTCTTCTTGCGTTTCTTTGAAGAAATCATTTTCGCATAATATTGTTCACATATTTGATTGATCAATGAATGAAATGCGTCATTTAGTGCAAATACATTAATTTGAAAGTTAATGGTCAATCAGAATAAATGTTTTTTTAATAAAGAAACTCCTTTTCTTATGTAAGAAAAAATTATTAAAACAAAAAAAGTGTATATACTCACAAGTGCTGGTCCAATCCCAAAACAAAAAAGTGTCTTTAATTGTTTTTAACTTATTATTAATATTTGAATAAAAAATAAATATTTAATAATTAGTTGATAATAATATTAATCATTTCCAAATGCTTTTTTCATAAAACTTAGCCTCATTTTATGGTAATTCTTTTTCTTGTCAATATTAATTACCTATTAATATTTATTAAATAAAATTATTTTTAACATCATAAAATTATGTCAATTACTGTAACACCAGTTACATTACGTTTTATACATCATTCAACATCCACTAAATAAAAAGGTTTTATTAAGAATATGTTGAACCATCTTACGCTTACACATACACATTTTAATCTCATATTTTTCAACAAAAAAAATAGTTAAACAATATTTAATTTATTATCATCATTATAATTGAATACATCATTCTACATTTATATTTATACAAGATGATAAGATCAGAATACATACATGTGAAAGAGATCAGCTACAATCATATAAATATTATGAATGTCAACAAGCTGATTTAGTTTAATTTTGAGAAAGTAAAAAAATAAATTAATTAAAATAAATTGGTTCAATTTTATTTTATTTTATGTTAAACTCAAATCAAACAAATTCAATCGAGAGTAAGTAGTGATGGATGGACTCATCAAGTTTGATTCATATTGCAAAACTAATTCCCAAATCGAAGATAGTTAAATTTTATTAATTAATTCAGTACAATCTAAGCGGAAATAACTTAATTAATTTGCCTTAATTTTTGAAGAATCACTTCAAACCAATAGATACTCCTAATAAAAGTTACGTGGATGTGAAGTAATGATTATGGCTAGTATTATTCATAAAATCTCATCGTCATCATGGATGCAATTTTCGTAAATTAGTTCACATCACTTTCTGTGTAAGATTGCATTAAAAAAAATCAATTTAAAAAAAAAGAAGAAGAACATCCAGAAGCACGATTGGATTGGACGCAGTCATAGAACTTGATTGTATTATATTATGAATTAAGCGAAAACAGGAAGCTTCGAGGAAATTCGTACTTGTGCATTTCCTATACGTTGCATCCACTGACTAATGAATCTATAAATTAAGAGAATGAAAGCAAATGAAGCAAAACAGCGGGAATTAGATATGAAACGGTCAGAGTTAGGAGTTGGAGGAAGATGCAAGGAGCACCCAAATGAGAAGCAACTACCCGGTGTTTGTTCCTCTTGCTTAAGAGACAAACTCTCAAAGCTCTGCAAAAACAAAGCAACTTATCCCCTTCCTCGTTCTCCCCCTTCCTCATCGTCCCCTCAACACTTGTCTTCTACCTTAAATTATGAGTCTCAAGCTTATCGTCGACGGCACCGCCACCACCGTCATACTTCTAATGTGACAGATTCTGTTTCTTCCATGATTAACTATAGTTATGGATTGAAGAAGAGTAACTCGATTGCCTTCGCTTCAAGAAGCCTAGCCATGGATAGGGAAACCGATGGAAACAACAGGAGAAGTAAGAAAGGTAGTTTTTGGTCCAAGATTCTCCAATTGACCAGAAAGAACACCAAGGTGGCCTTCATGCATTCCAGGATCACGAGGGAGGGAAACAGTTGACATTTTTAATGATTTAATTTAGATCCAGTGTTTTAATTGAGTAACTACACATAATTGAATTGTAATGTAAATCAAAATTCATGGGGACGGGATAGCCACGGCTCCTTTCAGAAATTTTAATGGTTTTCATTATATTTTGATATTCGCTATCCCCTCCATAAATCAGATTAAAATATTTCATTCTTCACTCCAGCCTTTCAACTTAACTATCAACATAAGATGGCATCCCGTATTCCCATTGCTCCATTAGTTTTCTACTTGTCATTTTTAATGTCTACTGTGACTTTAGAAGAAGAAAACATAATCAGGGTGTACATACACGGGCAAAACATGAGATCTATAAAAGCATCGCAATTAGAGGGTTCTTTCCGAGAGGGCATGGTAAAGGGATGCTAAGCGTATCAGTGAAATGAGACTATAGATCAAAACAGAACAAAGATTTGCAATGCTGTAAAATGATGCAATTTTAAGTATTCCTACTATGGATCATCTACATTTAATATGTGATTGATTTGTAACAAGTATGAATTTCTGTATTGCAGCCTATCTATCTTTAAAATGCATGCATTTGGACTATAAACTACCAAGGGAAACAAGAAAGAATAGCTAGGGATAGCATGTCTCCCCCTTACTGTACATGATAATATGGGTTTGCATTATCAATTATAGAACACTTGCAATTTTTCACCCATATTATGTATCATCTAGAAGGACGAGAAATATTGTCCCTCATCAAATAATCCTCGTCCTTGGAAATAACTTGGTCCAATGAAGGCTGTTTCAGTCTTTGAAATATATCATCAAGGGACTCAGATGAGGAAACACGTGAGATCTTAGCTTCCTGTGTTTGCCGTGTGGGCAAATACCCTTTGGCTCCCATGTTGGCCCTGAAACTCCGAAAACTTGTTTTCATTGTTTGCCATGTCGAAGCCGAGTCTGAAGTTCCGCCAGCAATACTAGAATGAGTGTTGTGACGATCAAGCAAGGAAACCTTAGCAGATGCCAAGTTCGTCTCTTCTGCCTTCAATTTAGATGCTAATCCACTCTGCTGTCTGACAGCAGCATACTTGCTACCAATGACTTCCCTGCTTGAGCTATATCTCCTCGTCTCTTCCCTCAAAGTTTTAGGCACACTTCCATTTATTTCTGTATTAACTAAAGCCGAAGTTCCCTTCATTTCAACACCATTCTTCACCAACAATATAAGATATAACATGAGTCAACTGTTTGAACTTGGCACAAAAAGAAGTGTAACAAAAGTCACTTGGAGCCATCAAAGTCATGATGATGTTAAACTACCCATGTTGCATGAAAGATGAAAATAGTGAGAGAAGATTGCTTCCATTTCTTTTTCCGGTGGGCTGTTGACTTACCATAATATTATCACTAGATTCAACATCGGCTCCATTGAAGTTCCTCGCTAGCGGAACAACTTGCTCGCCTACATTACGTCCTTGTTCAAGCCAAGATCGTTCTATAAATTATATGAATTCAATAATCAGCATAAGTAATTAAGTACCACGATTTCAATATCCAACATTACAAATTTCACTAATTTTAACATGATTTGTGTCATTTAAAAATTTGAACTAGAGTTTTGACAACTACAGAATTCTTAGCTGGAATACCTTTCTGCAAGATTATTAATCCTGAGGGATCAAAACCATCCATATCTTCAGCTTCAGTTTGGAAAACATATCTCTTCCAGCTCCCAAGAAAAGCAAATACCCTGTCAAAGAAGTTGCTTGCCACCAAAAGGGTGTATATAACCATAATAAGTGGATAGATTTTGTTAAACTTGTCTCCAAAGAAAGGGACAGCATTATCAATGTTCCCCATTCGCTGCAATCAGTCATGTAATGCACCAAATTAGATAAAAGAACTAATAAGAAGGAAAGAATGAAAAATGTTCTGATACACAATTGTCGATGATTTAATAGTTTGGCTTATGGGAATAACGTGAAAATTTATGTATAGGTAGGTCCGTCCGGAAATACTAAATAAAAGATAACAAAACCATTAGGCACTTAGAAAAATAATGGATATATCTAGAACATAAACTAATCAAAAAGAAAGAAAGAAAGCAAAAAAGAAAACAAACTTGTGTCAATAAACTTAATGAAGGAAGGGTTCAGCACCGTCTTTTTCTATTCATGCACCCAATCAGCATAGCCACAAAAATGGCAATTTCCAGGATTATTAAGAACTTAGAAGTGATTTGATACTTTGTTAAGAATATGTAGGATATGTTTCAATTATTGTAGAATATCTTTAAAACATATTGTTGAATCAAATTATTCCTCTAATTGCAAAGCAACCTTAGAAGTTGTTTCTTGATTTTGTTATATTTTCCAATTTGTGGCATTCATTAATAAGGATTATTAGCTTATTAGTCTTATTGTTAGTTTTCTTAACAATACTATATGCAAATGAGTTCCGAAGAGAATATTAAAGAAGAAAGCAATACATGAAACCACGACAAAAGAATTACCTGTTCAAATATAGTTGTTTTATCAGAACCAAGGCGAATGAGATTGAGAAAGTTGTATGAGATAGGGGGAGCATAACGAGCAACCATACTGGGAATGAGAGAGAAAATAAATGATATTTACAAGATAGCACCAGCAATTCAAGACACAGAAATAAGTAGAAGTAGCAGTAGTGAATAAATCTTACGAGCATATCATAAGCAAGTTAACTGAACTGGTCTGTCGGGGTGTCAACGAGTAAAACATCAACATTCCAATCTTGAACAAGGAGTAGTATGTGCAGATGCACATGTACATGAGAGGAACAAAAGCAAATGCCTATGCAAGAAATTGAGGAAATGGGATTCAAAAAGCAGCCTGTCTTCATTTTAAATAAGGTATAAAGCTTTTCATCAAAGAAAAGACACATAATGTGAGATTGCGAGTTATTTGTCTGTTTTTGATTTCATGTATAACCCAACTCCAAAATTAAATTTAATGTCAACCCTATTGTTAAACTAGATATGATATCAGTAACACAATTTCACAGGTAAGGAATTACAGTCTTAAACCAAAAAGAAGCAAGTTTAATTTGCTAGAAAAAGATAGGCAAAGAATAAACCATTTTAAAAAAAACTGCAGTTGACCAATATGCACACCAAAAGAGCTCATGTTACTCAATCACAAAGAAGTTCATGAATCATGAGACTAGGTAGGCTTCAATTTTCTTTAAATTGTTATAGGATTTTCAAAATTCTAGAATTAAATCTTCATCCAAATCCGCTTCTCTAAAGTGCACTCTCCTCATTTTAGAGGAGGAGCCAAATCCCATCCAAACTTTCTTCCGACAAGGTAAAAGATTTCAAATATATATACAGTATCAATGTCCACATTTACTACAAAACACTTAATTTCTTAGAAACTTGATCTACCTGTACAAGCACCTCCTGTGTTCCAACAGATTTTACAAGAATGGAGAAAAGAGATAGATCAACACTAGGTAGAAGAGTTGCCTCTGCTAAAAGAATCGCAACAGACATGACACCAAGTATAACAGCCAAGCCTTTCTCAACTTGCTTTCTTAAAATGCATCGCCAGAAAAATTCTGCAAAGAACCACCATTTATTAAGAAGCCTGTGCAAAATGCCTCTAATCAATATATTCCATAATCATAAAAGGAAGGAGAATGCAAAATTAACCTGTCATGATGAAATGATGCAACATTAAATGCAGCAGGAAACCTAACTAAGAAAGGAAAAACATATTGCAAGACAGAAGCGAAATGAAATTTAATCATCTTTAAAGCCAAAGACACCATATATATGGAGCAAATTACATGGACTTTCCACCCAGTTTGAAAATATTAGATTCAAATTCTCCATTCTTTTAAAACCTAGGGAGACCTCCATTGACAAACTTCAAAGTCTTAAAATGACTGTAACATACACAATAGCATTGAATAATAATTCACTCTATATGCATTATACAATTGATGGATTTCGCTTAGAGATGGCACCCACACAGGGTGGGGAGTACTTTCCCGCTCCCCATCCCCATGTCTCAATTTCTCCCACATCCCTGTCTTGGGGCATATTTTCCCAATCCCAATTCCCTGCCTCTCAACTGATTCCTGTAGGGATTCTCATGGACCCCATATTTAAATTATAATTTGCCAAGGTAGCTAGGATTTTCTTGAGTTCTTTTATTTAATGTTTAACTTATGTCATTAAAAGTGAAAATAAGAAAGTGAAATTATTAATTTAAAAATAAAATTCAAAAGAAAAAAGGTTAATGCAAACAAATCAGTAAAAGTATAATTAATTTTTATTTTAAATATAATATATCTTTTAAAAATTCTAAAATGCATACACATATACATACATAATTAAGGTTATTTTAGTATTTTTTTTTTGTTGACAGGCACCTTGCAGGACAAGGAGCTGTCCCTATCCCCATGAGGAAAAACTCCAACTTTGAGGCCTCAAATAAGGCAATCCCCATAGGGATTTCCAAGTTTAGGGAGATATTGTCATCCCTAATTTGACTTCTCTAAAGTAAAAAAGTGTGAAAAGTGAGGAAGGAATCATGTACAACCATTGATTAAAATTAAAATATCTCATACATTCTGTTTAGTTGGAGGAAAATGGAGGTATGGGGAAGGATTTTTTTAAAGTTATCTCGTTTAGTTCAAATTTTTGGAAGGAAAGGGAGGAGACTTGAAGGAGCCAAAATCCCTTCTATCTTAATTTTGCTTCCACTCTAAAAGTGGAGGGATTCAGAGAAAAAATGATAATAGTAACTAAAATACCCTTCTAAACTTAAAATAATGTTTTAAGAGTAAGGGTAATAAAAATAAATTTGTTTTAAAATTTATTTCCTACCCTCCTGAACCAAACAAAAAGAGGATTATTTTTCTTTCCCTCCTCTGAACCAAACATGACAAATTAAAATCCTCCTACCATCCCTTTCCCTCCCCTCCCCTTATGTGAACCAAACAATGCGGTAAACTTAACCCAATTGAAATCAATGGTGGATACACTATTACTTGGTCACTTTATACACTTTGTCACTTTTCTCACTTTAGAGGAGTCAAATCCACAATTACGTACGGTTAGAATAATAGTCTAAATTTATTACCATATTAGCACATTTTACTTTGTACACAAGACCTAAACTATGTCTATGTCCCAAACACCATACATTTAAATTAGGTATCAGAGTTGTACTGAGTTGTGTCCATCTCTCAGCGGTATGCAGTTCCCATGGAGTGGCATTGTATATAATTTCCACTGTTTCCCTTTGTTTCTTGAATCAATTCTTTCTATAATTGTTTGCTGTCCCTGGTGATTTATCAATTTTTCTTCACCAGCTAAAGGTATTTTTTTTGTCTTTTCTTGGCATTTTATGCATGGCAAAGATTCACATTAAATGCTGTTAGTTTATGACCAGTCATGACCAACGAGTAGTGATAGGTCAGATCAGTGTGACTAATGGAGTTGCAGGGATGGGGAGTTGATTCAGGGATCAGAATGGGGTGGGTATAGGATGTCCATGGCCTGTTTGGCATCAGATTGAGGTGCTGTGTTCTAAATCAGTGGGTGCAAGGGAGGGATGCCCAGCAACCAAGATAATTACAACATGTAGGTGCAGTCAAGGGTGCTGCAGAGATGTAACCAATGATGCTTCAGAGTAGATTGGGATAACCCATGGGAGCTGTCATCTGGCCCAAGAGAGTTTGGCTTTGTCTTACTACCTTGGGATTTTTGGAGTTAGTGGCTTGAAGTCTTGGATACTAGTAAGGGAGTTGAGTATGTTGTTGGGTGGTGCAGACCTAGACTGTAGAGCAGCTGGAAGAATGTCAAGGTGGCCAACAACACCTAGGTAAAGGATATTGAAGACATTGAGAACTGACTAAAGAAGAATTGGTGTGAGAATGCCCGAGAGTCCTTCAAGCTTTGGGCCAAAGATTTCCAAGAGCTATATACCAAGAACACTGTCAACAAGAGTACTACTAGTTTAAGTTCTTTAGTTGAGTTGCACTGAGTTGTTTCAAATCTGGATTTTGTGTGTTTATTGGTAACAAGTTGAGAGCTTGGTAACCTTAAACTTTAGCAATGTTAAAATACCAGTCTAGATCCGCTAACATAATTCGCACATCAAAACATTAGCCAACTATAGTTGCGATAATACTTAATGGTAGCTGTTCATTACCTCTGTAATTAGTACTTGATTAGCTCAAGTACTTAACGCATTCTTAGTAAAAGTAAGATGAACTTTGTGTAAACAAGACATACAACTTCTCCCAAATATTCTACTTTTTAACATACACTGCAAGATAAAAGTATTTAAAATAGAATCACACAAAAGGTCTCCTTTACATAGGAAATAACAGAGCAAGAAGGATGGATACGCTGCATTATTTTTATTGATATCTTCATATATAGAAAGGTTAACATGTTCATGTCAGAAATTAATAGAAGCAGCATGGCTAATGAAAACTAGTAAATACAAAAAGGTTAATGGTCTTATAATTACCTAAAGTGTCATATAAAGACCCCAACTTGCCAGTCCGAGTAGGTCTAATGCTTGACATATATTTCCTGGAATGAAAGCATAAAAAATGAGCAAGATGAGCTGGAACAACCTTTAGTATTTAATTATAGAAAGACATTGAAATGGCACAAAAAAAAGAAAAGAAAACATTTAAAAGCAAACCATCCAGTTGAGTCACGGCTTTCATAATTCTTTATTATATCTTCCAATTCAAGGGCTTCTAGCACGTAAGTCATATACCCGCTGCAAGGATGTGAAAGAAATAAGAGACCCAACGAAATAATCAAGCTGTCATATATACCTAGTCAATATACTGTTGTGAAAGTGTCAGACAATGCCAATGAACAAAAAGAATTAATAATCCATCAAAGCTAGTACAGATTATATACATAACAATATTTCAGTATGTGAAATAGTTTTATCTAATTTCTATGACCTGATCTCTTCAATTCTCCTCCTATGTGTGGCAAGTAGAAATATGTCTCCTTATTGGATAGCACCAGAAAGCCAGGTTTTACAAGGTCTTTCCTATTCTTACAATATAAGCTAAGAAGCAAAGCTAAAACTGTTTCATTCAAGTAAAACCAATTAAACAGAGCAATTATATAGAGATTCAAAAGTGGATATGGTTAAAAAAATGCTAACAAAGTAAACATGCATAGTACATAAGAACGTAACCTAGTGACTAAACAGTGGGCATGGTCATTAACATGAACAAAAAATAAATGAATATTTCTCTATTAGCTGTTTATCCTCCTTGGAAGAATATAACAAATGAGTTTACCATTCAAGACAGCTGTAAAGGATTCAAGAAAATTTTCCGAATAACCCCACTTCAAAGACAGTTGGTCATTTGCTTACCTTTTATACCTGTAGTACTCCTCAGTAGCTCCTCGAAGATGACATCTTAGTGTTGCCATTGACTTCTCATCAGTATCATAATCCATATCGCTTTCCCCTAACCGGCCACCTTGTGGTTTGAAGGATGGGTCTTCCCTAAGCTGGAAAATTGAAGGTTATATCCAAACAAAGATACAGGTTCTGTACTAAGAATATTTAATCACGGAATCTAAGCTCAATTTAATACCATTTGAGTAAGCATATCATCAATTATATCCATGCAAGGTCTCAGAGGATCACACCTCGACATCTGGCTGGATGTGGCTTGAGCAACCTACAGAAATAAGCCCAATCATTAAAATCAGGTTTACTCTTAAGTTCAATTAAACTGTATAGAGCAATTTCTATTTTTCATCTTCCCCCAACCCACATTGCTCATAGTAGTGTATTAATCACACATTCAGTTGCTTGAGGGTAATTATGTCCTTTGCAGCACTATCCTGTGATACACTACTAATCACTGTACTAATACCCATTTTATTGTATATAAATACATGTTCAGCACCACCGTTGGATACCAACTCCTCTTATTTTTACAAAGTATTATGAGCTCTCTAGTTTTTTCCCCTCTTTCATTTTCTCCCAAACTTTTTTCCTGTTTCCCAAAAAAAGGAACATACAGCGGACTGGTCCAGCATCAGAAGAGTGCAAGTGGGACCTTTGATGGCTAGCAATGAAGCTGGTTTTGGTTTCAGGTGCAGATCATGTGTTTTCAAGGGCTTTGGTGGTATGTTCAATGCTCTGGAGTTGGGGGTAATCAGCAGCTGACGCTTCTGATCCAGATGTATGTGCATGGAGGTTAGGGAAACTTCCTGCCAACTAGGTTTTCTATGATGCCATGAGTAGGTGTTTTCTGTTCTTCCTGGTACAATTTAGAGTAATCTGCAGTTGTTTGCAGTGTTATAGCTCATTTTGGCATAACTTTTGGTGGATTTTTTCCTTCCCTCTTGGGTTTTAGTCTCTTCTGCAGATTTTATCTTGAGATTTCCTTCCAGTTCTTATCAATCACCTGAATCCTGATCAAAACTTGAGTAGAAGCAATGTCAAGGAACATGCCCATTCCTCCTGTTCTACTAGCTTTTACCCTTTTCCCTCCTTTTCTAGTAATTACTCTAACTGATCGTGGGGTGGCACCAGCCCCCATTTAATTCTTTAGGCCCTTTTTATTTCTTCTAACATACATTTTCTTGATTGTGGGTCTAGAACTAACAGTGATCCCCTCAAGAAGGATGGTGATGGTGCTAACTACCATAAGACTCTTGAGATGTATTTGAAGGGTCATGGTAAGGAAGACCATCATATTAACAATGCCTCAGTAGATGTGGCAACAAAGGATGTATTAGATTTGAAAACAGGCTATAGAGGATTGCCCAAGTCATTATAATCAATGAGTACTTTGGGATCTTAACACATCCTCTAATGCCCGAGACTTTGGAGTGTAATTGCCGGGCCAAGCATCTATAAGATGTCGAACATAAGGACTGGATGGGTGACTTTAATACCATACTAGAATTGAGAACAGACTAGGCATATTCAACCCAAAAGGGGGAAGGATTTCCCTAGTCATTATAAGCAGTACTTCAAAATCTTAACAAGATGAGTGAATTCAAGAGGATATGATGTGTATTCATTGATTTAGAGAACTTTGAATCCTCAAGTTAAAGATATGACAACTCATTGTGCGACTGTCAAAGGAACATGGCAATACATTTAGAAGATTCAACTTTAGATCTTCCCATTGCCATAAGATAAAGTAAACTCCTGTGTCACTCACCATGACATTGCATTCTTTATTCATTATTCCCATCTGCCTCCTTTTTCCAAATGCTTAGTAGCTCTCTTGCTGCCATCACCATTCACAAAACTATTTGAGTCTTATATTAATTATACCAAGACCTTCTCACCTATGGCCATGTTGGCCACAATTTGCCTGTTCATCGCTTTGGCTCCTTCTCATCATCAGCCTTTACATTAGAATGGCATTGAGAAAGCTCTCTGCTTCACAATGATTTAAAGAAAAAAAGTATATATGGAGAAACAGCCTAGCTTTGTTGTTCAGAGGGAATCTGTCTGTGTTTGGTGCCTTAATTGTTTTTTGAAAAGTTTAGTGAAGTAGTTCCTGACTTCCACTTGAAATGGAGCAGTTATGATCACTTTGTCCTTTATTGACAATCATCCAATGGAGGGAATATTCTCCTGGTTTCCTATGTCAATTATGATAATAACAATTGGGAGGAACACCTCAGGCATTTTAGAGTTCAAGGCCTTCCCTCAAACCAAACTTCAAAAAAGGACCTACAGCCTCTAGAGTATTTCTTGTGAATTAAAATTAAGAGAAGAATAAAAGGGCCTTTTCATCTCTCAATGGAAACATGTCCTTGATCTTCTCTCTGAAGTTGGTACGTTAGGCACTAGGCCTACAGATACTTCAATGATTCCAAATGTGAAGTTCACTAGAAATGCTAGCAAATTACTATCAACTATCAAGTCCAGAGAAGTACAGAAAGTTACTTGGCAAACTAAATTGCCTTATTATTACATGTCTAAATATCTCTTTCCCAGGAAGTTCAAGGCTATTCATGTATGTCATCACCTTGAAAATTTTGTTGGGATGTAGTGCTACATAACTTGAGGTATCTAACACAAGTTCTAGGGTGTGGGATTCTTTATAAAGACCACGCCATTGTAGATTGGAAGGTTACTCTAATGCAGATTGGGTATGGCAGTTGTCCTATAGACTGAAAATTAAACTATGGCAATTACATGTTTCTTGGAGGAAATTTGATTTCTTGGAAGAGCAAGAAGCAAAACATAATACCAAGGTCAGTTAAAGAGTCTAAATATCAAACAGCCGCCCAAACTTCCCATGAACTATTATGAGTGAATCAATTACTGAACAAAATAGGATTCAAGGTTGCTTCATCTATGCAGCTGCAGTGTGATAACCAGGCTGCCCTTTACATTGGCTCGAACCTGGTTTTCCATGTAAGGACAAAACACACAAACTGATTGCCACTCATTAGGGAAGAAAAAGAGATTGTTGGCATCCTCATGAAGGCACTTGATGGACACGGTGCTATCTTCCGTAACAAGTTATGCATAACTAAAGTGAGCAAATTAGAGGTGGAGTGTTTAAGAGTGTTGTATTAAGCATGCGTTTAGTGTGCTAAGGGTAATCATGACAAACTGTGCTACTACCCTGGTTTATTGTATATAAATACATGTCCTGCACCCACATCAGGTACAGTTTCCTCTTATTTTAATACACTAAAAAAGAAAGAAAGTAAAGCACATGGGATCACATAAAGAAAAACCAATCATGTCTAATATTACCTAGTTATTATGGATGGAGAGAATTTGTACTTAAGTAAGTTTTTACAAAAATACCACAACCACCAAGACACTGCTGGAAAGTATCGCCTCCCCATAAAATGAAGTCACTCTTAAGTAAGTTTCTGGCCTAATCCCAATGGCTAAGGTAGGCAGAAACCAGATACAATGCCAAGAGCAATTCGAGAGGCTCCCTTCTCTCCTAAAGTAATTAACTTCTCATCTAACTAACTTCTCCCCTTTCCCTGTACAAATAACACTTCCCCAACTAACTAACTAACTGCTGTACCAATCAGTTGGCCCTTCTACTTGAGGCCCATTTCCTCTATATCTCCTAGTGTATACTCTTTTAATTGTTGGCGTGCTATCACAATATGTTACCAAGAGAAAGGCAGGAGCAAGGGATCAGATGCCAAACTCAATTCAGCTTCCATGATTCTAAATTGCCTATATCATGCCCCCTTGCGTTGCATATAAGTTTAAAAATTACTTGTATCCAGACTGGAAAATTAAGTCAACTAGATTTGGGGAAGAGTGGAAGACAACTTTTTTGAGGAGGGGTGGGGTTCTACTAACAAGAATAATCAGTTCTTATTTTGCTTGCAAGAGATCAACAAAATCTTGCATATGCAGATTGAAAAAATATAAGAGACGAAGATTTAAAACTATAAAAAGATATTTTCCTGACATGTATGGAGTGGACCACTTACAACAATAGCATTTGAAAGTTCTTGGTGAGCATCATCAAGTCTGACAGCCATTTTAGCAATTTTGTGGGAAAGAACTTTCTGGCGGGTTGTCCAGTCAGCATTTCTCCAAATGCTTTTGGGAATTTCACTTAAACCAAAGCCAAGAAGAAATGCACCAGTAACAAGTCCAAAAGTATTTGAGCAAGCCATGGCTAATCCCAAAAGACCTCCACTCCTGGTTTTAGAAGAATCAACCAAGAAGAAATTATTTAAAACAAAGCAGGACTTCACTTGAAACCAAGAAACATACACACAAAAAGGTTAATTGAATTTTAATCTGTCAACCAAGACCATAATGTCAAAAAATATAAAGTAATTCAACAGGTCAGGCATCTATGTATCTCTGAGGCTTGTATGTAACTTTAGTAAATCTGAGGCTTTCCAACATGTCTCTGAGGCTTTTAATGTGTTGAAAGTTGAAACACTGGACTTGGTTGCCATGACCTTTAAGTGTCCCATAGAGGCAGTGTGATAGCTGCTAGGTGTAAATGTAAACATGTCCAAAAAAAACCTATATGCTTTGGATAACAATCTGACTTGCAACTGCATGGCTTTAACAGACAAAGTAGTGTGTCAAAGATACCTCAGAAAAAGTGATTAGCATGAGTCCTCATTATTCACAAACTTCTAGAATACATCAGTAATGTCAAAGTATGCAGCCATGTCTGGCCAACAACAGCATTCCCACATTAAGGTATGGTAAATGTTCAAGAAGAAATTAGTTGTCATGTCCATTGTTGTCAAATTCTCAAGCCAACTGGTAGACTCTTCCAAGTTTACGATTCTAGGTGGAGAAATCAAGCTAACTCACTATCAAACTCATTTCTGGATAAACTAGGGTAAACTTGTACAAACTCACATAAACTCTAGAGTCAAGAAGCAAGTTAGCAAGTCTCAAATCAAAAGTAATTTTTGTCCCCAATTGACCTACAACAATAGTGTTTTATGTTGTCCACACACCATTTATGAAGCCAGCACAAATGCAACATTTTGCTAGGACTCAAATCAATTGCAGAAATTGATCAAACCATCACTATGGTTCATTTTCTGCAAACCAATCAAAGATCATGAAGTTGTGTTTCTGTCAAACTTAGTAGTATCAACTTGTCATCTCTCTTCCGAGGATTATCCTTTTTTACCTTAAGCAAGCCAAATCAAATAATAACTCATCATGTGCACAGGCATGTAGGTCAATGTTTATGTGTCTTTATCATGACTTGTAATAGGTTTTTACCTTAGGTTTGACAATCATCACAGTTTTTAAATATTTTTATATTAAGCTGTAAACTCTTGAGACTCTATGAGTTGAGTCTACAAGTAGAGTTTATGGAAGCTTCATGAGTTCACTTAGACTCACAAGTTTGACATTATTGGTTATGTCTGTGGATCTGAGGAAACAATAGAACTCTTCAAGTGAAAATAGGAATCTTCATTGGATAAAGAAAGAAAAACTAATTAGAAAACTCAAGGAAGCAAAATCTTAGAGCTAATTTCATGCAACAAAAAACTTTAATATAGTTCAAACTTCAGACACATAAGGTTAAGAAGGAGAGAACCAACCAGTGCTTATGCATCATAATAAGAAGAATAAGTCCAAAAAGTCCAATGGATCCCACAATTAGATAGAAGACCAAGTTAACACGTACACTAGTCTTCAATCTTTCGGATACAGTGAAGTCTCCAGCATCTTCAAAACCCTGAATAAGGGGCACAACAGCCCTGCTCAGGATAATATAACATAAATACATGAGCAAATTGGCCTTTCTGATATTACATTCCATTCACATACTTCCTTGCAATGCTTAGTATGTAGGCAAGCATGTGAGAAGACAAGTAACAATAAAGCAAATAGCACAATAGTACATCACAAAATCTATGTTTTACAAGCACTCATAATAATTATTCATGTTTTGCCAGTCATTACTACTTACAGCATGGCTCAAAGTCTGTTCCATTGTAGAAAAATGTCAACATGCATTATATATTATCAAGAAATTGAATATAAAAGATACCATATTACAGTGCCAACCTGGTGGGGCCTAGATAGAAGAATAAAGGAATAGAGTAGTTACAAAATTGATTAAGTAGTTAAGAGTAGTTACAGGGTGGGTTAGGCAATTGAAGTTGTTAAAACTTAAAAGTAAGGGCTTAGCTTAGATGGTAGGAGAGGCTAGAAGAGGATTAATTGAGAATAGCTGTTATTGGTGAACCAAGCAGTAGCTCAGTCATGAAAAAGGGGAAACCCTTTGGAAAGAGAATTCTCTTCTTTTCTGTTTGCCATTCAATCTACTATCATAGAACTGTCATATTGTTTTCTCTGTTCTTTATATATCAACTCTTTCTCTAGGTCTGTAACACAACCAAAAAGAATAATCTTAATTTATTCAAATATGCTTTGATGAAAATTATAGGCATTCACATTTGAAAGTTATTTCAGCTTAATATCATTCCAGATCAGATCAGATCATATGCAGTACAAGATACGTACTTCGTTGATTCAAACAAGGAGACGGGAGGAATGTTTTATTGTCAAGCAAAGAGAGACCAAAATAACAGTGACATGATAAACAGAAAGAGCTCAAAAAAGCCTTGGACCATCATCCAATACATGGTACTAAAAATTGGCCTTTCCCAAATAAACAGCTCATTTGAACTACACAAACGGTTGTGAAAGAGTTGCAGGCATAATGGTAAAAACATTTACATGATGCGTACCATGTAAGCAAAAACGTACTCCAATATGACCAGCTCCAAAAGAAAGAAATGCCTCCATTCTCAAGGTGGGAAGATATTGTCTGTTTGTTAAAAGAAAGAAACACCATTATATGAATGAAATAATTACAATATAATTCTTAAATGATCCACAAATCTATTCAGCATTAAACAATATTTTTGAACAGAAATCAGAAGCTCTAACACCTTTACACTATTACAAAGTCAGTCTGTCTGGAGTTAAATATAGTAAATCTTGCTTCAAGTTTCAGATTATATGAAATCCAGTTCTTGAATCCAAGTCCTTCAGGAAGGTTAAACTGTTAAGGCTCCTTCTAAGGTGAAGAAGACATTTGTTTGGATAATGGTAATAAACACATGATCAGAAGTGGACTCATACACCTCATGGGCTTATTTCTCATGATGTTTAAGTTATGTGTTTTTGGAATTCTGAGACACAGAAATCCCTTTCTGCATTAAGCATTGACTTGGAAGCTGTGGAATGAGTTTTGTTTTGGATTTGGTTTGTGCATAATCCCTGGATCATATCAAGTTCTGTCAACTCATTTTAGAAGGTTTGCAAGAGGGATAGTGAAATCCTCCAGCATTGTACATTGTTGGCAGGTTATGGTGATTTATAGAAGGAAATATTTCCCTCTCATCTTTTGTTGCACTGAGTTCTCTTCTTGGCATCTACACAGGTGTTCAACACATGATTTTCATATGGGGGCTCCTCTTATAGATTGACAAAGGGGTTGAAGAGATCTTCTTTTTTCAATCCAAAAAAATATATATAAAAACTCTAGCAAACTAAGGCCTCACAAAATCAGTTTGATACAAGCACAGAACTATCAGTTGATTATGCGTAGGAATGCACGCCCTAAGCCTCCATTTTTTTTAAATAGAAAATGCTTTTCAAATTACCAAAATATTAAATTGATAAGAACCTTGGAACACCACAAAAGTTAGCAATTGCATCTTAACATCCCACCATGCTTCACAACCCCAACACTCACGTGGACTAGTTGTGCACTAACCCTTTGACTGATCCCAGACCAACACTTCAACTGGATCTTAACATCCCACCTACGCCACTCATCGGCAGCTGAGAGACAAAGTGAAAAACTCTAACACCAATTGATAAAAACCATGGAAGAACCACACCACAAAAGCTAACCATTGTAGCTGGAAAGCTCCAGGCCTTATTAACCTCAGACTAGAATCCCATACTTCCAACACGGTACTCAAGCTCCATATCTTACAATGGATCCTAACATAATTGTTTCTGCCTTTTCATTCAATACTTTTTCATTTTAATTTATTAACAGCTCGCACTCTTAACAAATGCCAACCAAAGAATATAAGCCACATTTACAGAATAATTTCTTCTTTCATGACAAATGATAAGGAGTAGTAGAGAACTGCCCACATTCACAAAGAGTGACTACAAGTCCTCCAAATAATCCACCTAATACTAAACAAAGAAAGTATAGAATGGCTTTTATATTTTTTGATCATCCATTTGTGAATCCATTCTTGTTTTCAGAGCAATCACACATCCGCCTAAACATTAGTAACTCTTGGGATGTACACAGAGAGCCTTTAAAAGGCAAGCTAGGCAGCCATAGACCTCTAAAAAAAGTCAGAAAAGTCAGTTGCGCTACCCTATAACACCGATGTGTCCAATTAGGAGTTAAAGACAATACTAACTACTATCTTCTTATTATGCCTTACCTTAGTCCAATTCTTTAACTAATTCTTGAATACTTCACGCATTTCAAAAAAATGAGCAAAAGTGGAGCTCGTATTAAGAAGTAGAAAATATTTTCCTTATAAACGAGATTGAAAATTAATTAAGATCATATATTATCCTTTGAAGTGGAAAGATAAAAAATCACCGATAGTAAATGCATTTAACAAATTGAAGTGAAGAAAAATAACAATAGGAAGGGAAGGCGTAAATCGAGAATCAAATTGAAAACGGATGAAGGAAGAGGAACAGATGACGAGGGAAGAAGAGAGAGAAAGGAGAAATGAGATGGTTAGTATATCTACCACCCAAATGTCGGCGGGGACGAGGATGATGATGGAGAGGGAAGAGAACCAGGCATATCCAACGGTGAAAAGCACGTAGCGAGGTACGTGGGGGCCTGCGAAGTACCTTAGCGTGAATAGCACCATCCCCATTGTGAGGGGCAAGGAGATCAGGTAAAACACCCACATCTCTCTCTCTCTCTCTGGTTCGTTCTCCGCAGTGGTGGTTGCGGTGACTTTCTGGTAAAGTATAGCATACCAACTGCACCACTACGCAACCCCGCTTCCCTCTGGGCTTCGCGCCTTTTTTTTTTTTGCGGATGTCTATCTGGGCTTTAGTTAGGCCCGCCCTGCTTCTGATTATACTCTTGCTGCCCCTAATTCAACGGAAGTTTTTCCTTGGACTTGACTTTTCGCACCCCTTTTTTCTTTTTGCATCTCCTTTAATTTTTTGGAATTTTTTTATTACTATTTTATCCTTAACACCTTCTTATCTCTTCGGCAAAATTTTTTTCTCTTAAGTATTCGTCTGTTCCGCAAATTAATTTACGGAATGCAAAATGTATTTCGTAAATTAATTTGCGGAATGTAATTTTTTGTTTTTCGTAGATTAATTTATGGAAGGTTATATTTTACATTCCGTAATCTAATTTACGGAACAAAAAAATTGCCTTCCGCAAGTTTATTTACGGAATACACTGATGCACTCCGTAAATTAATTTGCGGAAAGCGTTTAACGTTCCGCAAATTAATTTGCGGAATACAAAGTCTGTTCGTCTTCTCCGATGCTCTTTCAACGTTTTTTCGAAGTTTATTTTCTTAGTTTTTTCTCCCACCAAAGCAGAACATATGGATTCAATTAATAAGGAAGAAGATGTAATAATAGGAAACAAAAATAAGAAAGAAAAAAAAAAAGATTTCACACATAAGGAGGTGCAAAAAGAAATTTTGGGGTACTTAAATTAATTTATTAGTGTTTTATCAACATTTTAATTTAAATTTTATAGTTTAAAAGGTTTTATTATTTTTTATAATTTTAATTTTTTATAATTAAATGTTATATATTTTTATTAATTTAATTTTTTAATAATATCTCATATTTTAAAGGGAGAGTTGTTTTTTTAATAAATTATAATCACAGTAATTTTATCTTTATTACAAGTCAAATCTAAATATATATTCTTTTTATTTCTAGATTCAGCTTCTCCTTATTTCAATTTTTTCGATCCAAATACTTTTTTCTTCTATTGTTACCTATTGTTATCCCTAATTTTCTCTTTTTTAATACAGTTTTTTTTTAATTACTAATCCTAAAATTTGATGTCCCAATTTAATTTCAAATACGAATGATTCTAATATCAAATTTTAACTTTTGCCGCTTGGTTAATGTTTTGACGTTTGAGCACTCAGATTTTAATTTGCAAACCTACCCGGTTGATGCTTCATAAAGTATAATTCAAACACTATTTCAAAAGCATTAGGGTGAAAGTGAGATTCCAAATTTTCAAATTCAGATTAAGCATAAATTTTAAAGCAAATTAGGTTCATGTATAGTAAGGTTTAATGAAAATTTATATTTTTTATATAAACATTTATAATTTATATAAAAATATAATATTGTACATTTTTTTAATTGCATAAATTTTATATAGGTCTTCTTGATTTAATTTCTCATGATAATGTAGGAATCGTGGATATGAAAATAATGTAAAAAATAGAAAATATATTGTCAAAATATTGAATAAAATTTCATTAAATCTTAAGAAATGTGTATAATCCGTCTTAAATCTTATATTAAAATATTTAAATTAACAAATGTGTAACACCATTAATATTTACAAATTTAATTATAAAAATTTATTATAATAAGAATTTGATTAAGTATTTCAAATTATAAAAAGCTGATTAAAAATGTTATAAAATTACAGCGATTAACAAAATAATTTACCCTGTAATTAATTAACGTAAACATGACAGTTTCAATAATTTTTTACTTCTAAAAAGAATTTATTATGATAAATTTTTAAACTAATAATTTTTTTATTAAAATTATTTTATTTTATTTAAAATGTTTTTTAGATGCAATTTTGTTTACTAAATAACTGTAATCATTTTTTTAACATTTGTTTTTCAACTGATAATAGAGCCAGCATATTTAATTTTAATTGAGACATTGTTATCTTAAATATTTTTTATTAATTTTAATTTTAAAAAAAAACCTTTTTCGGTTGAAGCAACGATTATTGGAATTGTTAATGTTATTCTGCAAGATGAATTTTAAAAATAATCAAGACTCTTTATAAAATTTAATATATGTATATATATATATATATATATATATATATCAATAAGTACTGTCATTTTCTACTTATATTATTTTTTAAAATATTTTTAACGCCCAAAATAAATCTAATCCGTCAATATCAAAATTTTTATTATGTTTTAAAATTAAAAGTAGAATAGTGTTTGTACTCTCTTACGTTATTTTAATAGTAGTGTCGTTTGAAAATATCGTTCAAGTTATTTATTAGTTTGATTAATATTTATGAAAAAAAGAAAAAGATAGTCAGATAAAAGGCCTACTTTTTAAAATAGGTATTTAAAAAATACTTGATTAATTTTAATATTATTTATTTGTTAATTATTTCTTATTTTTTAGAAAAAGGTATGAAACA
This sequence comes from Canavalia gladiata, assembly GCA_037954105.1. NCBI lineage: Eukaryota > Viridiplantae > Streptophyta > Magnoliopsida > Fabales > Fabaceae > Canavalia > Canavalia gladiata. The sequence continues at coordinate 8,586,076 of CM075658.1, read as the reverse complement.
TTTGAAAGGCATAAAGCCCTTACTTTAATCGCTTCATACGCTAGGCCTGAACCTATAATTTTACTCTTTCAATAATTGAATTTTTTATGACTTTTTTTTAATTGAATCTTTATTATTTGTTTAAATAATTATAAGGGTATGATAGGTTTGAGATAGAAAATAATATGCAAGGTTTAGAAGTTAAAATTTAATTAAATTTAAATAATTTGATAGGACGTGAATTTTGAGTAAAAAGGTTTTAAAATAATTTAATGGGTTGAAAATTTTGACAAAACAAAGGGATTAGGTAAAAAAAAATTAATGAAAGGATTGAACTGTATCGATAAAAGTTTTGAAATATTTGATTGTGACAAATTTTTAAAAAATATCAACAATTTTTTTATAAACAATTAAAAGTTTAAAATTATGCATTATATGTACTAAAGGGACTTAAAAATATAATATTTTCATAATTATCTTTAAAAAAAATTAGAAATTTATTTGACGAAAATAATAATAATAATAATTAAATTTTGATAGAATAAATTGTAGAATTTTATAATCTACTATATATATTGAAATTTTAATAAAAAAATTGGCTTAAATAAACTTTTGTTTCCTATATTTATGTGATGATTTTATAGTTTTTCTCTCTATACTTTTTTATAAAATATTGATGTCTAGTTTTTTAAAAGTTATATATTTTAGTTTATGTTGTTAGATTATACATCATCTTTACTTTTTTTCATTTCCCTCACTCGTAGCTTTCCTCCATAGACTACAACCACATAGCACACATGGTCATTGCTCCTTTTTACTGTCCATTCTTATTATGGTCATGCCCAAAATAATACCTTTATCATGTTATTGCTTATACCCTCCGTCACCCCTGAAACTAACATTGATGAACCTACACCTATGGATGGATAATCCCAAACCATATGAAACCAATTAACGAGGAAAGAAGGGTGTGATGTGATAGAATGGTGGAGGAGAAATGGAGAAGAGAATAGAACAGAAGAAGAAAACATAATATTCATTTTGAATTACTTGGTTAATCACGCATAACTTAACACCGCTAAAATATGTACGTTTTAAAATTCTTTAAAATAAAGAATTGGAATTATAAAAAAAGGTTGACAAGGATTAAAAAAGAGTGCATAATTTATTTATATCAATTATTTTATAATCTATTATATGTATATATTAGATAAGGTCAATTGATCAAAGTGTTAAATTTTTAATTTTATACCATTTAATTATTTTTTAAAACATGTAAAATTAAATATTTTAACCGCTAAATTAAATGTTATTGGAAAATAAATTAAATTTACCAATTTTTATATAAATAAAAAATTAATTATTATTATTATATTATATTTTATTTTAATATATAATATATTATTTATAATATAAATAAATATCTATAATTAATAATATATTACCAATATTTAAATTACATAAAAATTATATGTATGATCATAAGAATACTATATTATGATCCAAATATTGAATTTATCCAAATTAACATTCTAAAAAAATTATAAGTCAATATAAATATAAATTTAACATTCAATATTAATTGGTTTAAATATATATATATATATATATATATACCAGAACAAAATAATCACTACAATTTTATAAATTTTAAGAAATTTATCATCACGATGATTAAAAACAAAATATGGTTTAACACTTATTTGAATACGTCTAATTATAAAATTTAAGTCTCTTTCATTATTTAACTTTTGATACCAAAGCGGAATGATCAATGTAATTTTAAAATATTTATCTTAATATCCAATTAAACAAAATTAGAAGATGCAGTTCTTAATATGAATAATTAAATGATTTTAAGGATTAAATATCACTTTAAAAAAAAAATTGATTAGGTATGCTAATGATTTTAGAAGGTATCCAATCAAATATATTGCATGTGTGATTTTTTTTTCCATTATTATTTTCAGTGGTTTAGGAAATTTTTAATCTTATTGTCATATTTTGTAAATTTTAAAATTTAAAACTTGACCAATGACAAAAAAAAAATCGAGCTATCAATTAAATAAACTTTATCCCATGCTTTTTAGGATTATCATTGATGACAGTGTTATCTGATCCTCAGACATTTTTTTAATTATTTAATATAGTCAAAACTTCAACACCAAAATTCACATCAAGTTGATACCATAAATCCAGTAAAAGACTAAGACATCAACCAATTTAACTCTTTCTAATATCTTGAGACCATCGTGGTTGGATGCTATCTCAAATGTGTTGCCTTATCTAACTTTTCAAAAAAAATTATCTTACATATATTAAAACATAACTACTATTTAAAAGATTAAAAACAATTACACATGTAAACAATTATGCATATTCTTACAATTGAAGCAATTTGAGATTTTTTAAATTTATTAAATTTTTAAATATTTTCCTTTCTTATAAAAAATACTAGTATGTTTAAGTATTATTACTATATGTTCAAACAAAAGTGTTTTCCTTTTTTTCTTCTTTATTATTTTATAAATTACACCGTGTTTTGCTTATGGACAATTATATTGTATTTTCTTCCCGTTTATTTCTAAATATATACCATCTTTTCTGAAAAGAATAATATATAATATATAAGTATATTTCAATAAAAAAATTTGTATGTAAAAAAATCTATTACCAGAATCTCAACATGATTAGTACTTAATTTTAAATTATTTACGATGAATTTTATAACTTTACAAGATAAAATTTTAAATTTAATAACGGAGGTAGTTCAACTTCGATTATACCGTTTATGCTATCAAAATTAATAATAAAATATTTAAAATCAACTGCTGAAAATACTAATAGTTATGAAAAAATAAAACACCATTGAAAGACATGTTTGTAAATATTTATCACTGATAAGATATTCATTTATAGGAAAAATAGATTAAATTTAAATTTATTTTCCATGAAAAAAACATTTCAAATAAAAAAAGTATAAGTTAAACACGTTTTAAGAATGAGAATAGTAATTTACTTTTTTTAAAACTCGGACTATAATATATTATCAAGATTAAATTTGTTTAATAAAACAATGGTTATTTAACCATCCAATTGCTATCATAGTTATCTATTGCTTTTAATAACATATAAGACAAAAATAATACATCTAAAAATATTATATATTTTATTTTTAGACGACAAGTTAATTTATTCTAGAGATAGTATTAAACTAATATATAATCTTTCTAATAATGAGTGACATAAAATCAAATTCTGAATTTTAAAATAGTAATACAAGTCTTATCAAATAATGTAGGTTCATATTCTATTTAATACAACTAAAATACAATTTATCTAACAAAATATTATAAACAATATATCACAAAATTTGATTAGTATCTGTAATAGCTCATTTTGGGCACTAAACGAGTGTGTTATTGTTCCATTTTGGGCACTAACTAATCACCAATAGCTATTTTGCAAAACACAGGTCCACACACCGTGGACTATTAACTCACAGAGGACATAGTCACACAAACTGCCGAATTTTGAAGCTTCCTTCAATCTCATCATCATTAATTACGCATGCTTTATATGAGAAACTTGTAGGCCTCACTCCTCCCTCTTTTGACTTCACAAGTGAACACTAGGAAGATTCTTTTATACCACAAAGAGGATATAGAAAAGTTCCCCCACTTTCTTCCATTTCCATTGGGTTCTAGTTTATGGGCCTTTTTTTTTCTTTCTCTATTGTGTGTGTGACATGGCAACGTTGCCAAAGCGAGCTTGCAATCTATTTCTCCAACGGTTCAACCAATACTCTCCAATCTTACATGACTGTTTTCTCGTCTGTGGATGCCGTGTCACTAACCAAGTTTCACTTACGCACTTGAGATTGGGGAACAGAATAACAAGGAACGCTAAGTCAAAATAATGATAACGGACAAGTTTTGAAAGAAACATCAAATTTCCATTTCTTCTTAAAATATCAGGCTAAGTTTAGAGAAATTGCACATGCAAGTATATCTCTTAATTAATCCACTTTTACTTTTTATAGAGCTTATGGGGTTATTTAGTATATTAGCGACTAAAAGAGTTTATTGTCCAAGCAATGGATGTCACGATTTTTCTATTTTAGTGTCAATAAATTAATGATACTCTTGATGCACATTTTAATTATACTATTATATATTATTTCAAAAAAAAAATTATACAAAGTATGAATTTTGAATAAAATTTAAGAAAAATTAACTTGATAGTGATTGTTGATTATTATTAAACATATCAATCAATTAGTGAAGATTCGTCACCACATATCTTAAAAAAAATTTGAGTATATGAAACTATATTAAAAAATTGAAAGGAAAGTTTTGTTTTTCACAAATTTTACCAATTCGATCAATCATAATTATATTTGATAGAAGATATTTATGATCTAGACCAAGAAAGAAAGAAAGTTATTATTAATTACACATGTGATTTTTTATTTTATTTAGTCTGTATTTATTTTTTATAATAATTATAAAAAATTGAATCTTAATCATTAATGTATCTGGCTGGATTAGGAAGAAATAAATTTCTCTTTTCTCAAATACTTTTTTTCAGTAAAAAAAATTGATTTAATTAGTCTACATACAAAGACAGGCTATTTTAATACACACTGGATCATCAAATTAAGTTTTGCGATAAGTAATTATCAACAGTATTAAAAAAACAAAGTGTGTGTGCAAAATTCACCCAATGCATAAACAATGAAATCAAGTTCCAAAAAAGAAAAATCTCCACCGGTTAGTAATCAACAAACAATATAGAAAGAAAGTACTGCAACGAATTAATTAGTAGTTAGATTCTTATATTTGAATCTAACCATTGAATCAAGTGCACAAATTTTTGGAGAGATGCATAATAATAGGACTAGTAAACTATTAAAATCGGATTAATGATGAAAGGTTGAGATAATTTGTATAAAATTTTACACTTAAATTTTATTGATGTAAAAAATAAAACTATACAAGTGTATTTCTGGAAATTTGTTACTCGGATAAAATATTTAATTGAGAACGCCAAAATATTCATATGCTTCTGACAATCTGAGCTGGGATGTGAATGAAAGAAAAGTGGATATATTTTCAAATGCTGGTTTCGGCTTGTTGCATGACAGGACATGTCCCATGAAAGGAACACAATATTAGTGAGTAGGGAAAGCTTCTACCTAATAAAGCAATAGAAAATGACTTCTGTTGAAACTTAAAAACCCACGCTGCAAAGCAACGGGCCAAATTAGGTGACTTTTTAAATTTCACCTCAATCAATCCAATGAAAAGTTCTTTCTTTCATAAGAGAAAAAAAAAATGATATATTTATATATATATATATATATATATATATATATATACTTTATTTGCAACAAAAATGACATAAAATAATTGGCCATGGGCCCAGTGGCCCAATGTAGACAATAAACACTCATGATGCAACAGCTCCAGATTTTATTGCACGCAGCAACATCTTTGATAATTATTGATTGGAAATAGTAGCTAAATATGTCTATCCATAAACAATAAAACAAGATGTGTGGACGAAAGAGGGGTCTCATTTAATCAATCAGACAAACATAGGAGTAATTGAATTTAACCAGTGAAGGTAATGGGGGCAAGAGAGATCAACATATTTTGTATATTAACGACGTGTAGACAGCTGTGAAAATTAAAGGACCTTATGATCAATATGGCTGAATTCGGAAACATGGAAAAAGGTGAATTATTTGGTCGGACACTGTATTGGCCACCCTCTACCTAGATTTCAGGCTCCTTATGCTTCGTGTCTTTTTTTGTTAAAGTCAACCAATTGAAAAATGCTTCCATTATTTACATATACGAATCTCAAAAGCATTGGACCCAATTGTCTGAATTTTTTACCAAACACAAAATTGGATTTAACTACTGTAATTAAGCTACCTATTGTTTCTCTTTCCCTAAACCACATACCTCCACCAACTCTCACCCCAGTTTGGGCATGTGGAGCTTCATCATGGATGGATAATTTGTTACCACAAAATATTATTATATATATTAAAAATATATTATAATTTTTTTTTATTTATGATCATATGATCATATTTTATATTTTTTTAAAAAATTATCTATTATTAAATTTAAAATACAGATGGATGGAGAATAATTTTTATATTTAAGTTAACTATCACTGTTTAAATATATTTTTTTTACATGATTACTGTCTGAATATACTGTGTATAATTTGTGAAAAAAATTTCACCAAACTCCTTGTTCCTCATTCCCGCTTTGTTGTAGATGGGTGACCGGTGCGAATTTCATTTTTATAAAGTTTGTGTAGTATTTAAATAATTATGATTAATTTGTATATTAAATTAAAATTTTGTTTTAGTAATTAACCACCAATATTTAATATCAACTTATACGGATAGATTGTTGGGATAAAATTTTAATTTTAATTAATAGATAATGTCAAAAACACTTAAATGGTTATACTTATTTTTTTTTTCTTTATATAGTTTCTCTAAAGTTGGAATGCATTCTTGAAAATAAAATTTAATTATAACTATTAATTAGAAAAATTAATGAATAAAAACAAATTTTTAATTTATTTTATATATGCATGTAGTATATATTTTTTAAATTATATTAATGACAATTAATGATTATAACTACAATTTTATTCTCTAAAATGCGTCTCTTAATTATGAAGAGCCTAATCCTACATTTTTACAAACACCTAAAATGAAGGAGGACCTTAATTTATTTCTCTCAGAACCTGTCTGGTTTATGAAAAGAAACCATTTTCTTAAATAATTAAAAATATCATATTAATTCAATTTATTTCTTATTTTAAGTATATAAAAAATTAATAAGAATACCGAATAACAATTTTATTTGATTATTTTTATTTTCAAATTAAACATCAATGCCCTTGGTTTCTAGGAATTTTGTGCAAGTAGTTAGTATCTATCAGAACCCACAACTTCCAACCTTGGCACGTGTGGTGGTTGTCAAGGGTATTTTAGTTTGTTCATTTTGATGGTGCTAGGAGATAAAGAATGATGTCAACCAAGTCACATGATGGTTGTCGAGTTCTCAATTTGTGAATCGCTGAGCTCAGCGAATCAGGCCACACAAATTTGGCATATTATAACCTCAACAATTATGCGGAATTCTGATTAGTTATTTTAAATCGTGGCTAGAAAAGAAAACGAGTTCACTAGTTTAGCTAAGCCATTAGTGCATATCATCACACACCTTTTTGATACAATCAAACACAGACTTCCCCATTTTTTCCATTTCTAACACGAGCAAAATTTCTCATTTAAATTTATGGCAAATTAATAAATTCACTACTTTAATTTGGACCACGAATCTCATGATTTACTGATCCTCCACCTCTGAACAAAAAAGAGGAAAAGGGTGAAAGGAAAAAGAGAAATCATTACCAAGAATCCTAGGTCAATGTTGAAGTTCTTCCCAAATTCCAAGCTCGGATTTTCAAAAGTGTGACCTTTTCTTGAATATTAAAAGCATTTCCATCTGTAAACACATTGAACTGGTCAAAACAACCAAGGGCTGCCGTGAATGGTTACTAATGTTGGTCATCATTCATCAACTGCTAGGGTGTATCTGACTTCATAACCCAATTATTAACACATATACCTTTGCGAAAAATTAGAGAATGATTAAGATTATTATTGTTTAATACCATTAGGTACATTATGCACAAATCTTCACGCACCAACCCAATTATAGAAGTTGATATGATGGGCCTATAAACATATTAGGCCTAAGTGTTGCCAAAAACAAAATGTTTGATCAGGCATAAAATATACATACTTTCTGAATGCATGCCAGTTAACAACCTTAACTTTTAGTAATTAATTAATCACAAAAAATATAAGAATTACAAATTTTCACCACTCGTTATTCTGATAATTTTATTCCATGAAAACATGGTATAGATAATTAAGCATATTCATCTATTTACAGGTAAGATCTTATCATTTTAGATTTTCTCATGCAAATTATGAGGCAGGGTTTTTAAGGTGCATGTGCTCCCCAGAAACAAACTCAACCCCTCTTCGTTCATCTAACGTTACCCAAATATACATCATGCCATTTTTCTTCTTGTAAATGTACATTATATTCGATAAACGAAAACAATATTGCTTTAGATATCAATAACGTGAAGTTTCTATCAGTTGTAAATACATGCGTGAAAATGACATATAACTAAATTCCAAATTAATGGATATCATGACGAATCAATTGAGGTCCACCACTCAAAAACTGCATTTATGATGTAATGAATGGACGATGGCTCAATTGAATATCAGCCAACGCAGCATGAAGAGATAGAGAGAGAAAGAGCAAGCGTTGCTTTGCGATTAGTTTGACATTTTCACGGAAAAAGAAATTAGTTCCACGTTTGCCAGCAACGACCTTAATCAGTGTCTCTATCTGTTGTTTGCCATAATTTTTTCCTTATTGAAATGCATGTTTTGTAGAGTTGAGTTATGTTAAAAACATATTTTTAAAACATTTAAATACATTGTTTAATTTAAAAAAATTAAAATAATTTTAAAAATGATTCATCTTATAATATAAATATCTTGACTTTTAAAAAATTTGATCGATACAAATTATATATTGCTAGAATCTTTTTTAGAATTTGACTAATGACTAGTTTTGCATATAACATTATTTCTGTGATTCTTTTAGTATTATCATGAATCGACAGAATAGCATCTTTTTAATAAAAAATAATATTGTTATATTAATGCCTTAGATCTTATAGTCTTTACTAAAAAATATTATATATATTATGTGCCTTTTAAAAAATATATTGTAATACTTTTTATTTTCAATATAAATAGATAATTGTTATTTTAGTAACAAAATTCTTAAGATAACTGTTTTAAAATTTCTTTGAAACATTATTTTTTTTCAACCTGACCCCTAACTCTTTTTTCGGGAGAAAATTTATACTTCCAAAACATTGTTTACTAATAAAGACAATTCAGTAAATTTATGTATTGATTAAATTATTCATTATTTTTCTCAATTTTTATAATAAAATCTTAAAAAAACAACTATTCTAAAACTAAATGACTAGAATCTAGCCACAGTTAAAAGTAATTATTTAAGATAAATACTACTCGTTTAGCCACACCTCTAATGTGATTTTAACTTCTTTTACTATTTATTAGTAATAAGTATCTTAAGGATATCAAGGAACAACATTCATTGTTTAGTTGAAAATATAATTTTATTAATGTAAATGCTTAATAGTTTTAAACTTCTAAAATCTATTAAAAATACAATAAATATTTTCATTTCTAATGAAAACTTGTTCTTTAAAATTTTTAAAATCATTTTTATGTTGACATTTTAATAAAAATAAGTGAATTAACCAATGATAATAGAATATTTTTTCTAAGCATCATTATTCATTCATTTCTGTACTCTATACAAGTAGTAATTAATTAACAAATGATAATAAAATAATTGCTGGCCTATTGGAGGCGCAAGCAGTAATGCCCTAAGACTTGGAAAGTGCCAACCCGTAGCTACGTTTGTTTTGGCTGACGTTGTTGAGATTTAATATGTAAGGCCTTAGATTTTTCATTTTTGCTCCTCTGTTTTGTTTTTCATTTCATTTGGCATGTAACAAAAAATTTAAGCATCCTTTCTATCGCAAAAGCCAAAACAAATTGGCTGGAAAGAAAATCCCTTCCATCAAATAATCCAAAATCTTAACCCCATCTTTCGTTTCTCTCTCAAACAGCGAAAAAAAACCCAAAAAAAGTAAAAAGCGAAAGAAATAGCAAATTTCCTTTAAAAAAAGAGAGAGAGAAAGGAAAGATCAATACAAGTCACACCTCCATTAAAAAAATAAATAAAAACTACAGAGTCTATGGTCTAATATTCTTTTATATTATATATTAATTGATTAATTATATTATAACTTTCTTTCACAGTCCTTGACAAACAAAAAGTGTAACCGCCCTCTTCACCGTCTTCTCTTTTGCATTTCCGACACATTCGTTTTTATTTACCGATTATTACTCGTTTTTTCTTTTTCCGATTGCGAATTCTTCGATGACCGGCGGTGAGGACTGGCACTGGACGGAGAACTGAAGAAAGAGCTGTCTCCTCTTTTCTCCGGCAGGCATGTCCGAGAACAACGACCTCTCGTTGCAAACGTTCCGAGCACTGGTGGAGAGCGCGGACCGGAAGTTCGCTAGGGTTCGCGACGTGCCGGCGTATGGTCGGGTGAACCAGAGCCACTTCTTCCACAAGGTGTTCAAGGCGTACACGCGCCTATGGAAGTACCAGCAGGAGAACCGCCCGAAGCTGGTTCAGTGCGGTCTTAAGCGGTGGGAAATCGGCGAGATCGCGAGTCGTATCGGCCAACTCTACTTTGGCCAGTACATGAGGACCAGCGAGTCCAGGTTCCTTGTCGAGGCTTACGTCTTCTACGAGGCCATACTCAGTAGAAGGTACTTCGAAGGATCCGAAGCTTCCACCAAAGATCTGGGAGTCCGGTCCAAGGAGTTGCGGTTCTACGCGCGGTTTTTGCTGGTTTCGGTGATTCTGAACCGGACCGAGATGGTCAAGCATCTCATGGACCGCTTCGTGGCTTTGGTTGACGATTGCAAGAGTAACTTCCGGGTAATGCATTGCTTTTCTTCTGAAATTGGAGCTCAAATTCTTCGCATTCTGGACTGTTATCTGCTTCTACCTTAAATTTTTGTTTGAATTTTCAATTGAAGCCGGAAAAAAGGAAGTGACCTGATTATTCATCGGTTTTATTTATTTATTTTAATCTCGTGTTTTTGCTAATGAAGCTCTTAGAAGTGAACTGAGACGAGATACAAGTAGTGTTTCCTTTTATTGAGTTTGTTACTAAGAATACTCTATAACTTAGAGATTAAGTAAGAAGCTGCTCTTTGTAGATCAATTAGTTCTGGTCGTTGTATCGTTACTTGATCAGGGTCGTAGGTTTCATCTGGGAATAATTAGAGTGGTCTCACCATTTAGGCTGTATGATTGAGCCGAACAGAGACAATATGATGATTTGAATTGATCCTGTTCTGACCCCCCACCTAGTTAATAAGCATTGGTTGTTTTTTCATCTGATATGATAGAATACACTGTTGTTGGTTCCTTGCCAGGGTTGTTTTATGGATAGAATCTGTGTCATTAAATTATGTTGATTTCAATATTTGATGGCAATCCCATTGTTAGCGTAGGGGATCTCTGTAATCAAGAGTACTGTAATCTGTATTTAATACACATCTGATTCCCCAGGATAAAATCGATGGGTATCTAAGATATGTTAATTTAAGCAAACTTTTCATTCCCTTTCTTTTAGAATAGGTTATTTTCATAGCCTTAGTCACAAGCTCTCTTTCATTTACACCTGACTGTTGTATGAATTAAGAAAATGATCATTGGTGTTTTCTAAGGTAGGTTATATCAAGGTTTTTTCAAGGTACTCTGTTTTGCAGTAATACAGAGAGCAATTGATGACATTTTTAAAGAAAAATAGCGTCCCCTTTTAGAGCCATATAAATGCTTGAGACGACTGAGTTCAACTTGTACTCTACTATGCCATTCTGACTGCAGGGGCCAGTTTTCTAAAAGTAGTCTGTGTGGTGATGATAATAAAGAAAGAAATTGGTCTTGTCAGCAAGTATAAACTAATTGCTGTCAGTTGGCAAAAGAAAACAAATAATTCTGAAATTTATAAACGTATTAAACATGCTGTTACTATGTTGTACTGAGTTACTGACTATAGGGGGGGGGCAGTTTTCCAGAATAGCATTTTAGTTATAGGAATGATTTTCTTTTCCAACCCTATCTGCTGTATTGTGTGTGTATCTAATGAGAGAGGGGGAGACGTTAGAGGAGTTAATCTTGACTACTCGAACAAATATGGATGGTCAAGATTGAGATTGTGTTACTTAAATCTAATATCGACTGTCTATTTATGAATGGTCAAAATTAGTTCCTCTCATAAGAGCGTACTCTCACCTGGTACGCGCACGTGCACACATAATTAATCATAAATTTGTCGAAAGTCTATTGTGAAGTTCTTGTCGGCTAGCCTATAAGAATAAAAACAAAAATTACTGAGTTAGCAAAACAAAACAAAAGATTCTGAAGTTCCTAAATGCATTCCATGTTCACCAAGTAGATCATAGACCAAGAGAATAAAAGTGTTATGCTGAAAATAATAATTTTTCATTAAATGTATGATTACAACTGTCCAATTGACTATATTTGGTAATTTTGCAAAATTGAACCTTTTATTTCTGGCCTGAGACCTTGTTCTTCTCTTTGCATTGTTCTGCTTCAGGTATTCATCACTTATAACTTCATTTCATTACATTATTTTGCAAGTTCAATTGTTATTTTTTAGGATTCAAAATCAGGCTTACACTTCTTGATCTGATTCTGTTTAATTTCATTTCTTTTAAACTCATACCATTCATCATTAACATTGAACTTTGTGTTTTACTTTAAGAAATAAAAAATGGTAAAAGTTAACTATAATATAGTTTTTTTATGCTTTATATTCCACTATTCATATAAAAAAGAAATATATCTTTATACCTGTTTGACTTGTGATTGTGAACTGTTTCTTTTCAGGAAACTAACTTTAAGGAATGGAAGCAAGTGGTGCAAGAAATTGTTCGCTTCACAAAAGTTGATATGGGCTTTAGTTTCAGGCCTATGCGTTATTGTGCCACATTTGATACTCATCGAGCTTCCCTTCCTTATGTGGCTCGTTTTCATGCAAAGAGGGTTTTAAAATTTCAAGATGCTCTGTTGACAAGCTATCATCGAAATGAGGTTAATACTGATTCTTTTTGCCACAGTGGTTCTTAAATGTGGGTTAATAAATCACCTTAGGAGCTGAAAGGGACTGAAGCTTTTGAATCTTTATATATTCTCACTTTCAGGTCAAATTTGCTGAGCTTACATTGGACATCTATAGAATGATACAATGTTTGGAATGGGAGCCTAGTGGAATGTTCTACCAAAAGCATATGGTTAAACCTAAGGAGAATGGTGACTCAATTGATCATTCAGGAGCTTCTGGGATAATAGACATGAGTCTTACTGCAGATATGACTGATCCAACTATACCCCCTAATCCTAGAAAGGCTACCCTGTACCGTCCATCTGTGACACACGTGATAGCAGTGAGTTTTCAAGCTTATTGAAAAGTGTGTTACATACTTGCTTGTCTGTTAGCTAAAATTTATTTTCTGATAACTAGGCCTTGTTCATATCAAATAATATTGCATGGATATTTTTATGGCTTCTCCTATCACATGACTTGGATAATCTTATCTGCTCTTGGCATGCTTCATTGGTTAAAGCGTAATTATAATGTGCTTGCTTGTCTATTTGTCCATACTTACACGTGTTCATGTTTGTTTTTTCATTCACGCGGTATGGTCTAATTCCTAGGTTGATGCCAAAATTTTTGCTTGTTAAGTTTGGCTGTTTACATCCTATTGATATGCAATCTTTAACTGGATGTTGAACATACAGTTTGTTATTTCTTTTATTGAACTTAATGATGTTATGCAGGTTATGGCTACAATTTGTGAGGAGCTGCCACCAGACTGTGTTGTGCTAGTATATCTTTCAGCCTCAGGTTTACATTTGCTCTGTTTCTCCAAGTATGAATAGTCTCTTTGTCATGTCTTGTTATACTAGGTTAGTTACTTTAGTGATCACTTGTGCAGGGAAGGCTGTTCTTAATAATGTCTCTCAGGTGGAAAATTCTGGAGGTTTATCCAAATATTCAAGACACAAAGTCATTTCTCAGCCTTCCCAAGGACAGAATTCTGGACCTTCTGAATCTCAAAATAATGGCAAGAGAGAAGTGAGCTATTATGACAACTATCTGTGGTTTGGTCCCAAGGGAAATAGTGGTAAGTACCCGCACTGGGTCTGTTTTCTGTCAAATTTCTGTTCAGATTGTTCCAGCAAATGTTATGTAATGTTTTTTTCTTCCTTTTTGGATGAGTTTTAATTAAATGTTATATAAAAAACAAGTGTCTCTGATGCAGCTGCACTTACATATATTTTATTTGAATTATCAGGTTCAAATAACCTCTACCCTGGAGATCTAATTCCCTTCACCCGGAAACCTCTTTTCTTGATAATTGACAGTGATAACAGCCATGCATTCAAGGCAGGTTTGTCAAAACTTGTGTATGAGTTGTCTGGAGACTGTATTAGGTGGAGCTGTTTAGTATATTCCTCTAATCTAATTTTTACTTGTTAATGGCATTGGTGATATTTGTAATTAGTTTACAACACTTCAAAATGAATTTTAACTCACTAACCACGGAAAACCTTGCCTTGTTGATTCTTAAACAATTTGAACCTATATGTAGAACTTTCTCCAAGGGCAAAGTTAAAGGGGTGGAAAGAAAGAACCATAAATTATTAAATGCTGTTGTCAACATTAAATATGTAGTTACTAGAAGGAATGATACATACAGCATCTTTCTGGTTATAATGATTTTGTGATAGTTTTTTGGGGGAGCCAATCATTATAGAATATTTGTTTGATGGCTTGTCCAATGTTGAATATATATTGGAATTGATAGGAATTAAGGTGCTATCTTTTTTAGGCTTGAGTATTGATTGACCTGTATTATTTAGATTGACAAGCCTTGATTGATTTTATAAGTAATAAATTATTGCAGGTTTTACATGGTGCTGAAAGGGGAGAAACAGCTGCTCTATTTCTTTCACCTTTAAGATCGATTTTCAAGAATCCGTCTGATGTAAATTCAAATAATGGAAGTCAATTTACCCTCTTCTTGACTGCTCCCTTGTCAGCATTTTGCCAAATGATTGGTCTCTTCCCCAACGAGACTGATACAGTAAGTATAGGTGAATAATCCTTATAATCTTTCTCAAATTGACTTCAATTCTTGTTGGTTTAATCATTGTGGTAACCTGTAGGATGCCTATAATGAAGCTGAGAACATAATCGCTAATGCTTTCACTGAGTGGGAAATAATTCTTTGCTCATCAACTATCATGGATTTAGTATGGGCGCAGGTTATAAGTGATCCGTTTTTAAGGCGGCTTATTCTAAGGTATTTGATTTCTTGCTTTTTATGAATCAGCCTGTGTAGTCATTTTTTATTCCAATTGGTGATTGATTTTGGAGAACGACAAATTAAAAGTTGACTGCTATCTAGACGTCAGGCGCTATTAAATTGAAGTTACTGAATGATGGACTCGCTGTATGACTTGTTGTATCATTTATGTACAGATTCATATTCTGCCGATCTGTGATATCTTTTTTCTGCCCACGTGAGGAAAGTGAACAGTATCTGCCACTTTGCTTACCCCATCTACCCACTTCTGTTGCACCAACGTCTGAAGCTGTGCGTGCTGCTGTCGTGCAACTTGCCATGCACTTTGATGTTGCTGACTCCTTTCACTTTACTGAAACGTAAGATTGGGACTTAAAAAGTAACGAGTAAAACGTTAGGTTTAAATGCAGGCTTTGGAAACTAAGGATTCTCGGATCAAAAGGAATACCGAAGATAGTACGAGTTGACCTTTCACGCGACAGGACAAGAGTATTTGATAGTGGTGGGGCCTGGGCTGTCAGGTGGAAAAACAAATTGTTGGCTATGGTTGCCTCTGCTTGTTGTGTTGCTTAATTCGACCCCACCTGCTTCGTTGATCTATATGCTGTATTTGGTGGTTTGCTCTTTACTGTTAAGGTTAGGTCATGATGGTGCCTTTATTTCATGTGTTTTGGTCGTGGCAAATAGGTTTTTTTTTCTTTCTTGGGTAACGTCGCAAGATAGTTGTTAGTTAAAATTTAGCTGTATTTGTTCATACTTCATAGATTTGGAAAGGGAAAAAAAGAACAGGAAGTCATTGTTATTTTTTACCTTTTTGTGAGCAGAATTGGACGGTATCGAAACAACATTGATTGAGAAGATGTATTCTGGGAAGAACGAATTCCGTCAAAACTCGAAAGTAAATTACTTACCCTGTATATTCAATTTTAGAGATTTACCATATTTAGAGGTGTCCCATATTTAGGTATAGAAGCATCGCATGAAATATGTTACTTTTATCAATGATTATACAATCATTGGTTTTCTTATTGGTGGGTTTTAGGTAATATCACACATTTTCATGATTAGTAGCTGATTACCCTTCAGTTGAATTAGAAATGGAAGAAATATCATATTCTTTCCTAAATTTAGACCCATGTGCATGACTAAACTTCAAAATGTCTCCCCGGAAGCACAAACTGCCCTTAATGTCACAAAAGACTAATTAGCTCAAAGTATGCTAATGGTTGTTCAAGTGGTTAACAGTGAGACCTGTAGAAACGGTGGTGGGATTTTTTATCTCTAGCAAAATACTCCCATCACCTCCATCCCTGGATAAAAAATATATAAATTTCAGGCAAATTATTATGTTTTTAAATGAGTTTTTATTAAGTTCTAGACATGTCTGCAGCATGTAATGTTAACTATCAACGTGTTTCCGTTTTTGGGGAATTAATTTTAGATATATTCTTAGAAATTAAAGAATTGAATGAAGATTCATGCTCAAATTCTGAGTTCTTAGAAAGTTATCAGACAAAATCTATATTGACATCCTTATTACATTGCGGACATGTTTGAGAGTTGAATTTTGGTGGTAAAGGATGAAAATAGTACATGCTTTGTTTTTAAGTTAAAATAACTATGTGACATTTATAAAAGTCAATAAAGATTCACACTTTAAAGTTATATTAATTTAATAATTTATTTCTTTAATTTTAAAATATTGTGAAACTAAAAAATAGTTTTTTTTAAAAAATCTCTCTCCTGACTCTCATATGTATGTTAGGAATACAGATGGATCAGATTAAGTCAAATTTGGCACAGCTTATTTGCAATTTGAAAAGCACACTTGCCTCTGAAGTAGAACCGAATTAACACTGTAATCTGTAAACCCAAGCATGACCAGGGTTTTGCGACCTATACAATGAATTTAAAAAAAATTTAAATCACAAATAAACAATAAAATAAATGAAACAACAAAAACTATTCACTTTTGTCATAATAACTAGAAGGGTTTATCTTAAAATAAAACAAATGAACTAAAATCTTGAAAGCATATACCATTTAAGAAGAAATTGATATCAAGTATCAACAACACAGAATGGGAAAAAAAAAATATGAAGGGAAGCTTTTTAATCTATAATGATGTACCTAGTGCAATCACCGAGTAAAATGCACGAAAAAAGTATTAGAAGAAATGAGATTTATTTTTATTTTTTTAATATTATATTTGGATAAGGTATTTAAAAGAGAAAAAATAATTTTTGAGAAAATTTAAAATTTTTAGAATTGAAATATATTGTTTGGGATATATATTTTTAAGAAATTTTAAATTCTATAAATTTAAAAAAAAAATTAACAAACTAAAATAAGATAATTTAAATTTTTTTCAAAATAGGTAGAATTTAAAATTTTTCAAAGTCCCTCAACTTATTCTCTATTTCATTGTTCTCTTGTTATTCTCTTTCATCTTTTAACATAATATTTTTAATATCAAATGATATAATTATATCTTTCTATCTTTTTAATTATGTATATTTTTAAATTATTATTTTAAAAATATTTGTATATCTAAATTTTTTGATAAAAAATAAAATAAAAATTTTAAAAAATTATTTAATTTATATTATAAATTAAATTATTTAATTTAAATAAAAAAATTAAAAATTAAAATATTTAAAATTCATTATCTAAATAAAAAATTAAATTTTTTTTATTCAAACAGTATTTTAAAAATAAAAATATTTAAATTAAAAATATTTAAATTTTCAAGTATTTTATATTTTTAGAAATATTAAAATATTCTATCTGAACAGAAGATAAGGTAAAATATAACTTAAAAGTATTAAAATGAATATTCAAAACATACACAAGTTATGTAACAATTACAGGTAGGATGCCCCATGGATTAAGCCGAGCAAGAACCCAAAACAAGCCGAAACAAAGCCAATTAAGCCCAGTCCTATGGTATTTTTTTTAAAAAAAAGATGAATCTAATTTAAACCAAAAATCAAGGATCAGGCCAGAGTAGCCCAGGCGGAACCTTAAGACGCCTGATGGGCCAGACCCAAATCCTATTCTTGTTCGCTGCGTTTATTTATATGAATTTGTCCGATAAAAAGATATTCTTGAATTGGTACCTCCTAGAAATAAATTTGAGTTTAATTTTCATTTATTATTAGTATAAAAATTTTATATTTTTAGATAACTAAAAATTATCATAAATGTAATTTTTAAAGTAACTATTAAATAATAATTAATTTTCATTTACATAATAATTAATAATGGGAAGAAAGTATAAAAAAATGATACAGCACGTTCCAGTTAAATTTAATAATATTTTGAAAAAATTCATAATAATTAAATTTTCATATTTATTTTTAATAATAAAAATATTATTCTTGTCTCACATAAATCCCTGAAACATCTACAAACATATGTTAGTGTTGGCAGGACTAACTTCCGATAACTGACTCTCACTTTGTTTGGTTTGGTTTGGTTAAAAAAAGAATGGAAATGAAAAAATATTATAGATAATGATATATTTTTTTAATTAGTCGATAAGAGCTATTTAATTTGAGAGAATGTTTTATTTTTATGTATAAAATGTACTTTTTTTACTGTTAAAATTTTGGATAAAAAGTAATGAAAATATTTTTTTATTTTTAACAAAATTTTAAAAATGAAAACGAAGTAATATTCTTATAAATAAAAACAATAAATAAAATTAGAAAATATTTGTGTAAACCAATTGCTCCATAACTTTTCTTTCCCTTTACCAAATGTAGCATTAATGAAAGTTTTATTTTTTATTTTTTTTATAAACAAAAGTTGAATTTAAAACATTTTTATCACTTGAGCATAAAAAAAGAAGAAGGGAATATCACTTGAACCAATCCCCATTGCTAAAACGGTTTCAACTTAGCGGTTGCGGGTTAGACACACTCCATGCTCACTACCCCACTCTCAGTTTCATTCATAAAACCGATCTCATCCCCCATTGTGCGACAGCGCCACTCCCTCTTCGTGTTCTCGAACCTTTTCTCCACTGGCGATGTATACCACGCGAACCTCAACATTGCTGCTCTCTCACGCGCTGGCAACGTCGACGCCGCCCGCAAACTGTTTGATACAATTCCCACAAAAGACATCGTCACATGGAACTCCATGCTCTCCGCCTACTGGCAGAACGGATTTCTCGAACATTCTAGAACCCTCTTCGATTCCATGCCACTCAAGAACGTCGTTTCCTGGAACACCATGATAGCTGCGTGCGTCCAAAACGACATGCTCGATGATGCATTCCGCTATTTCGTGGCGATGCCGGAGAAGAACGTCGCCTCGTACAACGCCATGATCTCGGGCTTCGTGAGGTTCGGGCATGTGAGGGAAGCGCAGAAGCTCTTCGAAGAGATGCCATTTCCGAACGTCGTGTCGTACACCGCGATGATCGACGGGTACGCGAGGATGGAAGGGGAAGGTGGGATTCGACGCGCGAGAGCGCTGTTCGATGCGATGCCTCGCAGAAACGCGGTTTCATGGACAGTGATGATCAATGGTCTGGTGGAGAACGAGTTGTGTGAGGAAGCGTGGGAAGTGTTTGAAAGAATGCCGCAGAAGAATGATTTTGCCAGGACTGCTATGATTACTGGGTTTTGTAAGCAAGGGAATATGGAAGAGGCTATGGGTTTGTTTGAAGAGATTGGATGCAGAGATCGCGTTTCTTGGAATATAATCATAACAGGTATGCCCAAGTTTAAAGCAAGACCATTTTCGTTCTCTTGTTCATTCAAAGTTTCAACCTTCAGGCCAATATGTGATATACCCGCCATTCGTTAATTAATAATAACCGTAAAAATTTGATTGTACTTTTAATTCTTTTATCTGATTTTGGTTTGTCTGGTTTATTTTCTCATATTTAATTTTAATTTTATAATCGTTTAAATTAAATTTCTTATCTCAAAATTGCATCTAATAATTAATATAAATATAACATAATTTGATATATTATTGATTTATATCGGTTTACCAAGAAAAATATAAATTAATTCAACAAGAGCAAAAACAGGTTTCAATTATATTTTATTTTTATTAAATGTTTTCACATTTTTATTTTGTTAATTTATTCAAAACCTGGTAACATTTATCATATGTTTGGATGAATCGTTTTAATATTTTAAAAAATTTATAAATTTAAATATTTTTATTTTAAAATATTTTATTTAAATGAAAAATTTTAAATTTTTTATATTTAAATTTTTTTATTTAGATGATGGATTTTAAATTCATTGAGCTCTAAATTTTTTTATTTAGATTAAGTAATTTAATTTTTATTTTGTACAAAATAAATTTAGAAATTTTGAAAAATTTTAAATTCTATTTATTTTTAAAGAATTTTAAATTCTATTATTTTAGTTTGTTAAAATATTATTTTAAGATTTATAAAATTTAAAATTTCTCAAAAAATATATCCAAATAAAATATTTTAATTCTTAAATTTTAAATTTTTTTAAAAATTATTTTTTTCCTTAAATTATCTCATCATCCAACACAAGGTTATGTTAATTATTAGATGAAATTTTGAATAAGTGATCTAATTTAAATAATTGAAAAAAATTAGTATGAAAAACTAAACTTGAATAGTTAAAAAACTATGGAGGATGAAATGAGAGTAATGAAAATTAAAGAGACCAAAAAAAATCCCATGTTGGTTAAATCGCACGAACAAGTCTTCTAATAATTATAATAATCATATAAATCTTTCCATAAAAACTAAAATTTCAAAAAGAAAATGTTCTATTACTTCTCTAGTAAACTGAAACTACATCCTCACCAAAAATATATAATAACTAAAAAACAGTTGTATCATAGACTCACCTTCTTTTAGGCATAAACCTCAATTCTCTACTGTAAACAATTAAAAATGTATCTACTCCTAAATTTCTCTATATTAAGATTATAATACATTTTAAATTAAATCTAAGGTGAATACAACAACTTACTCGCTATAAAATCAAGCTCGCATTAGACATATTTTGATTAAACTGTTGGATGAGAGAGAAACAACAAATGGCTTGTTGTAGTCCTAGTAGTAGGAGGCTGTTTTTCTTCCACGCCGTCATTTCATTTTTTTGGTTATTGATTCACCGATTGTAGGTCATGCCCAAAATGGGAGAGGGGAAGAAGCACTGAATTTGTTTTCACAAATGATCAAGACTGGTATGCAACCAGATGACTTGACTTTTGTTTCACTTTTCACTGCCTGTGCAAGTCTTGCATCGCTTGAAGAAGGAAGACAGACTCATGCTCTTGTAATTAAGCATGGCTTTAATTCGTATTTGTCTGTGAGTAATGCCTTGATTACTATGTACAGCAAATGTGGTGGAATTGTTGATTCTGAATTAGCTTTTGGACAAATTTCCCATCCGGACCTCGTTTCATGGAACACTATCATTGCTGCATTTGCACAGCATGGTCTCTATGACAAAGCATGCGCCTACTTTGACCAGATAGTAACTCTCGGTGTTCAACCTGATGGCATAACTTTTCTGAGTTTGCTATCTGCATGTTGTCGTGCTGTGAAGGTTGATGAGAGCATGAATCTATATAGTTTGATGGTCCATAATTATGGTATTTCACCAAGGTCTGAACACTATGCTTGCTTAGTTGACGTGACGAGTCGAGCAGGTCAGATGGAGAGAGCTTGCAAAATAATCAAGGAGATGCCATTCAAGGCAGATTCCAGCATCTGGGGTGCTGTTCTTGCAGCCTGTAGTGTTCATTTAAACGTGAAATTGGGGGAATTGGCAGCTGGAAGAATTTTGGACTTGGATCCTTGTAATTCGGGTGCTTATGTTATGCTGTCTAATATATATGCTGCTGCTGGCAAGTGGAAGGATGTCAATAGAATCAGAGTTCTGATGAAAGAGCAAGGAGTTAAAAAACAAAAAGCTTATAGTTGGTTACAGATTGGAAACAAAATCCATTGTTTTGTTGGAGGGGATCCATATCATCCAAATATTAATGATATTCATGTTGCTTTAAGGAGGATAACATTACATATGAAGGTAAAAGGTGACTGTGAAGGAATTTTCTTGTACGAGGCTGCAAGTTAAATTAAATCAACTGTATTGATTAGTGAAGTCTGAAGATAGATATTTTATTGGGAGCGATCAAGTTTAAACTTCCAACGATAAAAAGATGGGAATATGAAGATTCAAGCCAAGTGTTCACTGGTGAATTGATAAGAGCATAAGGCCTATATTTAGCTCGAGGATTCTTTCCGGCCTTATTGTCCTACATCAACTATAATTTTGTACATTCAAATAGTATCACTATTTATTTAATATTTTTTATCTTTCATTCTGTTTTATCATATTAGTCATCATATTTATTCCTTTTTCTTTGTTCTATCTTTCTCCAAGATGTCTCTACTTCAAAGGATGTCCACTAATCTTTATTCATTATCACTTTTCTGATAGAAGACGGTTTATTCCTGGGGGAGATTTTAGAAGACAGTCGTACACCGAAGTTTAGTTCCTGAGACCCCTCATTTGGTTAAGAATAATATTGCTAAACATAATAGTAACGTATTGAACAAAAGATGTAGATGGATAGATTTGGATGACATGTTTATATGTAGAATAAAAATTTTGTTGCACTTTTTTTTTTTAAATCTGTGCATATTGAAAGTTCAACGTCTTTGGGCAGAATAAATAAATTATATTTAGATATAGTAGGTAAAAAAAATAGTCTTAAATAGTGTATTTTATCTGAATTATTTAAGAGATTTATTTATAATATTTTTAAAATATAATTATTTATAATAGTTAGTTGAAAAACATTTTATTATTGTCAATAAAATATAAAAATATAATTTAATTAGAAATATATATAATTATCTCTTTCAAAATTTTGTGAAGGGTTTAGGAATATACAAAATTATCCAAAAATGAATATGAATAAAATTATGATTAAAATGTTATATAAATGTTTAATAAAATTATATATATATATATATATATAACAAACTATAAAATTATCAAAATAACATTTTTTTTAATAATTGTTATAGTTTTGAACTTTACCCTCTAAAAATATATTTGGTAAGATATTTGAAGTTAAAAATTAAAAAAAAAATTATTTTAATAGTTATTAAATTTTTTAGACAATTAATAGCGTTTTTGAAAAATTTATTTTGAATAAATTTTATATGTCCAATTCTTAACTCAAATATTTTGTTTATTTTTATCTTTAATATATTTTATAATTTAATTTTTTATTTATCTATTTATTTTTATTAATTTAATATTATTTATTTTAATAATTTTTTATATTATCATAAAATATTATTTTTAAAATTAATTTTTTAATATATACTATTTATTTTAATTATTATATTTTATTAAAAATATTAAACTATTTGATAAAAAGTTAAAATTATAAAATATTATTTGAAATTTATTTATATAAAAATTAAAAATAAATATTTTTATTTTAAAAAATAAAATTTTATTTAATTAAATTTTGATATATATTTTAAAAATATAATATACTTATTAAATTTTAATTTATTATTTAATTATATTTTTTTATTATTTTTATAATTTTTATATTTATTAACTAATTTAACAGTTAGTTTTACTAAATATTTTTTATTTAATCGACAATTAACTATCTTTCCAATTTTTAGTTAAATTATTCACTAATTTACTAAACACACTCTAAATATATCCTAATTTATTTTTTAAATTAAATCCGAATCAGTACTCAATAGGTTTAGAAAGTGGTATAAAAAAATGAATTGGTCGTTATGACAATTTCTTGTTTCCCGGTAATGAGGTTGGACTATATTATTCGGCTTGCCTGTTCGCTATGCTTAAAAATTTAAAGATTAAAGATTATGCCATCACCAACCAAATGTAAACACTTTCATAAAAATCGGCATTCAATCATTCACTATAAACTCGACAGATTGAGGTTTGTTGGATATGTGGTGATGAAGATATTATCACGGCAATCAATTATGAATTCAATAATTGGAAGATAAGACGGAACTCAATCCTAGGAATGATTGATTTAAAGTTAACAAAAATTTATTTTTAATTGTTCAATATTATTAAAATATATATATATAAACATTATTTTGATCTATATATTTTTATTGTAACGTATGTTTTATATTAAAAAATTGTAAGAATTGACTCCTTAAACGCAAACAAAAAACTCTATTTTGATTAGGTATGGTTTGTGTTTCATATTTAAAAAATCCAATTTATAACTTTTCCGTTAAAAAAATACTAAACTTTTTGTGGAAAAATACACCAGTAAATACTGACTGAAATTTGATTTTGGGATCAAATAATCTCTCTCACTTTTTAATAAATAAATAACAATATTTAAACTTCTAAATTTATATAAATTATTTAAAGTTCTACCGTTTTATCGTCCTAAGAGATCTTTTTTTAATATTTTAGTATCACTCAAAATGAAATTAAATTTCATATTATGTATGCGGAGTTTATCGGGCTTATTTGGAAAAAAAAATGTTCATAAATTAACCGAAAAAACTTATTTTCATCTAAAATTTGAAAGTTATTAAATTTATTTATTTAATTTGTATTTAAATAGATTAATTGTTAAATTGGTTAATAAGCATAAAATAATATGAAAGAGTATATTGATATAAATTTTTATATAATTTTAGGAAATTATGGACATGTTTGATAACTATTTTTTAAAAATATTTTTTACCCTTAAAATAAAAAACCAAAAAATTTGATAATATATATTTTATCAACTATTTTAAAAAATAAAAAATATCAAAAATAAATTTTAGAGGTTTATAATTTTTATTTTAACAAATAAGAAAAAGGGGTAAAAGAAACCTATTTTTACGGATGTATACAGCTCAATTTGATTTTACAACTAAATTTATCCAACAATTTGATTTATTTTTTAAAATTGTTACTTAAAACAATATTGTCAAAATAATCTTTTTTCTTAAAAAACAGTTTTATAAAATAATGAAACAAAAATAAAATCAAACAACTCCTCTAATTTTATATTTTTTAATTATATTTGAACTCTTATCAATTTCTTTTCAGTTTTATTTTATTTAATAACTCAATTAAATAATGTAACATTAGAAAACTCCAATAATAATAAAATAATATAACAATTAAAATAAAAAAACAGTAAATTTTTTTCTCCAAATGTAACTTAGATTTCAAATTCTTCATCAAACATTTTTTATTCAACTTAATCTTCTAACTATTTTTTATTTATCAAGCAATGTTAATCTACCAGAAATTTTACCAAAAAATAAGGTCTTAAAAAAAAATGAACCAGGTCATCTAAAATTGTTTAATTCCATATTTACAGACTATGAAACATGATAAAAATTTTGGATAATATTGTATGCTCATAAAAATAAATCTTCTAAAAAAAATTGATCAATTATTTTTAAAATATAAAAACGTTATGTTCAACGCAAAACATGTTTTAAATAAAGTCATTAGGACTAATCTAAAGGTGAGGGATTAAAATAATTTACATAAAGTTATAAGTTAAAATCACTATTTTTTTTTTAAAAATGTCTTAAAGAATGATAGATTCGATCTCTCAATTTAATATGTAAAATTAAAAAAAAATGTGTATTGGTTGTAACATAATACTTTAAGAAATCTTATAATATTTTCAATAATTATTGAACGAAAACAAAATTATTGTTTTCAATTGAAGTTTGATGAAAATAATTCTTAATATACTCTAATTTTTTGTTAGATAGATGAAATTATATAAAACTTTGATGTGTTTGTTAAAATAAAATGTATTAAAAATTCTCGGTTAAATCTAGTAATCATTAAAATATGTTTTAATTTTTGACAAAAATTAATATTCTCATAACATAAGAACTAATATAACAAAAAAAAAGTGTATGGGTATATTGATTAAAAAATATTTAAAAAAATAAAATTACTTTGTCATTAATAAATATTAGAGATAAGTTTAATTATTACATATTAGTATGTTATCCTTAAAATAATGAACAAATTGACAATAGATATTTTTGAATTAAGAGAATGTAAATGAATAAATTTATTAAAATACCGAAGGTTAAAAAAAAAAAGTTACAAGTTCATTAGTTACTTTTGATTAGCATGTAGAAAAAGGTTACAGACTAATGTTTATCAAGCAAATTTACTTTTATGAAACAAACTTACAAGCTAATTAAATAAGCTGTGAGTTAATCGAAATGACCAGTCAAATATGGTTATAGCTTGAGGCAAACTTGACAAGAAGATCAAGTAGTACATAAGTTAGTCAATTAACTTATTAGGGAAATCTTAAAAACTACTACTTTTATATATAATGGTTAAACTATTTATTTATTTTATACAAGTAATGTTTGTTTTTAATTTGACTTTTATATTTAAAAATGTTGTAATTAAAATTGCATATGTCAAAATATTTGTTTTCTAATTATTAATATTTTTATTCATTATAATATTATTTATATTTTGGATGACATAGTTAATAGAAATATATTTTAATTTTTATATGTATTATGAAATTTTAATTGATTCTTATATTATGTATTTTTCATTTAGTTTTTATATATAATTTTTTAATTTAATTCATATATGTAAAAAATAATAATTTAATTATAATATATTTTCTTCGTTAAAGTTTAGGCAAATATTTATAAGTTTTAATTTTATTATCATGATTAACAATAATATATAATGTATAATGGAAGAAACTTAGAACTAAAATTATTTTATTTAATAATTTTTTAAAATAGTTAAATTTTATTAATTCAATTTTTAAATTAATAAATTTTATTATATAATTATGTGTAAAAAATTTATAAATTTTAAAAAATATTTAATATTTTATTAAATAAATTTAAATTAGTGAATCTAATGTATATTAATTTAAATTTATCTAATAAAGTATTAATTTTTTAAAAAATTTATCAAATTTTGTAAACATAATTCATATATTAAATTTTTTCAATTAAAATTTAAATTGATAAAATTAAATTTTTAAAAAATAGATATTAAATAAAATAAATTTAACATAAATTATTTTAAAAATAATTTGAATCCTCCTTGTCGCATATATTTTTTATTATAAAAATCAACTTATTAAGTTTTAAATAATTTTACTTAATTTACAACAATTTTTTAATGCATAAGAATAAAATTAAAAAAAATATGTAAGAATTTAAATAAAAATATATGATAATATAAGAATTAAATCACAATTTTTTTACATATAAAAATTTAATTACACTTTTAAAATATAAAAACTAAATTAAATAAAAATATATAAATATTATATCAACAATCATCAACTATATAAAAAATAATAAATAACATTATAATGAACCGTAACATCTCAAATTGAATATAAATGATTCTACATATATCAATTTAATTATAAATTTTTAAATTAAAATTAGACATCACATGTAATTATATTAAATAAAATAAGTAGTTTAAGCTTATATAATTACCTTAAAAACTTTTTTTCGGTAAGATAATATAAGAAGTGTGTCACGTATAAGTTTATAACTTCAGAGCTGCATTTCGTTCTTCAAATCTGTCCCATGTTAATTACAAAAAACACTCTTTACCCTTTTCTAAATTTTAATTAATCGCCTTGTTTTCAATAAATTATACATGCATTCTTAAATTTTGTCAAAATTTTTTAGAAATATAGTTTGCCTTATAATTATAATAAAATAACAAAAATAAATAAATAAATTTTTATCTTATTTATATCTATCAGCTAATTAATTAATATTCACCAATTACTTTTAATTTAATGAATTATGTCAACTTTTAGTCTTTAACTGCCAGTTTTTATACTTTTAGATAACTTTTCTGCTGGTCATATTAAATAATGCTACAATGTCATCAAATGTATGGATTAGCTAGCAAAAAGTTGGTTTAATTTAATAAATGATTTGGAGTTTGACATTTCATAAGATATGGTGTTAATATTCAAATTATAAATTAAAGAAACTTTTTATTGTGTTTTTAAATATTAAAAAATATGAATTAAAAACAAAATATAAAAAAAAATCATTGTAAAAAATTTAAAATATTTAATAAACACTCTTACCTTATGTCAAAATCGATTTGCTTCCGTATATAGCTACAAAAGAAAATAATAAAACACATTAATAATAGAAAAATAATACATTTAACTTGAATAATAACTAGCATTAAAAGTTAGTACCTTCACATATTCATTCCATGCATTTTTATTTTTAATAATAATCATGTATTTTGTGTCATTCTAGCAAAACCACTTTGACTAAGAATGTCATACCAATTACGTCAAAGTTTAACACGATTTTTAACATTCTTTACCCCAACATGAAGATTGAAACTTGTGGATAATGTTTGAGCTGCAGCAATAAAAGCTTATGTTTTCCAACCTCCATCAGCTTTTCTATCAAGATTCCTTTGATCTCTAAGCACATCACATCTCCAAGTTCCATGTGAAGTAAGCTCGTGTATCATCTTTCTTATCTTCATTATTAGTTTCTGTTACCTTTTCTTTTCTCCTTTCCCTTACTGTGAACTTTGGATGAGTTCATTTCACTAGGTTCATAAAAAATAATTAGTGCAGATAACCAACAACTAGTTCAATAGTTCATCATACAAAAGAAATAGTATTATTGAAATGAAAAAATGATTATAAAAAAAATTAATGAACAAGCATTAGATCCTAATCAGAATAATAAAAAGTAGAAATTATAATAAATATTATTATTCAACACTATCACAAAAATAAAGTATGTCCATAAGAAAAGTTTAAAGTCTGCTCATTTTAATAAAAAAATAACTACATATTCAACCAAAATAAGCTCTTTAAGTAAAATTTCTTCTAACTTGATAATTAGTAAACATATTCATTGCCAGAGTATCACGAAATGTTGTCCATTTTTCTTTCGCTTGAATAGTTCTGATCTCATCAATAATATTTCTTTCAACTTGTTCCATTGGTTAATTAGCTAATTTTTCATCAACAACAGATAAAAGCTCAAAGTCTTGGATCTTCAAAAGTGAATCACTTTGTTGCTGCTCCCTAATGGAATTATGCAATATGAAACAAGCATTGATAATTCTTATTTGTGTTTTTATACCAAAAAAGGAAGGAGTTCTTAAAATAATCCATCTTTTTTTCAATACCCCAAATGTCCTTTCGATTACATTCATTGCACTTGCATGACGAAAATTAAATAAATTCTTATAATTTTGAGGGGTGTTTCCAATCCATTCATTCAAATGATATCTAGTTTCTCGATAAGGTGCTAAAAATTCAGGGCCATTTGTATATCTTGCGTCTACAAAAAAGTATTTACCTACAATTATTTTTTAAAATAAAAAAAGGTCATACAATTGTGTCCTTTTTTTCAACTAAAGTTTTATCATTTTATAAATAATTACCATTTGGAATTCATAAACAATTCTGACGACGTAAAGCATCTTGCAATATTCGATAATCTCATGCTGATCCTTCCCATCCAGACAATACATAAATAAACCTTAAATTTACACCACAAGCTGCTAATACATTTGTAGAGATATCACCCTTTCTATTTCGATATCTAGGCCTATCTTCTACTGTAACTATTACCGAAATGTGTGTCCATCAAGCGCTCCAATCGAATTCTAAAAAAGAAAAAAAGTAAAATGATAAACAAGTTGTAAGTACATAAAATTTTTCATAATTACCTATATGACAAACAAACTTACCTCAAACCATCTCCATTTATTTACCTTTGCGCCCATTAGATTATAGTCATAATTCTTTAAAAAGTCCTTGCATATTTTCATTATAGCTCGTAGGACATTATTGAATTGTCTACTTTTTACTTCCTTTGATCTGCAATAACTAAATTGCACTACTTTATACTTCATATTGTGAGCAAGGATATGTAGAAACATTGTCACAGCTTCAGTTTTTAGGACATTTCTTGTTCCAACTAACTGACCATTCTCTTGCAAAATTCTACAAAGCTTAAAAAGTGCACTTTTGCTAACCCTTAACTGCTCAATACAATCTTTTTTTGTTCCTTTCTATAGACAATTAAGGAAACTGCGCCTTTCTAATTTTCAATCTTGAGCAGGTCCTTAACAAAATATTTGTTATGATACCAAGTTAATACTTACAAAATCATAGTCATCACACAAACAATAACAAATACTGTTTGCTCCACAATCTCTATCTCCTCCTCTTCATTTCTTTTACATTTGTTTGATGTAACAGAAGTATCAACTACGCTAAACTCCATTTCTTGACTACCCATAACATAAAACATAATGTTAAATTATTAACAACATAGTTAATTTATAAAATCAAACAAACAAGAAAAAATAACTATACTATATATATATATATATATATATATATATATATATATATATATGACAGGTAGAAGTAAAGTCACAGAGGAAGCATTCATGCTCATTTCGGAGTATTTTGAAGAAAGGAGCATGCAAGGATACATGATTTTATTCTAGATAATGTGAGTTACATGTATATATTTTATACAACTTACTATTATTTTTGTAGTTAATACATCTAACTAACCAAATTTATGTATATTATTTTGTTCAGTATTTTAACTAATCAGGGCATGTATGTGTTATCCCATAGTGGGTCAATCTTGTGTGCTCCGTCTTCCAAACCGTACCTGCATAAACCTCCCAAGTGTTCTGACTGCGGTCCCCTTTTCATGAAGGTGAGGTTAGTTGATGCTCTACTGAATGATTACTATGAAGTTAAATATATTCATTATTTTTAATTTGAGATTTCATGGTACTATGTGAGATGATACTACACTACCCAATATTGTTTTCACTTATGTACAATTTAATGTGTAGTATGCTTTCAAAAAAATTTATTTATGTCACCATTATTTTGGAGCTCAAGTAGATGATATTGAACATGGTATTATCGTTGGAACAAGTTCTAGATTCCTGTTACTTATGATGACTAAGTGTATACATTTTGTTGAGAAGAACTTCAATGTTCTAACCTCTGTATGTTTTCAGTTCCAAAAGAATTATATTTTTATTTTCTTTTGATTTGATAGTTGATGAGTCTGATCATGAATTTTTAATTGGATAAGTTATCTTTTGTCAAATCTACAATAGGTTGACCTTGGAAGTTTAGTGTTCATGCCTGTTTTGTTAAGTTTTAAAATATTTTCTCACATAAGTAGGAAATCAATTCATATTTTCCTTTTCTACATTTTCAAGCTTATGAAATGCGTGATGACGGGGCAGTTATCCACTGTCATGGAATAGAATCTTGTCTTGTAACAATGCTCAATCCTTTATCAAAGGAATTTCGAGTAAGTATATGTAAATGGACACTTCAAAGTTTTGTAAACTTATGGTGTTTTGAGATTAGAGTTTTGAATTCAATGTTATGATACATAGGTAAATGTAACCTTTTGATCTTTAAATATGGTACGAAACTGGTAATAGAACATGGATCCCAATCACATGATATTGTCCTATTGCTTGGATGTAAGAATTTGTGGAGTGTTCAATTCTGAGGACACGAAGATCTTGTGAAAAAATGCCCCTTAAATCTTATTATTAGATAACTAAGTCAAGATGAGGTAATATAAGTATTGCTAAATGTCTATCCATTTAATGTGGCACCCAATTCAAATTCCTGATTCAGAACTTCAATGGACACTCTTCTTGGTTGCATTTTTTACTCTCTAAATGCACTGACCATCTTATTTGAAATTTTAATTTTGTTCATTTCTTATAGATGTGAGTACCCAGATAATCCCTTCAGCATCTGATATTTTAGATTGGGATTTAGAACAAACAATTTTTACTTGAGAACATTTAGCATATACAAATAAACGATAAATGGAAGGATTATTAAACAATTGGCAATGAAGATTAAGAAGCAAACACAATTGTTATAGGATAAAATTCAAATTGGATTTGGTGTTGTTCTACTTCTGTGAAAAAATGATTGAAACAAGCAGCCACTGTATATATTCATACATGGAGAAAGACAAAACACTGAATCTATGACCCACAACAAATATAAAGAATATCATAAACATTCCAGCAAACAAGTGAAAGATATTATTTGTATGATTTATAATCTTACATAAGCAAATTTAATATGTAAAACGAAAAGGATTAAAAAAGAGATGTAGAAGATATTACAAATCTAACAATAAATTAAGAACATTCTATCTTGAAATTGTTTCCAAAAGATTAAGGAAAATTGAAAAAGAATAAAAACAAACTTGAAAGAACACACGAAATAGGGATGGAGAAAGCTGATGGGTGTAAAAGTTCAACTGTGAATAGTCGTGCAAACCAGAAAAATTAAAAAATCACGAATGCTGAAAACGTGTTGTTGCTGGAGGTGGAATTTAAAATTTTATCTATTTTGAGAGAATTTTAAGTTCTTTTATTTTATTTTGTTAAAATCCTTTTAAAAATTTTCATAATTTTAAATACTTTATTAAAAATTATCTAAATAAATTATTTTAAATTCTAAATTCTTTAAAAAATTATATTCCCCTCTTAAAATAACTTACCCAAACACAATATTAAATATTTTATAACTATTATTTTTTCAGTAAATATTAGGAAAAACTCGTATAGTTTTAGTTATATAAATTTTTGCAGAGGACAATCTCTAGTTAGAAATTTTGATTAAAAAAAAAAAGCAAGTAGCCCTTTTCGTGTTGAATATAAATAAGTAGGGAGTTCAATTTTAAGGTACTTTAAATATAAATTAGTACACAATCAACTAATCACATAACAATTTAAATATAAAATTTTAAAATAATTATTACAAAAATTAATAATTTTTCAATAATCTAAAAAGATTTATAATTAATTGATAATACCGATTAAATTTTTATATAATCGAAATATAATTTATGCATTATATGTCGTCTATCCCAAGTTTCTAACCTTATAAAGCATGCAGCTTATACGAAACAAGTGGATATGTATTTTACATCTCTACACGTTATACTTTTGAATTTTATAGTTATTTTATTTTTTAAATTTTTATATTTTAAAAACAATATGATTTTAAATCTCAACAAATTTTTTTTTATTATCGTTATAATTTTTGAAATTGAAATTAATTTTTTTACAAAGAAAAAAAAATCATATTTAAGAACTAAAAAACTTATTTATATCATATGATTATGCTTGTGAAAATATTATAGATAAGTGATAAATTCGTATAGGTGTAAATATTGGTTTGTAGAAAAAAAAGAACATATCTATATTATTTAGTTATATTTTCACAAAGTATAATTATCTGTTAATTGTTGATAAAGTATTAAAATTAAATATTTAAAATAATATTATTTGATAATTAGATTTCATAGTTTTAAAAAAACATATGTTAATACATTTAAATATGTAATGAGGGTACAACAGTATAAGTTAAGGAGAAAAATTTATAAACACGGTTTTGTTTCCAATTTTTTAACCAATTAAGTTATTTTATTTTAATATTAAATATATTTAGTTCTTCTTTCCATTATTTTTCTATCCAAAATTCTTAGATTCACATTTTTTTTTACCAAAAATCTTCACCAATCAAATTTGTTAAGCTGTTTTAAACATTTTTATACTAAAAAATTACTAATTAAATTATTAATTTTAAAAAAAGTTTAATTTAATATTCTTTTTCAAATTAATGTTATTATATAACATTATTATAGTAATAAAATTAACTGATAATTATATGAAAACTTAATTGATTTCAACTACTTGATTCATATGGTAAATAAAAATTATATTTAACATTTTATAGTTAACTATTTAACATTATTATATGAAAACTTAACTATTGCTTTCGTATAGTTAACTATATGAAAGTCACTATTCTCTTTACAAATATTAAAAAAAAAAAAGAGCGTTCACTTCATTTATCAGGTCCTCTTTAAATAAATAAACGAAAACAAAAGAATTGAATACAGGGGTGGAATGTTAACATTTAAAAATTCGTTTATTGATGTGATATATATTATAAAGATGAAGATGGAAATAGATTGGGATGGAGTAGGCTTTTAACTTTGATTTTAAATTTTTTAATATT
This sequence comes from Canavalia gladiata, assembly GCA_037954105.1. Classification (NCBI taxonomy): domain Eukaryota; kingdom Viridiplantae; phylum Streptophyta; class Magnoliopsida; order Fabales; family Fabaceae; genus Canavalia; species Canavalia gladiata. The sequence continues at coordinate 8,551,839 of CM075658.1, read as the reverse complement.
AAAATTAAAATTTATTATTTATTAAAATTTGATTTACTTTAAAATTTATATCAATATAATTGTTTATATTTAATTTAATAATATTTTTTAAAAATATAAAATAATCTGGTATAAATAAATTTTTATTATTTGTTTGAAAAAAAAAGAAATTTTTTTTAATTTAAATTACAAACAATTATTCCGGAAATAAAAAGAAAATAAATTTTTACATAAAAAATATTTTAAATTAAAAAATATTACAGTAAAAATTTGAAATTTATGTTAAATTATTATTATTAAAAAATATTATATAATTTATTAAATTTTCTATTTATTATTTATTTAAATAATATATCTTTTTCACGTTTATTTTATTTTTTATTTATGATTTCATCTTATCTAACATAATGTAAGTACATGGAAAGCACATGCTATTAATTTTCCACCATGTTATTTATGTGTCTATTATTAATTTTTTTATGTTATCTTTATTTTATTTTTTATATTTATATTTTATTTATTATTTCATCTCATCCAAAAGAATGCAAATACATGAAAGGAAATGTTACTAATTTTGTAACATGTTATCTGTGTCTCTATTATTAGTTTTTCTATATAAGAGTATTGTTATTTTAAAATAACATATAAATAAAAAATTAATTTATTTCCTTAAATGTACTAGATAGAAACGAATGAAAATCAGAAAATTAAATAAACTTTTAAATTCTGTAAATATAATTTTTAATTTTAATTTTTAAAACATTAATTTTTATTTATTACTTAATATATATTTAATCATATCATAATAATTGTAAGATACATATGAATTTTATAGCTAAGAATTAATTTTAAAAGAATCTAAATTTATTAGAACTAAACAAACAAAAATTGATAAAAAATTAATCATATTTACAAGTATTAAAATTGATTCAAACGAAAGAAATATGTGAAAGCAAGATAAATTGATTTGGATGGGCAAAAGGAAACATAATGGATGTTAAGATGTAATAAGAAGAGAAGGGAGATAGATTATAAAATGAGGGGCGAGGCATGAGAATTGCATGTGGTATTAACTGAAATTCGGGTAAGTTCACAGAAATCCATGAAAATGAAATGTCATAAAGATGACTGCAGTGTTTCCCAAGCAGAAGTTGAAGGAAAGTATCCACTTACATTTCCTCCTTCATATGACACACACCACACCGTTGAATCGTTCATCTTGTTATTCACATGCCTTTTCCATGCACCTTTCTCTTTCACTTTCTTCCACCAATCAATCACCAAACAAAAAATTGCAGGCCCCACCACCTTTCCCCTCCCAATGCACTGGTGGTCCCACCACACCCACCGCCCCTTTCTCTCCACCGTCCACCTCACACTCTTTCTTCCCTTTCCAATTTTTTGCTTATACTCTTAACTCTCAATTTTTCCAATCCACAAAATCAATGGAAGACCATTCTAGGTTCCAAATTCATAGGCATGAATGAAATAGTACAACTATAATTTTTTTTTAAAAATGCATGAAGTGTTTTAGTTATGAATTTTAAATGGCATTCACAGTTTATTCATGTTTGATGAATAATTAATTTATTGTTTGGAGTTCCAATATAAAGATTAATCACTATGTAACCTTCTCATTAGTATGGTTTTGGTATTTTTTTAATTAAAATTAAAATTTAACTTTAATATCATACTAACAATTGATATAAATATTTGTATAAATGATTAAAAAAAATAATTTTTGTTTTAAAAATAATATTATTATCATTTATAATATTATATATAAGTTGAAAAAAAATTAATAATTTTGTGAAACTTAAATATAATTGTTTGCTTTTAATAAAAAATATTATTACAAGTTTAAAACTAACTTCCAATTCTTATTCTTTATGTTTTGTATGTTATACAAATTTGTAGATGGTTGTGTAATAACATTTTTTACATAATATTAGTTTATATTGACTATCAATTTAATTTTGTGTTATTTAGTCATTAAAAACAATTACTCATATACTTACATAAAGAACATTTTACATATATATATATATATATATATATATATATATAAGTTTTTCTTAAACCAATCCTCCGATTTCCTATGACATCAACCTTCTTCTTTTTTGCTTTAGGTTTTTTTCTTTGCAGAAAAAAAAACCCCCTACGATTTATATATTTTTCTTCATTGACATATTATGCTAAGGATTCTGATCCTAAATACGGTGCATACTTTAAAAGGTAAAATGTGGAATAACAATTATTAATTAGAAAATCAATCGTCAACTTTTTAACAACTTCATAATCTATTGCATATATTCCATATATTTGATATAATTATAATCATTGGTATCCAACCAAGGGTAATTACTTGCATTTTATTTTCTAACATGTATCTCAAATATTAATTATTTTATTTATACTTTTTTAGAAAATTTTAAAAAATATTATAAAAGGATATAAATTTGTTTGTATTTTTTAATCAAAACATTGATAAGTTGTGGAACGTCTATTAGTTAATAATATTTACAATAATTGTTCAACAGTCAGTAAAAAACAATGAATGATAAATAATTAAAAAAAAGTTTCAGATCACGATTATCTTAAATTTTTAATAAAAAAATTTAAACATATATATATATATATATATATATATATATATATCATTTTCAAATAATAAACAAATCATTTATATTAAAAAAAACATGTATAAATGTTTAGATTTAAGAAACACACATATTTTTACATTATCAATATTAAAAATTATAATTATTATTATGATTCTTAAAACAATTATTATAACAAATACAAATTTATAATAACATGATAGTTCATGATTAAATAACAATAGAAAAAAGTTTTAAAATTTCAGTATTCTAATTAATTTATAAAAAATATATTTAGATTTGAGATAAGAAAGTACTTTATTATAAAAATAAATAAATTAAAAAGATAGTATTCTTAAATTAAGAAATAAATTATGTGAATTATATTTTTTTGACATGGTATATTGGAATTAAATTTAAATATTTTTAAATTTATAAATGTAAAATTTTTTGGTACTAATAATTAATAATATATATTTTATTTTATTTTTGCTTACCGGTGAGATAGATTTATGAAAAGTCCCATGACACATGATACATAAAATTTAAGAGAAATCCCCACTCTTATGCATGGGAATTGATTAGATAAAATAAATAAAACTAGCAATTGATAAGGATTAAAGAATAAATTCATATTAAACAAGCAAATTGTTCTTTCAAATTACTTAGTAAACAAATTAAAAAACTGTTATTTCAAGAATTCACAATACCACGCTTTCTTAATTCGTGTTTAGCTGTCTTTTTCTTTTTTTTGTTGTTTCTTTGCTTTCCCATGTTTCCAACAAAATGGGCGTAGCAAGCTATCACCTGAGAGAGGTTATGTTTGTTGGATTTATAGTATAAGCAAATACGTGTAGTTGTTATCCATTAATTATTGCACTAACTAATATTACTTGAAAGCTAAAAAATATTTTATATTATTTTAAAATAAAATAATTATCATACATATTAAAAAAGTATTATATATTTTTATTTTATTTATAATCATAAATTTTTTAATATTATTTTTAAAATGATCAGTTATTAAATTTAGAATATAAATAAATATAATATAATTATATATACAAATCATTCATTAATGATAATTGATTAATATATTTTAATATTTAAAATATTAATATTTAAATAAAATCAAATTATTTTATTTAAATAATAGATAAAACTAATTGTTTTTTAAAAATGCGTACCTTGATAAATGAAATGAGAGAAGGAGGGAGTAATTAGTTGAACTGAAAGTCGGACAGGGCATGGATTCAGTTGGTGGACAGATTCCAAAGAGGGAATCTTCTATCTCAAGAAAAATAAAGACCAGATACATAAAATCCAGATACATCGAATATACAATAAATAGCCTGCCAAGTTATTATCTTCCTTCAAGTATTTCGTATATCATGCAAATATTTTTAATATAAATTATACACATATATAAAAAAATCATATAAAAAATATTTAGCATGATTAGATTTTATCATAAATAGTTAATATTAGAATAATTTTGTTAATAAATTATATAATTTTTTAAAATTATTATATATATATATATTTAAAAGTTCATCATCTGTATAAAAACATCTTATTATATATAATATTAAGTAAAAGAATTTTTTAATTTATTTAAATAAATAATTAACATAAAATAGATATTAATTTAATTATATATATATATTTAATCAATTCATTAATATTATATATCAAATTTTAATATTTATACTAATTTAATAATTTTATATAAAATATAAAATTTATTAATTTAATAATTAAATTATATTATAATATTTAATAGATCATGCACATTAAATTATAAAAAATTTAAAAATTAATAAATATATTATTTAAGTATTAATATTTATATATATTTAAATAATATATAAATTGTTAAAATAAAATTATATGATAAAATATTTATTAAATTTTATTTTATATAAAATTATATATATATAATCTATTAAATATAATAATATAATTATAAATTAATATATTTTATATTTTATATAAAATTAATAAATTTATATAAATATTAAAATTTGACTTTTAATATCAACAAATTCTGATATATATATATATATATATATTATAAAAAATATAATTAATAAAAATATTTTATGAAAATTATCATATTTTTAAAAATGAGGAATAAAATATATTTATTATAACGGATGAATAAAATAAAACTTGTTATTGATGTACCTTTGCATTAAGTGCTCGTAATCATAAATGAAAGTTGTTGATCATCTTTATTCTACTTATTACGATTAGCCATTCATCTTATTTTAACTTAATTTTTTTATATATTTTCAGCAAAAATTCTTTTTATCGCTTAAAAATAACAAAATACAAATATTTATCTACACAATAAATTTAAGATATTATTCTTTAAATTAAGATATTATTTTATAAGTACATTTGTTTTTATGCAGTTACATTTTTTATTATGTGACACAGGTTTATATTAATTTTAATCAATATATTTCCGTTTATTTATTGAATAAAAATTATTTTTTTAGTTTCTTTAACTAATACTTAAATTTATTTCATAAATATCAAATATAATAGAATTTATGAATATTAAATTAATATTTTATTATAAATCAAACTAATTTTTTTAATTGAATCACTGTTATCATATATGCTTTTTTCATCACATATCATTTTCATTTGTATACCGGGTAAAATAATTGATAAAGTTTGTTTGTATTTTTAATATATATTTAAATACATATGACAAGAATACACATATAATTTTTTTATTAAAAATTAGAAAATTTAATTTATTAATAATATTAAATATTATAGTTTTGAATAAGAAATATTATTTTCAAATTTTTAATTGTATGTTGTTAAATACATATTGAAATAAGGTGTGATTTTTTACCAAATAAAAATGATGCAAGATGCGTTGTAAATTTGTAATAATGCGGTGTCAGATAAGCCACTCCCGGATTTGTCCAAGCATGCGGATAACCTGACATGTCTGTTTTTCACCACCTCGTAAGTCGTAACTCGCATATAACTCCTCCTCTTTAGTGCGCACACACACCCACTCGCCGAGAGTATTGCAGTTCTGCACTCGCGTTCCTCGCGCTTAAAATGGTCAACGCTGCTTGACTCATGTTCTGTGTTTGAGCTCGCACGTTCACACAAGGGCGAGTATGCGTCGCTGTCCTCATCTGATGTTCGGTTTCGAAACAATCGACTCTGCATCGTTGGATCAAGATATTTGTTTGGCTGCTACTAGTTTACACCAATTCTTTTACGACACGTGTAACTTTGGTCGTCCCTCCTCTGCGTTCCCAATTTCGTGTCTTTTTTTTTTTTTTTACTTCGAGCCATTTTATTTTAATTTAAAAAAAAACTGTTAACTTCGGCCTATAAATTTAATCCCACGGTTAGCACATCTATTAATTTTTTTACAATAAAAAATAACAAAATTTGAACTCAGAATTTCATGTAAATTATTTTAATTTTTAATCTCTTAACACTAGACAAATTTTAATGATTTTCACAAGTATTAATTCAATAGTAATCCTAATTTATATTATTTACAGTTAAAAAACATGCTTTAAAATATTATTGATTATATATTGTGAGAATTTTTTTAGCAAAAATATTCTTATTAACATAATTTAGATAATATATTAATTAATAAAAATATTATTAAAAATTTAATTTTTTCATAGTTTTTTAAAATAATAAATAATTTCAGATAAATTAAAAGACTTAAAAGATCTATCTAATATGAGATGGATGGGGTAAATTATTTTAAGTATCAGTTATTTGTATTGAAGGATTGAAGAGAAAGTTTCGTAGTTAGTAATGATTGCTGTACATCTATTTTCTTTTTATCCTATTTTCTAACCATTCTTCCTTTTTGTTCATTTTATTCTTCTTCATCACATCACTTTAGTGTATATATGAAGTTAAGTGAACATTTTTTTGGGTTTCTTTTTTTAAATAATTGTTTTATCTAACTCAAATTAGAATGTGTTTGAAAAGATTTTTAAGTTAATTTTTAACTTATTTAATTAACTTAGTTTTTTTATTACATTAAATTTTTTTTAGTAAAGGGACTTAGTTTAGTAAACTTGTAGTCTTTTAGTAAAGTTTTAACTTACAAACTCTTAGCAATTTTTTTTATTTTATCATTGTTATTTTATTAAAACTTTTTATTTTGTATCCTTTGTCATTTTATACTTATCATTTAGTTTTATTAATTACAATTAACTATTTTATCAATGTTAAGTTCTTAATTAGCTTATTTATCTTTCAAATATGTTAACCATTACTTTTATTAAACATATCCTTAAATTAGTAAGGTTTAATTGCATTGTTTGACCTATTTATAATTTTGGTTCTGAATTTTTTTGGAGCAATTTAATCTATTTGCTTTTAAAAGTTAGCAAATCTAACCTTCCATGATTTTTTTAAAAATAAAACATTTAAATTATTATTTTTATCTAATTTTTAATTTTTTTTGTAATAATATTAAAATACAAAATAAATAAAAGTTTAAAAGTAAAAAAGTATGCAAGAATTTGACAAAATATGAACAATTTTATAAGATGTGGTATTAGAATTTGAAGGAGAAAATATTGACTTTTTTTTTGGATAAAATTTAATAGATCGGGTGATGAGTCTTAGTAGAAAATAACATTATCAATTTAATTTATAAATGCTTTGAGTATAAAATGAAAGTTTTAAAATTTTTAGTAAAAGAAAATTGACAGAAGATTAAACATTGTAAATTTTGAAAGCATTACCAGAAAAAAAAAACCAAATGATACATAAATCAAACTAGAAAATAAAAAATACAATTAAGTCAAATATTAAAATTCTTAATACAATGTTTAAATATCTTCGATTTTAAACCGAAAAAAACATGAGCAAAATTGCACATCATAATACGTGTAACTTATTATGTCGTATAATAAAAATATATTTATACATATCAACTAATAACTCAATTACTTAATAAATGTCACAAATTTTAAAATAGTTCTAAGTCTTTTACAATATTATCTAACTATAAAATGATGAAAAGTTTAAATAACTTTTATGTTTTAAAATTATTGAATTTATTCTTAATATTTTGTTTATAAGAAACTAAGATGATGATTAAGAAAAATATAGTGATAGAGGATACATCATCGCTCATAAATTATACCACCTACTAAATATTTCTGACGTCCGAAGTCCTGTGTCTGAAGGCATCGTGACAGTCCAATTGTAATTTGCAATGAATGGCATCTAAACTCAAAACCCAATCACCTTTTACTATATTTTTTATTTTTTGCAAACTTTTGCGCAATGGAATTTGGAGGCCATAAAAAAGATGCGATGCTGCACGCAAACAACTAGTACAAGTCCAAGAAGAAAAGAAAGATAGAAAGATAGAAAGAGAAGATTGTCCAATTCTCTGGCTAACTCATACTTCAATTAATATACCTTGTAATTGATAGCTATATAGAGTTCAAGCTTTTAAGCTTAACCATGGAACCGTATGAGATAATTAGAGATATTGGATCAGGGAACTTCGGTGTTGCAAAGCTGGTAAGGGAGAAATGCAGTGGTGAGTTATATGCTGTCAAGTTTATCGAGAGAGGCTTCAAGGTTCTATTCACTTCTCTGCTCCATATATATTTTCTGTTGTTATTCACATATGCACTTTGGATTCTCCTTAGTTAATGGACTTCTATTGGATTTTGCAGATTGATGAACACGTGCAAAGGGAGATTATAAATCATAGATCCTTGAAGCATCCCAATATCATTAGATTTAAAGAGGTAACTGGAGCCATTTTTGGTATTAATGAATATAAACTCATAGGAATTAGTGTAATTATTTGCTTTCTCCGATGGAAATTCTTCTTTTTATTTAGCTACTTCTTACCACCAACTTTGTGAAAATGTATATGTATCCAGCGTCATATATACCTAAACTATATTTGTTCAATTGTGGTGACATTTAACCATTCATCTGGTATGTGCAGAAGCAGAGCACTATTGTCCTTAATTCGGTTTTATAATTCAATTTTATTCTCTATGATATATAGGTCCCTGAGGCATCACAATTTTCAGTTTTTTTTTCCTTGAATGGAGTTTCCAGAATCTTCTAAACATAACTGAACTGGAAAACTTTTCAATTTGATTTCTTAAATATTCCTTCATGCTTTCTAATTTGTAACATATGAAATGGCGTTCATCTCAGGTGTTACTTACTCCAACTCATCTTGCAATAGTCATGGAATATGCTGCCGGGGGAGAACTATTTGAAAGAATATGTAGTGCTGGGAGATTCAGTGAGGACGAGGTAGATTATATTTAGATCATTTTAATAACACAAAGTTTCAGTGACTTTATCATAGTGCTTTTGTCCAAGAGGCCATTATATTAAGTTAACTTTTAGATTCCAAAACAGAAATAAATTAAGATGCATCCACTGTACCTTCTGCATGAAACAAAACAGGAGCACTGTTTCTTCTTTAAGCAAATATATATATATATGCACTTTAGTGTTGAAATTTCTATTGACAAGTTGATGACCAGTTGCTTCCAAGTTCCATCAATAGAGGCTGCTATCTATAATTAACATAACCCACTCATATAAATTTAATTTTTATATTTAACAGTTTGTTAATATTTAATTTGGACTTTTTAATTTATTTTGTACATAATATTGGTACTTGTAAATAGAAATTTTTCATCCTTTTTTTTTATTTTTTATGTTTGCATAGGCAAGATATTTCTTTCAGCAATTGATTTCAGGAGTAAGCTATTGCCATTCAATGGTACCATTTTCTTGTCCTAACTTTATTTTTGAATGAATGTTTCAAATTCAGTCATAGAATTTTAGCTGAATTAAAGATATGGTTTTCTTGCAGGAAATTTGCCATAGAGATCTTAAGCTGGAAAACACACTTTTAGATGGAAGCTCAGCACCAAGACTCAAAATCTGTGACTTTGGTTACTCAAAGGCAAAAAACTTATCCCTTAATTTCACTTAATATATAAGTTTCAGAGTGTAGTTAGTTACTCAATGGTGTTCTATATGTTTCTTCAGTCATCTGTTCTGCACTCCCAGCCAAAATCTACTGTAGGAACCCCTGCCTATATTGCACCAGAGGTCTTGTCTAGAAGAGAATATGATGGAAAGGTAACTTTCACATATAACTCTTCTTTTCCAATCATGTGAGCGTGGTATCACTCATTTGGAGCTAATATTTGCCCACCAATATATTCTTATCCTTGGAAATGATTAGGTTGCAGATGTTTGGTCCTGTGGGGTGACCTTATATGTGATGCTGGTTGGTGCGTATCCATTTGAAGACCCGGAAGACCCAAAAAACTTCAGAAAAACGCTTCAGGTTATTTATACTAATAAATAGTAATAATAATAATATGGTTGCCTTTGATTGAATGTCCAAGTATAATATAACTAATTAACCATGCAAATTATTAATTTTTTTGGATAATTTTGACAGCGAATTCTTAGTGTCCACTATTCTATTCCAGACTATGTTCGTATCACTAAGGAGTGTAGGCACCTTTTATCTCGAATATTTGTGGCCAATCCGGAAAAGGTACAATTATTTGTGTTTGCTGCATGTAATAATAATTGGAAAATTGTAAGAATTGATTTTAAAAAATTTAAAATTTTATTGAAAAAATATTAAAGTGTTTCTTTAATAATTTTTTATGTTAAATTTTTAATGCTTGCATTAGTCCTAAAAGTTAACAAAATAGATAAAGTTTTGTATTTACAAAAAATATTTGATGCAGAGAATTAGCATACCAGAGATTAAAATGCACCCGTGGTTCTTAAAGAACTTGCCATTAGAATTTATGGACGAGGGTGAAGAGGTGTTGCAAAATGATGTGAATGATTCATCTCAGAGCATTGAAGAGATACTGTCCATAATTCAAGAGGCTCGGAAACAAGGTGAGGGCCCAAAAGTTGGTGAGCAATTTGTTGGGGGCAGCATGGACCTTGATGATATTGATGCAGATGCTGACATCGATGACATTGAGACAAGCGGTGATTTTGTCTGTGCATTGTGACTGATGAATGATGATGCTTGCATTGTTGCACTTTGCAGACCAATTCTCCCTGAAAAGCAGTTTAAGATAAGATGTTCCTTTTCACCCTTAACGAGATAATAGGGGAATCAAACAAAAGCTCTCTAGTCTCTACCTTGTTTTTGATTTTCCTTTGATTGGAAGTTGCTTGTCTTCATCTCTCTGCCTAAGTGGGAATAAGGGAATGTTACGGATTTCTTGCTTTAATGCTTTCGCACTTAGCCAAAAAAGTCAAGATTGTAAGATATGTTCTATTAATATAATATACAACTATAATTAAATATATATTGGGTTTCTTCTGCACGGCCCTTTCCTTCCCCTTTTTTTTTGTTTTTATTTTTAATCAAATTATTTGCGGTGTCCCCTTTTTTTCTTATAATTATAAACATGGAATGACAAATTGACATTTGAATAATAAGTGATCTATCATTGTCATTGTATCAGTATCGGATAAAGGCACTGGACAACTAATGTAGTGTGAATGATGCTGATGCACCATGCTGCACGGTCATGGAAGCTTGAAAATTAAAATATTAATCTTTTGTTTAATTTACTGAGAATATATAGTGTGGGCATGATTAATTTTTTATAGGATGAAGTTATTCACCATCTAATATGTTATGGTGTTATGTATTAGTTATGAATATGATTATAATTTTTTTATAAACTTTAAATAATTCTTTGGAATAATTTTCAAAAATACGTTAAATTTGATTTATTTATAGTTATTGTTTTAAGGTTTGAACAAATTTCTTTTCTTAATTTTTTTTTAAGATGGATCTGATCTAATCCAATCTATTTATAATATATTGATTTACGTTTTTTGTATTTTTTTAATTATTATTTTTAATTTATTATTTAAATATGTTGAACAAATTTTTTTTTTTGAAGTTTAGTTGAACTTAATTTCCTTTGATTAAGGATTAAAAATTTGAGATTTGCAAATAAAATTATAAGATCACGTTTGATCTGTAAAAGGGTTTTTATTTTTATGTTTATTTTTATTTATAAAATATTATTTTATTTTTTATTTTTACAAATTTATTTAAAATAAAAAAGACGATTTTTTTATAAATAAACATAAAAAAGGATTTTTTTTTCAAATCAAATATTAAAGATTTATTCTCTTAATAATCTATCTAACTCAGTTAAATTAGTTGAAGTGCAGCGTAACCTAGAAACTTCGACAGTCTTAAACTAACAAATAAAACGCACAAAAAAAAACTGAACAAAAAATAAGGAAAAGGATGGACCATAATTCATTTTTTGTACAATGAAAGCTTATGTAAAGTCATATCATACAAAATTTAAATTAATAGTTATAATAGTGATGGTATACTATAAAGAAATTATTATCATATGTGTAATACATAAATATAGATTTATTAATTATATTTTTTAACATTAAACTTTGGTAAAATATTTTTATATTACTGTAACTTTAGCAAAAAAAAATGAAAAGGGATAAAAATACCAATATGTTAAAAATAAATTTATTTAAAAAATTAAAATAAAAAACGAAAAAAAAAGTAAGGAGAAAGACAATATAACTCATTTTCCATATAACGAAAGTTTGAAGAAAATAGCAATCAAAGTTTAAACATTGTCTAGTAACTATGGATCTAATTAGTGATCAATCTATGTATTATAAAAAGATTAATTGAAATACATTGACAGTGTAAATGTTTTTTATCCTATTATCTATATAATATAGATTATTATGTAACTAAACTTATAATACATCGATAATATCTCTAATTAAACTTATTAATTTTATAATAGTTATTTAAACTTATCATTAAGATAGTTTTTAATTAATTTTAATAATGTAAAAAAATTACAATGACAACATATCAAAATTATAATTTATTATTTTTTATAATAATAAAATGGTTGGATAGAATCATAGAATCGGTGTTAGAGTGAGGAGAAGTTATATGTCTTAACAAAAAAAAATGGTTTATATAAATGATTCTGTTAATATTATAAATTTTATATTTAATATAGATGTAATTTCTTTAGAATTATTTTACAATAAAAATTATTTTTTAATTATTTTAAATTATTTAGAATCAAAATGGTTTATTTCTCAAAGTTTTGATAATTTTTAAAGATATTAAGATTTAATTAATATTCTTTAATTTTACAATAAATTTATTTTTATAAAAAAAAGTAATAGAAGAAGATTGTACATAAATTTTTCTGCAAAGGTCTTGTTCAACTAAAAAATTGATGGAGTAACATTTAGTTTGATAGACTAAAACAAGAGTAGTTCATGCCAAAATTCAAATGTAACAACCATTTTAAATATAAACAAAAGTTAAAGTTATAATACAATGTAATTGAGTGTAAAAAAAATTTTAACAAAAATATTTCAAAATTTTAAAATATATGATAAGACAAATTGAAAATTTAAAGTATGAAAAAACAATATGTTATACTGTGAAAGTTAATTTTTGATAAAGTTGAATTTTTTTGTTTTGATTGGGGACATTATTTATAACTTCTGTATTTCTATATATAAATAGTATAAAAGACATTCATATATCCTAAATCAAAATCTGATGACCTATACTCCAATATAACTGAATGTAGGTCACTAATTATATATGACTGTACCATTTTTACATCAATTAATAAAATATATAAGATGTACCAAAAATCCAACGACTCATACATATAGTACAAAACTTAAAATTTAAAAGAGAATTATATCTTCAAAGTATTAATCAAGTTATCTTGTTTTAGCTATTTTTGTTTAATTTCTATATATCTCTTGATTTGGTTACCTTATTTTTTTTGCTATCTTTGTTTAATTTCTGCATATCTTTTGATAGCTTGTGTTTATTTCCTTTCACTTATAATTTTTTTAAATTTAGATCGAAGAGATCCATCAAATAACATTTAGAAATTTGAAACTCTAAAAATCTTGTCTCTTGAAAAACGTATGAAAATAATGTGTGTAAAACTTTATATAATCTTTTACATTTTTGTAAATTTTTTTTTGACAAATATTAAGGATCGGAACACTTCTATGCTTTGCAATAATGAATTAGTATAAATTTCTTGGTATGAATATTTTTACCTTTTTTAAGCATCCAATTGTATAATTATGTTGTTATATTTATATTATTTACTCATTAAGTCTAAAAAGAAAGAAAAAGTAGATTCAACCCCTTTCATAAATTTCATATAAACTCTTTTTACAATTTTTTTAAACTTTTGGAAAAATTAGATTTTTTTATTACATTGAGCAGTTGTTTTGAATAGTATTTTTAAAAAAATTATAACTATTTTTTAAATTAATTTTTTTTATTTTACTGTAAACAAATAAATATAGTTGTTATTTTTTATAAAACCTCAAAAACATTTTTTAATATTTTTTATCTTTTTTAAATTTAAGCCAACAGACTGAAATTAATCTTAATCAATTATTAAGGATAAAATAAAAAATAACTAGAAATTAAGTTGCTATAAGTTAAATTATATGCTTCATTTGTTTTTTTATTTTAAATAACTTATTATTTATAAATAAATAAATAAATAAAATATTATAATATACTTTTCTAATAAACACAAAGGAATAATTGAATAGTATTTTTATAATACTTTTTACATAATTTAAAAATTAATTATTCTCAAAGAAATTCTAAGTTTCCGAACCTAAAATTTTCTTCAATAATTAAAAAAATAAAATAACATGTGATATATGATTGATTTGTATAAGTTGATGAAGGAGCAAATATATAAACCATTTTTAAATAATAAAATGTAGCAAAGATTATTCTTTTAAACATAAAAGGTTTTTATAGTTGATGAAAGAAAACATATACAATGTAAAGTATTTTCAAAAGTAAAATGTAGCAAAGTTGTTTTTTTAAAAATAATATACAATTTTTTTACTAACTTATATAAACTAACGAAATATGATGTTTCTTTGTTACACTTTATTTTATGTATATTAAGGATATGTTTTAACCGATAAATAAAGTTCTTTAAGGTGTAGATATTATTAAAGTAAGTGAACTTTACTTCTTTTTATTTAATATTTTGTTCATATATAACTAAATTTAAAATCTTTATTAGCATATTTAAGAAACACAGCTCCATTTCCTAAGGGTTTTAGAAACTAATATATGAAATTTTGTGCTAAATGACTTAATTTGAAGTTTTAAACAATTGAAAAGCCATGCAAATAGTTAAATTTAATGAGACCAAATCCAAAATCACATATAATGCAATTAGGCCAATAAAAAAGTTAAAAAGATTTGAAAATGCAGTGGCGTTCGTAGATACATTTGGGTTAGGTCTTGAGACAGAAAAGCCCAATCACTGGAACCGTTTGCCAAAACCCTACCAAAAACCGAAGAGCATACGTAACTACCTGGCGAAGCAGAAGCAGTAACAATGGGAGGTGGCGGGAGAGGAGGTAGATCACGCACTCAGAGAAAGCATTTCCGTCAGAGCAGAGAGAACGTGTGGAAGCGTTCCAAGTCAGATCCCGATCCTTCTTCAGCCTCCGACCCTCAAAATCCTACGTGGACTCCCTTCGCCACTGAGAACTCTGCTTTCGATTTCTATTACAAAGAACAGGGAATAGTGGACCCGCAGCAATGGGATGAATTCGTATCAGTTCTCAGAACTCCATTACCCGCAACCTTTAGAATCAATTCTAGGTTAACAACAATCCACTTCTATCCTATTCCATTCCCTACCATTTCCTCTTTTTCGCTGCTACTAAAACTGACATGTTGCTTTATTTCGTGATTGCAGTAGCCAGTTTTCCGACGACATTCGTTCCCAATTGGAGAATGACTTTGTGCATTCTCTTCGTGACGAGGTATGTCAAACTGCTGCTGCAATGGCAGTTATAAAAGTGCTTCACCTTTGTTTCGGTTAATCTTTACTTGTGGTTGTTAACCGCTCCTTGTAGGTTGTTGAAGGTGGTGAGAAAGAGGCTATTCGGCCATTGCCGTGGTATCCTGGGAATTTTGCTTGGCATTCAAATTTTTCTCGGATGCAGCTCCGGAAGAACCAAACACTTGAGAGGTAAATAAAAATTCTGATGATCTAGGAGTTGCATTTGATTGAAGGACATTGATAGAGCCAGAAAATATGTCATCAGTATTTTAAGTATGGACATCACCTTAATTATGACACGAATGCATATATTTCATTTGTATTTGTGTGTTGTTTGTATGACATACCCTTCCTCTTCCTTAATTCATATATTGAATATTTGATGACTATTTATATGGATGAAATAATTAAAAAAATGGTCAGTTTATCCCTGAATATTCTTTCCCTTCCTTAAAATTGAAATATTACCACCCCTAAATGAATGTTGATATGGACCCAACGGACCTAACTTGTGCAAGACAAAGAAAGGTACTCAGGTGGTTTTCATGATACATGATTTACGGAATATGAGCTCCTTAGGAGATATTTTTATCTCTTTTCCATCTTACTAACACTCGGGTATCTGCTGAGTAATATTATTTGGGCCTGTTTTATATGTTAACCTTTTTTAAAAAAAAAGATTTTAACCTTTTTTGGGTCTTATAGTTAGTTTTTCCACTCAATGGTTGCAATGGGAACAAAGTTGATGAGTTTGGTTGAAAGATATAATACTTTGCACAAAATTGTATTAGATGGGCATAATAGAAACACCAGGTGCAGAATATGGTGACCTCAGCATATAGATGTTCAGAAACTTAAATATGCTATTTCCTCACCACAATATGTGTTCTAATTTTTTGGGAAATAGGATGATAAGAAACGCAATTGCATTTCCTAGGTTAATTATTGAATGACCTAATAGTAATCCAGTTGTGCATTAACTTGTATGATTATACAATACTAGAAAAACCATCCTTATACATTCATATCCTTCATTTTTCCTTTGCAATCTTAGTATACTGATATTAATTGATGGTACTTGGTATCTGAAGTTTTACATGTTTTTTTCCCTTTAGGAATGTCTTAAGAGACAAAGCAATACACATTTCTAAAATTAAAGAATATTTCACTTAACTACATTTAGTTCTCAGTTGTTGGTCTTATGACTCTTGGAGGATTGGGGCACACTGTTCATGCATTTATCTGAATAAATGAACATGCTGCTGCCAAACAATGAATTGAAATGATATATCAATTCCTGACTCTGATTATGTTTAATCTTTCAGGTTCCATGAATTCCTAAAGCTAGAAAATGAGATTGGAAATATCACAAGACAGGAAGCTGTCAGTATGGTGGGTCTCATTATATACTCTTTCAATCTTCATGATTGTACAAAATTACTTCCTGTTTTTTAAAAAGAATTTTGAATGGTTTAGTGTCTGTAGTTTACTAGTTTTAACCTGTCAATTATTTAACTCATGTCAATGGTTTCTCGTGACATAGGTTCCTCCCCTTTTTCTGGATGTGCATTCCGATCATTTTGTGCTTGATAGTAAGCAACTTCTAGTGCATAAAGTACTTTTTGTTTTTTCTGGCCCTTGTTCTATTTGCTTAATTTGGCATTCGATCTTAATTGTTTATGACTTTTACTATTTCTTCCCTTTTTTCAGTGTGTGCTGCACCTGGTTCGAAAACATTCCAATTGCTTGAGATTATACACCAGTCAACTAAAGCAGGATCACTACCTGATGGAATGGTTGGTATCATCTTAATTACAAAAATGCTGCTCTCTGTTTCTTTGCCCTCTATTTGTTGTACTTATTAGGTATTGGTGCTTAGAAGCATTTTGATTTTCTGGACTAATTTTTTTTTTTTTAATTTGATCTGTAATGATTGGGCAAGGTGCATATGCAACATTGTTTTGTTAATGTCTTTCTTATAATCAGGTTATAGCAAATGATCTTGATGTCCAAAGATGTAATCTTCTCATTCACCAAACAAAAAGAATGTGCACAGCGAACCTAGTTGTTACAAATCATGAAGCACAGCACTTCCCAGGGTGCCGTTTAAACAGGAATCATGAAAGGATGGACTTAGATGACAATATTTGCCAACTGCTATTTGATCGTGTTCTGTGTGATGTGCCGTGCAGTGGAGATGGTACCCTTCGTAAAGCACCTGATCTCTGGAGGAAATGGTAGTTTTTATTCCTTCTCTAGCTCTATTTTCTTTTCTTTTCTTTTCGATCACCAAATTATTTTTAAAGACTCATTTACTTTTTTGCAGGAACACAGGGATGGGGCATGGCCTTCACAGCCTTCAAGTTTTAATTGCTATGCGAGGTGCTTTTGATTGTTTTCTGTATCTATTTTTAAGGCTTGCCATTGTTAGTCGTGTTTTTGTTTCCTTGTAAGTGCAGTTATCATACTTCTTTTGCCCTTTTCAGTTAGAAGATAAATAATAACCCATAGGGGTTGACTCGCCTAGCTGACCTTTCATTCACAACATTTGGTTTAGGCAATATATAATTTCACTGTAAACCCTTGCTGAGGTTGGTGGTCTGTCCTTGCCTTGAAATGAGGATAGCTTCTCCTCACCCTGAAAATTTTGTAGCCATTAAAAAAGATTGATAACAAGATGGCCTAGGTCTACATTATGCTTGTTGGAATTGTGTTAATGAGCAGAGAGTATGATTACAAATTAAGTTCAACTAGACTTATCTAACATGGGCAATTAAGACTAGGATTAGTTACAAAGGTCTTGGGCTGCACTATAGGTTTTTTTTTTTCAAAAAAAAAATTGACCATGATACTGAGTGAAACTTTCTGTGCTTCCAGAATAACTTTGCTTGTAAACTATTGTTCGTAATCTTTGAAAGAGAACACACTTGCATTATGTTCAGTCTTAAGGATATGAATAGTAATTTCTCAATATGTCATGTTTCTTATGTCTTCTGAAGATGAAAGGCTTTCTTTACTACACCAAGGAATAATTTCATATTATCTGCTTTTAAACTGACTTCCTCTTTTTCTTAGTTCTACAACTTTTAAAAATAGATTAATGTGGTAAAAAACTACGTCTGTGTCTTAGCAGAATAGAAATGAACTAGGGTTTGTAATATTTATCGAAGATGATTTTGGCATTCTCAACAGCTATATTTATTTTCTTAGGTCTATCTTTACTTAAAATTGGTGGAAGAATGGTTTATTCAACGTGCTCAATGAATCCCATTGAGAATGAAGCTGTGGTTGCTGAGGTAATCTACCTTGAGTGCTCTATATTTCAATGCATCCAGCTTGTTCTGAGCTTTGCTTATAAAAGTGCTTTGATAGTTTGATATATTACAATAAACTAAATGACTAATTACATTTGAAGCATGGGTACGCTGATTTCTTAGCTGTGCCTGTATCATGTACATACTCGGTACAGGCAAGCCTTATGTACTTGCTCAAAAAAGACCCACGCTCGCAAATTTTGCCCAAAAAGCAGCATCATATGACCCAGGCTGTTTTATTCCACCTTTTATTCGTCTTTGTTTCCTCTCGACCCCAAAAGTATCCCATTCCTCATTCGCAGGTGTAACACATGGTTATGAGGTGCAGTGGCTGTTGGCAGTAGAGCAATTCTATTCTGTTTTCTCCCCCTTTCTCTTCCCAACAACCCCAAATTTTTTTCTCCATGCTACATTGAATTGTTTCTATCCGTCATCCCTACATTTTCTTAAAATATATATTTTGGGTGATAAGTCATAAATAATTAGTAGTAAATGTAAGTTTATGAGTTGATTCATTCTACTATTGATGTTTTTACTACATTCTAGTGCTGGATTTATTACGAGTCTGGTAGTAGCACCATCAATTCCTCTGCTTGGACTAATAAATATGAATTTGGACCCACTGAAAGTGGTTGTGCCCTTTGGGTTTATTTAACGATGTTGCAAAGCAAAAATGTACATGAAGAGAATGTTAGTTGGTGTTGCAATTGCTGTAACGAGCTCAAGGCAAACCATTATAAGTCTTGAGTATAAGGCAGCCATGAAATTATGTTCAGCTTTGTGCATTAATCCAACCATCAATCACTATATATATGCGCACCTTTTTTTCTAGTAATTAGGCAAGCAGCTAAGCAGCTAAGCAGCTAAGCAGCTTTGATAGATTGAAGTAATCTTAGTAAATGGAATTTTCTATTTGCTATAATTTAGTTCTTATAACATTATGGTTAGGTAAAGAAACCTGAGATAGAACTAGCTCATGACAAATGCTCTCTTTCTTATTGTCCTTCATGGATTTTCCTTCTTTGGGTTTCATAGAAAAACCATAGCCTAGTTTGGATAAACTTCTCAATAAGCACTTGTAAGAGAAGAAAATAAATAGGTAAAATGAATCAAATTAATCCCACAAGTTAGAATCTACTTATGCACATTAGTTTTTGAGGAAGTTAGATGAAAAATCTTCTAAAAAAGTTGATGACTATAAGTTGATTCTAACTTATGGAAGTTTGATTTGCTCGACCTTTTTATTTTCTTCTCCTGCAAGTACTTATTAAGAAATTTGTCCAAACTGGGTCCATATCAGTTATTGGTGTTTTCGCATTCGTAATTCTAGTAAGGAAAGGAACTTGCATTATTTATGTTTTTTTTGTAGCCTCTTTTTTTGCTTGTTTCATCTCTGCAAGATATTCAATAGTATGGCTGAACACTTACCTACCCTATATCCTTTTTGAAATTCTTTAGGTTCTGTTTGGATGGGAGGAAAAAGAGTGAAGAGAAGGGTAAAATTTTAAAATTTGAGTGAAATAGGAAATTATAAGGAAAACAGGATTTAAATTTTTAGCTTTAAAAAAGTCAATTCTTCCTCGTGTCCTTCCCTTTTCTCCTCAACCAAACAACAAAAAATATATCGTTATACATGTTTTCTTTCGTTCCTATTTTCTTTCCTCCCATCCAAACATATCATTAGTGAAGCTGAACCTATACCTATCCCATTTCCTTTCCATAGAGGAGATCTTACCCTAAATTAAGATGCCTTTTAAGTCTCACAATAGTAATTTCAATGTCAATTTGCAGTCCCTCTCCCTACTGTATTTATTTTAGTATTCAAGGGAGGACCTACCACAAAGGTAGGGTCTGAAGGAAGCCCAAAGTGGGCTCCACAGAAATGGTGAAGCAGCAAGGGGATGGGAAAGTGGGCAGAGTGCATTGCAGATTTTGAATCTGCATACTCTTGTTCTAGGTTCTGTTGCTCTATCAATTGAGTTGGCTTTGTTTTGGAATATGGTTGCATAAACTCAATGGCTTTGCCACTGCCCTGACCCAGCAATAAATTCTTGCGAAAAAATTTGTTGTAAATCAGCGCACATTTGTTTGTTACTGTTGTCACTTATGACCCAATTTTTTTTAAAAAGTAAAACGTTGGGGGAAAACAGAGAATAGAATCACTGGAGACAGCAAATGGTCACTGCATCAATGCTCTGGGAAACAGAAGGGCCACCATCAGGGTCTGCAAACAGCCACCATGAGCTATGCTAGTGAAGGAGAAAGAAGATTTTGGGGCTGAGGCAAGATACAAACAAAAAGATGGGAAATAGCTAGGTCATGGAAAATGCTTCCCTTTTTTAGGCATATTTGTAAGCGCGTACCTAGCCGTATCAAGTCATACTCATTTTTTGAAAATTGAAAAGGGTGCATTCCAAGTACTTAATATGGCTACTTGGTATGGGTACCCATAAGAAACCTGTGTGCCCATGATTTATAAATTAATATTTACATTACCTGATTAGACTTTTGGGTGCATTTGGATAAGCTTTTTAAAAAGCAGTTTCCTGAAATAGATTTTTGTAGCTTTTTTCAAAAGCTATGCTTTCTATTTTCTAGTTTATGGGAAACATACTAAACAACTTTTTTAGACTTTTTTCTAATTAAATAGCACTTTTCTTTTAAAAAAAGACAAACAGGAATATAAAGAGAAACACTGCTTAATCCTTTTTACTTAATACTCTCTTTTCTGTCATGTTGCAGGTTTTGCGGAGGTGTGGTGGGTCTGTTAAACTTCTTGATGTCTCTACTGAGCTTCCCCAACTTATTCGTCGACCAGGTCTCAAAAGATGGAAGGTTTGTTTTTGCTGTGACCAACTTACCATTTATTTCTTTGAGAAATTGTAGTTTTGAAGATAATTATACATGTAATATTAAAAAACAGATATGTTCCCCACCTATACATCCTTTGCCAAGGTTTTAGTGTGTATCTCATCTTTTTGGATTCTCTACTAGGAGATTATGCCCCCTTGCATCATGTCATTTGACAATGTGAAGGATTTTGAAGGAAAAGTGTGGGTGGTTGGTTTTCTTAGTTTCCTATGTTGTCTTTTCCCTGGATGGTAATCAGTGTTCCAATATAGTGTACTGTCCTTACAGTAGCTGTCGGTAAAAAACTTCTGATTCAGACTTGTCACCACTGGGTTGAAATGTTTGTTTCCTTTATTCTTTGCTATTATTTTGTATTTAGATGGGCTTGGAATGCTGTTTTACCGGTTGGTTTTTGTTTTAAATGTGACTGATAGTGAATTATTTCTAATCAAATTTCTGTTATTCAATCATTATGTTCATCAAGCTATACCTGCAATCATGAGCATGTATTCTAGTGTTAGCTATTGTTGGTTCTACATGAGATTCAGTTTGTATAGCTCCAAATGTGGAAGGGGTTCTTCCTGTTTGGTTGCAGTATGCCTTTAAAATCTTTTAAAGGTGTTTGATTTTGGAGATGCAGGTTTATGACAAGGGCACTTGGTTAGTCTCTTACAAAGATGTTCCCAAGTTCCGTAGAAGTGTAATTCTTCATAGTATGTTTCCTTCTGGCAGAGGCCGTCAGGATCTTGTTGATAGTAATTGTAATGTTGAAATAGATGATGATGTTACTAGTGGTGTTAATGGAAAAGCTGGAGATGATAATCAGGCAGTAGAGAGTCTAGTGACAACTGAGTCTGCTGAGGATGTTTCTGATTTTCCTCTAGAGCACTGCATGAGGATAGTTCCTCATGATCAGAACACTGGAGCCTTCTTTATTGCTGTACTGCAAAAAGTTTCTCCTCTGCCAGGTAGTTTCTCATATGACTACCTCTCTCACTATATACATGATTCTCTTTAAAGATAATCAGGAAATTTTGATGAACTAGGGAAAATAATTCCAAGTTTCCATTTCTGCCTTGGTTATGTTGAACTTAAAACTTGTCAGACCAGTGTTTGCCATAATAGATTTGTATTTGTTTTCTTTGTTGCAGCAGCTCCAGAAAAAACTAGGATAGAAATTGATGAGCAATCTGTAGAACCAACAAATCAAAGTCTTAAGGAAGCACAAGGAATTCAGATTGATTCACCAGAAAAGGAACATGAAGAAGTCTTAAATGCAGTTTCAGAAGAAAAGGGAAATGGAAATGAATCCAATGCTGAAGATTTGGAAGTTAGTCCTGTTACTCATGAAGAACAGAATTCCAAAGAAGCTCAAGAGTCCCATAACATACAAAACATTGCAAAGAGGGTTCCAGGCAAAAGAAAGCTACAAATCCAAGGCAAATGGAGAGGTGTTGACCCTGTTGTCTTTTTCAATGATGAAGCAATTATTAATAGTATAAGGGATTTTTATGGAATTGATGAGCATTTTCCATTCAACGGTCACCTTGTTACAAGAAACAGTGATACCAGTCATGTGAAGAGAATTTACTATATCTCCAAGTCAGTCAAGGATGTCCTTGAATTGAACTTCAAAGTTGGGCAGCAACTTAAAATAACCTCAATTGGCTTGAAGATGTTTGTAAGTATATTTTATTCTCAATTTAGAGATATTGCTGTGTTTGTTAATATTATTATTTTTTATGTTTGATTTATTTATCACTCATGCTACTAGTTGTAAAAATAATCTAAGGAGGATAATAATTTCTTCATTAGAAAAAGCCTTAGTATTGGTTGGCTGATAATGGCATAGGCATGAGGCGATCAATCTAGGTATGGAAGACAGATTTAGTTAGAATTTGATTTGTACAAGATAAGGAGTATAATGTTTGTAACATTTTGATAGAAGTTATAAGTATTAGGGTCCATTTGGCATGTGAAATTGGAATTGTACTTCAAAATTATAATTCTAATTCCAATTATATCAAAATTTTAGTTGGTTCAGACTTCAGAATCATAATTCCAATGTTTGGATTGTGCAAAGAATTAGAACTTCGAATTATAATTCTAAAGTGAATTTTAATTCCATTTTGACACCTGATTGGGGATAGTTATGGATAAAATTAAATTAGGTTTAAGTAAAAGATTTTAATCCATAGGTGGTGGTGGGAATGGTGGGGCAACAGGTGGTGAAGATGGTCACTGCAGTCAATGGTGGAGGCAGGGACGTCAACAACAATGGAGTTGATGATGGTGATTGGTGGTGGGGATGACAATGGTAGCAACGATGGCAGTGGTGGCAATCTATGATGGTAGTGGCAGTAGTGCCACAGTAAAGTGGAGGCAGTGGTGATACCAATGATGATGGCAGTAGCGGCATAAATGGGTCATGGTATGGGAGTGAGATGGAATTGTAATTCAGTGTTAGGAGTTAGGAATTAGAAAATATTAGTTATATTAAAATTCTATGAAATTGGAAATTAGAATTATGACTCCAATTCTAAAAGGACTTTCAAATGTCATAATTACAATTCTAAGGTCCAATTCTATGTCTTGTTGGATATGAATTATAGTCAACTACTGATTTAATCTTGGCATATGATGGATGGTAAGAGGACTGTATGTATTCATTTAGAACGTTTTGCATCCCAAATTTCTTTATGGATTATTCAAGAATATCACAAGTGACTTGCATGCTGCAAGTTATTGGCACAGTCTACTCTGTTAAATTAGTAAGTCAAGGCATGTGTTAAATAAATTACTTCAATGGTATGACCTTGTAGCAGACACACCCCTACTTGTGGGAAATATGTATTGATTAGTTCTTGACTGTGATAAATGAGCTTTTTGATGAGTTCTTGTGAATAACCGAGTTGAATATACCTGCCCTCTTCTAACAGGAAAGACAAACCGCACGAGAGGGCAGCTCTGCACCATGTGCTTTCCGGATATCATCTGAAGGATTGCCCCTTATTCTCCCTTACATTACCAAACAGATTCTACATGCATCTCCTGCAGACTTCAAACATCTTCTCCAGAACAAAGATGTAAAATTTGCTGACTTTTTTGATGCTGAGTTTGGTGAAAAGGCCGCAAACCTAATGCCAGGCTGTTGTGTGGTAATTCTGGGTGAAGGTATGTATCACGACCATAGAAAGATAAATACCCATTGCCATCAACATATCTGTTTACGGGGCCTTCTTTTTCTGCAGGGAACAGAGTTTCTACAGAGTCCCTCAAGGTGGATGAATCAACTATAGCCATTGGATGCTGGAAAGGTAGGGCAAGATTGACAGTGATGGTTACTGCAATGGACTGCCAAGAACTACTTGAAAGGCTTTTGATACGTTTAGACACTGAAAAGGGTTCCTCTGGGCACGTGGACGAATCCTCTGGGGATGTGGAAGGTGAAATACAGCCTGTACAAGAATTGAACAGTACAAATGATAATGATGTGAAAGCTACTGTTAGTTAAAAGTGACTGCTTAGAAGATATTTAACACTCTGTCGTAGCGGATATTGATGTAGTTGTCATTTACAGGAATGGTGATTTTGTCCTTCACCCATGAAACGTTAGTGAAAAAAAGTGCTTTTTTGTTGACCTCGTCATTAATTTCAAAACCACAGACGTTGGTCTATATTTGTATTAATAATATTCTATATCTTTGATTACGTAAATTGTTTCTGGGAAGCTGTTGCTATTGGGTTGAGGTTCAACAAGCGGGATGAAAATGGTAAAAGCGCATTATGGATCTTAATGGCATGAAAATGGTACATTTTAGCCGAAGTCAGCTGCAGATTACTACAGGCAGGCATAGCTAGACACCATCCATGGTACCGAAATTGTTTTAGATTTTGAGACCCCAAAATGTCGACTGGGGTAGTTAAAATTGAAAATACACCACGGACAATGTATGGCAGTTGAAAACTTGAAATCAATTTTTGTTGGCGGTAATTCATTGAAGCATAGGGATGTCAATATCTCGGGATTTCTGCAGAGCTTAACTCATTTTGAATCTCGAAGTTGGGAATTTTTTCCCTCTCGGGATCATACTTTTTGCTTCTCTAAGTTTCTGTTCTTGAAAAAAGTAAAATAATCTTAATTATATATGTATGTATCTTAGTATTTTTAAAAATTTATATTTAAAATAAAAATTATTAATTATTTTATTTTTACAATTTTTCTTTTCTTTTTTAAATTAATAATTTATTGTGTCATTTCACTTTATTAATCTAAATTAAACATTAAAAATATAATCCTTGAAATTCTAGCCGTTTTGTCAAGGAATATAGCTAATGAGGACAGGGAAAAATATACCTTGAGACATTGGAAACAATGAAGAGATTAAGACACCATAATGAGTGGATGGGTCCTCCACAACTCGTCCAGATGCCACTCCTAATCAAACATTTGACATTAAAACTAATAAAGTAGAATTTTCTGTTACCAAAAGGTTTAATATATTGATTAATTTAACTTTATTTTGTGATAATAATTCCAGTGATTTTTTATTTAGATCATATACATTTGTCATGAGAAATAATCATGCTTGACATAAAACATTTACAATTTGATAAGATTAAATCTCTCAACAGAATTTTTTTCATATACAAATTTCAAACTCCCGACCTTTCTTAAGAAAAATTAAACATGTAAAATTTCACTCAATCATCTATTAATATAATTTCACTCATTTGATCTAAGACATGAAGTTTTTATATCATGATAAATTCCAATATAAAATTTGTGCTTGATGCTAATTTAAATAGGTATCTCAATTATATTTTAACAATTTTAAGTTAATTTTTTAAACAAATAGACACTTCACATTTAAAAGTAATTTTACTTAATATTATTTATATAAATTTAATTCTTTTTATGTACAAAATTCTTTTAAAGTTTAAAATATAATTTTTGAACACAAGAAAGCTATTTTTTTAAATACTCTCTGAATATTTTTAAACTTTTTTTTTATCAAAATAAAAATAAAAAGACCCATTGCTTACATATCAATGTAAGTTATTTTTTAAACACCCATTACCTGCATATCAATACCTTTTTTCAGGTCCATACATATCAATACCTTAAGATTGTTAAGTTGATGATCACTACATCTTTAAGCCAATCTTGTTTTAGCTTTATGTTAATCCTCTAACAAGTTTCACGCTTCATAATGTTGGCGCTGGATTTACGAACCTTGCCCGCAAGGTCATGATTGCAGGGCTTACAAAATGATCCCATCAGACAAAGATAGCCATGTCAGACTATAAGCATAAGTGATGACATTTGCACATACGATAACATTCCAAGTGCAATCATCAATAACATGTATAATGAACCAAGCAATTGTTCCAGCCCCCCCTCCTCCAAAAAAAAAATAGTAATTTATATCTACCTCCATTTTAAGTGCTTTACTCAGCAAGCCAAACATATTAAAATTTAAATGTACAAAAAGAAATGCGCCAAACCTTTAAAATTTGGTAATAGGGACACAACCATGAAATAAACTAAAACTGAAACAAACTAAAAATGAAGTCAGGATGCCTGACAGCACATATTTCTCTTAGCAGGGACTTCTTGTGCAGGGCCAGGAATGATAATCTTCTGGCCAGACAAAGATGCTGAGTTCCCATTTCCCTGATTTTCATCAGCTGTTAAGCTCTTCTTGTTGACAATGTTGTATATTTCTGTCAAGACAGTTATGAAGGCTGTTTCAACATTTGTCGCTTCCAGGGCTGAGGTTTCTAAGAAAAATAAGCCTTCTTTCTCAGCAAATTCTTTTGCATCCTCGGTAGGTACATCACGCTGGCTCTCCAGATCGCATTTATTTCCTATAAGAATGATGACTATATTCTTGTCAGCATGGTTACGCAGCTCTTCTAGCCAACGGGGTATGTGATCAAAAGTCTGGCGCTTAGTAATGTCATAAACCAACATTGCTCCAACAGCACCCCTGTAGTATGCACTTGTAACTGCTCTGTATCTGTAACATAAACCATTGAAGTATCAGGGCAAGCAGCAATCTGGCTTTTAATGTGCTTGTAAGTTGTAAATCACCCATTCGAATTCCACAAACACATGATGAGAAATAATCGTAATTAATATTGTGAAGAAGCTCTAGCTAGCTATATATAAATTGCATACTGGAAAAACTAGTTCTTTTCTACACAGTTGATTACAATTGCATAAAGGAAAACATGACAGTAGTTATGTTAGTATGTATAATTTAACAAGGAAGAAACGAAAAAAATAAAGTCAAATGACTTAATAATAAACTTAAACTAAATGATGCATCCTGCAAAAAGTTTCACCTGATCAAAATTACCAAGTTCTGAAATCCTTATTATTAAATAGTCTTTGAAGGATTGAGACGACAGAGAGTGAAAATTTTGGGACCCTTTACTCCAAGAAAACATCATATTGTTTTACTTTGTTTCCTATGTACACTTTTAAAAACGTGAAACAAAGTGAAAACATGATAGAAATTTGTGTAATTAAAAGTAATGACAAAACGGTTTTTCAAACCGAACGCTCCCTACAATATCCAGGGCCTCTTCTAGTATAAACCATTTGAATAGATTGTCGATGAAGCCCATTTCATGGATGATCTGTCACATAGATATTTCCTGTGTGTGTCTCCAGGTGCACAAGGGTTTTAAACTGAGGTTTGTGGAATCCACATCGGAAATCAGTTAATTTTAAAACTCGATGCAATGGAGAATGGTGATATCTAATTTAAAATGGGAAATAGAATAAGATCCTATCTCTTCCTAACCAGTTTAAGCAACTCATTTCTCTATATTCTGTAAAGTGCGGCATCAGATTACATTAAACATGAAAAATTATAAGTGTTCAGCTCATTTGGATGAACCTATCAGAAAAAAAAAAAAGAGAAAAAAATAGTAGACAAAGTGAGAGATGTGATGAATGATGTGATGAGAGGTAAAGACTAAAGAGATAGAACAAGAAGAAGAAGAAGAAAAATAAGATGCAAGTAAAAGTGAGTGTATGATAATTGGTGCTCATTAAACAACTTATGCAATCATTCATGCACAACCATCAGTTGGAATCCCCGCCCAATATAATACCAAAAATTTACACATGCATGCTCTGTTCCAAATTCTGTTTTTCATTTTCCTTTTTTATAATTATTCTTTGTCCTATACCTTCAGAACGTAGATATAAGTCGGGAAAGAAGAACCAAAGGCAGGAATGCATCAGCTTGAAAGTCAAAGACTTGTTATATTCAAACTGATCAAATGGCATTAATATCAAGTCTAGTAAAACTGATCTACAAATTTATTCTAACTTAGACAATAGCGGTAAAGTAAACTAAAATCTGATGAAATTATAGACAATGTCTGGGGACGGGGATGGCGGTAAAATCAATGAACGCACTTCTATCTTTTAGAAGCTACTCTTACTTGTGTTTGAAAAAACGTACCTTCAAGCCACTTCAAAGCAAAACCAAACACGTGTATAATGTAAATAGATTTGAGTTTCACTTAATTGCATCATTCACCAGAAAAAAAAACTGCATCGCAATGGCTTGTGGCCTGAAATTCATCCCACAGCAGCTTTTTAAAAAAAAGAAATAGAAATCTCCGTTGCATACTTGAAAACACACGGGACAAATCAACCGTATCTTGCATTGCAACGATGGGAATGGAAGCAATCACAGTTCCAGAGGCCATGGCCTCAACTTAAAACCATCAATACAAATCTCTAATTCTAATTCTAATTCTAATTCACAATGTATGCTTTAAATTGCAGTGTCGGATATGTCACCATCCTTGATAGTGCAGTTAAATGTAACTGATGCAACGGCAATTGTGATAGCAAACAGAAATTTAAAACATGACAGCAAAGTGGTTAATAAAAGAATTAAAGTCCTATAAGGATTGTAAAAGTTGCGAAGATGGTTCACTTAATAGCCAAGTGAAGTGTAAAACGGTACACCATATACTTTCACTCTGAATTTTCATTGCGTCGCGGCAAATTCAAGAGTCTCAACCTAGTAGATGTTCTATCTATATATACTGTCTATGATTCCTCTTCGTGTTTTAGTCACGCATCAATTAAACTATCACTATCACTATCATCACACAAAAACCTATGCTTATTCAAGTCGACAACATGATTGAAATCCTTCCGTACGCAAAATATTCATGGAGTACATGATCATATTATAGTAGATCAGCTCAACAACCCTGGTTAATTCATAAATCATCACGATCCTTTGCCGCGATGATCAGATCATGCGCACTATAAACGGTTGTGATGCAAATAGCGGATTCAAATTGAAGAGATGGTGGAAGTTAGTTAGCAAAAGGATTTAGAGAGAAAAGTTGAGTCGGAAAAGACAGAAGGTAGAGAGTACCGTTCTTGGCCTGCAGTGTCCCAGATCTGAGCCTTAACGGTCTTGTGATCGATGACCAAAGTCCGAGTCTGAAATTCAACTCCGATGGTAGACTTTGAGTCCAAGCTGAACTCGTTCCTCGCAAACCTCGCTAGTATCTGTGACTTCCCCACCGCTGAGTCCCCAATCAGCACCACCTTGAACACGTAATCTATCCTCTGGTTCGCATCTCCATAACCTCCCCCTACACCTGCCATTTCCACTGCTCTCAACAATATCTTTTATTCTCTCCTATACTTTTCATACACAGAACCACGCACACATATTTATATATGCAGTGTCTCAGTCTAGCTGTTTCTTTTGCTTCAAGGTTAAATTAAAACCAATAAATGAGTAAAATATTGAATAATTGGATGGATCTTCTGAAAGGCGAGTCTCTTTTTTGTCAAATTGCCTTTTTGATTAGAGGATCGTTTATTTATTTAATTTATTTTTCCTACTACAAATTTAATTTATATCACTTTATCTCTATTTTCTATCAATGTAATAATTGTACAGGTATTGTTAAATAGAGTGGAGAGCGTGGGACAGATGACACGTGACACATGCACGAATGAGTTGGGAGTGAACATGTGTATTTCCGCGCCAATGAGAAGTGGCAGGTTCGCATAAAGGCTTGGGGTTTGGTTTGGGTGAAATTGTTGGGTGTTTGTACCCAAAAAATGATTGTGGTGGGAGAGGATCTGTTCTCGTTAGATGGTGAGTGAAAAATGAAAGAGAGCAGTTGGAGACAGCTTTACTGTTTTTACTTTCCACTGATCTCCCATCGCAGTGTCCTCTGCGTTGCGTTTGTCTCGGGTGAGTTGTCTGATTAGTCCTGTTGACACCAATCCTGATATTTTGCGTGATGGCCAATCATTATTGTTAGAAATTAGTTACTCAAAACTTAATTTTACTGTTTAATTTAAACTTCTTTTACACTTCCATTTACAAAGTACCCTTAGTTGCTATTAATTTTTATGTATGTTGGGAAATGGTTAATTTTTTATTTCAAAAAATTTATTAAATATATTTTTTAATTTTGTTTAATAATTGTAAAAAAATTAATTTTTCATTTTTTAATAAAGAAGCAACTAATTTAATATGAGTAAAATTTTAAAGAATATGATACAAAGTTATTAATTTATTTCTAAAAAAATATTTTTTTTTTCATATTATTCTCAATCATTAATTATTTTAAATATAAAAGTAACTATTATGAATAATCTTATACCTATTTTTATAATTTTAGTACAACTTTTTTATATAATTTAAGTAAGATGGATTATTTAAAATATTTTTTATCTAATATATTTAAATATAAAATTCATTTTGATATAATCAATTGCAATGGTAACCGGTTATAGACTAATCAATTATTGAAATAATCTAATTTTTCTAGCTAATCTAAATACATATTTAACATTTTGAACTTTAATAAGGTGAAAATATTGTTCTTACATTCTAATGGGGTATCTATATGAAAAGAAAGAAAGAGTGATGGAAATAATAAATATAATGAATGATGAGTTTTGATTTCAAAGAGTGATATGGGTAATAAATAATATTATACATGTCTGGTACAAATAAGTAAAACTAATAATAATAAATTTATAAAAAATAAATAATAATAAAAATATTCACTTTTTTAAAAAGTAAGTCTTAAATAACTTGTTGCGTTTTATCATTTTCCGTAAACATTAAATTCTATTAATCTAACTATTCAATTAAGTATTTTTATTAAATAGATTAAATTTACAAATTTTTATATAGTTTAAAAAGTTATTGAATATATATATTTTTTACACAATCTAAAAAGTGAAGAGGTTTAATCTAATATTTCAGATAAATTATTCTAATATTAACTTTTTCATCATTAAACCAATTTTATTGAGTTTAATATTTCAATAGTTAGTTTAATTTTAACGTATAATATATTTTTAATAATCAAGATAAATATAAAAAAATTATAAAATTATATTTATAAATATTTAATTTATTTAAAATTTGATAGATATAATCAACAAGATAATTTTTCATAGTTAAATTATTTATTTAGTCAAATTTATATTATAAAATATTAAATAAAATAAATGTTTAATATTTATGTATTAAAGAAATGGACCTATTTCCAATAATTATGATCTAAATAATAATATTAAATAATTTTCTTAATTTATATATAATATTTCAAATTTTATATACAAATAAATGGAGTGATAACTTTACAGAAGTTAAACAAGTGACTTCCTTTCTTTCTTGTCTATGAATGGTTATGCTGTGATCTACTCCGTAAGTTTTAAATTCTTATATTATTGTTCTAAAAACTATTATGCTATTTATCACCCCTGGAAAGGAAATCGTGACATCAAAGGATAATTTGAAAATAATTAATAATTTTAAAAAACAAAATAAATATTAAAAAATGATGAAAGCACATTTTATAAATAATGTAATAAAAATAATTTTGCATTTAAGAATTAAAATTCAAAATTATAATACAAGGTTAAATTTACATATTATATGTCTATAATTTTGACAGTGGACACGTTTAGATTTAAGTGTAAAACAACTTTTTCTACTCTCCTTTTTTGGCTTTAGTAAGTTGAGGAAAATTCAAACTCAAACGTTGTAAAAGTATATTTTTTTATTAAAACCGTGAAGAATGAAATAAATGCCCATATAGTTAATTTAACTTTTATGCTCGAATATATGGATTACTTGCATGGTAAAAACAAAACTAACTACTGTAGTTGGTAGTGAAAAAAATATTTCCTTTTTTTATTTGTTAAAATTAGGATCACAAAATATATCATTATCTCCGAGTATTGAGATGTCTTTTAATGTATTATTTTTAAAAGTGAGGAGGGAAAAATGATGGGGTCTCTCTGTTTGGTTTTATTCTAGATAATGAGAATAGAAGAAAGATAAAGATATTTAATAATATACTGTTATGTTTACAAATATTAATAAAACTAAGGATAGATGTAAAAAAAAATGATAGATAAAAGTTTATTCATCACAACTTAAAAAATTTTAAACTATTTATTTCTTCCAAATTCTTTAAGGTTGGAGAGAGAAAAAATAAGAAGAAATATTTTTTAACTTTTAGAATAAAATGAAGACAGCTATATTGTCCCATCCATTTCGTTCGAACTAAATATTGTGTTTAGACAAACTAACAACCACGCGATAATATTATTCAACAAGCTTTAAAGTTTTAAACAAAAATTTAGAGCAAATATATTTGGATTAAATGGCATTGAAATTATTTTTAATTTAATTTAAAAATGGTTTTATCTTAAATTTTAAAATAAAAAATATAATTATGATTTTAATTTTTTAAATATTATATATTTTTATCTATCATTATTATTGCGAGCTGTCATTATTTATCATAATAATTTTATATTTTTCATCATCATTATTATTTATTTTACATAAATTTATTTTTAATTATAGATTATTTTTTATTTATTATTATTTAATATTTTTTACTATTATTCTTATTATTTAACTTTTAATCTATTATTATTTAATATTTTTTACCACCATCGTTTAATATTTTTTTACTATAATTATTATTTTTATATATCTTTTACATTGTTATTAATAAATAATATTTTCTATCAATATTATTACTATTCAACAATTATTGTGATTATTTAATTTTATAATTTTTTTTATTATTATCATTTGATATTATATTATAATTATTATCATCCTGTAATATTTTTTAATATTAATATTATTATTATTCTACATCTTATACTATTTTTACATTCCATCATTTATCTTTTATCAATATTAATAAGTTATTTCATCTTATTTTATATTATCATCTCACATATTAAAAGTTAAATTTTATAAAATTAGTAATTATGTAAGATAAAAACTCAAAATTAAAAAAAATGAATTTATTTTGATTTTAAAAATTTCAAACTTATAACTGAAAACAGCAAAATGCCACATTATATTTTATTTTTCAGCTCTTGTAAATGAGTATCCATCAATTTAACCAATTAAAAATTTGTTTATATTAGTATTTATTTGCTACAAAAGGAAGATAATAACACGGTTTAATTTATTGTTATCATAAAAAGGAGTATTTATTTTCATGAAACACAGTTTGGTGGCATAATTTAAATTAGAGTGAATACGTGTTTAAATTACATTTTATCTCATCGTGTTTCGTATTATAATAGATATGTAATCACTCTTTTCAAAAGAAAATTCAATCATCTTTTACCTTAACTCTGCAACACAGCCAAATCACATAGGTCGTAACATGATCTTAAATATAATTTATCACTGGCGTGAAAATATAAATACCATAAACAAATTATAGAAAACAATTGTGATTTTTGCCCTGTTTTTTAATTAAACTTAAAATTTTACCTTAATAATGCTTTCTATTCTTAATGTTATTATTTTTTTGCGAGATAGTGGGATAAAATTTTAATTTTAATTAAAAAATAATCAAAACATTCACTATATTATAGTTATTATTATTATTATTATTATTATTATTATTATAAAATATGAAAAACAATGAAATATGGGCCAACCTTGCCAATGGTTTATTACAGTTTATACCCGGGACGATCCATTCTAAAGTCCACCATATAGGAACAAGATGCTGTACTGTCTTGTAATTTCAAAACCGAAGCACGTAAAAATGTAAAATAAATATAAATACCGAAGAACCCTAATTATTATTGCATTTATACTGGCAGAGAGTGCAGAGCAGATAAAGGTTTGGTTTGCGTCGAGTGGTGTAGAATTGGAAGATGGAGGAGGAAGAGCATGAGGTGTACGGAGGAGAGATCCCTGATGTCGGAGAGATGGAGGGAGACGTTGACATGTCCGCTGCCGACGATGACGCCGCCGTCAAGGAGCTCGACGAGATGAAGCGCCGCCTGAAGGAAATGGAAGAGGAAGCCGCCGCTCTTCGCGAAATGCAAGCCAAGGTCGAGAAGGAGATTGGCTCCGTTCAAGGTTTTTCATCACTTCTTGGAATTAATTCATCGATTTTTTCTTATCGTCTTTTGATTTATCGCTATTCAAATTCTTATGATTTTGCTGGAATTTTTTATTCTCGTCCGGAACTGTCACTGGAGTTTTTTCATCTAGTGGATGCTGAAACTTCTTTAAGGTTCGATGTTTATACCGCTCTCAAGAGCATATTCATCATCCTCCCCAGTTAATTTTTCTTCTTCTCAGAACGTGAAATTCTTCAGTTATGAAGATGTGTAATTCTTTAGCTTGCTACTGCGGATATACGTAGCAACACATCAGATTTGTTTTTAAACTCATCTTTATGATTAATGATAAAACCTAAAAGTCGCCGGAGTTTGAATAACAACCCCTTTAAACTCATCTTTTATGATTATTGATAAAACCTAAAACTTGCCAGAACTTGCATGAACTTCTTTAAACTCATCGTTTATGTTGTTGATAAAACCTAAAACTTGCCTGAGCTTGAATAATAGCCTCATTAAACTCAGCTTTTGTGATTATTGATAAAACCTAAAACTCGCCATAGCTTGAATAACAATCTTGCTTCAAATTGTGTTGTTGATGTTGTCATCGACGTCAACAAATTAAAATTTTACAAGACCTTATGGTCAATGTGACGGACACGAACCCAAGTCAAACGCTGCATGGATACTTCGAATACTTATAGCTGCTTTTTACAATTTATTTTACTTTTTGTATTTTGAAAATTTATACCTATACAGATAGGAGAATCACATCAATTATATCAGTTGTGAAAGTTTAATTATCTCTAGTTGTCTACTGACTTCTGCTCAGTTTTAAAATATTAGTTCTCTCTGTCAATTTAAAATTTGTATTTTATGTTAATTTTAAATTGATTTTATACATTATATTATAGTTATGACTTATACTATGATTATTAAATTTGCTCTATCCCCTTGTCTGCGTCGAATTGCTTTTGTGTCTCATGTGGTCAGCGCTGTCAAAACCATGTGCTAGCCCTTGGATTGCATGATTCAATGTTTTTTATCGGGTCTCCAGTGAGTCACAGCATTATGCATCACTTCCTTGTGTGTATTGCTCCGGATCATCATGCCAAAGTGCTGAATTGTTGGAGCAGCGCTCCAAAAATGCTGTTGTTGCATGTTCTTTTCTGCTGACCGTTGGTTACTTTGACTTGCTGCATGCTCTGTTGCTCTCTGTTCCCTTTCTTCCCTCTTTGTTGACCATTGCTGCTTCTCTTTTATTCTCTGGTTCTCTGTTTTCCTGTCGCTACATGCTTGATTGTTGAATACTTGAGGTTTATTTTCTATTTTCTTTTATGCTTTAATTTTATGTGTTGCCTGTGTGTTGTTAAAAACTTAGTGACTTACGAGTTATATGACCTTATGAATCTTTAATTTAAGTTTAATTTGTTTGTTGTGATTTAGAGGATATTGTTCTTATCTATGTTATTTAAATATAATTTTGCATTTTAGTTGAAACTTATGATTTACAATCCTACACCCCTCTTCCAGTCCTATGTTGAAATTCGATTTTGACAACCTTGTGGGTTGTATGCGTGCTTTCTAGTTAACTCCTAGATTCTAACCAAGATAATTAATTTCAATTATTCTTTATCTGTATATTATTTGTTTGCTGATTTTTTCATTATTATTCTTTTTAACAACTTCTAGATTGAATCTCTTTTGCAGATCCTGCTAATGCAGTTGCTTCTCAGGCAAGCAAGGAGGAGGCAGATTCTCGATCTGTTTTTGTTGGCAATGTATGAATCATCCTATTTCTTATCATCATCAGTTTTTCCATTTGAACTATGCCCCCCCCCCCCCAAATCTTCTTTACGAGTAAGTTAGCATCTTACCCTTTTTCAGCTGGATACAAAAATAATTTTTTTTTTCTAATCTACTTAAATGACAAGGCCTGATTTGGTAATTGGATTGTGTTTAATATTTAGAAGTCTTGTTTACCCATGTTCAGAAAGCCAAACCGGACTGGTTTGATCTGTTGAACTGAGACACAATTTACCTACTGGTTTGGTCCTGTCTTTTTGAACTGGCAGTTTACCAATCAGCTATAAAACTGCTGAACTGGGTATGAAATGGTCTGAACTTAAGAACCATTTACAGTTTACCTGTAATATGTTCAGACTCATACCTTACCGAAAAACACCGAACTTTCTCTACCAAGTATCGAACCCAGGATGATGAATTTGGAGATCAGGGCACTGCTGTCAACCACAGCTCCAACAATTTTATGATTTACCATGTAAATTATATATTAATATTACATCTCAAAGTTCATTTAAATGGACGCACCCTCAACATACTGTTTTTTTTATAAGTAAAATATTATTAAACCACAATATGTGGACTAGACCACAAGATATACTCCAATCTAGCAAAACAGTGTTTATACTTGTTTTCAGATCACATTGCAGACCTGGGCTGCTACCATTTTCAGGTCATGTCACTTTTTCATGTTGCGGCTACCCTGTAAATCACATGATTTTGCAGCACTAGCAGTCTCAACTTTGATTAATGGTTGAAAACCCCTTTTTACCCCTACAATACCGCATTGTTTAAAGCATATTATGGGGACAATTTTGTGATTTCACTCCCTTATCTGGGTTTCAATTCAAAACCCTGTTCTGAAACAATTGTGCGCCTTGTATCTCTGAAACCTGATCCACCATTCTCTAGTCCCGTATCTGGCCATTTTGACATCTTCTGGCACCTTCCTGGTGTTTCTTGCCTTGCCTTGCTGTCTGGCCCTTTTGCTGACTTTCTGTTCTTCTGTGTCTGTTCAGTTCCCTCTCACTGTTTCCCGCTCTCCCTCAAAGATTGTTCTGCTCTTTCATTTTGTTGCAGCAAATGTTCTCTCTCTGATAGGTCTTTCCTGATTTCATCTTTGTTCTCTGTACTCTATCACCAGCATATGAATGTCTGAAATTTTGGGTAATTTGGATTATATGCACCCACCCACACAAAATAGCGGCATCTCGCTATAGCTGTTTTGGGCTTCACCATTTGTTGTCGATGTCTGGGATTAATAATTATGTTTATACCCATTTATCAATTTTCATCTTTTAATACATATATAATCTTATGAAAATAATGTAAAATTTTAACTAATTAGATATATTTGAAACTCATCATATTCTTTTTTTGGAGTGAATACTGTTAATCCTCAGACTCAGATACAGGGTTTGACATGTGTCTCACTATGATCGCAGGGTCATTCTTATTACTCGGGTTCTATAATTAGCGCTGGTGTTTTTTAGGCTTGTACTAGAGGGGGAGAGGAGAGTATATTGTGCTTATGACATTTAATAAGATATCACTTGAAGGAAAACAAAGACAAAAGATTGAGGAGAAAAAAAAAACTTGTTAGTTTCTGAAAAGAAAAATGGAAAGAAATGAAAAACATTATACAGAAGAAAAAATAGAATCAAGTTGAGAAAAAAGAGAAAGAAATGAGAAAAGAAAAAGGAAAAAATAGAAAATAAAAAATATGACTGTGATGGCATTTCATGGGGATGGCTGAAACTGGTACAGCTGGAGGTAGAATGTGTTAAAGATGCATCAACATCACTGCTGGAGGAGACAGCTTGTGGTTCTTTTGGAAGAACATTCTGTAAGTGCTGGGCATGCAATCTAAAGTCATAAGCCCGGTTGTTGACTGCAATGAGGACTGCGGTACCTCTGTTGTGTGTCATTTGGCCAACGTGCCAAAGGGTATGCAGCTGCTGCTTCCCTACTGGCCTTTTATCTTGTAATTGTTTTCATCTCTGTGCATTAGACTACCTGATATTTGAGGCTTTTTCTTTCTCATTTCAAGTCATTTCATGAAAAATTAAGGTGTAAGTGAATGATTATTTTCATTCTTTTTTCCCTTTACCTCTCTTCTGTCATTTCTTACAAAATTCCCATTCTGCATTTTTACAGAAAGGGATAGAATTCGGACCAATATTTTAAAGCTTTGCTTGCTCATTCTTAGGGGTAACTTGTAGACCAGAAAAGGTTGGTGCTATTGTAAATATCCATGGGGAGGAGGAAACTAAACAGAACAATGCAAGAGGTTTATCTGAAGTATGAGAAGAACCTGTAAAATGACTATAAACATTAAGATTGTAAAAAAATATCTTTTTTTTATGGGGTTCTATTTGGGATGTCATATGTTGATTGGATGTGGTGGTTTATGGAGTCAGAACTCTTCTGATGTTTGAGGAGTTGGGAAAGTGCATATTTCTGTTGTTGTTGTAGTTAAAACTTAAAAATGATAATTGTGCCCTGATGTTTAAGATCTAAGAGGGTGGGCTGGTATCCTTTCAAAAAAGAAATCAGTTTGATTTTTAAGTTAGAATTGTTATGTTCTGATATTTTTGAAGTATGTTGAATTTTTTATTTTTTTGCATCATCCTTCTTTGAGACAAAAGTCTTAGTTTGAAGACAAAACTGAAGGATAGGAGAAATTGTGCTCTAGAGTTTCATATGGAGTGTTCTGAGTAATTTATGCAATTCCCAGTTAAATGGATCAGTATGCAAGTGTTTTGTAGTTTTAACCTTTTATATTTTATATTTTTAGATTGGTTTTTAACTGAAGATAGTGTGGTAATTTGATAAAATAATATTTACCGAATAATATTATTGAATATATATGTTATCTTTAATGGTGTAATGCTGGAGTCTAATTTCTTTCTTATGATAACTGAATCAAGGGTAAGCACCTTATGGATTAACATGATATGTCACTCAGTTATTAGCATCAACACCCCTAGAAATTGATTTGTGTTTTACAGGTTGATTATGCATGCACACCAGAAGAAGTGCAGCAACACTTTCAATCATGCGGTACTGTGAACAGGGTCACTATCCTGACAGATAAGTTTGGCCAGCCTAAAGGTTTTGCGTATGTGGAATTTGTTGAAGCTGAAGCTGTTCAAGAGGCTCTTGTGTTGAATGAATCTGAATTGCATGGCCGTCAATTGAAGGTATATTATTTCAGTTGGGGAGCTGTTTGAACAGGGTTACTGTTGTTTGTTATGATTGCTGTTGTTTCAATCAGCCAAGAGATCATTCTTTTAAATTAATAGTGTTTAATGATTTGGATACATATGTTTCCAGGTTTTGCCTAAGAGGACCAATGTTCCTGGAATGAAGCAATACCGTCCTAGGCGCTTTAATCCCTACATGGCATATGGCTTTAGGAGGCCATATCCTCCCCCTTACTTTTACTCCCCTTATGGATATGGGTATGCTGCGTCCCTTATTTACATTTGTGAATGTTATGCCAAATTGTTTTGATTCATATTTTGAAATTTCTCTCATTTTCCATCTGACATCCTGCAGGAAGGTTCCTAGGTTTAGGAGGCCAGGTCGTTACATGCCGTACTATTAGAGTTTGTGCAGAATGCGTTAAAAGATATGATGATGGGTGCATCCTAGAGCAATAATTTTTTATTGGGGCTTTGGTACTATCATCATCCGTATTATATACTGTGATTGAGATTATCACTGTCCATTTATCGTAGGCTGCTATTTGTTGCTTAGTTCTTCGAAGATGGTTTACAATTGCCATCAAATATTATGTTAGTGACTGGATAGCTGCAAGGTCAGTCTTTACAATTTACACTGACCAAAGGGTACACAGCGGTAACTCATCGGGCCTTTTCTTGCGTAGATTTAAATCATCGTATCAAATTGAAATATGAATGACGTTTTACTGAAGTATTTTGGGTTGATATTTATGATATATTGATCGTAAGACAATTTCTATATACATCCCCCGCTCTTTAGGCCCTTGATTCGAGGAGGGAAGTATCGGATAGAACTCTGACCGTATAATCAGGTATGTTTTATGTATTTCTTAGGATTAGTTATTGAAATGGTGAAAACACTGGTCCGTGGAAGAATCTCGGTCAAATAATAAACAAATAAAATCATAGGAAATTTACCAAGTTAATAAATTAAATAGCAACAATATGTTGACTTTTGTTTGTTTAAAAACTTTTTATATTAAATAATAATTTAAATTTAATGAATTGTTTAACTTTATTTTTTTATTTTTGCTTTCATGATTTTGAGTTATTTTGATCAGTTACTTGAATGGTTCATTAGTTTTTTGGTTGAACTGGTTGGTTCCATTTGGTATTTGAATCTGATATTTCTAGCAATAATAATGGAACACTCAGTCATTTTTTTATATTATTTTTTAAATGCCTGATTATTTGATGAAATTTGATGTCCTATTAAATAAAAAATTATACTTAATGATAAAAAGTTGTTTGTAAAAAATACAGTTTAAAAAATGTATTAACTTTTTTTTTACAATTAAAACAAGTGCGAGTACGATCCACTAAACGTAAAAGAATATGTAAAATATTATACATTTTATTAATTATTCAGCATTATTTGCATCAAAAGTCTAGGTCCATAGAAGTCATTTTTGTAATTATATTATGAATCCTATTCCTAAGATGTTTTGCCCCAACAAATCCAAACGTTCTGCTGTTCTGGTTCAGCGGCTTTATCTTTTATCCGGATGTGAGCAATTTTTTTATGGTGGAACATATTAGTTATATTATAATATTAAAATAAATAATGATTGATTATTTATCTATATTTTAATTTAAAAAAATAAAAGGATTATACAATTATGAATAAAATAAAAATAGATGTTATATACTTTTAACATCAAATGGTTTCGCAGATAAAATCGCAATTCTCAAATAAAGTCCGCCACATTCTTAGCCTTTTTTATGTTGAAAAGTAAAAGTAGAGCACCCAATACTGGTGCTACTGGATCTAGGAGTGACGATTATCATTAGGGAGTTGCTTTTTCTCCTTTTATTTTAATTCCTGTAAGTTTTAAAAGATTTGAATTTTTTTTTGAAAAACTTAGTATCATATTTATTAAATTTAAAAAGTAAATACATAAAGATATATCTAGAATGAGAATATAAATTTTTAAATATCTATTAAATTCAGAATATTTTTTTAAAATAGATTTAATTATTTTTTGAATAAATATTTTTGAAAGTTTATTAAATTTATTTTAAAAAAATATTTTTGAAAATTTATTAAATTTATTTAAAAAATAAAATGAATGGTAGTTTTAAAATTTAACTTTATCAAAAATAAAAAAAAAAGTGTAAAAAGTAAAAAAAAAGATGGCGCAAAAAATAATTTCTTTATCATTATTTCACTCAAACAACAAGCTTCACTGTTGAAAATTTTGGTTTGTTGAAGATTTTGGTTTAGTAGGTTAAAATTAAAACTTTAATCAAGCTTACTAAATTTAAATGTTTTATTTGGATGGAGTAACGAAAGAGAAAAAAAAAATTTATTATTTGATGGAAGAAAAAGATAATATTTATTTATTTATGTTAAAAAATTAAATTAATAAAAATATATAATAAAAAGTTAAATTTTTTAAAAGTAAATTTTATTTTTTTAAATTTATATAAAATAAAATTTATATTATTAAATAAATATATATATATATATATTATCTTTTCAATCTAAATAAAGGAAATTTTTCCTTTTTTTTATATTTCAATCAATTTAAATAATCTACTTTTTCTTGTTATTTCTACTATTTTTTTCTTTCTTATTTTTCACCTTATCAAAACAAAGCATAAGACAATTATCTACAAGACTAGAGTTTATTCGTTAAGTTCAACATCGCACCAAACAATTTCTTAGTTTATGAAAAGTTCAAGGCAGTAGCATTATTACACTACGAAACAAATAAAGTGAAAAACGCGTTGGTGCTTCTTCATTCAAATTTCAAGCCATGCCAAATTTCTCTGCCGTTAACATGGAAAAAGGCACGTTCATCGGCGTTAACTTCTATGTTCGATGACGTGAGCTGCAGCTTGGAAAATTCAAGGAAAAGACCGTTCACTTTATGGCACTCAATTTGCAAGGTCACTACTATGACAAGCAACATACTGAAACTATAATATTCTTACCCAACAATCATCCAAAGTTAGCCTTCTGCAAACGTTGCTTTAATTTTACTTGAGGTCGCGCGGGCTCTGAAAATGGCCGAAGCATTAGTTGAGATTGTGCTTCAGAATTTGAATTCTCTTCTCCAGAAGGAGCTTGCATCCTTCTGGGGCATCCATCGAGAGGTTGAAAAGCTATCTCGCATTTTTACTGCAATCAAAGCAGTGCTTGAAGATGCTGAGGAACAACAAATAACAAACCATGCCGTAAGGGATTGGCTGCGCAAGCTAACAGATTCTGCATATCTACTAGATGACATCCTGGATGCATGTTCAATACAATTCACTCGGCTTGGATTTGAAGGCAAAGATTCTCGATTTGCAAACAAGGTGCACATTTTATTGTCTTCTTTTAACCCTAAGAATGCTATATTTCGATATAATATTAGTAAGAGGATTAGAGAAATTAAGGAGAGATTGGATGAAGTTGCTCATGAAAGACAAATGTTTCATTTACGTGAGGGAGTTATGGAGAGACGATTTGGAGTTGCTGAATGCCGCCAAACTTGTTCAATTGTTACTCAACCTCACGTGTATGGAAGAGATGATGATAGAGAAAAGATTGCGAGGTTTCTTGTTAGGCAAGCGTGTGATTCCGTTGATCTTTCTATTTATCCCATTGTTGGCATTGGTGGAATTGGTAAAACTACACTCGCTCAGCAGGTCTTCAATGATGAGAGAGTAAGTAGGCATTTTGACTTTAAAATATGGATTTGTGTTTCTGAGGATTTCAGTATGAGGAGGATTATCCAATCCATTATCGAATCTCTCTCAAAACAAAATTACAACACATTGGATTTAGACCCAATGCTAAGACAAGTTCAAGAGTTGTTACAAAGTAAGGCTTTTTTGCTGGTCTTAGATGATGTATGGAGTGAAAACCATGAAATATGGGAAAGGTTGAAATGCGTGTTGGCTTGTGGATCAAAAGGTTCTTCAGTTCTGGTCACCACACGCC
Organism: Canavalia gladiata; assembly: GCA_037954105.1. Taxonomy (NCBI): domain Eukaryota; kingdom Viridiplantae; phylum Streptophyta; class Magnoliopsida; order Fabales; family Fabaceae; genus Canavalia; species Canavalia gladiata. Next base: position 8,507,762 of record CM075658.1, on the reverse strand, counting down.
TTGCCAGGGTTGCATCCATCATGGGAACACTGCCAGCTCATCACTTATCAGGTTTATCAGAGGATGAATCCTGGTTACTGTTCAAACAATATGCATTTGGACCTGATAGAGAAGAGCATGCACATCTTGTAAGAATAGGGAAGGAGATAGTGAGGAAGTGTGGAGGTTTGCCTCTAGCAGTGAAAACAACGGGTAGCCTTATGCGATTCAAATTTGAAGAGAAGGAATGGCTTTTTGTTAAAGATAGCAAACTTTGGAATTTACCACAAGAAGAAAATGGTGTCTTGCCTGCCTTGAGGTTAAGCTACTTTCATTTAACTGTCTCATTAAGGCGGTGTTTTGCATTTTGTGCCTTGTACCCCAAAGATACTATAATTGAGAAGGAGGAGTTAATCCTTCTTTGGATGGCTAATGGACTTATTGCACCTGAAGGAATATTGGAGGAGGAGGATGTTGGCAATGAGGTGTGGAATGAATTGTACTGTAGATCATTTTTCCAAGATGTCACAGTAGACGAATTGGACAATGTGAAAGATTTCAGGTTGCATGATTTAGTGCATGATCTTGCGCTATCTGTTATGGGAGAAGAGTTCCTAGATTTGGATGATACTAGATTGACTAATTTGCCTAAAAGCATACATCATGTAGTAGGGTTCAATTCTAATGGAGTACTTGATGTGTCAACCTTGAAGAAGTCTGAATCGTTGAGGATATTTTTGCAGCCATATAAGGCCTCGTCAATCATTTCATGCAGATTTCCAGCATTCCATTCTCTTCGGGCATTACGTGCATCACACGTCTACCTTTCCTCACTGGGGAATTTAATACATTTGCGGTATTTGGATCTTTCTTATACCAACCTTAGACTTTTGCCCAAGTCTATTTATAGCTTGAAGAAATTGCAAACCTTGAAACTGAAAGCTTGTTATTCTCTTTGCCGTCTGCCCAAAAACATGACTCGCTTGCAGAGTCTCAGACATCTTATAATCACAGGTTGTGATTCATTGTCTCACATGCCTACAAATATTGGGAAAATGACCTCCTTAAGAACATTGAGTACATTTGCTGTTGGTTCAAGGACAGGACACGGACTGGCACAGTTACATTTGCTAAAGCTAGGTGGAGAGCTTCACATTAAAGGTCTCCAAAATGTTGAAAGTGGATTAGATGCTAAAGAAGCTAATTTGATTGGCAAAAAGGACCTCGATAGCTTATGCTTTTCATGGGAAGGTAAAGGTAAAACTGAATTACTCTCTCAGGAGGTATTAGAGAACCTTCAGCCTCACTCAAATATCAAGAGTTTAAAGATACATTGTTATGGTGGGGTGCACTTACCAACTTGGATGAAAAATATTTCAGGACTTGGTAGTTTAATTGTTCTAAAACTCTACAGTTGCAAAAACTGCACCCAACTTCCACCACTTGGTAAATTGCCATCTCTACAAACTCTTGAGATAAATGGTATGATAAATGTGAAGTACATAGACGATTCCACTTATGATTATCTCTCGGAGAGGGCTTTTGAATCTTTGAGAACACTAAGTTTGCGCTGCTTACCAAAGTTGGAGATGTTGTTAAGAGACCAAGGAGCACAAATGTTCCCGCTGCTATCCAAGTTGACAATATTTGATCTCCCTATGTTGTCGCTGCCACTCCTTCCATCTGTTGAAGTGCTAGAAATAGACAGATGCAACAAAGAGGTACTGAACACAATCTCTAACTTCCATCGTCTTACATTCCTCCAGCTTTGCTATAATACTGACATGGTTTTCAAGGAACATGGGATGATGGGAAACCTATATCATCTCAAGACCCTACATATCTCAGAGTTCACTAAACTCAAGGCATTACCTATTCAGCTTACTAACCTCAGTGCTTTAGAAGAACTGGAAATCAAGTACTGTCATGAACTTACTCATTTTCCAGAGCAAGTTTTGGAAGGCCTTTGCTCTCTTAGAATCCTGCAGGTTAGTTACTGTGAGAAATTCAAATCCTTGTCTGAAGGCGTTAAACACCTAACTTCACTTGAGCAACTAGATGTACTTGGCTGTCCTGAGCTGCTGGCTCTGCCGAATGCTATAAACCATCTTACTCGCCTCTGTGCTGTGACAATAACTGATCGTCTTCCAAGCTACATGGTACCTCGTTATACCAGGATCACAATGGGACCTCGTTCATGCTGTTTGATACCTGACAGATTAGAACTTGTCCCTTTGTTGCATTCATTAACTCTTGGAGACTTTGACAACCTAACATCCTTGCCTGATTGCATAGGACAATTAGCTTCGCTTCGACGTCTACATATTCGTAATTGTCAACACTTGATATCATTCCCTGCTAGCATTCAGAAGCTAACAAACTTGGAGGAGATGAACATATATCATTGTGCTGAGCTGGGGAAAAGATGTGAGAAGGGAGCAGGTGAGGAATGGCACAAGATAGCACATGTTTTGCGGGTTGAAATTTATCCATAATACTTACGGAGTCATTCATCAACTGCCACAAATTAGTTGGGACATTGGTACTGTGAACAGGATCACTAAAGGTTTTACTTAAGTGGAAGTTGTTGAAATTGAAGCTGCTCTCGAGGCTCTCTCCTGTTGAATGAGTCTGAATTGCATGCCATCAATTGAAGATATTTGTGTCAAGTGCTATTGTTTGTGAAGTTCATGTAAACGTTGGATTTAAATTTGCCAAGAGACCATTATACTAAATTGGTATTTTTTTAATGATTTTGATATTTATGTTTCTAGATTATGCCTATGAGGACCAATGTTCCAGGAATGAAACAATATCGTTCTAGGCGCTTTCTTTATTTTTTTCAGTCTCAGTAGGCATTTGGAGACACCAATCTTCATCTGCATAAGTAACCCGGGGTTGATAATATTTATTGCTGTCCATTTGTCTTAGGTGTTATTGGTCACGTATTTTTCTTGCTTAGTTCTTGGAAGATGGTTTATAATTGCCTTTGAATATTGTTAGTGCCTATGTTGTGTGTATCGCTGCAAGGTCGTTCTTTATATTAACCCAAGATGCACGCTGCATGGTATCCCTGTCCAATGGCACCAAAACTTCATTAGATCTCTGTTATTGAAATTTATATTATCGTATCAAAATTGAAATATAAATGAAGTTTTATTGGAGTAGTTTGGGTTATGATTTATGACATGTTAGTTGTAAGGTAGATAAATATCCCGTGTCCCAAGTTAGCTTCACACCTTCCTACCCCTAAACCCCTATTCCTTCGGGCAATCAGCTGTTATCCCAATATTTTTTGAAACTCTTTTATCCATTGGCCTAAGTTTGTCCTCATAAATCTCCTCATCCAGCTTTATTAGTTAATATACTGAATGCCACGTCTGTTTTTAACATTCTTCTTCTCATGCTTGCTTATCAAGTAAGTAACTCCTCTCATTCTTTAACTTTTAATTTTCTAAAAAGAAAGAATATAAAACATATTAAACCCCTGAAATTTTGCGCATTTTTAAGTTTAAAATTATCGAAATATATTTACTAGCAATTCAAAATAAAATGGATGCTATATTTTTAGAAAAATTTAAAACAAGAATACATTTTTGTTAAGATAAATCAAACACATAAACCATTACTGGATATGGATTTTAAAAAATATTACTTGGGATTTTATGTTTTTTAAACAATAATCTAAGTTATAGTAAGATCACATTTTATTAATACTTTTAAAAGTTATGTCTAGATATTAGACTGGCACATTACATATCAGCTTGAAGTTTATGTCATTTCTAATTTTCAGATAAGTTTATTTTGTAACATATAGTTTCTTCGAAGTTCAGATTAAAATGGAATATGCTATGCTTTGTAAGTTTTAATGTTCCATATGTGGTGCTAGAAGAGAGTTGATGATTTATTTACTAGAAAAATATAATTTTAAAATTATTTATTAAAATGAAGAAAAAATTATTTAGTGATTTGGGATGGCACCTATAAAGTCAGGTGTGTATTGTTCTCATAAAATATGATACAACAAAAAAATAAATTTAAACTTGTATGTCTTGCACTCTTGTGAGACTTAAGAATCTTGTTCAAAAACTATGTGATTTTCTGTACAGATAATTAAAAAAATAATTCTCACACCATTTCTAGGCAAGATTCTAATAAAAAATAAAAGTAATTGTTATTAAATCAAAATTAACATAACCAAAAAACAAAATTACAGTAACTCATCCAATTAGCAGAAAGAGTAGAGACAAAGAAATTTTTAATTACTCGTGAGAGTGAAAAGAAAAGAAGAATTATTTTTGTGGAGATTTTAAATCTCGACTAGCAGAAATGCGAGACATGCAAATTTTTTTTTCTATATTTTTATTTTGTTATACCATATATGAGTGGTATACATTTAACATCTTATATTAAAATAATAGAATAATATGTCAAAAATCACTCCAAAAGTAATAAATAAGTTTTCATTCCATTTTGATAAACAGTTTCTTAAAATATATATTTTTAAAAAACCCATACACCTTTCACTTTCATGAGTGGTCTTGAAGAAAGAAAGGGAAAAAAAATCTGGACAAAATAATTGAAGTTAAAACCTACCTGAGCTGCATAGTTACCAGGATTTGGTGCGATGCGTATACTTGTTATAACGATACATCGAAGCTATCGTCACTATTCACCAACACTTTGATGATATCGTTATAACGATACTTCAATCAATGATGCTTCTTCTACCCAATACACAGTAACGCTTGCAACAAACAATGTTACTCACTTGCCACCACCACCTTTTTCCACATTCACTGTGCGCCACCACTAATAATAGAAACTGCAACCTCTCTCTATCCCTCTCCTTCATCACTTTGCGTCCTCTCCATCTCAACACCCCAATCCTCAGCCTCAGACCATTCACCCCTCACAGGTTCACTTCCTTCACCACCCACGCCCACCTCCGATCCCAACATGTCGTCGTCGATTCCAATTTCGACTCTCTCCTTTCGCTCCTCGAATTGTCGTGCCTGTTTTCCTCTGCCGTAGTGTCCGCTAGCGTCGCCGTGATTGCGGCTTTGAAGAAGGAGTCTTTGGCGGCGATTGGAAATCGAGCTGCCCCATGGAGCATTGCAATGTTGGTGGTTGGGGCTTTGATCGGCGCGTGGATTCGGAGGCGACAATGGCGGCGCGTGTGTAGGGAGACCGTGAAGGGTGGTTTGGAGGTGAATTTGCTTGAGAGGATCGAGAAATTGGAGGAGGATTTGAGGAGTTCCGCCACGGTTGTTAGGGTTTTGTCTAGGCAGCTCGAGAAATTGGGGATTAGGTTTAGGGTTACTCGGAAGGCTTTGAAGGAGCCAATAACTGAGGTAATTTGCTTTTGCAAAACTAGTTTTGTGATTCTGATCTTGAATGTGTTCATGTGTGGAATATGGCTGTTAAGTGAAAATTTGAGTTTGCTAGGAAATTAAGAGAGTTCCAGGCGTATAATAAGACCGTACCCGGATCTCATTCACCGAACATTGAAACGATCATATATGTAATGCGTGATTGACAACTTCGAATAATAAAAAAATCAAAACAATGACAACTGCGCTCTTAAAAGTATAGTATAACATGGAGTGAGTTTGTTTGATGATACTAATAATTAAGGGTGCGTTTAGGATTTTGGTGTGAGTGGTATGAATTTGTTGGATTATACTAAGAATTGGGTCAAATGGTGGTGAGCGCAAGCTTGTTGATTCAGCAGGGCTAATATACATAATATCTTTAATATTTTAACTATAATAAGTTGCTTACAAACTCTAAGATCAAGGTTCATTGCCAAATTTGGCAGCGCTACAAATCAAAATTCATATCACAAGGACATAAGATCATCTAAAATGGAGCAATTCTAACTTAAAGTAACTTCAAATATAATAAAATATTTAAGCAGCTTACATTTTTTAGTTGCTTGTATAAGTAACTACCATCATACATAAGCACTCTTTTTATTTAAGCAACTCCTTCGGAGATGCTCTAAACAACTTAGATTTTCCTGAGTCCTTAAGTTCATTAGACAAAGAGAAATTATTCTAGGAGTGTATGTGTGGAATCATCATCAGATTCAGTTCCATAGCTGTAGTCAAGGACCAACTTCCATCAGGAGCCCTTGAATGATTTTTATATCTGACTCACACTAGCTTTTGCTAGAATCCTTTGAGCTTCAAGTAAGCACAGGCTTACATTAACTTACATTGAAATTGAACTTCATTTGAAGTAGGGGTGGCAAGCTTTGAATTTCTATCCTAAATTCCTACTTACTTGGTTATAGATGCTTTGGTACCATGTTAAATGCAACTTCTCCCACAACCATTAGTTGTTAGGTGGAAGCCTATGAATTGGTTCATATATCTAACAGTTTCCATAACTTTCATCTCCTGCATCATTAGATTTTGGTCCCTCAACATCATTTTCTGAGTCACGAATCTGAATCAAGCTCCTCTCAGATCCTTTTGTTCCTGACTTTGCCTGTGTTAATCATTTGGCTTGGATTTTGGGTATTTTTACTTGCTTCTTTTTGTATCAACAACCCTTGCTTGTTCCTATTACCCACATATCAGTTCTTCATTGTCATCCCCAAAGAAGAGTTCCACTCTGTTTTTTGTTCGCACGTAATTCTTGGGAAAGCAAAAAAATTTGCATCCGTTGGATGTGTATTGTAATCCATGCTTCAAGGGTCTTGACCATTGATTTCGCCTCATAACATGTGCTCTCTCATCTTCAACATGTTCTTCAACTAATGGTTCCATGCTTTCCTTGGTGGTCCTCCACTATGTCTTTTCTCAAATTTGGTTTGTTTACAATTTCCTACAATAACAATGATCTTAACCCATTTGGTGAGATCAGTTAAATGGATCAGATGATGCCATTGAACTCTGTTAAAGACCTACTTCTCAGAGATATTTACCATGAGATCCCTTTTAATTTCCTCAAAAGTCTTTCTTGACCTCCTTGTACCCTTCTTCACAAGGGTAAAAACCATGCAATAAACTCTTCTCATTGGTGTTTTTGGTGACCTTTACTAATTTCCAAATCACATTAACTAATTTTCTGTCATCTTGTTAGGATCTAGTTGCAAGGCCTAGGACTTGAGCTCCACATTGAAAGTCTAGGATTCTATTACGAGGTTTATAAGATCTTTGATTCTCCAACCATAACAACTAACTTGTGGAATGATTCTTTTAAGGTTCTTATCACATCTTTTTCTTGGTAGGTGTCACCAATATCTCACTGCATACAATGACTTCATGTCTTGTCCTTTCTAATGTCACCATACATCCATTTTAACATTTTCATTTGTGCTAATGGTCAGTTGTCACTTAAACTAATTATTTTGTTAACATTTTGATTTGACCTCTTAGTATCATAGTTAGCATGTTTGTTGACTTATTTTCTGGTTTTCTTATGACTATCAATAATCAGCATATAAAATTGACTCACTGCTGGTTAAATTCAATAAGGCGCTAAAATTGACCAAGGCCATGCTGAAGATAGTGTGGTAGTACCTCAACCACCAAAATGCACTGAATGGTGTCACCTGAGAAGGTGAGGCTTTTGGTTCATTTGACTATACTGATTTACTTCCACAAAATTGATTGACCATATGTCCACATTGCCAAGCAGTGAGCATCAATTCACTGCCATATGGCCTGGTTGGCAGTTGGAACATCAGAATGGGTTACTTAGGTACTTGAAAGTATTATTGGCCAAGATGAATGGCAGCAGCCCAGGACCAGATAATTAGAGTAAAAGAGGCTCAGTTGTGAGAGTTGAAGAGTCATAAACCACAGAACTGAAAATATCTGTTTGTTGATTGAGGAAGGTGTTGCAGCTGTCATGGAAATCATATTGAAGAGATATCTAATTGCTTTCAACCAGAAGCAGAAACAGTGCAATCTCACACAGGGACAATGCCAAATAGCACCAACCAGATCCTAACAGTGAAAGTGGGAGCCAAATAGGGGCATATCCAACAGAGGTGAGCGCACAGCACACCTAGTAGGAATTAGATTGACAAGGCCAATCTGAGCCAAACTGCAGGAGAGGAAGGCCAGACAAGGATAGTAGAGCCCAATCAAGGAAAGCTGTGATGTAGACATGCCACTTTATTTCAGTGTCAGACCTAGAAATTTTGGATAGTATGGACAAGACAATATCTCATTTCACATGAAAAAAAAAATAGTGATAAAATTAACATGATGGGGGAAAAGTTAAAGGCAATGAACGTAGGGGCAAAATTAAAGACAACCTAACCTAGTAATATTAAAAAAAATTCAAATGGGTGGAGACTTATGCCCCCACATTACTGGACGGGGGTTTGTCCCTGCTCTATTTGATGCTTGCAGCACAGCAAAAGCACTTGAATTTGTCTTTGGTACTTAAATGAGAATTTATTATAAACTCTTTTATGGCAACTTTATATTGATATTTAAGTTATATTTAATATTTATTTATTATACCCTTCTATACACTTTTTTTTGAAATTTTTGTTTCTCCATTTTATATCATCTTGGATCAATACACATATCCATACTTGTGCCATCGGTATTCATCATTATTGAGTATGTGGTATGGGCTGAAATGTAATAAATTTTTGTAACTGTATAGTGTATATCATGTTAATTCAACTGTTAGTTGATAGACCTGGGAAAGTTTATGAGAGAAGGGATAAAGAGAGTGAGATACAGTAGGCCTGAATTATTAGTGTTTCTGCAGTATGGATCTGAATTATCAATGTTTGTGTGTTTAGGCAATTGTAGTGTTATATAGTTTTATGTGACACACCTGTGGGCAGTCATTGTGTCAGTTTGTTGTCTGTGATGTTATGCAGGGCCAAACTATGTGTTAGGGGGAACCCTATCATTGTAACATTCTTCAAATCTGATCTACAAACCAGATTATTCTTGTAAAATTTAATTATTTGTGTTCAATTCTTGAGTCTCACTAGTAAAAGCAAATTTGAACGTTTTTTGTTAGTATCAAATAAGAAAGTATACACTAATTGATTGTTTATTAGCCCTCAGTAACATTTTGAATCACTGGTTGAAGTTTAATATATTGGATCAATATAAAGAATGCAAGACATCTGACTGAAAAAGATATCTAATTATATGTTCATTTCTTGAAGACTGCTGCTTTGGCGCAGAAGAATTCTGAGGCCGCTAGAGCATTAGCAGTGCAATCAGACATTTTGGAGAAGGAGCTTGGTGAAATTCAACATGTTTTGCTTGCAATGCAGGTAATCCCATCCCTCCTATGTTATTTAAATTCTGCATGACAGAGCAGACATAATATACAAATTGAATAATGCATGCTTATTAGTAGACTTTGAAAGTAGGTACGATTATTTTCCGTTTGGTTATTATATTCACTTATTTGTTTTTACTTTTTATGTGCTTTAGGGGTTTTACTTTGATTTATTGACAGTGTTACTTTTGTTTGTGTTATGTGTGTATAGGGATTTGTTAATGTACACCATTTGTTTTCTAGTAGTATGTTAGCAAATTAACACCTCTGGATGTATTTTATGAAAACTAAAATTACAATTTGTTAAGTCACTGCTTTTGAAAAACGAGTATATGTTAGCAAGCGTGGGTGTTAACATTCACTCAAATTTTTGAAGTATGTTAACAAACTATATTTGTTTTATGTATTTAGGAAATCCAAAGTTCTAAATTACTAATGTACTCATAAGAAAACAAGTGGATGGATTTATGACTGTAAGTGCAAAATCTCATTGCAATGAGATGTAAAATATTTTTATTTTCTGATAATGTGAAAAGTAAAATTTTCTTTACCACTTTTTACTTTCTAGAGTATCCTCAATTTTTTATCATAGAGTTTGAATTGTCTTGATTGTTTTCTGAGCAATTCGTGTAGGAACAACAGCAAAAACAACTTGATCTGATTCTTGCAATTGGGAAGGCTGGTAAGCTATGGGAAAGCAAGCGGGAAATTAGCGAAGAACACAATCCATTAGAAATATCTAACTCAGCGGAGGATGAGGTAAAACAGGAGGTCCCCCAAATATGAAGTTTGGGTTAAACTAAGGAACATCCTGAAATTTCGGAGTGGCAATTCTTGGTGCAATATATTGTTTTTCACCGTGTACACTGGATCATCTACCGTCACCTTGCCAAATTACCAGAATTTTATCAGCACATAAATAATGATTACTCGTTTTTTCCAGAGTACCTTAAGTTTGCTGCGGATACAGGTGAGAAGAGATTACTCGAAGAGTCAAGACAAAACTTAAATGGGAGAATTTATTGAACTCTATCTGGTTCGTTGTGCTTGTGCATGTACTTTCAATTCAAGTTTATAAGGAACCCTTCATCAATTTTCTTTCTACGTGCTACTGTTGATTGGGTATTAGGGCTCGGTATCACATCACATCTTGTTTCTCCACTGCCTGTGTCTGTATCATATTCAAATGAACCCTCAATATATAACATTAATTGATACTGAAAATGTTATTGGTTTGAGCGATGTAGTTCTGAATTTCTGATACGTCGAGCTAGGGACTATACATTCGAGGCTTCAGCACCTCCAATACGTCGAAAATTAAAAAACTAGATCCTTTTGTTTAAGATTTCTAGGCAAAGGACATGAAACAAACAGCTCAGCCTGGGTCTTTTCAAACACACTAATAAGCATAATGAACAATAATCATGAAAAAAAATGTACTGCAAAAATTTAGAAAAACTTGATCGATCTTACTTAGAGATAATGTCCTCGCTAAACCCGTTTGCCAGCTCAGATTAAAGCTTCTGAGTACTTTCCCCTGAAGTACAAAATAGATTATCAGAAGATATAATGAAGTGTTCGGTTTCTTCATTTTTTTAAAAATTTGTTAGTTTTAGATTTTATTTTAAAAATATCTATTAAATAATAATCTTATTTAAATTATTATACAGTTTAGTTTTTAAAAATTGTATATATATATATATATAATATTAGTCTTTAAAAGATTTTGATATGTATAACTTGATATTAATATAATTTTTTAATCATTTTCTTATAAGAGCGTGAATATTATTATATAAATAAAATTAGTATATTTTAGAATAAAAATATATAATTTTTAAATTAAATAATTTTCTAAAAATTAAAATATGAATAAATAAATAAATTCAGAAATTAAATTATATACATTAAAAGATTTTAGAATTAAAATTATAGAAAATTTTAATAACAGTAGTCAAAATTAACAAATTTTATTTAAAATTAAATATAAAATAATAAATTAAATTTGATTAAGCCCTAACAGAATTTGGTACCAGTGCTCTAAAGCTCTGGGCTGTTCAGTTGACAGAGAGAATATTTTACTTTTAGAAGTCATTCACGGGGATATGGTGAAGCACAATGCCATCTCTGTATCTTTGTCAATGTATTATTACATGGGTGATTTTATTTTGGTTAATTATCCATTTATGTTTTGTTATTTTCACTCTTTTTAGATAGATTTTTACGGTTTAGAAATTTGTAAATTATCTTTTAAATTTAACTAAAATACATCAATAATGTAAATATTTTTTACATTATTATTTAATTATAAATTATCATATAATTAAATATTATTATTTTTATAATAATAATTTTAAAAATTATATTAAGTATGATTTTTAATAAATTGATATTGTAAAATTTTATACATTAATAAAAATCAAAATTAAACTCTTAAAACTTTATATTTTATTATTTTTTAATTTTTTTATGTGAATTACATATTCCTTTTCATTCTTTAAATCGATAGTTGAAGATTCATTTTGTAAGTATAAAATCATCATATACAGAGAGGGAAAGACAAAGAAGAGTGATTAAATTATTAGGATGAGTTTAGTATAAAGTTACATGATTTATAATTTTTTTAATCAATTAAATTTTATTATATATATTATGTTTATAAATTTTTATAAAATTCAAATAAAATATAATATTTTAAAATACAAATTTATTTTAATGGATAATATATTTTTTTATAATATTCATTAAAATAAAGTTATATAATGAATAATTAATTTTTTATAAAATTTTATAAATATAATCTATACTATAAAATCTATTAATTTAACAAGTAGATTAATACAATTTAATCGTTTAAAAAATTATAAATAGAATAATTAACTTGATCTTTTGTTTTATATATATATATATATATATATATATATATATATATATATATATATATAAAAGTATTCCATATCAACATGTTTAATTGCATGCAGTGTTGAAAATTTGTTAATTATTATTAAATAAATTATAGAACTTGTAAAAGTAATGGCTAGAGTTTAAAGTTCACTTATAAGAGTTTTACTTTAAGGTTTTCAAAAATTAATTAATAATTTTAAAAATTTAAGATTTTATGTAGAAGCTTGGTAAACCTTTGAGAATGTCGCAGAAATTCAACTAATGATTTTCATTGAAAGGGTGAGTTGAATAGGTAAAATTCCATCTCGGTGGATTAGTTGACAAAAATTAATTCATTTAATTAATGACCTTGTATTAAATATTAAGAAAAATTGCTGTTTACATTGATCATAAACTAAATTTATCCTGTAAACAATATATGTGCTCTTATAAAAAAAAGTTAAAAAATTCAGATAAAAAACACTAAACAGTTTCTTTTACAGAAACACTAAATAGGTTTGGCTAGCCTATCATGCACATTGCATTTATTCATTTCCCTGTTTGTGGTCACAATCATCAGAACCATCATCGCACTAAATCCGGGATTGCATGTGAATGAATGTAAACCCATAGTGCTTGGTTTTCAAAAATAATAATAAAATGTACATTGAGGGCGATCAAGGATTTGGAAGGTACATAAAATAGATGCAAGAGAGGCAGCGTGTGCGTGACTGTCGTTGTCTTTTGCATGACCTTTTTACTGCCCCAACGCTACTGGTAAATAATTGAGTCTTCGTTTGGAAAACTCAAAAAAAAAAAAAACAGATTATTTTTACTTGTTTTTTATGATGATAAGCACATAATTTGTGAGTGCAATCTGGAAGAGGCAATAAAAATTGGATAAGGGTATGCAAAATGGAAATGTTTTGATATTTGCAGATACATCTTTTTCGTGCTCTGATTGGTAAAAAAGAGGCGTACGTATGGTCACTCACACAGTCACAATCTCTCTCACCCTCTCGGTGCAATGTCAATACTCTAATGGCAGCTTTGACTAATTGAAAGCTGTGGGAATCACAGCAAGGAATCCCGAAACCTCGAAAAGGAAACTGAAGAAAGAATAGTTTCACATCCCCTTTAAGCTTATTTGGTGTGAAATGCTTTCTTGATGTGTGCTATATCCATTTTAGAAAAATCACTTTTTAGGATCATACATATCAAGCACCTCCTTGTGCATGCACTACGCTTATATACTAAAATTGATTATTTTACATAAAAAAACAATTATTATTATTGTTGTTGAGAGATTTAAAAATTTAACATTGTAAAAAGTGGTATGTGTATATGTATAGTGTTATTCATATAATATACATTTTTCTTTGTGATTTTGTAAAGACAATTTTATGTGAATTTTAAAAATGCAATAAGATACAATGCATGTGCATGGTCTATGCATTGCCTATAAATATGTGCAATTTTATATTAAGACTGCATTAATTGAGACATCAATATAATATAAAAAATAATTGTAAGTTTTTTTACAAGCTTGATATGATTTATTTATGCTCATTATTTTTTTTTTCTCTAAAATGCATATTAGTACAAACAAATGGAGAAACTAAATAAGGGAAAAAATTTGTTAAACTCTTTTGTTGATTCTCATAATTTCATTGAATTTTCAAATAGATTTCTATAGTGTACTTTTTTGACAAAGTCTTATATTTTAGTTTTTAAATTGATTCCTATACAATACATATTTTTGTTAAATTATATGAACCTATTTAAATTTTTAAATTAAATAGATAGACTTATTCGATTATACTTTTAACGAACAGATTTTCATCTTAATTATAAGATAATCATGTAATGTTATAATAATAATTAACAATTTTTTAATAAAAAATTATTAAAATATTTATTTTACTAAATTTCACATCAACTATTATTTGATGGCGAAAAAAAAAACTTATTTACGACAAACCGAAATATTTACAGTTTTACATAACAACACAGTATTAACGATCCCATATAGGACCACTTCTGTAGGAGTTGTATTTGTGAGAGTAAAAAAGGTAATAAATACATGTCAGCATGTACTTAATCAATTAATTTCTTCGTGTTTTATACAAACTTGAGGGGTCACTGATAATTATACTTGATTAGATGCAAAATTCAGAATCCTCTCTATTAGCCGAGAAGATGAATCATTTAGGCCACATTTTTCAGTTAGGAAACAGGAGCCACACAAAGCATTTGCATTTTGCAGTAGCAGCCAAATCCTGAATATTGAAAGTCAAAGATAGTCAAAGGCGATAAATCTGTAGGGTGATCTGAACTGAGACAAAAATTAGTTAGCATAATAAATGCGAATAAGCTACCAGTTGGTGTCTTTGATATTTTGTAACACACAGAAAGGACAAAGCCATTTGATTTCCACCTAATTTGTAATAACAACTAACAAGGCTGAATCAAAGGCTCAAAGGGTGAAGCCTCAAACTACTAATAGAACGCTGGCCAAGAGGGGTCCTTGATACTGATGTGGATTCTCCCAATTTGCTTAACCCTCTTGACTCGTTCCTTTCACTTTTCTGCTCCACTCTGCACTCTGTGCCAATTTTCTCTCTCTCTCTCTCTCTCTCTCTCTCTCTCTCTCTCTCTCTTCTTCCACCCTGCCAACACATCTTCCAATTTATGTACCTCTCTTCTCCTCCATCTTCACCCTGTACGCCATGAGAACAAAACCACTCAACGCTAGAAATTAAGTAAAAAGGCCTTCTCCTTTTCATCTTCTTTTTCTTGCTTGTGTTCTTCACAGGTCACAAGTCCATAAATTTTCAGATAACTGGCATTCGGATCTCAGTTAACATTCATTCAATTTTGCCGCTTTCTCTTTTTTCTTTTAGATGTGGAATGACTTCAAGTGATGACATGATATGCATTCATGGCTTCACTTGATTCATATCACTACTCAAGAACCATCACCACCTTGTTGCTTATCATACTTATGGTCATTCATCTTCTGTGTCCAGTTTCTAGCTCCAATCAGCCACAGCCTGCAATTTCTCCCCGGGTATGTTTATAAATTGCTTTCACCTTTAACCATATGTGTGTACATGATCTAATAAGGATCCAAAATGTGTGTGTTTATATGTAGGAGTTGTTATTTGAGGAGAAAAACAGGTTAGGTTCAATTCCTCCTAGTTGTCATAACAAATGCAATGATTGCCATCCATGCATGGCTGTTCAAGTGCCAACCATGCCTGGTCATGACTTGGTTCCAGATCTTACCAAAACTGCTTCAGTGAAAAGTTTCCTTAACCCAAGATCTCCCCAAGGTAACAGGTACTCCAATTACAAGCCATTGGGGTGGAAATGCCATTGTGGTGACCACTTCTTCAACCCTTAGCAATTCTATTCTTATACCCCTCTTGGAGATTATCCTCTAACCTTGTTGATTTGTAAAATCAAAATTGCCCCTCTTTTTATTTTTAATTTTGTTGGTTAAATTATTATTATTGTTGGTGTTACTAATATTTGTGTTTTACGGGGGTGCTTGATTATTGCTTAGCTAGCTAGGGTCACAGATATGCGTCGCTTGCGTCAGCATTGATTGTATACATTGGAGTTTGATACACTTGTACAGAGTTTGTTACAGACCTGAATTTTCACTTTTATGTTGCGTCTAAATTTTAAGAAACTCTCCTTTGCTGCTTTTCTGCCTCTTTATTATTATCTTCTCGCGCTTCACATTCATTAATTCCATTGCTAATTTTGGTTTCCAGCCACAACAGAATGCAAGACAGGTTGTCTCTTGAGTCTAATGTCTTTTCCCATTTTTCTTTTTTCTGATATCTTATCTTTGCAATAAAATTTTCTCAATAATTTATACAACAAGATACACAAAGAAAATGTGAAAAAAAATTGGAAAATTATTGAGAAAAGAGTATTATGAAAGGGTGTTATAAAAAAATATATTACTGGAATAACGTTATTCTTTTGATATTTATGTTTTTGGTAATGTATCACGTTTGTGAATCTGTCTTATAACCTTTTTCGCTCAACTTCTTGGAGTTTACATTGGGTGGCAGTACATGATCACGCCGTTGTTTTTCTTTCTGACTCATGGTTCCATATGAATGGTAATCTTTCGTGATCCCTTACTCTGTCCATAAAATTCGTCTATAAATTTTACTATTCTTAAAATGTTATTATTAGGGGTATAAATACTGGCCTGACTGGTGGTTGATGGATTTATTAAATACGTCAACTCAAGGCTTTTTAAAATGTTTATTTAATTAAAAATATTTGTTTTGGATTACCCAAAAGGTTTTTAAGCCTAATAAATAAGTTTATTTAAGGAGTTATTATAATTATTTAAATTTATATATTTATTTTATTTGAAATTTAAATTTGTAACTTATACATAAATTTAAGCGTGCTGGTTATTTAGAAATAAGTTTGTAATCTATTTAAAAAATTAAAAAATAGATTTTTTAGTAACTTGTAGACTAAGTCAAACTTTTCAATTAGGATTTAAAAAATAACTCATAAAAAAAATTGGATAAAACTTAGTTGGAGAATTATAAATATTTTTTGTATTGTTTTTCAATTAAAAATAAAGTTTTATTTTGGTAACTATTAATGTCAATTTTTATTGTGTTGATTAACATCTTATGATTAAGATAAAATTTTATCTAAAAAATAGGTTAAATTTAAATTTTAAGATCAAGTTAATTTCAAAATTTTACAAAATTTAACTTATTTTTATCTCTAATTATTAAAGCAAAATATTTTTTTATTGTGAATGATCAAATATTTATCGCATTAATAATGACTTATTATAGCTGTCGTACCTATTAATTTTTAATATTGTTTAAATGATATACATTTAACATTACAAATTAGATGAGCAAGAAATGTGTACAATAGACTTTAATATTTGTTATATGACGATTATATATATATATATATATATATATATATATATATATATATATATATATATATATATATATATATATATTGTTTTAAGGTTTTAGATTTTGGTGAACAACAGAAAAGTAGTATTTTTTATTAACTGTAAGAGTTAAAAATAAAACTTAAAAAGCCATTTTTTTAGATAAAAACACTAAAACTTAAGCAAAAAATTAAATCTAAAGTTAAATTCATTTTTTAAATATCTCTTAATTGATGGTTGGGCTGGGGTGTATTTCTTGTTGCTTATATTCACGCATTTTGATTTTCAGAGGCAAATTTATAGAATGGAAATATTTTGTCCCTTCTAACAAATACGCAATAGTGGTGGACACTATCTAATAGATATGATAATATTTATATTAAATTTATCTTTTTTTATCAAGCTTATAAGTTGAATATTCAAATAAAAATATATTTTATTATTAGTATTAGTTAAAAACGTCTCATTAAATCAATTTTTCACACATTATTATTATTTTATTTAATTAATAATGAGATTTATTAACTAGTATCTAGGAATACTAATTAATAAATTAATAAATAAAAATGTTATTAAAAATTATAGTATGGTTATATTAAAAGTTACCAGAGTGTGTTACAAAAAAGTTTGTTATTTATTATTTAACCAGTGTTTTTAAGTGTTTATTATCATTTAAAAAAAATAAAGTAACAATAATGTAAAAAAATCAATGTAAATTTTGTCCATAAAGAAAGCTTTCTCACGTGAGTTTTAAAGCTCCCCAGGCTACCAATTAATTTCGGCACAGGCACACACAGTCACATGCAATTGATATATGTTATTATGGCATTATGTTCTGATTCATTAGTGTCCTATGGAGGAACTGATTTTTATCTCTCCTCTCTTAATTTTCTTTCCGGTATCTGTTTTTAATTATTTAATTTTTTAACTATTAAATTTAATACTTATAATATTAAAGAAGAAAGAAGAATAGACTACTCTAGCATGAAAAATAAATGCTCAGGAGAAGATTCAATTTGAAAAAAATTATTCAAACACGAGATTGGATGGTGAGAGAAACAAGTGAAGGAAGGAACTTGCAAGAGAAAAAAATTCTAGGAGAGATTAATTTAAGTAATTCATATTTAATCTTTTTAAGTGAAATATTGAATTCATGGTTGAGATCATAATAATGTGCATTTTAATTATTATAACCACCAATATTAGAAAAGTAGTCAAATTCCTATTGCTCAAAGTTAAGGATAATGTTGAATAAGATGAGTCAGATTAGAAATTTAAGAAAGAATTTTTCTTTCTTGTCTATCCTCATCATTGTGTACAATAAATGCGAAACTATACTTCCGAAGGGAGATGCTTTTTATTTTGGTAGAATCCAAAACCTTTATTCAGATGTAAGAAAAAAAAAACACGTGATATATAATACAGATTGATATTTAAAATGGATCTTGTTCAAATATAATTTTTATCATTCATGTAAAACCAAATAATCAAAAATAAGATTTTCTGATACTCCCTTTTTTTTTTCTTATACTCCAACTTGATGTGATTTTATGCTTGCACATGATTTTCAACTACATTGTGATAAAAAACAATTATATCAACTATTTATAGATTTTTATGATATTTTTTAAACATTTATTAAGCAAGCATATAATTTTATATAGAGATGTTTTTTCTTTTTCCTGAAAACCATTGCTATAAAGTCTGGAAAGAAAAAAAAAGAATGAATCTAATTAATAGATTTAATCAAAATGAAAAAAATAGTATTTTTTACCTTATCAATATTTAACTTCAGGTAAATATTTTATTAATATTTTAAATTAAATGTGATTAATAATATAAAAGGATTTTACATTATATTTTTATAAAAAATAATAAAAACCTATTGACAATGGATTACACCATATACAAACCCTGTTAACAATGGAGAGACAAGTTCCTGGTCTTCGGAGAAGTGGCGCTGTTGTTCCTCTTGCATGCAGAGTAGGAATATATCAGTCTCAACCCTGGTTTGAACAGGATTTGCTCCACCTTCACGTCTACATAACCAAAAAAAATTGTGTTAAACTGCTCATATAAAAAAGTTCCACATTGTAAGGGTTTTACTTTTTGTATTTTTTCTTTTCTATCTCCTTTAATTTTTAAAATTTTTTTATTATTATTTTACTTTTAACATTCCTTGTCTCTTATGTAAAAAAAATTTCTTTTCCACAAATATTTATCTGTTCTGCAAATTAAATTATGGAATGCATTAATGTATTCTGTAAATTAATTTGCAGAATATAATTTTTGTATTCTATAAATTAATTTGCGAAATGTTATATTTTTATGTTCCGTAAATTAATTTGTGGAATACAAAAAATTACATTCCGCAAATTAATTTACTGTATACATCATTAGAGTATTTCGTAAATTAATTTGTGAAAAATGTTTAACGTTACGCAAATTAGTTTCAGAGTATAAAGCTCATTCCTCTTCTCTGATGCTCCTTCGACGTTTTTCACGCTCGTTTTCTTAGTTTCTCACGTTCATTTTCTTAGTTTTTTCTTCCGATCAAATCTTAGTTTCTCACGTTCATTTTCTTAATTTTTCTTCCGATCAAAAACAGCAACCCAACCTAGATTTAATTAATAAAGAAGAAAGTATAATAATGACAAACAAAAGTAGAAACGAGAAAGAAAAAAAAAGAAAAAAAAAAGATATTATCAAGAGTATTTTGAACTTTTTATGTGTTAGGAGATGTAAAAAGAAATTTGGAGATGTAAAAAGCAATTTCCTCTTTCTAAAATAGAGACAACAATCATTGAAGACCCAACTATAAAAATGAAAGGCCCATATGATACAAAACATACCTTTATTGGCCTTTCGCTAAGATCAAGTGTAGTATTGTTCTTATCAGTTTAATATCGGATAGGGAATTGTTTTTTGCATCCCTAAATTTCTTTTTGCACCCGATGCATAAGAAAAGACAAAAATGCTCCTGTCATTTCTTCTTCCTCCTTCCTCTTTCTCTTCCCGTCTTCTTTCTTCTTTTTTTTTTCTCATTTCTTCTTCCATTTTGCCATTGTTGTGCTTTTTTCTTTATTAATTGAATCTACGTTGGGTTACTGCTTTTGGTAGGATAAAAAAACTAAGAAAATGAACATCAGACGTCGGAGGAGTATCGGAAAAGACGAACGGACTTTATATTTTGTAAACTAGTTTGCGGAACATTAAACACTTTCCGCAAATTAATTTACGGAATGCATCAGTGTATTTCATAAATTAATTTGCGGAATGTAATATTTTGTATTCCGCAAACTAGTTTACGGAAGGTTACATTTTTATATTCCGTAAACTAATTTGCGAAACATAAAAAATTACATTCCGCAAATTAATTTACGGAATACACTTATGTATTCTGTAAATTAATTTGCAGAAGATATGAATACTTGTGGAAGAGAGAATTTTTTCGGAAGAGATAAGAGGTGTAAAGGGTAAAATGGTAATAAAAAAATTTAAAAAAATTAAAGAGGGGTGAAAAAAAAAAGGGCGAAAAGTAAAACCCTATCTGATATTGAGTCCATTAGCCCAAATGATATTAAATTTATTTTTTTAGGGGGAGTGTCCAACCCAGTAGCTTGCTACTGGGCCCACTCAAGGGTTATCCATATCTTGCACTGCAGCACGGGCCTGGCGCACCTCACCATATCAGTTCTAAAGTTTAAACATTTTTTATTAATATTGATGAATTAACTAATTACAATTTGATAATAATATTAAATATCAGTATGAGTATAAATAATGAGACACGTAGTCATATAATTTAACTAATTAAAAAGAAAAATAATCACATCAATATCAACTCATAACACATTAACATATAAATAATGAGACACGTAGTCATATAATTTAACTACTTAAAAAGAAAAATAATCACATCAATATCAACTCATAACACATTAACACTTAAATTGAGATGATTGAATTTTTTTTTTTTTCTAACACTAATAATAACTGCGGTTTGCAGTGTGCAGATTTGTATTGAAACCCTATGAAGAATTATGGCTCAGTTTCTTATAAATTTTCGATAGGGTGTGAACGGAGAAATTACAAATGAACAGATTTTAAGGAAAACGTATTCATGAATATAAATTTGATATATGATTACATATATTCGGGCTGTTAGTTGTTTTGGTCCCAACAATTCTCGCTATTGGGTTTAGAAATTAATTTTCAATTGGTAATGGTATTCAACCAAATTACTCTATTGGGGGAACTTTCAAACCCTGAATTCCATGCTCACTAAATTTGTAGTCTCGGCATTATAAATTGTTGGGATTGGGTGAAATTTGTGAGACATATTTGTGAATAATATATACTTTTTGTAATCTTTTTTAAAATGACAGCTGAGCTGGTGAGACAGTTATCCTCGAAATGAATTAACAAGAAAATTCTAACCAAATTGATGAATTTTAATGTGGAATCAACGCCCATTTAGAATATTGCATCATCAGTATAACATACCTGGGTTGTGTTTGAATCAAATGTAGTATTCTATTTTATCATGAATTGCTGATCCAGAGATTGGTTAGGTTGTAAAATAGATAATCACAGGTCAACTCCAATCGTTTGATTGAGGATATGATTATTGTCTTTGTTAATGTCGGTTGTAGGAAAAATGGCTATCCCTTCCAGTTCCTCTGTAAGGTTCCTACCACTTTCTCAATCTCTATCATTCACTTTCCTTTATACATTGCAGTTTAGATAAAAAAGAATTTAATAAATATTTACAAAATATAAATAAAAGATTCTAAATTAATTAAATTTCTTATATAAATTAAAATGAATGTATGCACTGCTAATTATTCTTGCCTTAAAATAATTTTAATGAGAGTTTTATAACTAAAATTATTCCATAAGTTAAGAGCTGATCTAAATCATACGTTCTACAATTTCTATGATGGTAACGAAGAAAATCCAAAGTCAAAGATGATGCCTGGCAAGGCTGTTAAGAAAAAAAAGCAACTTAAAGACTATTATTTCATGTCATTAATTATACAACCACTGACAAAGTGTGGCTGGCAAAGGTGTTGAAAAAAGTGTCACTTTGATTAATTGAAAACTATTCTTCATGTCATAAAACGGATACGGTCTAAGTCAAAGTCTTCTTTAGACAATGAATTTCCTGGAAAGTAGGATCAAGAGAAAAGGTCTATTTGTAATGAGAATCTGTGGTGAGCATTAGGGGTTCAACTCAATTAGAATTCGCTTGGTAATAGTATTGGGAGTGCCAAAGATATGGAGAGTGAAAGCAAACAAGTTAAGCACACGATGGGGACGAAGCTGGGAGTCTTAGATACCCTCAAGGAAGCTGTAACATTCTATGTCAAAAACATCAATTTCATCATCTTCACCTTTCTCATTTCTCTTCCTTTCTTTTTTGTCATGGTTTACTTTGAAATATTGTTCCAGGAAACATTGGTTGTGACCCCAGAAATTATATCAGTTCTACCTTTTCATGAACGAAGTTATTTTGGATTTTACAGCATGGACACATACATTACTACTAAAAGTTTTAGTAAGGATTATTTGCCTGCATTGGTTCAGCTTATATTCATTTACTTGGTGCCTCTTCATGTTTTAGAATTCTGCTCTGCGGTTGTAACTGTGGATTTGGCTTCAAAGCTGCGTTCAGAAGAGAATAACATGAGTCTCAAAGATATGTTTAAAAGATCCATTGACATGTCAATAATAAAAGGCACATTTATCACTTCTTTGTATATGCTCTTTTTGTCAACTTGTCTCTTGATTGCATTCCCATGGACAGAGAGTAACTGTTATAGTTTCTTCAGGGTTTTTGGGTACCGCATATTTTTTGTGATTTGCTTTCTAGCTTTTGCGAAGCTGTTGATGATTTATTTGGAATGGAGTGCTATTTGGAACATGAGTATTGTGGTGTCTGTATTGGAGGGTGTATATGGAGTTGGGGCATTAAGAGTTGCATATTTCTTCAGCAGAGGTAATCAGAAAGTTGATGAGGAATTAGGCAAAGATCTTGAAAATGATTCATGAAAGACATTTCTTAGCGACCAAGAAGAATGGAACTTAGAGATAATTTACTATAAAATAGTGATAAATTTGTTTTTATCTATTGTGATCAGAGTTTGATTGAGTACAAGATGTGTAGTTGGAAACCTTTTTACTTCCATGCGCCGAAAGGAATAAAGGACTTATTTTGCTAAACTTATC
This sequence comes from Canavalia gladiata, assembly GCA_037954105.1. NCBI lineage: Eukaryota > Viridiplantae > Streptophyta > Magnoliopsida > Fabales > Fabaceae > Canavalia > Canavalia gladiata. The sequence continues at coordinate 8,484,439 of CM075658.1, read as the reverse complement.
ATCTGGATTAAATTATGAATAGTGATTTCAGTCAAAGGTTAAGCATTTGATAAATCTATTTCACTTTTCTGTCTACACTCTAGCACTAAAATTCTATTTTCCATTTGTTTGAATATGGATGAAGTAACTGTAGCCTAGTTAAGCCATGAAAACAGAATGATCTAAGAATGTTTAACTGGAAAAATTGTTTGGGGACCTGTAAAGAATAAGCATCATGGTACCAGAAGTTTCCGAGCATAGAGTAACTTAACTGGCACATATACAAGAAAGAATAGAGTAGAAATGTGTCATACTCTTAAAACTACACCATCTAGTCAAATTTCATTATGTTTCTTGACAGAAGAATGGCAAGATACTTACAAGACTCATTTATGTATCTTAGTCCATCAAAAGACAGCCCCCAGCTGTAGTGTGGTTTAATTATCAACTATTCAACTTATAACCAAAGCTCGAAACTTATTGTCAATTAATTTGCTCCTGTAATTGTTGTAATATAGAGACAAATAGAAGCAATCTAATAACAGTTTGGTTCCAATTGATAACCTTAAGTTTTACATCTTTCCATTCTAGTTACTCAAATGTTTATCCTAGTATAATGAATAAATTTTTTCAAAATCTTAATATTTAATTAATTAAATATATTTCAGATAACAACAGTAATATTAACGTTATAATTGATATATATATATATATTAAGTCTAATTTTAAATACATTTAATTTTATTAAGTTATAATAAAATTAATTTAATGTTATCATTTATTTTAATGTTATAATTTTATAATATTATATATTTTTAAAAAGTTGATCATTATTTTAAAATTTAAATATAAATAAATTATATTAAAATTTAATTACTGATTTAACTTCATAAAATTTATAATTAATTTAAATATTATTAATAAACGTTATTTTAAATACTATTAAAAATTTATTTATCTACATACATACTAAATAGTCTAAACTAATACATATTTAAATTATTATAAATATAATTTAATTTGTATAAATATGTTTACAAAATTAAATATACACTTATCTGTAAGTATATATTTTTTTTAAAATTAAAAAAAGACCATCTTTCTTTACATTTTTTTTATCTTTTTTTTCTAATTTTTTTTACCTTTTTTTTATTTGCTTTCAATTTTTTCACCTTCCTTTTATTTTTTTCCAATTTTTTTCTTTGATTTTCATCTTCTTTTATTTACTATTAATTTCAAAATTTCAATTCACCATATTCAAAAATTTCAATTCACCATATTCAAAGTTTTTACACGAGAGATTATCATATAATAGTCTTGTACCACTATTCCACACTTTCTAATTGCACTCACACGACGAAGAAAAAGGATTTTAAGATGCATCATGTAAAACAATCAAATTTACATACGTGTGATCAAGATTACAGGTGTTTGAAATTGATTTAAGGCACCTTTACAACGCATCTTAGAGTGAAAGTCAGGTAACCAATATTGATTTGATTGTAATGTATGTTAAAAATGAGATACATTCAATGTAAAATATATGATGTATTTCTATATATTTTCACTGCTTATAACTCATTCTTAGATTCTTCTATCAATGTTTTGTATTCAAAATGTAAATTGTTATAAAATATATCTATATAAAAATTTTATTATAATTTTTACCCTACCAAAATTAAAAACTTTCTTTACATTCTAGTTACTCAAATATTTGCACCAGCAGGATGAATAAAAAACCTATTTTTTTTTCAATTAATATCATCTACTATTTTTTGAATTATTGTAAAAAATCTTTCATTAAAAATAAGAAAATATATTTATTTCTTTTATAGTTTTATTTATAATCGTATACACTTCAATTTGGTTTTCATATGAATATATTATTTGAGTCCAACTCTGATTTTGAACTCGAACTAAATTTTAAAACCATAGTCCTCCTTTTTCACTATTTTAATTATCGAACCATTTCTTTATTTTTTTAAGAAAACATAGATGTATGAAATTTGATAAAAGTAAGTAAGATTGGTGGTGAGGAAAATAGAGGTAGGAATAGGACGTGTGAAGAAGAAGTTAGAGGAGAGGCGAACGAGAATGGAAATGCAGAGCCACACAAAAATAGAGAGTGATAACTAAAAGTGAAGGAAAGGGGTGAGTGGTTAATTATGAAGGACATGGCCTCCACTCTCACACTCACTCTCACTCTCAGCCTCTCCACCACCACTTCTTATTCATATTCCTATCTCTCAAACACCAAACACAGGTTTCGTTATCCCAGAATTAAGTTATTCTCCTCCAAGCACCGTGCATTCTCCGTCTCAGCTTCTGCGTCTTCCTCTCCTTCTTCGCTTCAAGCTCTCATATTTGACTGTGATGGCGTGATCCTGGAATCAGAACACTTGCATCGCCAGGCCTACAACGATGCATTTTCTCACTTCTATGTTTGTTGCCCCTCTTCTTCTTCTTCTTCTTCTTCTTCGCACCCACTCAACTGGGACATCGAATTCTACGATGTGCTGCAAAACCGCATTGGTGGAGGCAAACCCAAAATGCGATGGTTCTCTCCTTCCCTTCCAAATCAACTTTTATGTATTTCCTTGCTGTTGGTGAACTTTACTTGTCATCTCATTGTGTTGTTCCGTTTTGGGGATTTTAAGGTACTTTAAGGAACATGGTTGGCCTTCATCCACCTTGTTTCAGACGCCTCCAACTAACGATGAGGATCGAGCCAAATTGATTGACACTCTTCAGGTCTTTATGTCTTCTTCACCTCTCTCTTTCTCTATCTTCAGAATAAAGTGTATATAGCGTACCTCTTCATCTCGATGTTGCTATTTAGAAGCTTCATGATTCAGTTACAACTGGGGATTTTTATTTTCTTTGCTTCATTGATGAATAAGACAACTACCTAAGCTGTGCTCATGAGAAATCTTTCTTAATCCTCTTCAGCTATCTTAAGAGAGCAAATCAAGTTTATGCTTATGCATGCATGAATGAATTTTTTTTTGTAACTTTTGACCGCTGAAGACCTTTCAATTGTATTATCGCATGAAATATCTCTGTAATTGCATTTTCCTTGTCTTGGTCATGCAGGATTGGAAGACCGAGAGATACAAAGATATAATCAAGTCTGGAACTGTAAGTAGATTTCTATATGTTTCCTTTCCTATTATTCCACATTCCTGTGCTGTGAATGGGGTATCCATCTTGTAGATAAGCTACTGTTAAATATTTGTATGTTTTGGTACAGGTAAAACCCAGACCCGGTGTTTTGAGATTGATGGATGAGGCCAAAGATGCTGTAAGATAAGATTATGTGTTTTAGCACTGTAGTGATCTCTTCTTTCAGTTTCATTACCTAAAGTATTACTTGCTTCTGATTGATGGGATGCCTTCCATCTGAGCTATTTTGGTTATTGTTATAACTCATCATTCTGTTGGTTAGGGATATCAGTTTTTAAGTTTGACGTTTTTTGCCCAATTGTTCTTGCAGGGGAAAAAACTGGCTGTTTGCTCTGCAGCTACTAAAAGTTCGGTTATTCTCTGTCTTGAAAACCTTATCGGACTTGTGAGTCTGTTTTCTCATGTGTTCTCACTGTTGGGCGTAGTTTTATTTATTTGCATATAACCAACTTATTTTCTCTGTTGTAGGAGCGCTTTCAAAGCCTTGATTGCTTCCTCGCTGGTATATTTCCTTTTATTGATCATATAACATTTGAGACATATATTCCTGCTCAAGAATTGTGAACCAAAATTAATTTGCGCATAAGTTTATTTTTTTATCCTATAAGAAAATTGGATAACTTAGTCATAAATCATGCCGGGCTTTCCCATAACGTTAGTCCTTGTTGATAAAATCCACTCTGCTTGTAAATTTTATTGGTTTTTTTTATCTGGCAATACTTTGGGTAATGAAGTTTAAATTTATCTGCCCATTTATTAAAACTTTCAGGTGATGATGTGAAGGAAAAGAAGCCTGACCCATCAATATATCTGACAGCTGCCAAGGTTTTAATATGACAATTCGATCAAGATATTAAAAATATGAAATTCTAAAATTTATTTTATGATTCGATAGACTGAACATAATTTACATGTGCCTTGCAGAAACTGGGTGTATCAGAGAAAGACTGTTTGGTGGTAGAGGATAGTGTTATTGGGTTACAGGTAGATATTCTCATGTTATCAATTTTTTATATGCTTGAGATTTAACCGGTCTCATTTTCTGCTGTATAAAAAGAAAAGAAAACGCATTATATGAGCTTCGGTTAGAAAGTTCAATGGCAAGGAATTGTCTTGATGTGTGTTATTTGATATAAAACAGTATTAATAGTTGAGCTTAAGCGTATGGAATTTCAATTACAGGATCTTCATTTTGTTCCATATTTCGCCAAATTACATTTAATCATATTATTTAACTAACAAAAATGCTCAAACTATCATCTGAGCTAAATTAACCTTTACAGGCAGCAACAAAAGCGGGGATGCCATGCGTAGTTACTTACACATCTTCCACAGCAGACCAGGTGAATGAGGCAGTTAACCTTTGAATAAATTTAACAAGAAAATGCTAATTGATTTGATATTGAACTTGGAGGGGAATTACTATTCATTTAAACTGGCTGCAAGATGATGTACCTGGATTATATATTTTTTTATCTAATGTAGGATTTCAAGGAAGCCATAGAAATATACCCTGACTTGAGTAACGTAAGGTATGATGCATTGCTAACAACTGAAGGTATTTAAGTTTTCTTCATTTAGATTCAACTACTAATATTGTGTGAAGTGTGAATCCTCATGCAGATTGAAAGATTTGGAATTACTACTTCAAAACGTAGTAGCTACTAAATAGAAGATTTGCTCGTGTCTTGGAATTGCTGCTATTTCAGCTGCCCTGAAATGGTTTCTGTCAGGATCATGGGTTGAGTATTTTATGTTCACCTCAAGGTTAAGATCGTTTTGCCCCCTTTTTTTGAAACCCGTTTTTATATTTTAATTCAAATCCGATGTATACATGTAGTTGTAATGTGAAAACAATTCATTGCAAGATGTAATATAGATCAATGATTTATTGTTTGTGTTAGTTGTATTTCGTTTTGATGCATTTTTTGTTTCTTTTTTCCTTGATTTTGCACCTATCTCTAATCTGCTTTAGTTTCTGAATGCATTAGACTAGTTAAGAGTACAAGTTTCGCAAAATTTTCCCGTGGGAAATAAAATTGATAAAAATCATTTCTCATCCAAGTTTTCGAAATTTACCACATATATCAGCATGATTTAAAATGTAGAGATGAAAACTTATGACAAATAATAGTTTAGAGGAAAAATGCTGAAAATGAAAGAGAGGTTCCGAACAAGCACATAGTTGTCGGAAGGTTTAATTAAAATAAACAATTCTTTAACAACATTGGAATTTCTGAACTGAATAGTTAATTCTTAAATTTTTATAAATTAAATTTGTACACAGGATAAGAAACTAAACAACAAAGAAGGAATCAAAGAAATAGGCACACTTTATTTTTATAGTTTTAATATTTTGTACTTGATGATACTATTAGAAAAAGAAACTAGCAGATAAAGGTAATTATTTCCATGTGATGTGAGTTTGTGGGATATTGATATCTTTTCTTTTGCGATACACGTACTATTATTATTATATTTTAGAAAAATATATTAAAAATTTATATTTATAAAATTATATTTTAATACTAATTTAATATTTTAAAATTTTAAATTTTTTTAGTAAAATAAATTTAAATACTTATACTTTTATGATTTAATATTTTTATTAATAATTTTTATGTTTTTATTTTATTAAAAGATCATTCAAATTTTAAAATATTAAATTAATTTTATAAATATAACGTTTAATCTTATTATTTTAAAATATAATAATAACGGAACGCCGGTCATAAAATTAAAGAAGGAACATGCACATGAGAAACCACCACAAACAAATATATGAAGGGACTTTTAATCCGCGCGCGAAAAGTATTTAATATGTGTTATTATCCTAACTTGAGAACAAATTCGCAACACGGGGTGGTGGCGCAGTTGGCTAGCGCGTAGGTCTCATAGCTTCTGAGTTATCCTGAGGTCGAGAGTTCGAGCCTCTCTCACCCCATCATTATTTTTCACTTTTAGAAAATTAAAAGCACATTGATTGTTTTAATACTTAATGGTTAATACTTTAAAAGATAACCTATTTATGAAATGAATAATTTTAATTTTAAAAATGCCTAATAATAAAAATTGAAAGGAGCAATTCGTTAACCACTTATTTAGTATGAAGTAGCATCACAAATATAATAATGATAAAATCTCTCAAATTCTTACATATTATTTTAACCGATGAAGTATTCATCTTTTAATATTTTTTATTTTTGGGGAATTAAATTCACACTAATGAAATTATAAGTCCAAAATTCCATAAAACCATGAAACTAAACATGCAATTAAGCATATCGATTGTTTTAATGCTTAATAGTTAATACTTTAAAAGATTACCTATTTACGAAGCAAATAAGTTTGTTTCTAAAAATGCCTAATAACAAAAATTGTGTCAAAAAATGTTATTAACATTGTCCTTTTCTTGCACCGTCGTATATTTTAAAGCTAAAAGTATCAGTTCGTTAACCACTTATGTCGTATATTTTAAAATTAAAAGTATCAGTTCGTTAACCACTTATTTAGTATGAAATAACATCACAAATATAATAATAATAAAATCTTCCAAACTCTTACATATTATTTTTTATCCGATGAAGTATTCATCTTTTAATATTCGACCCAGTCCACAATGACCCCAGGCTGAGAACAAGTATCAATCTAGATCTGTTTCAACAAAACAAAATATTGCCACCTACGATGATGGGCGTTCCCTATCATGTGTGCCAGTTCTCAACTTCGAACTGTGCAAATCTCATAACAATGAATTTATAATCTTTGGATATAGGGAGAATAAAATAATTATTTGGTTTTCTCCTAGAGCATCTATTTTTCTGGAAATAAAGATAGCATTGAACCTAAAACATAATTCACTATCAGTCTATCACCCATCCCTAAAATAAATTAGAGTATTTATAAGTTCCAACGAAGAAAAAGATCACTAATTTCTTCTGCTCTTCATCTCCGCCAGTTTCCAAGGACAAATAAACAGCATCCACAAACAATTTCATGATTTCATCCCTCCATGAGTTCAATAGCTGTTAAGCTGTCCTCGGTAAATGTGTCATCAAGAATGATGCATTCGTGAAAGGAGAATACTAGCGGAAGTAGAAATACGTAGAAGATAGACAGGTTCCCACAAAAATATATTATCTCATACCGGTGGCAGTCTTGCCTTTGCTTAAATCAGCAAGTTCCTCAATAAGCTTTCTCTCATCACTGCTCAGCCTTTTAGGGATTTCAACTTGCACACGAACTAATTGATCACCCCTCATATTGTTTTTATTCAGCAAGGGAACACCTTTCTTAGCCATAACAAGTGTTGTGTTCGGTTGGGTACCAGCAGGAATTTTTAAATCAACCATTCCGTCGACAGTAGGAACCTTAATTGTAGTCCCCAGGATTGCATCAATATAAGAAACCTTGCAGGTGTATAAGATGTTGGTGTCATCTCTTTTAAGGACTGGATCTGGGATAACCTCAATAACAACAAAGAGGTCACCAGGGGAACCCCCTTTTCTGCCAGCATTCCCCTCATTTCGGACCCTTAAACGACTACCAGAGTCCACACCAGCTGGGACCTTCAGACTTATCCGCTTTGTTTTCCTCACCCTACCATCCCCAGAACATGTATTACAAGGTGTTGAAATTTCTCCAGCCCCATTGCATGAAGAGCATGTCATTGGTTGCTGGAAGAGGCCTAATGGAGTTCTTATTGATGAGACAACCCGGCCTTGACCTCTGCAAGTGCTACATCTGGTTGGTGTAGTCCCTGGTTTAGCCCCTGAACCGTTGCAAGTTCCACAGCTCTCTAATCGGCTTATCTCTATCTCTTTTTCTATGCCAAAAACTGCTTCTTTAAAGTTCAAGACAAGACTGTAATACTCATCTTCACCATCAATTGCTCCATTCCAAGCACCTCTGGAACCCGCACCACGACCCATGCCCTCAAAGAGTGACTCAAACAGATCAAAAGGATTGCTGAAATCCTGAACAGAAATAAACCATTTATTGAGAAACAATGTCATAACTAAATAAAACTATGCAATGTCATCAGAGGTAACTTACCCCCATGCCCATTCCAGAACCTTTAAGCCCAGCCTCTCCAAATCTGTCATATATGGCTCGTTTCTCATCATCTGATAACACCTGCGAAAGAATTTTAATTACAGAAGATGAGTAATTATTAGACATGCATAAAGGCCAACTGAGTTTAATATTCTGTAATTTTACCTCGTACGCATTGCTGATTTCCTTAAATTTCTGTTCAGCTCCAGGTTCTCTGCACAACAAGAAAATATAGACAATAGTTCAACAATAAGCAACATTTATAAACAATTCAGATGACACTAGAAAATTATACAAGTAACAAAATTGACATTCACACAAAGCTCAATTCAGATTGCATTTTTTGTTACAGAAGTCAAGTCCCTTCCTCCACACACATTGAGAAAAAACTGTAGTTTTCTTTTCTAGTAAATTTCTATTCATACAAATTACAGCAACAGAATAATCTTTATATTTTAGAATATTATATATTATTAAGGAACAATAATGAAGAAAAAAATAATTCATAGAGAATGCACTATAGACTAGATGTGAATTAAATTCAGAAAAGAAAATAATTGCATTACAAAATATTTTAAAAAAAATAGACAGGCTAAAAGCATTATGATGTGATAACCAGAAATGGCTAAACTGTGTTAGGCACAGCAATAGTATTTTTTTGGGGGGTAAATTACACTTTATTCCCTGTAATCTCACGCCTTCTGAATATACCCCCTATACCTTTTTAGTCGCTAAACCCCCTTGTAATTCTTTATTCATATCACTTTAACCACCCCCCCCCCCCAAATAGTGCTATACTTTTGTATCACCTTACCCCTTATTAGGTAGGGATGGCAATGGATAGGGTCTAAGCAGGGTACTATAGTACTTGTCCCCATACCCGCATGGATAACAACTTTGGTCCTTGTTCTCATAGCCATTGGGTACCTAAATCCCCATACCCGTCCTCCTTACTTCAGTTACCTGCAGTTTAGTCAACTAAAATACGATCTTCCAACACATCTCTTTCGCAAATTAATAAACATTAATACCATTATCAAATAAAGAACATCAATTAAACCACATCAAATATGGTATGAAATTATAATAAGTACCAAAAACACAAATACAGTACAAACTTCTTATTGCATTGAAGAAATGAAGCCTAGTCAAGGGATTGTAAGTGAAGAAATGAAGAACAGTGATATAAGCAGAACCAATTACAAGTCAGTGAGTAGTATCTAGGTTTAAGTTAAAAAATAATAAAAATCTTTTACTACTGCTGCCACTACCACTATTATTATTGTAATATAAATATAATAAATATAAACATATATAGTGTGCAGGTAAATAGATATGAATACTAGAGTACCTGAATTCATATAATTTTGCAAGTACTTATCCATCCCTATACCAACCCATCAAATGGGTATTTACCCTATCCATTACGAGTATTTTTTGCATGTATTCAATGGGTAAAAAGATCCATTGTCATCCCTACTATTAGTGGGTTTATTGACAAAAAAGGAATATAGGGGATGAATTGAGAAAACATGAAAGTACAAGGGGATAAAGTGTAATTTATCCTTTTTTATTTAAAGTTTTTTTTTTTGTTTTGGGGGGGCTCAGAAAAAAGGGCAGTACAATATGTGAAATCAGAGAAGAAAAAAACTCACTTGTTCACATCTGGATGATAATTCCGGGCAAGCTTCCGATAAGCTGAAATATCAAAAGCAGAGAGCTGTGATATTGCTATGATATATGACACTAGGTGACTAATCACAATGAACAATATGCACAACCAAGCAAATAATATGAAGATCAACAATTTCTCAATCACCATTGTTCAAATTGAGGTATTAGATGGAAAGGAAAAAACATGACCTAATTCTCCTATGTTATACTAATATTCTTGGTCAAGTGTAATACATGAGAATCATTTTGGTCCCTAAAAGATTTGGGATCAATCACATTAGTCCTTAAAAGATTAAAATTACCATTTTAGCAATTGCACAACTTTTGCATCTTTCAAGGATGAAAATAGTAATTTCTACCTTTTAAGGACTAATGTGACCAACTCCAAATCTTTCAAAGACTAAAATGCTGGTTTAGTTGTAATACAACAGTACAAGCCTAGCCCAATAACACAATAAGAATCCTAATTTTCAACACTAACTCTCAAAAACTGAAGCATGTATAAAGCTCTTAACTACTTGAAAAAAGGCAAAAGCAATACAAAGGCAAAACACAGTATACAGCAAAACAGGACCTGATTCAGGAAAAGAGCCAATATGACTCAGATAAGGCCAAACAGTTGAAAAGTGGCAAGCACAGTAGCAGTGCCATAGAAGTAAGTTAGTCACAAACAGTGGCAAACGGGAAGAACAGCCACAAAAGATACCATTGACAGTAGAGGAGCCATGAGAACAAAGGTCAGAAAGATGAACAGACAATCTAAGGGGTAAAAGTGCTGCTACAAAATGGGACGACAAAGGAGAAAAACACGAACAGAAATATAAAACAATAACTGATGAAAATAAAACAAAGTGAGAACATAGGAGTTCCAAACTTTGTAAACACTACAGCAAAAGTAACCATGGACACAGAAGATGATGGATGTTGAAATTACAGAGTTAGGTTGATAAGAGAAAAGAGAAAATATATTTTTCTGAGAGGATTTTGTTGTCTATTCCATTGATATACACTGAACTCCACTCCAATTTATACGAATATTTTAGATCTAGTACTACAAGTGCAGTACCACTCCTAATCATTGAAGTTTCCTTTCCATTGATTTCATATTCCTTGGTAAAACTATCCTACATTACAAAGAAATTACATGAAAAGGATGTTTAGTCTCAATTTAGATATTCTTGGGTTGGGTGAAAATTTTCCCAGAAGATTTTATATCAAAATTCTAGTTGATATGCATTTTATACAAACGCCTAGCTGTAAAATACCAAAGACCAATCAAATGTGTCTAACCTCTAAAGTGCAACTAATTTAAACTTTTACATTGTTGGTTTGGAAAGCTTACCTCTTGGTTACTTGGTATTAGGAATTGAAGAGCCATAAAAAATAAAAAAGAGCTCACATATCAAATGAAAAAATATGAAAAGCTTTCATCCTACAAATCACTAACAATAATCAATCCTGCCCATCCAATAGATACCATTACTCTAGTCCCCATTTTAGGTTTTGGCATATCTTCCGCAGTTTTATGCTTTGGATTTCCTTTAAGGAAATTCTCTTTTATGCTTTATATATATATATATACGTATATATTCTATTCTAGGTGCACCTTCTAGAGTAAAAGTATTTGGATTTCTCCAGGCCATAGGAAGCAAAAAGTGTTATAAAAAAGTGGGTTATTCTTAATAGTCAACAGACTGAAGCCAGTATGAAAATTGATTTTGCTAATATAGAGATGGTTACAAAACTAAAAAAAATCAGGTTATTAGCAAATCAAGGCACTACATTTGAACATGACAATTTATTATAATGGACATATGATCATGCAGCGGATAAGGAAACAAAAAGGAGATACCACTCTTAATTTCAGATTTACTTGCATTTCTTGAAACCCCAAGGACAGAATAATAATCCTGCACATTGACAATAAAGGCTATTCAGTGTAATATATTAAATAGTTCGCAAAAGCTTTATACAATTTAAATAAGAGGAATACTTTAACAAAGTACAATCATATATTAAAACACACATAGAAAAGGAAATCATTGTTGTGGAAAAATGCATTTCAAACTCACTGAATCTGCTCTGACAATCAATCTTGATCCCTTGCGACGATTAAAAGTTTGGGGTGAACCCGCATTAAATAGTGTATACAAGGAATTCTGAGAAAAAAAGCTTGAACCCGGTGCAGCAATAAAGCTTACCCTAACACTGCAAGGAAGGTGAGTTAAAGAAATTACACTCTCCAGCACAATGATCTAAGCTGAAAATTTTGAGAATATCTGCCGAGTAGGGTGCTAAATAGGAATGATAGTCAATGACAGATATAGAAAGTATTCCCTGGTTTCTGAGAAATTCCGACCATATCCAAGCAATAAAACTACCGCCATTGATTGAAGGAACAAAATCACAAATTACACCCAATTTATGATTGTACCCCCGCCAAAATTAGTGATATGATAGAGGAAACAATGTTAAAAGTAATATATTTCTTTCCCATGGTGTAATACCAGTGCATCAACATGAATCATGAAAAGGATTTCTGAGCTGCAAGCCACAGCCCTATTTATTAGTTGTTACATGCAACATGTGCCTCAGACATCGATATTAATGGCACTTCCCTATACTGCTTCCATTCCATAAAACAAATATTTTATCTTAGAACTCACTTGTGGCTAGATGATGCAACCTTGCCTGTCATACTGGATCTTACTAATAGCTGAGGATGAATTCCCCATTGTGCAGCAGATGTACTACCAAAAGATGTTATTGCCATCCAATGTACACTAATGAACTAATCAATATGACCTTTGTTGATGAACTTCTGCTAGCTGAAAAAAAATGTATACTGAAATTTAATATGCTAGTAGGTAAGAGACCATCTAAACCGAAGCAAACAAGTATTGAAGGAAAATATATATAGAATGCAATTTGAGGAGAGAGATAGTTCAGCTGTTCAAGTTGCCACAGGACACAATGAGATCAATGTAAGACTTGAAACAATGAAAAATCTTTTGGAGCATATGACTTCAGAAATTATGCAACTAAATTTGAATATAATAATGTTTTTTAAATACTATTAACTACTGAGAACTAGTATACTACAGTTGAATTGGGCCCCTAATTGTCATCTGCAGCTATTACTGCCATTGACCAATATTAGGACCATTCTAAAAAGAATCTTCTCATGCATTTATAGTTTGCAGAAATTCCCAGCGGGCAAGAGATACAAATCAACAACCCTAAAATTAAATTTACCCGCAATCCTCAAATTTGGGGGGGTTATCCAGCAAGAAGGAATACATGAATAATGAGGAATAACATCCCTTCTCAAGCCATTAGAGAATACTGGTTTAACAGACCGTTTTTAAGTATTGTGTCATGTATATGCCAGGAAAGTAAGAAAAAATAATTTAAAAAGTTTGCCCATGGTGTATGATATGAATCCAAGTCAGGTAAAGTTCAAACACCGTAAGAAGCTACTAGCCTACATCCTATTATATTTTATTTTATTTTTTGTGTTGATACGTGTAGAACTGGGATACGTATTTCATTGTGACTAATGCTATTGTATATTTATGAAAAGTGGAGAGTGATTATATATGTTCTTTTATATTTATTCAGAATGAACATAATTATGCATAGTATTTGATTTTTTTAAAATATGTTTTGCTGTATCTGTATCCAATTTCTTTTTAGGAAATGATGTATCTCTGTGCCATACCAATGCCGTATCCATTATCCACTACACATTCATATTCATGCATCACAGATGCCACGTTTAAGTACCCACTACCTTAAAAACAAAACCAACCTCTACCCTTGTGGATAAAGATCAGAATAAAGGGTACCATCAGAAAAGGGAAATGACAGTTCATCATATTACAGTTCAAGAGACTGCCACTACAAGAAAAAGACAATTGATTAGATTTGCAAATTACTTTTTTAGCTTGGAAGGTTATAAAATAACAATTAACTTGATTTTGAAATTACAATCCATTAAAGTCTCAAACAAAACACCGAAAAACGCATACTATATGCAAGAAAATTCAATTTAAAACACAAGTAGAACGATAATAATAAGTTGTATTGAAATGAGTAGCAGAAACATAACAGTCGAATCTTATCTGTGTAATTAAGTGAAGGTAAGCGTGACAAAGAATTAGCAATGAACGGTGGTGAGAAAAATGTAAAGATTGGAATAGAAAGAAAGAAACCTGGTGATGGTAATTGTAAATTGTAATTGTGATTCCCTCTTTAACCTTAGCCGCTTCACTTCACTCTCTCTTAGTGTGAGCAAAGAGAGGGGAAGTTCAGCGTCGTGAAATGAAGAAGGATGAGGATGAGGCTACTGCGTTGGCTCGCTCGTTCGTTCTCGTTCGTTGCCAATTGGAATTGGTGGTCGACACCCTAATATTGCTTTCTCTCTGCAGTTTGATTTATTGTGGTTTTATTCAAACCACAATAATAATAAATTGTGCATGTACCAGTCTCCCCCTAGCTAATTTCCTTTCCATGTTTTCTTTAATCCCATGTCGAAAGCAGCTAAGCTAAAACAATTTATTTCAATTACTTTTTGCTAGTTTTCAAACATTTTGTTTTAGTTTTTTTCATGCTTAAGTTTAAATATTATTATTTCCTTTGTATATTAATAAAAAGTTTCATAATGATAATTTAACTAAGCTATTAGGATCTAAAATTGTAATTTAATTAAGCTATTAGAATTCGTCTGATCATAGATATACTACAATTATAATAATTTTAGATGAAAATTCTAAATTCGTCATTTTTATATTGTAAAAAATAATTATAATTTAATTAGATTAAGAGTTTCGTTTAAATGTGACTTTTCGTTTTTAGTTTTGAAATTTTTAAAAATTAAATTTATTTTTTAAATTTTTAACTTGTAAAAATTGTTAAAAATAATTTAATTCTTTTATTTTGTTATTTTATTAAGAATTTATTAAAGTAGAAATATTAATTTAAAATAATAAAATAATAATTTTTTTAAAATAATAAAAATTTAAATATTATTATTATTATTATTATAATAATAATTATGATGATCTAATAATAATTACAGCATTGTTTATGAACTAATAATAATAATATAATTTTACAATATAAAAAATATTAGATAATATATAATTTTTTATTTTATATATTATTTAATAATTAATAAAAAATAATTTTATATTTTAAAATTATAATATTTTTATATTATTTAATATTTATTTTATAAAAAATAATATTTTTATATTATTTTTATTATTATGATAATAAATCAATCATAATAATAATTGTAATAATGATAATTATAATATAAAAAATATAATATAATTATATAATTTTTTAATTAATATACAAAATAATTAATTTTATATATTATTATAATATTTAATATCTATTTTATATAAAATAAATGATATATATGATATTATAAAAAAAATATAAATTTAAAAAAATTATATTATTATAATAATTAATTGATAATAATAATAATATTATAATAACGATATTTATAATATAAAAAAATATAATTTTATATTTTATATATTATTTAATAATTAATACATAAAATAAATATTTTTTATATAATTATTATTATAGTTTTTTATATTATTTTATATTATTTCTATATAAATATTAAAATATTATATTATATAAATTAATAATAAATTAAAAATTAAATATATATATATATATATTATTATGATGATAGTTATGATATCAAAATTATAATATAAATAATATTATATAATTATATAATTTTATATTTAATATATTATATATTATTTGATAATTAATATATAAGATAAATAATATTTTTTATTTATTTTATAATAAATAATGTAATATGTATGATATAAAATTATATTATAATATTATAAATTTAATATATTTTTATATATTAATAATATTATTAAATTTATTAATTTATTACAATAAATAAAAATTTAAAATAATAAAAATTATATAATTATTATATTAATAATAATAATGTATGATTATAATAAAAGTGATGGTGATAATAATTTAATAATAATATAAATAATAATTATAATATTTATATAGTTTGATAATATATATATATATTAAAAATTAATTTAAAATTATTTTTTTTAAACAAATTTTACTTTTAAGATTAATTTAAAAATTGAAAATTAAAATTTTACAAAT
Source organism: Canavalia gladiata (assembly GCA_037954105.1). Taxonomy (NCBI): domain Eukaryota; kingdom Viridiplantae; phylum Streptophyta; class Magnoliopsida; order Fabales; family Fabaceae; genus Canavalia; species Canavalia gladiata. Next base: position 8,468,371 of record CM075658.1, on the reverse strand, counting down.
ATTTTTAATAAGACCTTAATTTCTTTGAAAAAAATATAAAATAAATTTAATAAGGACATAATTAAAAATAAAAACAAACAATATTATTTTAATATGAATTATATTTTTCTTAAAAAATATAATTTTTTAGATAAAATATTATTATTATTTATAGACTAATGATAATGTATACCAATTCATATTTATGTTATAAATTTAAATATTTATTTATAACAAAAAAATTAATTTTTAATGTATTATATAATTTTTCTGCATTAAAAACATGTTTATCAATTTATTAAAACTAGATTAAAAATAAAATAATTATTTAAATTTTGTAAAAATTAAGTTAATTCTACTTATCATTACCGTTATTCCAATAATTACTAGCATTTTTTTTACATTATTTGTACTAACGTTTAAGATTTTAATGTTAAAAATTATTCTTTTATTTTTATTTTTATATAATTTTATAAATTTTTATTTATTATAAAATATTATTTTCTGTATTATTATTTAATATTAAAGTATTTAGTTTAATTATTAAATATTTTATTTAATTTATTGATAATATAATATTTTGATTATTATTGATAAAATTTTAAAAAATATATATATATATATTATTTTTATAAAAATATCATTCAATAAGTTTATAAAAATTTAAAACAAACATTTTTAATTTCAAATAAAAAATTATAAATAAATGAATTATCAATCCTATTTTTAAAGTATATAATTGTTAAATAAAAATAAAATTATTTATATAACTTTTTAATGAAATATATAAATAATAAAAAATTAAAAGATACTATCATTATTTTTAATATAATGATTTAATTTAAATAATAAAATATTAAAATTTATAATTAATAAAAAATTATAACACTTAAATTTCAATTTGTAGATCATATTATTAGTTTGTAATTTTATCTTTATAAACTAATTTAACAACTAATTTTACTAAATATTTATTATTTTAATTAATAAATTTTTTAACTTTTAATTTTGAGCCAATTTTTAAATTTATATTTTTTTTAACTTTAAATTAATTTTTTATATTTTTAATTAATTTATCTATTATTTTTACTAAATATATTCAAAGTAACATATTACTCAAGCTTTAAATGAATCAAGAAATAAAAATAATGTCTTTTTTACATTATTTTAAAAAATTTATTATCATATTTCTTCTTCATCTAAAAATTTTATATGTTCAATATTTCAATTTGTTCCTATTTATTAAAATATTTTTATTATTATTAATGGTAAAGAATTATCTATTATGATATTTCATTTTTTATTGAAGTAGTATCAAATAATAATAATTTTATATTTTATTTATTTAACTTCTAAATTCTATTTATATTTAAATGAAGGATTTTTTTTGAATTGTATTTTGGTTAAATATATTATTTGTTCAAAACAAATATCAACCGACCTTAGCTCAGTTGGTAGAGCGGAGGACTGTAGTTGGGTTTCCCATGCTGGTATCCTTAGGTCGCTGGTTCGAATCCGGCAGGTCGGATTATTTTTGTCAGTTTTTCAGTCAACGAATTATCAACGCTCCGTCAATCAGCTAACAATTTCTGTACCTACAAATAATTTTTAAATTTCAATTCAGTGGAGGGTGTATGGAAAATTACATCCCTTTCACCAGATGATAATCCATGCGTTGCAAAAAAATCGGCATCAAATAGCATGATTATGATAGGACTTTCAATGAATAAGTTTTGCAATCTACTTGTGGATAGCTCATGTTCCAAGCTATTTCCAGGCCTTTGTTTAGGGCAAAGAGCTCTGTATACATGATGGTAGAAGTTCCAAATATATCCTACCTTGGAGGACTCCATATGCTAGCAAAGGACCGACGACCATTCATGGACATTTGTCTCTTTTACTTTTTGTAACGATTCTAATTGTAGTAAAAAAATAAAAAGGATGAGCGTAGGGTAGGGGGGTCATGGATGATCCAACTGTGCAAATTTGAGTTTATTTTAGAGACAAACCAATTTATTTATTTACCAAATATGTACATTGTGTTTTGGCATTACAATTACCGAACCTACAATATGGATCCATATACATATATGGGCACAAGTAATTAGAGAGTTTGATTAATAGACCTTAACGTTATTTAAGGTTAGACAATTGATAAACATACATATTTATAGGGAGAAATATTTATGTACATTTTTTTAACGATTTAAAAAATTTATGATAGCTTTTTCGAATTTAATGGGGACAATATGATATAAGTAAATTGAAAATAATAGTAGAATTAATAAATAATTTCGAACCTATGAAATATATTTGGATTCTTTCTACAATTTTATGAGACTGCAACTTAGCAATTTAAGTTTATAATTTTTTATAATAAAAAATAAATAAAGAAACTAGTTTAAGACATAAGAATACGAATTAGAGAAGAAAAAAATGCTTACAACTCTCATATTTTTTATTAATAAAATCATTCAACTTTATCGAGGTTTTACAGATTTTATTGTTTTTTCTTGTTACCGGAATTGAAAAGTTGTTTGATACATGGTCTCAGCTCATACCAACTTCTTGCAATTTTTCATTTGTAGTTATGCTCTCAAGAGTATCATTACCTTCCCCTTTAAGTTCAACCTTATTCGCAAGGTTGAAAGTAAGAAAACATCTTGCAATATTTATCATATTCTCCCATGTAGCTTTAGAAATATCTGTGTTCTTCCATTATACCAGCACTTGGGAAACTTGTTAGCAACCTCAAATGATTGTACTAGAGGCAAGTAGTGATTGTGGTTGCAGAATCAGGCCTAATTCTAAAGTGTCTTTAAGTAATGACATGTTAGAATGCTACTTTTCTCTTTGAACTTCTTAAGTAATGACATGAAAAATAGGATGAATTTTGGACCCCTCTGGTAATTGTGATTTGTATGCTACCTGCTTCACTCAAGTTGTCATTGTGAAAGGACCAAAGTACTTGAGTCTCATTTTCTGATTTTTTCTGAATGCCACTGAATGTTGTCTGTATGGTTGTAACCTCACCAACACCTTATCACCTAGTGTAAAAACTACGTCCCTCATTTTCTTATCAACTTGTAACTTCATATAATTTTGGTCCCGTTGCAAAGTATTTTTCTCCATCTTTTTCTTGTAATAATTGTTGAACTTATGGTGAGTTATTATTGGAGAGCTCATATTTGGTAACTGTTGGGGGATCTCAACCATATAGTGGCTTTGAACAATGTTACGCCAATGCTATGTTGCTTATTGGTGTTATACTAGAATCTGCTCAGGGAATGTGCATATACCATGTCCTTGGATTGTCAAATGAAAAGCAACACAGATACATCTCCATACACCAATTAACTACTTCACTTTGTCCATCAGTTTGGGGATGATAAGATGAACTCATCTCTAATGTGGTACCTTGTTTCTTAAAAAGATGCTGCCAAAATGCACTTATGAAGACTTTGTCTCGATCCGAAATAATGGATTTAGGAAAGCCATGAAGCTCACAACATTGTTGATGAAATTAGCCACTACTGTCTTGCTAGTGTAGTCTGTTTTAAGGGCGGAAAAGTGAGCAAATTTTGTTAATCGATCAACCACAACCATTATGACCCTGAACCCATGTGATAAAGGAAGTCCTGTTATGAAATCCATGGTCACATGCTCCCAAACTTGTTATGGAGTTGGGATTGGTTGTAACATTATAGCTGGTAGCAAATTTTCATTTTTTACTTGTTGAAAAATTTGACATTCTTGTACAACATCTTAATGTCTTGGTGCATGTTTGGCCAATAAAACAAAGCAAATGCGAGATGTGGTTTTGGCTATTCCTAAATGTTCCCCAATAAAATAGTATGAAACTTTGTCAAAATGTTTTTAATTAGTACATTTTTAGCCAGAATATAAAGCTTATTCTTCTGGTATAAGAAATTATTCTTAATAGCAAAGTGACCTTGGGGCTGAGATGTTTGAATACAATGTTGTAAAATAGAAGTTGCTAACGTATCTTGCTGGTGACACTGTTTTAATTCTTCTAACCATAATTGTCGTGGTTTTGACCAAGCTAAATGCAATGATCTATAGAGGGCATCTGCTGCAATATTTTTCTTTCCTAGTTTATATTGGATAATAAAGTCATACCCCAAGAATTTAGGCAACCAAACATGTTGTTCTGGTGTGTGAAGATTCTAATCCATCAAGGCTTTTAAACTGCTTTAATATGTGCTAATGACAAATTTGTGTCCCATAAGGTTGTGTTGAAACTTTGCTAAAGCCATTGTAATAGCATAAAGTTCTTTGATATATGTGGATTGCTTTTGCACGCTCTTTGATATATTTTTTGAGAAATAAGCTATAAGGTGTTCCTTTTGACTTAGTACTGCCCCAATCATTATGCCTGAAACATCCGTTACCAAGTTAAATGGTATGCTAAAATTAGGTAGTGTAAGCACCAGAGCGTTAGTTATGGCCTATTTAAGGTGATTAAAAGAATTAGCAATAATAGGACTGGTAATTTGAATGTATAACCTTGCATTACTTGCATTACTAACGCAACGTTCTTTACTTTTCCTTGGTTTGATAAATGATTACCATCACCCACCATGACTTTCACAGGCACAAGTTTAACAATAAGTTTTAGGGACTTAGCAATGTGAGGTTGGAGAAAATTATTGGAATTACCTCCATCTACCAACACTTGGACTGTTATCCCACTAATATACTCTTGAAATCTAATTGTACCAACTCCTTCTCCACCCTTGAGTGCATTTAATGATAGATGAGGTTCATCGTTAACACTAGAACCTCACTTTGATCATCCAAATTTTGGATTAGGTTTGCAACATCAACAATATCATTTTCTACTTGCATAATCATTAAATGTTTGTTAGGGCATTTATGATTTAAGGAAAACTTTTCATCATAATTAAAACAAAGTCCTTATTCTCTTTTCATTTGAATTTCAGTGGGGATTAATCTTCTCACCATGGGGCTTTTATGGACGGTAGTCGGAATTGGTGGACTAGATAGGAGAGGTGGTAAGTTCTGTCATATTGGAGGTGTTGAGTTTGGAATATATTTATGTGATCAAGTGTTGCGGTTAGAAGTTGAAGTCAACAAGACATTCTTCTTGGAGGTTGTGTACCTTTCTTCAAACAATCGTGCAAGTGCTACTACTTTGTGAATAGTCAAGAGGCTTTGAATCATCCCATCTTGCTTAATATCTACTTGTAGACCACTAATAATGCAATCAATCAAATCATCAAGGGGCAAGCCAAATACTCAATTCGCAAAAGACATAAACTCCAAATAATATGCATTGACTCTTGAAGTTTGGGTCAATTTAAATAATGCAGCTCGAGGGCAATTGACACGTTCGTCGCAAACGCGCAAAAATAATTTCTAGATTTTTCCCAAACTATTGGTATAGTATAAGGTGCAACCTAGGTCATCTCCCAAAGACCATTTCATATTCTTAAGCAAATTAGGAGAAAATTAAAACAGGGGGATTTTGTAAAGATTGATATTGAGTTCTAAATGCAAAATACAGAATGAAATTAATTTCACTTAACAATTATCAACTCAAGGAATTCAGAGGCTATTTTCATAACTAATCATTGATCACTAAAATCATGCATTGTGTTTATCAACCTAGGATCATTTGGAACCCCTACAATGATCCTTGAATTCTCTACTGAGAAACCTCTCAGAATTCAATTGATTGTGATCAACAAGATTTAGTAACCACTTAATCTTTCATCTAAACCAATTTTATAATCAGAATTCAGTTGAAGTAAGTAATAAAATGAAAACCTTCAATTAAATTACTTAATTTCTACTCTTCAAACTTTTGGAAAATGATTTACCAATCAAAAACCAATTATAAATCAATTATGCATTAATCAAAATACGTCAACCGATCAAACTTTGATTAAAGAATAAAATTGAAGAATATGGTGAAGTAGAGTAGAAACCACTTAATAAGCATGTAAATAAAGATCAAGACCTCAAAGTTAAAATGAAAATAGCTTGAATCCTTGAATTGAAACTACAAATCTAGCCTTCCATGAAGGAGGCAAACTAACAACAAAGAAAGAGGCAAACTAACATCAAATAAATCCTAAGCCTTCCATGTAGGAGGCAACTAACAACAAATAAATCCTAAGCCTTCCATGTAGGAGGCAACTAATAATAAAGAAAAACTAAGCCTTCCATGTAGGAGGCAAACTAACAAGAAAGAAAACCTAAGTCTTCCATGAAGGAGGCAAAACTAACAAGAAAGAAAGAAAGAAAATGGTATTGGAGTTAATCTCCAAAATGGTGTGTTTCTCCTCTTGTAAACCCTTCTATTTATAGAGGATTTTTGAGGCATCATCTTCAGAAAGTTACCAACTAGGATATTACTTTTCTACCCTTTTATTGCTTTCACATGGGCTTTGTTGAAAATGCAAAACACTTTTGAATTTTAGCCACCAATGAGCACAACAATTTTGACTTTCTTGCACCGCAATTTCGGATGTTCACATGTCCGAATTAGAGCTTGACTTCTGAACAAAAGTTGTAGCCTCGGATCTTAGCTGTCCAACAAATTTGATTTCATCTCAATATGACTTCTATATCTCAAGATATGGCTGGATCTTTGCACACTGTTCAAATTCCACATCAGCAACACTATCTCATCTTTTGAGATAATTTCGGAGTCCTAAACATCCCATTTAGAGTCTGATCTTACTTTGTAACTATGGACACTTCTTTAAGCTTTCATTCAAGACAGATTTCATGATTTTTGGATGTCTAAAACTCTTATTATGCTCAAAATACTATAATAGTATCATTTTAATCGGGTAAGCAAAGAAATTCAATTAAACTTCATATGAACCCAAACTCATAAAATATGACAAAGATCACTTAATTGAACATATAAGAAGTCTTAATGAGATAAAAGTGAGAGATAATTATTTATGAAATCTATGCTTATTAAATTCCCCCACACTTATCTTTTGCACGTCTCGGGCAAACTTAAGTTAAGGATTGGTGACTATTTTTTTTTTTTTTTGAAAGAACATCAAAGTTTTGAGTTGATTTCTCAAGAATTCACAAAATTTCATGAAGCATTATTTTATCACATTTTTGAAATTACTTAGAAAGGCAACTTTAATTTGAAAAACATAGATTGAGAAAGATAAAATCTCACATGATATACTCTGAATCTCTCAAGTGTTTGATTTGGTAAGTGTTTCTCTCAAATTCAATCCATGAAAGATGAACTATCATAGGCTTGCATATCTTCTACTTCTCTACTACTATGTACACATGTAATGCACAAATCAAGAGGTCTTTATTTTGGTTATAACGGGATTAGAAAGATGAAATGATATATTGAAGAGATACAATGTTAGACCAAGGAAAATGGTGAGGATTGAGAACTGAGTCTAAGTGCAAGTGTGAGAAACAAATATCACTTCTTCATTCTTTTTTTTTCTTTTTTTTTCAATATAATAGTTTATTTATTAATTTATTGCTTCAGTTTTTTTTTCAACCATGATATCAATGAACACAACAATAATCTCCCCCACACTTATTGAAACACTTATGGTATGATAAATCCAGTATTTCTCACCTTCTATGGTCAGACAAAGTTGTTTTTTTTTGTGGTGAGCTAAAAAGAAGAAAAGGCTAATCGGCTCAAAGGGCTGATCAAAGGATAAAATTATATGGTTTGGTTATTTGGCCAAGTGGTTTGTTCAAGAAAAACAGTGCCTCAATCATTTTTGTACAATTCATGTGAAAATGTAGCTTCAAAAAGAATCAATGCAAGTTCTGAAGTAACATATTTCATGGATGAAAATCACACAAGAAAGAAAATAATAATAATAAGGCTCAAAATCTCACAGGTAATATATTTATCAAATCTAATCTATCCAGTTCAAATATGTGTTGCCAAACTAATTAATCTCGAAATGTAAATCATTTTGCTTCAATTATTTTATGAAATCTAAAGAAAAACATACTTCCACATTCAAAATATATATTTTTTTTAATCATAAGATGCGTATCAAGAGTCAAGTGTAACTCCTTACTCAGTCATCTTACTCAAAGCAAGTTTATGATTCTAACCTAATTTTTTTATTTTTTTTGGGTTTTTTTTTATATCGGACCATCCTCCCCCCAACCTATCCAAGACATTGTCCCCAATGTCTCAGATGGAATTTCATATGATAGGAAAAGAAATGTGAGAAAACCATCAAAGTAAGGAAAAGTTATAACCGAAGAGTGGTATCTGGTTCTCTTTTGTCTCTGCCATCCTGATTTGGTTGGTTCACCAGCTGCATTGTTTGACTGAGCTCAGATGTAGGATTTTGCAAAATCTCAAGTAGCTGTTCAACAGTTGAAGTAGATACTATGATGTTGCGCATGGATTGTGGCATGAACTCCCGCTCTACTGCATGATCTAAAAAGGATATCAAACCATTATAAAAGCCATTAATATTCAATAAGCCCAAAGGTTTTTTGTGAAAATTCCGATAGGCCCAAAATATAATGGTAAAAATTTCTTCCATTGTTCCAAGACCACCAGGTAATGCAATAAATACATTAGAATTAACCAACATGTGTCTCATACGGTCATGCATGGTTGCAACCTTCAATTCAGTACCCAGGGTCAAGTAGGAGGTGCTCCCATTTTTTAAGCCAACACCTAAGACGTTACACCCCTTTGTGAGTGCAGATCCTGCAACACATCCTTTTAAACCCTGAATCCCTCCCCCATAAACAAGATTGATTTTTCTTGCAGCTAATACCTTACCAAGGGTATAAGCTGCATGTTGAAATTCTCCATCCTTTCCAAGGTTAGACCCACCAAAAACAGAGATAGTATTGATCCTATCCATATACGGTGTTTCTGTCTTTTTTGAAAAAATATGTCATAGAGGTTGATAATTTATAGGGACTCAATATCAGATAAGGAGATCACTTGAATAGTGAGGGATCAGGATTTGGTAGCAAAAGTTTGAATTTTTGTTGCAAAAGTTTGAATTTTTGTTGCAAAAGTTTGAATTTTTTGTTCAAGGAAAAGGTGAATGTCAGAGGGGAAAGACTTTAAGCAGGGGTGAAAATTTCAAAAAAAATGGTGGCCCAATAAATTGAAAAGACAATGTAAATGACTATCACACACGCATGAGAATGAACAGTAGTTGTGATTGTGGCTCACATCTTCCTCTGGTTTTACGTCCAGTAACGACTGAAACGCCTTCTAAGAGTCGAGGATATGTTTCCCATTCAGTTTTCTTATAATAACTATCAAAGTTTAACATAATTAATATATGTGTGTTTTTTTAAAAGGTTAAATTTTATGTATATGAAAAAAATTACTGAAAAAGATAAAATTCACTTTGACAATCTTTATGCTTATAATAAATTACTTTTTAATTATTTATCAAGTAAAAAATATCTTTAGTATACATAAAATTTCTTACAATAATAGTAGATAAAAATATTAAATAATTAATAAAAATATAATTATTTATGATAATTAAAGAAGAAATAAATTAATTAATTAAATAAACAAGTTTTATAATTCTAAAATAATACTTTAAAAAATATAAAACAACAAAATATATGAAAATGAAAGAAGTGTACAAATTATTCATTTTTTTCATTTCCCTATAATATAATCATATCTTATTAATGAAGAATAAATCGGAGCACATCCAAATCATTTCTATACATTCTAGTTTGGGATAAAAGGAAATGATATGAAGAGAATTTGTTCAAAAATATTGTAAAAGTATAGATATTTTAAATTATGTGAAAATATGAATAGAAAAATTAATATACAAATATCTTCTGGTGTTATATAAAAATTAATATTATTTTCATACAATTGTAATTTCTAAAATACTACATTAAAAGTTACATCTTTTTGAAACAAAAAATATATAATAAAAATAATATACAATTAAAATTGGAATTTAACTATAATGCACTGTGTAAAAGATTTTTAATTATATCATTAATTATACGAGAATAAAACAATCATGAAATACAGGTACGAAAATAATAATTGTTACTTCTCTTTTATTCTGAACGTATATCCAAAGAATACATTTATGTTAGTAATAATGTTACTTCTCTTTTATTCTAAAAGTATATTCAAATTAAAGTTGTAAAATAATAATGAATTAAACTCCTTTTGTATCAAATATTAAATAAAAATATATTTTTTTTCACATTTTTAACAAATTTATTTTTTCTAAATCTCTTTTTTTTTTTTGCATTATCTATCATATTTCTTGTTTGGTTATTTTAAAACTTTTGGAGATATATATTCAAATTTTTCTATTTAAATTTTATTATTATTTTATTTATATCGATATGTAAGGATTATGCTTAAATTATTTTAATAAAAATAAGGTTAGATGTATTCAAATTATGATCATAATTCCAATAGAAAAATACAACTAATACGAATAAGTTAAATACAAAAAATATTTAAAAATTTTTTTTTAATAAATATCTTGTAACAATTATATAAATCTATACAATTTATATTAAATTGATATAAAATCAATTAAATTTTAATAATTTTATCATTTAAATCATTACTAAAATATCATTTTTAATAAATAAAGATTCATTAAAAAAAATTACTGAAAATTAAAATTATCACCGTCTATCTTTAAAACCTTCGTTAAAAATATATTTTTTAATAAAAGTAAAAATTATTAGAGAAAAAAAATACCGCTAACCTCATCATCATGGGTGGTTAATTATTTTTCACTTGGTTAATAAAAAAACTTGTTCCTTAAAATTCATACCGGTAAGAATAATTTTAGTATCAAAGAATTCTCCATATAATTTTATCTTAATATATTTTGCTTTTTTTTTTATATATTTCTCATTTTGTTATATCATATTTTACTTCTTCTTTTCATGTTACTTGGTTGTTGAACAACAATTTTGCTCATGATAATTAGTTTTAAATGACACAGAGGAGGTAACAATTTTGTTCAACTTTAATGTTAAAAAGAAAAAAAAAAAAGCATCTTGCTTAACATACATGTGTATATAATATGAAGCTCATTAGCCAGCAAGGGCATCCATTCTTTGATCCACCAATCCTTATTCCATAAAGAAAGAGAGAGAGAGAGAGAGAGCAAAAAGCATGAAACCACCAGCATTAGCAATAGCACCTCCTCTTGTTCCCAGTCTGACCCTTATGTTCATGTTCCTCATCCAGCCATCCAAACCAGCCTCATCATCCATAGCATGCCGAAACACGTGTGGGTCAATCCAGGTGAAATACCCATTCGGGACAGGGCCTGGGTGTGGTTCCCCTCTCTTCAGTCCATACATATCATGCACATCCAACGGCAGAGGTGAGGAACTCATCCTCAAAACCCACACAGGTTCTTACCCAATAACCTCCATATCTTACACCACTTCCACCCTCACCCTCACCCCACCTTCAATGTCCACCTGCACCACCATGCAACCCTCCCCCAACTTCGGCATCGATTGGACCTCCCCCTTTCAAATAGGTTCATCCACCTTCATCCTCCTCTCTTGCCAACCTTCCTCCCTCAAACTATCCTCACCTATCTGTGACCCTTCCTTCAGTTACCTCTGTGCCTCCATATACACGTGTCCTGCTGTCGTCACACTTGGCATGCCTCTCTTCCCTCCCACCAACACCTGCTGTGTCTACTCCCCAGCAAATCTGGACGGTAAGGGAGAGCTCGACCTCAGAGCCATCAAGTGTGGGGCTTATGCTTCTGTTGTGTCGCTTGGGGATAACCCCACTGACCCTACACATTGGCTATATGGAGTGGCCTTGAAATACTCTTATGGAGCTTTGGATAGTAACTATGTCACCACCAAATGTACTGGTTGTGAGAATAGTGGTGGCGTTTGCGGGTTCGCTCCTCCTGGGAATGCTTTTGTCTGTGTTTGTAAAGGAGGCTATAACACTAGCCTCGATTGCTCTAGTTACAACCAGAATCAGGACTACGTTTGGGACACTGATTCTTCTCCTCCTATCTCCACCCGTAAGTTTTTCCTTTTCTTTTGCCTTTTCCTTCTTCATTTTTAAATAAAGTCCAAATGTCCTATTTTGTTCCTGTACTTCACTCTCTCTCTCTCTCTCTCTCTTTTGGGAGGGGAGGCGAGTGTTATATCTTCTTCTTCTTCGTTGCTTCATCTTTCATGTATACCAACATGTATGTTCGTTAGGGAAATGACTTTTTTTTTCATGCTAGATGGAAATGGTGAGGGGATATTTGATACGAGAATAAGAACAAGACAATAGATGGTAAACATTAAAATGGGTGTATTTGGCGGTGAAAAAAGAAAGATAAAGAATATAAATATATAAAATATGATATGTGAGATAATAATAAAATAAAATATATTAAAAATGATTTTTATAAAAATAAATAAGTCTCACCGTGTGGTTGGTCAAAATTCAGTGGAACTTGAAGTTATATAATTGCTTTGAAAAATTACATGGTTTCTCATAGAAGTCACATAAACCATTAGTATGATACAATGGTTAATATGTACCTTGTTTACTTTCATATAAAAAAATTAGTCAAATATCCCTAATTCATACACACATTTATAATGTAAACTTTAAAATATTTATTCAGTTCAACTTATTTAAGATAAATAATTTTTTTGACGTTCTTCTGATCATTTATTATAATTATACGGTCGAGATTATTTCTTTTTTGTCCTTTAATATTCTCATTTTGGGTAAAAGTAAAAAAGAAAAATACACACTGAGAAGTTCCTTCAGAAAAAAGTGTTGTAAAAATTATATAACCAAAAGTAATGAGCAAATACTATTCTTGTATACATGGAGGGAATCCGATACGAAAGTGCATCACTTTTTATTAATCTTATCTCTCTAGGGAAAAAATATTTATTTTGTTATACCTGTGTCATTAATCCTCTCTTCTTGTGAATGATTAGCAGCTGGGTATGTTTGGAGTTCCATTTTGGCTGGTATAATTTCGAGCTTATGGTGATCAGGATTCAGGAGAGCAATTCACAGGAGAACACATATCGTCTCATACTTTTAAATATGCAAAAGTTGCTTTAGGAAAGTGTATTTAAACCAAAGGAATAAAGGTATTCCGCATCCATTCCTATATCGTAGTCTTTGTGGATTCTATGTTTTGTTTTCTGTTAAAGTAGTTTATGATCGACAAGGCAAGCACAAAACTGGTGAGAATAACCCTACCTTGCTAATTCATCCATAGTCTTTGTGGTTTGTGGATATTTTAGAAACTAGAATTTTCTTGGAGTAAAATATGCTTTTGTAAAACATAGCTAATATATTTTAAGATTTATTCTTTTTTTATATCTTTTGTAAATTTATTTCGTTTGACATTATTTACTTGTTGGTGAACATTCTGGGTTACTTATTTTCATAAGAGGTTTGTAAATAAATTTAGTATGACTAATGTAATGCAAACGTTCCTTATAACTGAAGTATATTTTAAAAGAATAAGTTTTAAAATATGATAAAAGAAAACATTTTATTCAGATAAAAAAGAATAAGTCTCATCGTGCATTTGTTTCCTGTTTTTTAAAATAGTTTTATATTTTTGAAAACTTAAAAAAAACAGTTGGCAAAGAAAGTTTTTGAATTTTTTAATAAATGATTTTTAATTTTTAATTTTTAAAATTAAAAATTAAAACAACTTTAAACTGTTTTTATTTTTTTATTATTCATGTTCTTTCATTATTATTTTATTTTTTTTTCTTCACTTACTCTCGTTCACCTTTCTTTCTAAAAAAATTTTTTAAAAAAATTTAAAATTTAAAAAACAGATCAAACATCCCTTGTATTATAGAAATTATTCCAAATAATGTACATTGTCCAATATTTAGAATTAAATAAATTTAAGGATATCACTAACATAAACAATTGGTTCAATTTTATCAATAATCTCAATTTCAAATTATAAGAATGCCATTATATTAAAACTTAATAAAAACAGTTTTGTTTTCATTGAAAGTCTTACATATTCAAATTTGAGTATAGAATGGATTAAATTCATAAGAAAAAAGAAACCACAATTTGGTTGAATGGGAAAGCGCGTGCGGAAAGGAGGCCAAAGGTCCAATGGAATTCTTCATTAGCCCTTAGTTTTATTCCAAATTCTTACATCATACATCATAGGAGTATTTTCAACCAAATACATGCAATCTATCTTCTAATTAATAATTTCCTTTGAATCATATTCTATCTCTAATCTAGTTTTTTAATTAATTAAACTAGTTTTAAATATAAAATATGCAATTTCTATTTTCTAAGGGATAATGTTTTTTTTATGCTCATCTACATTTTTTACGGAAAATATATAACATATGTTTGATAAAAACATAATAAAATTAAAATTAAAAATAAGTTGAGTTAAATTTAATTTAACTTTTGATAAAAATTTATTTGACTTAAAATTCAATTTAAATTTAATATAAATTTTTTTCCTTAACTTTATTTGACTTGATTTAAATTTGTTAATAATTCGGTTCAACTTATTAATTTAAATTATATAAATTAAAAATTAAAATAATTTAAATTTAGAAAATATTTAAAATTTATAATTTATTAATATCTTTTTGATAAATTGATTGTTAAAATATAAATGTAATTATAGTTTATATAAAATAAATAAATAAATATTTATATTTAAATTATTATTAATAATTAATAAATTAAATAAATAATTTGTATATTAAATATTTTAAATTTATATTTTATTATTATTTTAAAATTAAAAAATTATTTAAACATACAATTTTATGTAATAATATATATTATAATTACTTTACCCATTTTATCTATTTTATATAAAAATAAAATAAATTACATAAATTTAATTTATATATACCACGAGCTGATTCATATATTAAACAAATCATATTATAAATAATTTTCATGTTCAATTTAGTTTCGTTTGTAAACTAAATTTAATGAACCAATTGTCTAATTATACCTTGAATTAATTTTAAATTAATTTGATTTATGGTAAATCCTAATAAAACAAATAGATAAAAAAAAATATATCCATAATGCTGAAAATTAATTCTCTTCCATTTCTCTATGTCGACCCTACTAATTAATCCACCTTGAGACCATTTCTGTTGTAGTTTCCTTGCATAGATGGGGTAATAGGATCAATGAGGAAGGATTTTAAACTATTGTACAACTCATTGGGCTTCTCTGCATTGATTGCATGCCCTGCATCCTTGATAACCACTAGTTGTGCATTCTCTCCCAAATGCCTACACGGCAGAAAATATAACGAAATTTGAAGTGAAAACAATCGATTATGAGCTAAACCTAATAAAATATATCATTTATATTTTCGTCTAATACTGATTTATGTTTAGGTGTCTCTTTTCCATAACCCGGGATACAAGCCAAGAAAGCTGAAGAAGGGACTGCTTTTTGTTTCGTCTCGAAGTTATCACTTCTACATATTTACGGTCCTAAGTGGTATATAGAGAGATGTTTTGAGGATAAAATAAATCAGTACAACAACAACAATATTCTTATCCCATTAGATAAGATCGACTACATAAATCACATGATCCTACTAGGCTCAGTCAAAAACCAAATTATTCTTAACGATATTATTAGGCGAAGCGTAGTGTAATAAAATTGCTTAAAAAAATTAAAATTACCTTTTCAGTCTGTGAGCTAATTCCAATGGGAATACCAGGTCCTTTTCTCCCCAGATTAGTAATGTAGGCTGCATCATTGAAAAGTCATGCCTTTTAAGAAGTTACCGTGCAAGATTGCAAAACGTGGTGAAATTGACTCACAAGGTAAAGTCGGAAGAGAAGAAAAACCTGGGTTATCTTAGGAAGATTAGACAGTTTTCTATTCTTATGCAATGCTTCAATCAGTTCTGCCCTCTCCCGGCGGTTTTCAGTACACATCACCTGCCAGTTTCAGCAACAATTTTTTGTAAATTGGCAAATCCTCTGTTTGTGATTAACGCCAAGGGATTGGCAATCAGACAATGTTCAAGCAGACACAGCTTGTTTTCAATCCCCAAAAAAAAAAAGAGGTAAACCTTTCCCTGATCCAAATGTTACAGATCAAATGGGATAATACAACTATTCATCTAGTACACAAAGACTAGCCCAAATAACTATTTAGATTGAAATTTTCAATGAACAATATGACATTGATAACAAGATTTAGTCCTATATGAATATCTTCATCCCTGCTATTCTTCTTTTGCCGTTTATTCCTTGAGAATATGCTTCTGGTTAAATCTAAGATGACGCATAAGAAGACATCTGTATATCCAGCATCATCATACAATAACAGACATTCCGTTTTTTACTCAAATATAGTCCACACGAATTGCGGGAAGCCGCAACAGAAAAATACTATTCACTTCTATTAAAAATAATAAAAAATTGAAATATCAAACAAGTCCGTTCAGATTCAGGCCAATCGATACAATAATTAGACAAGGTTCAGACTCCTACTATTTACCATTTAGTAATCTTCGTGTAAATCTTAAAAGAAAGCACCAAAAAATTATTACCTACCGGTAAAAAAAGATTCTAATCCGCAAAACGACAGTGTATTATCCTAAACTACAATCAATTTCAGGGGCCGTTTAAAAAGAAAATAAAAAAGAAGGAGATTTTAAGATAAAAACAAAAATGAAACATTAAATGAGTGGCACTCACATCAATGAAATCGGCGAGGAACCAAGTGGGCATGAATTTGATGGGGTTGGCGAAGGTGAGCTGCACAAGCTGCTTCATCTGTTCTGGCGTTTGGGGCAGCAAAATACTAACAGCCTCATCAACACTCTTCACCTTAAACATCCCTTCATCCATGTCCTTTTCTTCCAAGGTGACTCCGGAACAACACAGCACCACCTTCTCCACGCGCTCCGAGAACTGTGCAGCCACGCTGTACGCCACGAACCCACCATAGCTTATGCCAACGACGTTTGTTCTCCAAATCCCGTGGGCCTCCAACAGGCCCACGACACAGTGGGCCTGGAAGGCCTCGGACCTTTCGGGGCGGGTGGTGTAGGAGTCGCCAAAGAAGAGGAGGTCCGGGACGTAAACGTTGAAGCGGGGAGTGAGAGGTGGAACGAAGTCCTTCCACTGCCACATTGCGTTAGCTCCGATCCCGTGAAGGAGGAGCAGGGTAGGCTTGGTGTCCTTGTGGGTTTTGGGGACCCAACAATGCATGATGGTGCCGTCACCGAGATCTGTGGTGATAGATTTGAGGCCTGCTTTGAAGAAGGAGTAGCGGAGGCACCTGTTTCGCATCGCAGTGAAGCTGAAACACCTCATCATGCCTTGCTGGAGTGGTTGTTTCCAGAATGTTAACGAGATTGGGGGTTGCGTTCGATCATGCTTTGACTGAATGAAATGATTGTTTGATCATGGACGAAACATGGAAAGTGAATCAGTGTTTTTGCGTTGTTGCAGACTGAGACAGATTTTGGATGATTCAGCTCACCTAAACTCTCCCGATAAGATGGTTTTGTATATGGTTTTTTCTTTATGAATTTATCACTGTCTTGCTTCGTAAGTACAAAAATATATAACCTTTAATAAGGGAGCAAGAGTTAAAATATATGATATTTGTTTTATTAGTATTGGTGTTGATTTCAGCTAAATAATTAATTCATCTAGATTTAAATTTTGTATAAAATATTTTATTAGAATTTTTTTTATTTTAATAATGATTTGTGATTGGTTGAAATGTCTTAATTTCATATAATTTGATATTTGTTTGCTATTTTTAGATTTTGTTTTTTATTATTATTTTCTTACAAATAGGAGTTCTATCAAAAGCAACAGGTGAAATTTAAATGAAAACTGAGTTTTTTTATTTGAGATTTTTTTAGGCTAAGAATTATTCTTATGATGTTTGGAGGTCATGGTTAGAATTACATTTTTATGATAACTTAACTTTTTAAGTAAAAAAGTTATAAATATAGATAGGAAAGATCTCGTTCATAAAATTTGTGAAAGATGTCAATTAATTTACACGTGAGAATGAATTATAATAATCGTTCCAATCCAAAACATAAACAAAACAAAAAAGATAAAAAAATTCAATTGTAATTAATGTAATTAAATCTCAAATATTAACTTTATGAATTCTCAATCTTTAATAATACATCTCCTGACCAATATTCATTCTTGGTCGGTGTTAAGTTGTTAAATTCCTATTCTCCATATTTGACTGTTTTTAATGTGATCCTATTTTCAATTTTCTTTGTATTTTTTGTCCTATGTATCATATTTTTTACTGTTTGTACCATCATTAACTAACACCGTAACAGCGGCCGCGGAATCACGGAACGATGGCGTTTACATGATATCCAGCGAAGACTTAACCGTTTTCTAGCAGCTCTTGCGAAACAAACTAAGACGTGACTGGGTTTCATCATCGTGGAAGTATCAACATTCTTAGACTTCCAGAGACAACCATATCAGAGTTGTTGTGATGCAGTATCATCGCTGCAAGATGGAATTATTACAACAGTAGCAAGGTGACAAATCTTCATGTCAACGATGAAGGTTTGTGATTAAGACAACACCTATGAATTTTGCAAGTATGATTTTTTAATAACATTGATTTTAAAATATAAAATAAGTTAATAGATAATAGTATAGTATAAAAATGTAGTGAAGGAACATTCATATCTTCTCAAATGTGGCAACATAGAAAAAAAATCTTTTATTCATTTATTTTAATGAGTTTCTAATTAAGCATATGTTTTCAGTTAACTTATACAAAAATTATTTGTTTTTAATAGATTTATGAGATACTCTTTAAATAATAAGTAATTTTTAAATATATATATATATATATTAATACAAATAGTGTATGTAGGATTTAATTTTTTAATAATTATTTTTCTCAAAATAAAAGCTACCAAGCATAGATAAAATTAAAATTAATAACTTTATATTAACGATTAACATATTTAAAGAGTATGTTTTAAATTAATAACTTTATGTTGATTTTTGTTTTATTATCTATTATTCTTTTATAATTTTGATATTTTATTTTAAAAAAAATTACTTGTTTTTATCTCTGTTTGTAGAAATTCTTATTAAATAACGATGTTTAAGTAATATGTAATTTAATCGTTAAAAATTGCACATGCACTACATATTTCTAATACCAAAAGACGATAATATTTAAAATTTAGTATTAAATTAGTTGGTCATATTTTAGTTCTCTTATCACAAAAATTTGAAGTGGTATATAAATAAAATATGAATAACGTTAGCAATTTTAGAAATCAAAATATATAAATTAATAAACATCTTTGAGAAATCAAATATTTTTCTAAAAAAATAAAATGAAAGAAAATAAATAATTTAAGCACTACATGCATTATATATATTGACATTTTTAAAATTCAAAAGTTATAAAATATTTTAATAAAAAGGATCAAAATCAACAATGTTTAAAAAATAAAGGATTAAAATCATTAAAAGACATAAGAATGGCTAAAAATAAGTTTAAATATAAAATTAAATTAAATATATATATATATATGTACACTTAAAATTAAACAAAATTATATATTTAATATTTTTTTACGTTTAATTTATCTCTCTCAATTCATATAATAAAAGTTGAAGAAAATTTGTGTTAACATAATGGATATGTTTAATTAAGAGAAGCTTGAGCTAGTAATAAAAATTCAATAGATCTAATTTTATTAAACATGGTGAATGTTAATATAATTTATTCCAAGATTTAAGCAAATTTTGCAAATATAATTTAAAAAATTAATCTCAGAAATTTACTTTTGATTGATAAATTTGTGATAATAATTTTTATTAAAATATATTTTTTTATATAAAAATTACCATGTATGTATAATACTGATTAAAATTATTTTTAAATGTGCAATTATAAGATAAAAAACGTAATGACGCATATATAATATAAGCTATGAAAGTTAATGCGAATTGCGTGGCACTTATTCAGTTATCCTCCCGTCGCTTCCAAATTCACCTAGTCGTAAGACAACATGCTAGAAACCGGATTGAAATTCTGCCTTCTTTCTTTCTGCACAAAACACTCAGAATATGGCAATGCACCCAAGTTCGTTTTATTTTACTGGATAAAATTAATGAGATTTAAATTTAAAATTTTATGTAAATTTCCAAATACTTTGTTATTGGATATTTCTAATGACTTTACAATTGCAATATGATTTTCTTTATAAAATTCTTTTATAATTTTTAAACCCTTTTGATGTATTAGTATTATTAAAAAATAAATGGTGGAAATAAATTATTAAGCTAATAATGGACAAAATTCCTGAAAAATATATTCTTAAAAATGTTAAAGTATAAATAAATAGAAATAAATTACGTTCACCTTGATAAACAAAAATAAAAAGTTTTCATCAAAATTAATAATTTTTCTCATGATAAAAAAAATTATATTATTTACAACAAAGTTAAATAAAAACCAAATATATTTTGTAATTTTGTTCAATTTTTTTGAAATTTTCATTAAAAAATAGTTTAAAAAATTCTCCAAATCAAACACAACTTTAATTTTTTTTACATTTTTAAATTATAAAAATAAAAACTCATAAATTATCTAAATTTCATGCTATTAATTATAATGCCTTTTTCCCTGCATTTTCTAAACCAGGTAACATCAATTGTTAAACATAATGCGTTCGTTTCTAATCTATAACATAGGAATGGCATATTCAACTATATTACAAGTTCTTCGTTAAATTTAAATAATTTATAAACAAAATTTTATAAAATAATATATTTTCTTATATTAAAGAATAATAAAAAATTGAAGATAAAATTATAAATAATTTTTTTAATAAACTAAATTTACTATATAAGATTTTGAATCATTCAATTTAATTTTTTAATCAATTAATTAACTAACTAAAAATAAAATTATCCTGACTAAAATTAATTCTTAACCTAAAATAAATAATTAATTAAATTATAAGGGTTAAGATTGTTTTAGAATTAACTTTAATTAAAATAATTTTATTTTTAATTAGATGTTAATTAATTGAAAACCAGAGTTGATAAATTTTAATTAGATAACTAATAATTTTACGTTCTAAATCTGATCAATTCAAAAAAATTCATTGTCTAATTTAAAATATATCATTTTTATTAATATGATATATAAAGGTTAAATTTAAAATTTAATTTATTTAAATACAACACATATATTTAATTTGGCATGATATATCAAATTTAAAATTTTCATTTAATTAAATTTAAGTTGTAATATTTAAAATTAAAAAAAAATTAAATGCAAGAAAAAATATATTTTTTAAATATTATTATTTAAAAAAATAAAAATTTAAAAGTATAGTATAAAGATAACTATAATTAAAAATATTATTCTAAATAAACTTAAAGATAAATTTTTAATTTAACTTTATTATTTTTAAAAACAAAAGAATAAGAATAAAAAATTAAAAATAAAAATAAAAATTAATAATTAAGAGTAAGAAGATAACTGAAAATAATTTAATTTTATTATTTTATCAACCAATTAACAATTATAATAAATATACTTTCTAAATTAATTAGTATAAAAATAATATTATTTTAATAATATAAAAATTTATAACTAATCGATAATATAAAAAAATTATACTATTAATTTATTTTAAATTATAACTTTCAATGTTTTATAAAAATATGCTTGAATTATTTTTTAAAAAATATATAAAAAATGTTAATAATTATTAAAATAAACTACTTTATTTAATATGTTTTAACAAAATTTTTAACGAGTAATTTAAGATTTTAGATAAATAATGTTTTATCGATAGTATTGTTATTGTAATATTATATTAACATATTTTTATTAAAAACTTATAATTCTTATTAATTTATGATTTTAATTTAAAAATTAAATTCATTCTTTATTTAATAAATTAGTGCTATTTTATTGAACAATAAAAAATTATAATAAACATTAAGAGTTTAATTTTATATACTATTAATAATTAAAATTTATTGTGGATATAAATTTATAATTATTACAAAATTTAATATTTTAATTATATAATCATATACGATTGAATAATTTTTTATATTGTTACAATATTTTTGATTAATTAAAAATTAGTTAATTTTAATATTTTTATTATACATGTATACATTATTATTTAAATTAAAAAAAACAGATGATTAATTTAATAGTTTCCCTCTAATGGTGGACCCTACTTTTCTCCAAAGAATTAATTTGTTATATAAAATTTCCCTGACAAAGACTGAAAAAGACAAATTATTCATTGCAATAGTCAGCACAAACACAATGACAGCTTATAATAATAAATGAATAAATAAATCAACTTGAGGATTGACGAAGGTCACAGACAACAAACCCAAGAGTAAGTGCACTCAGCCGGTAACATCACTGTAGAGGATATAGAAAGAGGTATTAAGTTATTTTAGAAAGATAGAATTATGTTTAATAATTATGATAAATAATTAAATTTTATTTAATTTAACTATTAAATTTTATTAATTTAATTATTAAATTAATAAATTATATTATATAAATTATTATTATAAAATTTCAAAATAATTTAATATTTTAAAATTTTAAATTAATAAATAATATATTTTTTATAATATTTATTTATTTAAATTTATTTAATAAAATATTAAATTTTTAAAAATTTTATAAATAAATAATATAATTTATTAATTTAATGGTTATATTAATAAAATTTAATTATTATAAAAATTATTAAATAGAATAGCGTTATTTAAAGTTACTTTTTAATAATTTGATTTATATTATATATATATATATATATATATATATATATATCTAATATTATTATCTAATTAATTAATAATATATAATAGAATAAATTTTATTTTTAAATTAAAATTAAAATTTATTTTAATAACTAGCATTAGATCTTAATATCAATTTTAATTGTATAAATTATTAAGATTAAATTTATTTTGTTTGATTAAAATTAAACGCTCAAATATTTTAAAAAATTATATCTACATTTTTAGATAAATTACTATGTATATATATAATTTTATTTTATTTATTATATATATATAATTATAGCAAAATATCAATTTAATTAATTTTAACACATAAATACAAAAGTTAATTTTTATGTTTCTATCAATTTATTTATTATTAAATATAAAAAATAAAATAGATCAAAATAAAATATATTTAAGTGTTTAAATTTATTTTATTTAAAAATTTAAAGTCTGAATCTGAATATGTTATCTGTCATAATTTTTTTTTATAAAAACTTAATTTATTTTAAAATTTATTAAATATTTAAAAAATTATTTAAAAATTTATAACACAAACAAATAAAGATGTTTAAGAATTGAACCTACCTAATCTAAATAAAAAAATTGAAAATTTAAATTTTTTAAAAACTATAAAATTTTATGAAGTTTAGTTTAGTTTGGATTGTAATTTTTCTTAACAAAATAAAACCAAATTATAAAATTTATATGATATCTAAAATGTATATATTTTATTGATATTTTTTATTATTAGCTATTATTTTTTTACATACAGGATATCTAATATTTATATTGAAGTATATTTAAATAAAAATATAATTATTTTTTATTTTTAATTCATGCTATTTTAAATTTTAAAAAATTTGTTATTTTATCTTTTTTTATTGACTTATTTTTATTGTTAATTTTGTTTAAAATGAAGAAAAAAATTGGAAACATCAAACTGTTTTTAATTTTTTCCAACAAAATCATAAACTTTTTTAATCGGTTTAGATGAAAACATACTGCAAACATACTGCAAACATCCTTAAAAAATATAATAATTGGTTAAAAAAATTTACAAACTTAAAATATAAAGGATAAAAAAATTATTAAATAGATTTAAAATATATATATATATATATATTATTTAAAAAGTTTGTAAATTTAAATTTTAAATTTTTTTATAAAAATATATTTTATTTTTTTAAGTTATATAATCTATCATTCCAACTCTTATTAATATTATTTGTATAAAAAATAAATCAAAATTATCTAACAAGCAGTCTATCATTTTAATTACAGTTAACACTATAACTTAACTTGGATCACATATATAATAAAACAAAATATATGAAATAAAAATATGTAAATAAATATCATATTACTCTATATATAAATTTAGATATAAAAAAAATTAAAGTAAAATGTAGTTGTATTCTAAAATTAAAGTGATATACACCACCTTTGTAATAAATATTAGAGAATTTAAAACTATCTAATTTAAGATATTACATTTAGGGATGGAAGTAGACCGAGCCGAGTTAGGCTTTGAATGTTTAAATCTGACCTGTTTAAAAATTATGAGGTCTGAGTCTGGACCTGATTTAAAACCTACAAGGCTTGCAAGCTTGTTTAAAAGCCTACATTACAAAAAAATCAATAAATAAACTTAAAACCTATATAAATAATTAATTAAAAAAGTGTGTAAACTTAAAGCTTATAAGATAAAAAGGTCATTAAATAGACCTAAAACATATATATGTTAATATTATGTAAATAAAATATAAAATAAATATTATATAAATATAATATATTAAAATAAATATAAATATATAATATATAAATATAAATAGGTCCCTGAATAGGTTAAATAGGCTTTTTTATAAGCTTAGACCTGACTTGTTTATCTAAAAAGACTTTTTTACAAGTCCGAGTCTATCTATTTATTAAATAAGTCGAGTCTAACTAGGCTTTAAACGAGTCAAGTCGTAGGCCCCTGTCGGACGGCTTTGTTCACTTCCATCCCTAATTACATTATGTGACATGTAGTATGTGATGTATTTTTCTTACACAATATCACCTCAAAGATTAGGGGTTGACATGAACCGTGGAGTTAGATAAAAATGGCAAATAAGAGTTCTATCTTAAAGATAAGAATAAAATTATCTAAGATTTCTTTTATTTAAAATTTAAAATTAAACATTTAATTTTTTTATAAATTATGTAAATATATTAATATAATATAAATATAATATATTAAAATAAATATTATATAAATATATAGTATATAAAAATAAATATTCTTCGAAATAAGATAAACAAACTTTTTTATAAATTTAAATTTGACTTATTTATTTAAAAATAGTTTTTAACAACCTTAACTCTATCTGTTTATTAAACAAATTAAAATAAATTAGGTTTTAAACAAATCAAATTGTATAATAGTTTAATTAATTTTTATCGTTATTAAACATGTCAACTTCTTTATCAAACAACTGTGATATGTTTCTATATTTATTAATTTAACTTTAAAAATTTATCTTTTAAAAGAAGAAACAAATTATACTTTTGAAAACTAAATCTCAAAACATTATAAAACTACAATTTTTGAACTAAATCCCATTATGCATTCAAAGTTTACTTTTAGAATGTAATTTTTAAAAACTTTAAAATCATACTTCTTAAAGTGGAACACAAAAAAAGGCATTTCTATTCTAATTTTGCAACATGACGAGTGTTATACTAGAAACAATATATTCAAATTTTTATATATTTTTTTCTATTTTCTTTATTCCAATTTCTCTTAATATTTTGATCACTCTAACATATATACTAGATTTACACATATTTTACATTTCTCTCTTTTTGAAATAAATTTTCTCATTTACATTGTAACCTAAAAACAATGGGAGGGTATGCTTCTATGCCTAATGGAAGAAAAGAGTAAGGTTGTTGAATGTATTTCGCTTTGTTGCTAAAGACTGGGCAAGTGAAAGTTTACTGAGTTGTGAGATGGAATGAATTATAAAGAAAATAGAAATATTTTTAATTTTTTTAAAAAATGAGAGATTTGTAAAAAAAAAGTGCAGTAAAAGAAAAACTTGTACATGGATCAAACTTTAGTTCAAAATCCATCATGAAATGGGGTAAACAATGAACTTGTGAACCTATAACCTATCTAAAGTTCACATGATACAAGTATAAAAACCTAGTTGAACTAAATTAGAGTATGGGATAAAATCAAGTTGAACTAAATTAGATTTTAAGTGTTTAATAGTTTAAGTCTAATGTATTTAAAAATTCTAATACCTAATTTTTTTTGTGTAGACTTGCTTTATTTTAAAGTCTATCATTCCTACAAACTTATTTAAAAGTTTACAATAAAAAAATTAATAATTAAAAAGGTCTGTAAATTTAAAATCTACATTATAGAAAAGTTATTAAACACTTGAAATACACACATAAAAATTAAAATTATCTAACAAATAATGAATCTAGTATATCATTTTATATTATGTAACACTATAATTTACATCACATACACAAATAAAGTACAACAAAATAAAAATATATAAATAAATGTCATATTATTTATAATATCATAATAAATTTGATAAAAATTTGATACACATGCGGTTGGTATGTATGTATATACACCTAAAAGTTAAATTAAAATATAAAATATTTATTCTAAAATTAAAGTATAATATTTATAATAAATATTAAAAAAATTTACAACTATATAGTTTAACATTAAGTAACGTGTCACATATAAAATATCTTTCTTACTCAAAATTACCTCTAATTAAGGAATGAGTAAGTATAAATTATGTATGATCAAGATGACAGAATAATATTCTATTTTTAAAAAAAAAGTCATTTAAGATCCTTATTTAAAACTAAAAATTTAATTTTTAATAAATTATATTAATATTATATAAATATAAGATCTTAATAAATATAAATATATAATATATAAAAATAAATAAATTTTTGATTATAATAAATAATTTTAATTTTAATTTTTTTATTTAATAAAAAATTAAAATAAATCTTAATTAATTTATTTATTAAAGAAGTTGAATGAAGTTAAATTTTAAAGAAATCATAGATCTTTCTCGAACAACTGAATTATCTTTATTCCTACAAAGAAGTATAGATCTTTCTTAAACAATTTGAATCATCTTTATTTCTATAAGAAGTAAATTTTTATTTTATTTATTATTTTTGGAGGATAGAATAAATCTTTATTTAGTTTCATAAATTGTACAACTTACTTATTTTAATATTTAACATTATTAAAAACCAATATTAATTATTTTATCTTAACAAACATTCATCACTCTACTTCTAATGCGAAGAGATGTTAAAAACTAGAAACACAACGCTAACGTTAAATGATAACAAAACTTCCCCATGCTAACTCTAAAATATGTCATTCTAATAATTTCATTTTCATCCAAAATTACCTTTTTTCTGGTAAATTCCAAATTAGAATCTCGATTCCTCATTCCCTTCACATGTTTGTTTCTTTATCTTCTTTCAAAATCAAAATCCACTATCTTGGCTAACCTTTGCTGGTGTTCCTTTTATTTAATAAAAATTAAATTATTTATATAAATTTTAAAAGTTTATACTAATAAATAATATATTGATAATTAATTTAATATTTTATAATAATGAAATTTTTTATTAATATAATATATATTATTAATACACTTTTATAATATTTATATTATAGTACTTTACTTTTTATTAAAAATTATATTAATTTAATATAAATTATTAATAAATTACAATTTTTATAATGATTCTAAGTTTCCATTATGCTTGCGTCCATCATGTACACTTTCTCAAGTTAAATAATTGTATATTTTCGAAACATTATGATCACCAATTCATATTGCGAGATTGACAAGACAATTATTGTCATTTTTTTGGTCTACAATATTGAAATCGAGAGTAAAACTATCCTGAAATTATTCCTAAAATTAAGTTTCTTAAAATTAATTAAAATAATATTGAAACATAAATTCAACTAATTAAATAAATCAAAAGCAAAAAATAAACAACGAATGATTAAAAAAACTCAAAAAGAAATATTAAAATCTATATATACCAAATTAAAGAATATCTGGCAAGGTGGATTGAAGCAACCCGGCCCATTGCACAACTTGTCTTACTTAAGGCTATGAGGCTGGTACTTGGTAACCATGCATTGCAGATTCCACAAGTATAAATACATGGTTGTGGAATAATTTGGTTATCTACAATATATATTAAAACAATTTTTTTTTTGGTTATCTACAATGTATGAGAATCACTCTTTATATTGTAAGTAACTTTCTCCCACCTTCCCAGAGAAGGCAATTAGTGCGCTAGTATTGAGGATTGGGGAACCCTATAAGGGTTGAAGTTTTTGAGCAAAAACACAATAAAGAATTAATTAATAGGTCCTACAACATCAAAATGAATCTTCAAATAGACTTCACATTAAGGTCAAGCATGAGGCATGTTAGTATGCTGCATATTAATTAAATTTAACTTTTCTATTGATCAATGATTCACTTTCACACTTGATGAGTAGTGGAATCACTTCAATATATTTTTGGTAATATAGCAGTGGTTCTCTTGTTAGCATTCTTACTATAATCCTTATAAAATGTTTCGTGTACGCACTTTTTATGGATGCATAAAGTTTATGTTTACCCTTTGTATTTGTCCTCTTCTTTTTCTTTTTAATTAAGTTTTCAGTATACTTGGAATGTGAGGCAGATATATAAGAAGCAATGACAGCTGGTAACTTGATAGCCTTATTAAGAACCACTCAAGAAAAATTATAAGACAAGGCACGTTCATAATCAATCCTGTGATTCGTACAGGAGAAGAATAATTTGATTATAATACTCAAACATTTTCGTGAACGATTTTGACATTGTTTATATATATATATATATATACACACACGTAGGATGTAAGTATTACCTTTTCTATTTTGGTCTATATGATAGTACTTTGTTTGTTTGATTACTAAGGGATAAGGATAAGGATTTAATCTAAATTAAAAGAGTACGTAGATCAAGGTAAGGGATCAGTGATGCATTTAATTGTTGATAGTGATGTTAGCCTTGGCATCGAAAATCATGAGTATCTGTATGAAAATCTCACAAAACAGAAAGTTCCTAACAAGGTTTACATTGTGGATGAGTTGCGAAGACAGAGCAAAAACATTGTTATATAAATTTTTTTTATAAACCAAGTAATATTAGATGAAAAAAAGTAGCAGTGATTCACTCTTTAAGGTGCTGGACATAAGAAATCGCAGCACATATTGTTATATAAGTTTAGACACTTGAAAGAAGTAAGTTTAAATTATTTTTGCAGTCAAGTATTCAAATCTTTGATTAACTTTTTATTAGTTAGGAATTACGCTCATAAGATAATGTTGCATGGTAACCCATGCTGAACTGTTTATAACATTTAAGGATTCTATCGAATACAAAAAAGAAGAAAAAAAATATAATCAGGCAATTATAAAATCATAAATGAATTGGACGTTTTGAAAAAGGTGAACTTTTATGAAGTAGTGTGAAATTATTTGGTTTCTTTATAAAACTTAATTCAAATAAATTCATCTTTTGGAATGATGAATTATTTAGCTCTATTTTGTCCCAATAATTTCAACGAGAAGCCATTGCCAATCGATATTTCCTCTTTCTTTCTTCATGTCAATCATGCCAATTGACACTTACGGCAATTTTATTGGCACTTAAGGCAATTTTATCGCCTTTCACGATTACAGAAGCAACTGTAAAAGGAAGTTGCCTACAAAAATTTTATTAAATTTTGGTGATAAGCAACGATAGTCCAATTGCAGCGTTAAACATATATGCTATTAGTTTGCTGATAGAATCTATTGCCCCATGAACTAACATGTTCATTGGCTGGTCAGATATCATTAGATTGCTACAAACATATTCTTACAATAAAATAACTTCTATAATTAGTTTCACTTAGTGCATTAGAAGTCATGTAAACGAAGCTTTATCAAGTGTCATCACCAAAACAAATAAGCACTAATCCAGTTTGGTAAAATTAGTATTCCCCCCCCCCTTCTTAAATTTAAGATAAGTTCCAATCTGTCTTTTATTTTTTATTTTTAAATTCAACATAGTCCTTTAAACTTTATTTTTTCTATCAAGTTATAACCTTGCATTATAAGTGTTAAAGCCCATCAGAAATTTTTTAAGAACCAGATTTTTGTGAAATAACATTTGGATTATATTGACCTATTTAATTCTTCATGTGTAGACTTTAAAATATTACAAAATTTTAGATTTCATATTAATAACATGAATTTTTTTTAAAAAAATTTGATCGTTTCTCAAATGCAGAAATTTTATGTTCAAAGCAAAATAAGTTATGGAGAAAGATCTGATTTGATCCCCCATTTTATTCAATAGAATCGTACAAAATATAGAAATGTTAATTTTAACTAACATTTAGAGAAACCTCACAATCAATTTTATTAATTATGGATAAAAATGATATTTAAAAGTAGCATTCAATGAAAATATATAATTTTCAATATCCTTACTTTAATATCTCATTCCAACCAATACAATTATATAAAATTTTGATATATTAACTAAAATATAGTGTATAAAGAAATATATTAATTATTTTCAATAATTATTAAAAATAATAGTTTTTATAGAATTTAATATCATTATATAAAAAAAGATTAATATGGTATAAAAGTAGAAGTTGGAGAACTAAATTAAATAAAAAATAAATTGAAACTTCTCTTAAATTTAAAATATGAAAATGTTATTTTACGGTCTAATTTTAGATGCTTTTAATATTATATATTTTTAAATATAAATATAATAGAAATTATATAATCTCATGTTTAAGTGATAAGATATATCAAAATTTTCATTTAAGAGGGCCAAATTAAACCAAACAATATGTGACTTATATATAAACAATAATTTTTTCAACTATTACGAACATAATATATGAATACATATATATATATATATATATATATATATATATATATATTAGTTTTAATAAAAAAAATTAAAAAATATTTATAAAAAAAGAATATGAAAGGTAAAACATATCAAATTTTTATAAATTAAAATTACTTTATATATTTTAGTTTTTTTAGAGAAGTTAAATCAGAATCATTTCTACAAAATTTGATGTACGTTGATCGATCTTAACTTGTGGAAAAAAATGATTCAACATTGAAAAACGAATATTTTGCAAATCTTAACATTCATGTATGAAGAGAGAAAAAAAGAAAAGAAAAACCATAGGGAAGAGGGAATCAAGTTTGGAAAAGCAACCTATACGGAGCAGAGAATTGGAATGAAGACTAATAGGCACAAAATTCCAACCTTGCCAAATTATGTCTACCTGTCTGCCATTAACCAACCAACGCACGTTCATTCGTTGTGCGAACAATCAGCATGGGATTGTTAACAAGTGAATGCAGTGTTGCACAATCATTTCAGTTCAAACCCATTAATTGCTATTATGAAACTCACTGCATTCACTCTTCCATCTCAATCATACTCTTTCAAAAATTTGAATTATGTCTTCGGACTAAAACTGTTACCAAATATATATGTTATAATTAAACTAAACAAATTGTTAGTTTTTAGAAATGTTTAACTTTTTTTTATTGAATTAGATCACATTTTTAATATATGTAACTTTGAATGCTCACTCAATCTAATTTTAATTAAATTTATATACATATATATAATTTTATTTATGCCAGTTTTATTTTCTTCTTAATTTTATCTTAATAGAATCTCACTTTTTTCTTATCAAAATGTTTACTTTTTGAGAAATTTCAAAACTATTTTGATTGTTGCTTATTAATTTAGATGAATATATAGTTAATATTTTTAGTTGTTAAAATTACTGTCTATTTTCAGATTTGTTTAATATTGGTTATGTTTCTAGAAGCAAATATATATATAAGATCCAAATTATTCGGATTTAATTGAGAAGAAACCAAATTCAATTTGTATTCAAACTGAAAACCTAAGCAGTTCTTAGTTTTCACCTTGTAGACATATCAATGGGTAAACAATCACCAAATGTGTCAAACTCAGAAATTACACATGGTATACAGATTTGATAGGATGAACCTTATACGAGAAGACAGCGTTTATAACAAAGCAGAGCCGCGGGACCCTTCTTTTGTCAAGTAATGATTGATTATTGTTCACAAACAACAAAATGAATTCAGTTTTGTCAAGACATGATTCCCTCACATGGACACATAATTTACCTCATAGTGTATTTGTCGATAAAGAGATAATTATAAACAAAAATCTACACAATTTTTGGTAAAATTGATTAAATACATTTAGGCTGATGATAGTTGTTACAACAGATATTCTACGGGAATCGTTTTCCAAAATTACTTGATATGATTTCTGTTCCAATTGTTTATGTTTTAGTTAACATTTTTTACTTGAAAAAAGTAACACAATCTGGTGCAATGCAATGTCTTGGATCAATCTATATACAGCACGTCTCTTACATTTAAGCCTTGTTACATTTAAAAAAAAAAAACGCCATAAAACCTCAAAATGTGTAAGGAGAGAGAATAAAGGAACAAGAAATAAGTTGTATATATTATGGAACATTAAATACACAATGAGTAAGGAGAGAGAATAAAGAAATAAGAAATAAGAAATAAGTTGAGTATATTATGGGACATTAAATTTTTATATTCATAATTCATGCTTTATAATGGAAGCATTTGGATTTTGGAGTGACTTGAGGACACCAAATTAATACAACTTAAGAAATTCATCAAATGATTTAAAGTATGATTTCTTGAGTTTGAATTGCAAAATAACAGGAGAAATATTAGGTGGTGGTTATTTTAAAAAAATATTTGTTAATTTTTTTATTTATAAAAAAATATTTTATTTTTATTTTTAAAATTTTGTATTAAAAATAGTAAAAATAAAAATAATTATTTTTTATTTTTATTTTCTATACAAAATGTTAAAATTAAAAATAAAAACAGAATATGTTTTCATAAACCAAACCTTACCTTAATTTTCCTAAAGACATTATGCTGCTATTAAGGTTGCTGATTTTCTTAGAAAGGCACAACTCCATTAACTTTTATTATAAAAGTATAAATACCACATAAAATCTCACAAAGGAAGATTCGAAAATGGAAAAGGTGTTTGATAATATTTTTTATTGTAAAAAATATCTTGTGCTAGTAAGTAGTTTATGGAACGAATATTAAAAATATCAAAATGTGGTGTATCAAAAAGGAAAATATATTGTCAAGGCATCCTATGAGTGACTCATCTGACCAAACACAATAACCACTTGCACCCATTGAAATTGGCTATGACGAGTAAACTTCCTTGAAAAAATTTGCATATTTCTTTGGCTCCTATTTCACAGAAAACTTCCCACTTCCTCTTTGAGATTCCATAGGAATCTCACAACTAACACCACTTGCCAAAGATTCCACCTTTAGGAGGAGGACATAGACCATTGTCTTCGAGGATGTCCCTTCTCTCAAAACATATGAGATGGAATGAGACTCACTCCCTCACCCCAATCTCAATATATCCTTTCACCAAATTGGATCATCAAGATAGTAGCTCAATCAGACAACATTTTCCTTATCACTCTCTAGCACATTTGGCTCGTTCGAAATGCTGAAATCCTCTAAAAAAAGTTTCAGGTTCATGAAACCATCTTCAACATACTTCAAATGAACAAATATGTGTAAGAAACTACCTCTCATGCCCAAAAGAAAAGCATAATCTGTGGGATCGGGTGGCTAGATCATAGAACTATGTAGATGGTTTTGTGAATGTGTGAGGAAGTATGGATATGTGGGTTCTATAGAAGCATTGGCACATCCAAGCCAAAATCATGATTTTTATTAGAAAATTTTATATTGTACAGACCTATTATATACAGGTGCTTGCTCCGTTTCCTTGGTAAATTAGGAGTATGGTACATAGTCACTAAAAAATTAACATGTGTACATTATTATTTATTATAATTAACTTTTATTTTAAAATTTTAATATTTTTTATAAGTAAATAAAAATTAAAATATTTATATTTTAATACTATTTTAATTTAAATATTTTTATGATATTTGTAATTTAAGCCTGAATTATTTTATTTTTTTTTAAATACATGGAATTAAGTTAATCAAGGTTTTTTTCATTGTCTTCTTCTCTCTTCTCCTCCGGCAGTGATAACTGAACTAAATAAATGGGCCGCCTAAAACATGGAACTCACATATAAATAAATCAGAAATCAACGTCGGATTCGACTATCCAAAAAAACGCAAATTGAAATAGAGGATCACAAAAAAATACAATATAAAATGGGTGAACCAAGGGCTTACGCGAAAGAAGGAGCAATCAACCAGAATGAAAATAGGAGAGAGGCGAAAGAGAGATTCTCGAGCCTGAAAAAAAAAATCAGCTGTCGTGTGTTAGCTTGTAATGTAGGGTAGGGGTGTCGTGCCCCTTTTTGAAACTTATATTTAATATAAAGAAGAATAAGCTTTTTTTTGTTTGGAGTTTCCTCCAATCTATACCTAAGGGCTTCGTTTTTTAACTGCATTGCACGCAAAAATAATGGATTCGCTGGATTGGATGAACAACCTTCTATAGAAAGGAAAAAGAATAGTGAAAAGTCATGTCACCTACACCTTCCCAAAATTTTTGCATTCTAAGAAGCGCAAGACTTCTCAAAGATGATGCGTGACAATAACGACGACATTGGTTGGGGCGTTCCGTTGATGCAGGAATAATACCAATAACCCTTACAGATTTGGAAAAATAAAAAATTAAAAGGCTTTTTTAAAAAACATTGATAAGAAACTAAATTATAAATATTAAAATTTTTGTTTATTTAAAATAAATATAAAAACTTTTATATTAAAATTAACTATAATAAATAACAATATACATATATTAATTTTCTATTAATTAAAATATAATATCCCTAATTTATAAAAATACCAATAAAAATACCTTATATGTATATATGTATATAATATAAGAACAGCCTTTCTATTTAACATTACTTAAAACGGAAACTATTTAACATTACTTAAAACGGAAATGGACAATCAATTTTCAACATGTCATCAAGAAAATTAATTGTTATGCTGATTTGTTGGCTAAACATCCAAGTTATCAAGTGAAAGATTAAGTTTTTGGAACACCCACCCATAATACTTAACCAATTTTTGTTTACTGATAGGTCAGGAGTTAGGCATATTCTATCCTAGTTTTTTTTTTTTTTTTTTTTTTACAAATTCTATCCTAGTTTTTCTCTTTTTTTTTTTACTTGTAAAAAAAAATAAGAAATTAGTTTGGTATAAAAAGTTTAAATGTAAGTGGTTAGCGTTTCTTTTTTATGTGTCATGTATTGTAGTTTACGTATGAGATACTATTTAGTTTGTTTTTTATAATCGTTAGGTCCATTTCTTCAACTAAAAATAAACGAACAAGTAAAATCTTATATCGTTTTAGATAGCTAATTAATCAACTAACAGAAAAACTAACCGTTCTAGCTCAAGTAAGAAATTAAGAAACTATGAATCTATTTATTATTGGTGGCACTAAATTAAGCAATTGAATTTTTTTCTTCTATTTTCCTTCTCTAAATTCATGTCTTATACTAAATTAGTATTATATATTCATCTCCTATTTCTTTTATTCTTCACATTTTTATTATCTTTTGTTTTAATATATTTTTTATTTTTTTTTCTCTTTTTCTTTTTTAATCATTTATTAGAAAAATTAACCTATCAATTTGTCATGAAAATGTTATTTTTATGGACTATAACAAGATAAGCAAGTCATCTAAAAAAAAATTGACCAACCTATTTTATTTTAATTGACCAACCTAAAAAATATTATAACAAGATAAGCAAGTCATCTTAATTTTATTTTATATTTACATTTCAATCTTTAATTAACATAAGGATCCTATCCACGAAGCAACCATCTTGCAACTTAAAATCTCCTCCCTCTTAATTCCCTCATTATCACCACCAAGTTCCCTTTGAATGGCAAGATCGACCTTGACTACATGCTTATCATCATTATCATTATATTCTTCAACATTCCAACTCAACTCCATTCCTCCCTAAATAAAACCAATGAAGCACTAAAGCCCCCATTAATGCAAACTGCAAATTGAGAATGTTCACATTTCACTGTCGTTCATCACTAGTCAACTAGTGTGCCAATGACATGTGATTTATGTGTTTGATCATTTTCTCTCTGTATTTGATTTTCTCTACCATTTAAGAACGCCTCCTATTTTTATCTCTTCCACAACCTTAATGACCTCATTCTCAACCTAATGACTTATCCCGTTGACTCGTATACCTTGCAACACACTTTGATTTGGTGCTGAGATTTTCAACATACCACCAAAATTCCACTTGTGGGCATCGAAAGGTTCGATTGGTAACACATTGCGACCCATGGTCTTGCTATTAAATATTCAAAATTTGGAGTGCGATAAGCATTTTATGGTAAGGATCAGAATGTAAAAAGCAAATCAAAATAATTAAAACGTACGTTCAATCTATGCGGTTGAAATGCATTATGAATTGTCTATTTTTGGGATTAGTATGCTGGGATACGCGATTTTCTTTCTTCGTCGGTTTTTTACATTTTTTAAAGATTTTAATTTAGATATGTGTCAAACATTTTTATACAGTAAATCACTTAAAAATTATAATCAATTAAATTTTAAAATAATAATTTTTAATCATTTGACAAATCACAACTCATTGTACCAACATTAATATATAACAGTATTTTTTTATTATTAGTTATGGGGTTCTGATTATCATATATTTTAACAATATTTATTGTAATATATTTTTTTATGTTTTTTCTTCTATTATATTATAACTTTTTTATATATATATTTTTATCTCTCTCCCTTTTCCTCTCATATTATCTATTAACTTTTTTTTTCTTTTTTTTTCCACCTCATTCTAACTATTTTCATGTATTTAACAACAGCTTTTAATTCAGCAGAATCACACAAATCATCTTTGCAAGAAGAGTATTGTAGCAGATTTTTTTTAAAAAAATATGTAATTTGCTGAAGATAACCAACCAGAGACACAATGGCCTGGATATATAGTTGGTGCATCTTACACTGAGTGGAAGGATTCTGCTTTGGATATGTTTAGCACCCTATGTTACTTTTGTTAGGTAGCATCTTTTTCTTACTTTGTCATGGAATAATGATACGTATATTTATTAAAAATATTATTATAATTTTTCTTACTCTCTTCACAATTTCATCACAATTATTATTCTTATCCTTTTTTTCTTGTTCTTGTTTTATTGTTTGCTTTCAATACTTTAAATACATAATATTTTATAAATTTAAATAATGTGACAATCATCCATATATTCTTTCTAAAACATGGTATAAAATTAGAACCATGTAAATCATCACATAAAAAAATTGCAGAAACATATCTATTTACATAATATATTTTATATGTTTGATTTTTTTTTTCTCTTTTGCACAAGACCTTCTACATAACAGTGGATAGTTCTTCAAACTAATTGATTTGCTTGGAGGAAAACTTAACATTTTTATTTATAAAATGACACACTATATCAAGAGTTATAATCCACCTCTTTTATGCATACACATTTGATTATTTAGACTTTTCATTAAAAGATACAAATTTTATTAAAAAATTGCAAGCTTTATACATAATATCATATTATTGGGTTAATTTATTTATAGACTATATCATCAATCTTTTAAATAGAAAATTTAAGTTTTATTTATTAATATAAAATTATAAAATTATCAATATTTTTAAATTAATTTATTAAAAAACCCACTTTTAACATCAATTTCAAAAAGTATTTTAATAATTATTAAAAAAATTAAAACAGACTTGGATACTTTATAATTGAATACTTGAGTTGCTTGTGAAAGCATCATTTCACTCTCTTTTGCCTTTCCACAGCAACGATCCGGCGTTAAAATTTGTATGCTGGTTGATGTATGAGCATTCTCATATCCCAAAAAATTAAAATAGATTACGCGTAACTTTAGTAAAATTAACGGATAGATTAACCGAAATATGAAAAATTAGTTGAAAATTAAAAAGATAAATAGAAGTTAAATAATTAGTAAAAATTTAGAAACTGAAAAATTTGTTCATTAAAATAGAAAATATTTGATAAAACTAATTGTTAAATTAAAAAATAAAAATAAAATAATAAACAAAAACATGATCATTAAACCAAAATTTAAGTATTATAATTTTATTAATTATTAATTAATAATTTTTTATTATTTAAATTAAATTATTATATTAAAAATAAATATAATATTTTTTAAATTTAATATTGTTTATATATATTTTATTAAAAATTATTATACAAATAATTTAAAATTATTTTGATAATTGCATATTATAAAAAATGTTTGATGATTTTGTTTACTTATTTAATTTATTATTTAAAACGTGTTTTTAAAATTACATTTTTACATAATAATCTTTCATTTCAAATTTAAAATATTTATTTTTATTTTTTATAAAAAATTTAAAAATATATTAATTTTATTTTTAAAATTTTTATTAAAAAATAAAATACTTTATTAAAAATTAAATAAAAATATAAATATTTAATAATTAAACTAAATAGTTTAATATTAAACAATGATATAAAAATTACATTTTATAATTAAAAAATAAATAAATAATAACTTTCATTTAGTAGCTGAAATTTTAAACATTAAAAAAGATAGCTTTTAAAAAATATTATTAGTTATCAATAGCAACATATCATAGAGTTGAAATAATCTTTAAAAAAGTTTCATTAATATTTTATTCTTTGTTTTTGAAATCGATAAATTCTTTATTATTTTAGATAAAATAAAATAAAGTACAATTACCTTACCATGCCACTATTTAAATACTACATGTTAAAAATAAATAAAAATTCTATTTCGTTATTTGAGAAATTGATGATACGATAAGTAGATTAGTGAATAATATTAAACCGATATAATGCCAAAAATAATATTTATTGATGTAATCAAACTACAAAAATAATGAAAATCTAAACAAAAAACACATAGTAATATTAAAGAAAAATCTTAATTTGACAGTATTTTACATTCGCAATAAGAAAAATTAAAAGTGAATAAAAATTTTGGGATAGTAAATAAATGTTTGTTTTAGGTAACTAGTTATAGGTTTAAATATATTTTTCATTTTTATAATTATAATCAAAATTAATTTCAAATATTTTAAAAAATATTACTTTTGGTCTTTATAAATTTTAATAATCTAAAACTAAACTTTGCTACTATTTTATAATAATATAATATGTACATTATTATGTAACGTTAATGATTATTTTGAGGTGAGATAATTAAGGTGATGCATTTAGATACATGTTAGGTCAATAGTAAACAGTAACAAAAATTATTAAAAAATTGTAAAGTCTAAAATCAACAAAATCTTTATTAAATTTATATATATTTTTTATTTTTATAATTATAATTAAATTAAATTTTAGTCTTTAATTTTCTATTATATTTGATTCGTATTAATTTTAAAATTAAACAAATTTACTATTATCTTATAATAAGATAACGTGTATTATTTAAGCATGCAATATTAACTATCATTTTAAGATGATAAATAATATGTTACATACATATCACGTAAATAATAACATAAATTATTTTTAAAAATTAAAGATCAAAATTAATAATTTTTTAAAGAACATTAAAATAAAATTTAATTGAATTTCCAATAATTATAAATATATTTTACTCTGTTTCAAATATTCTCAAAATCTTTGAAATACTTGTTATAACGTGATCATGTTAAATTAAAATATAAAAAAAATAGAAATATTGGATAGAATAAGATAAAATATTATTTTTATTTTTATTTATTTATTTATTAAAATGATAATAATTTTTTTATTTATAAATTTATAGAAATTTTTTAAATAATACTAATTTTTATTTTTATTAATATTTTATTTATATACAAAAATAAAAATAAATAAATAAAATAGCATAATAAGATAATAGGTAAATTAAAAAATA
Source organism: Canavalia gladiata (assembly GCA_037954105.1). NCBI lineage: Eukaryota > Viridiplantae > Streptophyta > Magnoliopsida > Fabales > Fabaceae > Canavalia > Canavalia gladiata. The sequence goes on along the minus strand of CM075658.1, from coordinate 8,428,442 downwards.
TCTAATAAGTTTAACAAAATAATTAATTTATAGTATGTATAATTTTTTTTTATCTAAATAGATAAATAAAAATAAAAGTAATACAATTATAAATTTTTTAAATAATAAAAGTAATACATTCTAAATTTCATAAGTATGAAAATAATTTATCACGAGAATATATATATATATATATATATATATATATATATATATATATATATATATATATATATAACTTAATAACATTGTAGATTGAGACAATTACGAAAACATGTGTTAAGAGGAATAAAAAAAATTAAACCAATATACATAACAGTTTTTAAAAGATCAAAAGTTCAAGAGTCTTATAAGAAGTAAATAACTTTTGAGTAATTTAAGAATCTTCATATCGAATATTTTTCATTATTTTTTCACACTTTATATGTATTATCTGTTTAAAGAATCTCAACTTTATGTGAATTACAGCTTTTAGTAAAAATCATTATGTCTTATTGGTCAAGACTATGGATAATCTCTTCAAGGTTAAAATAGTTTGACTAAATTTTGCACTAAGTTTATTACATTCCATCTTAGTTTAAATAATTCAAATAATGTTTTTATATGATTTTTTATTCTATTTATTAATTCAAAATACTTATAATAGTTTAACCATTTTTGTAGTAAATTAAATTTCAAATAAATAAAACTAAAAACACTATTAAATAATTTATGTTAAAGTTATTTTAATCAATAACTCTTTTAAATGATTATTTTTTATTAGTTGAACATTTAAATTAATAATTTTTATTATATAAATTAAGTTTATAAATTCTGATTAAATTTTTAAAAATTTGATATCTAATTAAATAATTTTAGTTTAATGTATAAAATATTTTTTAATATATTAATTAAAAAATATTATTTTAAAAAAATTATAATATTAATCTATATAATAAAAATTATTAAATTAATAAATTTAATCATTTAAAATTAGTAAAATATAAGTTATTTATGAAATAAATTAATTCTTGTTCTTAATAGATAACATAAAAATTAATACACACATTAAGATTAGTGCCCCGAAAAGATGCGGACATGAAACAATGGATGAGACTTTTCAAAGCAATAAAAATCCAATTCCAAAGGTCGGAGGCAGAGACGGAAGTGCGAGACAAAGCAGTCCAGTAGGAGAGTGAAAGAGAGGGACGGGAAACCAATAATTATTGCAAGTTGCTTTTTCATTCTTATTTAATTAATTGCAAAGTCCTGAGCACAAGAAAGAGAAGAAACTTGGGAGACAGATAGTCAAGTCTAGTAAAGTAGTAGTAAAATGCAAAACCAAATTATTACAAAGTAACCAAAGATAAAAGAGAGAAAGAAAGAGGGGATAGAAGGTTCCGCTTCAGATTTGTTGTCACAGCGCCATTTTCGCCCATTCTGCCAGCTATGTGAGTCAGTTAGCTGTCTCTCATTTTCACGCTTCTCCTTTAACTTTACACCTTACTCTTACTCATCTTTCCCTTTCTTTCTCTCTTTTCCACACACAAACCTTCTCTTCGCTGCTACTTCATCGGTGACCTAGTACCCACTTATCTCTTCTTACCTGATTCCGATTTTCAGTTTTTCCTTTTTTAAAAAAATTATTGTTAGTATTGTTTTGTTTGTTATATGAATCGTTTTTGCAAGTGTTAGTACCCACTGTTCTGCTTTTTGCCGAAGCTTTTTGTTTGTTTTTTGACCAATATTTGGGCATATCCGCAATATCTTTTGTCCCTTTCTGTGCGCAATTCGGTTCTTCCTTCATTCGATTTGCCTCTCCTGTTCTTTGATTTTTCTGCCATCTAATTGAAGCTTCTGGAATTCTTCTTTTCCATTTTTTTTTTGTGATTAGTTTTGTAATGTTTAGTCTGTCCCCGATTACGATAGTGTTTAGTTTTTATGTGAAGATGCTTATTTGCGAATGTTTGGTATGCGGTGTTTTATTGTTTATGAATAAATCCTGTACGGTTCTTAGATTGGACTTGGTAGTGCACTGTGGTTTCTTCCGTAAATCGAAGTTGATAACATCAACGGAAGCATATAACAAGTTCACTAAATTGGCGTGTCTTGATATTATTTTCTTGACCTTACTGCTCTCTTTTTTCGTTTTAGGATTAGATGAAGTGTCAGTGGTTCGCAGTTGAGCCATATTAGCATTTTCCGTCCTTTAGGATGAACTAGTGATTGACCTTCCCCTTTTCTGGGTGGTGAGACTCAGAAGTATCTTCTAGACCATCTTTACCTTTTGGGAGGTGAGATGGTTGGGTGAGGGAAACAAATAGTTTGGCTGTGCAACAAGCTGTTGCAATATCTTATTATGTGTAGTATATGGTTGGACAATTTCTATGTGTATTTTATTTCCTATAGAAATTATGCTTCCGCAAAATAACTAATAACAGAACTATTTTTGTTTCCTCCTTTTCCATATCTAACTTTGGTGAAAGTCATTTCATTGTGATAGACACCTCGGGGAAGAATTCTGTTGGAATCGAAGTAAATTTCCTATTATTTTGTATTCAATTGATTTTCTAAAAATGAACATTGAAATAATTCAAATATTTGTTTGATTGAAAGAGTATTTTCTATTTCTATATTTTCCACAGAATAGATTATACTACTAAAATATAATAAAACTCCAAAATGCAACGATATTTTATATTGGAGTTCACTTAATTAGTATTTATTAAATACTTAAATTCAGTAGTTAAAAAATTTCAAAATCCTGTTGTAAAACAATTGATACGTTGATCCCTTAAACTCAATTAGTAGTGTGTCTAGCTCTGCACGGTTTTTTCAAGTTGCCAAATAGTTTTTGATCAGTGGCTGTATGGTTCTTGTTGTGTTGCAATAAGACTTGGCTTACAGACAGAATGGGATGAAACATTAAGGCCTTGTTCTGTTTTCTTTGGAACTGAACGTCACATAGAACTCTATGTCTTCTCGTGGCCTGTTCTAATGTGTCGATCTACCATACTTAACTTCATCGTTGAATAAACTTGTTTTCATTACTCTATTAATTTGTTTTGTTTATCTTTATTGGAATTTACTACTGTTATCCAATTTTCGCAGCTTAATGGTTTTGATGATTCTGCACTGCAGAGATGGAGGTTGCTCATATGTTAATTGATTATCATGGACATTGTGTCAGTGGTTGATGCCAGTGGAAATGGACTTTGTATTTGTGCTACTGCTATTGGGTTGCTTATGTTCTTTTGTGTTACCTGATTCACAAGGTACAGTCTACTGTTCATATGGCTGTCAACCCTTTTGAAAGAAATATAGGTTATGTAAAATTTAACTGCTAAACATACCTACCATCATATACATTCATTTTCTTTTACAGGATAAAACACAGCTTTTCAAATTTTAATTTCCAATTAATTTCTTCCAAGGAATACATAGATATACAACTGTTCATTAAAATAAATGAATGAATGCCTCATATTTTTTTCCAAAGATTGCTGTTGAAATATTATGGATTTAAAACATCTATGCATTTCTGGTTTTGTGAAAGTTGCTGCTTTTTTGGTTTCTTAAACCTTAGCTCCAGTAGGTGTGTAATGGTCTTGATCATTTCAGGAGATGCACTATTTGCATTGAAGATATCATTGAATGCTTCAGCTCATCAGCTCACTGACTGGAATCAAAATCAAGTGAACCCTTGTACTTGGTCACGTGTCTACTGTGACTCAAACAACAATGTCATTCAAGTGTAAGATATTATTTATTGATCATTTTCTTTTAATTATCTGATTTCAGAAGATGTTGGCTCTCATTACTCATTACTCATTACCTTCTGTTTGTGGGAAATTATATATTCACATTATATATTTCACACTTTTATATTTTTAATTTGTGCATGCATGTAATTGTCCAAATTGCTTTTTATTGCAGGTCACTAGCGTTGATGGGGTTCACAGGATATTTGACCCCAAGAATAGGAGTTCTAAAATATCTTACAGCTTTGTAAGTGTTTATATCACACAATCTTGGTCAAATTTATAATTCTAAAAATATTGTTGGTATTTTTTGGGAAATTATGACATAACTTCAGCTTGTTGGCTATTAAAAACCAGTTGCTTATGTTCCTGCATCCCCCTTTTCATCTCCAATGCTAACCTTATCATTCTTGAATTATAAGCTTTCTAGTGTTATAAAATAAATTATATATATATATATATATATATATATATTTAAGCTTGTTACAATTAACTATTCTATTTTCTCCATCTGATGAACTGTAGTATTATCTGCAATGAATGTTGGGATTTTGATGCATACTCTTGTTAAGTCTTGGAATGGTCAAGTAAACAACTACTCTTAATTTTCTTACTTTGGAAAATGTTATTCATGCCCTTTAATAAGTTTTGTGATTTCAACTCATATTGTCATTGTCCATGAGTTCATTCTAGTTATATTGCAGACATTAGCCTATTTTATGGAGGAGAGATTTGGTGTTGCAGTTCATGCGTTTGTTCATTACATATTTTGATGGGAAATTTTTTGTTAAATATTTACCATTAACAAAAAAAGATTTAAGTGTAATAATTGATGTATGTTATGTTTTAATCATGCAGTTCTTTGCAAGGGAATGGCATCAAAGGTTACATACCAAAAGAATTAGGAAATCTGACAAGCTTGGTGAGGTTGGATTTGGAAAACAACAGATTAACTGGAGAAATACCATCTTCCCTTGGTAATCTTAAAAAACTTCAATTCTTGTAAGTATGGTATTCTATTTGCTAGGTTTTACAGACATATAATGAGTCTTAACATGCATTTTAATTGTGTGATGTTTTAAAGTGTTTTTTTTTGTCCTGCTACTAGGACATTGAGTCAAAACGATCTCAGTGGGACTATTCCTGAGTCACTTGCCCATCTTCCAAGCTTGATCAATATGTATGTAAATAACAGTTTCTAGAAATTTTCAGGTTACTTGCAAGTATATTTCATTAATTTAGTATCTGATTGATTGTTCAAACTTCTCTTTGGCAGTCTGCTAGATTCAAATAATCTTATTGGCCAAATTCCAGAGCAGTTATTTGAGGTTCCCAAATACAAGTATGGACGGTAACATTAGCATATGATACATTTAGAACACTGTTATGCTTGTCTTCCTGATCCCAAGGATCACATGTACCCATGAAACACTAGAAAAGTGGTCACATACATCCAGAGAGCAAAGATATAGAATTTCTTTTAACAATCACTAACATATTCCAATCAAGCAGCAGTAGATGATTCTAATGGTCATTTCTGGTTCCACTTTTTAATTTGCACTTGAAAGATTGGTAATCATCACATATTTTGCTGATGAACTTGGTTGAGTTCTCATAGCTTGACTACTTATCATGTTTCCAATTTCTAGGATATAGGATGTATTGGACACAAACTTTTTTGTCTGATTAGTGCTGTTGAACTATGGTTGTTGGAGGAAATGTAGAAAGAAATGGGAAGAAATAAAGAACCAGTCACCCTAAAAAGCTTAGGCTTTTACTACAAGCCCTGGAATTATTGTTGTATCTTCTAACATACTTTATCATGTGTAAACCCTTTGATTCTGAAGCATGGACAAAGCCTTTGCCTACCAATACTTTCTGCCACTAGTTGATTTAAAATGAGGATATAGGGGTACTGGGGTTGAACTTTTAACCACTTGGTCGCATTGGATCAAGGAACTTAACACAAGATATTAGTTGCTGTGCCAAAAATGGTTTTCTTCACTTCTCTAATGTGAAGCCTGTCCTCAATGACTAGGTCTATCTAGTGAATCACTTCAGGCAACAAATATGAACAATAATGATAAACAAAATACTTCATTATATTGTTTGGTGATGGTTAAAAATCAGAGATTTTACTGTTAAGTCATATACCACTTCAAAACTGAATTTGTTCCTCTTTTATCCAGTTTGATCACATGCCATGTTGTCTATTGAGTCCTTGGATGGAATTTTTGAATTTAGGATGCATGAGATGTTTTGCCCTGATTGTAATATATATTTATATACATTTCACTATTTTAATTGTGCTCCTTATTGCAGTTTCACTGGAAATAACTTGAATTGTGGTATGAATTATCATCAACCTTGCGCATCTGATAATGCAGATCAAGGTTACTTGAGTAGACTATTTATTTGATTCTTTTTCTAATGGGCTTCCTAGCTATTCTATGCTCCCTTCTCTTGGCTACAAGCTGAAATACTAACTTGCCTATACATGGCAGGTTCATCACATAAATCAAAAATTGGCGTCGTAGTTGGAACTATTATTGGGTTAGTTGTTATCCTTTTCCTTGGTGGTCTGCTGTTTTGTTGGTGCAAGGGTAGACACAAGAGCTACAAGCGCGAAGTTTTTGTAGATGTTGCAGGTTTGAGTTTCTTCTTTAGATTGCAATGTTATTGTATGAAGCTTTTCTTAAGTAAAATACTATGCTTGTAGTTGTAGCATTTTACTATTGATCTGGAAACTCTACATATGAATTCAATTTCAAAATGATCCAATGTTGTAAATTCATGATTTAATGTGGAACTATTCTGTAATTTTTAATTGTTACTGCTTGTTGAAATATTAAAATTGTGATTGATGTGAACTTTAGCCTTAAAATTGGTAGTGTTAATTATCTATTGTCTTGTTATTATTTTTTCTTGTTTCATCAGGTGAAGTTGATCGGCGAATTGCATTTGGTCAACTGAAAAGATTTGCCTGGAGAGAACTACAGATAGCTACAGACAACTTCAGTGAGAAAAATGTTTTAGGACAGGGAGGCTTTGGAAAGGTTTATAAAGGTGTTCTTGCTGATAACACAAAAGTTGCTGTCAAAAGGTTAACTGATTATGAAAGTCCTGGGGGAGATGCTGCTTTCCAGCGTGAAGTTGAGATGATAAGTGTAGCTGTGCATAGGAACCTGTTACGACTGATTGGATTTTGTACTACTCCAACCGAGCGCCTCTTAGTGTATCCCTTCATGCAGAACTTAAGTGTTGCCTATCGTTTACGAGGTATTAAGTTACAATGCATACTGGCATAACTTGCATGCTAAGTATTATTTATTTTGTAACTGGAACTGGTTGGGCTTTCAGATTGTTGAATATCATAACATCAAATTGTTGTTTTGTTTTGGTTATATTATCATTTTAAACATTCCAGAAAATAATTGGGTAAAGCAAGTATTCAAATATTTAAACTACACATTTTAGGATATATGCCAACAATTTAAATACATATCCAACACCTTATAAACAATGGTTTGAAAACAATTCAACTGGAGAACTAGAATAAAAGGCATTTTGCTGGTTGAATCAGATAGTCATAAATACCTATTTAAATTTAGTTGGATAAATTGCATAGAATAATATATACAAATGTACATACAAGTAAATAAATGATCAGCAAATGAAAAATTCAAAACGACAGAGGAGAGAATAACATCAAAGATTTAGAGAACCTTATTTTATTTTATTCATTTCATTAATTGGTATAGTTTTGAACTTGTATAACCAGAAATCAACTAGCCATTGAAAAAGTTGAGAACCAAACCCATATCTTGAGTTGATTTTTGACCCATTCAAGACCTATTTATAGTTTTGCAAAACCGGTTTTCTATAGTAGTCTAGACTGTTTTACAGGTTTCAACTGTTTTGTGAATGCCAGGTAGTTCAATGGTCCAACTCTAACTATGTGGGGCCCTGTTGGTGGTTCACCCTGTCTGGTTGATCAGTTTATTAAATACTTAAAAGTTCATCTGTAATAAATTATTATTATGTGAGACTGGGAAATAGACCAAGATGTGAAAGTTGAATCAGGCATGTGTGTTTTGTCACTAGCTCTGTCATCATGCAGGCCAGTATAATTTTAAAAATTCAGCCTTATGTGCTACTTTACATCCTCAAAAGCATAAACTATCATCACTATTAAATGATTATAACAATATAAATAACATGATTCCTGTATCCTTGTTTAATGTGTGGATAAATTGGATCTCCATATTTTCCTTTCTCTGCTTGTAAAATTTGGCATCTTTTCCTGTGATATTTTAACCACGTGAATAATGATGCAGAACTCAAACCTGGTGAACCTGTTTTGGACTGGCCTACAAGAAAACGAGTGGCTCTGGGAACAGCCCGTGGCCTAGAATATCTTCATGAACATTGCAATCCTAAGATTATTCATCGGGATGTGAAGGCAGCTAATGTATTACTAGATGAAGATTTTGAGGCAGTTGTTGGTGACTTTGGTTTGGCAAAGTTAGTTGATGTTCGAAAAACTAATGTGACAACTCAAGTTCGTGGGACAATGGGCCACATAGCTCCAGAATATCTGTCCACTGGAAAGTCTTCAGAAAGGACTGATGTTTTTGGTTATGGGATTATGCTTTTGGAGCTTGTTACAGGTCAACGGGCAATTGACTTTTCACGCTTAGAAGAGGAAGATGATGTGCTATTACTTGACCATGTAAGACCTCCTTTTAAGATCATAACTTCCTTGTAGTGTTTGTTTCATGTTTGTGTAGCACGCTTGCAACTTGTCTGTGCGTCTTGGGTGGTTTGGTGAATGGTGATGTCCACTTTGGAATTTCATCACATATATAAGGATTGGCCCATCTGAGGCGCTCCACCTAAAAAGGCTATCCTACCCCTCTTAGGCTAAAACAATTAAGGCAGGAAGAATGGTTGTGGTGAGCCAAGGAGGTTCAAGTAGTCTTAAGTGTACCTCTGCATTTTATCGAACTTGAAATAAGTTGAAGTGCGTTGTTTGTACGTAAAGTAATGCGTTTGACATTTTAGGTAACAAGTACTTTGTTTATAAAGAAAAGGTGAACCACGAAGTTTCTAGCATTCTGCCTTTGCATTCATGGTGCTTGTGTTTTATCATTTTTAAAAATCAAAGTCTGTGCTATTTGTCTGTTTACACTGGTTGGTTACTGTTTCTGCTATATTTTTGTGCTCTGTAGGTGAAGAAATTAGAACGGGAGAAAAGACTAGATGCTATTGTTGACCGCAACCTAAATAAAAATTACAACATACAAGAGGTAGAAATGATGATACAAGTTGCATTACTCTGCACGCAAGCAACCCCAGAGGACCGTCCACTGATGTCTGAGGTTGTAAGAATGCTAGAAGGAGAAGGGTTGGCTGAAAGGTGGGAGGAGTGGCAGCACGTGGAGGTCAATCGGAGGCAAGAATACGAGAGATTACAAAGAAGATTTGACTGGGGAGAAGATTCAGTCTACAATCAAGATGCCATTGAGTTGTCCGGTGGGAGATGAGAGGATCTGTAAATTTGAACCTTTTATCTTGTACCAAAATCGTTTTTTGATGGGTTAAGAGATGCAATTTTTCTTGTTTTCTAACTGTAAAAAAAGGGGTGGAGGGAAAAGAATTATAATTTTGATTATCCGATGGTGCTGTGTGAATTATTTTTTTTAAGAAAAACAGGAATTCGTTGGAAAGAAGATGTTCGGTGAGCTTTTAGCAGGGATCCCTTTACTGGGGTACCCATCAGTTGCAACACAGGGGCCTACTGTGACTGCTCAAACAATGTATTAGTATGTAAAGTTGGCTGATGTCTCTGATTTAAAATGGAAATGTTTGCCACACACAAACAATGTAAGTTGTTGATTTTATTTTATCTTTTTTGAAAAAACGGCAACCATGTGATAGGAGATGTAGGAGAAGTAGCAGCTTTTGCTCGAATGCTAGTAGATTGGCATAGAACTTTACATATGTTAAAACATCAGAATATTAACGTACTGCGTCAACAAAGTGATTAACTTGAGTTGGTCTTTCTGAAACAACGAAATGTTTCTTATAGTCTAGTACTACAAGGTCAGCTGTGTACCTCAGCTAAAACAAGAGCCGGCAGCATTATTGGTTCCATGCTCAATGTTTTTGGTCTTTTTCCCAGAGGTTCCTTAAGATGCGGTGCCTACTCTGTTGTTTGTTATCCTTTTTCGTTGCGTAGTAAATCCGTCATGAAAATACACGAAACTGACTTTCTAGAATTTGTTGTCCTCTTTGAATTATTGAAGATTTGAATTTTCTCGTAAAGTTCCTTCGCGATTTAGTTCAATTTAGTTGGACATCACTTCCCTATCTAATCATAGTTTAGGCTTAAAGGAATATGTTAAATTTGAAGTAACTAAAATTAGTAAGATTTGATTAAAAAATCTTTATTACATTTTTATATTTTTAATGTATTAAATATTTTTTTTAAATAAAATTTAAAATTCAACCTTAAATGCTGATATTAGTAAAATCAAAGTTTAGATGGATCACAATCCTCTGCATTTTTAAGTTAATTATAAAGTATCTCAAACTTTAACTTATCTTTTGATAAAACAATGACAAAAAAAAAACATAAATTTAAAATCCTTATTAACAAAGTTAAATTGTAATTGGTGTCGTTATATTTAAACTAAAGATATATTTCTTTGTGTGGATATATATGCATGCAGATATTCTTTTTCTGTATGAATGTACATGTATGTATGTTTGTTGCTTTTTATTTATTAGAAAAATTTTGAAACTTAAGTCATAATGCAACATAATTGGCCCTATTCTTAAGTGCTATTTTTGTTAACAATAAACATATGATATAAGTCGATAAACATCTTATTTAAATATTTATTTGATAAATGCTTATCATATAAGAATTTATAAAATAAGCGTTCAAGTTTTAAAAATGATGTGTTATATATAAACTATGTAAAAAGTTCTTCACATAAGCTTTTTCCAACAGTTTATACAAATTAGTCCAAATCAACTTTTGTCATGAAATTATCCAAAACACTTGCATAAATATTTATGTTATAAGTCTAAACATGCTAGAAGTAAAGTTTCCCAAACGGAGGCATGATCGCTCCAATTATAAATGCCGCTGCTTCGTAGGATGTGAACCTCTTCTGCATACATCCCTCATGATCATGCATAATGTTACAAGTGCTCTCAGGGTTGTTTTTACTAACATCAGGCATTCTGGCCTGATTTCCCCATTTCTATCTAGCTTTTCTTGATGATTTGGAAAGGTGACACAATATTCGTCGTTGTAATATTCCTCAGCCAGCAAATGGGGTGGTGGATTCGGCTCCGAATCCCTGCGTTCCCATTCTTCAGTATCCAATGCAAATTGGACATTACTGGCCCCTGCCATCGCCAAAGCCTCTAAAGAAATCAACATTGTCACTGCACTAGAAACAAATTGTTGTTGTTTACTAAAAATGTGCCTCAAAGATGTTTAATTGTTTTGCTTGTGAAGTTGTATGCACAATTTATATAGATCAGAAAAGTGTCCAAAAGAGGCGGAGCAGTTTGTGTCCTCAATACATTTCACGTGGTTGTACAAAAATCAAATCAGGTGCGGAATATAACATAGCTAGGAGGTCAAGCTTCAACTTTGATTATGCAGATGAATCACATGACACATATGATGTCAAGCTAAGAACAAAGGTAGGAATGGATGATTGAGCCAATGAGGCAGATTGATCCATTCCTGACCTCAAATTTACCACTCAAGACTATTCTTCATAGGTAAATTTGACGTCTGAAAGATGAGTTGGGGGCATCACTACTTATCATGAACATCTCGAGAGTATAGCACTGTTACCATTGAGAATTTTCTAATACGCAATTCCGAATTTTCTAATACGCAATTCCGAATTCTTAAGTTACTTACATCCGTGTGTTACTCATATGTATAAACTCAACTCACAAGTATATTGTTTCCTAAATCAGATAACATCGTGTTCGAAGTGATACCATATATGAGGCAATTTTTGAAAAAATTTAGGTTACGAAATGCTAAAACCAACTAACGGCAACTCTTTGAGATTGGATGGGACACGAAACACCCTTAATATCTATGGTACACAATATTGGTAAATTGTTTCGATATTAAGACGTTTCACTTTCTTCTTTATCATGCATATTTGAAACATGTAAATAATTACCTTATTTCCAGTTCCTCTTTTTTGTCTCTTTTCCTTAATCGAACTACAATAATTTTTCAGTTAAAATATAATTAGCAGATACAAGAGAAAACATTATGTTAATGGAACAAGATCCAGTTCCCTACTTATATATGGTCCAAAATATAGTAACCCATTTTACCATTTCCTTTGTTCATTTATTCACCTGAAATCAAACTAGCTCCAGGTCCACAAAAGTTCCTAGACGCATAGGACATAAGTTGCAACTCCATGCTAAATACTTATGCTCTTTTTTTCTTAAATATATTTTTAGTTCTTGTAAATATAACTAAATTTAGTTTCAGTCTTCCAAATTTTTTTGTTAATTTTAGTTCTTATAAATTTTATAAAATTTTGAAAATATTTTCTATTAGTACTTGACATACATCTAACATTAACAATTATATTAAGTTGACATATTATATGATATGCTTACATATTTTACATGCCATAAAAAATATAATAGAGATTATTTTAAAATTTTTTAAATTTTGTGATAAATGAAACCAATGTTTTTTTAAAAAGGTAAAACTAAATTTAAGTATGTTTACAAGAGTAAAAATATATTTGAGTCTATTTTAATATTAAATATGTATACTCTGATTCAATGAGGTGTTAATATCACCAAATAAATATTATGTATTTATAATTGAAATTTTGATTATTATATACTTTAATAATATTTTTAATTTATAAATCTAATTTTTATATCTTTTCTTTTATTATATTTTTTATTTTCATTCTACCTATTTTTAAATATATAATAATAAATTTTCTTTTTTGACCGAATAGAAGTTTAGCATATGATAATATTTCTCTCCTCCTTATTTTGTTTTTCTTCTTATTCTACCTCTTTTCAAATGTAAAATAACAATTTGCTTTATAACTTAAAAAGAAATTTTAACATATGATGATATCATTGCCAAGAAAGATATTGACAAAGTGGCTTTAACAGTAAGCTATGGCGGCAGCAAAAACAGTGGAATGCCTTGCAAGGAAACGCGTAAACCAGCTCCCAAAAAAGTGATAGGGCCGTGTGCCTATCAGGATTTATATATTGAAACATTATATTTGTACATAAATTTTATATAAAATTTTTATGCAACAAAATTAAAATAAAACATAAAATAAGATAAGATAAGATAATAAAAATAAAAAATAAAAAATATTGTATAATTTATTTATATATAACTGTTCTATAATTATTAAATTGTTTAAATTTTTATTAATATATGTTTAAATTTAAAAAATCTCAAACTATGATTTGACTAAATTTTTTTTTTATTTTAATTATAACTTTTGTACAAATCGTTGTTGGGAGATTCCAAATTGAAAACTATACACACCATGTATAATTGTCTTGGCTAGTCCAGTCTTTAGAGCAAACACTGCAACGTTGACGCTACCATTTGTATTACTCGTTTGAAGCTGATAAACATGATAAAAAGTTTTAATATTAATTGATAAAAATTATGGAAGAATCATATTATAAAAGAAAGTTAGTTGTTGTAAAATAGCTTAAAATTTTATATTTTTATAAGGAATTCAAGTTTTATTTCTTATAATTGAAGCCTAACGTTATTTTTTTTTTAATTTTTACGTACTGTTTTTTATACAAATTTATTTATTCTATAATAGCAAATAATATAAAAATATAATAATAATTTAAAATTATAAATTATAAATAAAAAATATATTTGTAAACCAAATGACTGTAATCTTCCACGTTTCATGTATAAAAAAAAATTATTACAGGTACAATCTTAACTGCAAATAACACCTAACGCACCGGTAATGTGATACCAATATTGTTTGCGGTTACTGATTAAGGAAGATCTACTGAAGTGTAACCACTCCAAATAGCGACTTAAAGGCTTATTATAGTAAAACACAATTAATAATAATTACTGCACTCACTTTAAAAAACCAAATTCAACAATTTTTTGACAATTAAATCAAACTTTTCTTAAATTTTTTTAAAAATTTATTTTTACAAAATTTATTTATATTTATAAATATTTATTTAAATTCCTGTGATACTTATTCGATATTTTATTTATTTTATCTGAAATCTTAATGATAATGATATAAAAATAAATAAATTTATCTTTTTATATTAATCATTTCAATTATTTTAAAAAATAAATAATACTTTTGTATGAGACAATATTAGAATGTTATTAGGGTTCATCTAATGATACAAACTTAAAATAAGTTGAGATTTTAGTTAAATTTAAATTTTATTTTTTTATTATAAAAAAATGTTTTACTTTTATTTTCTTAACAATTACATCAGATGCTTCTAACAACTATCTTTAGATTAATTAAACAAAGAAGGTTCCTCTTGTAAACCGTTATTTTGAACGGAAGAACCAAACCCAAAATCATCCAAACCATCAAAGAACCCTTCAGGTAACTCATCCATAGATTCCATACAATCATCACATTCCTTATTTAACAGATCTTCCTCTGCCGCCGCCGCCACCACCGCTTGTTTCTCTCTCTCCTCTTCAAGCGCCGGTGAATGCCCTTCAAAAAGTGCCACGTGTCCAAACAATTTCTCCTTCCTGGAAAACGTGGTTCCGCACGTGCACTTCCACGTGGACTCTCCGCGACACTGCTTGACGTGGCTCTTCAAGTCGGAAAGCACCGCGAAGCTTTTCTTCCGACACCGATCACACGACAGCGTTTTGGGACAATGACTCCTCTTGAAATGGTTCCTCAAGCAGAAGACGGATTTTAAGGGCCTGAACTTCTTGTGCAGCTTGTTACGGTTGCAACCTTCGAAGGGGCACGAAAACCGCGTCGCCTTAAAGCGCGTTTCCCCATGCGACTTCTTCGCCAACGCTTCCGGGGTCTTGAACTCGTCCCCGTGCGCGCGCATGTGCATTCGCAGGTTCGCGTCACGCGTGAAGCCTTTCCCGCAAACCTCGCAGTAGTGGAAGTGCGGCGCCAGCAGTTCCATGGCGTCAAGCTCCACCAGGGTTTCGTCGTGGACGTCGGGTTTGGAAGAAGGAAACGTTTCTGAGGCAGCGACAATGGCGGAGGCGTTGGTGATGACGTGGCGAATGGCAGTTAGGATTTCGTTGGAGAGTGAGGTCATTTGGTGGTGAGTGAGGAGAGTGTGGGAATTGAGGGAATGGGATATGAAGGTTTGAAGAGAATCCATTCGGGTGCTGAGTTGGGAGAGGTTGTGAAGAATGGGTTGGATGTTATTAATGTTACTGTTTGTGAAATGTTCATTGAGATTTGGCATATGGGTTGATTATTTGTGTTGAAGGGTGAAGGGTGATGAGAGAGAGAGAGAGAGTGAGTGGTTTAATGAGTAAAATGATCCATGAAACGCCCTTTATATATAGAATACAATAATCATAATAACAATGTTTAGCCCATACTTGTAAATATCATTGCACGTTGTATTTGTCGGTACATGCAGCACGTTTTTGGGTAGGTGATGTCAATTGACACAGAAAGCACTGTTATCACACGTTTCTTCAAATATTTCAGCGGACCTTTGCATATTTTTTTATTATCATATATCATCATAATATTTTATTTTAATAATATTTTAAATTTTTTTATATATACAACAATTTTTGCTTTGGATATGCATCGTACTAAAATTATTATTTATTGTATTTAAATAACTGTAAATTTAATTAAATAAAATGTCAATTTAAACATATTATTCATTTATTTTATTACTTCATTTGGTTTAAAATAAATATCATTCAAAAGTTATAATTTAAAAATTAAAAATATATAATTAATATTTTTATTATTATAAAAATTATTATATAGTTTTTTATTATATCTATTGTGTTTCAAATTAATTGCTCTATTATTTTTTCGTCAAAATTAAATTTGGTTACGTTTCTTGTCACTTAATCCCATTTAAGCTTAGATTGAAATTTAAAGAATAAAACAAATAATGTACCTTTTATGCGTCAGATATGAAAACCTTTTATGTTTTTAAGATTGTATTGAGTAACTTACCATGTAGCTTTAAACAAGGATTGATATTTCATTTCCTCAAATAATACATAAAGATCCAAATAATGCATGTAGACTGTGTAAAGGAGATGTTGGCAGATACACAAATAATTAAAATGATATATAATATATATAGATTCTCTGATAAAATATTTTTTATGATGATTTATTGATGTATATTAGCAAAAAAAAAATATTTTAAAAGAAACGTATGATAAAAAATTTAAGATTAAATTAATTTATATAAAATTATAAATTCAAATTAATATTTTTTATTACGCATAAAATAAAATAAAAACTTACAATATGCTTTTTGTGTAATAAAAAGATGTGAACATTTTTTCATCTCCTTTGAAATAATATTGTCTAATCTAAAATTAATATCTTAAATTTGTTTGCATGAGTTTCTTTTCCATATTATATATATATATATATATATATATATATATATATATATATATATATATTTTGTTATAAGTTGATCCACAACTTTTCATTAAAAATAAATAAATTCGATGAAATATAAGTATTTTCACATATTTACGGAATTATTCATTTTCTTTACAAAAAGTTAAATATACACATAAAAAATAATGGATAAATTTATTACTTAGATATCTTCAACAAATTAATCTCAATTAAGATAATTTTTTTTATAGAAAATTTTTTTTCATTGGATTAACATTTAGCATTAATGAAAAATGTAATAGTTTTACCTTAGCTTCAAAAGAGAGTAAACGAAATAAAAAAACTCATTCTCATTAACTACTTTTACCAAAAGCTAACAGTTTCATTATGATCGAAAATAAAAGAAGTTAAGTGAAACAAAAGTAAAATTGAGAAGATAGGTTAATTAATTCCACATGAGTACTTTAATTCATTCCACATTCTACATTTGAACTCCATGAATGATTTTTTCTTTCCTCTCACTCTTTCTCTAACACACACTCATATTCTCTCTATATATAATTAACTTATAAGGGTGTAAATTATATTAAACGCTACACTATTAATAATTTTTTATAAAATATATTTTTTATTAATTATTAAATCATAAATATATATTTTTATTATATATGTTAAATTTTATTAAAATTAAATAATTATAAGAATATCAAAGAGTTTTATTTTAATATGTTTTGTAAATATATATTATTTTTATTTTAACATATTTAAATGAAAATAAATTTTTTTAGAATAATAAAAAATTTTATGAACATAATCTCTATCTTTTTATCTATACCTATCTATCCCTATTTCTAGGTATACAGCTGAATACTTCCATTTACATGATGACATATATTAGCTTAGATTAAATTAATATTTAGTCCTCACATATTCCTTTATAAATTATAATATAACGACATATTTGCATTGAATTTTTAAAGTAATCCATATTACATATCATATAATTATGGTGTGTAAGTATTTTCATTTTTATAATGTTAGGTTTAACATTGTTATATATCTTGTACTCTTTTACATTTCCCTAGATACAAACATCATACATGTTTTATACAGATAAAAGTATATAATTTAACGTTTGCAAGAGGTAAATTCTATTTTAAGGATTTTTATGTTTAAAGAGATTGTTTTTTAATTATCTGAAAATAATATTAAAAAATATAATTTAAAATATAAAATATATTAATAAATTAAATTTTATTAATAAAAAATTATTATACATAATAATTTTATTATAATATGTGTATCTTTATTAAAATTAATAATATAAATTGCTAATTTATTAATAAGATTATGATTCGAAATGAAATATATTAAGAACAGTGATATTGATATAATTCATAAAATATTGTATTGTAAATTATATTTTTTTAATAAAACCTCATGTTTGATAATGAGAATTCTTAACTCGTTTAGCAATATCATTTTATACAATGTAACAGAATTATTAATTAGTTATAAACAACAAAGTACAAAGTAATATTATTTAGCTATTTTGTTAGCTTCATTTGAGTTTTTATACAATTTGATCGTACAATCACATTAATAATACAATTATCGATCCCCTCGATAATATTATTTATAAATGAGTGGACAGTAATTGTTAATTCTCCTGAATTTTCTTTTATCTTGTATGTATTGTCGAAATTTTGATGTGATAATAAATTGATTGTGTAAATATTTGATTCATACTAATAGATATTGACTTCGCATTCTAGTCTACATTAAAATATTTTTATTTATTTTTATCATTAAGTTATAGTTTAATATTTATTTTCCATAAAAAATAAAAACAAATTCATAATATCAATACTATTTTAATTTTAAATTTATATTTATTATATATTTTTTAGTAATTCATGTAAGATTTGAAAATTATTTTTTATTCCCAATAGATTATTTAATGTGACTCAATTTATTTAATAAATTTATCACATTATTATAAATCATTTATTTTTATGATATTTATTTTAAAAATTATACCTACCATGATTTATAATTAGTTGATTGTGTAAAAATATTTACATTAATAGTATATCAAAATTAAATTTATAAAATTTAATTTACAATAAATAAATGCATAAAATAAAACTTTAATGAGAAAATAAATGTAAAGGTTCAGTTATTAACATATAAAAAATTTAAAATATTTTAAAAGTATTAATATGTGCTTAGATTATTTTACTTGAAAATATTTTAATCGACTTTGTAAAATTTTTGGTACTCACTTTATTTTATTTTTTTTAGTCTTTGTTATCATTTTTTATGACTGTAGTCTCTTGTTTTCTAAAATTTGGTTTTGATTTTTACTTTTAAAAGTTTTATCAAGTGATGATGTTATTTAAAGAAATATATAATTTAGATCATGAAAATTACATGATAAATATTTTTAGTTTTTTTAAAAATTTCGATATGCATAATTTAATATTAATTTGATCATATTTTAATTATTTTATTTTTAAATTATAAAAACATAAATAAAATTAACAACTAAATTGTATAAATTAATATTTTAAAATTAAATAATCTTATAAAAGGCTATAATATAAAAAACAAATAATTTGTAAATTAATTTGGACATACTAACTATTTTAGATTAAAATTATATAAAATTTTAATAAAAAAACTAAAATAGATAACTTTTTATAAAATGAGAAATCAAATTTTAAAAATATAATATAAAATAAAAATATATAAAAAAAATTAAAAACTTGATTAAGTTATTTTAATACATACTTATCTTTGAGTAACCTAATATAGTTTATTTTAAATGATAAATTGAGAAATAATTTCTTATATATATTTATCATTTATATTATTATATTATTATAAAATTTAATTTTGTTATAAAAAAAAGTGAATTCAATTTTCAAATGTTCCTGTTGCAAATATGATTGGCTACAAATTCAAGCAATAACACTTGCCTATGCAGTTATACAATTTTTTCAATCTAAATAAAGCAGAATTAATGATATAATATTTAACCATAGTTTTAAACTAATAAATAATTGTATATTATATTTAATAAATATAATATTTAATATTCAAGTGTAGTTGATTTATCTTATAAATAAAATGCTTGATAAAGGAAAAAAAACATTTTTATTGATTGTAAAAGAAAATCAGACTACTTTTCTTTCCTAGTGACTTTTTTACTTGTATATTTTTTCTAAATTTATTTTAATTTTGTTTTAATAAAAATATTGATATTATGAAAATTTAAATATTTTAACAAAATATTTTTATATAAAAAATTATTTTTTAAAATTTTAAACTTGAGATTTTACTTTAAAAAAAATCAAATAATATGCGTCATTTAATTTAACTATCTGTTAGTTCTTTTCACTTCTATCCATTTACATTTAAAAGATTCATTTCTTTAGTTTTTAAAGTAATGATTAATATTCCTTTCAGATGAAAAAGAAAAAGAAAAGTAATGATTGTCGGTCAAACTTAAAATCGATCCCACACCCTTTCCTAAAAGTCATCAAATATCTTAATTAAAGGGTACATATTATGTAATATAACATTATACTCCCGCCTCATATTTTTTATGTTTGAAAAAACATATGTATTTTAAATATTAAAAAATATTAATTAATTAATTATATATATATATATATATCTTTATATTATTACTCTACTAAATAAATACAGATAAATTTTTTAAAAATTAATAACATAAATTACATTTTTTAATATTTATTTTTTTCTGAACAGATAAAAAGAATTTTTTTATTTTTTAAGTTATAAGTATTTTAACCATGCGTGTGTTTGAATTAGTTGAAAAAAATTATTTTAATAATAAATTATTATTATAATTAATTTATAAAATAAATTTATATTTTAATATATTAGAAAAAATTATTTTAAAATAATTTAATTTATTTATATTTTATTAAAATACTTATTTTAATTTTAATTTTATAAATAGTTATAACGTAATTTATAACAGTTGATCTTGTGTTTAAAATAAATAATCATAAAGATAAATTAAATAAAAATTAATTGAAAATAAATTAATAATTTTTAATTATAAAATTAAACTTTTATCTTAAATAAGTTATAAAATAATAAAAAATTATTTTTTATTTCTTAAATATAATTAAATACTATTTATATATTTTTAAATAATTATCAAAATTAATCATTTTCAAACTGACGGTTAATTATAAGAGGCAGGAGACGACAAGTTGGCTCACAGATATTTTTGTTCCTACCGGTAAGGCATTGTAACAGTAACACACCTCTTAATTAAATATAAAGACGAATAAGATTAAATTTATTATTAAATTTAAATGAGTTAAAATCACTATAAATTAAAATTGATTAAAAATTCAAACCATTTCACTTGTTCACTTTAAATTTAAGTATTCTTTGACTCTTTCCATCTTATCCTTTTGGAAGCTTATAGTGTCATGCTCATTCATAAGGAAACAATGCCATATGTGGAAGGAAATAAGGCCTTAATTATTATAGTTCCATGGCCATTCATAAGATAAGTTTATGATCATCTACAACTCATTTTAAGTTGTTTAATTTTTACATACATATACATGCGTACGCATGCAATCAATTTACATTTTTATAATGTTTAGAAATTTTATATTATTTAATAATTTTTAAAATATTTTTTTATTAATATAATTATTAAATTATAAATATATATCAACTTGATTTTTTATCCAATCTTGTAAAAATTCAGGAATAATAAAAAACAGGTTTAATAAAACTGTAAATCTCTATTTTACATTTTATTTATTTATTATTATTTTTATATAATTTTGATTCTTTATTTAAAAAATTATTAATTTTTTTTTTATCAAACAACGATGTCGTTCGGCAAATATACTGTTTAATCGCTAAAAATTGTTATGTACATCCTGTATACTTTAAAATTATAAATATGGAAAATTTTAGTAGAAAGAATCAAAATCAACAAAATATAAGGATTAAATTATAAAATATAATAAAAATTAAAACCATTATTAAATATAAAACAAAGAAATAATAACTTGGTTAAGCCTAAAAGATATTGTTAATATTTTTAAAAAGTATATATTATATTATTTTGATAAAATTAATAAAGTAACAAAAAATTTTAAATTTAATAATATATATAATATAAAAATTATTATTATTTTATATAATATAAAAATAAATAAATTTAAACTTTATAAAATCTAATAATTTATAATTTTTTTATAATTTAATCATAAGCTTTACAAATAATTTATTTAAAAAACATTGAATAGTATAAAAATGATTAAAATTTAAATTTTATAATTTTGTTCGGATGAAATAAAAAAAATAGAAAGATAAAAATTAAAATGAAAATAAAATGAAAAAAAAAGTTGTTTGGATATAATGAAAAAAATATTAATAATATAATTTTTATTTATATATATTTTTAATTTTAAAAAATTATTTAATAATTTAAAATATATAAATAAAAATTAATTTTTTCTCACTTTTTTACTTTTAAGAAATAAAATAATTTTTGCAAGTAACACAAAATTTAATTCCTTTTTTTATATAAATAAATATAAACAAATAAAGGTAAAAAAATAAAATTCATACAAATTTATAAATAATATTTTTTTACCAAATAAAGCAATAATGAATTCCTTTCACACACGTTAACATAAGATCATTTCTAAATTGGAATTTAATCAGTATATAGAATGTGTTGATAAAAGAATACATCCATTAGCCTTAATAAAATAAGAGTGTCGCTTCGGTTTCTGAAAAGTTTGAAGTAAAATATATTAATTTTAAAAGATAAAAATTATTTATTTATTTATAAAAGATAAAAAGTTTATTCATTTAATTTGTTAAAAAGGCTAAATAAACATAAAAAATTATAAAAATATCAAAATGGTTTAATTTTTACAAATAAAAAAAATTATTTTTTAAAAAATAATGTAATAGAATCTAAATTTTCAATGATAAAAAAATTGTTTACTGATAAAATAATGACCCATCCTGTTCTGCCGGCTCTAGCAGCCATATATGAATTCTTAATTATTGGTGGTGCTTTTAATATCCTCTTCATTATTTTATTTTGAAATTTAGTTCACCTGTCTTTACTTTTGCCTATTTAACTTAATATAATATTCTTCTTAAATCACAACGCGTCAAGAATTCTGCCCATTTAGCTTGAATTTTGAGTCTTTGACATTGTTGCTGGCGACCGGTTTCTGTGCTTTCGTCCCCTCCCCACAAAAAAGAATCGTAATAAGGGAGATACTCATAAAGTTGGACTAACATACATTTTACTTCCTTATTTTATTATTGATTTTAATTTTAATTTAAATAATATATAAATAAATATACAATTTAACTTCTAAAAAAATAACATCTTATACATTTTTAACTTAAAAATATTGATGTTTATAATTTGATTTTAAATATGTTAATTTAATCATATTTTTATTTTCATTATAGAAGTATGAATAATAAGAATAAAGTACGAATAATGAACATATTTAGAAATCAAAATGTATAAAGACTCAAATGTAGGTGCCAACATTTTTAGAAACAAAAAGTATAGAAAATTTAAGTTTCATAAAGAAAATTAAAAAGGTTGGTTGCTTGATCTGGTGAGCTTCGAAACTCAATTTATCTAAATTTATTTATAAAAAAAAAGTAAAGCAATGATTTTGAAAAATAAAGGATTAAAATCATTAAAAAAAATGACATACTAAAATCGAAATTGAGTATAAAATGAAAAACTGCAAACTTGATTAAGTCCGGATAATTTTATGAGTATAGTTATTTAAAAATTTTAAATTATAAAATATAAATTTTAAAATAAATATTTTATTTTTTAAAAAATAAAATTTTATTTAATTAAATTTTAATATATTTTTATTTTAAAAAATATCTCGTATTTATTAAATTTTAGCCCATTAATTAATTATATCTTTATTTATTATTTTATATTTATCGCTTTGATTAACAACTAGTTTCATTAAATATTTTTAGTTTACACGCTAGTTTATATATAGGTTTTAGCTTTTAATTAATTTTTTAGCTAATTTTTAAACATTCATCTAATTTATTGTTGGTTTTGTCAAATAAATTCATAGTTTTCATATTTTCATATTATGAAAATATAAAAATGATAATTTTCTTTGTTATAAAATACAGGAAATTGTTTGAAGATTTTCACGATTTTATTTATTAGCAAACGGTTTTATTTGTAAATTTTTACAAGTTCATAATTTATCCATCATTTTAGACTATATATAAGAATCATAAATACAGCGTCTACTTCTACTATTATATGACGTCTACTATTATATGATTTACTGAGGTCTAAATTTAAATTTCCGAACCACTGGATTGGATAAAATTTTAGATTAAATGAATTGAAAGAAAAAAAGTTACAAATTGAGATTCTTTAGAATTTTAATTCGGAGCGATGACTATTCAATAGGAAGTAATTAAATGGATACATAGTTGTATTGCTTATGCAGATCCTATATTGCCTTGCCCGGCACAATCCTTTATTTTTTTTCCTTCTACCTCTATATTCTCTCTTTCTTTTTATTGCATGTATATAAAAAAGTTCATTTCATTACTTGCAAACAATTATCAACTAGCGAGGTAAAGTATGATACAAATAATATGTGTGGTAATTAAGTTCAAAGGTTATCAATGTAAAAATATGCAAGTCAGAGTTGTATACTTATATTTTAAAATTATCCAAGCAATCCTTTGTGCCTCCAATATAGGCTTGGAGTGACCATGCTTATGTAAATCGGTAATATACTCGTAGGGTGGTATAGAGCTTAGAAAATGTAAAAGAACAAAAGCATTAAAAAAAAGAAGAAGAAGAAGGAAACATTAGTTTGTGAATGGAAGAAGATATTAGCTAAAGCTTGCATGCTAATGTATCTTCTGCGAGATTATTACTTTTTTTAACAATATAAAAATAATAAATTTAAATTCAAAATTTTATGTTAAACTATTTTAAATTGATGGGAGATAATCTGATGTTACTGTAGGTGAATATATTCCTAAT
The DNA here is from genome assembly GCA_037954105.1 of Canavalia gladiata. Lineage (NCBI taxonomy): Eukaryota > Viridiplantae > Streptophyta > Magnoliopsida > Fabales > Fabaceae > Canavalia > Canavalia gladiata. The sequence continues at coordinate 8,403,993 of CM075658.1, read as the reverse complement.
ATAATAAAAAATAGAACAGAACTTTTAAAACTAATACTATATTAAACTAAAATAATACTACATTAAACAAAAATATTTTTGTATTTATGAAAAATTTTACAATAGTTATTTAAAAAATGACGATGGATAATTTATTGATGATCATATAAGAATAAGAAATAATAATATAAATTTTAATAATAAAATTATTTTTTTAAATGTAGATAATGATAAGATGATTAGAATAAAAAAATGGTAAAAATAGAAAAAGGAGTTAGTATGAGATAATAATAATAATAATAATAATAATAATAATAATTATAATTATTATTATTATTATTATTATTAATTTGGTTTTTTAAGATAAAATTTAAACTAATATATAAAATTCAATAACTTAATAAAATAATTTTATCTTAACTTATTAATTTATTAAATAATATATTAATATATTTTATATTTAAAACTTTATTCTAATTTATTAATTAGTTTAATCATTAAATAATTTTATCATTTATTAATTTAATAAAATATCTTGTTAAATTTGGAATGAATCCTTATCGCAATTTACATCTCTAATAATATAGGATAATTTAAATATATTTATATATACTTTTTAAAATTAATTTTTCTTACTTTTAATATTTAAATATAAAATTAAATAATTTCTACTTGCTACTAAGAAAAAAAAATATATTAATTTCTCGTAAAAGATATTTTCATCAAATATAAAGATAAAAAATTTAAAATTTATACAAAATTGAAATTAAAAGCAACATATTTTTAAGGAAATTTTTTTAATCACTTATTTTATTATTTATATTTTATTTTTTTATACAAAATTTTAAGATCAAATTTTAAAAAAATATGTTTATTTAAGTGAATAAGACTTTATTTGTTTTAAAATATAAAATATACTTATATAAAAGTTTTATTAAAATAATATAATAGAGAAAATAATGTAAAATAAAATGTTTGATTTTATGAAAATAAATAGAAAAAATAATATTATATAAAGTTAAATAAATTTATTGTATAAATAATATTTTTTTATTAAATAAGATCAAAATTTTATATAAATAAACAAATTTTAATTTTATAAATAAATAAATAAAATTTATCTTTTTTCTCTTTTGTTACTCTTGAACTTTCCGATCCAAAAAAAAGTTTAGAAGAAAATTATTTATGTTAAATATTTTAAAACAATAAATTTTATTATTAACATACTTAAATATATTTTTTGTTATGGTACGATAAAAATTTGGGATAGCAATAATTTTTTAGATAAAAGTTATTGAATATTTTTAAAGATGATTTTAAGTAAAATTGGTAATAAACTAAATTAACTCGAAATTAGTTCAAAATTTGATTCAGATAATTAATTTGCTAGACTTGATTTATGAATCAAATAAGCTTAATTTGAACTAAAAATTAAACCTGTCAACTAAACAGATTGAACCTGAATTATGTATAACTCTATTTATTTAGTTCATGAACTAACTTTTATATATATATATATATATATATATATTAAATTTATATAATTTTCTCATTTTTATATAAAATAAATAAAATATGTAACGTAATCGTAATATATACTATTATAAGTTATACATTTGAAAATTTTTTAATTTTAAAATTAATAATAAAATATAAATTTAAAATGTCCAATGTATAAATTAGTTATTTAATTTATTAATTATTAATAATAATTTAAATGTAAATATTTATTTATTTTATATAGATTATAATTATATTTATAATTTTTAATTAGACAATTATTTTATCAAAAATATATTAGTAAATTGCAAATTTTAAATATTTTATATTTAATTTATGTGACTTGAGTTAACGAGTTAGTGAATCGAACTGAATTTTTCACGAGCTTGTATTAAGTGGAAAATAATGTAGTTTATGTTATATCCTTCATTTCATGAAAATTATGAAAAGTAAACTCTAAAAAATTATAAATGATAAGTAATATATGACAAATGCAAAACAATTTATAATTTTAAAAGAACATTACTCACGTAATTACATGAAAAGGATCAAAACAAGTTTGTTACAAGAACAATGATCAATGTTAATGTTATAAGATCACTTGATTTTTAACAATTTTCTCCAACGAATATGTTATATCTAATATAAGAGGACACTTACTTGGTTCTCTCTAAAAACAAGCTCTGCTATGTTCATGTAAAGTTTGTTTAACTTTATAAACTTATATGAATATATTTCCTATTCTATCTTTTTGTTCATTTAGAAATTTTGACCCTTGAAGTTGTTTGTTTTTGTTAGTAGATGTGTCAATTTGATTCATCCAATCTAACTTAACTCTAACCCATGTAGATTAAAGTCAAAATGGTTCACAAGTCCATAAAATCCACATTTAAAGTTCATAAGTTAAAAGTTCATTAAATCTCATGGATTAGGGTTACTTATGGGTTTTATTTTTTCTCTTCTAATTTTTTTATTTTTTTATAATTTTTTTATAATTTTTTTTCTCTAGTTTATTTTCTTCTCTTAAAATAAAATCACAATGAAAAATTAAAATGAATAAAAAAATTAGAGAGAAAAGAAAGAAAAAATATGAAAAAAAAAATTTAGAGATAGAGGGATAAATATATTATAAAAATAAATAAAAAAGATAAAAATATAAAATTTAGAGAGGAAAAAAAATTCTAAAGATAAATGAAAAATATTTAGAGAAAAATAGAAAATCTAAAAATAAAGATAAATAAATTAAAGAATATTTTAGTATAATAAAAAATATTAAAGAGATTATTTAAAGAGAGAAATAAAGAAACGAGAGAAAAAATTAAGAGAAATGATAAAATTTTATTGAAAAAGAGTTAAATATAAACCAGGATTACATGAATTAGTCCACATCTATCCTACTTATTTTGATAAGTATATAGATTAGAGTTTAAAAAAACTTACTTTTAGACGAGTTACAAAATAAATAGTTACAAGACAAAGATAAAAGAGTTAGCTCACATCCATTCTACTTGATTTGAGAATTATGTGGGTTGAGGTTTAAAAAGCCTCACTTCTAAATTAGTCATCAAATAAAAGGTTATAAGATAGAATTAGATGAATTAACTTATATTTATCCTACTTAAGTTGAAGGATAAGTGAATTAAGATATAAAAATTCTTATTTTTAAATAAATTTTAAAATAAAAGATTATAATATAGAATCAGATGGATCAGTTCACATTTATCACACTTAATTTGAAGGTTATATAAATTTAAATTTAAAAATTGTACTCAGATAAATTACAAAATAAAAAAAAATGGAGTTAGGATTAATCTTAACTAGACCTTTTAAATTGAGAGTTATGTAAGTTAGAATTAAAAAAAAAAAAACCTACTTCTAAAAGGATTACATAATGTAAGATCAAAATTTATAGATAAACAGGCTGACGTGTCACCATAACTCATTTTGACAAGTCTATAGATGAGAATGTAAAAAATTTTAGATAAGAAAAATATTTACTAAAAAAAAATACACTTAAATTAAGAAAAAATATCTTCAAAAGTATTTTAAAAATTTTTAAAAAAAAAAAAGTGAAAAGGATAGTACAAAACGGTAAAAATTATCATGGCTTTCTTACTTTTAGTAAAACACATTAAAAATGCATAAGCATAACATACTTGAAAACGCAAAACATAATCCTATCCCAAAGATTTATGTGCAGGGAGAAGCTTTTAATGGTTTACATATTCTTTTTAATTAAAGGTATCAAATTAAGTATATATAACAAATCCGAAGTGCCAAAAATTTAAGTTTTATGTCTTAGTTTAGCTTTTGAAACAAATGTATCACTATATTTAAAGGTTGAGATCCTCTTCATTTCTTAAAAGGAATAGTAATCTCCATTAAAAAACATAAAGACACAAAAATTTAAAGAAATAATTTTTTTAATACATTCATCTCTCATATCTTTTTATTATATCTATCTCTCTTCTACTTGCAAATGCAGATACAAATAGAAAATCTCAATCCATGTTCTAACATTTAATAATATAAATTTTGCAAAAAAATAATCACAAACCACAATAAATGTTGATCAAAAAATTTCAAACAAGTAAATAATTATTGATAATATAATAATATTGAGATTGGATAATAATTCAAAAAAATATAAAAATATTTATCAGTCTCCAATTAATCGCATTATTTCACCTCATACCTAAGAAAATGTAAAAGTACCATATTGCAAAATATTATAAATTAAAAAATTAAGAACAATATTCACAACAACAGTAGATTGCAAAATAAAAATAAAAATAAAATAAAATAAAAGATGCTAATGACAACCAAAGAAAGGTTTACTATAACATTAATTTTAGAAATATTTAAAAAATCATCTATTATTTTTAATAACATTTTAGCAAGTGTTATATAAATTCACGTTGCAAAATATCATTAATCATATTTTTTTACATTTAATAAATATTATAATATATTATTTTAACATATTTATATAGCAAATAACATTTATATAATATAGTATTAATATTTTAAAATTTTTAAAATATCACTAATTTTGATGATGGGTAGAAGCTAGAGAAAGAAAAACAACAAAAAAGTTTTAAAAATCAAAACAAAAATAAAAAAATAGACTCATCCCAATATTTCAGAAAATTCTTTAGCACACAGTGAAAGATGCTTAAAGGTAGTTGGATCTGAAATAAGGAAAGATAGTTAGAAAAAAGAATGTGACCGTAAATTTAGAAATAATTGATTACAAAAATAATAAAATTAAATCATAGATTTAGAAGATGAAGATTGCAATATCAAGAACCACAAGCAAATGCGAGACAGCCCACAATCCTGATTTGTAATGGAAGAACTAGGTAAATCACATTTTAGAAACGATGGATGAGAAAAAATTATCTTCTGCATGAAGAATTTGGTGTAGAAAATATGTGAAAAGTATATGTCAAAAGAAGTAAAGTTGTTAAATAAACCACCAATCTTTACCTATTTAATCCAAGTTTTATGGGTCAAGATTAAAAAAGCCCACAAGGCCAAAAATACTCATTTTATAAAAATTTATAAGGTCAACTGGACTAGGACCAAGTCAATCCTTATACATAAATTAATCACATTTCTCACCCAAGGTCAAGTGGACTAGGACCAAGTCAATCCTTATATATGAATTAATCACATTTCTCACCCAATTATTGAAATTTCAACAATCACCAAATGAGCAAACCAACCAACATACATCTGAAACTCAGCAGCATGTTTAATGGAAGCATTGTATGAAATAAAAAGACATTTGACATTAATGAATAATTACAAAATAAATTATGACATGTAAAGGTATTCTGCTGTAGTCACCATTTTTTTTCTTAAACTAATTAGCCACATTGTTTTTCATAATGTTGAATCTTAATACCTTGCATTCCATAATGTTGAATCTTAATATCTTGCAGCCGGTCAAAGCAAAGATCAGTGATAGTTCATGAAGAAAATTAAAGACATTAAAATTAAATTCCAATTTGCTTTCTTTTGCTTTTGCTTAAGTGTCTGCAGTTCCAAGTCTGACACATCAACCTGCCTTGCCAAAGCAGCAAGTTTAGTCTTTAGACTTTCAATCTCTATAGGAGAAAGCTGTTGAGAGTTTCCCTTTGAAAGTGCATTATGAGAACCATATGTTGAATCATCTACACTTGGCCTATGATCTGAACCGGTGGACCAGTCCCAGTGTGATCTCTGATGTACATCATCATGCATTGATGTTTAGGCATTGGCAGCCTGGTTTTGAGGATCTGGAGGGTGGTGCATAACTGGTTCTGGAATAAACCTTTTGGTGATAGGGTGGATGTTCATTTTTCTTGGTCCAATTTCTCAGGGATTATTAAGTCCAGAGCTGTCATCAGAACTTGACAATGTAATATCAGAACCACTGGATGTCCTATAGTTACCACTCAATTCAGCTCTATTGATAATTGCTTAAAGCAGATAATGTATTGAGGTCCAATTTGCTTTGGCAGAGACAGCCTGCAACGCAAAACAGATAAACAGGAAATTCAATCATTTATATGTAGGTTAACAAAAAAATTGAATGGATAAATCATGTACTTAGAAACAACCTGCCACATGAATTTGTATTTCAGGAATTTTTCAACTGTGAAAAAATAAAAGTAAGAAAAATTTGTCATCCATATCCCCATTGCTTAATTGATTCATCGAGCTCCTATCGTTGGATTTAATTTGTCATCTTCACATTCATCTTCCTCTCTAAGAATGTTATCGAACAAGAAGAAATCCCATCATCAAAAATTGAGTTGAGGGAAACTCTATAACCTGAAAACAACTTATGGCAGGCCAGCAAGCAGCCAATGCCTTAAAAGCAACAGGAAATAAAAATGATGCAACAATAAATATCACTCAAAATTTCAAACAAATATAGCCAATTGGGCAGCAATTAATTTATAGTTGAACATGGTTTCAAATAATTCAAAAACTATGATGATGCATTTACAATTACAGTTTCACGCTACAATTTAGCTAACCAAATAAATAAAAGTTGTAAATCACATACTTTCGTTTGAAGTTAAGATTCAACACTGCTCTATCAAATCAGCTTCAGAAAAATAATGGATAGGTCCAAGTGGTCAATTTAAAACAATATATTACAGCACTCTTCCTATAATTTTTCAGTTTTCATTTTTTTTGGCTTTGTTTTTAAAGTAATCAAAATATCTTCTCTTCACAATTTGTCTTTTCCTCCCCTCTCCCTTCATTTTGTCACTATATGACGAGGAGGATTTTAAGGTATCTACTATTTATTAATATTTTTATTCTGGGAATTGCTGTAGCATTAGGATATATCTGAGTGGCATAAAGTAGATTAGCTTCAACTATACCATTGGTCACTATCACCTATGTGCTTGGGTGTCATTTCCCCTTGCGCCATACCTCCTTTTTCAATGTTGCTCAATTCAGAAAAGCTAAGACTTTAATTGGAAATACTAAGAGAAGGATATGCACTAATCTTGATATTCTTCTGGAGTCTGCCACGACCCACAACATTTGCAATCATTACCCTTAACTCAAGTATTCACACTTTCATTTAGCAAAATAGATAACAAAGAAATTACTGTTACCATTTGTCTCTTTTCAGATAAGTGGGGCAAAAAAAGGGGAAATTAAAAATCCAATACCCAAAATGACAAGATGACAACAATTAGTAATTTTTATTATTCTTTTCTTTTGATACAAAACAAATACACATACATAAAATTAAGCAGAAAATAAACACTGATGAGTATATTAATTCCAACAAAGTATTAGTCTATCTTAGTTCTCTGTTAGCTCGATCTCTATGTTGTATGTCTCAACTGTTAGTGCTCCAGATATTGCCATCTTGTGAGTTAGTTATAGACAGCTGTAACTGTGATATGGTTAGTTTCTCATAACAGCTGTCGATTATGTTTATAGATATTTAAGTGTTATTAATCAATCTCTAATCAGATTGTACCAAATACAAAAAAAAAATTATCTCACAAACTCTAAATTCTCTCTCATTATTTCTTTCACCTATATATATATACTACAATCAAACTGTAGATAAAAGGTTTATACCATTAGCAGTTAACATATAGTTTTAGATAAAAGGCTTATACTTACACCTATATATACTAAAATCAAACTGTAGATAAAAGGCTTATACCATTAGCACTTCCACCTATACATCTAGTGAATTATTAGAAAAAAAATAAGATAAAAATAGGTGGAAGTACACGTGTATAAAAATCAGAACTCATTTCTATAAGGTATCATACCAAAGAAAAAAAGGACTTACAAATTAATTGGAACTCAAAATTGAAATAATTTCCAAGTTCATGAGTTTTAGATTTTTAAAGAATTTATCAGCTTAAAAAACTTGATACAAAAAGAATTTTTACACATTTAAGGTAAAAGTAAAAGTTTTATTCATAAATATCAGATATGATGATATAAAGGGCATGTTATAGTGTGGAGTTTTGAAGGATTGCAGATTCTTTAAAACGGGAACTGTATGAATATGGAATGTGTGGCACCAAGCACAATACATTTTGGATAAATTTTCTGACATGGTACGCACATCCATTGACTACTAGTGGAGATACAACTATTCATATTGCATTGATCGATGCAAACAACATTACTTTTGTATTATCATCCCCGAACAATTTTCATCATTGGTTTAGGATATATACCCCAATACACTGATTCAACTCCATTTGTATCCCAAACTGCTACTTCAAATGTAAGAGCATTTTCTTGTAAGGAGAAAACTATTGCATCAACAGCAATATATTTGGGTCACAATCATACTGTGTTATAATGTGTAGAAAATAGTCTAAATATCATTAGTACTTAACATCATTCATACCATTCATATTTCAGATATCAAAACAAGAAACAATTTTCATACAAGGCTTATACTTACGTGTTGTACATAAACAAGGAATGGTAAGATCTGGCAGACAATCCTGAGTTTGATTCTATTCTTTGGGTCCTAGTTCAAGAATTGATCATTCACAAAGACCTGAAAAATAGGAATATAAGATATTTTTGAAAAGCATAAGTAAAGGGAATAGGGATTTAAATAGATTATGTAATAGATACAAAATTAAATTGGTAAGCAACACTAACACATTCCATAAGGAAATTCATACAAGGCTTTCTCAATAGTAACTCCCAAGATAATTGATGGTCGATGGAACAACATATTGGTGATTCCTAATTACTGAATAATGGTGTTATCACCTTATAACAGGTAAAAATTAAATTGGTCTAGTGCTCAGTCTCTTATCCAGTTCACAATGATTCACGACAGAGAGAAAAGGGGGGATTCAGGGCAAAATCAAACGCCACTACAAGAAAATTGGGAAAAAGAAACAACAAAAATTTCTCCGAACAGAATAGAAATTGAATCATGCATCCAAATATTGCGATAGAGCATGTGCGATTGAAGAGAATTGAAAAATAAAAATATGAAGTAGAAACAAAATGCATACCTAGTGCAGAAGAGACTGTGACTCAGTTAGACTGAATAATTAAGCATTTGAAATAAAAAAGAATTGTGGATTAGGCTTCAAGTATCAGTAGTTTTGACCTCATGATACTGTCTTCAGCTTTGGATAGCTTGGAGCCTCATGAATTGACTCTCACTTGCTTGGGTACTTTTTTCTTTCAAGGTCAGGGTTGACCCCGTTTGATCCATATCTTTTAGGGCTATTTTAGTTATTTACTTAAATAAAAAATTAGGGCTGGACAGATTTAAAAAGAGCTGAGTAGGGCTGGCCCCAGGGTCAAAGTCCAAATTGACAGCTCTAGAAAGGAGTAATAGATATGAGGAGAGTTTATGCTTGGGAACGAAGGTTGATGCAGAAAGAAATGATAAAGGAATGATGCACATGTTTCCTCCTACTTTTTAAGCTTTAAATATTAGAATGCTAATAAATAAAATAATATCACATTTGGTAACCTTTGGTTTCAAAAGTATTACTAATTAATAAAATTAGCAACATTTTTATCAGTTTCCAAAATAAATGTTACCAAATAATATAAATGTAATAGTGCAAACAAAATCCTCTTTGTTGTCTAATCTCATTTGGCACAAACAGATCCTGCTTGAACTCTATCGAGCATTGTCAATCCTAAAACAGCATAACACGTCCACTCATCTAATAACCATATTACTTTAGGCAGCATCCTAGATAATTTGAAGGTTAAAAGTAATGCCAAGGTAACTAGTGGGATTGACAATAGGTGGTGATCATAAAACATAAAACTGATTCTTTGATTCATCTAATTCCAAAGATTGAGGATAACATAATAAAATGAAGGGAATAAAAGCAACATGCATGGTAGAATTTAATGAAGATGCATGATATGAGTAAGTACGAATTTTAACTTTTATCACAACATTTCTTAACTTTTGACTCAAGATCACACGGCATATTAAACGGATGAAGAAACAAATGTAAGATAAACGAATGCTTATAGAAAGCTAGTGATTACCTTTAAGCATAATCCAAGAAATAATAGAAATGAAGAACATAGAATCCTCCAAACAGAAAACTTGTTTCTACACTTCATTTGTATAAATGAAAAGCAATGAAAATAAACAGATCCAAAAATCACTAGTATTGCCTAAACCACATTAATCTCAACATCAAATTCTGACAACAGAACATACCTAGACTCAAGAATAGTCTAGTCATACATGGCTCTTACAAGAAAGATAGAAACAATGTTGAGAAGCCTGCTTCAACTCAAATCAAATTTCCTTATTCCCATTTTCAGAATTGGATATATCAGCAATCCCAATCCTCTCATTCTCCGGCAAAATCGACCAATTCGGGGACTGCACTGCACGCAGCCACCGGAAATCATCGACATTGGCCCAATTTCCGGTCTCAGCATCAAGACCGGCACCACGAAGATCCTCTTCAATCCCTTTGTAACTCAAACAATACGGCGCGAACCTCACGCCGTTACTGTCCTCGATTATGGGCCGGCTCCGAACCCTAAGGTAGAAATCACTACGTCTGGCACCGTGAATCCGAATCTGATGCGACGCCACCGCGAACACACAACCCTCAACTTCCTCAATAAGAATCGACCCCGTCACCGGCCCCACGTAAACTCTGCAATTCCTCAACCTGTGAACAAAAAGCGCCCTCACACAACCGATTATCCTCACTTCGCAAGAATCTAGATCCGAAACGGTGAATTCCCCAACCTCCGATCCCCGAAACTCTTGAACTAAAACTTCACCCGCTTTGTTTCTGAACCCGGGCGAATCACGCTCCACAAAATTGGTTTTATCGAGTGAACCGAAATCGCGATTATTCGGAGGCTGAGGCTGTTTGGGTTGTGGAATAGCAGAATCGTTGTCTTTCTTGTTAGTTTTGTTTTTGAAGGTGAATTTCTTTTTAGGGATAAGCTGAGAGTTGAGGTCATCGAGGGCGTGTTTCAAATCGGAGACGGTTTTGAGGGAAGTTCGGACGTCGTAAGAGGGTAAGAAATATGAGTTTTCTGCGACGAGCTTTTCCAAATCGGAGATTGATGCGGAGATATTGTGGAAGTGGAGTTTGAGTTGAGATGGATCGGAAGAGAGGGAATGGGAGTGTGCTAGTTGAGAGTCGATGGAAGTTTTGAGATGGGAGAAGCGAGAGAGGAAGGAGGACGTGGATTCTGATGATGGTTCGGAGTTGCCTGAACGGGTTTGGGGGCGTTTGGCGAGGCGCTCCAGCATTGCTAAGTGCTTCTTTTGTTGTTTCTCTGCCTCCTCGTCCATTGTTTTTGGTTAGGGAGAGGACGGAAACTCACCAGCAGAAGGGGCACTGGGATTTTAGAATGGGGCTCCAAATTTGCCAGTCCAGCTGAACGTTTGTTTTTTATATAATAATAACAAAAGGCTGAAAGGAAAATCAATTAGTTTATCGATGTTTTAGTCCATGCTTGATTTAAGATTACATAAAATTATTTTTAAATTGTTAAGTAAGATAAAAAATTATACATAAATTAATTTTGAATCGTATATTTTTATTAAAAGGTATTAAAATTAATTTTTTACTACTAAACCAAACAAATTCAAGTAGAAGTCCACGGGGGAACAATTGCTCTTGTTTTCGTTTTTTTTTTCAAGGATCTTATTTTCGGTTTACGAATGGAAATAAAACAAATGCTGGTTAGAATTTATAATTTGGTTCATATCAAATTTAGGTCAGTCCAAATTTACTTATTAAATAAATTAAATTAAAGTTTTAGAAAAAAAATATTTAGTTAAAAAGAATAAACTTAAATCATTAAAAAACCCTTGTAAACTTAATAAATCAACTTATTTATATAAATATTAATAAAATTTGTTATTATAATAATCTTTATTATGTTATTTTAAAATTATACATTTATTCTATTTAAAATTAATTTACAATTAGATAAAATTTTAAAAAAACACTTAATCAGATCTTTAAAAACAAGTTATATTAAATAAATAGATTAAGCTTACACCTTAAATTCAAAAGTCAAACTTAAGCTTTGTATAATTGTATTGTAAAACTTAACTCGTCCAGTCGATTTTCTTTCGTGTTTGGAATTCCAAGTAGTTTGACAGACTAAGCCCTTAACTTTAGATTTGGAATCAATGCAGTGCAGTTGGATGAATGTGTGTCCTTCCATCTCTATTCCACAATTTAAATTAAGTCACATTTTATTTATAGGTTAATGCTTTATTTTTTTTGAAAGAGTTTAAATTTTTTTTTTTAAGATTTGTATAAATTTTATTTTTCTATCTCTATTAGTACACATTTGTTTTGTATAGAAAAAAAATTAAATTACATAAAATTTGCAAAAATTATTTTTTCATCAAGAGAAGAAAAAATGAAGAACAGTTTATTTTTTTTTATTTTTTATTTATTTTAAATTATTAAATAATTTTTAAAAATTAAAAAAATATTTTGCCAATAAAAAATATAATAATAAAATTAAAATTTTTAAGTTAAAATTTATATAAATAAAAAATTATATTACTAATATTTCTTCCCACTATATTAAAATAACTTATTTTTCATTCTATTTTAACTTTAATTTTTATCTTCCTATTATCTTTTTATATAATTTTTCCTTTCTATTTTTCATATCATCCAAGCCAAGTATAAAACCATGCATGTGTTTCTTTTAAACCAGGCATGATCAATCAGAGTCGATAACGAAGAGTCCCACACAACAAACATTCAAAATACAGGAAAGACAACAACAAAACTTCACAAACAGCATACCTATAGATGCTTTTAAAATACATTGCAAATATGACGCGCCTCTGTAATTTATTTTTTAGAAAAATCAAACATCTATTACCATCATCACAACAACATTCAGTTACGCACTACAATATCATGAAACAATATTAACATCTCAAGTATTAATGTGATTAAATTTTTTAAATAATATTAAGACACTTGATTGAATAATGTAGTACAAAAAAAATTCCAACAAGCATTTCATGTAATCACTTGCCCTTTCAAAAACATGGATACGCAACACCAATCAGATTGACAAACATGCACTTTAAAAATCTTAAAATGGTAGTCATTCATACGATGAATTAAAGGCAATTTTTTAATTAATGTGAAATTCGAGCTAAAAAAATGTTTTACTTAATTTGAAGGCTGTAAATCATGATTTTGATCGCCAATGTCTCTTTTCTTACAAAATAAAAGGCATGAATTATCTGGCACGAAGAATCATAGATTACTACCAACAAGATATTATACAGGGATAACAACATCCATCTAAACAAGAAAATTATGACTCATCAATAATTTTAACCGTTGGACTCAGTAACTTGCATATTTTCTGTGTTAGTGGCTCATGCAGCTTTTTCAGCTTCCGCAGCTTCAGCAGCTGCCTCTTCCTCCATAAGCTTCTTTAAAGACGGAGGTGGTCTTACAACAATGCTTTTCTTCCATTTTTTATCAAGCTTTCTGGACAACCGCTTATTGATACCCTCCTCAATCTCTCTTTCCCGCTTCACAGTAAGCATGCGAGCAACCTGTATGGATATTAACAGTCATGTCATCATTCATCCAAAAATAACATATTGACAAGAAACACACAGCATTTACACAGACCCCAGAAAAGGATCTTATCTGTTAGCAAAGCCTTCTAGGATCATTTGAAGTTAAACATAATAAACTATAAACATGAGGCTGGACCAGCTAGGCCAGATTGAATTTCACTTCTTCCTTTCCATTGTGCATATCTTATCTTCAACATTGTATCCAGCACTCTAAAGGTGTGTTTGGATAAATAACTTAATTAAGCATTTATTCAATAAGCTCTTATCACATGAGAGCTGATGTCATAAATGTGGTCATAAATTTTTTTGAAATAGCTTGAAAAGAATTTTTCTTAAAAGCTTAACCAAGAAACTTATTGAAAATTTGAAATAATCTAAAGAGAGTTTATAGAAGTCATAAGCTTAAATAATCTTCATAAAAGCTCTTTCAAACACCCCATATAAATCCCAGAGTGTTGTTTCTTCCTTTACCAATTGAATCCTAGTGCCTCCCCTCTCCTCACTTAAAAAATTTCTTCTATAGGTAGGATATGGACCTTGATAGAATGACAACTTCAATTCTCACAGAATCTCAATTGGACAAGCGGACAAGGTCAATAATTTAAAAGATGGAAATGGAAGATGGAAGGACATAGAATTTTATAGTGAATTTTATAATGGATTTAAATTTGGTCACCACAACAGAAACCCAAAAGATAAAATAAAACAGAAGGGATAAGGCAGAGCCCCTTCAATATACTGTACACAGAAAACAAGGTCAGTAGATAATAACTTTGGTAGTTAAAAATTAAAACACATTAAAATGATTGCAAAACAAGGACTTATACCCAAAAAAGATAGACTGATGGACTTAATCTATTGCAGTTCAACTGAATCAAAATTATAACACAATGCCACAACCGACTGAATGGAAAAGGTATGCTTGGAGACACCTGGGAGTATGAGTTAGAGACATTGCACACTGGTTCACAAAGAAAAACCAAAGTGCATCTAGCAGAACTCAAAAAACATGCAGAAGTTACAGGAGGACCAACAGATCAAGCAAACCAAAAGCCTAGTTCAAGTGTTCCTCTGTACATGTTAAATTACTGTGTGCATGCATGTCTATTTCTCACAGTACTGTCCTGTTAATGGCTTAGAGAGACGTGAGGCTAGAATAATAATTTTGAAGTAAAAATTGGCAGGTCTCATTGGATCTATGGCAGAAATTGGAATCAAATGTATGGTCAATGTCCAAAAAGGGTGGAAAAACTATGGGTGAGATTCACTGGCCCCACTTCAGGGGGAATAGTAGCGCCATTTCTGGATCTAGCAGCAGCTCGGTGTACCAGGCCTTAATTACCAAGAAATGCAGCAGGCCTTACTCTGATTAGGTTAGAATAACATACCATAAAGTGGCTGCAGGTCTTTCCCTGTTACATTAGCTGTTAGTGACAATTTGTTTCTAAGCCAACTCTCTCTCAGAGACCTAGAGGGTAAAGACACTATGGAATGAGAGACTCAAAATTTACGACCTTATGTTGAATTTAATCAATGTGAATCTAGAAACAAGAGTTCTCAAATCCTAACCTTTTAATGATGTAAATTTTGCAGCACAACCAAATGAAACAATAAATGGGTTATCAAGCCATCATATACAATGCCTGGTATAAAGGTAGCAAAACAATTTACATGAATATAAACATATATAAAAGCATAAGGTTTTCATGTGATTTTTGTGCACAGAGCACACCAAGCTCACCCTTTACTACTTCATGAAGTAGAATATTCGAGTACTAGAGCCCTTCACCTTGCCTTCCAGTGTTAATTTCATAGTTGCACTTCATAGAATTCCCTTTTAGCTATAAATTTTACCCTAAGTTATGTATAATAGACACAGAGAAAAACGAAGGGAAATGTGCTGTCTAGGCTTCTTTCCTTTCTTTACTCTCCATTTCCGTTCAACCAAACGTGAACAGCGCTACACTCAAGCTAATCACAGCAGTTAATTTCATTATTAAAGCAGAAAGCCAAACTATGCTCTTACACAAGCTCCAATATGTGTGTGTATTTAGATTATCTTATCTTGTGTTGAAAAGATCTTAATAATCAAAATCATACTGAGAGAACTTTAATATAATAAGAAGAAGAAAGACTTGTCCCTACAAGTGAAGGTAAAGGCAATACCCTTTTCCGCATGCGACGGAATTCGCTGGACTTGAACTCGTTACGAGCCGATTGCTGAAGGCGAAGCATGAAAAGTTCGCCCTTAAGGTCGACAACCTCTTCATTGATTTGCTCCGTGGTCATTTCTCTAATTTCCTTCATTTCCTCTTCCCTCTTTGCCATCATCACCACTCGCACTGAAGCGGTGCGTTTAGTTGGTGGAATGGAGCATGTGGCATGGTGACGGAGCTGAATGCCTCCGAAGGAAGATTTGAACGGTAATGGTTTCGGGAGGTAGCAAATGGTTGAAGAAGAAGGTGAAGCAACAGAGAGGCTCAACATTCTCCACGCTCCCTTTCTCTTTTCTCTTATTAACAGCGAAGTGGATTCAGAGTGTTGCAGATAAGATCCACCACACCTTCGTCTTCTTTTATGGGCTAGGCAGCGTTAGCCGAATTTCTCCCTTTTTTTTTTTTTTATCCCTCCTTTTCCAAATAACAATGATAAAAGGTAAATTTGGATTCTTATAGTTTTTACTCGATGGGATTTGGTTTTTATTTTTTCGTTTTCATATAACATTTTGTAATTTTTTTATTGTTAAAGTGTTGATCTCCTGAATTAGGATCAAATCTTTATAAAGGTAAGAATGTTTACTTTAATAAACAAATAAATATGTAAATTTAAAATTTTAAAATAAGTATAAATTTTTAAATAATAATTTTAAAAAAAGAAATTATTAAATAAATAATGATGTATGAAAAATTATAAATAATAATTTTATAAAAAAATAATAGAATCTTTTTAAACAAATTAATAAATATTATTTAAAACTTGTTCTATTTAATATACAAATTATTTAAATACAAAATATGTGATATTTTTAAATTTTATTTTTTTATCATTAAATATATAAAATCTAGTAATTTTAAATTATCTTATTTAATCATAAGGTAAGAGAATATAAATAAAAATATAGCAAGAGATATATACAAATTTATAAACACTAAATGATTAAATGAATACAAATTGAAAGGATAAAAAAATTATTTATAACTTTTGGTTTGGCCGTAATTTTCATTATTTTTTTATGATTTATCAAAGATAGAGTTAGTTAACTTTACAACTTATTTATTTCATACATTATATATAAACCACCTAAATAGATAGGTTAATATAATCGTTTTATTAATCACTTTTATTACATCTTATATTTAGATATTGTATATTTTAACATTTTAAAGAATTTTAAATATTTTAAAAATTAAATATTTAAAATTTAAATATTTTATTTTAAAAAAAAAATTATTTGAATAAAAATTTAAATTTTTTTACATTTAAAATTGATTATTTGGATGATAGAATTTAAATTTTTACTTAGATTAAATAATTAAATTGTATTTTATTTTAAAAATTTATATTTAAATATATAGGTTTTTTTAATTTTTTTAATTAAAAAATTAAATATATAAGTATTTTTAGTATAATATATTTAAACAGACTTATAATTTGATAAATGTATATAATTAAGATAATATAAAATATGATTATTTTATTTAGTAGTAAAAATATTATATTCAAAAAATAATGAAAGAGATATAACAAAAAGAAACATTGAAATTTTATTATTATTTATAAGTATTTAACAGAGTTTAAAAAATTTTAAATTTTACTTGTTTTGAAAAAAATTTAAATTTCTTATTTTAATTTATTAAAATTCTTAAAATTTATAAAATTTAAAAATTATTGTAAAAAATATAAAAAAAATATTTCAATATTTAAAATTTTAAAATTTT
The DNA here is from genome assembly GCA_037954105.1 of Canavalia gladiata. Taxonomy (NCBI): domain Eukaryota; kingdom Viridiplantae; phylum Streptophyta; class Magnoliopsida; order Fabales; family Fabaceae; genus Canavalia; species Canavalia gladiata. Next base: position 8,386,482 of record CM075658.1, on the reverse strand, counting down.
AATTTTTTTTAAATAATTTATCCAAATATAATATTATAGTTATTTTATTCCCTCCTGCTTAATTTTTAGCATGTTTTTTAATAATATTAAAGTTTTTGTAAAATTAATCACAACAATTATTTATTTTTCCTTTACATTCTTATTTCTTTTAGTTATTCATTGTGTTTTTTTTTTCATATTTTTCAATTTTTATATTTTACAGAGACAAATTATAATCCATTTTCCTCAACTAAGCCACTATTCACATGACCACCGGAGAGGACATTGATGGATTCAAAAGACTCAACATTTTTTTTCATATTCAAAACAAACATCGTGAGAAATCAAGTAGAAGACGGATGTAGGCCTTATTTCTCTTGCATCAGAATTTGGATTAATATCCCTTTTATAATATCTCAATTTCTACACTTTAGCGAGTTCATCAATGTTATTGTTAAAAATATAATTTTTAAAATTAAAATAACTATTGAATTGATTAAGATATTTATTTAAATTTTAATAGTCTGATAACAGTTAGATTGACGTTAATTAAATATTATTTTAAAAGTATTTATAATAAATAATATATAAAAAGTATAATATTATAATACTATAATTTAACATAATTAAAAATATAATTACATATGATTTTAAATTTTTAAATTTCAAATATTGGATGTAACGTTGTCATTTTTAGCTTTTAAAAAAAAAAATCAAAACAACTGTATTTTGTGTCTGAGAAGATAATAAAAAACTCTCAATTTATTTCAGTTTACTTTTCTCTATCAAGTTTTTTTCTGAATAATTTGGTAAAATGTCTAATTTATATTATAATCGATTGATCTGGTTCAAATTTTAAAATAATGGTTGAAAAAATTTATGCAAAATTATAAATAAAATATGTCTCTTATATTTATTTTTTTTACTGGAAAAAAAATGATGACCCCTTTGATCCTGCCACCATTAATTGTTGTTCTAATTTTTATTTTTATTTTTGGATTTTGAAGTTGGTGATGTTGTTTGTGTTGATTTTGCTTCTATTTTGTAATTCGTCCATTTTGCTACATTGACTTCTGAAGTTTATTTTAGAAAAAAGAAGGAAGGTTTACGTGGTTGCTATCTGCATCCTTACCTTTTCTGTTTGTGCGGGGATAAAATTTATTGTTTGATTGGGTTTATTTCAAGGTGATAGTAGAATCTTTGAAATGTTAGGGGGTTATTTGGTTAAAAAAAATATTTTAAATTACACAAATGTCATGTTTTTTTTTTATCGTCTTTTATTTAAATATTTAAAAACAAAGAATATGATATTTTATAATTAAAAAAAATAAATAAAAATTCAAATTGAACAACTTATCACTTTTCAATTTCTGATTAATAATTAGTTAATTTATACGACACGCATGAATTTAATTGCATGGTCTTCTTATCTAATAAGTTATTCATGTTACATTCAATCTTTTTTTTTTCTACCATTCAACTTTATTTCAATATTACTTTTGAAATTCTGTCATTCAATTTAAAAAAAAAAATACTAGGATTGACTAGTAATAAGGAGTTAACAATTAATCTAGTTTATCTAAGATTTTAAATTTAAACTTTATATTTTTTAATTGTAAAAAATATTTCTTTTGAAATGTACAATACAAGTAACAAGTTAAAATAGATAAAAATAAAATAACTTAAAAATAAAATAACGGATAAAAATGTTACTTGACATTTTCTATTTCTATGTGAAATTCAATGTTAATATGATGCAGATAAACAGAAACACTGAAAACAAATTTTGTTAGACTTGTATAATTAAAGTTTTATTGGCACTCAAACTTTTAAACTAAATATCACTATTTTTTGTCTATTCGAATTCATCAACCATATTATTTTCTTGCAAATAAGATTATCAGAGCTTACAATATTATTTTTATGGGTTTGACTGATCTTACTATTATATTGCTCGCATCTATTTTTGTACTTATTTTTTTTGTTTATAAAGATGTTTTAGCTTGTTTTAGGTTATCTTTTATCTGATCATGAATTGAATAACAATTTAAAAGTTGATATATATATCAAGAATTCTCGAATTTACACTTAATTTTAATACTTTGGAAGTATTTTATTGCTTTTTACATCTTTCCTCAAAATAACTATACAAGTTATATAGATTAAAACGATTAAACAAAATGTCAAAATTTAATTAAAACTCCATTGATTTAGATTGCTCAATCTAATATAATTTGATATAATGTAAATAATGAGCTTACAAGGATCAAATTAAAAGAGCTTAAAATTATTTAAATCTCTAAAATGATTATTCAACCCAAATTCTATCCTAACATTTTTTTTTAAGTCAGACCTTTTTTAAAAAAAATAAATTATCCAACATACTCAGACTCAAAACAGCATCTATCCAACGAATTTAACATGAACACTTTAATACATAATTTTAGATATAGTTCATATTTTATACATATCAAGTCAAATATAAAAAACATTGAAATATACTTGTCTAATGTACACGCTCAAATCAAATACGATAATAACATGCAAGACTAATAACAAAGTTTAATTCCCAACAGTCTCTCCTCCACTGCCAAACACGTTGTATCTAAAAACCAATTAATTCTTATATTAATTAACGAAACCTTTTAACCTACTTAAATGAGATAATCTTGATGTATGCTTTCATCTTTGCTTAATTACACTACCTTAAAATTTGTAATGGTATATGTTATTCGGGGGTTAATATTACATTAAATTGTTTTCAATCAAATTTTCAATCCTTTTTTTTTTTTACTTTCTTAATTCTTAGTTGCCCCTTAAATTTACTTAATTATAACATCTAACACAGTCAAATATTTATAACTTATTTTAAAATAAAATATTAATTAATTAAGTTGATTACAAGCACAGCGGATATTTATAATTTTTTTTAAAAAATTTATCATTTTTATTTTTAAAAAATATTTTTTATTTATTAAAAAAGTTCCGTACCAAATCTCCTTAAATTTATAAATATTTTTCATAATCCAGAGGATATTCACAAATTAATTTTAATGTTCGCTAAAACTGTTAGCCCAAAATAATTGATAATTTAATGTTTACTTCTTCTTTTTTATAATCCAACTCAAATATCTCATAAATGAATTGATAATTTATATATTTTTTAAAAGAAATCAGTTACAGATGCTATTTTTATACGAAAATAAAACATTGTCAAATTATAACACAATAAGAAATATTAGAACATAAAAATTACATTATTTTTAAAAACACTATATAATTTTTAATATTATACAATTCTAAAAATTAATCTTAAGTATACATACATATATATATATATATATATATATATATATATGATGAGACGATTTAAATTTCTTACTAATCTTTTAAAAAATATATAACTTTAAAAATATTTTCAAATCTTAACTATTCATATATAATTATACAACTTAAATTTATTATTTTAATATATATATATATATATATATATTTGAAAAAATTATAAAAAGAAAGATGCCAAAGATTACACACAGACATAAAATGATATAACCATTATTCATTATTTTTTTCCTCAAATTTCCTTTAAAATTTTCGTTTGTATTTTCACCTTCCTCCGTTCTCTCTCTCGAGCGAAACCCTTGTTTCATTCCCTGCGATTGTATCTACTGAAAAAACCCAAACCATCAAAGGTTCGTTCTGCAACAAACCCTAACGATCCAAACGGTCACAGAGCATTTAATGGTGCGAGTCACTGAGTTGAATCCGATAGGAATCTGAGTTTCTCGGTGATCGGTTGACGCGGTCATGGGTGCGGCGGGCTCCAAGCTTGAGAAGGCTCTCGGCGACCAATTCCCCGAAGGAGAACGTTACTTCGGCCTCGAGAATTTCGGCAACACTTGTTACTGCAACAGCGTCTTGCAGGTCTTCAATCCATACTCGATATATTTTTTTCATTTCCAATCTGATTTAAGTTTTTTATTTTTACATTCATTTGCTTTTCTCTCCGCGCTCAATCGATACTCTATTTTGTACTGCATCTTATTTTCTATTGGAGTTGTTGTTTTTGCCTATTTTGATTATTTATTCAATGCGAAGTTTGTTGCAGTTTCAAATATATCACCAAGAGAGTTTAACGTACTTCATTCTATATTACTGGGTTGGATGTTCTGTTGACCTGCTTAGCGGAATCTTTGAACGCTAGATTAAAGAATCGGTACATCGATTGAGCATCTACGATTTTTGTTAACAATGATTCTAAGTTCTATTAAAATTTAAAATGGACTTTATTGCTCGATCTTGTTTTCAGTTTCACTCAACAGTATTATCAAGTCTCTGTAGATGCATATGTCAATTTATAACTTGCTGTTGCACCAATATGTTTACCATGTCTAAAATATCAATAAGTACACTAGACGTCTCTGGTGACAGTATTCAAAGATGGACCTTTTTTTTTCCTTAAGATTTTTAGGGTTCTTTGCTAATAAATTTCTCATTTTGCCACCTTGTACAGGCACTATACTTTTGTGTTCCATTTCGCGAACAATTACTAGAGTATTATGGAAATAACAAAAGCATAGGGGACACAGAAGAAAATCTTTTAACTTGCTTAGCTGACTTATTTTCACAGGTAATCAGTCTGTAGTTTGGAAATTTCTTGGCATTACATGTTTGATGCCTCTAAGCTTTCATGTATTTAACTGTGTCTAGCATAATTCACAATTGGAAAGTTGTCTTGTTTCCACCTATTGTGGCTATATCTTTTGCCTTGTATCCTCATCAAACTTTCTGTTGATTTCCTAGCTTTGTTTGATTCTTTATTCATTTAATCATTTGAAATAAGTACATCTTTGTTCTTTGAATGCCTCCACTGTGGTTATTGTTATCTTCAATTTTGGATTGTTAACCATGTTTTCTTTAAATTTTGCTTCTGGATTTTCTTATTTCACATTTCTCTTATTGTTTTGTGGTTGAAGAAGAACGAGACAAACTAGTACAAGCATGGGAGAAAATACAAGCCCTGCGCAACCAATACAATTCAATTAACTTAAGGAAACTTGACAGTCTTTGGACATATTCAAAGAATTTGAGAAAATTGAAGTTCTGTACAAATCTAGCATTCCCAAAAGTTATCAAAGAATCTACACCATGATTATCTAGCATCAGGATATATAAAAATAAATGGTTACTAGTCTCAAAACTCGCAAGATACACAATGCATACAATAGGAGGAGTGTTTTTTTAGGTTTGTGGACCTGAGGCTGCAATAAACCAAATAATTTGTATAAATTGTATTAAGAATAGTGGTTCAGAACAAAAGACTTCTTCCTCTGTAAGGGCCTTGTACTTCCAAAGTGAGTTAGCAAGAATAAAAATGCCCCATTTTGGAGAATGAGGAATTGGAATTAAAATGAACAATAGTCAACAGTACACACCAGAGGATTATGTTGTCAAAAATACTGCTGCCTAGTACACTCTGTTTGGATTACAAAATGGAGAGAAAGAAATTAAGGGGATATAGAGTAGAAAAGATGTATTAAAATAAAAAAAGAGAAATGAAAAGGATGAGCAGAAGAGTTGAATAAAAAGATGTTTTTGTCCTGTTCAAAAAATTTATATAATTTTTAGCAATGATACATCCTTGCAATTAACTAGCATGGTAGCACCCATATTTCCATGGATGTTCAGTCCCCCCTTATTTCTCCCTTCTCAAATGCTATCAGAACAAACAAGAGTAATGAAGAAGGGTGAACCGAATCAAGCAAACCAAGAAATTTCAGTTCCATAGCTTCTCTATTAATAAGGTTTTGTGCAAGAAAAGAAAGGATTCTGGCAGAAGTGGTGCTTATTTAGTGGTGATATAAAGAAAAGGATGATATATAAAGACAGGAATAGTAGTTAGTAAAAGTGTGTTCCCTGACCTGTAAACATTTGAAATCTGATATGAGAATGAGAATCACCCATACACATGAAATAAGAATCATCCACTGGTGAGATTTCCATGGACTAAAGACAGCTGCATTAATAATTGTAATTGAATCCTATTCCAACGGGAATCTGGTTCAAAAGGAAGCCACCAACCCAATGGAATATGATCCTGCAAAGTAGTTCCTGTCAAACTGCTCTTAGACTAATTAAGTTTCAGCCCATCAAGTTATCTGAAAAAGCTGTAATAATATGATGATGGCATTTATGAAGTTGAAAATATCACCATCCAAAATTAGAGTGTATAATCTGCAAATTATAAATGAACTACTTCTTCATTCCCATCTTGAGAGTCTTGTGATTATTCTGTTTATGACATTGATTGTAATGGTGGAAAGGAAAAGGACAGATTTTGCTTGACAAAAAAAAACAGCAACCTAGCCTTTTCTCACTACGTGTGGTTTACGACATGGATCAAATAGATATTGATTTGATTCACAATTGACCATTAAATAGATAGCTCTGGAAAAGCTCAGATAAATCCATTCCTCACAGATTTCCTTTTTCCAACCATAATATGGAAGGACTTACCGTGGGTTGATCAAACATGCACTTGTAACAGAGAAATCTGCATGTTGATTTATTTAATGCTTTAGGTCCTCCTAGCAAGCATACTGTGTGTTTTATTCTGTTGATCAGTTGAAGTGAAGCTTATCAAAACATGACTAGCTTTACCTATAATCCCTAAAATTTATATATCTAACTGATATTTTTTGTTAGCTGTTATAAATTTTGTCTAATTGTTCTTTGCCTGAGAGACGAGGAATTGACATAGAGGATCCCATGATCATCTAAATTTATGTTGAAATATGCTTGAGTGTAAGTACTATTACTACTTAGTGTTATTGGCAGTGTGTTTTATGTAGGTTTAGCTCATTCTTTATAGGTTTTCCTCTTTCCTCTTTGCCTTTGAATTATATAAAATTGATCTAGGCAATTGTATGCTTGCCTAAACCTGCTTCGTAGTATGCTTGACAGCTTGAGTATATATGTACTCTGCGTGCCTTAGAAATGGCTCAATGTTATTTTCAGTGAGCTTTTGTAAGTATCTCCATTTTGTATATCCTGAATAATACTTTCCAACTCTTGTCTTGAATCTAATGTCCGTTTAATGTCATTTAGAAGCCAATTTATTTCTTTCCAGATTGTGAATGTAACACTTTTTTCATTTGGTGTAGATAAGTTCCCAGAAGAAGAAAACCGGTGTCATTGCTCCCAAACGATTTGTACAGAGGTTGAAAAAACAGAATGAACTCTTCCGTAGCTATATGCACCAGGTATGTGTTTAAACTGTCAAGAATGAATGTCCTTTGCATAAAGGTGTTTATAGAAACCTGTGGAGATTAGTATGTATACTTGCACTCAATGTTTGGCTATGTATATGTGTTTCTACCATGTTTATAGTTGGATGCTATGCTTATGGCCATCTTGTGCCCACGCCTTTGTCCTAAGTTGCTGCTTATTTAAATATGAATCCTAACTAGATATGCTATTATTTGTATTAAAGATTTCCAGGTGGCTATGTTGGGAGGTAAATTAGAAATTGTCTTGTTGGTAGATTACAGATGGAAATTGGATGGTTTGGTATAGTTGGAGTTGGATTATGATGGATGGGTAAATAATAACCCATTAATTTATTCATGATCCATTAGAAATGTACGCATCCATGTCCCATTTAATTAAAACCATAAAATCCATCCATTAATCATCCTTTTGTATGGATATCCATCCATATAACTGTTATATTTAAAAATAAAAATCTATTTTTACTTTTTCTAGTTATAATTTTTTTCTCAAAATTTCTCTTTCTAAGGCCCTTCTCCAAAGCTTTATCCAATTTTTTTTTTTCTCTCCCTCTCTCTCTAAATTGATCCAATAACCTGAGAAACAAATCTGGCATGTTACCTCCACGATACCTTTGACCTTCATGAGTGAAACCAAAACATTGCTGAAAACGAGTTTACATGTTAGAAAGATCAGTGGAGGGAAAAAAAGATATTTGGCATGAGAAAGCTGGTAAGGTTTCTTAACAGTACCTGTAGATTCTAAGGAAATGAAAATGCAGTTGATAGTACTCTTATGTATGGATTCAATGGTTATTTTCTTTTTGGGCTCAATGACCCAAAGGTTTATAAAAGTATGTTGGATGGATTACTAACCATTCAGAAAAAAACATAATGATTCAATCTATTTGACCCATCAAATTTTATTTTTATTTTTATAATTGGATGGATTGGTTGGATATATATTTTTGGATGGGATGGGTCATTAATGGATAAATGGATTTGATTAGATCAATAGTTAGATCTGTTACTTTTTTAATGTTTCTCCATGTTACTTTTTTAATGTAGGTTGGACCAAATTTGAGGTTTGCAATTTGTATACTTGTGGTTTATTTGTTTGGGAGAAAGAAAACAGGGAGGAAGGAAATAGGAACAAGGATATTATTTTTACTGTTTGTTTGTACTGAAATTTAAGAAGGAAATAATTTGAGATGGATTCTGCAGCCATGAAATTGAAAGGGGGAAGTTTTTTTTTTTAACTGAAATTATTAAATATTTATATATTAAAAATAATATAATAAAAAGTAAACTTTTGTAAAGTTTACATTAATTTTTTTTAATATTATGTTTTTTTTACATCTACTTATTTTTTTTACTCTCTTTTCCACATCCAAATGAAGGGAAAGAAATATTTTCATTTATTTTCTTACTATTTCTATCCATTTGAACAATACATCTTTTCTATTTTATTTTTCTTCTATTTCAATTATTCACATTTCTTTCCTTCCTATTTTACTCATCATCCAAACATACCATTGAACTTGGTATGAACATCTTTTAATAAGCAGGAAATTCTTGTGAACTGTTTGTCATAATAATAAATTGAAGTTACCATGATGCTTGTACATTTTTTTGACTTTCTATATACAAATTTGTACAAGTCTGTCTACTTGAACTGAACACTTACACTTTAAATAGGATTCTATTATATGTCCTATGCGGCATAATCTTTTTACATCAATTTTTCCATATGGCAACAACCCTCTTCCCTTAGGATATAGCACCATTATTTTAATATGTCTACACATGTTTTGACTGTATAAAACTGATATAGAAATGGTTCTTTGGCTTACTGATTTTCTTTCTTTTTGTGAGGAAATATTTGTGTAACTGATGTTTGAGTGTTCATTTGTGGAAATTCATTACTTTTGAATGAGGTTGTTTACTATAAATGTTACTGAACTCAGTGTACTTTATAAGTGTATTCGTTATTTATCATTGATTGTTAATTATCTGTCAAACACAATGTTTCATTAGTTGCACAGTGTCTCTTATTTTGTCTAAGTTTTTCATTAAAGGCAACATAGTTATTATGAATCTTCTCTTGTTGGTAGGATGCCCACGAGTTCTTGAACTTTTTGCTGAATGAACTAGTTGACATTCTGGAGAAAGAGGCTCATACTGCCAAAAGTGATCAGGAGACCTCACCACCTTCTGAAAAGGCTGTTAATGGGCCCAAGAATGGTCAAGCTAATGGTGTTCACAAAGAGCCTTTAGTTACTTGGGTGCACAAAAATTTTCAGGTGACCTTGCTTTGCCTATTTAATGTTTCCATTTTTGCATGTTACTTGGATCAAAATTTGGAGGGACCATAAATTGTAAAATTTGTACTGGATCCAGTCAATTGGCATTCTCTTTTTGAGTTTGCATGTTTTGCTGCTTACTAGTTTAAGTTTCTTACATTTTATGGATAATCCATTCATATTGGCTTTTATGTGAATTATTATGGAAATCTGCACAGTATCCTAAGATACTATTATACTATTAATTTCTTATAAATGAACTTTATTATTAAACAATGTAAAAAAATAATAATTTTTCTTCTCTCAAATTTTATGTAGTTTTTTGGAGGGAAGGGGGTGTCATTGTTCTTGCTTACTCTGTAGTGATCAGAAAAATAAGATGGGAAGGGGGTGTCATTGTTCTTGCTTACTCTGTAGTGATCAGAAAAATAAGATTTATTTTTATTTTGAGGAATTTTATTGTTGTAACTTGCTGTCATCAGGGAATACTCACCAATGAGACAAGATGCTTACAATGTGAAACAGTGACCGCTAGAGATGAGACATTTTTTGACTTGAGCCTTGATATTGAGCAGAACAGTTCAATCACAAGCTGTTTGAAAAATTTCAGTTCAACTGAGACGCTGAATGCTGAAGACAAATTTTTTTGTGACAAATGCTGCAGGTATGTGAGTTTCAGGCACAAATTTTGTCTCTACAACTACCTGAAATCTCAAATATTACTTTTGTGGTATTAGCTGTTGGTTTTTTAGTGCTTTGAAAAGTTAAAGAGCCTGTTCAACCATTTTTAATCATGTGCATAGCTGAATGATTCTGCTGCTTGTTTATCTAAAAATAACAGCAATCAAGCTTTATCCCATTAGATGGAGTTGGCTGCCTGGATTAATTGATGTTATTAGACTTTTATTGAAAACCAAATTTTCTGAAAATCATTTGGATCATGGTCATTTTTAGTAGTTTCTCCTAAAATTTTAAGTTCTATCTTCTATCTCTTTTAGCTGGAGTGAAATAAATTATTTGTAATCAAACATGTCAAATAATAGCATGAATATCAACTATTGGGTTATGGAAATTTTCATCTCCTTTAATAGAAAAATAGAATGCTATTCATGCTTTAGAAGAAGCAAACTATGATATGTTCATTTTTACTTTGGTTGACACTTTTCTTTCTGAAATATGAGCGGCATTTGGTGGCCATGTCTGTTTGGTGTATACAAATATATAAGTACTGTTTTCTTGTTTTTCATGTCCAATCACTATTCTGATGACCGAGATGCATACTTTCTTATCATATTAGTTTGCAAGAAGCTCAGAAGAGGATGAAGATAAAGAAACCACCCCACATCTTGGTCATCCATCTTAAGCGGTTTAAGTACATGGAACAGCTGGGCCGCTACAAGAAGCTGTCTTACCGGGTTGTTTTTCCCCTTGAACTGAAGTTGAGTAACACTGTTGAAGATGCAGATATTGAATATTCTCTATTTGCAGTCGTTGTCCATGTTGGGAGTGGGCCCAACCATGGGCATTATGTCAGCCTTGTGAAAAGCCATAACCACTGGTTATTTTTTGATGACGAAAATGTAGAGATGATTGATGAATCTGCTGTGCAGACGTTCTTTGGATCAGCACAGGAGTATTCAAGTAATACAGACCACGGGTACATTTTGTTCTACGAGAGCCTTGGTCCTGGTAACAGGAATTAGACGGAGTTCTCCGACTCTTAGGTACTTAAATCATTTGGACTTGTCTTTTTCATCTGCTTTCCATATTTATTTTCCTTTCTACCGTTTTCCCTTTATTCAACCTGTTGGAGGAGCTGTTACATCCTTCAGAGGATACGGGTTGTGAAAATGTATACTTAGGTGGTTGGCATGTACAGTGGATAGTGGTAACACTGTCCTTTTTTTTCTTTTTCTCACAATAAGAGCAGTATATATATCGGGTGAAAATTTCACCAACAATGTGTATTCATGGTTGCAAATGTTCAACCAACATTAGACACAATGAAATGGAAATTGCTCGTAACACGTGTTAGATTATTTTATATTTTCTACTTTAATGAACTCTTTAGGTTATAGGTAGGCGTTCTTTGGTGAACTTACAGACGTCTTCGGGGAGTGCAATAAACTTAAATAGCTTATGTAAGGCAAACGTGCAAAACTACTACCATTGTTACCTATTTCGAATAGGTTCCAAATCAATTTTGAGCTTTGACGTTAACCTGGGGGATGCACGGCATTATCAAACTATGAAGACAACCCCTAATTCTTCCTTACAGTGGAGACTATGCATTGAAAAATTGGCTTCACTATTTCATTTAAGCTTTTGTATTGACTTAAAATAAACCTGCCCCGTACGTTCCAACGTTTGATAGGGAAATCTGACACGATTATTTGGCATTATAAGAACGGTTTTAATGGTTGGGCACTTCTGTAAAATATTAGCATATGAGAGCCCTCAGCAAAAGAACAAGAGTTAAGATTACTACAACGATCTGAATGACACAATTCATCACTGAACCCTGCTGTAAAATTCTAAGCCATACAACTAAAAATGGAACAGATGAAATCTAACTACTTATTGGCTGTTGGCACGGAAATATCTGTCCACCAACGCTTCAAAATTATCGAGGTTATCGAATTCTCTTGTATTTTTCTGAAGATTATCGAGGTTACCGAATTCCCTTGTATTTTTCTGAACAGTTTTAGGGTTTACCTGCAATGCATGACCGAGCGATAGTGTAAATTTACCTCCAAAAGATATATACAAAAGTTCAAGCTTTACTGCCAATTCTAAGAACGGAGTATGGATAATGCCAACTGCTGGTGTTTTTTATAACGGTCTTTTAACGTGTGTCCAATAACACATAATAAAAAATTAATAGATATTAATTTTTTATTAAAAATTGTAACACTTAATGTTATCAAGGTATTAAATCCGTTAATTTTAAATAAAAACTCATTATATATATATATATATATTTATTGTATATTTTTAGACATATATTAGAAAAATTGTTCTTACAATTATCTCAAAAAGTTATTCTCTTTTAATAATATAACATGCCTGACTGAGTGATAGTGTAAATTTACTTTGAAAATGTATTAAAATTAAACTTTTAACAGAATTTAAAATGGAGAAATTTACCTGAGTGGCCGTGGCCGAGGACAATAAGAATCAGTGCGTTAGCTTTAATCTTCTCAACAGGGCATTGTAACTCAATGAAAGACTGGAACTCACAACTTGCAACGTTAAAAAATACATCAATTTAAAAATTTTAACTATGCGCTGGAAAAAGTGATACTAAAGAATGAAGTCATAAAAAAGGCTACTAAGAATGTCCTCTAGATACGAAAATAAAATAAAATTAATGTGCACAAAAGAAATACCAGATTCAGCTTCTTCATATTTGATGCTTGGACACTGTTCATGCTTGTATCTATAATTTGTGAATGAACCTGATAAAGTGTGCATATGTTGGGCAAAATTTTGTAAGTTTGTTGAGGATAACATAAGGAACAACTTCTTCATTTTCTTTAGCACACCTAAAATTTGCCTTGGTTCCCTGATTATTTTGCGCGAGACAGATAAGATAAAGGAATGAAGATACAAAATATAATTGAAGATTAAATATGTTTTTAGTTTTGTTGTTAATTGGTTATTAAATATTCAAGTAAATTTTGTAATGTGTAATAACTCATTATATATATTTTTATAAAAAATTCATACAAACTTTTTGATATCTTACCTAAATCAATCATATATTTTTTTTAATATATACAATAAATTGATACAAATGATAAAATTTAGCTAAACAATCAAATAAATTAGCAAATATATAGTTATAAGTAATAGGGATCAAAAATAAAAATTTTAAAAAATAAAGAGAACATTTTTTTTTTCAGAAACTAAAAATAAAATTTCTATATTCGGAAGAACTAAAACATATTTAAACCTATAATTAATTATAGATAGGAAGAGACAGATTTGATTATATTCAACTACATAGGTCAAAAAATTCACATAGAACAAGAGATGTTAGTCTCTTTTTTTTAAAAAAAAAAAAAATCGAAGTACAAAATCAATATATCCAAAATAGGGAATTGGTTTAGCGGCGAAGAATTTTGGATTAGAATAATTTACATAAATTTTGAATTTGAATGCTTTTCTCATTCAAAAAAAAAAAAGGAGAGAAAAGAATAGTGCATTGATCTTAGATAGAAATATATGCAATCAATTTATAGCATCTAACATTGAAGAAAAACGTCTGGTATTGAAGCTTGTTAGACCAAGTATTGAATATGGAAGCAAGCCAACTTTGTGATTTCTGGGAGGTAGGAACACATTATTGCATGCCAAGTCTAACTAGATGATATGGGGGAACACAGTGCTCAATTTAGGATGGAATTTCCATGTTGTACTTTCTTACTTCATATGTAATTCTATATGTTATTAGTTAATTGTTCCCTCAATTGTACTGGGAATGAAAATAAGCAATTCTTCTCGAGTTTTCCTCAAATAACAATCAGGCAAAGATATGAATAAAATTGTAACATGTTACCTTCACCTCTTGATAATGGACGAGAACAATATGTGAGAGTTCCCTGCCACAATATTGAACGAAAGAGTGAGAAGAGAAGCCCTTCCGCAGTCACGTTATCATAGAAAATTAATTAGCAATTTCTTGAAGAAGCCTATTTTAATTAATTTAAACCAATAGAATGTGATCAACATTTACAGGATCTATCTCACTATTTCTAGGTTAAAGCATACCATCCTCTAGCAAGAACAAACACATTAAAACAAAAGTATAAGTTTTCTTCATTCCTTCTTTCTGGATATTAGTGTATGCATGAGACAGAGAATGAGGGAAGGGGGGAAGGCAGAAAGTTAAGAGGAGGAGATGAGAAGAAGACAAAGAGCAGAATCGGGCATATGAAGATAACATTAAAAAAAAAAAAAGGAAAATTTTATAGTGAGATTTGAAAATATTAAACACATCCACATTTACAACCTGAGAGCATCATCCTTCATTCAATGAATAATTTATAAAGAATTTCAATGATAGTAAACAAAGTTTACAGCACCTTTGTGTTTCATTTTAGTGCCAAGCTAGATGTGAGTTGTAACAGTGCTTAAGATTTTGACCTTAGATGCAGTATAGATAAAAACAATCTCTTATTTACTCAAAATGAAGGAAAAGGAAGCTATTGAGAACTTGGGATAACTACTGTTATCTTTGGAAGAAGAGAATCATACTTGGTGGCATTTGCGAAGGTTTTAAAGCAATGTGAAAAGTAGCACGTTGCAGATGCTTATTTAATTTATGATATTACCAGAAATTGCAGGTGGAACAATGTTATCTCCTATGATCTATTAGTCCATATGAACAATGTGCGCCTAAGGACAGGATGAAAAGAACTTGGGAGAAAGAAATGATTGCCATTTGCCAAGACATTTACATGCTATGATCAATATTTTAGTGGATTGTCCAAACATGGATTTATTTGTTTTTCTTTTCTTTAGTTTAGTGGCAATGATTGTTTTTTAAAACCAAACAATTTTGTATGGTTTTGTTTAAAAGAAGTTTGCACAACATTTTCTATATATTGATCATTTCAATTTCTTTGAACATGATAAGCAGGCATTTATTAACAAGATTAACAAGTCTATAATGGCTCTACTGCCAACAAGATATTCTAGTTCCTTATACTACTAGATGTAGTCATTTAAGGTTTTGTAGTTGTATTGTCTGTGCTAGTTGTAAATGGAAAGATAGTTCTAATTAGAAAGTAATGAATCGTGTTTTCTGATATAAAATCGGGAACAATTAAGAGGACTACTTTTCCAGCATTTGAGACCCAAATATTCTAGTTCTTCATATTACTAAATGTTATCATTATGGTTTTCAGTTTCTAATGTCCAACAGTTTTGAATAATGAAAACAAGTATGGACTTACTCCAACCAGGGCTAGAGGAATTTGGCTTGTCATGCAGGTGAAAACCAACTATAAGAGAGGTTGCTGAAATTATTGATACCCTTCTCAACCTCTCTGTCTTATTAGAAATTATTATAGCAAAATCTTAAAATTCTTGTCCTACACATAATGTCAGTGAAAAAAATGAATTTTGTGCTATCCCTGTTGGACTTTGTTGCCATTGACGGACTGTGCTTTATGGTCCGGGGACAAGTTTATGGAACATATAATTAAGGATAGAAATAGTTCAGGCTTTTTATTGGACGTCTATGGGTTGATCTACACCAAGTTTAAGTTAGGTTAAACTGATTTATTAAGTAAGTTAAATTATGATTTTTTTTTTTAAAAAAAAACTTGTTTAGTTAAATTAGGAAAATGATAACTAATGCTTTAAGAACACTGGTTAAAGGATTAAAGTGAAAAATATATATTAAAATATTATCAATACATCTTACATAATTTTCAATGAATGTTCCACATTACTTTAAAAAAATATTTTTAATTTTTAAATCATCTTAAAGATATTAATCAAAAACTATTATTAATGTAATATTTTTAATTTATATATTTGATTTATTTAAAAATTTAAGTATGTTAATTTATATATAAGATCAAGTCTATTAATCTATTTATTATTATCAAATAAATTTTTAAATAAGTTACAAATCATGTTAGACTTTTAGAAAAAGTAAAACCAAATTTTAAAATCTGGCCTATATAAAATAAATATATTAAATCTAAAATTTAGATCGGGCCCTTATAAAATCTAGCTCGGTTAGGCCAGTTTTATCCCCACATTTGGCAATTAATTCAGTATTAAAATCTGCTTATAAAAGAATGAAAAGGAACACAAATATAATGTTAAAAAGATCACCCAAAGGGCAATATTCTCCCTAGTCTACGATGGTTCCAGTCGGACGAATTGCATGCTAGAATCCACCCAATACCCATGATGTCATATTGCTGTCTTTTCTGTCGTTGGTTTAAGTTTTTCACAGAAAATATTATAAAATTATGTAAAAATGTTTTAGATTTTAAATATTATATCACTAAAATTTATCTATACAACTTTAATAGTTTTATTTCATAAATCTGATCCTCAACTTTTTTAGAAAAATGTTAAAATTAATTTTTTATAAATTTAATTATAATATACTAATAATGTAAATATATTTAAAATTATTATTCAATTATATATTATCATATTATTAAAATCACAACACAAATTTTATTAGTTTAACATATAAAAACTTTAAGTTTTAAAATAAAAATATAATAAAGTTATAATAATTTTAAAATTTAATTTATCTAAAAAAAAGATATTTTTAAATTTATTATAGCAAAAAATTTAAATTAAATTATTGCTTAAAATAAATAAAAAATAAAATTAAATATCTAATCATAAAAATATAATTAAAATATCCTCGTTTAAGAATAAAAACTATAATTTAATATAATATATATATATATATATCAAGTTATTTTTAATAAATTTAGTTAAATTACTATATTTAATAAATTTCATAAATAATTAAATTTTATTAATTTAAATGTTAAATTAATAAATTATATTATATAAATTATCTTTATTAATTTTATAAAATTTTAAAAAAAATTATATGTTATTGAATAAATTTAAATTAATAAATATAATAAAAAATATATTATCTATTAATTTAAATTTATCTTTTTAAATATTAAATATTTTTTAAATTTTATGAAATTTGGTAAAAATAATTTATATAATATAATTTATTAATTTAATAATTAAATTAATAAAATATAATTATTTATAAAAATTATTAAGTAAAATAACTAACTAAAATTAATTCTACAATAACTTTATCCTTCCTTTATTTATATATATATATAGAAAGATAAGTCTATCATTTTCTTTTAATACTTCTTCCTTGACCAACGTAGTATAGGTTTTGAGCAATTTTTTTATTATCTAAAAAAACAAAATATAATATTCATTGTTTTAAAAAATAAAAATCAGGTTATGACATTTTGATTATTTTTATATAAAGAAAATAATTTATTTAAAATAATAAAATTTTAAATTATAATTAAAATTATCAGATTATTTTTAGTTAAACTTTATTTATTTTATTTCAATAATTAATTATTTTAAATATAAAATTATTCCCTGCAAATAACTTTATATCTATTTTTATAATTTTACTGTAAAATTTTTCATTCTATATAATTTAAACAAAATAAACTATTTTATTTAATGTAATTAAACATAATTATTTTATATAATCAATTATAATAATGATAATTAATTATTAAAATAATCTTTTTTTTAACTAATTCATACACCTACTAATGTAAGTTAGTTGAGATTTGAAGTGATTTCTGGGAAATCTCATGTTAAAAAGAAAATTACCATAAAAGCCAAAAATGACACCAAAAGCTATCACTTGAACACAATGGAGAAAATAATTAACCAAGCATACAAATTTTTTCATGCCCCACTCCTCCTATTTCTTTCTTCTGATTATCATTATTATTAAGTAAACCATATAAAATCAGTACAAGATCCAACTGAAAACATCATTAAATTGTTTGTGTGAAACATCCTTGATTCCCTCGCACATCCAACAACATTCCAACGCCCTAAGAAACGGATGACAAAGAAATGAAATAAGAGGGAAATTCTCATTTTCAAAGATCAAACTAAAGCTGGCGTTAGTATTGTTGGCATAATCATCTATGTTGATTCTACTTTGAGAACTATCTTCATGCATTCATAAACGAAATAGCTAATTGCAGCTGACGGTAACACCTGAAAAGTCACAAAATTGAAAACACCATATTAAAACAATGAATAAAAGGATTGCCAGTGCCTACTTGTCATAAATGAACAAAGATGAAAACTAATTCTCAGCTTGGTGAAACCTAAAGAAAATAATAATAATAATAATAAATAGAGAAGTTGGGTATAAATCCATCCTATGACTTTGGAATGCTTTGGAACAAATAATCGAATCCAAGCATGGTTAAGACGTGTAAAACAATTCATCAATCTTCTCTTATCTTGCCAGAATGCACTTCTTGGGGTACCATGGATGTAACTCTTAGAATTTCAAGGTTATGTTCCATAGACAAGGAGGAAAGCAGTTATTTCCTTAAGAATTGTTAGTAAATATTTCACAGGGCCTGTTATTTGCACACCTTGTAAACCAATTTCTGCATATGACAGTTCTACGCACATTAAGAACTCTATGTTCAAGTTAGAAATTTCAATGAAACCAAACTTTGTAAGTGCCTGACCTTTTGGCTTAATGCATTGATTAAAAAAAAAAGATCTCATTGACTGGGGCATATAGAGGCCATACCTGCAATAAACTCGGAATTAATCCTGCATAGAGAGCAGGAACTCCTCCTTGCTCAACAATCTTGACACAAGTTGCCAGTGCATTCAACCTTGTTGCCCGAACTTGCATTTGAAGCTGTCTCCTTACAACTTCAAACGGGTATGTAGCAGCTTCAGAACAACAACCAGCAATAGCACCGTATAATAAAGTTCTAATAGGACCCAATTCCAGTTGTTCCAAAGCATTCAGCTCTTGAGTCTCTTCTTTCAGGTGCTGGATTCTTTTCATTCCTTCAGGTGAATGCAGATACGCTGACTTCAAAATATCATAAACACCATAGTAGACAGCACCGGAAGGTGCCATGCTGATAATGGAGGGTACTAAACCCTTGTAAAGAGAAAAGAAGCCCTCTGTTTTGATCATGTGGCGGAAGGCACCAATTACACCTCCCAAGGCTTCACCACCAGGTGCTACCATTACCGTCCTGATCTGAAAGAAATCACTCTTAGAAGGCAACGACAACAAAATTCAATTAAAAATTGACATAGTTTGTTTGAGTAGACTGCTTGAAATTCTTAAGGACTTTTTTAAGCTCCAAATCTCAAAAGGCAAGACAAAAGTAAGTGACATAGACTATGAACAATGTCTTTGGTATTGAAATAAATTTTTAACCAAGCAGACACTTTGTTTTAATATGATTCAAATTTCATAGTTATTGTTATTTAAGTATTTAACGATGATTACAGAGTCAAGGAGCATCCTGGAGGAACATACATATCAAAGGTAAGAATGCAAGAATTATGGATGATCAAAGACATGCTTACAACTTCCAAAAACCTATCAAGCAAATGTTATAGCTCTAGACAACAATAATTGGTCAGCAGATGCGAGCAGGCCTAAGCATCCTATGAACTCCTAAATGCAGTTTAGAGAGATGGGTGGATAGGAGCAGCAAAAAATCGTCTTTAGTTTTGTCAATTGGTTAGCATAAAGCACATTAATTAAAAGAGAATAGAAATTGAAATGTGGCTAGCAACAGAATTTGGCAAATTAAAACTTATTGGGTGTACAGGATCTATACAATTTGTAACAAATCTGTCCACAAACACTAAACTAACCAAGCCTGCATTAATTCATACTCATCATATCATATTTCTCGGAGCATCACAGTTGGAAGAAAATGTATCCACACTAGAACAGTTGTAATATAACTGAACTGTCATATCCAAAACTTAAAACACATAGCAATAAGATAATATTGCACCTCAAAAGCACCACAACCCGAAACTCAAACACATAGCAAGGAGAGAAAGTTATGAGAGAAAAGAGACACAAGAAACAGGATCCTGGATTTCCACTCACAGTGTCCATGGGCAAGCAGAGCAAGGTAGCTGTAATTCCTGCAGCAGCACCCGCGACAAACCTCTCAAAATTAGTGGATTCTTCATTCCCCAACATCCTAGTCATTTTATTTCTATATGTATCATAGGCATAAAAATTTATAGCCTTAAATGGCGCCGTCCTAAGAATGTTTACAAAATTTCCTTTCCAGAAACCTCTCAACCCTTGAGAAGCCGCAATAGCCCGAATAAGCTCATAAAGATTCTTCTGTTCACCACGAACTATGTACTCCAGCTTGAGTCTCTCAAGAGGCGCAACAAAAGTCCTGATACACCAAACATATAACAAACTCATTAAGGTGTATCAATAAAATCACAGCGCAGAACTGCACAAGCAAGAACATAACATGCTGCATGTTGCTTCTCAATTCGTTGAAGCCTAAAAAACAACGGAAAAAAATCATTGAAATTATTTTCAAAGCCCAAAAAGCTTCAAAACAGAAACAGATTCTTCACCCTTAAGCAAACCGGTAGAGTAGAAATAAATAAAATAAAAAAATAAAGAAAGAAAAAGAAGAAGCAGTGCATTGAATAAATATAATAGATAAGAGAACGAATACCTTGAAACCATGGCAGCAACAGCACCAGCCCATAGATGCTTGGTCGTGTTGATAGCAGCCGATCCACTCACCCCAACATTCTCTTTCTCTTCCACCTTTTTGTGAGTTTCACCCGATTCTCGAACATATCTCTGAACCGCACCGGACAAACTCAACGACAAGAACGCGCCACCACCTCTCTCTTGCGCCAAACTCACTCTTATTCTTTGACCCCGAGAAGAACACGAAACCGTGCCCGGATTCGAAGAAGAAGAAGAAGAAGGAATCAAGGAAATAAAGGAGGAAGGAAGTGTTTCGGCGTGAAGGAAGAGACCACCGGGGAAGAACCAATCGGAGGGTTCAGGTTGTTTGATCAAGTGAAGCATTGTAAATTTTGTTATTCTCCCTCGTCGTTAGGTATTGTTTCAGGTTGTGTTAGGTACGAGGTAGCAGGACTTGGGTTCCAAAATGATCTGCCTTATAAGTTTTCACGTTTTGCATCGCCTTTAGGAATATTCGAGAAAGTTGGGAAGGGAATGGAATGAGATTTGGGTTGTTGATAGAGACAGAGATGTGAGGTTTGTTGTTTGATTGGTGATGCATACATAGTTTCCACCGCCGCGCCTACATTGCTGCTTTTCCTCTCCGGTTAGTAATATTGCCTCCCAGATTCGGTTGCTGCTAAGTAACGTGCTTCTTTCTGTAAATAATTTGTTTCTTTGGGGAACCAATCTAATCTTATTATTGTTCATTTAACAATGCAGAAAACGTTTGTTCGTATCGGTAGCCAAAATGTTGGATGTACAATAGACCTTCCACTCTAAAAAAGTGCTTCCTAGTTCCTCCCATTTTACTCGTTTCACATTTATCATTTATGTAAAATAATTTTAAAAAAAATAATTGATGTTCTATATTTTTTTAAATATTATTAATTTTTTATCATTAATTATTAAATATATATTATTCCACAAAATATACATTAATTATTAAAGATAAATTTAAAATACTAATTATTCATTGACTTTATAAAATAATAATAATAATAATAAATAAAACAAAATATTAAAGTGTTAAATAAAAAAATGAAAGATATAATATATGAAGTAATGAAAAGAAGAGGGGGAAAAAAGATAAGGAAGAAATTATAAGATAATTTCCAACTTTTCTTTATTAGTAGCCTACCAGTTAATAGTATGGTATAATTTTGGTGATGCGTTCGTGGCCTTGTCAGTTTCTCACGCGTATCGTAGTAAAGAACTCTTGTGGTTGTGTGGGCCTGGTTTTTGGGCTTTATGGGCTATGTCGCTGCACTCAGATTCAGAGTGCGGATCTCCTATCATCATCATCTTGTAGTTTTCAATAACTAACTACTCTGGACTCCCCCGTACGCTTTAATGGCCTGACCCTCGTCAAAGATATCTTAACATGATTGATATAATTTAAATTTATAAAAATAATTAATTACTTATTATTTAAAAGCACTTTTTACTTAAAAATAAATTAAACCAAACACAAATTTATATTCAAAATTCTTTCATCTCTTAAACTTAAATATGTTTCTTTCAATTCTCTTATTTCCTCTATTTTTATTTATATATTCACCTAAAAGGGTAATACATAAATTAAAAAGATATAATAAATTTTTATTTTACAGTAATTTTTTTCTTAAATTTTTAATATGATCTTTATAATTAATTCTCTTTCATTTGTTTAAGGTTTTTAAAATATTTAACAATTAGGTAAAAATAAGGATATAATTAAAAAATACAATCTTAAAATTATTTTCAACTTCTAAGTGAATAAATAAGTATAACTAAAATTTTAATTCACAAACAGGCAGATAAAAAAAGGTATTAGATAACAAAATTATTTAGTTAATATATTGAAAACATGATTTTTTTTTCAATAAATTAGAAGATTAGTAAGATGATGCTATGGGGAAATTTATAATTGTTATTTAAATAATATATTCAGCAAATACTACTAATTAATATTGAATACTTTAAATTCATTAATTAAAAAATTTTTAAAAAATATTATTTTTATATAGAAATTACAAAAGGATTTAATATTTACTTTTTCTTAAGTAAAATATTTAATAAAATATATTAAATATTATTTAAGCATCTTTTTATATAAAAATGACAATGGATAGAGTATAAAATATTTATGTCCATACCCACATTTTAGAAGAAAAAAATTGTGTTGAAATTCGTACTTAACACATTTAGTATTTGTGCCTATATCTTGAGTAAATATTTATATGCTTATATCTTAAGTTATCACTAATATTTTAGTTAAATGAAATATTTTGATACATTTTTTAGATAAAACTAAAAATATTAAGTAGTACTAGAAGTATTCAAGAGATTAACGAACAATTAGTACGATAACTAAGATATTAAATAGCCTAAAAATTATGTCTATAGACACAAAATATAACTTTAAAATTCTGCAATCTGAACTATCAACAACTTGAACTATCAAAATATATTTTTGATAAGTCTTCTATTCTAACAGCCTAGCAGAATAAAATTATTATGTTAACATTAACATTAACATTACTTATGAAAATAACAAAATAAAAAATATCAATTAAAAATACAACATCTATTTCGATAAAAATATATTTAAAGATCTTTAATCATTCTGATACAACAAATATGTAATTTTATAAGTATATGTGAGGATATGGGCTGGTATACCACCCGTACTTACACTTATACATACATAATTTGATAAATAATTACCTATAGTGTAACCTATTTTCTAGATAGAAAACTATGAGTAATTTTTATTAGTACTGATTAAGTTTAGATCCAATTATCACCCTGCTTTTAGAACACCTGCTTATAAACCCATATAAACTTAAACTCCCACTGACTCTTTGCATATTTCCATTAAAGTTAATTAAATAATATTTTATCCTATTAGAACTTTCTCCTGAATATCTAGTTTAAATCAATTATCTATATACTTTTTTTCTCTAAATTAATTTGTTTTGAGCAGTTCCATGCTTCATTGTTTTGGGCTCTTTAACGAAGTATTGCGCAAAAATGATCGTTATTAAAAACGGAATGTCATAGCCACAATAACCTTTTCACTGAACCTAATGTAAATAAAAAGGATATCCGTTGATTAAAAATAATTTTATATTGATACCTATAATAATTTAATTTATTAGTTTATTATTATTATTTTATTTTAATAGTTATCAAGATAATTAAAGTCGGCAAAAATATTGTGTCAATATTAATAAATCATAATGTTGAACTCATTTACATTACCGGTGCATAAGAACTAAATTCTTTTTAAATTATATGAATATATTATGCCTATGCCTTCATTTAGATTGTTAAGGCGTTTAATACTAATAGATTAAACTATCTATTACACTTATGTAATATTTTAGACACGCCATGTTCTTTAAAAAAAAAAGAGACACCTGCCCCTCCATGTAACCAAAACACAAATAAAAAATTAATAAGATACGTAATATAAAACCTTGGCAATTTTATATTATAGACATTTTTTTTTCTCTTTAGGTTTAAATCTCAATTCAATTTAAAACAAGGTTTTTTTATACGTTTTTAAACAACTTAGTTTGGTAGCAAACAACTTTTAGCTCTATTTAAACGCCACACATATCTATTTGCCTTTCTTATTTTTTTAATAAAAAATCACATTAATCTTTCCACCTTGCGTCTGACAAGATAAATGCCTCTTGTTGAAAACTTCGCCCAATACATACCATAAGTATATTTATATAGTTATAGATAGTGATAAAATGTTTAAGACAATAGAAGTTTATATAAATTATGAAACACAATTCTTTTATTTTATTATTTGAACTACTTTAGAGTTATTTATAATTTGGTTTTTCTAACGAGTAATGGCATATAATAATTTTATATATAGTAAATTTTTATTAAAAACTATATAATTTAATACTAGTAATATTAAATATTATAATTTTAATAAAAATTATTATTTATTAATTTTATTATATTCTCTTTAAGATATATTAATTTTTTTTATAATTTCAATTTATTTTCCGAACAACCAAACTAGATCAAACAAATGTGGGAATAGCCTAAGTTGTTTGTCTTAGCATACATTTATGTTATGACAACTTAAAGCATGTTTGTTTTATAATTATAAAATTAATTTTTATTCTTTTAAATATAAAACCTATATTTAAAAAATATATAGTTCGATATTAACTTATATATATATATATATATTTTAAATATTAAATAACTTAAAATTAATTTTATTTAACTTTAAATTAAAAGAAATTTTAATTTTTATCTGGACTTCAACGTGTATTGTTCAATATTTCACGTACTGCGTCCCCGTTGGAACCCACTTGCTCTCGTCGTCCCTCTTTTATTGGATGATCTTGCCAAAATGTCTTTCACAGATATTTTAGGTTCCGTTTGGTTTTAAAAAATATTTTTTATTTTATTTATAAAAATATACCTTATGTTTATTTTATTTTTATTTTTAATTAAAAATAAAAATAAAAATAGAAAATAATTATTTTTTTATTTTTATTATTTTGTGTACAAAATGTTAAAAAAAAAAATTTACAACTAAATATTACCTTAACTTTACATCTTCTTATAACTTAAAAAAAAAAAATTTATGTATGTTCCCAAAATTGACTATTAATTCCAAATATTTTCTTATATTTTGTAAGAAAAAAATAAAAATATTAATATAAATAGAAAAAAATATAAGTTATTTGGATGGTAGAAATAAAAAAAAAAGAATAATTTTTTTTAATTAGATAAATAGAAAGAAAATAAAAAATACGTAGTCTAAATTTTATTTTATATAAATTTAGAAAATAAAATTAACTTTAAAAAAATTATTTTTTATTAACATAATATTTATTTATTTTATTAAGTTTTAAAACATCTAATAATTTTAAAATTTTAAAATAAAAAAAAATTCTTTCCTCCCACTTTCTCTTTTATCTGGATTAGATTTATAGAAAATATTTTTTTTTTGTTTTTATGTACAAGTAAATGGTGAAAAAATATTTTCATATCATATTTTTTCTTCTTTCTTTCCTCTATCCAAACAAATAATTAAAAATGTATTATTATGTTATATAAATTGGATGAAATAATCTATTTATTTTTTAAAAAAAATATATCATATATTATTAATAAAATTATTTATATTTTTTTTTCTTCTTTCATTATCTATCTATTTTTCTTTTTTATCTTGAAAAGATTAATTTCAGAGATTATTCTAATAACGGATTTGAGATAAGTTCTAACATCATGTTATAAATTAGGACTTAGGTCTAACTTAATCTAAAAAATTAACTCATTTAATGAAAATTGTTTTTATCTTATATATGCATGATTAGTTATATCTTTAACAAATGGGGTCTAACATATTTTCTCATGTTCAAGATCAAACATATGAGCGTAGACAATTGTGGGTTGACCAATTGTAGGAATTGACATATGTAAATATTACATCAATGGTTTTAGGATAGATTTTGATACTATATTAGAAATTAGACTTGAACATAAATTCAACTCCAAAAATTAGTTCATGATATCGAATCAACCCTAAAAGCTAGCTTAACTCAACCTCAAAAAGTTAGCTTATTATGTGATGAGAGTTATCTTTACTTTTTATATATATATATATATATATATATATATATATATATATATAATAGTCTTATTTCTAGACAATGTGAAATTTTAAAAAATTTATTTCCTTTCATTCAAATAAAATAATAAAGATTTATTGGATCTCAAAGTTATTTTACACCTTTGTATCTTATATTTTTTTATTTCAACTTATCATCCTTAACTTTAAAAAAAGTTGACGGTATTTTTTCGAAAAGGTTAAAAAAAATGTAATCATAATCAAGATGTAAAATATAAAAAATAATGAGTTAATATAATATTTGTCAAGTCTATTTTAAATATTTAGAAACTATTTTTTTTATTTATAATTATATGTAATCTTATTATTTTATAACAAATTTATGTTAATAATTACTGAGTTGCTATGTATATGTATATATTATTTAGAAATAATGTAGCATCAATTATGTCAATTTTTATCTTTGTATCAAAACACAAGTTCAATACTTATGAAGGACTTTGATTCATCCAATTTTCTCTACTTCAAAATTGTCCTTGCCATCACTACTAAAGGAGACAAAAGTAACATTGGTGGAAGATGGACATCAAGATTGAATCGTGAGGCGCAAGAGGAGGAAAAAATCATGGAATGACAAACACATACTGAATTATATGCTAAGTGTCCTACAAACCAAGTCATGATGTTAGTATTGCTACAGATTTAATAAGAACTACATAAGACAAGTTTATAATGAATAGAAGTTAGGCAAAGTTTTAATGTAGAATTACAACTGCAATGCATACTTAACTTCATGAAATACACTGATAATGGAGCTCGTAATCATGTCATCTCAAGATAAAGTACATGATTTAACTCATATGACTCACGATAAACTCATGCAGTTTGTGCAATTTCCTTCAACTACCCCAACTTAATAAACTATTTTTTGTGGATCGTTGCACTCCTGTTTTCTATTGACCATTGTACTCTTCTTGCTTTTCTTTCTTTTTCTTTTTGTTAACCAAAAAAAAATATGCTTTTGAGTTACTTGATGATAACGGTTTACTTGGTACCAAACTTGTTACGATCCTAATTGATGCCATTAAGCTAGATGTTCACACAAGGGATCTTTTATCTCACCCCAATTCCTATCGAAAACTCATTGGAAGAATAATCTATCTTTCCTATTCTTGGCCAGATGTTGCTTAAGTTGTTCATCAGCTAAGTCAATATGTTGCCACTCCAAGACAACCTCACCATCGCAGCTTTCCAAATTCTCAAGTATCTCAAAGGTGCACTTGGAAAAGAGTTATTATTCCCAACTTCTGGCTCTACCACCTTTGTTGCTTCTGACTCGGCTGGATGTCCTTACACCCATCATTCTATCACCTGTTTATGTTTTTCTTGGTGATGCCCTTATTTCATGGAAAATGAAGAAACAAACCACCATCTCTTAGTCTTCCCCTGAGGCAGAATATCCTGCCCCAGCTTCTCTAGTATGTGAACTTCAATGGCTCAAATACTTACTAAAGAACCTACAAATTACAATGGGGTTCAACCTTTCTCTATCTTTTTGTAACAATAGCTTAATTATTCACCTTGCACACAACTTTAGATTTTAAGAACGAACCAGACATATAGAACTTGATTGTGATGTTATTTGCAATAAGATACAACAAAAATTAGTTCATCTTCTTTCCATCTCATTTCACTTGCAACGTGTGGATATCTTTACCAAACCTCTTCCCTACCTCTTATTCCAAACAATAATCTTCAAATTGGATCTCATTAACATTCATTCGTCCTAACTTGCAGGGGATCTCAAGATAAAATACATAATTCAACTCACATAATCCATGCCATGCTACAAGTGCAACTTCCTTCAACTATCCCAATTGAATAAACCATTTTGATTGATAGTTGTACTCTTCTTTTATTTATTTATTTATTATTATTATATAGATACACTTTTATAAAATCAATTGAATAAAAATAATAAAATTTATTTCTTTTTTATCTTTAAAAATTATTTTAATGTTTCTCATTATTTCAATAAAATTTATAAGATAAATGGACATTATAATAATTTTTTAAAATGTTGATAAAAGTAACCTACTTTTCAATAAATATATATATTAATAAAAAATTGATGATTAAAATTAATTTTGATACATATTTAATTATATTCAATAAAGTGTTTGCTATATGCACAATAGAAGAGGACAATGTTGAACTTATTTTGAACTAAAAAGTAAGCTAAGTAAAATTTTTAGGTTGAGAAAAAATATTTATCAATTCTATCTTATTATGGTTTCGATTCCGATCAGGATTTCTTTTAAAAAATGAATGTTAATTAAATAACATTATACTATATTAAAATGTTTAACAATATACAAAAATATTATTTAAATTTAATTAAAATATATTTATATTATCATCTAATTATAAATTATTATATTATTAAAAATATTTTAAAAATTATATCTACCTTAATTTCTAATAAATTAATGGTATAAAATTTTTACAGTAACATTGCAACAAAATTACACTCATTATGAGCATGTTTATTCTTTTATGATGATATTAGTTCAGGTCCATTGAAGTTAAGAAAATCAAAACCTACTATCCTAATTCATCGAGATTTAGTTTATGATACATAAGAATCAATTTTACTACAAACCAGAACCATAACCACCCTCACAAACGAGGCGCTGCTTTGGATAGGACGATGGGTGTTGTCCCCAAGAGAAGGGTCGGATGGAAGGTCTTATATTTCTGCCTTCAGAATACTATGCAATTTCGAAGGATAACATAAACCTAAGACAATTTAGAGAGCTTGTTTATTACCTGTATTCTTATATGATGGGACTAATTGTATAACAAATAAAAAATAACTATCAATATTTGTGTCGTACACCAAAACCGTTACTGCAATTTGTCCCCCTCACCAAGTAAACTGAAGGAGTGAAGGATGATTGATATGAAAGCACACTTCCTCCAACTTCATAATTCCATTTGAGTAGCCAATCCCATAATTATATTCAGTGAACAAATTTTGACTCTCTTGAGAATAGTCTTCTCTAGCACGAGCAACCCCCTCCTTGCTGCTCTGTCTGGGATGAATTCACCGTGGGTTTTAAATTTACATCAACCATGTCTTCCTGTTTTGTAGAAGAAAGAGTTTCCATCCCTGGCAAGGCAGCAGCAATCTTACGAAACAAAGGCTGCAATTTTGCATTGATAGAAAACATTAAGGACACGAGAACCAACATGTGAGATAAACTTGAGAATCAAGAAAGTTGATCATGAATTTGACGATATAGTAGATCACGGGAATCATAGTTCAGAAGCATGCTGCAATAAACTAAAAATATTGGGATGACTGGAGAATTCAATAATTTTCACCTTGATATTGAAGCCTGCTTTTGCACTGGTTTCTATAAACATGATTCCAAACTCACGGGACTTGGCATCTCCTTCCTCTATAGAAACTTGCCTGTTTAATCATCAAAATGGCCTTGTAAAATAAAAGAACTTAAGATGGTAATATCACAATAATAATTGAATGGCAAACACGAAGTGCAAGTTTCCTGGTAAAAGGACTAACTATGAATTTCACTATTTGTAACTACTCCTAAAACGAACTTGTATTGAGGGCATTCTAAAAATTTAATCTACGAAACTTCAAACATGATAATATGGCTTTTGAATGATAATACCAACATGCAGAAATACTGGTAAGATCTGAATTTTGAGTTATTTAATTATCTATTATCAAATTGATTATAACCAGTCATCGTTAATGCAATTAATGTACCAATTTGGCTGTTGGGTATTAAATGGCTAGACATCTCTTCCCATAATATCCAGAAAGAATACTATAATTTGGAATTATTTGTATGCCAAAAACTTTGGCAGCTAAATAAAATGTATGGAAACATAATACGTAAACCCATTATGATAACAGACAAACTAAAACATATCCAGTGAGCAAAACTGCTAAGAATATAACTTACACACACACGGAGACCAAACTTTCGACTCACCTTTTATCAACAAGATCAGTTTTGTTTCCAACCAAGACAATAATAACATCACTGCCACGTTCTGTACGTACCTCCTCAACCCACTTGTTAGTGTTCAGAAATGATTGCCTGTCTGCATTACAACAGCTTACCTAGGTTAAATAATTCTAAATTAATGTTAAATATATCATTACTTAAATTAAAAAGAGAAAACTAAAGCACTATGCAAACACAGTTAAGATAAGAACAAGCAAGAGAACAGGCATGCAAGCACATACACAGGGAGGCAGATAGATGTTATCATAACAACGTAATGTGTTTTAGAAAAATAAGATCAGAGTAGTCACTCAAACACTTTTATATATTTAAGAATGCATTCAGACACCACCAAACCTTCTTCTCCGAGTAACATGATCAAATAACTTGGAAAAGTTGTCATAAGATAATCAGTAAAGATCCAGAAAAAATCCTGTTAATTAGATGATGAAAGTGGTATAAAAAAGAACATATAAAACTCACTAGCAACATCATATACAATAACTGCAACAGAAGAATCTCTTATGTAGCTTGGAATGAGACTTCTAAATCTTTCTTGGCCTGCAGTATCCCTGGGAAGTTAAAATATACTAAAGCTCAGAAATAGTAATAAGAACAAGTGAAAAAAACAAAGGTCTACCCAAGGATAAACCACCAGCAATCTTTACTTTCATGATTTACAAAAATTAAATAAACAAAAATAAATAGACGGAGCTAGTAAATATGATTTGAAGAGGAAATCATCCTACCAAAGCTGCAAACGAACAGTTCTATCTTCAAGGTACATTGTTTTTGACAAAAAGTCAATACCAATAGTAGCCTGAAATTTTGATGACCAAAAAAATTGTCAGCAACCTAGCTAGCAGCAAGAAGGAAGAAATGTGAAATGTTAAAAAGAAAACAAGCATCAAATTTAAGGCCCCGTTCGGGGTGGTTGACCTAAGTTTTCGTATATGATAACTAATATAAACAAGAAGCATTAAAAGAAGTCCGAAATTTCATAATACCAACCCTCTTAAACATCAATACAAGTTCTTCCCATTCTAGCACTTCACTTCAACACAGAATGTGGGTCCTGATATCCGAATCGTTAATGTGACAATGAATTTTCAAACAACTGGTTTAATTCCCAGCCGCCCCCTCGGCTTCCCCAAGAAAATGTGGGTGAAAAACTTGTCCCTCAAATCTTTTATTTTTTTAATCCAAGATTTCAAGGAATAATATCAGACAGAGTAATGCAGTTTAGATACCCAATATGTTCAGAGCAAAAGTATCTATCAGAGCACATTGCAGATATATCTATCTACTCCTAATCCTCTCAAGTCCTAATTAATCACGTGCGATCATTTCCCAAACGAAGTCGCCAATTGGAAAAATAATCAAAATATATATATATACACTGGTGCTATTATATAAATTGATTCACGCGAAATCACATACACATATAAAACGCATGTCGTAAATGCTTTATCAGAGAATGATAATAATAAAAAGAAGAGATCAACGGCAAATCAAAATCAACGTATGATCAAAGTCTGATTCAACAAACCAAAACGACATCGAGTTTGAGAATGAATGGACGAAGACCTGATAGGTGGTGTCGAATTTGTCGTACATGAAGCGGGTGATGATGCTGGTTTTGCCAACCGATTGATCGCCCAAGAAAACGAGCTTGTATTTGGCGAGAGGAGACACCGTCGCCATTTCTGAGAAATCCTTTCTTCCCTCTCAGAAACGCGGATCTAAATCTACAGAATCCTCTTCTGGCAACAGAGAGAGAATGATAGGAAATGAACGAAGACCAAATGCAACGTAATTTCGAGTGCAATGCCGTTTTATATATATGGGAGTGGAAACCGCCAACCACGATGAGGACCGCGTCACCCGAACTTTCTATCAAATCAATTGTCACATGGATTGTATTTGTACCCTCACCTCACCCATTCCCAAATTAAATAAGAGTGAGTAAATAATAAATTACTCTAAAGTTGCCCTCATTTTCTTGTTTTGTCCCATGTCCTTTTTATTCTTTCATTTATGCAAACATTCCTTGATTATTTATCAATGCTGTTGAAGGGTCAGGTTGACGTGGATATAATTTTGTTTTTTTCTTGATCTAAAATTTTATTATGGTTAATTATTTGAATTTAAATTCAATCTAATTAAAATTTCATAATATGTAACAAAATCACATACACCTTATTTATTAATATAATATGTTAATTTTAATATTATATATATCTAAATTATAAAATTAAAATTAAAATGTATTTTAAATTATATAGTTTAAAATAAATAATTTGAAAACTGATCTTAGGTTGGGTCAAGTTTAATTTCTAAAATTCAAAGGTATCAAAAGTAACTTCAAGTAGAGCTAAATTAGAGGGATAAGTTATGAATATTTCTAATACTTATTAAAATGTCTTTACATTCCACTATATTTTGGAAAGATGATGCATTTAATTTTGATAAATTAGTCAATGTTAAATTTCCAATTAATTAAATTTAAAATAAATTTTTAAATTAATTATTTTAAAAATTCATAATTTTAATAATATAACAAATTATATTAATATATTTTAATTAAATTTCCAATTTATTTAGGTTTAATTAGTTTTTTATTTTTTAAAATTTTTTCATCTTTTTTATTTGATTTTTGCTTTTTTTTTCTCTAAATAAGCTCTTTATATAATATCTTTTGTTATAAAATGATTTTTTTATTTTAAAAATCATGAATTTTGTATTTAGATTTTTAATTTTTTTGATATCAAATAAAAATCTTATAATATTTACGAGGATCAAATAAAAAATATATATGATATTAAAAAATACTAACAAAATAAATCTCCTAATATTTGAAAAGATCAAATAAAAATAGAAAACTAAAAATTGATTAATAATTTTTTATGAAAAAGTAATTAATAAAAATTATATTATAAATTTTAATCATTAATTAAATCCTTTTATTTATATTCGTGGAGTAAACTAACAAATAGTATGTTATTTTGGCTTTCAAATATCTCAAATAGTCGTTTGATCGAAGGAAGTGTATTTTTTTCCTTGGTTAAGTATGCCTTGGGTTATGTAAATTTATCATTTGTGTTGAAAAATATCTCCATAACACAAGTTAAAATTGCTTGGTTATTAATCAACTCGCTAAAGTGAATGTGAAAATGGTAAAAATATTTGTAATTTATGCTTGTGTTTTTAATGATGTGGCTGACACAAATTAAAGTTAAAAAAATTAATTATTATTTTAATTTTATAATAAAAAAATGTGAAACTTTTATTTTTATTTTACATAAAAAAACAAGGAGAAAATATTTTTTAAAAAGAGATAACAATTAAACCTATAAAGACTAAAAAATTCAATGTAAATAGATGCTTGAAAACATAAAATCTTTCTATATTTAATACTTTTAAATTAGTTAAAAAATTCACACAAATTTATTCTCTTAAATATGATTAATGAAGTCAAATTAATTTTTATACATGGAATTTGAAATCTGTCTTATAATACTATGCTTGCAGAAAAAAAAAAATCAATCTTAATTAGATTGATTATTTCCATTCAATTCATCTAATAAATGATGTTTCTTTATCTTTCAGATTAGCTAGACTCGTTTTAATGTAGGTCAAGTACCTCCATACCTAATCTCTTTAATTTACACATTATTCAAGTTAACTAAAATTTATTTATCCAACTCTACCCTTTATCACATTATATTATATTATTTATTAATTTGAATGATTTTAATATTTATTATTTTTAATTTTTAATATTTTTTTATTTCTTAACTCTTGATATTTTTACGTTTTTATTTGATTTTATTATTAATATATGTTTACTTTTTATTATTTTTAATATATTTTTTATAAATTTTAATATATTTATATTTATTAATTATATCTCGTTTCGGACAAGTTTATGATCAAATAAATACGAATCAGAACGGATTAATAATTTTTTTTCACTTATAGTTTGAAAAAACTTTTTAAAAGTTGAACACTAAAAAATAAAACTGAAAACTAAAAATTATAAACTAATTTCACGCGATCACTAAATAAAATATAAAAAACGATGAATAATACAAAATGAAAGTACACAAATTCTTATCTATCAAATTTATTGAAGAAAGCATTATAATTGTTCTGTTAATGACATATTTTCATTTGAGCTGATAAATCTCAATTTGCCACTTTCCGTGTAAAATAATTTGTACTGTGTAACAACTCTAATAAAATATAAACTCAAAATACTTGATGTGAAAATTATATAAACTTTATATAATAATAAAATATGTATGATGCTAAGTGGTAAAATTACTCTAATATTAACATACAAAATAACCCTCATTGTTCGTCAGCATGTATTTTCAATAGTGAAAAATAACGTTGCCAACAAAAATAAAATAAAATAAAAATCAATGAAAATGATCAGAGAGAGACGTATAGTAATACGACCAACTAATTATTAAATTATATTTAAATATTAAGAATACACATTTTAAAATAAATATTTTAAGTTGTTGTCTTTTTTTTATTGTATTATAAGATGGTTGAATATGACCATTTCGTATAAACTATCTTAAAAAAATAAATTAATAATATTAATGAAATTAATGAAATTTTAAGGGGTTATCTAAATTATTCTATAAAAGAAAATTTATTTAAGATAAATATAAAATTAACATATTATATTAAAAATGTACTTATTTTATTTATTTATTTATAAAAATTTATTAATCCATCTAAGATAGAATAAGTTAGATAAACTTATATCTTAATCTTTATAATTTTTAAAAATTTAACGTTCGGGATTAAGTTCTTTAAGCTTTTTTTTTTTTCAATGAATGGAGGATTTATTCCTTTTGAAATACTTCCAAGTAAACATTTATGTTGAGCGAGTACGGGATATGGGTAAAAAAATTGATCTATTGTTTGTTCATATTTTAGCGTTTAGCATTTTCTTATTTTAAGTTGTTGGTTTTTGTTGAAGAAGAGAAAAAAATGGAATGAATACATTTCCACTGATACTGCATTTTCGTCTAAAATTGGGATGTACATGCTTCACAAATAATCAATGTAAATAGTATCTCTTGAATATGTTAGTTTAGGATTCAAGCAGCACAATTTCGAAAACTGAGCAAAGAATTTTACAGCTCATGATAAAATAATTTGAAATATTAGATTTTATTTATTTGAATAAAGAGAAATTTTTATAAAA
The DNA here is from genome assembly GCA_037954105.1 of Canavalia gladiata. Lineage (NCBI taxonomy): Eukaryota > Viridiplantae > Streptophyta > Magnoliopsida > Fabales > Fabaceae > Canavalia > Canavalia gladiata. The sequence continues at coordinate 8,350,785 of CM075658.1, read as the reverse complement.
TATTATATATTTTATTTGAGTAATTTTTATATTAAACAAGATGAAATTTAAATAAAATGTATTTATATTTTGTTTGGTTGGTAAAAAATAGAAGAAAAAAAAGAGAAAAAAAATATTTTTGATAAATTCTACATAAAAGTTATTTTTCAAGTAGATAAACAAAATGAAAAGAGAAGAAGCTTTTTTTTTATATTTTAAATTCTTAAAATTATTATATATTTTAAAAATAAAAAATAAATATTATATTAATAAAAATTATTTATTAAAATTTATTTTTTAAATATATATAAAATAAAATTTATATTATTAATATTTTTATTTTATATTTATCTAATTAAAAGAGAGAAAAAATTTATTCTCATTTTTATTCATCTAAACAACTCATTATATTTTTATATTTTTATTTTATTTTTTATTTTTCTGTTTTCTATATCATTTAAGCACAATGTTAGAGAAAATTTTTAAAATTCTCTTTTATGATGATTTTTCTTAATTATCATTTCTAATTTTTTAAATGATCATTATTTTTATTTATAAATTACTGTAATTTTAAAATTTCCCGTCGAATTTACGATTTCATTCCGCGTTTCTTTTACTACTTTTGCCCCCAAAAAAAAAATGCACAAAAAATTGTGAGTTGGCACACCACAAATACCAAATAGACGTATAATACCTATCAGCCACAAGTCGCCAATCGCTTCACACCTTGTAGGGTTGAAGGGGGAGAAAAATTATGGCCCAAATCCTTCTTAATAATCAAAGATAGCTGTTACAATGATAAGGAATAAATAAATAGGAGAGAGAGTCAATATTTTTTTATAAAAAAATTAACACTTGAATTTTTATTTTCTCATGAAAAAATACGTTATAGATGGAGTAAAAGTAAAAGTATAAATATAATTTTTATGGACAACAAAATGCATAACAAAAGAGATATATGAAAACAAAAAGAAAGAACTATGCCATAAATTAATTAATGTGATGGAAAGAAATAAAAATAATATTATTAAAAAAATTCTATAAATAATATATCTTGGATAAAAATACAAGGTGAATACAGGGAAATACAACAACTTTGCAAATTCTTAGCTACATGTACAACATTGCAAATTTTATTTTAGTTAAAGTTTAGGAGAGTGGGGTAATAATTTGATTTTGAAGTTAAAGATATGCTACAAACTTACCAGATTGATTGTAAATCAGCTATTAAGATGCATTGCTTATTGGTCATTGCTGACAACGACTCAACGAGAACCAAAGTCTTTCATGCGAGGAGCTTTGATCTGTCGTAACGGAATATCAATGATGGGTCAATTACAGATAACATAACTGTACAAATAATTTCATTTAAGGGAAAGCATCAAATAAAATGAAGCCACTCTGCATAAAAACACGTACCATGCGTATACTTGGTCTCACATAAACATTAACTACAATTTTTTTTTATTACAGTTGATAGCCAAGCCTAGAAGGAAAGGAACAAGTCACCAACCGTCTTAACTACAACCCTACACAGACCACAGAATCAATTTTCAGCATTAATTTAGACAACACCAAGGGTCTCTTATACCACTTAGTCATCAAATTGGAGTAAGCTTAGAGTAGTTAGATAAAGCATCATCACCATGAAGTCTCTTCAAGTAGCACAAGACTCTGGGAGTCAATCAGATAGATTTGATCAAGTTTCAGACAAAAGCATTGTAATTCCCAACAAACTCATCACAATAGCTGATAGCTTCAAAGGCGAACATTCATGGTACTTGTAGAATAGGATCTTTTATAGGTTAGGCAGCTAAAAAAAACCAGTAGCAACAATCTAAACAAATTTAAATTTGCACGTCTAACCAAGTATGGCACTCCCTCACCCCTTTTTTTCTCTACCTACTTCCCATTTTTAGTCTAATTTCTACCACTTCTGTGTGTGTATGTGTGCGTGTTTTCTTTTTCCTCTTTTTTTAAAATTTTTACTGGTTTGGATTTGTGCAGGTTCATTGCTCCTCAAATCCCAACAGACTTTTCAATTCAAGTCGAGGAAACCACTTATAATGTTCACAAGGTATAGACAAACTACTTAACTAAATAAAGCTTTGTTTAATGCAAAAAACCATTGACCTTTCCCTCTGGATTGGTTTAATAACATTTTTCCAAACAGGATAATCAGCGGTGTACATAGAAATACACCAAAACGATAACAAACACTGTCCATTTGTATGGTATGCTATCAGACTCTCGTCTCAATGAGTGACACTGACTGGTGTAGAGCATAACTCTATTATAGGGAGACTAGGAACTACTCATTCCTTTTTTTTTTTTTTCTAGGGGTGTGTATGTGTGTGCACGTGTCTACCTTATTGGATGGGGAAAAAATATTTCCTCAAGTTAGGAAGAACAGAACATTAGAGACGGATTAGGAATCCTGAAAACAGAACAGCAGAAAACGGGGAAACAGACCAGGTATTTGGTTTGTTGTTTTACAATATTTTCAACTGATGTTTTCACTGATAATTATTTTAAAAAATGTCAAAACATATTTCATTCTATTTCTTGGTTTTAAAATTTTATGAAGGAAATAATGAAAATAATAAAATGCTACTTTTACTATTTCCTTAACCTATCTTAAAAACTATAAAAAAGAATTAAAATAAAGTTTCATTATTGTAATAAGAATGGGTCGTCTGAAATTGAAAATTAAAAAAATCAATTACACTGACAATTGAATGCCTATTTTGTTTAAAATTAAGTAAAATTAATTTAAAATAATTAAACTTTTCTTAGATGTATGTACAAATTAGTTTAAACCACCTACTTTCATTAGAAATGTATTTTACATTAGAAAATGTGAGAAATGATTCTTAAATATAAACAAGCAAAACAAAGATTTATGGTGTGTTGAGAACATTTGATAGCACCTAAAGGTGTATTCAGTTAGACGCAATATGTAGGAGGGTTTATATCATCGTGAGTCTAAGGCAGGTGGGAACGCGGTTCTAATATGCTATTAATCATTTTCTATGTTAGCTACTTTTGCCGTAGCATCATTACATAAGTTGGCTACTATTTCTGTAACAGTATCCCTTGATATCAAAATGTGGCTACATAGGACGATTGGAAATTCAGCCTTTGATCTCAAATTCTGGCAATGCGCTCAAGCTTGAAAATTTCCCAGGTGGCTCTGAAACATTTGAAACAATTCTAAAGTTCTGTTATGGCCTCCCTATAGACTTTAGCCCAGACAACATAGCTGCACTAAGATGTGCGTCAGAGTTCCTAGAGATGACTGAAGAACTAGAAGATGGTAACCTCACTTCCAAGACTGAAGCTTTCCTCACCTTTGTTGTTCTTTCTTCATGGAAAGACACTATCACTGTTCTAAAATCTTGTGAAAACCTATCTCCATGGGCTGAGAATCTCCAAATTGTAAGAAGATGCTGTGATTCAATTGCATGGAAGGCTTCTAAAGATGAACCCACAAGTGAGGGTGCAGCACCTTATCAAGAAAGTTGGTGGTTCGATGATGTGGCCATCTTCCGCATTGATCATTTTATGAGGATCATTTCAGCTATAAGGGCAAAAGGAACCAAAGCAGAGATTATTGGTAAATGTATCATGCAATATGCCAAAACATGGCTACCAGGAATTGATGTGGAGTTAGAAGGGCTAAGAGGATATGGGCATGGAAAGAGTAACCTACAGTTCAGTATTTTTAGTGGGAAGAAGAAAGAAAGCACTGGACACAGCAAGGAGCAAAAGACAATCATTGAAAGCCTAATAAGCATTATTCCTGTTCAACAAGAAGCGGTCTCATGTAAGTTCTTGTTGCAGATGTTAAAGATGGCCATGATGTATTCTGTATCGCCAGCTCTTACAACAGACCTTGAAAAGAGGGTGAGTATGGTGTTGGAAGATGCTGAGGTGAATGATCTTTTAATTCCAAGATATCAAAATGGAGATCAAGGAAAAACGTTCAAGTGAGTATGCTACCATTCTCTCTCTCTCACTCTCTCTCTCCACCAATCCCAATTCCAATGAAAATAACAGAGAGAATTGGCAACATTCTTAACCGAAAAATAAGAATGAACCCAAGAATTATGAAAATGACCAGTGACACTGATTTTTCTTTTTCTATTCCCCCTCCCTTCACTAGTAGCATGACTAATTCATCTGAAGAATGCACCATGCAAGACATAGATGTAGTGCAACGAATTGCTGAATACTTCTTGATGCATGAACAACAGCAGACGCAACATCAACAAAAGTCTAGGAAATTCAATATTAGTAGGCTCTTGGACAATTACCTAGCCGAAGTTGCAAGAGATCCAAATCTTTCAATTACCAAGTTCCAAGTTTTAGCTGAATTACTACCAGAAAATACTCGATCATATGATGATGGTCTATATAGAGCCATTGACACCTACCTCAAGGTCATCCCTTTTAATTCTTATTTTCTTTAATTTTCTTGTTTTGAAGTGTTGCAAAAGGGATTTCAAAATGTTTTGACATTCTGTTATTGACATCTGTCCAGACCCATCCCTCACTGACCGAGCACGATCGTAGAAGACTGTGCAAAATAATGAACTGCGAAAAACTCTCACTTGATGCATGTATACATGCTGCACAAAACGAGAGGTTGCCACTACGAACTGTTGTCCAGGTAAAGTTTGCTGGATCTCTGGAACCTATTTTTAAACTGTTTCAGCTTCATAAACGATAATTTAAGAAATTATCATTATTAGAGTTTTAAGAAGTTCAGATTACAACACATAAATGATTGGACGATCACAGTTCAGAGTAAGCAGCATCTGTTCAAAAGGCCATCGAGAAACACAGTTACCAGATTAAACATTTGACCCAATTTAGGATAAATGATGTTATTCAATAATCTATGTATCAATAACTGGAACTTCACAAACCTTTTACTTTGACTTTCAAAAGGAAATCCCTTAAATGCTAATGGAATATAGGTGAATGGAAACTTCAATGCAAAAAGACACTTTAATAGAAGCAAAGAAGGATCACATAGAGGCGGCATAATATAAATCTTCCTTAGAAGCAGCAACTGTAATACAGAATAGCTCCCAGATCCTTCTCTGAAACTATGAGCTCAAAGAGAAGCAATAAAAACAATCCTATCCAATAGCAAGAGTGAATAGAGAACAGTTGACAGTAAACTCAGCAAATTATTTCCTTACACAAAAGCTTGCACCTTTACTTATTGTGATTTAGGAAGAAAATTCACTTGGCATTGCCGCAAAAAAGATTAGGATTCATAGAGCAGTTTAAAGACCAGAAATGTAGAGATATGACATGTGAACCAGTGAGGAGATTCAACAGAAAGACCTAAATACTTCAAGTCTATTTTTATATGAAAAATGAACTTCACAAAACAGCACTCAGGAACTAATGCACATAACAACATCCCATCTAGGACAGTGTGGTAGCAAAACAAATGATAGTTCAAATGACATAGACATATCCTTAATAGAGCTAATCTTACCAGAGTGGTGACTCAGCTTAAAAGTTGTCGCCTGAATGAATGCATATAAGACATGCAGGTTCTATTTTCAGAGCAAATAAAGATGAGGGCAGCAATGCAAGAGAAGGAGCCAGCACAAAGTGGAATCCAATCTGAACAGGAAGGAAACCAAACATCTGCAACTATGGACATTAAAACACTCAGAGCAGAACTTGAGAATGTCAAGTCTAAAATGGTAGAACTGCAGAATGACTATTTTGAATTACAACACGAGTATGAAAAGTTAAGCAACAAGCCAAAGAATTCATCAGGTTGGGTTTTAAATTGGCGAAAGATTAAGAATTCCTTTCATACAAAACCAGCAGGAGTTGAAACTGAAGACAGACAGGATACACCCAAGTCACCAAATACCACTTTATGCAGAGGAACCCTTAGAAGGCAATCCATGTCTTAAAGTATTTCATTTTTTTAATAAAAAATTCTGTAGTAAAAGCACCTGTCTTGCCATTTTTTATATGAAGCATATAGTCTAAATTTTGTATCAGAAGATATTGTTGACTTCAAAGAAGAAAAGCTCCTTGTAGGTTGTAGCTTCCATATACAAACAAAGGCATCCAAAGGCTGCAATATACATACTTATAAAGAAAATAGAAAAGTGAAAAGATTGTCTATGCTAGCTCATGAACCCCCAAGAAAATACAGTTGATAGAACATCAACTTATAAGTTTGGCAATGAATGATAAAGATGTAAATGAAAGAAAAACAAAATGGTCTAGCATTGCAGAAAAATGCAACTTGAGAGAAAGCAATATATGTAAGAGTTTGAGTTACAGGAAATATGTAGCTAGATTAGAGAATTCACAATCAGATTTTAATTTAGGATGCTTGCTTACACTGGTTTAGAAATTAACAAGTTCCTTCTATCTTTCTGAGTACTCAGTCATACTGTTTATAGGTATTTATTCTCATGAGATTCAAACTTCGATACTCAAATTTCCAGGTTTTACATTATTATTACCATTCATACATGGGTAAAATAAATCATATTAATTTAAATTATCATTGTTCAAAATAAATAGAGTAATTTATCATTTTAAACATCTATTTTGAATTAAACTGGACAAAATTACCACTGCCACAACCTTGGACCAGGGATACTATATTTTAGAGTAAACCCTCAAGTCAATCATCAAAAATTTTAAAATTCCTTGCTAGTTCCTAACATTATAAAAGGTCATCCATTTTAAATTTTTTTCACTTTCTTTTTCAGCATCGTTTTGGATTCAAAAAAGACTAAAGTGAAAGTCGTTTTTAAAATCTCATGAACTGAAAATGCACAACCCAATATAATCTCAAGGGTTATTATAAGAGTTTACTAGGACAGTTTATATGGCCTATAGACACCATGTTTGGATCTAAAAGGTTGACGCAAAGCACAGCGACTTGTTGATAAACGAAGAGCAATTTATCTCACTTCTTAGAATAGGCACAGTGCGCTACAGAACTACTGAGATTTATATCAACAGTCAATTTCGCTAAAATACCTTGCCTATGAGCATTTCTCTCAAACGCAACATATCAAAAGTGAAAAATCTTATTCATCAGCAATTAGCATAATCCTCATTAACCAATAAACTCCAATAAATCACTGGATCATCCTGTGTTTTTCACGCCCAAATGGAACCAAACAAAAACATGATAACAGAATATTCAAACCAAGATGTCCCCTGAAACTAACTAGCTAGGGTCAACACCTTCTTGTTCTTCTTGTCCTCAACGGTTTTAGCAGTGGGACGAAAAGGGTAAAGGTCCTGGGAGAAGGAAAGTGGTTTTTTGAGGGTGACATAGGCCTTCTTGTAATCGGGTTTTGCCACCAAGTAGCCAGAGTGATGCTTCTTCTTGCCCTTCATGTTCAGCGTTCGCACCTTTTGAACCTCCAATCCATAGAACGTTTCGAGGACGCGTTTGATTTCGACCTTGGAAGCTGAAGGAGCGGTCTTGAACGCGATTTCTTTGATATCGGGTGAAGAAGTGGTAGGCATCAATGGCATCATTGGAAGGTTCGTGATATGTGCCATCGATTTTTAGAACCTTCCTTACAAATTACTACAAATTTTCTGTTTCCACCTCTCTCTCTGCACTTTCTTAAACCCTGCCAATGCCCAAAAGTAAAACCCTCTTCGTTACCTATCAATGCTGCCGCCTGTTTTGTCTTTAACTTTGGCTTTAAAGAGAAGTTATAAAAGAATAATAAAAATAATTTTTTCATTAACTTATTTTTTATTTAATAATTACTATTTCTATTTGATTTTTTTAATTTATTAACTTTTATCCTGGTAACAATGGTTCTGCACATATTGCAGTTTAGAATATGAACATTAAAAAACAAAATAAAAATATTTTAAATTTTATTTCTTTTCAGTTGAGTATTTTTTTTTAATTTTTTGTTGAATTAAAAGTTTGAAATAATTCTTACACATTTAATAATAAAGATATTATTTGTACATATTTTTTAGTAATAAATGTAACTCATATATCACATTTACCATTCATTTTATAAAACATTGTACTTCATATTTTCTATTAAATATTCAAAAAATTATAATTAAGAACTACGACTTGTATAAAAGGTTAAATAATCAAATTATCAAATGTAAAATGTGAATTATTTTTAAAAAAAAATTTCCTTCATTTATTTATGATTTGTTCTTTATTTTTTTTAATTTTCTAACAATTATACTAATTTAACAAATTTGTAAAAAAATTACTTGGGATACTTTATTTGATTCAAAATAATAAATTGAATATCATGAATTATGTTATGTTTTGGATTTAAATATATATATATATATATATATATATATATATATATTAACTAACACCACCAATTTAATATTTAGGTCAACTTTCATCCAACGTCTAATAGCACATCTGAGTATGAAAATATTTTTTTTATGTTCTTACACACTAAATCAATATTCAAGATTCATATAATTAATATTTTAGATTCTCAAAAATTTAACGGTTAAGAATTCCAACAATTATATAAGATGTATAAAACGGGTATGATTTTGAACCTTAATTGTTAACGTATCGAAGCAAACCTCTATATAAAGAATATTTATATATTGTCCAAGTAATACTTCATTCATATATTGTTATTTTTTTTAGAATACATATCAACTTGGATATTAAAATGTCATTTCATGTATCCTACCATTTCCTCATGACTTTCAAATCAAATAGCAATTTTTACTATTGCATTAAAAATTTAAAACCTGATTTGTGAATCTTTCAAGCATTATATTAAACCAAGTTAAGTAATAAAAACTATGTTATGTGTATTTGTATAATTTTAGCATTCACTCATCTAATAAGTAAAAATAATATTTATGGTAAAGAATCAAATGTTGAGACCTATCATTTAAAAAATATATATATGAATTATTAAATATTAATATATATGTTATGTTTAAATTAATTTATTTTATATTTTAAATAGGATAAATTATAATGATATTCTCAAAACTTTTATAAAATTGAACTTGATATTTTTATTTATTTAACACCTACAATTATTCTCTTTAATTAGACATTATGCTATTTGGTTAGATGTTGTGAGATGATATACCCATATTTTTCATATAAAATTTACTTTGGCGAGCATTATAATAAATGTGGATTTGACCAATTTGAACATGTAACCAAATTTTAACCCTTAAGCGACCAGATAAGGAAATAGAGGAAACTATTCTACCTTATGTATTTTAGTCTTAATCATACCCCTCAATTACAATAATTTCCCGAAACATCAAAATAAAAAGTGAATTGTTTTTGTTGCTCTAGGATTTTCAATTTGAAAATTGATGTTTCTAATTCAAATAAGTAAAATGATTTCTTCAAAGAGGAAGATGATGAGTACAAAGTTAATGTGAGACAATATCAAGTAACGGTGTATTTCAATGTTAAAAGTGTTTGGGATGCTGAAGGTATCTTTAATGTTGATGATGGTCAAAATAAAATGAAGTGGTGTGATTACTGAAGTAAGAATTATTAAATTAGGATGAAATATTTTTTGTATGGGTTTGTTGTTTATTCATTAAGTGCGAGACCATTGATTTTTAATTAATTTTCTCTATTAGGATCAATGATTTTAGATTTTTTTTATTGGGATCATTATAGTCTTCAATCCTTTTATCTGTTGGGACCATTGATTTTTAATAATTTTTTTATTTGGATTATAATTTTTATGCATGTAGATTTGATGATCCATTTGTCATATCTTAGATCTAAATAAAAAAAATATGCATATACTTTATTTTTTTAGAAGACTAGTGAGCCTAATCAAATGCATAATGCGAATCTTAATTATTTTAGAACCTTTTATAGACATAAGTTGATAAGTATCCTAGTAAAGGATGGAAGTTTAGTTATAGATAACATTTCTTAATTATAATGGGTAGAGGTAGTGATAAAATTTCATCTTTAAAAACTAATTATGATGTCTTAAAAATTTATGAAAAAAAAAAAAAATAAAATAATAATAATAATAATAATAATAATAATAATAATAATAATAATAATAAAAGATAAAATAACTTTCCATATTTTATTTTTAGCAGTATGATTCCTCTAATATTCTTCCAATTTTTGCGATAGAAAAATATTAAAAACCATTCATGTTATTTTGTATGGTGAATATTTTGTTGTTATAGCAATGCTAAGTTTGCCTTCTTTTTTAACAACAAACACAACTTAACATACAGTCACTAACATCTTCCACAAAACAATAAAAGAAACGGAAGACTGTAAAGATAAATAAACCTTTTTTTGCGTACAAAGGTTGTTTGTCTTGTACAGAAACATAGGACTTTTTTTTTATATGTTTAAGGATATTATTTTAGATACAAAAACTATTATTTTAAATATTATTATCTTGAATATATATATATAACATTACCATTTAATTAAAAACCAACTTATACCTTGATAATTAATATTTAAAATAAAAAAAAAATTACAGTTAAAAATTGAATTACTCACTTAAATACTATTGAAATAATAAGGACCGTGCACATCCCTATAACTAATACCATTCACTTAAATATTGTTGCAATAATTAAAATTTCAACAAAATTACAAGTATAGATGTGAAAATCAAAATCTATTCCTAATTAGTTTTAATGATTTTCAACTTTCCCTTTAAAATCCATTCATAATTAGTTTCATTGATTTTCAGCTTTCTCTTTAATTAAGCTATTTTCCTCTTCATGTCTTTGATATTTGTTTTAATTTTCATACTCATTATCAATATTTCTATCACATCATATAAAAAACTATAAATTATTTTTTCCATAAATAAAAAAATTAAATTGATTTATATTTTATTATTTTTATTTTTTTACATCTTTTATAATAACATTTTTTTTATATCTCATCCTTACTATAAAACTAATAACATTGAAAGAAAATCTCATATCTATTTGTATGTTTCATTAAACATGTTATCAATATAATAAAAAATATAAATTTTATTCAAAAATTTAAGCGATAACCGAATAAATTAATTTTAAAAAAATAAAAGAAGTAAACAAAAAAATTCATACTAATATGAAAGTGAATAATGACCACAAAATTAACATGGGAGACACGAAATTATTCCTTTACATGTATTTAAGTGTATTTTAGAATAAAGAAAAGAATATTTTTAAAATATATTTTTATTAGATCTTACATACATATTTTATGGAAAGCTTTTGTTAATTAACTGAATGATGTTTTACTATAAAAATTTTTTTTTTTTATAAATATTTTGTAACGATTATATAAATTTACATAAAATATATTAAATCGATATAAAATATATTAAATTTTGATGATTATATTATTTAAATTATTATTAAAGTATTCGATAGATAATTTTTGATAAATAAAAATTTATCAAAAAAAATCTAATAAAAATTAAAATCATCACTATCTATTATTTAAAATTATTATTAAAAATTATTTTTTTATAGTGTTTAGATCGCAGAGTTTAATATGTTTCAATTAATTTAAAAAGTTATTGTAAGTATTTTAAAAATATAAATATTATATATAATTAAAAAAATTAAAATACAGATATAATTTTTTCTTTTAAATATTTATGATATAATTTTTAATTAATATTTTGTGTGTATTTATCTAAAATATTTTTACGATATGGATACGAGAGTAATCCTTAGATATTAACATGACTAAAAGGTCATCCAAAGCAATTATTTTCAAGAATTGAATGGTAGTACTCTTGTAAAAATGTGAGTGACTTATCATTACACCTATATCTTACATTAATGGCTTGTTTGTGTTAAAGTTCGCTCACAAATGCAAAAATTACACATTCTGAGACAACTTTTAACAAGATAAAATGAATCTTACATATCATCTATAACCTAAGTTTACATTAATGTTTAGGTGGTATATTTAACATGGAGATGCACGGACGTGGATATGTTGCAAGAACTTAAAAGCAAAATTTAAAAAGGGGTTTTGTTTTTGAAGTGTTAGATTTTTATTATCTAAAGGTTTTTTCTAGCCTTCAAAGATTTAAAATTACTTATTAAATCCTTTCAGTTAATTTCTTGCAACATTTCTTTTTTAATTGACAATATAGCCAATCCATTCAATATTTGTTGGATTGTTGATGGTAAGAGTTTATTTTTTTAGTTTTGAAAAACTTCTTTTTGTTGAAATAACAATTATTGAAATCGTTAACATAATTTTATAAGTAATATAAAAATTGAAAAATGAATAAAATCTTTTTATATGATTGGAAATATGTCAATTAGGATATGATTTTTCAATTGTATAATTTTTTTTTTCAAAATTTTCAATTCTAAAAAAATATAATTCATTAATGTCCTAATAATTATTATGTTTTAATAAATTTTCAAGGTCAAGTCAACTTTATTTTAAATTCTTATAAATATGTTTAAAATTATACTTTGGAGTGCACACTTTTTACGGGGCCAAGATTTTAAGAAGTTGCATTAAATGTCTCAAGAAAGCTTTTATTTTTTAAGGAAACAATTAACATATTTTAAGAGATTTTTTTTACAATACAATTAAATTATAAATTCTTTAAAAAATAGAATTTATGATAAGAACCAAATGCTGAGATTTTGGACAAACATACATTGGTCATTAAAAGTAAGTTTGGTAAAATAAAGAAGTTAACCTATAATTTATTTGACTAAAATAGAGTTGTTTGGAGAAGGAGTTCATTTCACTAATTTATATAGCGTTTTTTTCCAAAAAAAAATAAAATAAATCCGCAATGTAATAATGTTTGAATTTTTAAGCTTTTAACTTTTTTGTTTCATTTTTTCTCACTATCTTATTAAAGTTTTTTTTTTTTCTTTACCCTTCTTAGTTAATAAAACTCTTAACACTCTTTGCACTCTCACCTCTCTTTCGTTATTCTTATAAAAAATCATTTCTTTATTTTATAAAATTATCAATATCATAATATAAATCTCTTTATACTATCTCATTTCATTTAATAAACACATTTAAAATTGGGCATAAAATTTAAATTATTATCCTAATTTTTAACATAACAAATTGTTTGAATAAATAAAATATAAAATTATCAAATTTTAAAATATGACCAAATAATTAAATGTTATTTTATGCTTAACAGCGAAATCATCATCTAATTTTTTAAAATATTTTTAATTAAATTAGTTAAGTTATTAATTCTTAACTTCTAACTTGAAACTTTAACTTTTAACTAATTTTTAAACATTTAACTAGTTCATTTACTAATTTTATTGAATAAATCCTAAATGTTAATATGCATGTCACCTTTGGAGACAAGTTTTGATTAAAAAAGTATTTTTAAATTTAAAATTTTTTTTTATCTTTGTCAAGGGCATTTTTACAAACATAATTATGAAATTAAACCCTAGGGCATTGTCATGACTGAAAATTAAATCGAGAAAAGAAAATAATCTTTTGAAAAAGAATATTTGAGATTTTTTTGACAAACGTCCTATATTATTTAGTTTATCTAATTTAGCTTAAGCGAATTTACCAAAGAATATATGTGCCTAAAAAATTTTAATATATATATATATATATATATATAACATGATCTGAGGTCAGATTCCCATATTTCCCAGAGGCATGCGATACTAAGACAATTTGCCCGGGAATTTTAGATGCCAGTCAGTAAATTCATAGTCAATTATCAAACACAATATCTAAGTGGAATATTTAAGATGTACTGACTAAGAGGTACGTTTGATTCAAAAGCAGGGCAGAAAATTACACAAAAAGTAGGGCAGAACAAAAGTTAGTGGAGGAAGCACTCTACAACCCAACCATTGAGTCCTTGCATAAAGTTCCTGTATTTCTCCGTCCAAATGCCAAATCTTGTGTTTACTATTCAAGAATCGTAATGGATCGACATTCATACTGTTTCAGTTCATTAGAGATAAAGTATTAAACTACAATAAATGTTTCTGGGTAAATCTGATCATCACCAAAGGTGATAGATACAAGCATTATCTACTACAACATATATATTTCAAATTGAAATGCTGTCATCCTCACACTAAAGAAGAGACAAATGAATGCCTCACTCAAAATTCCAGAATATAAAAAAATGAATAGATAAAAAAGCCCTGTATAACATCCTAATGCTACTGAGATCGAGAAGACATTGAAAAGAATGCTTGCCTTCCTTGTTCTATCATTTACAATATGTTAATATATTCTGGATAAATCATAGTAGTTCAGCGGGGAATTACTGAAATAAATTCCCCATATTATAGCAGTCATATTTTACGATTCCTTCTTCTTAACCTGGTAGGGATATTTCTGGTATATTGAAATGCTACTGACCACTAGTGGAAGGGCCATAAGGCAATACAATGAAGGCGGCTTTCCATCAAAAATAAACTGTAGCAATGCTGTAATGAGTAAAGCAGAAACAATGACAAATCCCTGCAACCACATTGAATGAATGCCACCGTCAGCACGCTTGTACTAAACAGAAAATATGTAGTTTTTAGACCCCTCAATACTCCCTTTTAGAATGATTTTGAACGTCATAGAATAGCTATTACGTCCAGCAACTCCTAAGATCCTCAGTAATTTAATGTCCAGTAGCATGATTAGCAATTACTTAAGTACCAAAAAATTGTGTAGTTACTGCCTTGCTGCTTTACCAATGAAGTGTAACAATAATTTCTCATGATAAGCGTTAATAATATATATTAGAATTTAGATTAAAGCCCCCAAAAGCCATTTTAAAACTAAACAATATGTTAATAAATGATGTAGGAACGTTGCAAACTAACAATCAGGACTGACTACCATCCGGTCACTGTTCTATCTGTCATTTGAGGAAAGTACATCCCAAAATTAATTTAGTAATATTCACAAAGTTGAAGTTACCTTTCGAACACCACCAGCTTGGCTTGTAACTAAACCAACAAGGATTCCGCCAAGGGAATTGATCATTACTGGGATCTGGAATGAATATATAAAATGTAACTTTTTTAGGTTGATGTAAAACATCTATCAAAGGTGCAATCACTGTTGCATATGGATAAAAATGGCAAGAACAGTGAATTCAGATTTGTTGTCAACTAGAACTTAAAGGAAAAAAAAGAAAAAAACTGTTGTTGGAATTATGGGGCTTTAGGTATAGAAATTCACTTGTGTATCGTATTGTATCACAATATGATGTTGTTCGATTAAAACCTAAAAGCACTAGCCATTATTTAGACTAATCATAATTGTGACTAAATGAGGAAACAAATCATGAGATAGTAGGAAATATGGAAACAAAGAAAATGGCAAAACTAGTCATAAGAAATAATCTATAAAATACTCTAGGATACAATCTAAATATTATTGCATTTTGCATGTTCTAAATAATCTTAAGATGTAATATTGTATTTTGAGATATTCCAACACTCCTTCTCAAGCAAATGCGGCCTAAGTTTTAGGCTTGCTACAAATAACCTTTCAAAACATAATACAGATTCCACCAAACATGGTTGAGGTGATTGATAGTCAGGTTCGGGCAAGATATTGGTTAAGAGGACTTGGTCTCACACACTTGACTAGTTATGTGTCTGCAATGAAGACTGGGCAGTAATGAAGCTGGGCAGTTAACAAAAAGGGCCGCAAAGAGGTCTGGGTTTTCACATGCCAACAATAAAGGTTGACAATGCTAATAAATAGGCCTGCAATAGAGGTTGAGTACTCACAATTTGTTAGTAATGAAGGCTAACAGAATTGGTGAATGGTGACACTTTGGGGTCTGACCAAAAAATGACTCAGCAAATCTTCTGGTGGTGATTCTGGTCTACTCTGAGGTGCAGGAAAGGTCGCCATAAAATCTCTTGATAGCAGCACCGGAAGAAGGGCATATGCTGGAAAATGGTGCAAACTGCCAAAAAGATGCGAGAATCTGAAATCTAGAATGGGAGACATCTAAATGAAAAGAATCATGAAAAATTTAGAACTCGAAATCGTGGAGAGCTCGACAGTGGACCAGTGGTGGGACAGGTTATGGAGGATGGCACCCCTCTAATAACATACTGGAATTATAGGATTTTAGGTATAAGAAGATAACAAGGAAAGAGGGAGACACTGAGTAATATTCATATACATTGTATTAATATGATATTGTTCATAAACCTAAAGCACCAACCTTTATTTATAATAATCATAATGCCTGTTAATAATGAAACAAATCATGAGATATTAGGAAATATGAAAACTAAGGAAAAGAAAAAACTAGTCCTAAGAGATAATCTATAAGATACCCTAAAATATTCTAGGACATAATCTAGATATTATTGGGTACTCTGAATCATTCTAAGATATAGATAATGATATTATGAGATATTCCAACAACTGTTACTGATCTAGACCTGAAAAAGTATCAGTCCAAATTTTACATGTAAATGCATGGGCTTGGCACAAAGGGCAGAACCCCCTTGAACTTTCAGTTTACTTTATCCATGTGATGGTTGTATTGCCTTCTGTACACTCATAAGCATGACAACATTCTAATACTTCTACAAATTATATCGCAATAGCAGTAATAACATTACCAAAGTTAGAGGAGTCCAACCATAAAAAAAACCATGTTGTCTCATAGCATCCCCATCTGGAGATTTCAAAGTACTGATAAGCAAACATAGACTTCCAACAATAGACATTTCTATAGTCATCAAGTATGATGAGTGTTTCTTAACCTGTGATAGAAGGAATCAATGGGATAAATATTAATATCAATCAATCTAGGAAATATAAATTTGGACAGAAAATTGAAAGTTCTAGTAACCTGAGAGGCCCATTGACACAAGGAAGATGCTAGTCCAGAGAGCACTGAAGCAACTAATACAGGAATAATTCCATAGAATAAAATTTGATCAGCATTACCACTAGTAGAACCTTTGCTAGATCCCTCACCAACACTTAAAAGAACTGCTGCAACTATTAACAAGAACAAGGCCCCAATTTGCTGAATTGATTGTTTTTGCCTGTACGAAAGATTATCAGATGCCTTGGAGTTACAGAACAAGTCTTAGCATTTTAGGTATAGGGTTAGGGAAGAAAGAAACAAGATGTCGATGGCTAACAGTTTATGAAAATATGATTGATGCAATCTGTTGCAAACACCTAACTCAATAGTTCAATTCATACTAATAATTAGGTCAAGTACTGGTACTACTAGTATAGACCAAGCCCACCAACAATATGGCTAATAACCTTACAATCCTAATTTCTAAACACTCCCCCTCAAGCTAATAACCTTATGAAGCTACTCGGGTTGATCTGATGGTGAGGGGTTAAGGTAGTTTATATGAGATCTTAGGTTTAAATCTCATTGCTTTCACTGTACACCAAAAAAAGAAACCTTATAACCCTAAGCTTTAGCTTGTTACAAGTAGCAGACATAGCACAAATAAACAACCATTTTAACAGAATCTATCACAAAAGAAGGAAAAAAACTAGAAAAATAGATGTTGAACCATCCAAGCAAGAAAAGGGCAAAAATAGAAGCAATGCTGAACCCAAACAAAGCATAAAGAAGAAATGAAGAAATCCATCTGGTAAAAGAAGAGAAGAAAATCCTCTCAGAAGAGTGTCCCTATAATCACCCTCCAAAATCATGATAGATGAACCAAAACAACCAAACGACAAACCAACACCATCTAAAAACAGCAAGTGAAATAAGCTAAACCCAAGAAAATACAGTTGAAGGTTCTGGAAAACAACAAACTGCACATGTAAGACCTCAACCCAATTCATGGACTTCGGAGATATAACTAGGCTCAAAGAAAACAACCTAGAAAACCCCAAAATAATACATTGGCCAACCAAAACCATAAGAAACTGGGATGACTCTTCACATAATGAATTACTTTTTTACTTCGAGTTTTTTATACTGAGTCACTGACACAACAGCTATCGAGGGGAACCATACTTGACAGTTGACAAACATATATAACAGTTTAGCCTATCCACTCTCATATATGTGGACAAATGGGTTTTGTCAGAAAGAGCAGAAATATTAACAATTGCAATTGCAGGAGCATACCTCAATATGAAATATGTAAAGAATGCAGTGAAAAATATTTTTGTCTGATTCAGCATTGAGAATGTGAGCGAATCAAGATTCTTGTAAGAAATTTGCAACAAACTATTTTGCAATGCATATATGGCTGCAGGAAGGCCAGATGCAGTCAATGCACCAACCAAAGTCCACTCTTTACACACTCTCCTCAGACTACCTTCTCTTGCCATGAAAAACACTGCAAATATAACCTAAAAGGAAATTACAGAGATAGATGAATATTCCCAATAAAGAATAAGAAAAGCAGGGTAGGGCACAGGTTTTATAATAAGGCATGTCACAACTATATAGTGTAGTTCAAAAGTTACCTTCGCAATCTCACATGCCAAAACAGATGAAGTCACAATAACTTCACGGCTGCAGGGAGGGGGAAATAGGTTAATAAGACATGCTTCACATGCTCATTCACAACTAAGATGTTAATTAATGGTTAATGCGCAAGGAAATGAATGATTAAAAGAAACTAAAATCCATAAATCACATAAACAATTTTATTTTTAACCTGAGTTAAAAGTAGAAGACTAGACACTCATGATGATTACTATACTGGTGTCAAAAGCATATCCATGTTAAATAAACAATCAGATATGCCAGCCTGGATATGCAACTATTATTTATAAATTTAATTTTTGTGCCAATATGGATGGGATATAATAAAAATAGGATAACAGATGGGGTATAATGATTAATGCTGACTTTGGAAACATGGGTGCCTCCTTTTAAATTTGATTTTAGGATTTTTGCAAGGAATAATCTATGTATTAATGCTTTCATTTTAAATGCAAGTGCTCGTGTTATAGTTTATGTTTTGTGTTAATCTAATATCAATTTTGTAAATTATATCCTAACTATGACATATCCTGTTTTCCTTTTATGAATTTGTCATATCCTTGTATCCCTGCTTAGGAAAACTGAAGGCATACTTGTTGACTGGAATCATGCATAAGGACAATGTAAATCCAAATATTAAAAAATTGATGGTAACACAGCCAAATACACATTCATAAAAAAAATCAATTTTAGGCTGCGTGCATATGTCAAAAACATGAAAGTGCTATGCTTAAAACACCATGTAACACTTTGTGCTAATTAGAGTAAGAATAATAGCATGGACAATCCTATAGACATATCTAACATTATCGGAAACTAAAATAATAAACAAGGACACATTTAGCTCCTCTTACAGTACATTTTCAAGGATAAAGTGCAATTATAACTGTTAATTAAAAAAGCAATGGTTGAGATTTTAAAAACTCCATAGTTTATTATATATGTGCACATATTTTATCATAATCACAACAATTGATTTTATAATCAATAGTTATAGTTGCACTTTATCTTTTGAAGTGCATCCTCTCACTTTCGAGAAGCTAAATCCATTTGGACACAGAAGTGGTTGTTGATTCTCACTTAAACTCATATTGACCTGAATTCCCATTTTCCCAGCATAATGTATGTATGACTTGAATTATATCTAAATGGATTTCTAGGATTCCCACTTCCAAATAAGTAGGCTTTCCACTTCCATATGCCTAATATCAATGTAAAAGGAAAGCGTACGTTCACGTGCAGATTTTAAAAGGATTTATTCTGTTGTTCAATATGATCTATTTCCAGAAACCCCCATAGGATTTATTCTTTTGCTTATACTTGATCAACAGAATTTCTTCTATTGTTTAGAGACTTTTTCTTTTCCTTTGTTTTCGTTTTTTGGCGGATTGCATGTCCTATTGTCCTCCATAGTGCCACCATTGCAAGAGCCGACTTTGATATAGTTCATATTTATCTTAGCTTGTTGAATTATGTCAATCTTGTGATCCTAATTCCTGATCCACCAAGTAGTAACCAATCTTACCAACAAGCACACCAATCCTACGCTTAATCGAAAAAATGACTACTAAATCTCAGGTCCAGGATTTTTATTCTATTTTATTTTTTTCAAAAAAAGATGATATATAGTTGTGCAGTTGAAGATAGTAACTACAATTACAATTGTATCGTGAGTCAAGAAGAAGACGGCAAAACAAGAGAAAAAGAAAAGTATAGAATTGCAATTGTGAAGGTAAATCGTTGAAAAAGAAAGAGAAATACCGGATGAAGCGTTTGGAGATCAAAGGTTGAGCACCATATTGGAGAGCGAGCAGAATGGAATAGAAGTGAATCCTTGCATTCATCCCCCGAGTGGCCCCTCTCGACTTCGCCGCCGGTGGCGCCATTCAGGGCTTTAATTCTGATTCTTCCGATTTCGATCTCCGATTTGACGAAGAATATAGATATAGATACTCCACAACGGCCGTAAACGAAGACTGATATGTTACTTGCCACGCCTGCTACTAAACGACATCGTTGCGTGAGCATTACTGTTTCAGTAGAGAAGCAAATGAGCACACTTCATACTTCCGGGTTGGAAGAACGGGAAAAAATTGCAGCCTTATACATTTAATGACTGAGATAAATAAATATATATATATATATATATATATATATATATATATATATATATATATATATATATATATACGTGCATAAATTTTATTTTTTAATTTTTTTTTACTTGATATGTATCTTTAATTTATAATAATCAAATTAATTTTGAACGTGGGAAATGACAATGAAACCTATCTCTACATGTTGTATATAATTATTTATTTAGTATCACGAACCTGTTTTTTTTTTTACAATACAAAAAATAATAAGGATGGATTATTATGTTAAATTACTTTAATTTTTAATTATTAGATCAATTGTAATACTTTTGTTTCAAATCTTCCTTTGAGTGGAAGAAGAAAATAAATAAATAAAATATAAAAAAAATTCTGTTTTTTATTTTTTATGAAAACTTTAAAAAAAATTGCAAGATTCACCTAAAATTAATTTTTATTTAGAATAGGTAAAAAGGTAAAAGAAAACTTTTATACATTTTTTTATTTTAAATTGTTAAAAATTTTATATTTTTTAAAAAAAAAATTATAATACTAAAAAATATAGTAAAAAATTAAAAATTTTATTTTTTAAAATTTATATTATTAATATATTTTTTTCATTTAAATAAGATAAAAAAGTTCTTTTCTTTTCACATTATTTCTATTTATTCATAATGTTTGATTTTAGAAATTATTTTTTATTTTTATTTTATTTTTTAATATTTTATATATAAACAGTAAAAAAAATATTTTTTATTTTTAAAGATAAAATTTTAAAATAAAATAAAAATAATATGATTTTTTTATATAAAAAAATAAAATAAAAAAAAACCAAATGGTACCTTTTTTTTTCTTGTTTTATTTTTTTACTATTTATCATATGATCCAAACAAAATATGAATATAATATTTATATTAATTTAATAATTTTTTATAAAATATAATATTTATCAATTACAGTTATTTTTATATTATTGCAAGTGTGAACAAATATTCCATGTTAACATTTTTTAATAATTTTAAATATTAATTACACTCACCTATCGTAATAAACCATTCCCTTACAAATAAATATCTCATCTGCCAGGTTTTTTAACATAGGAATCTTAAAAGAAACAAAATTAATTATACATTTATTTTCCTTACTTTTATAGATATTTTTTTAAAATTAAAATTAACATTTTATAATATAGTAGTGCAATAGTATATCACTAAACTCATAACTTATTAACAAAAATTGACCCAGTTATATTAGAGTTTTAAAGTTTAAATCTTAGATATATAAATTACGTTAAAATTTTATATAAAAAACCTTTTCAGCATAATAATCATGCTCAACTTGAATAAAATTATATCAAATAAAAAAGTATATTTAATCTAAATTAAAATATTATTTTAATAGTATTGAAAAAATAAAAAATATTATTACCAAAATGATATAATCATAAAATTTGTATAACATCTTTTGATAATTTTGTTTTGTTTCTATTTATCTCACCATTATATTAATAATTATTGGTGAAAGGTCGAGATCTTAAATTTAAATTATATTATTTTTATTGTATAAAGAACATTAACGATTATAAATGCAAAAGGTGCATGATAATAAAATAATATGATACTTTATAAAACAATAAATTATTTTTTTCCAATCTATCTTTCACAAGAATTGCAAGTTCAATGATTATATTATTAATATATTAAATTTCATAATAATATTTTTTTTATCATATATAAAATCAGCTGACTTTTTAAAAAAATATACATAACAAACTTTATATTTTATTTTAAATATAGATAAATATATAATATTGTAGTCATATTTTCTAGTTATTATCATTTATTTATTATGTTTTTTATTTATTTTTACATTTAATTATTTCTTTACCATTATCCTTGCTTAATATTCTTTGTTTCTTTTCAACTATCCGTCATAAATATATATTATCAATGTTGTATGTTAAATTTGAGTGCCTGAGTGAGAGAACTATTACTCTATATCAAGTCATATTTTTTTCTACATTAAATATCTCACATTTTTTATTTATATATTTATTTTTAACTTTAATCAATCATAATTTGAAAGACTTAATTTTTCATCAATTTTAAATTTTATATCTTTAATTTTTATTTTCTATTAATTTTTTAAAAGTTAAGATATTTTAGATTACACTTATTCTTTCTTAATATATGTAATTTTATCATTATTTAACAATAATAATATTTTATCCCCTTATATATATATAATTTTAAAACAATTTAAAGCAAAAAAGTATTCATACGGATAGTCGTAAAAATAATTCCTACTGAAAAAAAAATGTTGAAAGATACAAGGTGATTTTAGTTTAAGGAATGCTAACTTAGCTAAGGAATAATATCCTTAGCGGACACAAAAATTAAAGGCTGTTATTTAAATTTAAAAATAACTAATTTAATTCTTTAATTTTTTTAAAAGTTAATAATTTTAACTTATACGTTATTTTTAGATTTTTATACATTTTTAAAAAACTATATAGTTCTTATAAATTTTAAGAAACATGTTTTTAAAATTAATGCATTTTTCTCTTAAAAAAAACTCGAAAGTCATTAATCTTCTTCACGTTTTTTTTTTTTTGAGCTTGACTTCTTTTTTGTGAAATTTATGTCAAATTGAGCAGATAAGGCCTGACATTGGAAGGACATAAGTGGTTCGGCAATTTAATTTTGCACCCCGATTTTTCTTTTCTATGTGAGTACCTTATGGAACATAGTGGATGAAATTTAAAGTATTTTAAATATATTCTGTAAATTAATTTTTAAATATAAAATATATATTTTATAATTTTTAATATTTTTAAATTAATTTACAATATATATATATATATATATTTTTAATTAATTTATAAAAAATATATAAAAATGATAGGATAAAATAAGAATAGTAAAAATTATGAAAAAATAGAAGCAAAAAGTATGTCCAAGAGGTTCTTGCGCATGCATTTGATAGTGAATCATCAAGTGTGTATCCACTAATCCGGCATGCCTGTGTGTGTGTGTGTGTGGAAGGACATAAAGTGGTTATTGCGCATGCATTTGATGGTGAACACCAAAGGTGTGTGTATCCACTAATACGGCATGCTTCTGTGTGTGCCTGAGAGTGTGTAAGAGAGAGACATTGCAATTGGATCATGTATATGATTTTTGAAATATTGTCCTTTCTTTTATAGGTTGTGGGGTGCGTGTGGCACATATTGTACATGCAGAACATTAGTGGGCACAACCTGTGTAGCTGGCTCTAAAACCATGCTAACAAGCAAGACAGCATCATAATCAATTGAAACCTCCGGGCTACTGCCATTATTCTGTTTTTTTTTTTTGGGTCACGAACTAAAGCCATAGTTTATTTATTTCTATTAAAATTTGAATAATTGTATTAAACAAGAATATTTTTAAAATTTATTTAATTTGTCTTACATCAAACATTTATTTTTTGTTAGTTTAAATTAAATTTTAAACATTAATATATTATAATTAATTTAAAAATACTTTGATTTTTAGATAAAATTATTATAATTTTACTCCATCTTAATTGAACATGGCAAGGATTCGGATTTCCATGGAAACTGCCTCTTTCCAATATTCTAGTTCGGAAATTTTTACCCATGAGATTAGAGATAAAAGCTCAGTGATGTAGTTTCAGTATAATATATGTAAAAATATAATATTATTATTAATATTTATATTTTTAAATTTTATGTATATTGTTTTATAAATATTTTATAATTTTATAATTAAGTTTACATTGTTTTATACCATATATGAATTTTAAGCTCTAAAAAAATGTTTTTTTTTCATTTTAATTATATTTTAAAATTTAGTTACATAATTATGAAATCTTGTTTGGATGGAAAGAACATAGAAGAGAAAAAACGATTAAATAAAAATATAATT
The DNA here is from genome assembly GCA_037954105.1 of Canavalia gladiata. Taxonomy (NCBI): domain Eukaryota; kingdom Viridiplantae; phylum Streptophyta; class Magnoliopsida; order Fabales; family Fabaceae; genus Canavalia; species Canavalia gladiata. The sequence continues at coordinate 8,326,317 of CM075658.1, read as the reverse complement.
ATTAAACTAGTTGATAAATGTAAAAATGATAAATAATGATATAATTAAATAATAAATTAAAATATGATAAATACGTTCTTTTTTAATAAAATATATATTAAAATTTAATTAAATAATTTTTTAAAATAAAAATCTTTATTTTTAATTTTTACATAAATAAATTTTAAATAATTTTTTTAAAGTAATATTTTTATAATTTTAAATTTTTATTAAACGATTTATTATTTTTTATAAAATAAAATAAATAATATATATTAAAAATAATTTAATATTTAATATTTTTGATAATATAAAAATAAATCTATCAAAATTAATAATATTATTACGAAAAAATTAAATAATATTAAACTTATAAAATAAATAAAAAATTATATTATAAAAATATATTGAGAGTAAAAATAAATAAAAATAGTTAAGTTAAAAGTTAAAAACATAAAAGTTACTCAAATTTTTTTAAAAAAACTAGTAATCATTTAAAAAAAATTAATAACTATTAAAATAAATTATTTTAAAAAACTAAGGTGTTTAAACTTTTTAGCTGATAATCTTTAGCTAAATAAAATATCTTACTAAATTTAAATTTTAATATATTATATTTATAAAAATTATGTATTATAATTTTATGTTTAATTTAAAAATTTATCACTTTAATTTTTTATTAATAAATTATTAAATTAAAATTTTTTAATACATTTTAACTCTTTTTAATAAAATAATTTATTTTAGTGATTATTAACTTTTTAGATAATAATTAAGGATTCTGAAAAGTTACTTCAGATAATTTGTTTAAGCATTCCAGCTTTGAATTTGTTTTTCTACTTTTATTTTTAATATATTTTTATAATCTACTATTTTATTTATCTATTTATTTTTATAAATTTAATATTATTTTATTTTCCATAATAATTATTAATTGATTTATATTTATATTATTATAAAATATTATATTTTAAATTATTATTTTATATATGTTATTTATTAAAAAACATTGGACTATTTGATAAAAAATAAAAATAAAAAAATAATTACTTCTGAAAAAATTATTTAAAATTATTTATGTAAAAATTAAAAAATATTTTTATCTAACTAAATTTTAATATAATTATTGTTAAGAATATATCAAATTTATCATATTTTAATCTGTTATTTAATCATACTTTTATTTATCATTTTATATTTATTAACTACTTCAATTAGTAATTTATATATTTTCAGTTTTTATTTAATTTTTTAATTTTTTTCATTAATTTTACTAAATACACTCAGTAATATAATATATCATCACTATATATATTGTATGATAAAGTAAAAATTATAATTTTTATTACTAATAAATATTTATGATTTTCTTTAATTTATTTTATTTAAATTTAAGAATATTTATTCAATATACACATAGTATACTAATTAAAAAAATATAATCATACATTCATTCATTAAGTACATCCATCGTTAACTTAATTTTTTTATCTGTAACAATCTCTTTAAAAAATAAAAAATAAAAATTGTATGACTAATTAGGATATATTTATATAGACAATACTTTACTATATACAAGAATATCATTAATCTAATTTTATACAATCTCATTCACAGTGGGTTTGGACCCTTCATTCTTTTTTAAAATACGCGTTCTTTACAACAAATGGCCAGGTCACACATACTGGTGCAAGCTAACTATTTATGCTGAAAGTACTCCCACATAAGCTACCCAGTATCACAAGAACAACTTTTGTAAATTTCTTCCTAAAGGTAGATTTTTTTAGTTAAAAGAAAACATAATTTTTCAACATTGATATGCTCTTCAGAACCTAGTCGGTGCATTAAGGAGAGGCTAGCTTTTCTCTGTTTCTTCTGTAGAACATGGAGAGACTACCTTTCCATTTGCACAGAAAGAACTGCATTGTCGAACTTAAAACATGGCCTACATCTAATAATGTTCAACCATTTAAACAGAAAGATACTGGTGCAACTAAGTGCATCATGCAGGCTGCACAAACTATGTAGCATGGCAAAAGAAAATCCTGACGTGGAGCTGCATATGTCTTATGAGGAAGCATGAGCAATAGATACTGGAATGCCGAACACATTTTTTGCAGGCTGCGGAAGACAAGACATGTATCTTTCTTCTAAAACATTTCCACTCTAGGCTCGCAGGATAGCTGACTTCAACAATACTTGGGCCAAGGGTTATCCTTCGCCTTTCTTCATCCGCTTTACTAAAGTATGCAAACACATAAATTTGCTCCAATTTTTATTCTAACAAAACTGGCCATTTTGAAATGGGTGTGAACTCTCTATATACAGCTTTGCAAATATTTACAAGCATGTTACACAGTCGTAACATGAGTGGAATCATAAAATTTCTCCGTCATATTGTCAGGTTTATGACTCAACACAACCATTCAATAAACTGCAAACTGCAAGGCCTTTGACTAACAATTGACGGATATTCTGAGATATTTACCAACGACAGATTCCAGGTACTTCGGTTCTGCTCATTTCCACTATTTCCTTGTACTTCGAAGGAAACACAAAGCCCCATAGCTGCATGGATGAGAGAGCATGTGCTAATTAGTTTTTTTTGTTTAATTAAATGTCTATAATTAATATATTTGGTGGCCAACTAATCAGCTGGAACAAATGGATAAAAGGAAAAAAGAACGTTAGGGAGGCTCAGGTGAATATGAGCGAGGAATTTGTGAGTCGGGGAGCTTTATGTGCACCTCTACTTCCTTCACTTCAAACTCTTGAGAATGTGCGAGGCAAGGATTCCCATAAGTTTCTGAAACTGAACTTGACCCACTCAATCTTGAGTAGAGAAGTCAAAATTTGGAACCCACAAAAAAAAAAAAGAAAATCAGGTCAGGCCAATGATATTATAGAAGGCAAGCTAATGATTTGTTAGAGGAGAGAGGGGGGAAAGATAGCATAATGAAAGCACAAAGTTCTTACAGATCACCCTCCAAATAAAGCGCAAAATGGCCTCCCCCACCGATTGCTAGAAAGTCAGAGGAGCAGAGTGTGAAGTAGCGATTTACTCCTGCAATATTGTGGTAAATTCAGCATTTATTTTCTGTCAATCATGTGGAATTGTAGATCAGGTGATAAGATGTAAGTTTGGAGTGTGTAATTTTAACTTAATCACACTTCAAACCTTAAGTAAAGCCTCATGCTGATGCTGAATCTCAAATGGAAATATCACATCAACCTTTTCAAGATCATTATAATAGGAGTATATCTGCTTGAAGACTGAAAATCAATCTTTTTATGGAACATATATTTGATAATTTTTTACAAGACATTCAGATGAATGAACACTGAGTTAAAATTAAATCTTGCAGACAAAAAATTGCATGTAGCATACAAATATTGGTGTGACTGTCTTCAAAGCAAAATAAAATCAAGCCTCCTTCAACAAGGGTTGGTTCAATAAGCAGAAATATATTTCCATTTGTTTGCATTCTTGAGATGTCATATGGTCTCATGACCATCCACAAATGTTGCCTTCTTAATTTAAACAAAAAAATAAAGAGTAGAAAGGGGATAGGGGTTATGAAATATAGCCAAATTCGGAGATCTGAAGCAAAACAACACAACATTTGTTTTAAAATAAAATGTACTTGATAGTATAATTTCTAGAAGGTGTGACACAACCCACAGGGAAATCATACATCAGTAAACTGTCATCATTATTCATCACAATAAACAAATTCAATTCTCTCGTTCCACATAGCTTTGAGAAAAAAAAAATTAAAATATTCATTTAGGGATTTAGCCATCCATCCAAGTCATTGACAAATAGAACAAATCAATCACTGACTTTGATATAAAGCAAAATATGGCATAGTGATAAGCAAAATATGATATAGTGATAACAGAAAAAGAATGATAAAGAATGGCATGTTCAAACTCAATAAAACATTACACAGATACCTGTTGGGCGATATATAACAGGACAACCCGAGGTGTTTGTGAACACAAATGAATTGTTTGTTCCCTGTGCAAAATTTAATGTCAACCAGAAATATATACATATATACTTGTATACACATGAGCACTCACACACACACATGTGTATACATACATACATACATACATACATTTGTATGTATGTATGTATTCATTAACATTGTTGCAAAATGAACCAGCCAATGCTCAAGTGTTAGTAGCAGAAAAGACATGTGACCTGGTATTTTCTTTTGTTGGATGGTTTAAGAGGAGCTTCAACCAAGCCCCCAAACACCGCTCCTTTACTATCTCCAACAACCTGGAATAAAATAACAGATATTAAGCACCAATCCATGAATGAAGGGAGTAGAAATTAGTCTTGCAAGCTAAATGACACACAACACATATAACTTGGACATTCTAGATAAGAGTGGCCCAGCCGATAGTAAAATGTCAGAATTTCAAGATGTGGTTTTATAATTGGATCGCATAAACTTAGCTAACCACCAGTAAGTTCACAAAGATGAGATTTCAAATCATGGTCATCATAAACTAGTATGCTACTATAATTACAATGCCAAAACTTCATATGCAATATACAAACTACCCTATGATCATCAACAAAACAGGCTAGCACAACAGTTGGGATTAAAAATAAACTCAACCATTCATCCATATAAAGTCATCAAGGTCACGAACATAAACTGGAAAAAGAAAATGATAAAATCACCTTGAACCGACATGAATTATTATTAATATGCCACGATGAAATAGTTTGGATATAAAAGTAATCATTGTGGAACTTTATTATCATATAGCCGAAATCTAAAAGCAAGAGAATTCTATTAAGGTACCAAGAACCATGTGTAAATATCCATTTAATTTAGCATGTTTCAATAGAAAAAGGTTTTCATCACCAAAATTGTTTTTTCTGTTTCAGGCAAATTTGAATTAACAACAGCTTGTTCATGTTTAAAATAAATACCTCCTGTCTAACGAGTCAGAAATAACCATACAAGTTTAAAATTGGAATTCACTATGACTAAGAATCTCTCTCCAATTCAATGCACTACTTAATTTATCAATTAAATAAAATCCAAGCAGACATCAATTAATCTACTCAGAAAGGAGGGAAAAAGGCTTGTTTTACTGTTAACTGGTTTATCTACTAAAAGAATATCAAATGCAGAACATAAATACATGCTTAAGGTTGACATCTGCTCAAGGACAATGAAACCGTACCAGCAAACTCAGTCCGGGCCATATCATACTTCTCCTGTAAAGAGTAGAAAGTGATATACCATGCTTCCAAGTGCTGCATAAAATGCAAAGAGATAAAGGAAGAATATCAATCTTCGAAATTTTGGAACTCTCAAGACACAATCTTCATCTTCAGATATACCTGTATAGCAGCAACCATTTCCGGCCATGAATAAGAGATGGAAGTGAAGCATACACAGCATTACTGAGGTTGTCAGAAATCAGCATTGAAGGCTCAGAAATTTCAGGCAGATGGTCAGCCACAGCCAAAGGCTCTTTCACGGGTTGAATGCACTTCATCTCAACGCCACGCCCTTCATCCAACTTGGTTTCTAAATTATTATCCCTGCTGCGAAATCCACCCATTCTGGCAGCTTGGTGAATGGCTCTACCGAGCGATTGCTTGCCCCTGGAAAACAAACTTCTCTTCACCACCAAATTTTCCTTCATGAAAGAGTCATCACCTGCAGACTCATCATTTTTCCCATCCGATTCAGCAACGTTATCCCCAGAATCCGAGGAAGACAATAAAGAATAGAGAAACGCAGTGAAGGATGAAGTATCAGGCCCATTAATTAAATCATCATCACCCTTTGACTCACCCGCTTCTTCTTCTTCCTGAACAACAGTCATATAACATTGCAATAATAATAATAATAATAACAACAACAACAACAACAATAATAACGATAATAATAATAATTTGAGAGAACTTACAGAAGGAGGAAGAGAGGGTTCGTTGTTGTTATTGTTGTTGTCAGAAATAGGGTTGAGAAGAACAGTGGTGAGATCAGAAACGAAGTACACTGCTTTGCTCCGAAACGTTTGCCTTTTAACCATTGTTATTGCTATTTATGGGACAGATGCGATCAATATTCAATTTCCGCCACAAAAAAGAAACGATGGGGTTCCCTATATTCTCAGCTTCTGTTAATGCTCCGCTTCATTCATTCAGCATGCGGAATGATCACAGGCCCTTATTTTTCTCCGCCAAACTCGATTATTATTATTATTTGTAATCTAACTTTTGAAAAAGGTGAGACAAAGCGGTGCCGGACAAGACTAGTAATATAATAAGAAGAAGAAACGTTTTGATATTATTGGTGTTGAAGCGCTTTCCGTTGTTGGGTCACCAAACTTGTTCTGTGCGCAAAAACGGTTGATGCGCAGCTACCCTCCTGGGTTCGCTCGCTCGGCGGCAAAAGCTGAGAAAGCAACGGCTTACTTGAAATACCGACAAATTTACTAATGATACCGTAAAACAGTAAATAGACTTCATGGCCCAATGGATAAGGCGCTGGTCTACGGAACCAGAGATTCTGGGTTCGATCCCCAGTGAAGTCGTCCGTTTTTTTTTATTCGGAGAAAAATAAGTTAGAGTATTTTTTTAAAGTAAAATTACATTTACCTCTCCTTCAAGGTTTATGTATGTTTATAACTGAAATAATTTTTTTTTTTACAAAAAGTGAAATAAAAAAGTATACAAATAAATTATTAAAGTGATATTAATAATAATATAAAAATGATAATAGCAACTACAATAATATTAGCATGTAGATAACAAAATTAAAAAAATATTATAGTGATTTTATAATTTATTCTCACAGAAAATTGTTATTCTTACATGTAAGGATGGGAATAAATATTTAACTTTTATTCATACATTAGCCTTTCAAATATCACTTTTATTTGTGGAATTTTTTTTAATCTCTCTTATTAAACACGGTAAAGTTTAATTCTTATATTGCTGTTGTATAAAAGTTAAATATTTTCCTACCAAATAACTGTAGGTTTGAAGTTCTCGAAATTACTTGTATCGAAGGAAAAGTTATAGACGTACTCGTAGGGTACTTATACACAATTTAAGAAACGGATGTCTAAATAAGATATAATTCACTTAACGCAAGTTGACTCCATGGCCCAATGGATAAGGCGCTGGTCTACGGAACCAGAGATTCTGGGTTCGATCCCCAGTGGAGTCGATTTTTTATTATTTTTCGCATAAATTTATTATGGGTAGACGAGAAATTTTCCATTTTTTTTTTGTATTTTTCCACCATTTTTTTGTGCATGAGAAGTATCCTATAAACTCTATCCACACTCACATGTTAACAATTTATTTTCAGTCTTTAAGCATTCCGATGAAAACTTACCATTTATGTTCTTTCTCTCCTCTATCTTTTGAAATTATTTCCTTTTTCTTCCCTTCTCTATTAGAGATTTAAAATTATCTAAAAGTCCTTCATCCCGAAATAAATAAATTACAGCTGTTACATCAAATTTAATTAGAAGAAAATTTTAATATTTATAATGTAATTCGTCGATTTTTATGTATTTTATAAAAACATATTTTATGCTTGTTAGTTAACTTTATTCGGATTAAATTAATACTTTCGTATTTTTTATTTATAGTTTTCATTACAATAAAGGTGACGACATAAAATAACTATAAAGTAACCTCTCTAATTTATTAAAAAATTTCAAACCATAGTTATCTCTTTTCCGTAATATTACTTTTTTTATGTTATCAAAATTATATTCCTAATCTCTAAAATGATATTATATTTGATATATTTTTTTATCTCCTAGTCCCCAAAGCTTCTTTCAATTAATAAGTTAGGAGAGATTTATATTACAAATAAAGAAATGCTATATCAGCGAAAGAGATATATGAGTTGAGGGAATCTGTATATAGTATTAAAAAAAGAATTATCAAGCATAATTTCAACCGAAATTTATGTGTTATTCAGTTCACAAAAAACAACTTCACAAAATAATACAACTTATGTTGTTACAATTTTATTCATAAATAAGACCTCTTTTTTTGCAAGTTATTTACATGTGGTCATGTTTACTCTAATATTTGGTTAAATTAACAATGTATGATGATTTGAGTAAACCGTTACTTTATTCTCTTAATTATAGGTCTCAAGTTAATCTTTAACTGTATTAATGTTTCATTTTAGTTTTAAATTTTGTAAAATGTTATAAAATTTCACCTTGAATCCTTAGTGATAATAATAAATGCAATAAAACATTAAAGTAGATCAAATTTGACAATATTTCATAAAATTAAAGATTTTAAATAATTTTTTTTATAAAATTAAGGATTAAAATAAATAACATTTAGAATCTCAAAATTTAAAGTGATAATTTACTCAAATGATTTTTGTTCTATTAAATAAATTTATATGATGAAGTTGCGAGATAAAATATTGTCACTTATAATATATGTATGTGAGTTTCATTCTCAGCAATATCTTCTGCCCTTTTTCTCATTTGTAACTTTTCTCCTTCACTTTTGAAAGATTTATCATGAAATTCCTGATAAAAGAAAAAATAATGCATGTTTTTCTCATACCAATGACACTCTACAAAATTGCATCTTTGCTGCCTGTATATGTATCAACAGTTATGCTTAATAAAGAAGGAAAAACTAGTCATTCACGGATATGAAGATTTACTAAAGCACAGCGATTCTTTTAACACTAAATCGTCATTAATAGTGAAAAGCTTTTACCAAAGCATAATAATTGTTTCATAGTTCTTAAAAACCAAAATAACTCAACAGGATTATTGAACCACACTAAATAACTATGTTAACAACTTAATTTATAAAAAAAAAAAAAAAACTGACTTACAGCGTAGAGTTTAAATTCTATTTAAAGTACTCTTTATGATCTGGACAGCAGAGACCCTTCGGATTTTATTTGTATGGTATGGTTAGAGTTTGATTTCGAACAAGGGAAGAGATATTAACTTGTTATTAAGAATCAACCGCCAAATTAGAAGCCTAATGAGAAAAATGATACATACCAAACACATTACTTACTATTATCATTGAATGTATAATGTATTTTTTATATTTTGAAGAGTCAAATTCAAAATAATTGTCATGATATATTATTATTTAGTTGCTTCAACAAAGCATGGCTAATATTTCATTTTTCAGCACTTGAACAGACGTCTTGTTATATTATTGTTTATTTGCTTCAGCAAAACATGGCTATATTTCATTTTTCAGCATTTGGACAGTTTGTTTTTGAAATAGAATGAAATGAAATATTGTTGTATTCTATTGTCATGATCATGTTTTAAAATAAGATAATATCATAATTTTGAGAAAAAAAACATTATAACATTTATATATTTTCTATAAACTTAAATAAGTTGTGTAGAAATTATTCTAAACACTCTCAAAAAGTATTTCGTTATATTCATGTAATATTCTTTTTTTTCTTTTAATTTGGAGGACACGAAATAAAGTCGTTTTTATTCTATAATAACATATTTAAATAATAAAATAGTTTTATTCATATTTATTGTATTTTACTTCTTTTGATCTCTATTATAAATTATATTTTATTTTTAATGTTTCTTAATATAATTAATTTTCAAAAATCTACGAGTTTACCTTATTTAATAAACCATATTCAAGTAATTTACATTTTCTGAGATTCTTTTTACTTGTCAATTTTAATGTCCATTTTAATTGAAAAAGTAATTTAAGCTAAGAGAAAAACAATAAATGTTAATCAATATTTTAAGAATACTGGTTTAAAAGGTTAAATATTATTAAAAAATAAGAATAACTCATATCAAATGTTTGGTTAATATTTTTTAAATAATTTAATTTTATCAGTCTAATTATTAAATTAATAAATTTTATTATATATTATATTTATAAAATTTAAAATAAATTTAATATTTTATTATATGATTTTTTAAAGAATAATATATCTATCCTAATATACATTAATTTAAATTTATTTAATAAAATATTAAATTTCTTTCATATTTTGTAAACATAATAAAATATTAAATTTCTTTTAAATTTTATGATTACATTAATAAAATTTAACTATATACAAAATTTATTAATTTAATAATTATATTAATAAAATTTATCTATATAAATAAAATAATTTTAACATAAATGATCCTTCTCTTACAAAATATTATCAATATAAAACTATTATGATTTTTGATGCATATTTAACTGTTATTGTCAATTAAAAAAAATATTTCTACTTTCTGAAAGCACCGCTTAACAAGGCACAAGAAAAAAAATAGTTGAACTATTAAAAAATAATTTTTAAGTTATAAATCTTTTGAATGTGAAATAGTTTTGATTAACTTTCTAATATATGTGAATTTTTTTCTAATTTTTTTAATAAATTTAATTTTCACCAAATCATACATATTAACAAAACATGTAATTATATTAATTTTAAAATGAAAAATATATTTCAAATTTATTCCTTTTTAAAATAAAAAATTCTATCATATATTAATTGAGGGGATCTTTATAAATTAGTATCTAAACTAGTAAACTTGAAAAAATAGTAATAATATTCTTAATTTTTTATCATCATACTGCTCCTTTAAACTTATTTTTGTCATATTAATTCGTTTTTAAGATTAGTATAATCGATAAAAATTTAAAGGCTAATTTAGTATATTCTAGAAATAATAAAAACTAATTTAAATATTTTCTCTATATTAATTATATCATTTAAAAATTATTATAGTTATAAAAGATAAATAAAAAAATATTTTTTTTAAACTTTGTAAATAATATTGCATTAAAGATAATTAAACTTATTTGAAATAATTTTATAAAAAAAAATGAAAAGAACGGTTGGAAGTAACTTGTAATAAAAATCAAAATCACTATTTCAATACATTTTTTACATCTTATTTTATGTTTAAGCATAACTATCTTATATACATATATATATATATATATATAGTTAAATTAATTAATAAAAATAATTTATATAATAATTATATTAATTTTAATTTTAATTTTTTAATATTATAAATTTTTTATATTTATAATACATTAAAATTAAACTCAAATTATATTTATATTATATTTAATTTAATTCAGTTTGAATTTAATTAATTGTTGACTTTGAATTAATATTGATAAGTGGAATCTATAACATTTATTTAATGATATTTTTAAAAAATAATGAATTTTTTTAATATACATAAGTATAAATTATAAAAGATCAATAAAATGTAAGTATTTTTTTAGAAAGTATTAATGATGTATAAATTTTATAATAACTTTTTTAATTTGATATATTATTTACTTTATTAAATCATATTTATAATAATTTATATAGACAAAATAAATTGAATACTCATCTTGTAAAATAACATAAATAAACATAATTTTTATCTAAATTTAGATAATTTTTGGTTGTTGAAAATGAAATTTTCTCTTGTGCAATTTGTGGAGCACTGGTTTTATAAATTTAAAAAATTAAAGTGCAAAATTCATTAAGTTTTTTTTTTTAAAAATTTATTTCCTTCTCCTATTTTTTATTTTTATTATTATAACTAGATTTTTCGTTAAAAAAAATTCTAACACTAACCTTTTTAAAATTTAAATAATTATTTTTAATTCAAATTTATCTTCTTAAATTAACTATTCATCTTCTTTATTTTTAATGTTCATATAAATTGGTTATTAGAAATTGATTTTAAATTTTTATTTTCAATTTAAAATTTAAAATAAAAGTTGAAATTAAAATAAATAATATAATTAAAAATACAAAATAGATATTAACAAGCATGAGATTTTAAAAATTTTGAAATTTAATATTTGGTCTATTAAAAATTCTAAAGAATTAAAATTTTTAATTTTAAAATAATTATTGAGTTAAAATTAAATTTTAATTATTCTAATAATTTTAATATTCAATTATATTTTTAAAATTTAAATGAATAATTTTTAGGTTGTTAAATAAAGGTTACGCTCAACTAATCGTAACAATTTTAGATATTGATTTTTTTTTACAATTATTGTATTAGCTAAATTTCAATTGCTGTGAATTAAATTATATTATTGTTGGATAATAGTTGGTAGATAATTATTATATAAATTTTATTTTTTATTTTAATTTATTGTTGATTTTACTTATTAAAAATAAAAATTTATAATTTATAATTTATAATTTATTTAAATTTTATTAATATCAAATTTTTTGATTGTCAATCTAAATAATAAAAATATTAAAAAATTAATATTTGTAAATAAATCCTTACGAGAATGATATTTTATCTTTCTTTATTCTTAAACGATATGATATATTTAACATATTTTTTATTAACAAAAATTATTTTAATTCAATTAATGATTTTGAGAAAAAAAAAATGGCTTGTCGGAATTGAATAACATTTTCAGTTTTTTCCTTAAAATAATCGTGGCAGGCAATTGCTTGGGTGTCACTTGCATGCCAGTCCCAGGCAAGAAAAACAATTATAGTGTGTACCACTTATTTATTTGTGTCTACAAATTAGAACAAGTCGTCTGAAATTTTGCCACTGTGCCAATCTCACGTTTTTCATATTTGAAGCGGTCTTGTCACGTTTTTCATGGTTCCGTGAAAAAAGAAGAAGCAAGTTTATAGTTAGAAACGAATTGAATTAAATTAATGTATATATTTTTAAGGGATCAAATAATATTATTTCTTTTATGATTGAAAGACAAAATTAAAATCATTTAAAACAAAAATGATAGACACCATTTATTTTATTTTTTCATAATATCATCTACTTTTATTTATATTTATATTTATATAATTAAAATGTTTGTTTATGTGTAAGTAATAATTTACCCTCATTTTTAAAAAAATATGGATTTCATAGTCAACACTCAGACTACATATTTAACACCAATCTTTTATAGTAGAAAATACAATAAGAATGAATAGTGAAAAATGAATAAATAAAAAATCATTTACTTATTTTTTTCTTCTGGTCCCCCGCTAGGTTCGTACCAATTCTTCTATAAATGATTAAGCTGGCACCAACTCCTCACATTGCTCTCAGTTTTCTGCATCACATTCTACGATCGTGAACACACAGCTTGACAATGGCGACATTGAAGGTTCCTGCTCAAGTTCCTTCTCCAGACCAAGACAGTGAGCAATTGCGAAAAGCTTTTCAAGGTTACGTTACTCTTTCATTTCTTTGATTTCATTGACTTTTATTTTGTCATTAGATCATCGATCTGTTCACTTTTGTCGATCCATCTCGTTTGGATTTAAGTCTTTTCGGTATGTCCGTGATCTGATTGTGCGGTTTTTTTAAAATATATTATCATGCTGAAGCTTTCTCAATACTTCGATCACGGAATAAATCGTTGTAGCTACGAATCAAATTTTACACATGCATTACGGTCCTGTGATTTGGGTTTGGTTTATGCAATCATTGGTACTTATTTCTGCTTGTTGAATGACAATGATCATTGAGATTTTGTTTCGCGTTTTTTTTTTAAATTTAAATTTCCTTTTTAGTGATTTTGATTTGCTCCTTCAGCCGATACTGTCAACTCTTGTGTTTTCTTTCACTAAGAACTAAACGGAGCGGTTTCATGCACATTTTTGACGCGGCATTAAAGCAGTTATAACTACTTCCTCTGCTCTTCTTATAAGATCTAATAGAACCTTCAAATAAGGATAAATTTGAAATAATATACTAACTTTTTAAAAATCAATATATTAATTAATGTTATTACATGTTTTGTTAACACGGGTGATTTGCTAAGGAGAATTTTTTATCATAATGTTTTTTTTTTAGCGTATGTGTGCGTTCAATTTATATGAATAAGTGCAGATTACAATCACAGAAAAACTGATACACAGTAGAATTCAAATTTTCAATAATACAGAAGTGCTCACGTAAGGGAATGTACTTTGTTCCTTTGTTCTATTATGGATCGAGGCATTTTCATTCTATCATTGCACTACTCTTTTTCATTGTCCATCCAGTTGTTGTCACTGTGATGTATCGTTGCAGGGTGGGGAACAAATGAAGCATTAATAATATCAATCCTGGCTCATAGAAATGCAGATCAGCGTAAGTTGATTCGTGGAACTTATGCTGCAACCTACGGAGAAGATCTTCTTAAAGATTTACAAAAAGAACTTTCAAGTGACTTTGAGGTAAGTTTAAAACTTTTGACATCTGAGTTCTTTATGTAAATCAAATTAGCACCCATTTCTTTTGTCAGAACTCAGAAATTTCGATTTCAATTCCAGCTATCGACTTTTCAATTTTGCCTACTTATTTAAACTTGACTATTATTTGATGGATAATTGCAGTTATGAAGTTATTTTCTTATCTAATGTTTGATGTTTTGAATATAAAAGCGGGCTGTGTTGTTGTGGACATTGGATCCTCCTGAGCGTGATGCCTATTTAGCTAATGAAGCCACTAAGAGGCTGACTTCAAGCAATTGGGTCATTATGGAAATCGCTTCCACTAGATCTGCACTTGAGCTGCTGAAGGTAAAGCAAGCATATCAGGCCAGCTTCAAAAAGTCCCTTGAAGAAGACGTTGCCTATCATACTTCTGGGGACTTCCGCAAGGTGAAAACTTCTTATTGTACTTCACCTCTGTTTGATGCCATTTCTTCATCAATCAAAACCTTCCAAAATATATAAATCTTTTCAATTTAAAGAAAGAGAGCCTTTGTTTAGGAGAAGTGTGTCATAGATTTATGTCCAGGTAATAAATATGTTACAGGAATATGCTCATCTTGAGAGGATGGATATATCCATTTATTGGAATCGCTAGATTAAAAAGCTAATCAGCATACTCCTCCCCCACTCCCCAATTATTATGGTATATCTAGATCTATTTGTTTTTTCCAAACATTTTTTCCTACCTGATGAAACTTTGTTCTGATACTTGAATAATAGCTACTGGTTCCTCTTGTGAGCACATTCCGTTATGAGGGTGATGAGGTGAACATGAAATTGGCAAAATCTGAGGCTAAATTGCTTCATGGGAAGATTGGGGAGAAGGCCTACAACCACGAGGACCTGATAAGGATTTTAACTACAAGGAGTAAAGCACAGTTAAGTGCTACACTAAATCACTACAACAACGAGTTTGGCAATGCAATAACCAAGGTATAAATGTTTTGGCTGTTTATGATCTTAATTTTTGTGTTTTCAACTTTACATCTACTTTTTGTTTGAGTACCTACTGCAGCACTTAACCAGACATAGTTGTGTTGTCGACAATGTTACTGATCACTTAAAGAAACACCATTTCCTGTGATAATCAATTACTATATTTTGAGGGATTATGTTCTGGTTTTTTACTTAAATTAAGAAAAAAAAGACAAGGCAGAGTTTGTCCAGCGATTATAAGATTAATCAGTGTCTTGTAGTCGAACTTACAACTGGCTTCTGCTGCAGGATCTGAAAGCTGACCCGGGAGATGAATATCTGAAATTATTGAGGGCAACCATTAAGTGCTTGACCTACCCGGAGAAATATTTTGAGAAGGTCTTAAGGCTGGCTATAAACAAGACGGGAACCGATGAGTGGGCCCTTACTAGAGTTGTGACAACCAGAGCTGAGGTTGATCTGCAGCGGATTGCCGAGGAATACCAAAGAAGAAACACCGGTCCTCTGGATCGTGCAATAGCCAAGGACACTTCTGGAGACTATAAGAGCTTTCTCCTTGCACTGGCTGGAAATGATGATTAAGAGTTCGTATTCTTTTCAGTTGTCATGGTATTGCTGGTTAGGGTATTTGCAGTGAATCTCCGGACAGAGGAAATAGGTGGTTTGCTGGTAATGATCCTTGTGAAATGTATAAATTTTCCCATGTGTTTTTAAAATAATATGTTTTGAATATGGTTGGAAATTCAAGACATAGATTTTTACCTCTTTTAAATAAAACATTTGCTGCTGCTTTTTCTACTGTTATTAAGGATCAATTATTTGTTCAGCATACTCATCACACTTCACAAAAAGTCGGAATGGATAGACCGAGGATAAAGGCAACTACAGTAGTTAACTTCTCAACATATCAGCTAATATAATTATCTCGTTAAAAGAATAAACCAGATATAATAAATAATTCCATATTACAAGAAAAAATTCTGAAACAATTTATTAATTCAACATATGATTGTGTATATCAACATAAATAACCATTTGCACCCATTATGGTAACACTAATATACTGCGTCAGGGGTTATGCTGTAAACATACAGTGCTGATAAGCCAACACACCGTTTCTTCCAGCCAAAAGATGAAAGTTCAGAGGAATTTAAAGAACGCACACAGAGAATGGGACGAATTTAGACATCAAGTTCAAACGAGGGCAATGCTACTTCCTCCACCAGGGGGTCTGCGAGCACCTCGAATGTAGTCTCTGGTTTCTGCCTTTCCATCAGCAAATATGTCATTCCCAGCCATTTCTCTAAGTTTAGCCCTGCTCAGAGGTTTTTCTGCTGATCCAGCAGCAACGTCTCCTTTGAAAATATTATTGCCCGTCAGTTCTGCAAACTTCTGGCCATATATTTTCTTTGATGTCTTCTTAACTGGTTCTTCACCAAATAACATATTACTTTGGCCACCGGCAGGCTACAACAATAATAGAACTAAAATCAAATGTAATCGTAAGGAAAAGGGAAAAAACGTGAACTGAAGGGTAAATACATGAAAAAGGAATGGATGGATGTGTGGCTTATTTCAAAAAAAGATTGTGCCAAAAACATCCTCAAAGGAGAAAAAATATATATGAAGTTTAAAAAGAAGACACCAGAAACGGAAACTCTAAAAACATGTAGACAAACTTATGGACCTCCCTCTTCCAGTGCAATGCATGTGCAGTTGGGCTCTTAATTCAAGATAGCAGGCTCGTGTTTTGGTGTGGGAACGAATATTCTGATAGAAAATTTAAACATCCACAAATGTATTCTTCTAGAACTGCGATTTTATTTCTATTGCAACCCTTGGGGCTCTATCTTAATCAAATTTGACAAGTTGATCTGCATTTATATTTTGCCTTTTAAGGAAACCACAAAGAGACATTGTCGCACCATCAAAGGTCAAACATCATCCCTGTGAATAGTAATGTATATATTATAGGGCGGGACTAGAACCAAATCAAAAAAACTTTAGCCATTCATCCAATAATATTGAAGGAATGATATAAAGGATAGATAAGATGACTTGTGACTGGTCTTCATGCCCAGAAGACACTTACATTGGAAACTTTCGCTGATGCCCGCACATTTGGTGAAACGGGTTCTCTCACGCCTTTATTTTCTTTCGATTCCAAAGTGTGTGCAGCAGTCAATGAGCGAGGCACAATTTCAGGGGGAGGACCAAATATATCATTTCCGCCGAGCTCCTTGGTCTTGGCACTAGATATTGGTTTCTTACTCTTTGTATCTGATTCGCTTTGATATGTTCCACTAAGTTCACGCTGTTTTGCTATCTCGGGTAGAGAGGTTGGTTTCTTAGGAGAAATGGTTTCTTCCGTGTTGAATGATATCTGACTGATTCCATTAATTGCTTGCTGAGATGCAATTACAGGGAAATAAAATAAGAATAATGTTATCGCAATGGAGTTGATATTTAAAGTCATTCATATTCATATGGTCAAATCTCAATTTGCCCCGGATCAACGTAACCGTCTGGTATACCTGATATACACGTATGCTTGTTCTGTTTTTTTCATTTGCAGACTTGGATTCTGATGCAGTATCTTCAGCAGTTGCCAAAAATATACCACTTCCAGTCATCTCTCTCATTTTATACCCTGAGCTTGGTTTCCTGAATAACATACAGGGAAGCATATTTTTTTACAAGAAAATTATATGAATGAACCTTTGAACTTAACTCTTAGCCAGCATACTATAGTTTAAATTCATGAGTTTCACCCAAAAAATAACAATAATAAATTTTATTATCTGATATTCGTGCTGCAACGTCCACATACATGCACACAAAAAACACTAACGGTAGTTAATACACTCAATTATGTCGGAACGATGGGCTAACAATAAAGAGAGGCTGCTATAACCAATCCATCATGCTTAAGCATACAAAAATAAATTCCAGCTTACAAGGGATCATGTCAATTGCTTATCAGAACACAATGTTCAGAATTTGAACAACTGAATGCAGGGGAGCACTTCTTCTCAGTACGTTCGCAATTTCGCACTAAAAGTAGAGGGAAAACTCGAAATAAACAACTAATTGAAAAAAACGCATAGCATTTCCAACATTACATAACAGATCGATACTGCAAACATAAATAAATAAATAAAGCTAAGCCAGGAGACACATAGCCGCGAGAGAAATACTGAATTGGATCACAGCAAGAAGCAATCAAAATGAAAAAACATTAAAAAGTAAAAAAAAAGCACTAGTAAATCTGAATACACACTTAACACAGACAATTTTTTTTTTAAAAAAAAAAGATAAAAAAAGAAAGATGATATTACTTTTTGGTTAGATTCTGTGCTTCTTCCTCGGTGAACTGGCTTCCACGGAGAAGTTCACCAATTTTATCGGAAGGCTGTGGATACGATGAGCGATTTCAAAAAAGAACAAATAAACAAACAAACTCATTATATATCTTCAGGAGAGACGGAATTGAACTAACTAAAGAGAGCCAGAGATGCTTAAATAAAATTTTCTACAAGAAAAGAAAAGGTTAGTAAATAAAAGTAGTAACCTGCCGAGAGCGGTGGGCGGAGGCAGAGACGGCGGGGGAGGAGTCCAACGGAGATTGTTCGGGCCATAGTAGGAGATCAGAGGTTGAGGTATGAGAGTTTCTGAGGGGCGTGGTTCTCTGCATTCTCTCTGCTTCAGTGAGAAATGGTGTGTTCGTGTGTGTGTTTGTGAGCGTGAGTGTGAGCTTGAGGTGTGCGTAGGTGAGAGAGTTTTGTTATTCACCAGATTTGAAAATGCGTTTCAACAATAATAAACCATAAAAAAATCATTATCTTTCTTTTGTCTCCTCTTCTTTCGTTTTTCCAGCTGCAACTGCTACCTACAAATTTACGAATAATAACAATCTCTAGAGAGAGAGAGAGTTTCGGCACCTGAAAGAAGATATTCGCTGTGTGTGTTGAACATGTGTCATTCCACTCCTTTTTATAACAATGAGAGTTTGAGTAGTATTGTACAGCACTGCTGCACTCTTCAAGAATTATAAGAGAAAATATTTTTCTAAATTTAAATTAAAAAAAAAAACTGCTAAGATTATCAATTGTTACAGTTATACCATCTGCTAACGAAACAAACATTTCAATTTTGATTGATGTGTTAACTAATTTTTATTTCTTTCTAATAACATATGTTAATTATTTAAATTATAATTTTATATTATACTTTATATATATTTTTAGTTTATTATTTTATTGTATTATATTATATATCATATTTCATATTTTTTTCACATAAAACTGTTATTCATAATTAGAGTAAAAATATAATTTTTCATTTTTTATCGTAGTGATGGAATGTTACTCAGCGTTCTCTATCTTAAAGAAAAGAAATTGGCAATCAAATGACGGAAGCAAGTTTTATAAAGGCAAGTTATTAGTGAAGTTTGTTTTACTCAATTCTTTAACAGTTTAATGTAAAATAACTATACGACAGTAGAAAAAACTTTAAATAAAAAGTAATTAACTGAATATATATAAAACTACAAAACCAAAAACTAACAAGCAGTAAATTCACGTAATCGTAATGATATATCCTAGTGATATATTTAGATGATTTAAGGTTGTATATTCAAATTTCATTGTTTCATTATACATAAAAAATTAAATAATATTTTTAAGTAAAGTATTAAATTTAAATTTTATGCTTTTTAAGAAAAATAATTCCATTATAATATAAATGTTTTTAATTTGAACAAGAGTTCTTTTTATAGAAGATACTCTTAAAAAAATATAAAAACTATAAAAATATTTTTATTATTATTTAATGAAGGAAATATTTTAATTATAAAAGTGTCTAACTATTGTTATTATAGATTTAACTCATTTTAAATTAAAAAAAAATGTACTTTAAAGAATAGCATATATTTAAAACTAAAAATCAACATGTGTGATTTTGATAAGATACAGGTATTTTATATCACTTCACATTTTAACCTATATTTCCAATCTTAACTAATATATCAAATTTTTATATTACTTCTTTTCATCTAAGGTCATGTTTGTTTCGAGAAAGGTGTCTATCATAAAGTAATATGTATTTTCCTCTTGTTCTTATTGTAATTTATATTAATATATTTTCTACAATTTTTATGTTCTTTAATATAAGTTATTTTTAAAAAAGCCATAAAGTATTAATTTTTTTTATATTGCATTTAGCATTTAATAACCATATTTAATTAATCCACACACTCTAACATTTTTTTCACTTTTACTATAATAATGTCTATTCCAATTGAAAGAAATAATTTAAGTAGGAAAAAAAATTAATGGAATGGTTGAATGATTAAAAAAGAATAATTTTAGAAAAATTATATGATTTTTGAACTACAAATTATTTTTTACTAAATTTCAAATATGTATGAATTAGTTAGAGATAATTTATAATAGCAACCAAAAGAAGTAGATAATAACTTCTTCAGTATTCAAATTTTTTACATTGGAATTGGGTCATAATTTTGTTTTTGGCTGAAGGTGGGGTTATATTTTCTTCTACTATGATTCTTTCTCCAGTTGTATTTGTGAGATCTTTTTAAAAAAATTGTTTATTTCTTCACAAACTTTTAAAAGTAATTATTTATTTTTAATATTTTTCTTTACAAATGTTAAGCCTTTTTAATCTTTTTATAATAAATATGATAATAGAGTTTGATTTTAAATAAAAATGAATTTAGCATATATATAGTAATAAGATTTTACAAGTGAATATATTAACTATTTTAATATTGATGATTTATTTAAAATAATATTATAAATAGAATCGAAGGGAAGTAAGTCGTACCATTGATGTGTGTGTAGGCATATGAATGTAAAGTTTAATGATCTACAAAATGAAAAAAAAAAAATTGGTATTGTATTTGTTCCAAAAAAAAAAGATGATAATTAACCATTTCAATTTTCAGATTATAACCATAAATCATTATAAATATTATGCTTTGTTAAGACTAAACATATTAACATATACTTATGGAGAGAAAGAAAGTAGTAATCTGATGTTAATTATGGCATTTGACCACTAATATCAACACTTAATCATTGGTGGGTATATGTCTAAATGAGTAGCTTAGACGTTCCCCTCTCAGTGTGATAGAGCTAGATACAAGTCAATTTCTCTTTCCAAATTGCCGAAAGTTTTGTTTATAAACGTAGCTAACAATTAATTATTCCGTGTTTCGTAATTATATCTTCTTCTAGCAATTTAATATTATGTTTTTTGGGTAAGTAAAAATTAAAAAGAGTAAACAGACTACTCTAACTCTTTCAGTCACAGCAGCTGTACGCCGGAACATCATCTTGATGGCATTTTTACTTCCATTTTTAGTAGCTTCTTATTTCATCTTAAGGAAAGTTATGCTTAAGTAACATTTTAATACACACAATGAGAGACCAAAAATAAAGCAATTCGTTTTGAGCAAAATAGAAGTTGACTTTAAGTGTACTTTAATTCGTGTTTGGTGATCGTCTTTTTCTTACATTGATACTGAATTAGTATTTATCCATTTTACCACTAGTTTTGCTTTATTTTCTTTTAAGTTTTTCTACTTAATTTTTATTAATTTACAAAGTAAATAATAAATAAAATTTTTGAATATTTATTGTACTAAAATATTATAAATATTTATTATTTTTAATTAATAATTAAGATAATATTTAAAAATAAAAGGTAGAAAGATTTATAATTAAATCTTCTACAATATACACACGCGGTTATGCATTTTGAATGTGTCACAAATGTATACGACTAAGATTTCGGTCTTTAATTGAGGTATCTCTATAAACATTCATATGGGACCATATGTATAAACATTTATATTAAAAATACATTTTATCCAATAATGATTGGTTGTAGTAAAAATAGACTGTATCTAAATAAATTTTACGAGCGAGATAATTATGGGTTTTGAATGGAATAGTCATTTTCAATTATGAGTTTTAAAATGGAATCGTCATGTGAAAAGAACTTTATCTAACTACTACCTCCCATCCAAAAATTATAAACGCTGTTTTGATAATGTTTCTTTATCAGAAATTTAATACTACCATTTTTATTATATAAACTATATTTATAAATTTTAAAATTAATTTAAAATTATTTGATATACCATTTAAATATATCGAACTTAATCAACATAATAAATACTTTTAAAATATATAAAAATATGAACATTATAATTATATATTTATAATCATTTAATTTTAGTAAAACTTGATATAGATAATTAAAAATAAAATTATTGATGTTATAACATTTGATGCAACATTAATTTACACTGGTATAAGTTAACTTATTCTATAAATATATATATATATATATATATATAAATATATAAAAGAAATCATTTATATTAATGTGTGTTATATTAAATATTATATTATATATTCATAATTTTATATCAATATCAAATTTTGTAAATATAATTTATATGATAAATTTTTTTAATTTAATAATTAATTTTAAAATAAATTATTTAATAAAAAGTCATTAAAGGATGTAACATTTGTAATTTACATTGGTATGAATTGATTTTTCTTTCTATTTCGGAGAGAGATCAACTTATATCGAAGTGAGCTATCTAAAATACTATATTACATAGTAATTTTTTTATTTTTTTAAAATAAATTATTGAATTAAAATTTTATGATATAATTATGTTTACAAAATTTAATATTAATTTAAAATTATTTAATATATTATTTAATTATATTAAACTGAACATAATATATATATATATATTTAAAATATATAAAAATAAGAATTCTTTTATTATATATTTATAGTTTTTCAATTTTAACAAAATTTGTTACAAATTAAGAACAATACATAGTTATAATTCAATAGTTAAATAAATAAAAGTTACATTTTATAAATTTATTGATAATTTATTGATGATACAACAGTTATTGTAACTTATATTGGTATTAAATTGATATAGAGAGAATATCAAATTACACCATTTAAACTACACTAATAATAATTTTATAAAATATTTCTATTGATTTAACTATTAAATTATAATTATTTATTACCATTATTTATTTTTTAAATTTTATAAAATTTAGATAATAATAAATTTTTAATAAAATATTTCTTTACATACTTCTAAATATAAGATTTTATATATGATTTATTTAATAATATATTTTTAATCTAATGATAAATTTTAAAATATAATTATTTGATAAAAATGTATACTTCATGTAACTATATTAATATAATTTAAATTTGATCTCTTCTATATATAATCAATGTAACTAAACCAACATATATATATATATATAATTTTTTTAAAAATTATATATCATGATTAATAATTTTATTAATAAGTCTTCTTTAAGGTTTGAAGTTAATGTTGATTTATTGCATAGCTGGTCTATCCCTAAACTCAACTCTTCTTAGTTAATTTATAAAAGTAAGCTTCTAATAAATGCAAAACTTGTAATGGTATAAAAAATAGGAAGGAAGAAAGGTACTTAATATATTTTTATAATGTTCGTTCATCTTTAAAATCCTTTAATTTAAAAGTTTTTAACAGGTCCTTTATGCTTTTGAGTTTTCATTTTTTATTTAAAAACAACCCTTAGGTCCCATTAATTTTTTAAATTATAAAATTGTATTTCAAAACTTACATAAATTTTAATATTTTACTTGCAATAACAACATAATAAGTCACTATACTTTAACTGATTTGTTTTAAAACATCTCCTTATTGTTAATTTAGCAAAAAAAAATAGTGACTATTGGCGAGTAGGAATATATTTAATTTTTTAAATGTTTAAAGAAATTATTTAAAACTTTTAAAATATAAATTATTTTAAAAAAAGGTAAAAATATTTTAATTTTTATTGGGATGATTAAATTTAATTTTAATCAACCAAATTTTTTTATTGGGTTTGATTTTCATAAAATTTGAATTTTTTAAATGATTCCTATTACCATTTATTAATAACATAACATGCATCTATACATTTATTGTATGGAAGTTAAACTCAAAGCTATACATGAATAACATAATTGCTATCATAATATAATTATATGCATGTTATGTTAGTTGTTATCATCAAGTTACAATAAGGATCATTTTAAAAAAAAACTTAAAATGTATAAAGATCACACAACTAATAAAATAAATTTAAAAGATCAATAATTAAATTGAATCATATTTACAAAAACTAAAAATATATTTAAATTATAAAAATTTATCAAAATTATAAATATCAAAAAAATAATTTAGCCAACAAAAACTTTATTCACAATTTCAAAAGGAAAAACAATTGCGAATGCAAAATCATTGGTTATTGTAATTAAACTTACTAAAAAAAATGAGATTTTATGAAGGAATAAAAGTTTATGAAAAACATATCACCAAAGGAGAAAACTGTCTTAGGTAACATTTTCCTTAATTTATATAGTTACGTTTTAGTTTGAGGATAAGATTGAGTAAATGTTAGGGCTAAATCTTACCAAATCTAGCTGAGGCATAACAAGTGACCAAAAATTATGGGGATTTACAAATGGTTAATGATGGTTCTTGTCTAAAGATATTCAGATGGTCATACAATACTTTGATAATATTTAAAGGAAGGGGGGGGATATCAGTATGTGATCTCTCAAACGCACGAAGTATTCAAAATTTTGGGAGGCCATATTTTAAAAAAAAAATGTATTTTAATATATTTTATAATTAATTATTTTTAAAAAATTATTTTAACCTTTTAAAAAATTGATCAACCATAAAAAAGTATTTAAAATAAATATGTTGCTTACATTTTTTATTAACGATGGTGCAATGCAATGACGATTATGGTATGGGTACGCCAACAACAATAACGGCAATGACCCTTCCACTTTAAATTTTCTATCGATTAATCAATTTCGTTCAAGGCACTACTACCACCACACAAAAAGATAATCTTTGTTATAGAATTCAATTGATGTGGATTCAAGGGGACCACAGCAAAGTTGGCAAAAGTTGTTGCATTTAGGTGTTCAACCATATTTATATTTTAACAAATATTCACATTGATACATGCAATGAATTCAGGGTAGATTTTGAATGATAATGAATTCAGGGAAGAAAAATTTCAATGAACCATTGTGGCTGTGGAGAGCTGTTGATTTGAAAAGTCAAAGATCTTGACAAAATTAGTGATAGCATGTGAGAAGTGGTTATAAGTCATTGCGTAATAAATGCAAGGCTTGACTTAATTAGTGATAGCATGTGAGAAGTGGTTATAAGTCATTGCGTAATAAATGCAAGGCTTGACTTAATTAGTGATAGCATGTGAGAAGTGGTTATAAGTCATTGCGTAATAAATGCAAGGCTTGACTTAATTAGTGATAGCATGTGAGAAGTGGTTATAAGTCATTGCGTAATAAATGCAAGGCTTGACTTAATTAGTGATAGCATGTGAGAAGTTGCTATATATAGTCATAGGAAGTTATGTATCACACCATTGTGAAAGAGAGATTTTTCTAAGAGAGAAAAATTTAGGATTCTTGGGTGTAATTGGGTTGTGGGTAGTGTGAGGTTGTGAGTGTTTTTTGTAAACACAGTGTACAATTTTCTGCTATCAAATTATCTGCAGCAGTCCGGAGACGTAGGCAGTATTGGCCGAACTCCGTTATCAATTTGTGTGTGCAAATATTCTGCATTCTATTTTCTTCTTACTTCCACAAATCTGACGCTACAGAAGAATTTGAAGAAATTTTTCTTAACAACTGGTATCAGAGCGGGTTTGAAATTCTACAATTTTTTTAAAAATTGTTAGAAACGAAACGATCCAAAGAAGAAGTCAGATTTGAGTGGGAGTGATGGCTGTAGATGAAGGAAAGGTGAAAATTGAAAAGTTCGATGGTGCGGACTTTGGTTTCTGGAAAATGCAGATCGAAGATTATCTGTACCAGAAAAATATGTATCAACCTCTCACAGGTACAAAGCCAACTGAAATGAAGGACGAGGATTGGGTTCTTCTTGACAGGCAAGCCCTTGGAGTCATCCGTCTGACGTTGTCACGTAATGTTGCTTTTAACATTGCAAAAGAAAAGACCACAGCAGATCTTATGGCGGCTCTTTCCAGAATGTATGAAAAGCCGTCAGCCGCAAATAAAGTTCACTTGATGAGGCGGTTGTTTAACTCTCGGATGACAGAAGGTGCATCAGTAGCACAACATCTCAATGAACTCAGCTTAATCACAACCCAGTTGAGTTCTGTTGGAATCGAATTTGATGATGAGGTACGAGCATTAATAATTTTGTCTTCCTTACCAGAAAGTTGGAATGCCATTGTCACGGCTGTGAGTGGCTCAACGGGAAGCCAAAAATTGAAATGTGATGATGTTCGTGATCTAGTTCTCAACGAAGAGATCCGACGGAAGGAGTCGGGTGAATCTTCATCATCTTCGATATTGCAAACAGAGTCAAGAGGAAGAAGCTCAACTAAAGGAAATGGACGTGGCAAATCAAAGGACAGGAGGTCCAAATCCAAAAATCGTCACTTTCAATCTAAGAAGAATATCGAGTGTTGGAATTGCGGGAAGTCTGGGCACTACAAAAATCAGTGCAAGAGTGCACGAAAGCATCAGGAGACCAAGGACGAGGCAAATGTTACTTCCACCCCTGAAGGAGATGATGCATTGATATGTTCTTTAGAAAGCAAGGAGGAGTCTTGGGTGTTAGATTCTGGAGCATCTTTTCATGCCACTTCACAAAGGGAATTCTTCGAGAACTATGTTCCCGGAAACCTTGGTAAAGTTTACCTTGGTAACAACCAATCATGTGAGATAGTTGGCAAAGGTGTAGTGAAGGTTAAGTTGAACGGGTCTGTATGGGAATTGAAAAATGTCAGACATATTCCCGACCTGACAAAGAACTTAATATCAATAAGCCAGTTGAGCAGTGATGGCTACACAACTGTCTTCCATGGAGACGATTGGAAGATTTCAAAGGGTGCGATGACAATTGCTCGGGGTAAAAAGAGTGGCACTCTTTACAAAACAGCAGGAGCATGTCATTTGATTGCAGTTGCAGCAAATGAAAATTCCAATCTATGGCACCAGAGGCTAGGCCATATGAGTGAGAAAGGGATGAAAATCATGCACTCAAACGGCAAGCTACCAAGTCTTCAGTCAGTAGAAATTGACATGTGTGAAGACTGTATACTTGGAAAGCAGAAACGAGTCAGCTTTCAGAAAGCTGGAAGACCCCCAAAGAAGGAGAAACTTGAGCTAGTTCACTCAGATGTTTGGGGTCCAACTACCGTCCCATCACTTGGTGGGAAACATTACTTCGTGACTTTTATTGATGATCACTCTAGGAAGGTATGGGTATACTTTCTGAAACATAAGTCCGATGTATTTGAGGCTTTCAAGATATGGAAAGCTATGGTAGAAAATGAAACAGGGTTGAAGATTAAAAAGCTCAGAACCGACAATGGTGGTGAATATGAAGACACCAAATTCAAGAAATTCTGCTATGAGCACGGGATCAGAATGGAGAGGACCGTGCCTCGTACGCCTCAACACAATGGTGTAGCTGAGCGTATGAATCGAACGTTGACTGAAAGAGCCAGAAGCTTGCGTGTGCAGTCAGGCTTACCGAAGCAGTTCTGGGCAGAAGCAGTCAACACATCAGCTTACTTGATCAACCGAAGTCCATCGGTACCATTGGGGCACAAAATACCAAAAGAGGTATGGAGCGGAAAAGAGATAAAACTCTCACATCTTAGAGTTTTCGGCTGTGTAGCATATGTGCACATCAGTGATCAAGGTAGAAATAAACTCGATCCCAAATCGAAGAAGTGCACTTTCATCGGTTATGGTGAAGATGAATTTGGCTATCGTCTTTGGGATGATGAAAACAGAAAGATGATCCGCAGCAGAGATGTAATCTTCAATGAAAGAGTGATGTATAAAGACAAGCTTAACACAAGCGCCAACAATTCAGAGCAGATTAAGCCAACATATGTAGAAGTTGAAGATATCCCAAAAAGTCCCATAGTTGCGAATCCTCGGTCAGAGAATTCAACTAAAGAAAGCAGTGAACAACAGTTTGACACATCAGAGCCTCCTACTCCAACTCCCGTGTTGAGAAGGTCTTCTCGACCTCATGTGCCCAACAGGAGATACATGAACTACATGTTGTTGACTGATGGAGGAGAGCCTGAAGATTACATAGAAGCATGTCAGACCACAGATGCAAACAAGTGGAAACTTGCTATGATAGAAGAGATGAATTCTTTGATCTCCAATCAGACATGGGAATTAGCTGAATTACCCATGGGAAAGAAGGCACTTCACAACAAATGGGTGTATCGGGTGAAGGAGGACTATGATGGCTCAAAGAGATACAAAGCCCGACTAGTTGTCAAAGGATTTCAGCAAAAGGAAGGAGTTGATTACACTGAAATCTTTGCTCCAGTTGTGAAGCTCAATACTATCAGGTCTGTCTTAAGTATTGTTGCCAGTGAAGAGCTCTATCTTGAGCAATTGGACGTGAAGACGGCGTTTCTTCATGGAGATTTAGAGGAAGAGATTTACATGCACCAACCTGAAGGATTCTCAGAAAAAGGAAAGGATAATATGGTGTGCAGATTAAAGAAGAGCTTGTACGGCCTGAAACAAGCTCCAAGACAGTGGTATAGAAAGTTTGAAAGCTTCATGCACAAGGAGGACTTCCAGAAGTGCAATGCTGACCACTGTTGTTTCTTCAAGAGATATAAGTCCTGTTATATCATATTGCTACTTTATGTCGATGATATGTTAGTAGCAGGTTCAGATATGAACGAGATTAAAAATCTCAAGATGCAGTTGTCAAAAGAATTTGACATGAAGGACTTGGGTATAGCAAAGAAGATTCTTGGAATGCAAATCACGAGAGATAAGAAAAGAGGAATTTTGCAGTTATCTCAGGCAGAGTACATCAACCGTATCTTGCAAAGATTCAATATGGACAAGGCCAAACCAGTTAGCACACCTTTGGCTAGTCATTTTCGCTTATCTAAGGATCAGTCCCCTCAGACGGAGGAAGAAAAAGACTTTATGGCTAAGATTCCATATGCTTCAGCCATAGGAAGTTTGATGTATGCAATGGTCTGTACTCGACCAGACATTGGCCATGCAGTGGGAGTTTTAAGCAGGTTTATGGCAAATCCAGGAAAAGCTCATTGGGAAGCAGTCAAATGGATTTTAAGGTATCTACGAGGCACCATAAAAAGGTGTCTGTACTTTGGCAAAGGAGAATTAAAAGTACAAGGCTATGTAGATGCAGACTTTGGAGGTGAAGTTGATCACCGAAGAAGTACCACCGGTTATATTTTTACTGTTGGCACTACAGCTGTCAGTTGGATGTCACGGATACAGAAGATCGTTACATTATCCACTACAGAGGCTGAGTATGTAGCAGTAACAGAGGCTAGTAAAGAGTTGATATGGCTTCAAGGATTGTTAACAGAGATGGGATTCATCCAAGAGAAGAGTGTTTTACACAGTGATAGTCAGATTGCAATACATCTGGCAAAGAATTCAGCATTTCACTCTAGAACTAAGCACATTGATATACGTTATCACTTCATCAGATCTCTGCTTAAGGATGAGGTGCTGACATTGGAAAAGATTACAGGAAGCAAGAACCCAGCAGACATGCTAACAAAGGTGGTGACCATTGACAAACTGAAGTTGTGTTCAACTTCAGTCGGCCTGCTAGAATAACAGACCAAAGAAGACTGCTGTAGTGATCAAAGTGTGAAGACAGATTGAAATCAGTCTTCAAGTGGGAGATTGTTGATTTGAAAAGTCAAAGATCTTGACAAAATTAGTGATAGCATGTGAGAAGTGGTTATAAGTCATTGCGTAATAAATGCAAGGCTTGACTTAATTAGTGATAGCATGTGAGAAGTGGTTATAAGTCATTGCGTAATAAATGCAAGGCTTGACTTAATTAGTGATAGCATGTGAGAAGTGGTTATAAGTCATTGCGTAATAAATGCAAGGCTTGACTTAATTAGTGATAGCATGTGAGAAGTTGCTATATATAGTCATAGGAAGTTATGTATCACACCATTGTGAAAGAGAGATTTTTCTAAGAGAGAAAAATTTAGGATTCTTGGGTGTAATTGGGTTGTGGGTAGTGTGAGGTTGTGAGTGTTTTTTGTAAACACAGTGTACAATTTTCTGCTATCAAATTATCTGCAGCAGTCCGGAGACGTAGGCAGTATTGGCCGAACTCCGTTATCAATTTGTGTGTGCAAATATTCTGCATTCTATTTTCTTCTTACTTCCATAAATCTGACGCTACAGAAGAATTTGAAGAAATTTTTCTTAACAAGAGCTATTATATGTTGAAAACTGTTGTTTACGCCTTCAGAGAAAATTATTATGTGAATGAATTAGTATTATTATTAGTTCTTGAATACACGAGTCATTTTCATTCCTTTAGTTTTTATTTAATTATAATGGTAATTATATTTAAAATTTGACAAAAATTACCGCAATTTTATCAGAATATTCTTTTGCTACAGCCTATAGATCATTATTCTTAAATTCGATCGATGATGAATTTATATAATTTATGTTGCTTATGAAACATAATATAACTTGCATGAAAAGTAAAAGAGGAGTGCTATATCCTACCAAAAAGTTTCTGCAAAACTAGTTAGCTAATGACGTGGAACACAGACGCAATTCCTAACTTAAAATACAATGAATACAATTTCAAAAAAGAGGGGAACAAAAGATCGTTCATGCGTCATTTTACGGGAGGCCTTTGGGTTGAACGATTAGTTCTCAAGAAATTTTGGTGACAGTGTAGGGCCTAACTGTCATTCAATGATATAGTTTAACATTAATTTTGCTTATATACTGAACACGTTTAAGTAAAAATAAGATACTAAATTTAATTAAAAACTACGGAATTTACTCGGATTTTATGAAATATGATGTACAATATATATTTTTTTAGTATTGCAAAATTTGATATAGGTATAATCTACGACCCAATTTACATGTTATTTCTAAATTCTAAATAATTTTCGAGTTATGAAACACATTCTAATTATGAATCTCTCACACATACACAAAAATCTATTTCGTTGTGTTTAATTTGGGAGTAAAGACTTTCGTTGTGTTTGATTTGGGAGTAATAAGGTGGTAAACTTTAAAGAGCAAATTTTTGAAGACAAGTGTGTTTGGATCATAAAGAAATAAATGATAACTTTTATAAGATAAATTTTATCACAATTTTTAGTAGTTATTTTTTTTTTATCAATTTTACTTTCTAGCTTCTTCCTATTTTTTCAATTCCCTCTTTTCTTAATTTGTGGAGCATTGAAAAACTTCCTAACATATGTGAATGATAATGATAAGAAAATTGCACTCCAGAATGTTATTCTTGTCTTTTTTTAATTGGTTTAGTTGGTTAAGTTGAAAAAAACGAGTTAAGTATACCTAAACGATTCTCTACAATTGGCTCATAAGTAAAATAAAATGATAATATTTAAAAGGTAAACGTTATCTCTTTTCTTAATATTTATTTTTTTTAGCAAATTTTACTTTTTAGTTTCTTATTCTTTGCAATTTTATTTTTCTTTGATTTATATATAAAGGTTTGATAAATTTTATTTTTAATATAAAAATAAAATAATAAAATATTATACTTATTTTTAAGTAGAATTTTATTTTTATTTTTTAAATCGACTTAGTTGATTAAATTGTAAAAGTTAATAGTATATAGGCTTGATCTTACATAAAATATTTTAATTTTATTTTTTTATATTTTTTTCTTTTGAAGTTTATTATAAACTTTTTTTTTGAAAATATTAAAATAAAAAAAAATTAATTTAGTTTTTATTATGAATATAAAAATATAACAATATGTTGGACTTTTTCTTTGGATTTTAATTAAAAAAAATTTATTATTATTTTTATTTATTTTAAACTTTTTATGTCTCTTAATTTTTGCATAGTATTATTGTCTAAGATTTCATTAAACCAATAAAAAATGACATCTAGTACTTGTATGACAACTAGTCTAACAGAAAATTCTTCGAAAAAGGGAAAAAAAAGAAATACAGTTAATATCTCCCTTCAAGTTGGAGTCATTATGTTGAGAAGGTCTAACTTGTTAATGTTTGTCTCAAAAGAATGTGAATGAAGAGATTTTGTAAAGATGTCTACTAGCTATTTAGATGGAGAAATTGATAATAAGTGGATCAGTTTAAATTGTAATTTTTCTTTAAAAATATGACAATCAATTTCAATATACTTGGTTCTTTCATGAAAAGTAGGATTATGAGCTATATACATAGAAGATTTGTTGTCACAGTAAACTAGAGCAAGAGCTCTACAGATACATGAAGGTCTTTGAGTAAAAATAAAAAAATAATCATTGTATTTTACAAGTAAAGGCAGCTAGAGCTTTGTACTCTACCTTAGAGGAAGAACGTGATACAGTGGGCTACTTCTTGGATTTCAAAGAAACCAGTGATGAACCAATGAGAATATAGTATCCTATTACAAACCTTCTACTATCAAGGCAAGATGCCCAATTAGAGTCGGCAAATGATGATGTTTTAAATGGGAAAGTAGCGAAGAAGAATAATCCTTTTGCAAGAGCAAACATCAAATATTTTAGGACTCTTTGAGTTGTGTTCATGTGAGAATCCATTGGTTTTGACATAAATGGGAAAGTTGTTGCACCATAAAGGCTATGTTAGGTTTTTTTATGGTTAAATAAAAAAAAATTCAATCAAGCACCTATAACTAATTAGATCAAGATAAGGTTTTCCATCATTAGCAAAAAGCTTGGTGGAAAGATCCAGAAGAATGGGATTTTCGTTTGTTGCAAGAAAACCATAATCTTACAAGTAGCCTAAGAAAGTAGTCTAAGAATGTATTATATTTGATTTATAATAATTCTTCTCTTACTTCTACCCACTTTAAGATCTAAAAAATATCTCAAATGTCCAAGGTCTTTAATTCTAAATTGGGAATCTATTGTAATCAATTCTAGCTAGCATGATGTCATCAACATATATCAAGATTATGGTAAAGGAATTATGTATTTTCTTGACAAAAAGATAATAATCTATTGTTAATTGTGAAAACCCAAAAAAGAGGGTTTGGAATAGTTTAAAGTACTATTGGCGACTGACTTGCTTTAAACCATATAGAGACTTATTGAGTTTGCATACTTATTTGGATGAAAGGTAGTAATGCCTAAAGTGAGAGACATGTACACTTCCTCATGCAAATCTCCATGAAAAAAAGCGTTGTTCATATCCAATTATTCTAAGTGTCAATCATTGATAGTTGCAAGGGTCAAAATGGTTCTAACAGTGATCATTTTAGCAACACGTGAAAAAGTTTCAGAGTAATGCATCCTTTTTATTTGACTATAGTCTTTAGCCACTGACTTGGCCTTACATTACTCCACCTTACCATTTGAATAATATTTGATTTTATATACCAACTTACATTCAATGGGATGTTTACCTGGAGGAAGGTCAACAAGGGTTCATGTGTTATTTATTTACAAAACTTCTAACTTAGTTTTTATGGCATCTTTCCAACGATCATAAGCACAAACCTCTTAATAGTTCTTTGGTTTACATAAGGAACTTACAAAAAGATAAAAATCTCTAAAAGAAATTATTGTAGGAGATGATAGATGAGATATAGGGTGACTCACATTGCTTTTAAACACATATATTAGAAGATGCTTGGTATAGGTTGTTGAAGAATAGGACGAGGTGATAATCCCTTAGATATGTTGGTTGACGCCTTATTTTGGTAGAGCGTCTTAACTCATCTTACTACTGTAGCTCAATAGGTATAAGTTCTATTAAATCTGTTTGAGTGGCTTCAACAAGGTTAGGTTTAGCAGTAGGTGTTTCAATGAAAACATGTTCGGGTTTATGTGTTTAGAAATGCATATTTACAGGTTTTATTTCAATGGGATCTAGATTTAGATGTGGGTTAGCCCCTACATCACATGGGAAAGCATATTTCTTGAAATAAATATTTCCTTTAAGTATAGATCATGCAAAATATAACTCTTGGTCCCTTCTTTATATCCTATGAAAGAGGATTTTCTAGCTCTTAAATTGAATTTGGTTTTGAGTGCTTCTAAGGTGAAAACATAAACTATGCAACCAAAGACCTTGAGGTGCACAAAATAAGACAGTCTGCTATATAGCAACTAATATGGTATTTTATTCCCAAGTAACGGTGTTGACAATCTATTGATAAGAAGAATTGCATGTTATGCAAAATTTCAAAAAATTTTAATTAAATTAACTTGAAAATATAAGGCTCGTGCAATGTTTAAAATATGTTGGTGTTTTCTTTCCACCATCCCATCTAAAAAGTTTCAACACAACTTGTTTGATGAAGAACTCTCTTACTTGAAAAATGTTAAACATTTGAAGTTGAATTAAAATAATTAATTTAAAAATAAAATTAAGGGATTAAAAAAAAAAATTAACATATTATGTGTGAAATTTACACTTTATAAAAAGAAATGATATATATAAAAAAATAAAAGAAGATTAATTAAAACAATAAAATTAAAATCATTTTACTCTTCAAACCAATAACTCTAATTAATATAGCAAAAGTTAACTATTGAAAATGCTATCAAACAACTTTAAAAATAATAGTTTTAGTTCAGAATATTTATTTTATATAAAAAAACAACATTTTAACTCTTGAGTAAGGATTACAAACCAAATATACCTAATAATTTTTTTTTTTTATTTATTCTAATATTAACAAGCTCATGAAATATTAAATTTTTTTTAATATTTCTCCTAATTATTTTTATAACAATAAAATGTAATATTTATTTTAATTTTTTTAAAAGATGTAATCCATAATATTTGCATTAATTATTTTTAAAAAAATATTTTTAATTAAGTAAAAAAATTGTTACATAAAATACATACTTAATTAAATAAAAATTAAAAAATATATTTTATTAATAATAAAAATGATATTTAAATACATCTCATATATAATATCGAAAGAATATCTTTTGTAATTTGAATGATATTTTTTTAAAATATTAAATCTCTAATCAATAAGTGATTGTGTAAATATTATAATTAAAGAAAATTAAATATAAAATTAATTATGAATAAACATGATGTATAAATTTATATTTATTTTATTCAATCTTGTTTTATCATGATTTTGATAGAAATTTTAAAATTAATTGGTGTTAAAATTGGAGATGAATTTTTTTTTTATAAAATACCACTTTTGAAAATAAATGTAAGAAGAAGTATGAGAATAACAATATTTGTTCTCGTATCTTAAATTACAAAAATATTTCTATTATTAAAAAATATTCTATAAAAATATTTAAATTACAATAATAATAAAATATAATTTTTTTAAAAAATATAATAATCTAATAAATTATAAAATAATTAAAATAAGAATATAAAAAAATGATAAAATAAGTTTTTTCAACCATTAAAAAAGTAAGAATAAAATTTAATTGAAGAAATATCAATCTAACCTTTTCTATTATCATATTTAATTATGTGCATAATTATCATATTTAATAAAATCTTTTTCAATTTTTAGGAGGATAAATTTTTTTAAAGTGATCCAAAAATATTAACATTGAAATTAGATTGAAGTTAAAAACTCAAAAGTAATATGTTTTTAGCTTGAGGCTCAAAAAATGCAAATAAAAAATATTTTTAAAATATAAATAAGATATAATTTGTAGAACTCATCCAAAATTAGTTATACCAACGGATAAAACTATAAATTTTCACTTCTCCTCGAATCAATTCTACCTGTCTTAAAATTAATTTTATCAGCAACCAAAACATTAATTTTATCCACCAAAATTTTGCTACTAACGAATGTGCTGCTGTGTGAAACCAATTTGCCATAGTAGACCATGATTTGAAATTCTGTTAGCAAGCTATTCAAACAGGAGGTTAAATCATCAAATCAAAACGCAAACACGTAAAAAATTAAATGAGATTAATTACAATAAAAAAAATTTAAAAATTTAATATTATAAATGCTATTATTTTAAAATTAAAACTATTTTAAATTTTTATTTTAAATCTTTTATATATATATATATATATATATAATTTAGGTGGTAATACAATTTACTGTTAAAATTATTTTAAAATAATTTATTATTATTATGATAGTAATTTGAGAACGATGATAATAATGCTAATTTAAATAAGGATGGTGATAATGTTAATGGTAGTTATGGTAATGGTTGAGATAAATTTAAAGTTAAAAAAAATTAAAAATAGAAACAATAATTAAAAAACATTTTTTTTTAAAGTTAAGTTAAAATTATTTTAAAAATATATTAAAATCTATTTAAAACTATTTTAATCAAATATTTTATTTTTAAATTGATTCTTAAAAA
Organism: Canavalia gladiata; assembly: GCA_037954105.1. Classification (NCBI taxonomy): domain Eukaryota; kingdom Viridiplantae; phylum Streptophyta; class Magnoliopsida; order Fabales; family Fabaceae; genus Canavalia; species Canavalia gladiata. Next base: position 8,289,705 of record CM075658.1, on the reverse strand, counting down.
TAAAAGTTTGCAATAACTTCTAACCCAACATTAATGTTTGAGGTTATTCAATTTTCTATTTAATACTATTTTGAAAGCTCTTTCATTCTTCAAGCAACCAAAAAACTGACTTTGCAATTAACTTAACGAGGTTTAGGAACAATATATTTTTTAAGGGATCAAGATCTCAATGGCATAATGCATAATCCCATGGTTAGTGCTTTACTACCATTATGAGATTCCAGTGACACATTCCATCGAGGGATGTTATCCTAAATGCGCTATATAGGCTTTAATAAGCAATCCGTCAAGCTTACTATCTTGTTGTAAGCACTCAAGTTACAAACTTAAAACCCCTTCCTTATAATATCCATTATTTATGACCTATAAAGTGATTGTAATATCAAGTTAGGATTGGGGGATTACTTTTAGGATTATGCTCTCTTGCATCCACAGCCCACAAAAAGCACTCCACACCACTTTAGTGAGATTTAGAAGATGCTCCTTACACCAAACTATGTTCTAAACATCCAAATCACAATAGATGATTCCTTGAGGTTGTCACCTTGATGTAGACATTTATATTATCGATGAAGTAATCTTTTACCCCTATACCACATCATTTAAAAATACTAGGTATTTGCCTAAATGCAACATGTCAAATGTAGACAACTATTCCAATTCTACACATTAACAAAGATCTTAAAATGACTAGCCAACTTACCTTTATCACCCTAAAATTCATTGAAGTTAGTAAAAAATTTAACCCCATACAAATAACACTTTTCTACTTTCTTGTTTTTTCTTATCTTACTAAAAGAAGCAATTTTCCTTCTTTAACATTTAATGTTTAGGATTTAAATATACAAATTTCTCACCTTCCTTATTTATAACCTAATCCTCCTTATCATTATAAACTCATTTTATAAAAATGTAGACCCACAAGTGTAATAATCTAAATCTATCCTATGATATTAGTTGATCATTGACACTTTTGTTAACCATATGCGTATAGTTCAATTTAGACCAAATTTTAAGGAAAACTATCTAAATTGATAGTAAAAATTTGTTCATTTTAGATTAACCTAAATACAATATCAAATCTATTAGATCAATTATATTTTTTTTAAAAGTAATGTTAAATAAAAATATTAAATTAGATATATTTTTAATTTCTATAAAATAATCAAATTTTAATTTTCACCTTTCAATTTTAATTTTTATTTAAATTTTACATTTTCTAAAATAAATTCATTATAATCTCTATCACTAATACAAGTAAAATTAAATTAAATAAATTAATTAATGTTAAAAAATTGATCATTTCATAAAATATCTTAATAATCTTTTAATTATAATTAATTTGTTTTAATTTAGTATAATTTGAATTAACATCAGTAACCATAATCTAAAATATTTTAAAAATAAAAACTTAAACCAAAAATTTTTAAATCGGAAAACGAAAATCAAAATTTAAATATTTTAAAAAAATTAAAAACATATTTAACATAATTAAATATCTCATCATAAATCACAATATAGTTCAAATTATAAAATTGCTAGTTAACGAACTATTATAACACATTTTGTAAGCTAAAAGATTTAATTCAAGCTCAATCTCCAAAATTAGATTTTTTGTAAGTTTCGTATTACAAAGGAATTTGTCGAGTCCGCCAGGTAATTCAGTTATACAACATTGCCCCATCGGAACATTAAAGGCAACACCAAGGGATGGGATGAAAACAATTCACGTGGCACGGGAGTGGAGAATATAAGAAAAGAAAAAAATCTCATACAACTGCATGGGAGCTTTTGTAGGTAAATATATCTCTAAGCTTCTCTTCTTTCCTGATGTTTTATTGATAAAACAATTTAAATTTCAATCATTACATCCAATGGCTACAACATATGAATCAATATCAACTACCTAAGAAGAAAAGGGGGCAAAAATCTGTACATGATTGATCACTATACACTGCAGAGATAATGCAATAGTTGTGTGCTCGAACTTATTATCAACAATTTTGGCTGTTTCGGCTGTTTGTTTGTTAGTCCCCTCAAGTCTACGGAGTAAACATAGAGTCGTAGAGAAGAATATGGTAAACTCAAAATTAAAGTATATAGGATTGACCTTTATTGGCAAACCTAATTTATGCTTGCAAACAGCCAGCTTGTGCAAGAATCGATAACATCTCAAATAGTATACCAAGACCATGCAGCAACACTGACTTAGTACTTGATCAATCCAAGTCTTTGATCAACCGAAGTTCCCAATTACCTTCACCGTCAATCAGCCGCAATTCCATGGAATGGTATGGTATTAAAGCAGGACGCTGGAGCCAGGAGCAAAGATATTTAGTTTAAAAAGATTACTATGGTTAATATGTATGTTTAAGGTCAGAGAAGTTAATAACTGGTTTATCTAGAACCAAAGAAATCAAATAGTTGTGCACCATGAGGGAAAGTGGCACCTCAAAACAACTAAATTTACGATGGCAGTTTTTTCCCCCTTTTAAATATACTTATATAGTCAACTTACTTGTGAGGAAGTAACAACTGTGATTCCCATATCTTTCGCAAGCCCATACAGGTGTTCTTCGACATCAACACTAGTTGCACTGCCGACATTGTTTTATAGAACATGAAACAAGGTTATCAATGAATAAGAAGCAACAATTTCTCTGGAGAGAAAAAGGCAAAGACAAATTATACATACTTGGTGCACTCATCAAGGATACCGAATTTGGGTTTGTGAAAGAACAAGCGTGCCTTACAGAACAAAATGTGCAATGTTAAAAATCAGAAAAAGAGAATATTATAAATTAAATAAATATCTACTTTAAGGAATTGAAGTCTTTAAGGGCCATGCTATATGACGCAAAATATTCAAGAAAAAATTAAAAATTGTCTAAAATTTCAAGATTAGATTCATACCATCCCTAATCTCTGTTGTTCTCCAAGAGAAAGAACGTCTTCCCATTTTAAATTGGCATCCCACTTGCTTTCCTCCCTTTCTAAGAGATAATTCAACCGGACATCATTTAGGATAACTCCTAACCGTCTGTCTAACAAATTTCTGGCATCGGCGTGTTTTTCACCTGAATTGGCAAGATTATAAATATCAGAGCTAAAATCAAAAGGGAAAATAAATAAAAAAGCACCTTTTAAAACAGTTATAGAGAACAAGAAATTATTATTGATCTGTAAAAGGAAACTGACTGAGTAAATTTCCCCAAATAAAATGTCAGCAAAGGAGAAATTTTCAACATCAGCATGACTAACACATAATGAGTTCATTGAATTGCCACAACTGTAGAACAGCTCAGAAGTGAACTTATTCTCTGCTACTGATGACTAATGAAAAGTAAAATAGTAGCATCAATTTACTCTTTAGTCACCTCCAATCAAATAAAGGCATTGGCTACTTGCTCTTACTGAATACTGATGTATAGCCAGAAACTTCATTTTTTTTACTCATAAAGGCATTTCTAAGGCCCACCCTATTTCTTCCACCCAAGATATTTACCTTTTCCATACATCTTCAATGCTTTAACCTCTGCTTCCTCGCGGGACAAGGGGTATATAATTTGATCCCTTAGGGTTCCCAAGCATGTATATGGCCGTTGAGGAACATAGAAGATGCCACAGCTCGATCCAGCTTCTTGATCCACATCTTCAGATGGTCTAGAGAGTCTTCCACTTGCAATTGGCCAGAGTCCTCTAAGAACTCTGAAAATGGAACTTTTTCCGCTTCCATTTGGACCTTTTAAAATATGATATATGTAAGTTTGAAATTTAAATCACATTAGAATGCCCCCTTCTAAAGGGACAAAAATAAAATAATTACTATACCAACCTGTAACAAGTAGGCTTCCCCCACGCTCAATGTCACATATTAACTCCCTTGCCAACATCTTTTGAGCAGGGGTTACGATATCAACTTTTGAAAAGGAAATGACATCTGTGGAATGACCATCTCTCACTGGAGGTATAGCATTAACACCCATGAAATTCTCTGTATGGTACAAGGATTTATTAGCACATGATGACTATTAAACAGTGTTACGGCTGACCAGAGAAACAAGATATTATTTTATATGATTGATTATAAAACTAAAGGATAATGAAGTACCAGACTGTGCTGCATCTAGAAGTTCTTCAAGCTCAAAAATCCGATTAATTCCTCCAGATAGCTCTACAAACTTTCTATGCAATTCAAGAATATCACCGAACGCTAAAAAGCTTTGAGAAACAACAGATGCCAAAAACCTCAGCGCATGTGCTAGCTCACCTATAAGTATAATACAGAACTGTCTGTGAGAGAGGAGAGCAAGAAAAGAAATACACAAAGTTATTAAATGGACAGAACCTAGTTCACTCCCAAAAATTTAGCTCAAAGGAGGAGGATTGCCAAGTTTGATTGGATCCAAAATACCAGAGACAATAAAAAAAGAAATAAGGGGAGGTTTTATTAATAAGGAAAATAAAGGGAGAACAATCTCAGCCGAGACATTTCCAAGAGCACAGCTCATTACAGAGGAGAAATCTCCCTCTATAAAGACTCCAGCCAAATGCCACCTTCCACCACAATGAAACACCCTCTCCAAGATACCCACTCATTATAACTAACTCATATCTCTCAGACACCATGGACCCCACCACCCGTTTAAACCAACTCTGCACTCCAAAAATCTCCCTTGCCAAATTATCATTCTTCTTACTCAACATGTAAAACTATAAACTGATTACACCAGCTTTGGGTCTCCTTTTAGACATTTTCCATATTTTGGGTCCATAAGACAAGTGGTCAATGGGGACCAGTATTCAGGTCCTTATCAATTTTATAAGGAGTATTCCAGTTATATTTCAAGCTAATTGAGACATTTTAGCAAACCCCCCTCATGTCCAAGACTACACATATAGAACATGAAGTTTTAAAGATTGGATATCTGCGTATGATCCAACATTCATATTCGATAGGTTTAATATCATATTAGAAATGGATGGAACCTTACTCACTTCCAAAAGTTAGTTCAAAGAAGGAAGACTGTTTCAATCTTATAAGAAATATTCTGTCTATATTCCTAGCTAATGTAAGATATCTCAACAAGAATAAATGGGTCATTAAAAATATTTTACCTTGAGTAGTTACTGATGCACGGTCTCCCTTGTGTTCCATGGCATATAACAAGCTCAAGCCCCAAGTCACATTATGTGGAAGTTGCTTTGTGATAAAATCATCAAAGATACCAAACAGCCACTTCTTTTTTAAAAGGTACTTGGAGTGAGTGAGAAGTTCCCTGAATCTAGACTCGACCATCTGCTCACCATTAAGAAAGTAAAATTTACAGATTGACAATAGCCATAGTTTGAATCTCCTGATTAATAGTATGGTGCAGTCATTATCATAATGTAAAAAGGAGCTAAAGAAAAACAAATTTGCTGATCGTTTCCTGTCAAACTGAAACCTAATTACATTTCCCCATATTAGACCCTAATATCACAATTTTGATAAAACATGTAATCAATTTAGGGTATGTTTAATCAAGGAGGTAGAAATGAGAACGTGGAAAGTTGAGACAGGGCTGAACATGGGGATGTGAGCTCTTGATTTTTACTCTTTATTGTTTGGTAATGAGTGATCGTGAGTCTCATCATATTGGTATGGCCACTGCTTTGTGATCAGGTGATCAAGGTTCTAATTGCAGAAACAACATGTCCATTCATAGTGATAACTCAAACCCTTTTATAACTAGGTGAAGGGTAAAAATACTTTCAACCCACTTTCAGGCAATAGGAGTCTCCAAAATCTGAAGGGTGGATAGGCACTCTAGTTTCAATCCTCCCACATTTTTTTTGTACCAAGCATGAAGTTTCATTCCAAGTTTTCCATGTCCTCAAACAAGCACACTCTTAAAGAAAATACATTAAATATCACTGAGTTAGGAGGCTCACAGCTTTTTCTCGAGCACCACCTCCAAAGAAAGCAACAGATTCAGCATGGGTACAAAGTCTTTCATGCATGAACCTAGGAAAAGCATAAAGTAGAAACAAATCAAAATAATTTCCACAGCACTATTGATTTAGCAGCAGGGCAGAGTCAGCAGACAGAAGAACAAGTTTACCTAAAGGTTCCTTCTAGTTGTTGTTCTTGGCTTATCAAATCACCAAAATCTGGAGTAACAGTTCTTAGAAATCCCAGACCGAGTAACATGTAAGCATAGAGTATGGCAACTCCCCTCTGACCTGTTAACAGCTTCATTCTCCAAGTGAACCTTTAGAATAACAAAGGTACTCAATAGGTTGAGTAAATAAAAATAAAGAACATGCATCAAATATGTTAATTCAAGTGCTAGTAAAATAAACCGTAATAATATACTAACTCAATTTCACGAATGATGTACTTACCACAATATATCCACAGATGGCTTTACCATTCCAGTAACCAGTCCTGACAAGTCCGTTGTTAACTTCTCCAAGTCATGAGTTATCCTCTGATCTGCATCTATATTTTTGCTTGCCATGTGGAAGACCTACAAATATATGCATATAACATGAATTCGAATGGGGCAATTCCGTATGCAGCATCAGTAAGATTACTGGGAGATAATCCCTAGGGAGTGTCGAATTCCTGTGTTAATTAACTTTTATGTCCCCACATATTATGAGAATATGATTTGTGGCTAAATCAAACACTATTCAGTCATCAACAATATCTACCTACCCCTCACCCAATCACGAATACTTTTCCTCTATACCCTTTCCCCTTTAAAAAATTGTCAGCTTGCCATATATTGTAAAAGAAAGTAAATATAGCGATTAACTCAATAGTTGAGAACACCATAGAACTATGAAGATGTCAAGGAACAAAATTGAAATCTGGGTTAAATTTGAAGGGAAGATAGTAGAATGTAAGACCAGCTGAGATACAAAATGAGTTCAATAAAAGGTTCCACAATCCACATACAATATTAAAAACAATATTTGATGAAGGCAAGTAATTAAGGAATAGTTACCTTGTAGAATGCATTATTTCTTAAATAGTTCTTGAGTAGATGTTGTGTTAAAAGAACCCGGCCCCCAAGAGCTAGCCTGGCAGTCAAGTGTCTGAAGAACAAGACATAACATACTTAATTTACCTTTTGAAAGACTCATGTTAGGTCAACCAGTTCAATTTTTTTCCCATTTCAATGCATTGAACTATCTATCTTTTTCATATTTTAAGTGCTATCGGTAATGTAGAAATAAAAGAATATAGAAATACATAGGATGCAAAGTCAACACAAGGGGGCAATTGAGCTGCATCACAAGCATTATGTCAAAAGACAGCAGTTGTCATGTATAATATCAAAAAATGAACAACTCTAAGTAGATTACCAAAATTTAGGCTTAATAACAGGGAAACATTTCTCAAGCATTTAAGATCAATTTATTGAAGAAAATTGGGTATTCATTATGAAATAATGACTTGATTCTTTGACAGAAAAATTGAATAGTAATACATCAAAAAGTATTTAGATATCCATTCATCCAGTCATAAACTGATTATAAAATACCTAATTTTAACCCCACAAAAGAAGTATTTAGGAACAATTTCGACATAAGTCCATGTCTGATTTGATTTTAATCTGTTTCATGTGAATGTCAAATTACCTTATAGAAGGAGCAATAAAAGAAGATGCAGCACTTTGAAGAACACTTATTCCAATTAATCGAATAAAAGCAGCTTTATCCTGCTCCAAAACAAACTTCACAGTAGTACCTGAGAACATAAATACTCTGGAACATTATACATATGGTCTCCCTTAATAATGAATAATCAAAGACAAGAAAATACCATTCAGTGATGCAATACGATCTGAGACCCATGTTCTTGAAACAACAAGAAAAGCAACAGCAAGTAGTCGTGCTCCTTGTTTATCAAATAGGGTAGGAACCTGAAAGCAAGCAATACACACATAAATAAAATGCACCTGAGATCTTTTGTATTTATTGATTAACTAACATACACAAAACATCCTTTTATAAGGATGTTGGCTCATAGCCATCAAGGAAATAGCACAAATGACTGTATAGTTTCATCTGTTTCACCGACACTTCACTGCAGATTCATCACCAAAATACATTACCAAAATATAAGCCACATCTCCTTTTATAAGGATATTGGTACAAAGTAAGTGATCAAGGAGATACTTCACAAATGACCGTGTAATGTCATTTCTTTTGCCATGCTAGAGACTCTTGACTGCAGACGCACCACCGAAATATAAGCTCAACGATTACAAAAATCTTAATGATATCAACTTGTTTACATAGGTACTATTGTAGTTTGATAGAAATATAAACCATTCATGAGCCTATGCTGAACAACTTAAGGTTTTGGGAGAGTTAGCCTTTGATATGATATAAAAGCCTTTCTAACTACTACAGGGTTTAGAAAGGATAAAGGGAAAAGAGAATGACAGTTAGAAGATTGATGGTAAGATGTGGCAATACCCAGACCTAATACTTCGATTTATACAAATAATTAGGTTAGTAGTAGTATTACTTATACAAGCCCAACCCCATTAATAACCTTAATATCTTCCAACAATAACCAAGTGATCAAGAGTTTGGTAATTATCAGTTTGTCACCCCCATTTTGAATGATTAAATTAAATTTCACCATAAGATAAAAGTAGGCCTGGGCATTATTCAAGCTTCAAGCCTGTAGAGTTCTTGGATGACAAGGGTGTTTTGTGTTGGTATGCTTAGATATAAACCATTATGGATCTCCATCTAACAGCTAAAAAAGCTTTTGGAAGAGTTGGTCCTTGATTTGATAAGCTAAGTCAGAGATTTCTAAGTCCATCTGCTATTAAATGGAATAAAGTTGCTCTCTATCTTTGTGAATTGAAAAGTTAGTGAAACTGGATTCACCCTCCCCCCTCACCCCCACCAATGATATTGAAGCCACTTGTTACCAACAGCTAGACCAAATGTGTTCTATTATCCAGAAATTTAAATATTTTGTTAGGATCCAATTGCAAATATGGGACTTGAGTCCCACATTGAAAGTTTGGATTTCTAGTGTGGGGCTTTTAAGATCTTGGACTCTCCAACTACAACAACAACTGGTTTTCATGGTGCGGTTCTTCCAAGGTTTCAGACAAGAATCCCTTACTTCCAACATGGGACTCAAGTTTCATACCTTGCAATTGGATCCTAACAATTTCTATTTCTGCATTTCAAAGCCCTACATGATTCCTGCTTAAATCTTCCTAGCCTAAAACTCCAGGATCCACCATCATAGTCCTGAAACTGAAAGAACATTCAATTTTAGCAAGTCACTCTGATCTTAAGAAACCCCAGATTCAATAAACTTGTTAACACTATTAATCAAACATAAGACCTGAACCATTGCCTTAAAACTGAATTTGATCAGATATCCTGATTTTGTGTAACTTCACTAGCCAGGCCTTATAGTTTGAGAGATTTATAATTACATTTATTTGCAACCAATGAAAGCCTAAAAACCAAACTGCAACTAAGCCAACCTACATATAAAAAGTCTCTGTCAATCAGCATTATACTAGAACTGCAGGTTGCAAGGGTGTAGACTTAAGTACATTAAATTCACTGAAAAGATCTAGGGACAAATATTTAGACATAAATTTATAATTAATGCAAAAAATATCAAATATCTATTCATAAATACCATACTCAAAAGCATGTAGAATAATTGATATGATGGAAAAATTGTCCACTTACAGAAAAAATGTAAAGTAAAAAACTTATAAGAGCATATCTACAGAAGATACCTACCAATACTTTGCACATGGCAGCTACTCTCATTGGTAATGCCCTTGTATTACCACGGAGTTGGGGAACCACAGATGGTAAACTACTATGCCTTGTAGATGGAGATGATGCTATCAATTTTGTTAAATATGATTGTGCCTTTGAATTTGCGAATGCAGTATCCTGGGCAAAAAAAGAGAACATAAAAAAGTAGGGAATTCTTCATTATCAAGCAAGATAATGAACAATGAAGAAGATATCACAAAACAAGAATCAGGAAAATATCTAAACCTTTTTATTCATGGCAAAAGCTTGTTGAACTGTCCTTGCATCACTCTGTCGTTTTGTCTCCAATGCCTTCTTTGTATCAATCCCCAATTCAGTAGAAGAGTCTTCCCTGGAGTTAAAATTTAAATCATATATTTAATAACAGCATCAAAGTAGGACACTATGAGCAGCACAGTAAAGTTCCAACCTTCTATAATGAACACTCCAGCCACCCTCACCATCTAAGGACAAAACCACATCATGGAATGCAACTAATGCTGGACGATGTGAAATGGTAATACATGATGTTCCCATGGCCCGAACTTTAGCACAAAATCGTTCTTCCATATCAGTTGTGACAGCACTAGTGCACTCATCAAGAATTGCAAACTTAGGCTTATGGTAGAAAAGTCTAGCCATGCCCAATCGTTGTTGTTCACCCAACGAAAGCTCATCACCCCAATTTACCTCTTTTTCAGGTGGGTATCGGTCCAACAGATACTCAAGATCAACCTTGAATACATGTACAGGCAATTCAGATGACAAATAATATAATGAAAATAACACATAAATGTGGCATTGAGAAAGTAGGATAAGATGTGAGTTTCACATTTTTCAATAGCTCCTCCATCCCACTATCTGTAAGCTGTTCAACCTCTTGAGCTGCAGTAAGAGGGTAAATTAACTGATCACGAAGTGTTCCGACAGCAGTATATGGTCTTTGTGGCACATAAAAGATTTCCTTATTAAGATCAGAACCAACTCCAGGTTTCACAATATGTCCAGATACCAAAGGCCATAGACCTCCTAAGACCCGAAATAATGAGCTCTTTCCACTGCCATTTGGACCTTCAACAAAATAATTGAGAATGACATGTCAAAACATTAGCCATTAGAAAGCTTATTCTAAAATCCAATTATACAAGTGAAACATCATAATTTCAGATCGTCAAATAAAAGCCAAACAGATAACTATCATAACAAATTTGGTTTACTCAATCAATTTCCAAAATATCTAAACCCTTTCAAATCCATGAGCTAAGCAAAATATAATAACCAATCAAGAGTGAACAGTGAAACTATTAACTATTTTGGTGTTAGCATTCAACACAATAGAACTGGCAAATTGTGAACTGTGAAACAGAACAATTTGAGGTTGAACTGGTTCAATGAAATAACCATATAACGCTTCAACGAAGGAAAATGAGATTTGAATGCAGGTGCATGGCATCAGTGGGTAGAATCTCAACCACTAGATCACAGATGCTTGTTAAGTAATTTTATTATTTTATTATTAAATTTTATTCGACTGATGCACATAATTATTAATGCAAAAACCTTTACTAAAGATTAGAAATAAACAACATCTAGGAAAGAAACCACCTTAATCAACATGGCTAATAACAATTCTAGTTTATGATTAATTTTAGCTTCAAAAATTTTAGTTACATTGCCTTGTCTGATTGCTAAATTCAAATTTAACATATTCCTAAAATAAAGGTGCCGTGGGAAAATTCTGTGAACCCTTGGATGCACATAAGTTAGCTCCTAATTGCTAGAATAACGTAAAGAAAACTGTTAGAAAACTCAGCAATCTATTAATGATCAATAGTCAAGGGTAACCTCTACAAAATTGCAGAAGAGTAGTAACAATGACCACTTGGAGGTGGCTGAGGTGAATCACCAGGAATCACAGGAGAATGTGTAAAGGTAAAAGTGGTTATTAGAAGACGCAGGGTAAAGGCAGTGCTCCTGAGTTATTTTGAACAGCTTTCCAATTCGCACATTGAGCAACAACCACCCAGCCTTATCCCACTAGATGGGAATACCCAGTTTCTTTTTTCCAACTCATCAACGACTAATAATAATTTAGGATAGCACCCATAGAAATAGCAGAAAACACTTCTTTCAAAGAATAAATCTTGAATATAATGTGCCTCTGATGCTGAACCTGACAGGATGCATTAACTTATGCACTAAATTCACCAATAAACAGAGAAAGCGGAAACAAGACAAAGTGTCATCTACATATTGAATTTGGAGTCAATAGCACACATGCCTTACCATATTTCCAGCCATGTAGAAGCAAGCACAAAAGTGTAAGTACAAAAAATTATGGCATAACCTGTGAATGCCCATAATAAAAATTAAGCCCCAAATTACATGAATAATTATGACCCCCAGCACCACCACCTTTCTTACTAAGATAAGCGAGAGAATGGCTCTTACAACAAAAGAAAAGAAAGGATAATGAAGTAAAATCAATTGTCTAGGCTGACTCAACCCGAAGAAACAAAGATTAGAAAGGATCACAAAGCGAGAGTTTGGATGACTACCTGTAATCAAAAGATTTGATCCTGACTCAACCTTGAGAGTCAAATCATCCACTAATACATTACCAGTGGGGGTCACAACCTGAATTTTGGAAACAAAGTCATAACCAAAATATGAAAAACACAGAGAAGTAAAGGTTCATTGATAGTTCAGCAAAATTCACTAGCCTTGACACCATAAAATCCAACGTAGTTAGCTTCACTTATGCAATTTCTACTTCCTTGTCTTTGAAGTGAAGATTTCTCATTCTCCAGGCTTAGCTCTCTTGATATGGCCATTAACTCATGAATGCGATCAGCATAACCACTGTAAAACATACAGATAACTTACAACATGTATACAGGCAAAATGAACTTAGAAAGGAATTGCATATAAGGTATGCCTCCTGGCAAATAAAATCCTCTAATAGGAACTTCTAAAGGAACAATAGGGAAATAATGACAGATCAAATATACCTGAGTCGATTGAGTCGTCTTGAACTGATTGAAAGAGTTCCTAGAGACTGAAATAGGGAAATAATGACACTAGTATGATATCTTAGATTACTCAGCATCTCTGCACGCCCTAAAGTTGAACTGTCAGGCCTTAGATGGCCAGAAAAGAAAGGTTCAATGATCAAAATAACAGCAACAGTGGCACCAAGGTACTTCAATAAAAAATCCTGAATCATGCCAAACCACCAATGGTCATGTAGCACTCTATTCATATGTCTAACCAAGGTCCTAAATTTCTGCTGAATATGAGCTTCTTCTCTCCTCTCTCCACCATAAAATGCTATACTTTCTGAGTGAGTTCTCAATCGTGAGTGAAGCTGTCGATACTCTCCTTCCAATTCCTGCTCTCTGGACATAAGTTTACCAAATGAAGGAGAGAAGTTTCTGATAGCGGCCCCAGCTCCAAGTACATAGGCCTGCAAAGGACACAATAGTTTATTGAAAAGATCACCTCTGAAATTAACATTAGGTCAAACAGGTTCCAGCCATCAGCAATGACTTAAAAAAAATTATAAACAGTAGCTGCTAGTGAGAAATCTGTTAAACAGTACAGTTCAATTACAGAATTACCAATATCCAGAAGATATATTTTGGGCTTGCATACGAACACAGGCGCCAAGTGTATAGCAGACCGTCAGTCACTGCAGTTAGATCATCCTGCACAATCTCACTCAACTCGGAACAGAACCTTGGCACATCACTGGCAATTCTTTGCTCTGGATTAGTTATCCGACCATCGACATGTGACATCTTGTAATACACCATGTTCTGAAATCAAAGTAAAAGATAAACAGAAAACTGACAAAACTAAGTAGAACAATATAACAAACTCAGAAAAGAGATTCAGACTACTTTTCCTGTAACCACCAAAAGTATTTGCAATTGTGCATGCAATGGTGACTGGCATACTAGCAATTTTAAAGAATCTATTGGATTCTGTATAGTTATTTTTATTTTGGAAAAAGATAGAATAATAGTACAAAGCACCTTTAGGGATAGCTTAGAACTTTTTCCTTCAAACCTTTTGAAACTTCTACATAATGCAAGATGTAGAAAATAATCAGGAAGGCTCTGGTCAGGACCAGTCCAAGATCCCAAAGCTATGCCCAAAACAAGAGCAACAGAATCATATACCCATTTCCCCTTTTTTATTAATTATTAAGAAGTTCAAAGCCATGTGCCAAGCAGATTAAGAGTCTGTGACATCATCAACTGTCCTTTTTAAGCAGCAGAAGGACACAACAGAACTTATGGCTAACAGGAAAATTTGCAAACAGTGCATATTGAATTTTCATATACTGCAAATAAAGAAGAAAACAGACTAGATTATAAAGAGGTGAAAACAACAAACTTGAGAAGCATTTTAGTTGACAACTAAATATATAGATACTTCATATGACAGGAGGACTGCATAAATGGATCACAGGCTCAATACATATAGATAGCTTTTACAAACAATTTAACAATATCTACCTCAAAATAGTGAGAATGTATAAGTTTAGTCAATATTCTCCGGAAGTGCAGACTCAAAGTCCCAGTAATGTACTTAGATGTAGACTGCATGGTTGATAAGAGGAAACACAAAAGAATATTTTCTGAAATTAACCGAAAGAACAATGGCACACGTCGAAGAAAAGCAGCACGAAATAGGAAGCCTTGCACTTTTGCTAGCCTGTTGCTTAAAGTGGTTCGAAGCACCTGCAAATGTGTGAAATTATAAATGTTATTGATTAAATGTCATTACTATTTGTTTAAGGTGACTCAGCCAACATATTCGCATGTCTGGTATTCATACCTTTGTTTTCATACAAACTTGAACAGTCTACTGTTCTTTCAGTATTCAAATAAAAAATTCATCTTTTTTTCCTCAATTTAATTAACTTGAGCAACTATGTTGTTTGCACATTGATATTCCAAGTGATCCCATTCCTTCAGGTAAGAAAGTACAAGTATTCTTTTGCAATTTTTGCGTATACATGTCTTTGCAAACTTGTGCAAGTATACAAAATAATAAAGCCATACATATTTTAAGATCAGAGGCAAGACCATAGCTAAAGTCTTAATCAAAAACTTCAACCTACTAAGGATACAAAATAATTATCATTTCTACTAGAAGTCTTAAATTTTACCTTCTAAACAATATAAACAAATTAGGGTGAAGCAAAAAGGGTGGTTTCAACCTGGAAGTAAGAATCATGGTGATGAAATTCAAGAGAATCTATTAGAATCCAATTGCATGATATAGGGCTTGAGTCCCACATTAGGAGGAGGAAATTCTAGTATGGTGTTTATAAGACCTTGAACTCTCCAACTACAATAACTTTTTGTGAAATGACTGTCCCAAGGTTTTTATCAATTGGTATCGGTGTTTTCCATAATGTCTCTTAATTGCAAACAAGCAATGCAGGTAGTAACATCAACATTGCAATGTTTGCCTGGAACTAGTGCATGACCAATCCTCATGGATGCCAAGGCTGCAGAGTGTGGTAGGATGTTAGGATCCAATTGTAAGGTAGGAGACTTAAGTCTCACATTGGAAGTACAAAATTCTACTATGAGGTTTATAACTTACAAGGGCTTAACCTCTTAAACTAGAACTAGCTTTTGTGTGTGGTTCTCCCAAGGTTCTTATCAGAATCATAAATTTACAAGAGAGTGATTCAAAGCATTGCACCTTTGTATAAGAACCGAAAATTGGGAAAGGTATTAAGTGCCAAAGATATTACAAGGTAGTTAGCCAAGCAAAAGCTGAAGCTTTTGAATCAGGGAATGTTTGGAAAAGCTTATAAAAATTGCTTATGGCTCTCAGGCTCTTTTTACATTATTTCAATAAGCTTTTTGATATAACTTATCAAAACAAGCTCTTCTTAATTTATTCAAATAGGTTTTATGGTCAAATTTATAACATAAGTTCTTGTGTAATAAGTGCTTATTTAAGTTGTTTTCCAACGCATCCCCAATCTTTATGCACCAAAATAGGGAAAGGCATATTTACAAGTTTACCATAGGAAGAGAAAAGAAAACAAGAGATGTAGACCTAGTGAAATACATTAAGAAGAAAAATGGAAAAGTTTCAGTAATTGAGCAATAAATGAAGAGAAGATGGAAGAGTTATTTCTACAAGTTATTCAATAAGACTTGGAGAGTTCAAAGGAAGTATTAAAGAAGATGGACTTTGCTAAGGCAATTCAACTAAACAATATACTTACCTATTGAAGTTTAGAATTGTTGTTTTATTATAATTACTACTACCATTTTTCTAATGTATATCCAAGGATGTACAATAAAAAATCAATAAATAGAATATTTTATTGAAAATTGTAATATTTAATGTTATTAACATGTTCAATCCTGTAAATTTCCAATAGAAAAGTACTATATATAAGTTCTTAATGTATGCACACACACATTAGAATGATTGTTATATTATTATTATTATTATTTTAAGTTTAGAATTGTTTAGGGGAGAAAGATATTACTTGACTTATGATCTAATAATATCTAATAAAATGCAAAATGACTGGATAATGAGCAAATTGATACCTATCTACAAGAAAAAATGAGACAACCATCCAAGAATGATCACATGGTTTGTAAAGAGAAATTAATCATTTCTTATTAATACATAACCTTACAAGTAGATGATGATCACAATTTACAAAAAGATACTAGTGATCATAACAAAAAAAATAGTTACATATTTTTCCCATGCCCATGCCAAAATATATTCTTTCCCAAACATGGTATAGAAATTGCACATTCCCCCCCACCCAATATATTTTATATTGAAACACGGTTGCTTTAACTTTTCCAAAAGAAAAAAATATGGTATTAATTTTGTATGGTTAAGTCATATCTAGCCAAGATAAGTTATACCCCAAACATATCAGCCATTAAAACCTTAGAATAAAAAAATCAGAGGATGCTTAATTGATGTGTATCTAGGCACATCATATGCATATCGGTATCAGATAGAAGGAGACCAATACCTTACAGTTTTGGTGTATCTAGGCTTCACAGTTTGAATTTTGTTTCATGTACTTTTTATATACCTTCTTTTAATAAAGGCTATTTAGATATTCAAAAATTATAACCCTCTCAATTCCATTCAATCCTTTTTCAATATCCAAAAAATAGAGAGCATTTTCCTATCTATTGTTTTATGGATCACCTTCAAAACATAGCTTCAGTAGTTTACATGAACCTACAAGCTCCCCCTTCCCCTCCAAAGAGGGGCAAAAATCACCTAAATAACTCTAAGACTCTTTTTGTCAATTCACGAGCATATTATTTAGTGTATGTCTTCATGATATTTCCAAACCAATGTCCTTAGTGTAGAGTATGTTCACATAAATTATTCGTCAAAGATTTAAGTCAAGAGACTTATAATATTTGCTGTTTTGTCTAATCACAAACTAGTCCTTTCAAGCTTGTTAACCTTATCACAACAAAGCCAACCTCACTATTTGGAGAAGAAAATCCTCACATGACACATCCAATCATATAATGAAAAGGGAAAAAAAACATGAAGATTTTCGGCTGCAGTTATAGTTCCCAGGCCCACTGGTAAAAAAATTCAGTATATACACAACACAGAAGAGTTCAACCCTTCCTGAAAATGTGTACGAGCAGGTGAACCATATCTGCTCTCTAAATGCATGTGATAGACCCCCAATAAGGCTGTACATTAGGAGAAATAAATGTTGTAACAGGGGATAATTTCTCAAGTTAGTAACAGAGAAATAAATGTTGTAACAGTCAGTTAGGTAGAAAAAACTGAGCCTATAAATAGAAGGTATCAGGAGAGAATAGTATGTGGATGATTTTAAAAGGAATTCTATAATTGGAGTGCATTGGGTCTCTCAATAACTCAGAACTTGTGAGGATTATTTTGTAAATTTCTTCCCTAACTTAGCATTTCAGTTTCACATTGGGACTGGGGTCAGAATCTTAGGGTTCACAGTTCACACTAAAGAATCGTTATTTTCATCATTATTGGGTACCAATCCCTATCAATTGGTATCAGAGCTTCCGATCACAAGAACTTTCTATGATGCACACAAAAATGGAAACCAAATTGGATAATTTGGAATAGAGCATGCAGGAATGGAAGAGCAATCAAGAAGAGGTGAGCCACAAATTGAAACGAGGACAAGAAGATCTTAAAAAAGAGGTGGCCAACAAGTTTGAGATCCTGATGAAGAAGATACCGAACCTTCGAAAAGGAAGGGGTTCTGGGCGGAAGGGGAAAAAGGAATGTGAAGAGAATTTTTCTGCAGATGAAGATTCTTGGCCTGAGTCTAGGCATCATTATGTCACAATGACAAATGGAGAAAGATGGACATTCCGCTATTTGATGGGTATAGGAGGATGCATAGAATTGAAAGGTATTTCAAATTGAGGAGTGCTAATGATGATGAAAAATGGAGGTTGTTCTTGCAGCAAATATGCACACTTTGTCCCTTTTAGCCACCCTTACACGGCAAAGGATGTAGCTGCAACATTCATGAAGGAAATAATGAGGTTACATGGTTTTCCTTCATCCCTAGTATCTAACTGGGACCAGTTGTTTCTAATTAGTTTTGGAAGGAATTATTTAGAATAGTAAGGACCACATTGAAGTACAATACAACTTACCATCCATAGACGAATAGACAAACAAAGGTGACCAATTGCAGCTTGGAAACCTACTTACGATGTCTATCAGGGTCTAAACCAAAGTAATAGCCAACATTGTTAGCCTAGGCTGAGTTTTGGTATAATACAAATTATAGCATTGCTACTAGGATGACACCTTTTAAGGCTCTATATGGTAAGGACCCTCCTATCCTCCTCAAGGGGTCCCCTATACCCTCTAAAGTTAAGGAAGTCAACCAGCTAATGATAGAAAGAGATGTTGCTTTGAAAGATTGAAAGAGAATTTAGCAAAGATACAAGAGAAATGCAACAGCAAGCCAACAGAGAGCAAAGGGAAATTGAATTGCAAGAAGGAGACTTGGTGTATTTGAAGTTACAACCCTACCATCTCAAATCATTGGCTAGACACATTAATGAGTAATTGAGTCCACGTTTCTATGGTCCCTATAAAGTGCTGGAAAAGATTGGTCAGGTGGCTTACCACTTGGAGCTGCCCTACATACACCCAGTTTTCCATGCTTTGCTGCTTAAGAAAGCCATTGGAGAAACCCTTATCCCAGGTGCTAACAAAAGATTGGGAGTTACAAATGGAACCAAAACAAGTACTTGATACGAGGGAAATAGAATCAGGAGACTTAGAAGTCCTCATCCGGTGAAGACAGCTACCTACATGTGAAAATAGTTGGGAATTTGCAGCAAGGATCCAAGAAATCTTCCCTCAATTCCACCTTCAGGACAAGGTGCAGCTCATATGGGAGGTATTGATAGACCCCAATAAGATAGGTATACATTAGGAGAAACAAATGTTGTAACAGGGGATAACTTCTCCAGTAACAGACAGAAATAAATATTATATCAGTCAGTTAGGTAGGTAGGGAAAACTATGCCTATAAATAGAAGGTAATAGGAAAGAATAGTCAGAGGATGATTTTGAAAGGAATTCTGTAATTGGACTGCACGGGGTCTCTCGAAAACTCAACTTGTGAGGATTACTTTGTAAATTTCTTTCCTAACTCTGCAATTCAATCTCACATTGGGGCTTGGGTTAGAATCTTAGGGTTCAGCAGTAAAGAATCATTTTTTCATCATTCTTGGGTACTAGTCCCTATCAGCATGCATCAAAGGAAACTTCACATTTGTACAAAAAATGAATGACATATCAAACAAAAAAATGATTTTGATCAATTTGTTTCTTATTACACATCACATGTGCACAAATGATGCTTTACAAAGTTTGGCATTGACTCCTTAATCTCAAAGATAAGTTAAGAGTAAAATATCATGACAAATATATGAATACATAAATGCCTCATTCTGCATTGAAATATTGAAGATTGTATCAAAGATAGGCACAAAGCATAGTTATCCATAAAATAGACTTACCACTATAGATACTAGCGCTAAAAGGTCCCTTGCACCTATTTGGCCCATCTTGGACAGAAGAATTGCAGTAAGGACTTGAAGTGACTTCAACCCTCCTTTCTTTTGTTTATGTTGTGGTCCAGAAGTTCCTTTCATAACCTTCTCCTTTGTGAGTTCATTATCATTATTGTGTTCATTGGAATGGGCTAAGAAATCCTGTTTATTAACTCTAGACCTTGAATGCACATATGCAGCAGCTCCACCAGCAACTATGATGCCAGTTGCAAGTAGCAAACTTTTTCTGTCATAGCCCAGAGGGATAATGAATCAACAAGATTATACTTTTACATGCAAATTAATTCCACATTCTAGCAATGTGTATAATGTGAAACAAGATTGTTACTACTAATATGAGGACATAAGGCTGTGATCAAAGAGGAAAATATTTATCGGATAGACTTATGACAGCAATGTTAAATTCAAGTAGAATACATCAATATTTCATGCAAAAACAATCCACCACACATACTTTGCCCTTGAAGAAGCAGGACCTTCAAGAAATAAATTTAAGGCCAATAAAGAAATTGCTTACCAATGGTTCTACCAAGAAAAGTTTTGTTGCTTTTCTTATCCCTGCTACTCTAATGGTAAGCTTTTATGTATATGTTTCATGTGGAAAATCAATCCCAAAGAACGTAGGTTTAAGGGTCAACAGTCAACCATTCTATATGTAATGAATATTCTTGATAATTACATGCTACAATACTCAATGGGTACCAGTTTCTAAGAGTTTAAACAAATTACAATTAGAAGTCTTGAGATTCCATTGCAGGGGTTCAGCTGTAGCATAAACTTATCTCATCCTATATATTTAGTATTTTATATCAAAGGCACCAAGCGCTGCTGCAATTATTTTAAAGACTAAAATTTTTTAGCTTTGAGCATTACTTATTCTATTTCCAATTATGAGAATCTGATCAAACATTCTCCTTGGGCATAAAACAAAATTTAATTTTAGACACATTAAAAAACATAAGTTTGATATGGTATGTCAACAGGCAAACAAAACACATGGCAAGTCAAAATCAACATCAGAATTAACTTACTTATCACCAAAAACAATTAGATAAAGAGTTAGTATACCTCCTTGTAGCCAGAAAACTCTGGCCGTGTTGAGTTAGTTGGAACAGTTGAAGGGAAGGCATGATGGAAGACCAACCTCTCTTTTACCAACAAATAAATGTGTCGTGGTTGCTCCTTGTACCTTCAGGAGCAATAAAATCTAGCCTAAATTATAATCCACAGAAAAATGACAGATCAGCAACCAGAACTACAGAAATCAGGAATCTAAAGGCAAAGCAGCATGCTTTAGGTGCACCATGCTCCTTTACTCACATTAATGATGTTCCCACATACGTGTCAAACTAAGTGTACAAATGATGTTTGTATTTGTAAGCATGGTGCTTCAGTTCAAGGTACTGAATAATGGCCTCATTAAATCAAAAGCATAATTAAAGAATAACAGTCATCCAACCAGTTTTTTTTATTATTATTAGAGATTACCAACTATTAAGTGTAATTAAATTAAAATATATACAAATAAATTTCCTTAAAGTCAAAATATTACTGCATGTGTTATCTTAAAATTCTCCATTGGTCCATAGTAGATCCTGTAAAACCCCTAATGGAGGCTAACCTTCAAGGTCGAAAATGTTAACCATGCTCCTCCAACCCAATGCGTCTAAGACTTCGTAAGAGAGCATATTCGCTACAAAATTGAATATTCTAGTTCAATAACAGCGAGCATCTCGATTACTCGCGGAAGAGAGCCCTTAGCAGCGATCAGAACAACGAGTCAGATTCTGCAATAATATCACCGATCACCCATAAGTGCATCTGAAGTCTTATAATAAAAGAAATAAAAATAGAAAATATGTTTTTAACTCACATCGAATCCAAGCCAAAAATAAAAACCTGATATATGATTGATGATTATTCTCATTCGATGCCTGAAGCTGGGAAATTGAGCATACGCAGCTTGGCACGAACGAGAGAGTTGCAGGTACGAAATAGAAAAGGAATTTTAAGTGGTAAGTGTTTGGTTGCGTGCAAATTGTATATATCTACTATCTAGTCAATTAAAAAATAGGACTAACATTCGTGAGAGTGAGACAAAAAGACGAACCAAAGTAGAACCGAACTGAAGAGAGGAGAAAGAACTGATGAAAGTATGAGATAGGTGCGAGGGATTAGAGTGGGGAGTGCAAGACTAGAACGTGTACCCCATGGGTGCTTTTGTTTACAATGGCCGGAAATCGGGTCGGGTTCGAAATATTATTGGGAAAATAATCCCAAATTAATTCCATTCTTTATAGGACGTGCAAAATTAATAACAATTTTTTAATTATCTTTTATTAATTATAATAATTTTTAAATTAAAAAACACGTTAAATTATTTTTAAATTAAAAAATATAACAACAACAAATTTTAATTTTTTTATCAATTATATTATTTTCCTAATTTTATTTTTTCAATTATATTAATTATTTTAAAATAATATGATTGATAAAAAATAAAAATTAATTTAATATTCTAATTTGAAAATTGCATGTATATTTAACCATAATGTTTATAGTTGATACAAAATTTAATAAAAATTATTTTAAATATATTTTTACTTTTAAAAATTATATTTACATTTTTTATTTTAAAATGTTGCAATCTAATTTGTTAATTTTATTTTTTAGTTATTTCATTAAATTTATCTATTAGTGTTTTTTTATTAATTTTTATTTCTTTTGATGACTTAATATTTTTTATTTAAGCTTTTCAAATGTGAAAAATAATTTTTAATTTTAAATATATATATATATAATATGTTTGGTAAAATATTTTAATTGACCAAAAAATTTATTAAAAAATTTCAGATATGTTTAATAAGATAACTTATTTTATTAGATATTTATTTTCTTAAATATTTACTAATATTGTTTTAAAAAAAGTTACTCCAATTAGTTTACATATTTTTAAACTCCTAATTAAAAAAAATTTATTCTATTCTTAATATATATTTTTATAATTTAATTCTTTATTCATCAATTTATTTTTATGAACTTAATATAATATAATTTTTTAATAATAATTTTTTAAAATTTAATATATTTATTTTTATATTATTGTAAAATATTATATTTAAAATTATTATTTTAATATATATTATTTATTTTATTTTATTAAATAAAATAGTGTGCCTTACTATCAAAAAATAAAACTACAAAAATAATTTTAAAATTGTTATTTGAAATATAGGTATGTAAAAAAATTAAAAAATAATTAAACTTTAATATTTTTTGTTAAAAATAAAAAATATCACACTTATTAAGTCTCAACTCCATTATTTAACTATATTTTTTATTTATTATTTTATTCAACTATTAATTATATTAAATATTTTTAATTTAAATGATAATTTATCAATTTTTATTTTTATCAAATTTTTTAATTTTTATTTTTATCTTTGAATTAATTTTTCAATTTTTAATTATTTATTTATTAATTTTATCAAATATAATCATAAATATTTGAATCATTTCAAATATTAAATAAATATAATTTTTTTATTTTTTATTTTTTATTTTTTATTTTTTACTCTTATAATTTTTTACCTATTACATCATGAAAGTATAATTATACTTTTAAAATTAATAAATGGATTCACTTTTTATTTTATTACTTATTTTATAAAATAACAAAGAATCAAAATATTTATAAAAAATTTACAATACCTAAATATAAATTAAAAACATATTTTAAGATAAGAATTTATGTATCTCCAATTGTTATAGCCTTTCAATCCATAAAATCTAAAGTTAAGTGGAATTATTTAATTCACATAACCTCCAACCAACATGTCACTTCAAAAATCATACGAACAGACTCAACTTACTGCAAGGATAAGATTAAAGTGAAATTGTCTCCAAACTAACTTAGGAAATTTGCATTTATTTATTCAAAATAAACAAAGACGATTTAGATAAGAATTATCCTTAACAATAATTGACAATAATAATTTTTAATATAAAAAATTCTATTTATCAATCAGAATTTTAAATATCATTACTTAACCACATAATTTTTCACGAAAAAAAACACTATTATATATATATATATATATATATATTTTGTCAAATTCTTTATTATTTATGAATTGAAGTACTCAAGTACATGGTTATATAAATTTTTAGTTATTTATAAAAGTGATCATGTATGTGAATTGATTTAAAAGGCATGGTTTTCTTGATTATTTGTAAAAATAGATGATGAATTGTGATAGTAAATTTGAATAATAATTTTGAGGGAAAAAAAATATCAACAAGTTGTTCATGAAGTTGATGTGATGAAGTTATATGATTAACATCATGGTTATGTTATGATTGGTCTTAGTCCAATGAGTATAATCTTAAGAATATTTTATACGATGTATGTATTAATATAATTACAATAATTTATATAAATTTTTTAATTTAAATGTTATTATTTTTATTAATGTATGCTAAAAATATTTAGAAGAAATGTTAATTGATACTATAAGAAGATTATTTAGAAAATCAGAAGTTAAAAGATTTTATTAAAAGTATTATTAATTTTTTTAATACAATTTTCAATATTTTCTTTAAAATTATAATTTTTTAACACATATTTAAAGATATACAATAAAATTTTAAATATAATAAAATTCTATTAAAATTGTAAAATTGAATATATTAATAATATTAAATTATATTTTAATAAAATTTTACTACTTAATGAATTTTTAGTATATGCCATTAACAAACTCTTAAATTTATTAGTCCGTGTTCAAGCATAACCCATTTCTAAAAGTACCTAAATACTTCATAAAAAGAGCGAAATTGTGTTACCTAGAAATTTATGAATGGATGGAAGACGCACCAAACCAGACGCCAACTCCGGTTTCAACTTCCAGAAGGCATTCAATTCAATGTGGAAAACTGTTGCGTTGCACCTGTACATTTCATGATAGTAGTTATAACAATAAATGAAAAAATAAATTCAGTGCAATGTTAATAGTTTATCACAAATTAACACAATAATACATGTTGAAAGAAGTCAGATTTTTTAAACAATGACTAATTGAACTTCGGAGCTTGTTAACTGCCTATTGTATTAAATATATCAATTAATATTTTTTTCCCGTTTTTCTATAATCTAAATCAAGTCACGGGTGAGAATATATTAATATTTTTTAATATAAAATTATTATCCATATTTATCTTTTAAAATATATTTTTATTTTTATGCAGAATAAAAAGAAAATAAAACTAAAAAATTTTAAAGAATCATTTAGTATTTTATATATTTTCTATTAAACTTTTAAAAATAAAAATAAAGGAATACTTTTGTAACTAAAATAAATAAATATTTTATTGAAGTAAACAAACATGTACTAGAAGCTAGAAATAAAAGGATTTATGTCATCCTCTTATAGTTGAGTATCAATTTTATTGGATAAAAAATTATTATTCATTTTAATCGGTGGACCCTATAATCAATAATGGTGAATTTTTGTTATATAAGAAGATATCTTCTTTTCTCCAACACAGTTGTTTTCTATTACTAAACAATAAAAATATATAAATTAAAAAATTCACCAACTCCATCATCACATATAACTACATGATTCTAAACAAAATAGAAGCTAAGATTAATTCTAAAAAATTAAATTATGATAAAAATTAGCACTATTATTTCATCAAAATTAAATTAAAAAAAAATACTAGTTAAATTTCAGATTCATATTATTTACAATACTAAATGACAAACTTTAAACTTGAAGAAATGGAAATCTTCTGTTTAGTTTCTTGATTTTAAAGGGATTTCCGTAAAAGAACGATGAAATGATATTATGACTAAATATAATTATGGCATAGTCTTAAATTTAAGTCATCCATGGAGCTTATCCAAAATACTTTTTCGTTCACAAATATGATTTAAGGTGCTTCATACCAATCTGATTTTATGACGAATTCAATAAATTAACTTTGGAAATAAAAATGGATCAGATTGTTTGTCAAGGCTACGAAACTAATTTATATCAAATTTAGGTCAGGACAAAACTATTTATTAAATAAATTAGATAAAAAACATTTTAAAACTTATTTAGTTAAATAAATTATGTTTTATATATTTAAAAATACTTTTAAATCTAATAGACTAATTTATTTAATTAAATATAAATAATATAATAATAATATTATATAGATTTATTATTATTAATGTAATATTTTAAAATCATATTTATTTTATTTAAAGGATTCCATTTATTTATTTAAAGACTTATATATATATATATATATATATATATATATATATGTTTAAGTCTGTTAGTTTATTTAGAAATTATTTAAAATGTGACTTTTAGAAAAGAAGGGAGAAGAGGATAATTTTTATTTTTTAAATAAAAATAATATATTATTTATGATACTAATAAATGATTAATATATAAAATTTATGTTAATCTGATATTGTAAATTTTTATTTTTAAAATATTAAATTAAAATATATTTATTTAAAATAAAAAATATTTCAAAAAACCTTCCTTTCTAAACAATCCTTTAAGGATAAGGTTTTTAACCTATTATAAAAAATTTATTACTAAATAAACTTTAAACAATTTGTAAATCAGTCTAGACTTTTAATAAAGCTGGACCTTATGAAATGATCCATATCATACAAATATATCAAACTGAAACCATAATTTTTAAAATTAGAACAAATTCAAACCTTACAGAACTTACCCAATCCAACATATTTTGATCACTGTTTTTTATAAGGCAAAATGATATTATATGAATACCAAAAGTATTATTAAAAAACACAATACAACAATGAAGTTGTTTTGGAACTTTAAAATGATAAATCTCTCATTATTTTAAAATACAACAATTGAGCATATGTTGTTCCGAGTTATCTACTCCGTCTAGTGATGGAACTAAACTGGTGAGATCATACTCCGTCTAGTGATGGAACTAAACTGGTGAGATCATAATAACATTATTACTGAAACGCGAGATAATTTCTGATAAATGGAGAGATAGCATTTTGAATAGAAAAAAAAAATCTAGAGGTTATGTGTGTGTGATCAAAATATATATATATATATATATATATATATATATATATATATATATATAAAAGATAAAGAAATAATAATGAAAAAAATAGAAATAAAAAAATGATTAGAAAAATTCTATTTATAATACTTGAACCTTACAGGAAAGACGTGCAAAATTATGGCTTTATTAAGTTTTTTAAAAATTTTATGAATAATTTATTTAATTTCTATTTTTAAATAAATCTTTAAAAATAATTTATTTTCTTTATATATAATATTTTATATTCTATTTCATTTTTGTATTTAAGAAAAATTAAATAAAAATGCATGATATTTAATGAGATCAAATAGACGTTTTTATAATATTTAAAAGGTTAAATAAAATATAAAAATATTATAAGAGAGTTAACACCGGTTCGAAAATAGGTTATTAACCCAAAAATCATTATTCAAATTCAAACGAAACGTTACACTTTTATTCAAAAGAAATCCAAAAATTATATAAAATTACAATGCAGCTATGAAGCAGTAATGATTGACAGAAAGCTGACATCTTACAGTAAGACACAGATAAGAACGGTTGCAATTTTCAGAGTGTACAGTTCTTGCCCATTGCGTGAGAAGTGTGAGGTATGCAAAAAAAAAAAATATATAGAAATCAACAGTTTGGTCGGTTTTCAATCGGATACATCCCTCTTCCGAATGGCAATTGGCAAGCATGCACGCGAACAGAGTTGTCCCAAAACTTCCAACCCATTCGCTACTTTTTTGCATCTTTTTTTGCATCCACCCATTAAAATGAATGAAAACGGTTAAAATAATTCATACATTATAAATTTTATTTTTATTTTAAAATAGTTATAATATTTATTATTTAAATTTATAATATAAAAATACATAAATATCTTATTGATATAATTTTTATAATAGAACAAAAAATTAATAATTGATACTTAACAATAAGACTGTTTTTATATTTAAAATTAAAAATATGAATAATTATTTCTTATAAAAATCACATGAAATAGCTTAAAAGGTAAGCAGTTCAAAATTTTTAAGAAAACCTTGTATTGACAACATCAATAAGTGCTGCTAGACATCAGGATTATAAAACTGAAGGTGGAAACTATGCAGGAGATGACAAGAGTCACAGGAACAAAACGCCTTAAGTATCCGTTTATTTTTAAATTAAATAAAATTAATTTTAAAATAATTAATTATAAACATTTACATTATAATTAAAATATATATTGAACTTAATATTAACTATAAATTTATATGATTGGGCATGACAAGTTAAAATAGTTTTGGAAGTTAAACAAATAAATCAGCAAATCATATTAAGCTTAGAATAAGTTTCAACACAAATAAAGTATAGTGTTTTATAAACACGGTAGGCAACAATTATTTATTTGAACATAATTTTTAACATTTTTTTTGGAATTTTAATTTTTTTTTAAGTTTTAAATTTTTATTTTTAATTTTAAAAAATTATTATAAAAGTAAAATAATTTATTTTATCATACTTTAACTATGAACTAATAAGTTCATCTGTGCGTTGCACGATTGTTTTTATATTTAATAATTGTTGATATGATATTAATTTATTTTTAAAAAATAGTAACATATAATAGAATTAAAAATTACACATTAATATTATAAAATTGACATTAATATATATATATATATATATATAAATGTAAAAGTTATTAAAAAAATATAAGAATAAAAGTATAAAAAAATATATTTATGGTACAAAATAAAATCATATAAAATGACTTATATAATATCCGGTAGATACATAACTTGTTGAACAAAATAAAAGATAAAAAAATTATTAAATATTTTAAAATATAGTTCAAGTTAGGTATATAAAAAAATTAGACACAGTCATGCATGAAAAACAATTGGTTATTAATTGGTGTTTATGCAATGTCAAAGAAATATGTATCTTTCAACAATCACATTAATCAACATCATTTCTTATAGTATAACAATGTCACACTTATGTTTCCTTCGAACTACTAAACAAACTACTATTGTAAGTCAAAAATTTGAATTGGTCTACATAAAATCCATTACAAAATATTATAACTTTCATACACAAAATATTATTTTTAACAAATAAATTATCAGTAGAACATGGTGAAAAACACTTGAACAGTGATTACTTGATGATCTCTTTCAAACCAAAAAGTGAAATTTGTGAGTGTCCTAACAAAGGAATAAAAGAATGGTAAGGGTAAATAAATGATTTATTGAATAAAAGAGGAAATACAAACAAAAAAATTAGTAAATATTCCTAAAATATAGTTCAATTCAAACATATTAAAGAGTTAAAGTTAGTAATCAAGGAACAGAAAAAGAAATAAATAAATGGCAGAAGCAATTAACATGTAGCAATTAGGCAAATAAAAACAATTAGACAATATTAATAAAAAATGCTAAACATACAATAGTAAGTCAAAAGTTTAAAAGATAGTTAAAACAAAATAGGGAAAATTGTCATAGTATCATCCATCATATCATATTATCAGCAAAATAGAAAAGAAGAGACATGAGAACAAAAATATGAGAAGTGAGATGATGTTACCTGCGGATGATAAAAAAAAACAAGAGGAACTGTAAGAAGAAAATTATCTCAATCTGCAGTATTTTCAATTGATCCACAACAAATGTGCGAAGGAAAAAAGATCAAGTAAACAATTAAACATAATTGAATACTTGATACAAAGTAGAGAATAGAAATATGAATGATCCAGGTGGTAAGTTTCCAAATAGAACCTAAAAATCATAACTTTACATATCAATAGAGCTTAAAACTTGTTAACTCATGAATCTTAAAAACTAACATAGAAAAAAAAAATATAACAGGTTACTTTCTCTAGTTTTTTAAAAGAAAATATATATGATCTAATATAATAACACATGTGCTCATTCATTCTTGTTTGTATCAAATACAAATTCACATGTATGCTACTCAACAATACCAAGTAAACCACAAATAGTTGGGATAAAATTACTTCAATTTTTTTATAGCATAGATTAGTGTCATGGTTGAACCAGTTTTATTCTAATAAAGTCTACTTGTCATGACCAAGTTTATTTGTTTTTCATTAAAATGTACCCAAAAGTTATTAAAAGTTAGTAGATGTTATATTAGTAGTTATTACCTAAAAGTTGAAGGAAAATTATGTTTCTAAAATAGTGTAAATTGTATAAACAATGTTAAGGAACTCCAAGCCAGAAGAAACATATGAAAAAAAAAAAGATAACATGTGTTTAATTATCTGTTTTAAAGGTTAAAAAAAGATTTTTAACCAAATTAAAGATTGCATTCAATTTTGTATATATCAAATACAAAATCACACGTGAATCATTCTATTATAACAAATAAAACACAAAAAATATGATGAAGTTGTGAAAATTTTGTCACAATATATCTTAGTACGAAATTAACATAGTTTTGCCTTGGTTAAGTTATTTGGTACGGAATTAACATGTGTTGTCTACTAAATCATACATGAAAGGTACTAAAAGTTAAGAATTATTATATTAACACTTATCATCTGGGTTTAGTCAAGGTTTTATTTGTAAATTAATATTTATTTTCTAAAGAATAAATTTTAAGAAACTCTAAACCTGAAACATTATTACTAACAAAGATGATAATATATGCTTAATTGTCTTAGCAATTTTTAAGTTAAAAAAGCATGGTATCTTAGCAATCTTTGCTCAATTCCTATATAAAAATAGGTTAGAATTAGTAACATATAAAACCTAAGCATCCAACTAATGAGTTAAATTGGTAAGTGAAGCTAACGAGAGATTTATTGAACAAACAGGAAATGAGAAACAAAAATTTATTAAACATACCTAAAACATAATTCAATTAAGACAAACCAAGGAATATAACAAAAAAAAGCAAGGATACACGAAGGATACTTATTGAATAAAATAAAAAAATTATTAAATATTTCTAAAATATAATTCAATTCAAATATAAAAAGGGATTAAAATTAGTAACATGTGAAAAATAACTGGGCAATGATTACCTTTGTTTAGTCATTGAGTGAAGTATATATATACGAAAGTTGCGAAACCTACTTTTCACTAAAGAAATAGCAAAAATAAATAAATAAATATATGGCTTGTTGAACCAAATAGAAGATGGGAAACAACAAATTATTAAATATTCCTAAAATATAGTTAAATATATATATAGTTCAATTCAGATATGTAAAGGAATTAGAGACGGTCACACATGAAAAAATAATTTGATGCAGAAGTGAATACTACTTCCAACCAAGGAGTGGAATTTGTGACAGAATTTCTTTGAATATGTTCTTGAATTCATTCGAGACGTGAGCAAAAGTCAGATTGGAGAAGAATATGATCCGTGGGTTCCATTTATTGGAACTATGTTTCTATTTATTTTTGTTTCTAATTGGTCGGGGGCTCTTTTGCCTTGGAAAACAATACAGTTACCTCATGGGGAGTTAGTTGCACCCACAAATGATATAAATACTACTGTTGCATTAGCTTTACTTACGTCAATAGCATATTTCTATGCGGGTCTTTCAAAAAAAGGATTAGCTTATTTTAATAAATACACATTCAACCAACTCCAATTCTTTTACCGATTAACATCTTAGAAGATTTTATAAAACCTTTGTCGCTTAGTTTTCGACTTTTCGAAAATATATTAGCTGATGAATTAGTAGTTGTTGTTCTTGTTTCTTTAGTAAGTGGAAGCTATTTCCACGGAGGAATAGAAAAAAAAGTAACTGTACAAAGTAATTATTAAACAAAAAAAAAGATGTAATGTAAAAAATCATTAAAAATTTCTAAACATATAAGTTAAAAAAATGAACTAAAGTTAATAATAGATGAAAAATACATGAATAACCATCATCCAACGGACTAGAAAGGAACAATATAAATAAAAAAATTGTTGAACAAAAAAGAGATAAGAAATAAAAAATTAATAGATATCTTTAAAATACAGTTTATACATATATATGAGAAGAGGTTAGAGATTCTTAAAATATAATAAAAAAAATTGCACAATGATTACCTTTGTCCATTCAAAAGTAAAATATGTGAGTGACGTTGATTTATACCAAAAGAATAGACAAAAAAATTTCTTAAACATTCCTAAAAGTATAGATCAGCTTGGAGAAGGTTAGAGTAACTCACCAAGGAATAGAAAAAAAGTAAAATAAAAACTTATCAAACAAAACATGAGAAATAAAAAATTAACAATATCCCTAAAATACATCTCAATTCAAAATAGAAAGGGATCTGGGTTATTAATGTATGAAAGAATAATTGGATCAGTGCTAAGAAAATGGTTACCTTAATTCAACCAAAAGTCAAATGTGTGAGTAGAAGCTAGTTCTTATTAAATGAATATAAACTAAAAAAGGTAACGGTAAATGAAAGACTTATTAAACAAAATAAAAAATAAAAAAAATTATCAAAATATGGATGACCATTACCTTTGTCCAACCAAAAGTGAAATACATGAGAGGAAGCTAGTTTCCACTAGAGTAGCAGAAGAAAGACAAAGATAAATATGATTTATTGAACAAAATAGGAGATGAGAATTCAAAAATTATTAAAATATGGTTACCTACGAACAAATAATTAAATAATTGGATGCAAGATTGTGTAAACGGTTACCTTTGTCCAAGTGAAACCTAGGTGAGTGAGAATTAGTTCCTGTCAAACAAATAAGAAAAAAAAACAATAAGTAAAAGATTTTTTGAACAAAATTATGTTTGAATCAATAGTCACCTGTACCAAATATAAGAAAACTAAAAAGCTATTTATATAAAATTAACTGAATCTGTAACATTTTCAATTGATCCACAACAAATTCATGAAAGAAAAAAAAATCATCACTACAAAACAGCAGGTATAAACAATTAAACATGTCCAATTATAATAAATAAAAACATTGCAAGTTAATGCCAAAAGATTATACCTTTTAATAAATTTTTGTTATTGGACTATTACCTTGTTACCTGAAAAAGTAAAATATAAAAAGAAAAAGATTGGGAAAAGAAGGAAAAGTTTAATAAAATTTAAGATTTTTTCAACACATACGGAATGAAATAATATTATATGAACATAAATACCACAAACACCATAAATAATATCTTCTAAAGCAGAGCTAACAAAAGAAACGTATGTAAGGCCAATGAGACTTTTCATGAACATGGTATGTGCACAAAAATTCAATATTAACATTGACAGAGAAATGAATGAAATTATATATATAAAAAAACAGTGATGGAGAACATATTTCGAAAGCAATAGTATAAAGAACCGGAGGTAAAAACGCTAATACCTTCGTCTTTCTCTTCAAGTCATAAAAAATGGAAAAAAGACTTAAGGATAAATAAAAGAACAGAGTAACTGAGAGAACGAAATTCCTAGGTACTTAAGCTTTCTTTTGTTTTATAATCTATAATAAGTACTATTAAGAAATCTAAAAAGTTACCTATGTAAAATTATCTTAATCTGCAACATTTTCAATCAACCTATAGTAAATTCATGAAAGAAGAAAAGAAAAATAATAAAATTTAAGACTTTTTCACTGTATACCAAATGAAGTAATACTATATGAATATAAATATCACAAACAATATCTCCAAAGTAAAGATAATAGAAAAAACGTATGCAAGGCCTATGAAACTTTTTCAAACGCATTTGCAGAAAAAATGCATGTTAACACAGAGGGAAAAAGGAATGAAATTATATAAAAAAAATAGTGGTGAAAAACTTATCTTGAAAATAGAAATAGAAAGATTAAAAGGAAAAGATAAAGTATAAATAGAAAGAATAAAAGGAAAAGATACTAATTCATCTTCCTCTTCAAGTCCAGGGAAGACAAAAAAAAGGGGAGAAAAAAGACTTGAAGGGTAAATAAAGAAAAAGAGTAACAGAGAGGACAAAGAAAACTGAAAATAACATTCCTACATACAACAAAGTAGGTACTGTCAAGAAAATTAAAAAACTATCTATGTAAAATTACCTTAATCTGCAATATTTCCAATCAACTCACGATGAATTCATGAAAGAGAAAAGAAAAAGATAATAGTACATTTGTCTTCATCTTCAAGTCCAGAGACTTCAAACCTAGAGAAGATAGAATGTAGCAGAGATATTATACTGCAACAGGAAAGAAAAAAATAAAGACACTTCTTATTTCTCTTCAAGTTCAAACAATGTTTTTGTAATGAGACAAATTAGAGAAATTTAAAGGAAAAAAGAAGAAAAATAATTAGCAAATATAACTTAAAAATAGAACCATCAAATAAATAGTAAAAAAAAGAAAAAGGAAAGGATAAGAGGAAAAAGACTTTAATACATTTGTCTTCCTTCTTCTTTAAGTCCAGAAAAGATAGAAAGTCGTAGAAATCACACAAACGAACAGTGAGCACAAAAGGAAAGAAAAGAACACTTCTTATTTCTCTTCAAGATCAAAGAATGCTTCCAACACATTTATGCTTAGACAAATTAGAAAGATTTAAAGAAAAAAAAATATCAGCAAACATAACCGAAAAATAGAATCATTAAACAGTTGGTAAACGAAGATGATTGTGAAATGAAATGTGAAGAAAGTAACAAAGAGAACAATACTGAGTTGAGTAATCTTCAATGAAAGATATATGAAGACAAAGAGCAGAGAGTGGAGAGCAGAGACAGCGGAAAGCGGAGCAGAAAGAATATAAACAAACCCTAATGTTAGGTTGTTTCATTTATTTCATAGACCAAAACTTCAATCAAAGATAAAGGAAAACAAAAAGTAGAGAGCGAATGGCAGATACAGTAGAGAGAGGAGAACAGAAAGCAGAGAGCGGAAAACAGAGATAACGGAGAGTGGAAAGTGGAAAATAGAAAGCTGAGCACAATGAATAAAAACAAACCTGATGCTGGGTTGTTTCATTTATTTCATAGACCAAAATACCCACACTTAATGTGAAGGATAGGTGTCAAACATTGATTGGAACACAGTGAAGGATGCATTTAGGCGGGAATACTGTATACAGACACTTCTACTTTATATGATAAAAGATCTCCATTAAAAAATAAATAAAATTATTAATTTTAAAATAATAAAAATTAAATTTTAAAATAAATGTTATTATTATTATTACATTAATAATGATGATAATAATATAGATGATATAGATGTAGTTGAAATATAATAAAAACTTTTATATCTTAAAAGATAATTTTAAAATTAAGGTTAGAATTTTTTAAAAATTATTATTATGATAATAAATTTGATAATAGTAATAAAGAGAAAGTAACTTAAAAAATTTATAATTTTTAATTTCAAAACATAAATTTAAAATTGAAAATAATTTTTTAAAATTATTATTATTATTATAATATTTTGAAGATAATAATTAGAGCATACTTAATGATGATAAAATGATAATATTTAAAATAAAGTAAAAACCTTTACATTCTAACAAATGAATTTAAAATTTAAAATAAAAAAATTAATTTTAATAATAATAGTAATATTATTATTGTGAAATAAAAATAGAAATAATTACAACAATTGTGTTGTAAAAATTAAACTTAAGATGATAATTTGAGAATGATAATATTGATGAAGTAAAAATATTAGAATGAAATAACACATCTAATTCTAAGAGATGGAAATAAAAAAATTAGAATTAAAAATAACATGTTTTTATTTTAAAAATTAAATTAAAGTTTTAAAAATATATTAAAAATTAATTTAATATATTTTTAATCAAACATATTGTGTTTTTAAATTTTGATTAGAAAATAAAAAATTTACAGCTATATATTCCAAACTTCAATTTTTAAAATTAAAATTTTTTAAAAGATTATTATAAATACTTTTATTTAAGAATCTACCAATTGTAAAAAAATATATTAAAAATATGTTCAAATAAGTATGTTGAACCAACTTTTTTTAAATCATTTTTTAACCGTTTCCAAGAACTTTAAAAAAATTACTTATCTAAAATTAAACAAGTAAACTATCATTTTTATCGTTCATTTTATTAACGAATCTTATATTAGTTCCTCACTTTAATATCCATCTTTTAAATAAATTTGTACCATCATTTTCTAATAACGACATGAATAAGTAAAATGTTAAATATCACATAATACCTTTACGTGAATCCTAAATGTCGTTGTTTTATCTATCATCTTAAGTTTATTCAAGATATCTAAATATTATCGTTGTTTATGATTTAAGAATAGAGATTTTATGAAGAATTCCTTTATTAAAACCTAATTTACAATTAAATCCTAACATTTCGATAGGGAATAAATACCATTGAAGTTTCTCTTACTCATCTACCACGAAGAATAACCTCAATTGTCGTTGCTAATCTATAGTGATGAATACTATTAAAGGACATATGTGAAGTGGAGATTTAAGATTGTCACAAATGATGCATAAGGAAACTGAACAAGGAATGAAGTGTTTTTATACCGACTTCAAATTGTTATTAAAATTTCAGATTTTGAAAAGAACCTAGAAAGCTTTAACACAAATATTTGAAAGTGACGACAGTAGCTTAATTTGAAAAATAATACTATTTCAACAGTTAAAATATTTTGTGGAAATAGGTGATAAATATAACTTTTTCATATGGTATAATGATAGTGTTGAAGAAGAAAATAAAACTCCACCAAGTATCAATATTAAGTGTAATGATAAAGAATATGTCAAACAAGTTTAATGTTGTTCATAATGAAGTTAGAATATTAAATATATTATTGATGTTAGTAATAGGATTGATGGTGTATATACTTTTATTTTATATAAAATTTAGTTTAAAAAACTAAGTTGGGATGATAAAGGTTATATAATTGTAAGGTGCAAAATAATGGAAAATACCTAATCCATTCTGATAAATCAATTTTAATAACTCTTCAACCCTACTAGCACAAAGGTGTAATTCTTCCACGGAAAAACGATCAAGAGAAAATGTGTTTTTTCCTCTAACCTATCCCAAATAGTTGTCCCACCAACATTGACAAAACGACTGATATATAAAATCTAGGTAGAAGTATTGTGACATTTAACATGTAACATTTAACGTTCCACATATGCATTCCATTATTAAAAAATAGATGGCAAGAATTAATTTAAAAGATAAATATAAAATTAAAAAACTAAAAGTTTAATTTAAATAACTTAAGAATAAATATAAAATTTGTTAACAAAGTAAACAACGAAAGTCATAATTTACTCAAAATTAAATTATACTCGATCATGCTTACTCAAAATTAAATTATACTCGATCATGCGCATAGAGACCAATCATCTAGAAGGCTGAAGAGAGAAAATATGACATGGGAATAACAAAGGAAACAAAGCGGACTCAAGAAAACTTAAGCACAAAGGGTTTATATACAAACCAAAAAAGAAAAGGAATTTCACATCCTCCAAATGCTATGTAGTTCTCCAAACTTGAAATCTTCAATTTTTACACTTGACAAGAAAAATGAGGAGAACAAATATGGAACATGGAAAACTTTATAAAATAAATCTCAACCTCAAATAGGAAGACCAAAACCTCTCATCACTTTCAACCCGCCACTTACAATAAGCAACTAAAATGTTTTCACTTTTAAAGCCCACAAAGCAGTGTTAGAATAGTCACAGGAGCCAACCCCGCTTCGTTCATGCCGGACAACAATTGGACCAAATGCAAGGATTAACATGTCAAAGTCATGGTTCCTCTTCCGCAAGCTGCACATTGTATCCATGCTTTATATCTGGAGGAAATCAAAGTTTAAAAAACAAGGTATTACAATTTTGTAAAAGAAAAATGCAATATATATTTTTATTTTTTTCCCTTTTTTGTCTTATGTATATTGGAGAGAGAAATGTCATTTGGTAAGAAAGACGATATGACTTGATAAATTAGGGATATATTGTTTAGGATTTGACATATCTAAAATAAACTAAATATATAAAGCAAGATAGTATTCACAGTTATTTTCTAGTTAACATTACCGACTATTTGATTAAAATTGTCAGTAAATTTCACTTATTTTCTCATTTTACATATTTGTTCATATTAGAGGATCGAAATCCTAGACTTTATGCATACAATTTTCCTTTTTTTTTTATTTTGGGTACAACCTTTCAATCAAAATTTACTGGTTTCCTGATGAGTATAAATCAGCTTGTCTGACATTATAGAGGGCAATGAGCTGAACTATTAAATAGCTTTATCAGACTAGTATCAGAGCAAGTGCATGAAGCATGGCTTGTAGCACGAACTTCCCTCTGATGTTTAGGGTTAAGAAGTGATGCTAATATCAAAGGATCAAAGCCGAGTGATACTACAAGTAATGAAGGGCTCGCAACTGGCAAGCAAAACAACAAAAGACATTCCAACTGAAAGCGGGGCTGGGACACTAATAGAATGCAGACAGCAATTCTTTTCAGGATTAATTTACATCGATTTGTCCACTATCATCACTAAAATCAGAAATCCAGAGTAATGTGGGATCTATTCTTTGCGAAAAATCTAAACTAAAGCCAAGAGATACAGATTAAGGTATGCATGAGTGATCCAACATAAATCTCCATCAGATAAATATCTTAGTAAAAATTTAACCGAATAGTTCCACATTGCTATTTAACCAAATAAACGGTCAGTGCAACTTCAGGGAGGAACAATGTCATCCACAAGAATTTGAACATTTATATTTCAAGTTGATAGAAAATATTTGGTCCAAGTTGATAAAAGAAAACTCATCAGTTTAAAAAGGGAACAGAT
The DNA here is from genome assembly GCA_037954105.1 of Canavalia gladiata. NCBI lineage: Eukaryota > Viridiplantae > Streptophyta > Magnoliopsida > Fabales > Fabaceae > Canavalia > Canavalia gladiata. The sequence continues at coordinate 8,250,918 of CM075658.1, read as the reverse complement.
TAATTTAATACAAGAATCCAGTAGATTCATATTCGTCAACAATTTTTGCACGCAGAAAATACCATATGGAGAGTAGTGATGCCACCTTATACATCACTCTCCAAATATCTCAAGATTTTTGCCTTTTATTTCAAAAAATGCAAACTTTTTGGCATATTAGCCAACTCCCGGCACCAAATCAAATATGCATAATCACAAGCATGAAGTGGGACCAGATAATAATGGGAATTATTGATAAAAGCATATAAATAGGAAAAGGAAATTATTTAGTGAAAATACCTTTTATTGAAGGTTTGTCATAATCTTTCCTCTCATCATCATTATTCCAATCACCGTCATCTTCATCACCCATATCATCCCTTCCATCATTTCCTATATCACTTTCACTAGCTGTCTCCCATTCAGAATCATCAGTCTCTGGGCCATATATATCACCACCATCACCCTGACTGTGGACACCCCCATGCTTAATAGCTGCCTCTCGAAATAACCAAGCAGCGCGCATCTGCTTCTTAACTAATCGCTCAGCATAATCTGGAACTTTATTTTGCCTCAGTGAAAGATCGGGATCATTTGACTGAGAACACTCGTTTATAAATAAAATAGCATCCAGTAAACTCTCTTTCGCTAATCCAAGCATGTCATAAGCTTGAGCTCGTCTCCAAAGGCTTTTGGCATGACGATTAACAGGTTTATGGAGACATAGTGCACGGGTAGCATCACTTATGGCAGCCAAAGGTTGTTGAAGCAAAAGATGGCATTGAGCACGATTACTATATAGAACAACTCTCTCCTTCTTGGATCTCATAGGACACAATGCCAATGCTTCAGAGTATTTTGATGCAGCTCCAGAAATATTTCCAGATGAAAACAGCGAATTTCCTTCAAGCTTGACTACCAGTGCTGCAGCCTGCTTAATATGCAGATCTTCCTTGGGCATATTCTTTTCCCACTTTAATCTCTGCTTTGAATTTAATATATCCTCAATCTGTTCTTTAGTGCGACTGCTAATTGAGCTTCTTCCTGACCCTTGTGACTGAATGCACTCTTGAAGAACATTAACGATGGAATCACCAAGCTTTTTATGATCACCCAGAGTTGTAATCTCCGCAAGGTCAACTAATGCAGGCACCACTTTATCAATTACCTACATAATACATGCCAAGACCTTAAACACAAATCAACTTACAGAACCCAAATGATGTAAATTCATAGTCATAATCTCCAGTAATCAGTACTTGTATAAATGAAATAAGGAGGAATTTTTTAAAAGAAAAACATCTAATTTACACTTGGGAATTTCATTGGTGTCAAGACAAGGACCAAGCATCTTCCTTCGGGGATCTCGAAGAAGGGAAGTGATAACTAGTTTTAAGCAGAGTGCCGTACACATGGCCACAAGCTTGAAATATTGTTCCCAAAGGCAATGTCTTTAGATGTTCAAATGAAACTGCTATACAAAACAAAAATAATTTGCTATATTCTTTATTTATTTCCTTCTCATCAGCTCTACCATTCTAGTATTTGGAAATCACCTTATTCTGTAGATTCCCTATTCAGATCGCAACTATCAATAATATTTGCAGGTGAAATTAGAGAGATTGAAAAGCTTTTCAACCAAGGAGAAATACAAATAAGAGGCAAGTGGTGTGAATGATCTCAACTATCAACGATATTTGCAGGTGAAAAAGCCTTTCGATCTCTCTAATTATCAATGAAACTGCTATATAGAACAAAATAATTTGCTAAAATCTTTCTTTATTTCCTTCTCATCAGCTCTACCATTCTAGTATTCAGAGATCATCTTATTCTGTAGATTTTCCTATTCAAATCTCAACCATCAATGATATTTGCAGGTGAAATTGGAGAGATTGAAAAGCTTTTTCAACCAAGGAGAAATACAAATAAGAGCCAATGTAATAGATCTCAAGAACGTCCATGCTTAATAAAGGCCCTTGAGATTAAGCACAATGGCTCTTACTTTCATTTCCATTTTTCATTAATTGAATTGAAGTTAATGTATAGGAATCAAATTTCATTCACATGTTAACCGAAGCATTCTTTCCCAGACAATCAGTAATATACCTTAGTGTTCTTTGGTGCAAACAAACTGAATGGACGTGACAAGGTGAAGTAACAGAGCTACATGCCAATGCAAAGTTGTGAAAGTTTTACCTTGTGACATGTATTGGGATCTTGAAGCAGCCATAGAAGACAATCAATTGCCATATACTGCCAATCATCTGAAGACCGTGCAATATTACACAAGGCTTCAATAATACCAGGGCAACTGGCAACAGGTCCCCTACCAAGCTTTTGATGACAAATCGTTCTTAATAAACCAATACCAGCTGGTGAATTTTCATTAACAAGTCCACCCCACATGCCAGGTAGTTTGATCAGAAATTCGGGTTTGCATATGGAAGGAAGAAATTCATGTTTGAAAGCAAAGCAATTAATGAGCTGAAGGGACCAACACTGCAACTGACTAGCCCATTCCTCAGCCTTCCTGGATTCCATTTCAACACCACCCATGCCACGTGTAAGCAGATCACAGTGATAACTAAGCCTTCTATCAACATACTGGTAAAAGTGTGAATAAACTATTTCCAGAGAACTCATTGCCAATTGGATGGAGAGCTCAAGAATTTCACCATGACTTGCTATGGCAGGAAAAGTGCTGGCATATGTGGCTAAGTGTCCCAGAGCTCTAACTGCCACCCTCTGCTCAACCCAAGTTAATCTACCACGTAAAAGCTCAACCAAAGGAGGAATGACCCTGGCATGAACAGCACTTTCTGCAAATTCTTCCATATTCATTGTGTAGGAACCAATGATATGAGCTGCATAATAAGGAATGTATATATTTTGGTCATGAGAAAGCCAGCGCCTATTCTTCAGTCCCTTCCATATTAGAGCAGCCATGCATTCAAATATTCCTAATTCTATGAATTCAGGGTCATTTGGATGTGCCATTGCTGTGTTCCACAGGCCACTGATAGGGAGAACCTGGCCATCATCATCTTGACATGGAAGTTCTCCAAAGAATTTCAGTACACTTGCTCTACGTTTGCTTGGATTCCCTTCCTTCATGACACAAAAGAAGCATCCAGGGTATGGACAGTCTGATGAAGCTTTATCCATGCTTGGTAGATTAGAACAACAATCTCATATATCAACAAGTCAATTCCTCATCAGGTAGCTGAAGCAAGAAACCGCTTCAAAACTGCACATGAATAACATACCAGATGGGTAATACAACACCAGATACAGACTAACCAAACTCTAGCTCATAGCCATGTTATGACTAAATAGCACTGGATTATCAGGAAAAAAAATATATAAAAAAAAAAAGATATCCCTTCTACAATCATTTTCTATGCTAAAAAACTGTCCAACTCATAGCAAACTTCAAAAGAGAATCCACATTACTACGCATCATACCATATAAATTACAAGTCAAAATCTTTTATTGAAGCGAAAGGGCGTATCCTGCACCAGCGTTAAAAGAGACAAAGACAAACCACCCGCATCAACAACCGTTTTAATTAATAGCAACGCTCTGACTTTGAAAATTTTACTTTTTCCAGCACAGATAGTAAGGGTAAAGAAACAGTAGTTGCTGAAGCAGAAAAAACACATAAATATTCTCACAGAAAAAAGTCAAACCCAGAGTAAATCGCGGAAAGAGATAGGGCAACATGAGGATCAAGCTAGCTAGTAGCCCCAAACCAGTTACCGTACGTACAACCCTCGGATTATGTCAACTTAATGCAATCAGATTTTTTAAAAAACAAAAGAAAAACATTTATTTGTTTTTAGGTGTCTTACAGTTGCAGAATCGATTATGTTGTATGAACCAGGCACTTGCTATTCCGGTGGTCACAACCAATGCTACAATGCATTACAAAAATAAAAAAATAAAAATAAAAAAACAAGTGTTAGAGTACCCTTATTGCTTAACGGTCTTCTCACTGGAGTTGTCTATCACCGGAAAAGCAGAGAACGTAAGCTGTGAAGAACAGTAACGAGAGGGAGAAGTTGAATTGTGTTGGGAGAAGGAAGAATGCACGGAGAGATTGGGGAAGGTCACCGTCTCACTGAAAGAATGTTTTCAGCAGAGATCGGCGATGAATGAAAGTCACAGATCCAAATTCGTTGTCATCGGTTTCAACCTTCGACCATTCCATGTCGGATTTCAAGTGCTTTTTCACACTCTCTTTCTCTCACAGCATCGTCGTCACCTTTGATCTAGGTTAAAATTCCAGAGAAAGATAGAGAGAGAAAGAGAGAGACAGAAGGGAGTGGGCAACGGGGAAGGAAGACAACGGAATAATGGAAAGTAGAATCAGTGGATTACTACACTTTACTGCTCAAGTAAAATTTCTGAATAATTTCGTTTTATATTTGGGGGGAAACTATCTTTTTTACTAAAAAATAGAAATTCAAGACAAATAAAATGGATAATCCAATCATTTTATTTTATTTCGTTGTTGATTTTGTTATGGCAAGACTGCTACTAGTCTGAGATTGTGATTTTTGCCAAGGAATACTCCAATATTATTACGCGTGGGAATAAAAATTAGTTAGGTTATATAAAGTTTGAGAAGTTTAAGACTCGTATTTAACATATTCGCTTAATTTCAGTCTCTTTTTCTTGGCTTAAAAAAAATCTCTTTTTCTAAGATTTGGCCGGACATTTCTAAAAGCTTGGTCAAACTTATAAATTAAATTAAAAGGTTACTTTTGCGGTATGGTCTGAATTTTATCATTAATTTTAAAAACAATAAAGCGTCAATTTATTTTGTAAATATCACAAAAAATCATTATATTAATAAAACAATAAATGAAATGTTAAAGTTAACTAATAAATATATTAATTTTTAAAAAACAATAGTTAAAGGTTAAATAGATAATATAAAATAAAAAATAATAAGTATATTTTATAGTTTTTTATTTTCTTCATCTTTTTATTTTTTAACAACTCATATTTGTCATATAAAAAATTATAAACAAAAATTAAGAAATTTTGTTTTATTTGATAACAATTATTTTTAAAATGTTAAAAATTAATCTAATGGATAGAATATTATTTTAGTTGTGAATTAAAAATGTTTACTTGTGTTTAATATTGATTAAAATATTTAAGTAATGATTGGGGAAATTAAGGAAAGTAAAAATTTCTTTTGAGTAAAGATTTAATTTAAAAAAATATTTATTTGATATTTGTTGAAAAATAAAAAATATATGTCAGTATATTAATGCTTTTTGATGTATATTAAAAATATTTTTTTATCAATAATCAAAGATTGATCTTTTCAAAATACATAGATTATCAAAATAATTTTTGTTTTTTTATAGTATTTTTTGTACGTATAATTAAGATTTATTTATGTAAAAAAAACATATTATTTATTATCAAACTTTGTTGATGGCTATATTATTGTTATAATATATCTTATTGGATGTTTATTAGTTGTGTTTGTATAATTTATCATGTTATAATGCATGATACTGTGAAAAAGAAATGATGGAAAAAATTATCTTACTCTCAGAAGTTACGGCTTTAATTTATGATAAGAGTAGCAAGTTATGAATATTATACGATAGGAGATGATTTCTTTATTAATAATAAGTATTGCGTTTCAATGTGAAAAATAAGTATTATAGGATAATAAATTAAAAAAATTTTAATTTTTAAAATGAGGAAAAAAGTTAATATATTTTAAATCTTTAATAAGAATTTTCATAAACAAAATTGTAAGCTTAATTGCCATGCTGGTAATAATGATTTGGTAAAACTATTTTTTCAAATAACAACTCAAAAATTAAACTCTACGTTGTGAGGAAAATTTGTTTGAAGTAATATTTTATTCTGATTACGGTCAACAAGAATTGAAAACAAATTATTTAAATTAAAAAATATTATATATACATATATTAATTTAACACGATGTAAACAATTTAAATTTAAATTTGAGAAACTTAATTTAACTAATAATATTTAGGAAAAATAAAATATAATTAATACACGGAAAAAAACTTAGTAACTTATTAAAAAATTCTAAATCTAAACAATGCATTTTGTTTAAAAATAAGTTTGACAAATTTAACATATAAGAATTAATTGTAAAACAACCTATCTCTTGCGTCTACACATAAATTATTTTTCTTAATAGTTATCGTATGATGTAAGAATACAATTATTAAACAACGCATTTTGTTTAAAAGTTTTTTTTTAATAGTTGATGTAAGAATATAATTTTTCTTTTTTTACAATCTAAAATCGATAAAGATTGAATTCCAAACCCTCTTATTCAACTATTTTAATCTTCAATTTCTTATCACTAAACCAATTTTAATGGTTTAATAATATAATTATTTTAGTAATATAATATTTTTCTACATTAAAAAATATCATTTATTAATAAATTAATATTTAATTAATATTGGTTAGTATAATTTTTATTAAATTTAAATTATATATATGAATATTATAATTTTATATTAATAATATGATATATTATATTTAAAATAATTTTATTAGTATAAGATATTAATATTTATTATGAATATAATATTACATACTAAAAGTATACATTATACTAATAAAAAAATTAATATAAATATTTATACTTACTATAAAACATTAAATATAATTACATTATCTTATTTATCAATATATCTTCAAATTTATATTGATGGTTTGTTTTTTTATAAAATTACAAATAATTATTATAAAAGATTATACTAACAAATATTATTCTAATACTTAAAAATCTTGGTTTGTTAAATAGCGAATGACAATTATTTTGTGATGATACTTAAACGTTAAAATTTCATTTTTAAAAAAGTTAATTGATAATAAAAATTTAATGTTGTCTCAATTTTTTTATTCAGCTTTTTTGTTAAATAAAAAATAAACATTAAAAAAATATTTCTCAAAGCAAAAATCTAAGGTTGTTATGAATTATGATAGAATGATATTCTTCAAAATTCAGGTTTTTTGATGGATGCTAAATTTGAAATAACAAACATTTATTTTAATTCTCAGAGATACAAATAAATTGATTATGATTCTTTGAAATAAAATTACAAAATATTTACCATTAACTTGATTTTTTAAAAAAATTTATTTAATTTATTATGTTAATTATTGGAAATAATATTAATTAATTACATCAATCATAAAATGGTAAATTGATTTAGTCTCCCAATTATAAAGAAAATTTATAAAATTAGTTCCCCTCTTATCAGTTATCCTTGTGATTACAAGAACTATTTTAATGTGAATTTTTATTATTTAATATTTAAACTATATTCTTATATTAATGTCAAAACATTTTAAATAATTAAATTAATGATATGTGTTTGGAAATAGAAGAACATGTTTGTGTTTAAAATTAAAATAACATTTATTCGTGTGTTTGAGATTAAAATAATAATTTGTCTTGAAAAATATTATTTTTATCTATAAAACGTTTTTTAAAAAGTAAAAATTTTAAAAAAATGTCAAATAATATATGTATGTTTTTTTATATATGTCCGACCAAGATAAACTGTTGCATGGGATTTCGCCGTAAACCCCATCAATGGGGCCGATTGCGCACTTGCGTATAATTTTGAATTGCATGGGACATGGGCCAATAAGATTCAAACCCACGCGTAGCGATAATGGAATGAAAATCAAAAAGTGAAAGGTTCCAATGGCCCACTATGCATAATTGTAATGCAATGTCAATAAATTATTATTGACCACAAAAAATATATTATTATATTTTAAATACATTAATTATTATAATATATTATATTTTATGTTTGACATACAAAATCTATTCTATTTTAAATATTTAAAAAATAACTACATTTTATCTGTATGCTATAGTTATCTTTAACTTTTGGCTTATATAAAAATTTGTTTACTTTTCAAACATTGCACAAATGCTTTTATTTCTAAAAGTATTACATGGTTAAATATATTTCATTAAAAATTTGAATTTTATTAAATGATTATACTACATCAAAATTCAAAACATTAAAGTGTCACAATAAAAAATATTATTCACTGTTTTTTTACACCCTAAATCATAAACATTAAATGATTATACTATGAAAAATTCAAAAACATTACAATATCTCAAGAAAAAACAATAAAATAAGAAATATTATTCACTATTTTTTAACAAATATTTAAAAAATAAAAATCAGTTAACATTTAAGTAAGTATTAGTAAAAAAAATCACAAACAAAATATACCATAACCTGTTTTGTTGCTTATTCTTTTGCACTATTCTATTATTATCTTAAAAAACTGTAGTGTAAGTCTTTGACAGTTTTAGTTTTCACCGTAAGAAATAAAATATCAACGAAATACATCTATAGAATGTATATTTTTTGTTTACAACATCTATAAAAATATATATAACGATTATATTGAAGCGTTTAGGAAATTGATGAAGTCAATGTAATGAGACCAAAATATATAGTTAATAAAACATTTTCATTAATTTAAAAAAAATACGAATGATAAAAGATTAAGTAAGATAAAGATATTAAGATTTATACAGTAAAAGATAAAAAATAGAATAATTTTTTATAAAATTTTGATTTCAAACCTTATTATTATTTTAATTATAAAAAAATATACGTGAGATCATCATAAAACATTACATTTATCCGTGAATGTTTTTTTTAAAGAATCTTACTAATAAGTGTTTTAAAGACTTATTAAATTAATAAAAAATATTTTCAAAAAGTACAACATCTAACCCATGTCACAATAATTATTTAAGATTTTTGTATTAAAAACAATTAAATCTTTAAAAAGTGCATATTTTTTAGCTGTTACTCTAGCTGATCCTTCTTCATAAGATATCTTCAATTAAACTATACATGTTAGAATAAGAGTTAAAATTAATTAATCTTTTAAAAATTATTACAATTTATTAATTTTACCCTTATTTAATACTATTAACTTTAATCTATTACCAGTTTTTTTTGTGAAATTTAATTTAGTGTTTCACTAATTTTAATTAATAATGAGGAATAAAAAATATAATAAATATTTGATACAACTTGTAAAGCATCTTGTAATGATGATGATCAAAAGAATGTGCATTATAAAAATGATAAGATGGAACAGTAGCTGTCTTCGTAAAATATGTGAGATTTGGCAAAGATTTTAAAATAAATATTCTACATACTAGCATAAATATATTAATTCGTTGAGTTATAAGTAATAATGTTCACAAAACACTAAATTAAATTAAACCCTTTTACATATTCGTACATAATTTATTGGATAGCCTGATAATTTGATTAAAACGTTATCTGAGTTTTATATTATACATAGAATTTAATTTTAAAATATTATGTGTAAAATAATACTGTCATACTTCATTCATTTTTTTATTTTGTAGTTTAAAGTTATGTATTTAGATTAAAAAATTAATTGATGTATTATATTATTGTATTTCATCAAAATACTCTTATTTGTATTTCAATTACTTTATTTATGTTTTTCTAATTTTACACAAAAACAATAGACGACAGATAAAAACATAAGATAATTAATACAAAATATAATTACTTTATTCAATAAAAGTATAGATAAAAAATAATTAAATAAATCTTGAATCTTTAAAATAACAAAACTTTTGAAAACAAATAAAAAAACTAAAGTTATACGTACTTTTAGAAAATATTTTCTGTTTTTATTTTTTATTTTTATTTAAAAAATACCATATTATTTTTATTCTATTTTATGTTTTCAAATTTTTTATTAAAAAAAACAGAAAACAACTATTTATTATTTTTACTGTTTTTTATAAAAAATAAATAAATAAAAATATTTTCTAAAACTAAACACCATAAACATCCTATACAAAAAATAGAAACAGAAATATACTTGTAGTTAATTATCAATACAATTTAACACATGTGTATTTGAAATTTTATCTGTGACGTACAGGTGTATTTGAAAACATTTCAACTAGTTAAATATTAAAATTATTATTTAAAAAAATTATTAAAATTTTTGTAGATAATTATTATATTTGTTTATTAATTAATTTTTTATATTTTATTTTCAATACATTTTTATAATATAATATTTTATTTATATATTTATTTTTATAAGTTTAATATTATTTTATTCTATCATAACAATATTATTAATTTTGATAGATTTATTTTATATTATTATAAAATATTATATTTAAATTATTATATAATTTATTTTATTATAAAATATTGAATTATTTGATAAAAATTAAATTATAAATAATTAATTTTAAAAATACTTAAAACCTATTTATATAAAATTAAAAAATATTTTATTTTAAATATAAAATTTTATTTAATTAAGTTTTAATATATTCTTATTTTAAAAAATATCATACTTATCATATTTTAATATATTATTTAATTATATTTTTATTTTATATTTTATATTTATCAATTAGTTTAATATTTAATTTTATCCAACATTTTTAAATTAAACAATAATTTATACATTTTTATATAATTTTTAAATTTTTATTTTTCAGATTTCAATTACCTTTTTAACTTTCACTTACTTTATTCATTAATTTTACCAAATAAAAGTTTAAATTCTTGCTATAATTGTTACTTTGGATTTTTATTTTTTTCAAAATATTTTTAATTTATTACTTTATTTAAGTTTTTCGAAGAAAATTTTCATTCATCGCATGCATATGGTTTTTTTGACTTTCCATGTTTTCAACTTTTTAGATTTTATTTTGTTATTTTACTGACATAGATTTTTTATAACATAAAAGATTTAAATATTATTTAAGATGTTTTACGTACGAATATAAAACAATGATTTATAGATATTATATGAATATAAAGTTTTCTATTTTTCTTTATGTAAGATTCATCTATATAATTTTTTTTCTTCGTGTAACTTCGTGTAACTTCTCCAACAAGCGTTTTTTTCCCTGAATGAATGGAAATCACGCGGGCAAATATTATTTTTATTCCTTTTATATCTCAATTTGTCTTCATAGCTAATCAAATATACGGCTTCCAAGGTTTATCTCCTTGCTATATAACTAAATTGATTGGTGTGATGTGGGTTTCTTAATCTTTCAGCAATTTCTCTATCCCAAATCTTCATAGCAATTTTTTCATGTAAGAAATATATACATAAAACTTTTTTAATAATTACAGATTAAATTATCATAATTTTATTTTGTAGATATGAAAATTTTCACAAACTAATATATAGATAAATAACTATACCCTATTTTTCAAAATCATCAAATTAGTTAACTTGAAGTTCAAAAACTATTTCTTAACTTGTTAGCTAAAAGTTCAAAGTTAGTATATTATTAAATAAAATAATTTTGTAATAAAATTAGTTATTGAAAAAATATATTATTTACATTTATATATTATTTTATTTTAGAATTTGTAGATAGTTTAAAAATAAGTATTTTTGTTAATTTTAAAGTCTTTTTCATTTAAAGTACAAATATTTTAACTAAATTAAATAATATAATAATTGAAATAAATACCAATATTAAAAATAAAAATACCAAAAATATTATATAATAACTTTTTTAAAATGTGGATAAAGCAGTGACCTGTTGTGGAAAATGAGTATTATGAAGGTGATTGTAGGGTTAGAGTTTTAATCCTTTTTACAGTCATTATCGGATGTAATATATAATGTGATAAAATAATATTATATATATATATATATATATATATATATATTAGTGTAAATATCATTGAGATGTATAATAAATTTTTAATAAGATTATATATATATATATTGTAAATTAGTCTTATTAATTAATTTAAAGTTTGATTTGGTTTAATTTATTTAATAAATAAATGCATTTAAATTTATTAAATTTTGTTTGAATAATTAAATAAAATTATATTTATAAAAAATATTTAATCTATTTTAAGATTTATTTAATATTATTATTAATTTTTATAATATTATTTTAATATATTAATATTTATATTATATAATATATAATATAATATAATATATTTATTTTAATATATTACATTCATATAATATCTTATTATAATATAAAGTGAACAATTCAACGTGCGGTAATCTGAATTTTTTAATCATATATATATATTAAATTTATTTATTATTTTTTATATAATTTTTAAAATTTTTAAATATATATATATTTTTTAAATTTATTTATTGACATTTTTACATAATAGAAAAAAATTAAAATAAATTACATTAAATTAAATTTTAAATGTTTAAATTTTATTTATTTAAAAAATTTTAAATTTAAGTTTGAATCTATTATTTATTATAATTTTTTTTATCAAAATCTTATATATTTTAAAGTTTACCATATTTACAAATTTAAAAGTCTACAATACAAAAATATTAATAAAAAAATTTAAAATCTATATAAATAATCTATTAAAAAAATTTACATACCTAAGATATACAAAATATAAAAATTATTAAATATATATTAAACTATTTAAACAAATTATATAGATTCTATTTTAAAGATGATGAAAAAATTAACTAATTTTTTTTAAATTAAAAATTAATTTTTTTAATAAATTATATAAATTAATAATATTAAATAAATATAATATACTATAATAAATATAAATATATAATATATAAAAATAAATTTTTTTAATAGATTAAACAATTTTTTTTATAAATTTAAATTTAATTTATTTATCTAAAATATTTTTTTTATAAATTTTAATTTATTTATTTATTAAATAAATTGAATCTATTAAATTATTGAAAGTTTTTATTCAACAATTTATTCATTTCTATTTTTAATAATAAGTTGTAAGTAAATTTGTAAATTTTATAAATTTTAAAATAAGTTAGATTTTTAATAAAAAAAATCTATAATAAATAAAATATTTAAATTTAGCCCTAGAATTTTTTAATGGAGAGGTTGGTTTAAGAAACAGGGAATAGTTGTGTATGTATAAAAATATGCAACAGAAGTTTTTTTAGAAAATATAAAAAAAAAAAAAATAACTCAAGGAAAGCATTTGATTAGGGATGGAAATGAATAAGACCGTCCGATACGAACCTACGACTCGGTTCGTTTAAAGCCTATTTAGGCTCGGTTCATTTAATAAACAAACAGGTCCAAGCTTTTTAAAAAGTCTTTTTAGATAAACAAGTTAGGCATAAGCTTATAAAAAAGCCTATTTAACCTATTCAGGGGCCTATTTATATTTATATAATATATATTTATATTTATATAATATTTATTTTATATTTTATTTACATAATATTAATATATATATATATATAATGTTTTAGACCTATTTAATAGCCTTTTTATCTTGTATGCTTTAGGTTTGTAAGTTTTTTTAATTAATTATTTAAATAGACTTTAAGTTTATTTATTGATTTTTTTTAATGTAGACTTTTAAATAGGTTTGCAGGCCTTGTAGGCTTTAAATCAGGTCAGACGTTGACAGAAAAAAAAAAAAACCTTTAACAGGTAACATGCGCAAGCTCAGGCCTTAAAATTTTTAAACAAGTCAGACTTAAACACTTAAAACTTAACTCAGCTCGGCCTACTTCCATCCCTACATTTGATACAGCGTCAAAATAAACCTAATTACCATTTATTAATGGCATTTGAAAAAATGTTGTTCTGATGAAATATTCATCAAATATTTGTATTGTTGGCCCACAATCTCATAAGCTAAGTAAATTGTGTAGGTATTTTTTAATTATAAATATATTTTATTTAAGCTAATTATGTTTAAACTTAGTAAAGTATTATGTATAATTAAATATTTTAAAATTTTTTAATATGAATACATACTCATGATGCAAGGTTAAATTATTTATTGATCTGAATCAATTTTTCTTAGTTAATTCTCAAGTTCGTTAGTTAAATAGTTTATGATTAGCAAACAAAGATGCTGAATGTCACAAAATCAATTCGTAAATTTTGTACAAAGAGAACGAAGCCTTTTAAGAATAGCTTCTTTACTATTACTATTTTCCCACCCTAATTTCTGTCTAGAATTTGCTTAATTTTATCATTTTTACATGTTTCGCATGGTTTTCATATTCCCATCCTAGATAGTTGTGTTATTGGCAAAAATAGTTAATGAGTTGATTAAAAGTTAAAAAATTGAATTTTAGCTGAAAACTATTAAATTTATTAAATGAAAAATATTTAATAAAACTAATTCTTAAACTAGTGGATGAATATAAAATAATATAAAAAAAGCATGTAAGTATGATTTTTATACAATGTTTTATTTTGTAAATTAAAACATATTTTTAGATAATTATAGTTTTGAATTCTTAGTTAATTTATGCACTCTAATTTTTAGATAAAATTTATCAATAATTAAAATAAATAATACAATATTAAAAAAGACTGCAAATGATTTTTTTATTAAAGCATTAAGGATCAATAATAATAATAAGTTATAAATTATACGCTCAAATATTGTTTTAGGTATAATTTAAAAAATGTTATGAACTAAAATAAATAAATTTATTACCCAAACACATATAATTTCGTTGAATTAGGTTATAAATTAGCCAAACAACAGTAATTAGTTAAAATGATTGGTCAAACATGCTAATAAATTGATGGAAATGACATATATATTTATTTTGAAAAGGAAAGATGGTTTCAGAAAACCAAATAACGGAAATAGCAATCAGTCTAGCGAACCTCCATTTTATTAACAAGCATCAAAAAGTAAAGTTCGACTCCAACATGTTGGTTGGCCTATCACACAACATGATAGTTTAAAAATGTTGAAATGAGCGGTGAACGAGTAATGATGAGCAAAGTTTACAGATTCCATTTCCACATTCAAATATGTATAAAAGAAACAGAAGAAAGTAAGAAAAAAATCCGGAATCATTAAACTGTTATTGTCCCTTGGTGTTCTTTATTTATAGAACAAACTTGCTTTGTTGCTTTTAGATAACTTTAATTTTTAAATTGAATCAAATGAAAATAATAATAATAATAATAATAACAATAAAAAAAAAATTAGGTAGGTTAATTTGTCTTGCCTTCTCCTCCACCATCTTCCAAGTAAGCCTTTTTCCTTCTATCAGCCCTGGCAAACACGCAAATGAGGAGAAAACACGTGGCATAAATCGCGTGGATCTTCCAATTCGTCTTAGGCGGTTGCTGCAACACCACCCTGTGAAAGACCGTGACGTAGTAATGAAGCCCAACAGCAAAGCCCACAAAGATCTGAGCAAGGCCCAAAAACTTCGAGCCCAGCCCAGATTCTGTGGAGAACACAAGGATGAGGTGCATCAACAGGAGCAGCAGATAGAACACGTAGGCAAGAGTTTGAAGCACCTGCAGGCAAAGATAGGTGGATGGCGAAGTGGAGTATAGAAACTTGAGAGGTTCAAGGCCAGTGAGCAAGGATGAGACACAGAGAATGGTGAAGTAGATAGAGAGGTAGACTTGGATGAATATCAAGATCTTTTGGATGGAAAAATAGGCTTTGATTCTGGAGCAGAGGAGAGAGACTAATAGCAAAGGAATCAAAACGAAAGCACAAGAAATAATGGTGGCAACGGTGGGTGCGTATTTTTTGCCAACATACGCTTTGAACCCTTTTGTCATTTCGTTATTGGCTTTGGTGATGTAAGCTTTGGAAGTGGTTGAGATTCGTTCCAGGTCAGGGATCAGTGTTCGGTGAAACTTGTTGGGTAGATCTGTGAGCTCTGAAACAAAATTATCTTCATCTTCCTCGTCCATTATCCAACTAGCTGGTGTTTGTTTCGTAGGTTTCTTGCTCTGTTGTTGTTGGTTTGGGGTAGCCTTCTGTTTCTTGTTTACCTCGTGGGTTTGATCTACCTTGGATGTTTTGGTTTGCTTGTTGTTGTTCTTGGTGGCGGCGATGGCTTTTGTTGTTTTGTTACTTGCTTTCGCGGGATCCAATGATTTCTTGCTTGAAATGGGAACAGGGCTTGGTTTTGATGTAGTGTTTAGCTTCTTGATCTTTGGGGTGGAGGCAGTGGAATTGAGCTTCTTGAGTTTGGTGTCGGTGGGTGTGGTTTTGGAAGGTGAATTGGGGCCAAGCTTGAGTGGTTTGGTCTGGTTTTTGGAGGAAAGGTTGTTGGATTTGATGGTTTTGGTGGAAGTACTGTTATTGGGTTTTATGGTTTTGGTTTGGTTTTTGGAGGAAATGGCATTGGATTTGAAGGTTTTAGTTTGGCTTTTGGAGGAAATGTTGTCGGATTTGATTGATTTGGTTTGGTTCTTTGAAGAAAGAGTAGTGGGCTTGATTAGCTTGGTCTGGTTTTTGGTGGATTGGATGGTAGTGGTTTTTTTGAAAGGCTTATCTTGCTTTTCTGTCTGGGCATCCAACATTCTTCTACCATTACCTCTACTTGTAGATAAGTGTGTGGTCTGAAGTTGAGGTTGAGAGCAGGCACTGAAACAAAGAGAAACAGAAAGGAATAAAATAACAGATAGGAGGAGTAGCCTTGTGTAACAGAAATTCATGAACTGAGGCATTGCTTTTCCCTCTGGATCTACAGGCAGACAGTTCCTAAATCCTAAGATCCAGGTATGTGACTGCTAATTTGATAATATATGATTTGGAAAGAGAAAGAAAAGGAGGAGAGTGTGTAATGCAGTAAAGGTAGGATTTTATAGTTGGAATTGGAAGTGAAGAAATGGAGTGGAAGTGTGAGCTGCCACAGTGAAAGGGGACGGAGATCTGTCACATGGTGCGCATAGATACTGTAGAATTCACTACCAACGCGGTGTTTCCGGACCCGCATCTATATTTGTCTTGGATCCACCCTAATTTTATATTCTCAATTTTTTTTTATTTTGTTAAAAAAATGTTTTAGTATCTAATTTTATAAACATAGTCATATTTTTTCATTCAATTTTTTTTTATATTTAAAAATAAAATGAAAAAAAATAAAAATCAAGAAGAAAGTGAAAGCCTCCACCTGTTAGCAGTAGACCAATAGCAGTCGAATTCGGAGAAATCCATAGGTCAATACCAACTCAATAATTTCAGTGAGTTTGTTACCACAAGGTTACAAGACAAAGAGAAATAATTGTAGCGCAGAGACGTAAATTAATAAATACAATAAATGGAAATATCAAATGTAAAATATCATATAATAAAAATAAAAATATTAATTACCGTCATATGATAATTTTAGTTTTTAATGAATTATTTAAAGTCTATATTAAATATATTTTATTAAATATTTCAGTTGTTAAAAATAAAAGTTAAATAACTTTTTATATTTTTATAAAAATTATTAATGCTATACATTTTACCATGCTAGACTAAGTGCCGATTTAAAGTATTGCATAACTATGTATATTCTCAACTTTAGCAAAAAAAAATATATCATAAGACCAAATTATCGTTAGAAATATATTTATTAAAGGGAGAGTGATAAAATTGAGAAAAAGAATGAATATATTTTTGGTACGGTGAAACACTAAACAATTTAGAACAAAAATTATTAAAATGACATTTATTTCATTATGAATAGAGTATTAGCTTAAAAGAATATTAATTTTTTTTATATTTACAATTTTTTTTATAAACTGTAAAGTGACGAGATTAAAATTAAGATCACATGTAAGTTACTTTAATATTTAATCTTTTATTATTAAAATTTTTTTGATGGTTTTTATTTTTTAATTTTTATAAACAATAAATAACTAAATTATTACGATCAAAAAATAATTAAATCAATTAATTGTGCTATAAATTTAAAGTCTTATTTAATAATTAATTAAATGAGTTTGAAAGAATTTTTGTGGAGTTTATTTAAATTCATCTTGATATTTAAGCACTTGAAAGTAATTTTTTTCAAACGGAAAAAACTCACTCAAATAATCATGTAAATGCAGAGTGTGAAGCAAGGGGAAAAAGAATCTCCGGAGGAAGCTCTCCCCCCGACTATATTGAAGATATAACGCTGTAGAAAAAGCCAAAATATGTGCAACCCCATCAACATAAAAACTAAGCAATTATTCTCTAAAGCTTGACAATCTGGGATAACTAGCTAAATAGAAGGTATCTGCATCTGGCCATGAAATAGGTTTTGCCGCTGTGAACTTGTTGGGAGTTTGTCTCAATATGTACTGCTTCAATGTGCCAATTAAACTGTTTGTGGGGAATCCTATTACCAGCATTGTTTGGGGGAGCCACCAAATACTAGCCAAAATAATCCTACTAAATTCATATTAATTATATTATAATTTTATCAAAATTTAAAATATTTGAGAATGTTTAATATATATATATATATATATATATATATATATATAATAAAGTTATTCTATTTAATATATCTTTTAAATGATTAAATTTGATCAATCAAATTATTAAATTAATTAATTTTTTTATATAAATTATATTTACAAATTTTATAATATTTAAATGAGATTTAATATTTCATTAAATAAATTTAAAATAATATATATTAGTAAAAATATATTATCTATTAAAATAAATTATATAATGAAGTATTAAAATTTTTAAAAATTTTATAAACATAATCTATCTAATAAAATTTATTAAATTAATAATTAAAATGATAAAACTTAATTATTTAAAAAATATTGAAAAAAATAATTTCATCCTCAACTTTAATCCTTTATTTATTTATTTATTATTTATGTGGTTGTATAAATGGAAAAAATTAAAACTTCTATATTTAAATTGTTGAGGGAAAAGAAGAAGAAAAAAAAAGGATGAAAAAACTTTCTGGTGTAAATTTTTTTTTTGTGAAGTTTATAAAATATTGTTAATTTCCTTTTTAAGTGAAAAAGATGAAGGAAAAAATTTATTTTAATTTATTTATTTTAAATTATTAAAATTAGTATATATTTTTAAAAAATAAAAATTACAAAAACTTTAAATTATATTTATAAAAATATAATAAAAAATAATTTTTTACAAATTTTATATAAAATAATATTTATATTATTAATATATTTATTTTTATTATTTTTTCATATATTTAAATATAATATTTTGATTGGATAAATTCTAATATCATGCTAAAAATTAAATATAAACTTAAATCAATTTTAAAAATTATTTTATAAAATAAAAAATTATTCTTAAATTATATATGCTTAGTTAATTTTCTTTTAATTAATGTAAAAATTGCAATAGATTTCATACTTGTCAAAGTTATAGCCGTTAAAAATTGTGTTTGCAAAAACATTTAGAGATATTTTATTAAGTACATGCAATGTAATTTCAGTTAAAAGAAAATGCTAATTCAAACACTTTATAAATTTATAAAGTAATTATAATCTTTTTAAAATAAATTATAATAAAAATTATTCAATATTTTTTCTTAAATGTTTACAAATATCTAAACATCCACCCACCTTTCACGAAGTCCAGACCATGAACGGAAAACCCAATTGGATGTAATTTGGACTACACAGACGGTTTTAAATAATGCGGTGAGTATTGATGATGAGATTGATGTCTGTGGAATACGGTGTCCAATAAATGCTTCATATACGTTGGATATGTATAACGTACGTAAGAAGGAAAACATGTACGTATCTTTATACTATGAAATGATTATAGATGGTATATAATTACATTCGGACAATGTTCATTATTGTATTTTTAATAGTAGCACTACAAAAAGATCATATACACTATATTTTTTTATTTAAATAAGAAAGGATAATAATAATGGATTAAATTAATCTATAAGTCCTAAACAGTCCAAATATTATTAAACAAATATTTTTATTTTAAAAGTTCATAAATAATTTTTTATCTTTTATATTTTTAATTGTCTTTCTGACTATATTTTTATTAGAAACTCATTAAATATAATTTTGAAAAAAAAATCTAAGCAATGCTACAATTTATTGAATAGTTAAACTAGTTACCTGATTTTTGAATTATTTAAAAAATCAATTTATACTTAACAAAGTCCTATCTAAGGGACTTAATTTAAAGCAATTTAAAATTTCAAAAACTTAATTATTTTTTTTAATAGTTTATAGACCAATAAATTAGCTTAACCACACTAATATATTTTAGTTTATAAATAACATTCACGTTATATTTTATACAAAGGATGGAATTTAATACTGAACCTACCCTACCGTCATGGTAAGAAATCATCTTTGGTCTTATTTAGCGTGTTACATTAATATTGGCAGGTAACGACATCATCCATTTTAATATCTTTATTTTAAGATGACAATTTTATTTCTACAATAAATAGGTATTTCGAAACATTTAATATAGAATGATAAAAAAAAAAAAAACTGTAACCCTATGGACAAAACGAAAAAAGTTACTCCCACGTCTCTAAGAGTATTTACCTGTAAAGTAAACCCAATTAAAGGAAATTAGAAGGGTATTGGGACCCATGACCCATAAGTTTGGACCACAGTGTACCCACAATTAACGTAATGAATACTAACTTGTCACACAATTGAGGAATGCCTACAAGGTTTATTCATAGCGAGTGTTGGCTGCGTCACGGGGAGAACAATTTTGATGAGTCCTCTTTTTGGGTTGGGGCACAGGAATACTTTTTTCTGTCTTACTTCTAATTTTAATTTTGTTTTTCAAACAACATATTGATAATTAGCTAATTAAAAATATTGATTAAGAAAAAATCGTTACTCTGTAAAGGAATGTGATACTAGTTTATATTTAGTTGTCAATATTTTAGAAAACAGAGTTAAAAGATTTTCCAGCAACTTGTAAAATTTTTTTAAAACTTATTTAATTGTGAATATTTTTAATATAAATGGAAAAAAGTAAATATTAATTATTAAATTTATTTATTAATAGTTTAAATTAAAACATCAAGGTATTAGGTATTTTAAAATAGTCATATGGTATTCTAATTAACTTCAAGTCAAGAAAATAATTGAATTGAAAAAATTATTTTTATATGAGAAAAAGAAAAAAAATATAAGTTATATAATTATATATGAATAAAAATAATTGATTATAATACTATATTCACTCATGTATTAAGAAATTTATATTTTTTTAGTGAAAATTATAAATTTGGATGAATGTATAACAAAATAAACAATTCAAGACAAAACATTTTGAGAATTTAACAACCGTGATACAAATGTTCATTTTTTTTAAAAGAATTGGTATTAATTGAATCATAAATGAAATTTATGATATTTTTTTTTATAAATGAAAATCAATGAAATTCTAACTCATAATTTTTATTTAAAATTATTATAGTTCCTAACTCCTCAACATACCAATTTTAATGGCTTAAATGAAATTTATAATAAAAAATAATATTATACTTGCATCAATTAAATATATGACACGTTGAGTATCTAAATTAAAAATTTTCATTTAAATATTTTAAATTTAATTATACTTTTAGTTCTAGTTTTAAAATTTGGTAACTTTGACCATCATAATTTATTTTTAAAAGTTTTGTTCCGTTTAATTTTAAATTTTATAATTTTGAACTATCCGTCAACTTTTATTTAATAATTAGTAAATTTTTATTTAATATTTTAATCACATTTATTAATTAGTTATTGATTTGATTTTAATACATAATAAAATTTAAAATTAATATATATATATATATATATATTTAAACTATTATGATGTTTTTTATTAGATCAAATCTAAAAATTTAGTTAATTTTAATTTATAAATAATTAGTTTTAATTATTTTTATTCAATTCCATTCACTTATCAATTATTTGACGAATAAATAATGAATGGATCAAACTTGATAAATCTTAAAACTCAGTACTAGGTATAAAAATTATATTTACATTTATTTATATTTTCACATATTATTATTTATTTTTTATCTAACGAATAATACTACAATTATAAATAATATTTATTAAAAAATGTAAATATAAACTGAAAATACACAATAAAGAAAAAAATTATCCACCTAATTAAAATAGTTTAATCTTAAACAATAATAAAATAAAATAAAATAAAATATAATGCATATGATATGAAAGAAAAAAGATAAAAATAGATGAATAATAATAATTGTTGAATCATAAATTGCATTATTTTAGAGCAGTCCAATCCTTTTACATGCATGTGCTAATTGTGTTAGATTAGCTGTCCCTCCACTTCAATGATTACATGAAACTGTCCATAGGTACTTAACCACACTGAACCAATTTTCATAAAGTTGATTTCTGAAGTTTTAACGATGTGAATGACGTGAACTTATCCATAAAGACGGTTGGCCAATAAACTGAGTGAAGCATTATTTATTTTTTCCTTAACTACTTATTTAGTAATTAGTATATAATTATTTTATTTGTTTATTTAATTATAGTTTTGTTTTTAATTTTATTTTTAATTAATTTATTCTTCCAAAAACGTTTTAAACCAATTAAATTCTTTCATCCATTAGAATCAATATAACGCCAAAAATTAAGATAGTTTATATAACATTTTAAATTTAAATTTTATTATTTTTATTATATATAAAAATAAATAATTCATTAAATATTAATAATAAATTAACTTTGATTAATAAAAACTAATATTTATTTTCCATAATTATAAAAATTAGACGAGATGACGACTTGATTGGTTGAGTTTGAAATTGGTTAGGTCATTATTTTAGACAATCTAAAAAATTAATGAAGTGAAAAATTGGTCAAAAATCAGACAAAAAATCAATGTTAAGACAAGGTTGAATCAATTTGAATATAAAAAATATATTTTAAACTTTTTTCTTTTTATTTTTTAATTCTAAAATATTTTTAAAAAGAACATCAAAGTTTATACATAATATTTATATAGCAATTACTATCATATAACTATTTTTTATCTTATAAAATGTGTAATAATTTATTTATTTATTGATTATTATTATTTATTATTAAAATATTATATAATATTAAAAATATACTCACCGTTACTAGTTCAATTCCGTTAAACCTGATGAACTCTAAAATAATATTTTCATTAATTCAATAACCAGCCTAATTTTAAAATATTAATATTCTATAAATAATTCAAGCTCATTATTTTCATCAGGTTAAATTTAAGTTATAAATATTCTACTTATTTTTCACCTCTATTAACAAATGTGTTTTTTTTTATGCTTGTAACTATTCAAATATAAGGTTGTTCTACAATAATAAAATGTTACTTCTTTATTGTGGAGCATTGGAATTCATAATAATAGATTCACTAATATAACCTAATTAAGGGAAGAAAATTCAGGATAATGATAAGTAAGTGTAGATAGAACATTAAAGTATCACAATTTATACCCGTATTTCAATAAAAAAAAAACTGTCTCAACTAATATATTTGTGTGAATAATAGCCTTGTTTAATAGGAGTTGTATAAATTTTATCATCTAATATCGTGTTAAGAATAGTGTATTAGAAAATGTGAAAAAAAATCAAAATCTATTAATGAATCACAAGTAAATTAAATTTTAACGCCATCATTAGGATGTGAAGTAAAACTAAAATACCATAAATCCTATCAACAAGCTGCAATCAGACTAAACACTATATTCAATCTATAACCTTGAGATGTTAGGATCATGAGGTTTTATCATTTATCTGTTGTTTAATCACAATATATAAATTTATCTATTTTTATTTAATGTAAATTTTTTTTATTTATATTTATTATTTTAATCATTTTATTCTCAATCATATAATGTGATTCTTTCAAAAAAGACTAATTATTTATAAATATTAAGACTACAAGTCTTATTATCTTAAAAACTTTTGATATAATAACTATAAAAAATTGTTAGACATACAAATAGTAATATATATATATATATATATATATATATATATATATATTTAGGTGTAGATGATTAAATATATTTATTTTTTATTTTATAAAACTGTCAATTGTTAAATAAAAGATGTATATCATACAGTGAATTTGCTCTGAAGCGGAAACTCAACCTCGGCAATAAAGGATTAGAATTTGCTCTGCTGGGAATGGACATGGGAAGCAAATAATGAAGCAATGAAAGAAAGGAATGATATACCTTGGAGGGACAAAGCCAATCATTTTGAGATCATTTTTTTTTTTAAATTTAGAATGGAAGATCATGTTAAATTTTTTGTTCTGCAAAATCATATATGAGAATTGTTTTTTGCATTTTTTTTACATTCCCTCTGTTTTTTAAAATATTTTTTCAATTTTATTTTTTAATAAATACATTCTGAAAATTTAATTTATATAATATAAATTTTTACATTCTGCAAATTAGATTGTAAAATATAAAAATATATTTTATAAAATATATTCTATAAATTATTTTACAGAATATAAAAATATATTTTATAAACTGATTTGTAAAATTTAAAAATATATTTTATAAATTAGTTTACAGAATATATTTTTTTATATTTTATAAATTAATTTACAGAATGTATATTAAAAAAAAGAAATAACAAAAATTAAAAAAAAAAGATACGAAAAGAAAAAATGGAAGATGCAGAAAAAAAAAAAACATACAGATAAGCGAGTGGAGGTCCAACCACTTTACGGGCTGATTATTGGACCCAGTCGGAAGGTTTGAATATTAGTCTTTTATCCCTCAACAAGAAGAAAAAAAAAAGAAATTAGTTTTATCGACAAAAAAAAAACAGGAGGGACTTTAATTAAAAATATATTTATGAGATTATATGAGTTAAGACATTTTAAAGTCTAAATTTATAAAATTTTAGTTTTTTTATTTATAAAATAATATTGACTTTAATTTTTTAAAATAAAATAACGGTGAAAAATAAAAAAAATAATTTAAATAAATAAAATATTTACAAAGAAATCGATTAGTAAAAATATTTGAAAACTTTATGAATTAAAATGTTTGATTCATACAATATCAAAGATTAATCTGATCATTTATTCCATTAATTAACAATTATGATTTTTTTATAAAAAAAGCATTAAAGTAAAAGAAAAAAAAATAATTGGAATGCATTAAAAATATATTTTTTATTTTTTCATCTAATTATTTATTTTTATTATTAAAATTTGTAAAAAAAATAGTTAGGTTAAAATTTATGTTTACAATAATTTTTAATTCATTGATATTATTAAAAAATTTTAGGTGTGCTTAAATCTAAAAACAGTATACGGTTAGTTTTATTTGGGGTGTTGGAAATTGGATTAGTTTGATTTTTTAATATTATTAAATAGAAGGCTTGATCTTAGAATAATCCAACACTTTTATTTTTGACCAAAACTATGTAAATTACCCCCAAAAATTTGATTTTCATTGGTTTGTTTTAGGGATTAGTTTTATATTCTGGAGAATGCTAAGTGGGTACAAAATGATTTCAGATTAGTTTGGTATCCCATATGCTGCATGGGTTAGCTGATTATCGTTTTTTGAGTAATTAATCTAAAATAAAAATATTAAATTTTATTTTATGATTTTACATTATAATATTTTTATATAGTTATTTTTATTTGATATATATTTTTATTTATTTGATTTGTGTTAGTATACTTTTATATTAAATTTTTATTTGTGTTTGATAGAAATATTTATCCTTATTATTTAAATACTATACTTCAACCTTGTAATTTATCGATCTAAACTGTGTCTACAATTTTCGTCTTCATATTTTAAACATTTAATCCTAGAATCACTACTTTGAAGAGGATTTTGTTCAATCTCCATCCCCAACTTAAGGAATGGTCTCACAGTTTTGCCTTTAGAAATACCCAGTTAAAAAATAATTTAAGTTACTTTGTCAAACATCCATTGATTTAATCTCTTGAATTGATATCACAAATCAATTTAGCTTATAGTATGTTCAAATCAATAAATTTAGTCCTTGACTCTAACGTGCATTAGTCAATTTCAAAATTGACCTTAGAAACTAAATTGATCAGCACATATCAAAGTCATGGACCAAATCATTTGTTAGTCGCGAAATTTAAGGACTAAATTACTTTTTTCATAATGTCAACGATTCAATTAATTGGTAGTTACGAAGTTAAAGACTAACTTATTTTATAGTATCAAGTATTAAGTTAATTGATAACATTAAAATTTGGGTGCTAAACTAATGATTTACTTGTAATGTGCGGCAAAATAAACTTCATATAACAAAATTAAAATAAACTAAACTACACCTTCCTCAGTACAGCTCTTCAAGCTATGAGACATATATCTAGCCAAATGCGCCACCACCCCAGCATGAATGCAAGCAAAGTTCTCACATGATGATTTATAGTTAACGTATGCAATACAAGTTAAACATATAAAACTCATCATAAGTGTAATCCGAGACAATTGTACAACAGTACATGATATGGAACACCATACCATAATGTTAAATGATCATCATGCCAGGGGTTTGTGATACATCAAGAATGATTGAATATGAGCATTGTATCAAAAATGAACATGATATGAAGGGTTTTATCAGAGTCGTGTAACAGATAAACTCTATTCATGTTGATGTAATTGTGTCAGAACAAGAAAGGATATAAAAGTAACCATCATAGCACTCTTTGCAAAAATGAACTACCGGGACAGCAAAACTTTCTCATCATTATCATCATCCAAGTCTATGCTCTTTTCTCTTGGATAATCTATGTTAATCTTGCTACTTTCTTTACCATTCAGTTCATCTGAGTCGAAAACATGAATTTCGTAATTTTCTTCTTTTGTGCCGTCTTCACTATCTAATTGCTGCATTTCTGATTCTACCAATGCAACCATTCTTGCTCGCTCTCTGTCCCTCGGGTATGTGCAGTAAAGGAATGAATAGACAGAGACACAGATTGTCATTGGAATAAAAATTGCAATGTAAAGTGCCTTGGCGAGTGATGCAGCATTTTCCCTATCTGTTTCAATTTCCACAGAATCCGAGGATCCGGTTGGGATTGGTCTATAACCATAAACATGCTGGGCCAAAAATCCAACAATAGGAGGAGCAAAGGATGCCAATATAGACTCAAAAGAACAATCCAAAGCATATATAGCTGTCCTAGACTTCTCAGGAACTATTTCTGCAAATATTGGACTGTCCACAATGTTAATTTTCAAAGAAAACTAAACGAATTGGATGTGATCAATATTCAATAGTTGTTAGTTTGAATGACTTATATTGAATTGTATAATATGCACCATTCCCCTACGTAGCACAAGGATGATGAATATGGCTAGCTGCAGAAGGTTTTTCATGCATATTTCCTTATTGATAAGTGTTTGAATATCGCTAATGATTTTCTATATACCAAGTCTATAACAACTTTCTGTTTTTACTTCCACTCACTCTACATTCATCACTAGTTTAGGAACAATTATGTTGATGGACAATCAATTAATCACTCTATTTTTTTTTTCATTGCTGTATATGCTGCTGGCATGCCTAGATAAATGGTAACAACCATTATACAGTCATGGATGGACTCGGGAGATTCATCACCCCCTACACAAGACCAAGAGCTAAAAAATTAAAAAGTATGTTTGACTCATCTCTTTGGGTGCTTCTGGTCAGCCTGAGCAATGCCTATTAATGGAAGATAACAGAAGATTTGTTTCTAGTTGGTTAAAATAAGGATATATTTTATTTTGTGGATCTTAATTTCCACCTTTTGTTATTATTCTCAAAGGATTTTAGTTTCTATCTTTCTTTTGTTATCCTCAAATATTGTCACCTTGTAAATCAATCAATGCATAAAAGTTTTTTTTATATTTTATTATTTATCTTGGTACTAGGAATGTTTGGTGCCTGAGTGCTTAAAAAAGCTTTTAACTAATCTACTTTCATGCTCTGGTATAAGGGAGGCCATCTACTGATACAATAATTTCTTACAGCTTATATCTAAAACACTGACAAAGGTAAGATTTGAGACATGAGATGACTCTCTGAACCAGAAATCACTTGTTCGTTCCCCACCAGTAGGCCAACCCCTTGAGTTACATCATTATGCACAAAGCAGGGGTAAGAAACCTTTTTTTCATACAATAAAATAAACTGTTGGTTTAGTTTGTCCAGTGCCTCATTTAAGATCCGTTAAGTTGACATCTTACCTATACGCTTTTATTGAAAGACGCTTGATGCAGTTCTAAAAGGAAATAAAGTTATAGCCTTAAACATGATTTTAGTCACTTTAAATATAACTAACTATATTTGGTTTTATTCTTTCAAATTTTTGTTAATTTAAATTTTCATAAATTTGAAATTTTTTAAAAATATCTCCTGTTATTACATTGTGATGATGTAACGTGCATCATTTAACCACCCTACATTAGAAATGATTCTAAGATAACAGATGACATAACATGATTAGGTACATGTAACATCATTAGTAAATGATAACAGACTATTTTCAAAAGTTTTAATTAAAATTTATGAAGACTAAAACTAATGCAAAATTAGAAGACTATAACTAAATCCAGCTATATTTACATGCATTAAAAACATATTTTACTGTAAAGCAATACTATTGGTAGAGCTGCATGAATGTTGCAATTGTGGATATAAAGAACATAAAGTATTGCAGTTATGGATACGTACTTGTTAGTTGCTGGAGCATTCCAGGCAGTGGTGAATCCCATGATGACTAAAACAAGACCATGCAGGAAGGCAGTGGAAGGATCATCAGGCAATCCCAAAAGCAAAATTGCTGATAAAGGAATGACTGAACCAGCGCTTATTTGTGACAATAGTATTCTGCCAGTGTTAGGTAACCGTAGGGATAAAAAATCTCCCATCCATCCTCCAAACAAAGACCCAAATGAAGCAGCAACTATGAATAGGGTCCAAAGGATTGCTGTTGTTGAGTGGGAGAAGCCTATTAGTTCTAACCAAAGAGTGGCAAATGACAAACCTGACCAAGGGAATGAACCAAACACTCCCTGAGCTACAATTATCTGAAACGTTGGAATTCTAATAACTGACTTTGATTCTTTTATTAGATCTTTCATTTCTGAATAGAAGGATTTGTTTGGAGCCAGACACGTTGCGTTGTCATCACTCTTTGAGAAATGTGGATCATTGGCAAAGAGGCGTACCAATATACCAACTATAACACTAATTAAAGCTACCAAATGAAAAGCTATTCTCCAACCAGGTATACCAGCAAGTGAGGTAGAGGCTATAAGTACAGAGAAGAGCCCACCAATGATGCTTCCAATGTTTCCTGTTAGTTGCAGCCACCCAAAAGCCAGGCCACGGTTGCTATCAATTGTTGAGTCAGCTACCAGGGATTGAATTGCTGGAATAACAATGGCTAGTCCTATCCCATTTAAACCTCTTGAAATTGCCACCTGATATACGTAAGAGTAAGGAAACGTGAGCTATAATTCAGGGAAAACAAGAGTTATGATAACACCTAGGAGTAATAATTCATACCAAATTATAATTGTTTTTAAGCAAATGATCTTGGTGTTGTATTTATCATCTTAAATATTTTGAATTAGTCGTATGATCATCGTTGAGGTTGCAACTTTAACAAAGGTAGTAGGAGGTAAGACCGGACAAAGAAGGCAACCATGATGATCAATAATGATAACTATGTGATAGCAACAATGACGATGACAGTAACCAATGATTATAGTGACACAATAACTAGGGTAATGATCAACAATACTATAAATAATGCTGACAATTGATTAATGATAATGGTGAAAAACGATAATGATAATAATAATAATAATAAGATATATGTTTTATTAAGAAATATAAGAGAATTAAATGGTATATTTTTGTTTCTAAATTTTGAGTTAAATGTGTGCTAAAATTGAGTTAAAAAGTCATTGAACTCATTTAGCTAAATATAATTTTAAACTTTACAATTGAAATTAAAAACATGTAACCACAAAGGATCTTAAGATTTGGTGTTTGAGTTAGAATCTTGGAAGTGTAAAAATGAGCACAATAGAACTTTATTATTTTTTAAATAAATCTAACCAACATATTTCGTATGAATTATAATCATAATTCTCAAAAACGGATTGTATACTGACTAAAAATGATATAGTGATCCATTCAACCAAAAAATTAACTAATGTCAGGTTGGTAAAAAATCGATTGAACTGGTTCAAAATCAATAAAAATCGATTTGAACCAATTATTCCAAACAATTATTTTTTATTTTTTTAACTGTTCATTTTAAATAATTTTAAAATAAACAAACGTTCATATATGAGATATACATATAAATTACGATCATTTAATCATTTATTATACTTTTTTTTATCTTCTTGAACATGTAATATGATCCTTTTATGTTAAACTAAAATTTTGTTTTACTTATTTTTATAGTTTTATATTAATTTATTATTTAATATATTATATAATATTAAAAAATGTATTTAATTATTATTGATTTGATTCCGGTTAATCACAGTTTAACCGTGAACTAATATTTTCACCAGTTGAATTAGTGATCCGATTGTAAAAAACATTTATCATAATCTAATGTAACATTTGAAAAATGAGAATCTCATAATAAAACAAATTGGTTAACTAATTAAAAACATATGCTTCAGGCGTTCTATATAAATTTCCCATGATCTTTGAATAATGAGTATATTTACTTCGTTAATAAAAGGAATAAATTTAGTTTGTAAATAAAATCAAATTTGGTTTATAAATAAAATTTTTATTTGAAAGTTTTAAGATAGGAATTGAATTCATCATACTTTTGATTTAAATTATGTTTTTTTTTTCTGGTTAAAATTCACTCAAATTTAATTTAATATAAAATACATTTAATTTTTAAAATAGATAGTTTTACAATGATTTATTTAGTTTACTTATTCTTTAAAATTAAAGGAACGTTAAAAAATAAAAAAAATATGTTTTTAAATGTTCCAGTCCATAAATAGAAATTTATTTTCAAATTAAATTAAATGCCATTTTCATTGATTTAGATATTCTCAAATTACATATCCTTACACAATAAATAAATTCTTCACTCTTAAGAGTGTGATGTGCTTGCTATATTTTGTTTCTTCTGAAGACATAGAAATAACCTTTGATTTTTTTTTCAATTACCAAACTGATTAAATTTAATTTTTCACATGATATTTCTTTAAAAAAAAGAATTAAGTTACTTTTGCTGTGGAATTAATTGCTTTTAAGTTTTTTCCATTATAAGTTTTCTTTTCCTGTAAATATTAATTATTTATACTCTCAAATGAATTACTTTGAAATTTATGTGCATATATATATATATATAATTATTGTATTTTGGATCCTTTTTGTTTTTATAAATTTAAATTTAAATTAAATTGAATTAATTATACATATATCTTTTTATAATTCTAAATATTTTAATTTTTAACGAATCAATTATACATGCTTTTATATTTTTTATACCTTATATTTGCTTCTGTTGTATTTTTAAACCTGTCATCCTCTTAAATATTTTTCAATTTATATTGTTAATGTATACTTGAATCTAAACATACCTTTATCATGCACTATACTTATTGTAGTTAACTAATATGGCACTAGTGTTTTATCAATAGAAGAGATAGAAAACAAAGTAAAATTAATGAAACTTTAAACAAATAATAATGTCCTATTATAATTATTTTTATGTCTTTGTCTATTGTAACAGTACTTTATTGTGTTAAAATAAATAATATAAAATTATCCAAATTATACATTTAGTTGATTTCTGAATCAAATTAATAAAAGTTAATAAAATCAATTTTAATTTTAATTATTCAAACAAGTTTTTAAATTAATAAAATAAGAACGAAGTTAAGTTACTTGAATTGATCTAATCATAGCTTTTAAAGAATTTGAATAATTTTTATGATTTTAATTTCAAACTTCATAAATTTTATTCTACACTAAGAAAATAAAATAAAAGTTAACTTATTTGTCATACTAAACATATTCAGTAACTCCTAATGCAATGCACTAAAAGCATTCTTTACTGATTAATAACTATCAAAATAAATTCATTGAGAAGTGTTATCTTACGTTTAATTTTCTAATTTTTTTAAAAAGGAGAAAAGACACTGCGACCTTCCTTGACTCACAAACTGAAATAATAATATTATAAATCATTTTTACATTATTATTTTAAAGAATGAATGAAAAATATATTTGAATAAAAGAATAAAAGTGATATTCATGAATTATTTTCAATAGCGAAAAAGTAAGACAAAATTTGAATAAAAAAAAAGAAAAAGAAAAAGATCGTCTCTAACATTTCACGCGGTCAAACGGTTATAGATTTGTTCAATCCAACTGGCAGAGGAGTAAAGAAAACAGTTCACACGGTCCATATGGCACTATCTATAACAAAAAATTGATAAGAAAAAGAAGCGTTGACCAAAAAAAATAAAATTAGAGAGGTGCGGACCTGTAAGAAGGTGGCGGAGATGGCAACGAGGAATGTGGCGGCGGCCCAAAGAAATGCTCCGAGAGCTATGACATGTGCACGATTGTGACGCGTGGCGAGATAAGCAGCGAGAGGGTAACACAAAGATTGAACTAA
Organism: Canavalia gladiata; assembly: GCA_037954105.1. NCBI lineage: Eukaryota > Viridiplantae > Streptophyta > Magnoliopsida > Fabales > Fabaceae > Canavalia > Canavalia gladiata. The sequence continues at coordinate 8,218,461 of CM075658.1, read as the reverse complement.
TGAGCGAAAAAGAGTGAGTGACCCTAACGCAGTTGGGTCAGCGTTTAGAGCAGCACCGACCTCTTTGTACACTCCTGGCAGCAATGATTCATCTGCTCTTTGCATAATACTTGCCAGATTGACTAGCACCAGTGTTACTGTTTCTGATTTCATCTTTCTTTTCATCCGATCACTCTTTTCACACTTTGTATTTCAGTTTCTACAACCCAATAGCACAGGAATTCGCTCTGTCTTTTGAGGGACACATGGAATGGGTGGGGACACCAGAGAGGAACTGCTGCTCACTGGACATCGGGAGAAAGTGAGAAACTATTCCTCACACATTACACAATTTTGGGTAAACCTTACTCTTTCACCGTTATTTTATCAGGTTGGGTTGGGTACACTCAAGTTAGGTTAGGTTAGTTGTTATTTTCTTCCACTATATCGTTGACCATAAGTTTCTACAATGGTTAACCTTTCACATTCAAGTTGAGGTCCTTAAAAGTTCTAAATTCACAAAATATGTTACATTATATTACATGAGTAAGGTAGCTTGACATGACCAGTTAAATTTTAATATTTGTATTAATTTAATAATTTTATATAAAATAAAAAATAATAGATACTTTATTTTATAATTTTATTTTAATAATTTATATATTATTTAATTATATATATATAAATATCAATTGATCTTGATTTATATAATATATATTAATGATTTTATTTTTAAAAAAATATAAAAATATAAAATAATTAATATATAATATAAATATAATTTATCTAAAAAAATTAATTCAATAATATATTTGATTTAATATTTTCTAAATGATGAAATTATTATAAAAAAAAACTTTTTTTTTCAAGATTTTCACACTTGTATATCTAGAATTTAAATATATTTTTTTAAGTTAGATGAGTCTGACATGAATCATTTCAAGTATGTCATAATAATATAACTGTAATTTAAATAAAAAATACAATATCTCTTATATTATTTATTACATTTGCATGCATTCGTCAGCTAGCAAAAATCCTGCTAGCCTACTATCAAAAAATACATTCGACCAACAAAAAAGATTCCTAGGCATGTGCTAGCATCTATATTATATAGTAAAAAATGAACAAGTTGGAGGATTGAAAAAAAATTTAACAAGTTGATAGTATTTTATATATATATAAAGTTTTATTACTTAAATAACCAACAATTAAATATTTTATATAACTATTTTTTCTCTATATTAATTTTTATCTTTTCTCTATACACGTATTCTAGAAGGTACACCGAAGATAAGAAAAATTAAAAATTGTAAAAAAACTAAATATATCCGTAAGAATGGATTAGCATGTTTAATTTTTATATTTATTGACTACTAATGCTTCACGTGGAAGAATCATTGAAAATCAATTCAAATTTCCATAATTAATTACTAATATTTTGGCGTTAAATCTGCAATTCATATCAGTATGATTGGAAAGCGCTCTAAACTTTTCAGGTAAATTAAATCCGTGCAATATAGTTCTAGAGAGAGATAGAAAGAAAATATAATATAAACAAAATATTAAAATCAAAATACTTTTATAAAGAATAATAGTTAACATCTTAACTTTATCAAATGACTTAAATGATGAAATGAGCTAGTTGAAGAAGCTCCAACTTCTTTATAGAAAGTGAACTACCGGGACAGCAAAACTGTCTCATCATCATCATCCAAGTCTCTGTTTTCATCCCATGAATAATCAGTGTCAATATTGCTACTATTTTTATTATTCAGCTTATTTGATTCTATCAAATGAGTTTTGTAATATTCTTCACTTGTGTCCTCTTTCACCTCTAGTCGCTGCATTTCCGATTCCACCAATGCAACCATTCTCGCTCGCTCCCTGTCCCTTGGGTATGTGCAATAAAGGAAAGAGTAGATGGAAACGCATACTGCTACAGGAATACCAGTTGCAGTATAAAGTGCCTTGGCCAGTGATGCAGCATTTTCCCTATCTGTTTCAGTCTCATTAGAGCCTGAAGATCCTTTAGGTATTGGCTTATAACCATAAACATGCTGAGCCAAAACTCCAACAATAGGAGGAGCAAAGGATGCCAATATAGACTCAAAACATCGATCCAAAGCATATATAGTCGTCCTGGACCTCTCAGGGACTATTTCTGCAAATATTGGACTGTCCACATAGTTAAATTTCAAAGAAAACTAAAATAATTGCACATGATCACTAGTTGTTAGCTTCGACGACTTTATTGTATTCATTATTCCTAAAGCCACATATGTGGATACAGATAAGTACCGAGCTTATAATGAGTGCATCTCTTTCATGTTTGATGTATTTTTAATAAGCTATAATGAAATAAATTACATTTTAGCAATAAGGTATAACTTTTAATTCTTTGATTTCTGGTAAACGCTTAATTCAACACAATCCATCATATATCTTTAGTTGAAGATTTTTGCTTACACCCTTCATCTTAGTGAAGATTATTTATTCTATAAAAAATGGATATTATTCAAAGCAGGTGCAGTGTGTTTTATGTTGTTTGCTAAGACCAAAATAAATGTTGTGAATTCCAAATGGAAAGAAAGTAAACAATGATGGTGATTGATACATACTTGTTTGTCGCTGAAGAATTCCAAGATGTGAAGAATCCCATGATGAATAGAAGCAAACCATGCGTGAATGCTGCGGGTGGATCATTAGGCAATCCCAACAGCAAAATTGCTGCTAAAGGAATGCGTGTAGTAGAGCTTATTTGTGACAACAATATTCTGCCAGTGTTGGGTAAGCGTTGGGATAAAATATCCCCCATCTTTCCTCCAAATAGACCCCCAAATGACCTAGCAACCATATATAGAGTCCAAAGCAATGCAGTTGTTACGTGAGAGAAGCCTATTAGTTCTAACCAAAGAGTGGCAAATGACAAGCTTGACCCGGGAAATGATCCAAAGATTCCTTGAGCCACAAATATCTGAAATGAGGGAACTGCAATAACCGACTTTGCTTCTTTCATTAGATCATTCATTTCAGAATAAAAGGACTTGTGTGGAGCTTGATATGGAGCTGTACCATTGCTCTTTGAAAAATGTGGATCATTAGCAAAGAGGCGTACTAATATACCCACTATAACACTAATCAATGCAACCAAATGAAAAGCTAGTCTCCAACCTGGTATACCCGCATATGAGGTTGGGGCAATAAGTACTGCAAAAAGACCACCAAGGATTCTTCCAAAGCTTCCTGTCAGATGCAGCCATCCAAAAGCCGTACCACGGTTGCTATCAACTGTGTGGTCAGCAATCAGGGACTGAATTGCTGGAGTAACAATGGCAAGTCCAATCCCTGTTAATCCTCTTGACATTGCCACCTAATAATCCATATTATGCAACAACAAGTAGGAGTTAGCAAGTGGAATCATATTTATATATAAAATTTATACATTCATTTCTTATGAAATTAATCTTGGTATGGTTCTTTCTAACAAATTAACAATTACTATTTAAAGGTCATTCTATGACCTTACAATATTTAGTATTAACCAATCAACTAACAATTTATTTATTTATTTTTAAAAATTGCAATTGTAATGATTCCGTGCAAATTGTGGTTGAAGAAAATAAGCAATAGAAGTGAAAACAAGAGAGGTGAGGACCTGTGCGAAAGAGGAGGAGATGGCAACAAGGAATGTAGCAGAAGCCCAAAGAAAAGCTCCATGAGCAATGACATGTGCTCGATTATGATGCGTAGCGAGGTAAACAGCGAGAGGGTAACATAAAGTTTGAACAAGTGATCGATACAGAGTGAGTGAACCGAGCGCGGTGGGGTCAGCGTTGAGAGCGTCACCGATCTCTTTGTACACTCCTGGGAGTAACGCCTCATCTGCGCCCTCCATAATAGTTGCTAGATTCACCAGCACTAATGTCACCGTCTCTGATCTCATCTTCCTCTCCGTTTTCAACAATAACTATTCTCATTTCTCACTACGCTTCACATTTTATTATCGTCAAGAACAGAGGAATGAGTGGTGGTGTCCTTGGAGCGACGCATAAGGTGACTTTGACTTCAACAACGAAAAGGAAAAACCTGTTTGTTATTCCGTTGGGCAACCTTTTTTTTTTCGCATTAAGAAAGCTCCGTTAGCTTGTCTTGGAATTCGGAAAAACAGTGTGAAACCAAGTTTTATTTCTAAAACAAACAGGCGCAATCTTATTCATAACATCATCTTCCGGCTAGTTGCTGAGGTGACCCCATTGAAGAAAACGAAGACTTAAGAGATAAACAATATTTTTTAACAATTATTTGTGGTCTAAATAAATTTTTAATTTTATAAATATAGTATTTTTTATTTTTTAAAAATTAATTTTAAATATTTATTTTTAATTTTTATTGTTAAATATTTATTAACTTGATTAATAACTATTTAATGAAACTTCATATATATATATATATATAGATATATTAATTTATCGGATGTATTAAAGTTTTTTTTTATATATAAATAACTGATTTAAGAAAGATATTAAATAATATTTTATATAATTTAGTAATAAAAATTATAATTTAGGTTATTTATATAATTTTTTTGTACTATATATAATAAGTTAGTATTTATGATAACTTTAGATAAATATTTATTAAATAAATAAGTAAATATATAACATTAAATTAATAAAATACCAAAATTTAAAAAAAAAGGAATAAAATAAAAATAATTAAAAAACTAAAGTTTATTATGTTTATACATATTAAAATTATATTTAATTTTTCTTACATTAATCAGTTTCACAAACTGTCCAGTTAGATCGGTTAATGAGTATTTTTTAAGTTGTTTGAATTATAAAATTTGTCAAATAAAAAACTGGTAATAAACTAGCAGAGTTGGTAAAATATTGAGGTATTGAGATGCATCAACTAACTAATAAAAATTGATTTGTATAAAATGATGTGTATTTTAATTATTTAAAAAATAAAATAAACTTTATTATATTTTTTTATTTTATTTAATTTTACACGTAAGATTTGAATTTAAAATTTTAAAATAATATATAAATTTTAATTTTAATTATACAAAATTATAGTATTATATTTTTAATATATATTATATTATAAAATTAATATTTTATTAATATTGATTTCATTATGTTTAAATTATTAAAACCTTAAATAATTATTTGAACTAATTCAATAAAGGAATTGATTTTAAAAATCTTCAAACATGTTAAAATTGTGTTGTGTATGAAATATGAAGTTACTTCAGTTGTGTTCGTTCGTCTCTAACATGTCACGCGGTTAACAAACTAAACTAACTTAACTTCTACCTTTTTTCATTAACTTAAAATCTTGCTTGAATAATTTACTTTATCTTCAACCGCCGAATCTGCTTCCCTTCTATTGCAATACTTATAAAAGACACCGATATTGGACAATGTACTTCTTATGTTCAACTGGCACGACGCTTCTTCCAAAAGTTCCCGAAATTTCAGCGAGTTGCTCAAATCAAGTAGCATCGATGATGTGCTTCACGTGCTCGACAAAATGCTTGAATCAGATTCTGCAATGCTCTGTTAACAGGGCTGCAAAAGGAGAGAGCCATCTAGAAGATGAACAAATTGATGCCGAAGAGGGGGAAAAACAAATGAAAATACAGTCCAATGATGTGGACCTTTGGGATTCTTGCTATTCATTTGTGTAGGCCTGGGAGGACTCATGAAGCATCAAAGGTTTCTGATATGTTGAAAAGGAAAGGAAAAAGTAATAAGGTTGGAGTTGATCCTGATGTGGTCTTGTTTAATATTTTCATGAACTGTATAATGTTGGAGGGAAAAGCATGATTTGGGTTTGTTGGAAAAGATAAAAACAAACAATAAAAATGGGCCAAATTTTGTCACACATAATTTCTTGATTCAAGGGTTGTGTAAAGTTGGTAACTCATCAGATGGTTTGTACACAATTGGTAAAATCGAAATACGTTTTATAGTTTTGTATTTTTGAAAATAGAAAACGGGAAGTTAAAATCAAACACATCTAAATATAGAAATTTTGAAAATGAAAATATTTTTTAAGAAATGAAATTAAAAATGCTTTAAAAAAATAAAAAATAAAAACCTTAACAACTTCAGAAAAAATGGTACATTCCTTTTTATATTAGAATTTTGTGTTTGTTTTGGTTCTAGCTTAACTTGGTTTAAGCCTAATTTTTTAAGTACATCTTGATACTTATAGTGAAGCCAACTAGGTGTTTGATCAGCCTCTAATCAAGGCAATCACATTTACAATCACAAATATATTTATATGTTTTTATACACTGAGTCAATGCTTTGAATTTACCCAATTGAAACACAAGGTTTTAGAATATTTAACAACTAAAGATTCCATTACCATGTAAAATTAAGGATGGCAATAAGGTAGGATGGGACAAGTTTTCCTTTTTCAGCTTCTGTCTCACAAAAAATTGGTTTGATTTTGGATGTAGGTTTAGAAAAGATGAAGATAAATTGAAATTCAACCTTAACCTTATCATATTCAAATAAACTAGTGCGGAATTTGTACTTCCTTTTTTATAATATTATATTCACTTATATAGATACTTTTAAAATAATTCATACATCAAATAAATTTTAATTTAAATAGTATATAAAATAAATATCAAAATTTAAAAATAAAAAGTTTTATAATAAAATTATTTTTAACAAAATGTAAGAATTTGATATTATTATTTAAATGTTATTATAGTTATTGAGGTAAGTTTTAAACAGAAGTTAATTGAATATCTATATCCTTAAACTTGATTTTTGTCTTTGCAAATTACTTTTTAGATTTAGTTTCTTCCTAAAATCAGTTAAAAGTAATCTTTTCTTCTCAACATCAATAAAGGGTTGGACAAATATTCTTGAATTCAAGTTTAATTGTCATTTCTATGTAACATATATATATATATATATTATGTATGGATGTTCCCCAACTCTGGTTATGATTCATTTGCATCCAAAAAATATATAAAGGGTAAGTTTAGTTATGATTCACCTGCATCCAACAATTATATAAAGGGCATTCATGTCCTACGCTTTTATCTATATATTGATACTTTATTAAAATACTCATTAACTAAAATGCTGGAGTGCCGTTGTAGCACATATTTTCACATGTAACTTTCACCACAATTGTAACTCTCACCATTATTATTAGAGATGTCGAAATTGGTTTGTGAGTCATTTAAAAACTATACTACATCAGTCTCAATTAATTCAATTGTTAACTTAATGATAAGTTTAACCTATAATTGAAAAAGAAAATATTTATAGAAGGATAGACTATTTTCAAAGTCATAATAATTGATGAAATTTCAATTTTCCATCCAATCAGGACAACAATCTCTGTTTAGCATACCAAAGTTTAATATTTTGTTATTGAGCAATGATATTTTTATATACTAAAAATAATTTATATTTTTTAAAATTTTTAAAAAAAGTTAAAATAAAGTTATTTTTAATTCGTAAAAGAATTTTTTTATTATTGATATATCGTTAAACATAGATATTCAAATAATTTATGAACGTTAAATGATTTATTGGAATGTGAACAGTCTAAATAAAATTATGTCAATAAATTTTATTTAAAAAATTAAATTTTATTTTCATGTTTTAAAAGAAAATTTTTATTCGTAAAGTATAACAAATAAAAATATATACTACACATAAAATATAAAAAATATATCCTATAATAAATAATATAATGAAGGAAGATAAACAAATAAAATATTATAAATCAATCTATTTTTATAAATATCATATACACACGTGAATGTATGTATTAATTTTATGTGATTTGATTTATTTTCTTAAATATTATATTTTAAAAATAATAAGAGATATAAATTTTCTTTTTTCACACTTTTTTATTTAGATCACTTTATATTGTTATAATCATATTAAAAATGAAAAAAAAAATAAATGTTATAAAATGTAATCAATAAATCCTACTACCAATAATAATAAATTCGTAATCAATAAATCCTACTACCAATAATAATAAATTCTTATTTGATTTGTCTCTCCAACTTATCCCCTTTAAAACTTACCAATTCTAGATAATGAATTTTAAGTTTTAAATGGGTATGAAATTCAACAGTATATTTAAATATTTTTTTATAGTTTAGCTTCAGAAAAAAAGGATCAAATTTGTATTGTCCTCTTTTTTTATTCTTTATAGTAAAAACTTATTTATTTATTAAAAACTATTCAGTTAAGCTTTTAAATGAAGTTTCTTTTTAGAAAAGATTTTTGTAATCCTAAGAATTGGGCTCCACTGGGTCCATTGTTACGATGCTGAGAATATTGGCCCGAGGCTTCGAGAGAAGGCACTGTCAGAGGCCAAGGAAATTGGACTGTAGGGCATTGATATGGCCTACAATCACGCCCCCTTCATTTATATCATTCTCGGTGTCAAATTTGTCAAAGAAACACCGCAGACAAGTTTTCATTTATTTTTTTTTTTGTTAATTGGCTTTATTATTTAAGTTTTTCTGAAAAAAATAATATAGATATTATGAACTTATACTAATAGCGTGTAATAGTCTAATGTTAATAATTTTGTTAGTATAAAATATTAATATATATTTCTTTCATTATTTTTACAAGATTCTTTTAAATTCTTTTTTATTGTTTTTAGCATAAGATCATTTGTAAAGTTTCGATAATATTTTTTTTTTACAATTATCCTTTATAATTTTAATGACTTTAAAGTGACATAATTAATATATAATAAAAGAGTTTCACTTAAAATTGAGATAAACTTAAAAAATAATGCTAATTTTTTTTTAAAAATCAATGCCTTAATTAAAATCATTACATATTTTCTTAATATATTTGATTTTATAAGAAGAACCTTATGAAGAGAATGATCAGAAGAAGTATTATTAATATAACAAACATTGGTATAAAATACTATTTGTTATTATAGGATCTTCAAAAACTTTACTAACAAAATAATTTTTGTTAGATAAAGTCTGTACCAACAAAATTTATCATAGTATTTGATAATTGTTGTTTATTAGTACCATGATAATAATTTTTGTGGTAAAAGGATGATAATTTAACTCCAATGAATAGGTTATTTATTCATCAAACAGGTCTGAATTTAAGTATAAAAATGTTAATATTACAATATTTTACACTACAAAGCATACATCAAATGAAACAAAGTAATAAAAGAGAGGGAAAGATATGACATGATGAGTAAAATGCTAAAAAAAAGATTAAAAATGTATTGTATAAATTGCTAAATAAATTTATAGCATAAATTTCATATCCTTTTGAGTATAGATAATGTACAAACTTTTGTAAATATAGTTAATACACTATCTAATATTATTTATATTCACATAATGTATATATTATGTTTAATAACTAGAACTTGAAAATTTTTAAATATTTTTTCTAAACAAATTTAAAAATATGTTTATAATAATTTAGAAATAGAAATATAATTTGAACGCTTTTAATAAAAATATATATTTCCCTTTTAATCAATGTAATATAAGTTATTTTTATCGTTAATATCAATATAATAATACTAACATGTTTTATTAATTTGTTAAATAAATGCATAATGAGAGAGTATATTTAAGATAATTAAAAATAAAATAATTGATATATAAATATCTAGTAATTAAGGGTGTGAGTATTTAATTACTTTGTACATTAGTATGGGTTCAGATATGATTTTTTTAAAATGTAAATATAGAAACGAATATATATATATATATACATCCAAATCATGCCCAGTTAAAACATTTAGAGTACAATGATGTACTTGCGAGTTGAATTTCAGACAGAAAGAGAGGGAAAGGAATGACTTACTTGTAACTTTAAAATAATCATGTCTTTCAAAGTCTTATTCTCTTTTTTTTTTATCTATTAAAGTCTCTTCTTTTTTCCTATCTATTAAAGTCTCAAATAATTGAATATATCATACTAGACTTACGAATCTGTGGACATAATCCACAAGTTAGGTGGATTATAACCATTTAAGTATAATTTTTTTTTTCGAACTTATTTAACTTGTAAGTCATTTTTTAAAATATATTTTTATTAATTTATTTTATTTTTATAAATATTTGAATGGTTAAATAGATTAATTAAACCGAATTGTAAACCCAAAGATTAAAATGGGTCAAGTGCAAATTAATTTTTTTCATCTATTTATTTTACAGATCAACTAATGTCACATGTTTAACAGTAAATTGTTGCAAATTAAATTTACAAAGATAGGTTGACTCACATATGGGTATACTTCCAAACACACTTTAAGAAAGTAACAATGTAAACACGTCTACATACTCCGAACTAAAATCAAAATGAAGAAACATGATCTATGCAAAATAAAACAAGATCGAGGAAGGATTGAGAACTCTTCCAAAACAAGTATCCGACCAAATGGAACCAAAGCAAATAAAAGTCACTAACACAAAGCGTTGATGGACAAGATCGAGAGAGAAAAAAAAAATAAGAATTAAAAGGGACGACTACATCATCTAAAGATAGGGGACATTTAGTTTAACTAAGCATAGAATCAAATTGGGACATGAGTATCAAAAATCCTCGATAGATTAGAGCTAGACATGGCAACGGCAGGTCGGGGGTTGGTTTTACATTTCCGTTCTCATCTCCAACATTCCGTGCTTTTGGTTTTACATTTCCGTTCTCATCTCCAACATTCCGTGCTTATCTCAGTCCTGGTCTCCATTCCCGTCAAGTTTAGAATATTAAACTTAATCTTTGTTCAGCTTAAGTTTGGGAAACCCGTTTCTGATATTTGTAGTAATTTTAAAAGTGGGACAGAGATTCGGAAGAAGGACAAGACATGTGTAAATATCATCGTACCCACCCACACCTCCACTTTCAAAAACTCGGATATTACTCCTCTTCACCTCAACTTCAGTCAACTCAAATTTTTTTCGTCAAACTCAAAACGGAACGAAACGGATCAAGTTACCATCCTATTAGAGCTCCAAAGAAATTTATTGCGAGACACAAAAGAGCACTAGGTGAATTTTTTTTTTTTAATAATTCCTTTAATCTCATATATTGTCCGTGATAACCGAACAAATTGCAAATTGTCCAATTCAAAAAGCATTGTGTGTATTACAAGTGGTAGACTATTAAGACTATTTTAAAAGTGAAGAGGCGGTTCGATTTATGAAAATATAAATATATAAAAAAATTTCAACATCTTATCTAAAAAAAATCTACAAAATAAATTTTTTATTTGTACTCTTTTGAGTATAAAATTTTAAAAATAGAAAATAAAATATAAAAATATTATTTTTAAAAATAAAAATAAAATATTTTTACAAACTAAACATCCTCAATTTCCTCAATAAAAAGGAAAAGTCCAGGATCATTCTGCATAAGGTATTGAACACCACAGAGGAAATTGTGTTGATTGCCGTTTCTTCTCACGCTCTCTGTTCTCTAACTGGGTCTAAAAACTTCTTGCTCAATGCTGATGTTCATGGTTCAATAAAGGCTTTCAACGAAAAAAATAAAAATTAAAAAAACCAAAAAATTAAAAAAATATTGGACAACAAAACAAAGACAATGGCTAATGTATACCACGCGGAATTGAAACAAAAGAATAGGGATTTTCATTGGATTGGATTAACTTAATTAACCTAATGAACTAAATTAAATAATGAAATTCGTTCAAAGTTTTTTCACATAATCAGATTCAACCCAAACTTAATCTCTATTGGTTCGATAAGATATTTATTATTTTTCTTAATCCTTGTGAGAAAATCCTTAAACATTAATTAATTTTAAATGGAGGAAATATAATTTAAAAAAAAAAAAAGATCAACAGAAGTAAATAATTGATCTCAGGTTGAATTTTGTCTAGGTACCGGTACTATTTCAAGACGGTGATTGTTGGTGGAGGAGATGGTCAATTTTGTTTGTTCCATTGTGACGATGATGTTTATGCAAAGAATACTCCGATGCCTAAGTAAGATGAAAGAGTTTATTTAGTAGAGTTTTGGCAAAATGAAACGTGTTATCTATGAAAAAACTAGACTCTCTTTTTTATACATATAAACTATTTCTGTAAACTCATCTGAGATATAACCCGTTCCAGTAATGATTAAATTATTTCTGTAATTATAGGTAATCAACCATTGAGTAATCAAAGTTTAGTTAAGAGTAAGTTAATTGATTGCGCTGTCCAATAGGATTGAGCTAAAATGAATATGCCACGTCATCTTGGGAGTGAATAGGCAATAGTTATTGGGCAAGCCTTTTTTGGGACCCAAGATTGACACTTGTCTAGTTGTTAGGCACATTATATAAGCCACATTATATCTCAGATGAATTTGTTTCGGATTTATATTTCGATTTTAACTTTGAAAACGTTAATTCGTTAAAACAAAATGTACATTCCACAATCAAATATACTTTGAAAAGCATGGTTATTTCAAAGTTACAAAATCAAATTTTATATTATTCAATAAAAATCAAACATTCTAATAAAAGCATACATTTCAGATTAATTTAAACATGTATTTCAATCACATTTAACAATTTAATATTAATCTTATTTCATTTTAAGAATATATCTTGTGAAATCAATTTCAATTGGATAAAGTACATTTGAGATGCAGGTATGCTACATTTATTTTCTCGGTTCATTGTGTTACTAGGGTTCACCAGTTAACCAGTTAACCAGTTTACCCGGATGCATGTATGAGCATCATAGGAGAAATAGCTAAAATGCTTATGGACGGTACTAGACTGATAGTTGAGTCAATACATGATTACGAATAATTGCTATCCAATAGTGAAAGAAAAAGAATGAACATATCATTACAATGAGACTATGGTACTCATAGGCTCTTGATGGCAATCAAAACTAGAGGTAATACTTACCAGTTTCATTATAAAATATTGATGGGTGTGTATTGAGAATGTTTTTTATATGGCATTCAAAGATTAATCTTTTAAGCCATACAAATTGTTGAAATAATTTATTTTTAATAAAATTTTTCTATATATGCATACAGTTGAAATTTTAATTTCTATCAACTTGTTTAAATAATGCAACTATTTATCAACTATACCTAATTTTGTTGGTAAAAATTAAGATGATATAATATATATAATTATTTTAATTTTCACTCATTTTTATATTTTTTTATACACATGCTTTCAAAAAATACACCTCAAAATTACAGAAAATAACTTTTGCTTATCTCACTTTATATTATTCACAGAATAATTTCCTATTCACATGTGACGGACAAAAACAAAGTTTTCTATGCGCCTTTGATTTTTTTTTAATATAAATATTATTATATTGATTTTTTCACTAAATAGATTTTTTTAGAGGTATAAAATATCATCATTTGGGTTTTTCAAAAAAAAAATTATCATATGAATCCATTTTTAATAATTTTAAGTATGATGATTTTATTTTTTTTACTTTTCATATTAATTTCGTCTTTCATTAATATAAATTTTATTATTTTAATTTCCAATCCAAAAATGATCCTTTTGCATGTATATTTTTTTCATTTTTGAAAATATTACTTTACAAAGCTATTATGAAAACAATAAAAAATAATTTTGTTAATATGTATCAAAGAATACGCAATAAAAAAAATTATACAGTAAATTTTTATTAAAAATTATCCAGTAAATTAATACACTAAACGCTATAATTTTCATAAAAAATTATTATATTTTTATTGATTTCTTATTATGTGTGCATGAATATACATTAAAAAAAACTGATATAAGAATGCTATTTTGTAAAAAATGTTAAGCATTAAGTTTTTAATATAAAATTTATTTTAAAAAAAATTATTAATAAATTATTATAACTCTAAAGACATATTATGACTTAATAATATTATTATATATACAATAATAATATATATTAATAATTTATACTGTAGAATTATTTGTTAATACAATAAATATAATATTTATACTATTTTTTTTTTGTTAGATGAAAAGTGTATTGATAAAAAAAAAATCTAATATGAAAGTTGTCACATATGACATTATATTAAATATTAATTAGAGTGAAGTGATGATCCGTATATCTTTGTCTTTTTTGTGTCATCAGGTACTTGAATTGATGCTTTCCTGAGCGAAGGAATGAATTGAAACGAAGAGGGAGGGCAGCCTTTTTGGCGAAGATGGAAAAAGTTGTTCATCTTTTCAAGTTTAGGCTCAAAATTATAGGTCACTGTAGGGTGCAAGACAAAGGCAGAAAGCAATCACTGTTTAAAGTGCCAATGGGCCATATTCATCATTCTAAATCAAATGTCAAAGCTGGTGCCATCCAATCTCATGGAAGGCCTAACAAATCTCTCTAAATCCCACACCTTCAATTTTCATATACTCTTCATTACTTACTAAACCCTTTGTCAAAGTACCCTATGCTTTTCTATGATTTCACGTGCCTTTCCTTTCCAATAAAATATTCATTTTTTTTAAAAGCCATCCATACATAAGCTTCTAAATTTAAACCAAAGGCAAGATGAAAAAAATATCATGATATATCAATCAATGAAATCAAAAAGATTTTTAACTTTTGGACTGGATTATACCCCGGACATTTCATGCAAAAGACAAACCACTTTGACAAATTATATTATAACGACTCCACCTTAGAAGTGCTTGAAGCTAATATCCTTTCCTTTTTCTTTATCATAATTTTAATCCTCAAATAAAATAAAATTTTAATTTTAACCTCCCATCTAGGGTAAGTTCTTCATTGTAAATGTTGTTCATTATAAGTCTAATTGTATTTTTTCTATTTTAATTTATGTATAAGTTTAACTTCTTATTTTTAATAAATTTAGTGTTTCAATGTTCAATATTTAATATAATATATATATATATATATATATATAAATATGATAATAATTAATTATTATGAAAAATAAAAAAACATATTATTTATAGTATAAATTTATACTATAATTTGTATAATTTTTATTGTCTCTTCCTGTCTATCATATCACCAATCATATCGTACATTTTCTCTTTTCATTATATTTATTATAACATATTTTGATAATCATCATTTTTCTAACCATAAATATTGATCATAGTTTTATTTAAATGGTTGAAATAAAGAATTACAAATAATTTATTTTAAATTTGTGTAACCAATAATTTTTAACATTAACCATCTCTATTATATTAATAATAATTTATTATTATTATTATTATTATCCCGTTTATAATTATCATACTCTCCCCAGATAACGAATAATGTTGACACAAACACAAGTCACAAGTTCTCCCCAGATAACGTATAATCTTGACAGAAACACAAGTCACAAGTAAGCAGTTTAATTATTGCGCAAATTAGAACCGCATAATTAGGTCCCACCGTACTTCATTGAACCGTGCAGTAGCTCCCCTTGGATCTATGGGTGACATATATGAGGTTAAACTAGGTTTTACTTTAAAGAAATTTGACCCTGTATCTTAAAGATAAGATTTCAACTAAATTTAACTTTTTTTGTATAGATCTTTTTTAAGATCCGAATCAACTTTTTAAAAATATTGATATGATCTAAACTTTATATAAATTAATAGCCTCAAGTCTTTTTGTAGGCTGTGATCTTAAACCTTTAAAATTGGACTAAACAATAGAGTTTTAAGATACCATAAACGGGTTTAATATAATAATAAAAATATTATTGGTATATTATTTATCTTTACTTAAACGATTTAACTTATGTTAGAAAACAATTTAACTTATTAAGCATAAAAAATCATGAGGTAAAACTTTTTTAATTAATTGTTTTTAAAAAAAATTAACTTTACCCATTCAATAGATAGGCTCAGGAGAGACCAGGCTTAAGACCAGAGCATAGGCACGTACACAACAAGTTGTTTAACCCATTCTCATCTCTGCCAGGAAACAAAATCTTGTGGTATTGTGGAACCCATTTTCATCTCACGCTTGATTGATATTAATGCAAAAAGACAAATATTTCATATATTCTATCCATGATATGTTGATTAAAAAATATAAAAAAATAAAAATAGATAAGATATAATATAATATGATAAAAATAAAAAGTATTAGAATATATCATAACTAGAATTGACATAAAAAATATGGAGAAATATGAATAATATGACCATACTAATTAACAAATTAATCAATAGCTCAAAGTTAAAACATATAATAATGTTACATGTTTATTTTTCCGCTAGATTATGTATTCCCTTAAAAAAAAAGTATTTTGTATGATCCAAAATCATTGTGTTTATATATGATCTAGCATTATACAATAATTTCTTCTCCCACTCTCCCCCCACCGGTAATTGATTGTCTAATGTATCAGTTAGAAAAATTATGTTCGTAAGTCCTAATCCTTTGTTGCCTTGTTTTTTAACCTTTTACTTGCGTGTCCCTAACTACGTACAAGGTTAACCATACGCCTAAGCAACAAATTTTTTTGTCTACGTGGAACCCTTTTAATTTTAGAGGTAGCAAATGCACTATTCAATTATTCTGATAATTAGAATTTGAATTTTCCCTTGCTCTTATTTGGAGACCATATACCGATAAACACACCAGGAAATTAGCCGCAATCGTGTTTCTTCATATTTAACAACTGATTTTGAGTTATTTAATTTTCTAAAAAATTGTTTTATTATATTTTGAAGTTCCTATTCACATAAACAAATCGCCTCGACAAAGATCAATACCGATTGGCTTAAGTAGCACGAAGTTTGATTTTTCTTGAGAAAGTTTTTAAGTTCGAGCTTTATGAATAAAAAAGTGTTAAAAATATTTTTATTCCTTAAATAAAATGACACGACATGACTTAAAAAACATCACTATTGTTTTTTAATACGGCGGTGTTATTACGTTTTTTATTTTTAAATATAATCCCGTCTCATCCACCGTACCCGTGGAACTTTTTGATCTGTGTAGTTTTCGTTCTTCCATTAACAACACTTCTCAACCACATCACCGACTTAGGAGAGACCCCACATTTGTTAAAATTCCACAACATAAAAAAGTCTCATTTATGAGCGTAATAGAACATGCACGCGCAGCTCTTTCCTTGTTTTCCCTTTCCTTCAGAGGAACAATATTTTGGTGCGAAATCAAAATCAGAAAGAAGTAGTGGAGACATGGTTTCATCATTCATTTAGACACTTTTTCCTTTTCCATTTTTCAGTGTATAATGATTTTATATGCATACGTACCAAGATAATTGGCTCAACTGGTCACTGTTGAAATCTTATTCTAGCACATCATTGCCTCATATTCGCCAGTGTAAAACTAAATTATTTCTGTCCAATAAGGTTATATAAATCATTTTTTTACAACTAGAAAGAGGAAAAAGAAAAAGAAAGAAAGGAAAATGTGGACACAATAAATCCTGCGATAGAGAGATAGAAAAAATAAAGAAATTATATAAAAATATTATAAAATTTTATAGAAAGTAAGAATAGTACAACTAGAACCCCAGTGTAAATTACGTGAGCCATTTTTTAGTACTGATTACGTAGTACACGTACGTCTCTCTATGATTTCTATTTCTAATGTGACTATTCCTAAAATATGGAAAAAGAAAAAGAAAAAGAAAAAAGGTGTTGTTTAGTCGTGAAAATGCGCAGGCATGAAATGTTTGCGTCAATTATTGTATTTCTTTTGTTTTGAAAAACAGACAATAAGTGGAAGACGGGGAATTTATGGACCCATGCTTACATGCCCATGTGTAATGTGTTTTATATCTTATATTGACATAATCTTGAAAAGTTGAGAACATATGAAGGTGTCTTTGATTTCGATAAAACAAGAATGCGGCGGCTAAGAATTCCTGAAATCTCGCCTCCAGTTACTCCTACAACCCACAACTTTATGATCGGTCTTAAATTAAATATATAAAAGAGAAGAGGGAGATCTTTGCAGACATAGATGGATTAGATGCCATATGAATCGAAGGCGTATAAAAACAAAAAAGAGAGAAAGGGATACATTAGGTTTATGTAATTGTTTTTAATGAATGCTACACATTATATATTTCTCTTATTAACTCAAGCAAGTCAAAACCAATATCCATTTATAATAATCTCACACCAATTGACATGGTCATCATAGCTCAACACAAATAAAGTGATAAACATTTGGAACCCATCAAGATCCTTTTGTGTATTTATAGGAGTATATATATTTATTTATAGATATGATTAAAAGCACAACTCAATTTGAGGGGGCAATAATAATAATAATAATAATAATAGAAAGAATGAGAATACGAGAGAGAGAGAGAGAGAGAGAGAAAGAGGGACAAGATAGCTGCTATTTATTTACACATAATTTGAGGGGACCCAAAATACAATGAAAGGAAGAAGAAAAAAAGTTAAAAAAAAAGAAGAAGAAAAACATGTTTAATTAATTTGATGGTCATAGTTAAGATGAGGATACCAAGATTCTGTCTTTCATGCATTAGAATTATACTGACATAGTACCATTAGTTGCTTTAAACTTTACGAAATCACAAATATCAATCTTTTTTTCTTCTTATTCTTAATCCATGGATGGTTTCGGTGTTTGGGTTGGGCACTTAAATTTAATCAGAAGAACAATTAATCCAAGATTCCACCATACCTTGGGTTCTTTGAGGCACAGTGAAGTCTGGCCCCTTGTCTCCATGAAAATCCGAAGAAGAAGCTGAATAGTGTACTTTGCCATTAGTGAGTCTCTCTGCAACATCACTGTAGTTGACAGTGCCACTGAGAACCCCTCCTCTTCCTCTTCCTCCTCCTCCGTGATCACAATCATTGTTGGTAATGGTGCCCGTTCTTTGGGCCCATTCCGTTGAAGAAGAAGCATTGGTCAAGTTGTTGTTGTTGTTGTTGACACTTGACAATGCTCTCACTCCAACCGATGTTGACGAGACCATGTTGTGATGAAGACAGTTTAGGTCGGTGTTAACATGGTGGTCATGCCTCAAACCCAATTCCTCCAACACCCCCATTTTGAGATTCTGCGGAATTTCCAAGGAAGGTTGGGTTTTGGAGACAAGAACAGAAGAATTGCCAAGAGGGTGGTACTTTGGTGATGATGCTAGAAAAGTAGTACTATTTTGAAAGCCGAGAACCGGGTTTTGCGCGTCAAAGTTGAGAGGCTGCAGTTGTTGGTAGTTAATGGAAGTTGAATTAGTAGTAGAGTTATTATTAGTTGAGTTGTTAGAAGGTAATAACAAGTTTTCCACCGTTGAAAAAGAGGGAGGGAATGGGTGAAGATTTCGAGGTTTGTGTGGAAAAGGGCGAAGAAGGTAAGGAGGAGCAGTTGTTGGAGGGTCCAAAAGGTTACAACTGGATCTCAAAGTTGAGGAAGCAAAGAGATCCAACCTTGTTCTTGGGAAAGGTGAGGGTGTGAAGGGTGGTGCGGGGATACCGGTGAATTCCTGAACCATGGCTCGGAAATTGGTGGTGTCTGTGGTCAACACAGTGGTAGGTGCACGCCTAGAAGCTCTGGACCGTTTCTTCGGGTTTCGAACCATGTTGTTATTGTTGCTACTGTTGTTGTTGGTTTGATCATTGTTGGCGGCTGACACCGAAAGCATTGGTCCTCGTGAACCACTTTCTGGAGGCAAGATTTGATGTGTTGAGGTAGAAAAAGCACCTGTGCTGTTGTTGATGTTGTTGTTGCTGCATCCTCTTGACAGTGAGGATGATGATGAAATGGAACAAGGTATGAAGCCACCAAAATGGGTTTGGTTGGGTTCGGATCTACCTTGTTTGGACCACATCACGTCAAGGTTGAGAAGCGAGTTTGATCGATCCAAGTAATTGGATAAAGGGTCGAAGATGTGGGAATTTTGTGAGGGAATAAGTGGGAGGTTAGTATCGGTAGTGGCGAAAGAAGCAACTTGGGTTTGTGGTTGTTGGTTGTTCAAGAACGCGGCTAGTGAGGATGATTCGGCGCGTGAATCGTACTCTTCTTCAGCGCCACTTGAGGATTGCATACTCCCACTAGTGTTATTACCCGAATCCATGAGTGGAGAAAATGGAAAGACGTGAAGAGAGAGAGAGAGAGAGAGAGAGAGAGAGAGAGAGAGAGAGAGAGAGAGAGAGAGAGAGAGAGAGAGAGAGAGAGAGAGAGAGAGAGAGGTTTTGATTACTACTTCCACATCATACCCATCTATGTATTTAAGAGGGTGCTGCGGAAATGAGGTATGGGAGGAAGACAAGAGGGAGTTAAAAAGAAAAAAAGAAAAACAATAGGTAGCTATGTAAGGTAGGTTTTTGTTTGAGAAAGTAGTATACAGCAGCCAGCAGGCACAGAGATGTTTAAGGCTCTGATCTGCAACTAGCGCAGAGTGGTTGCTATTGCTTTGCTTCACTCACTTTTACTTAATCTGTGATTGTGTAAAAGGGGTGTTACGTAAACAAGGGAATAAACACCCCACGGATGATGCTGTATTTAATACTCCCACACACCTTGTGAATATAACTTACTCTGTTTGGGTTTTTCGGACTTTGGAATTCCGAGGGTGACACAAGTTTTGCTCTCTCATTCTCTTGCTTCTGTGTTACTAGAAAGGATCCTGTATTAGGGTTTCAAGTGAAACAAAAAAGGAAGAGAGAGAGAGAGTGAGAGAAAAAAGGATACTTCCTTAGCCTTTTTCCCCTATAAAAAGAGAGAGCCTGCTTCTTGTGTTTGTGTGTTTTCACCCGGAAAATATCAGCGTGGGGTAGTAGCAATGGGAATGAGAGAGAGAGAGAGAGAGAGAGAGTGATGGTAGGCTCCAAAGGGTCAAAGTATGTGAGATTTGTGGTTTTGATTTGCAGAGAGAAATTTAGGAAAGACACGAGGTTAAGGGAGATATATGTTGTTGAAATAATATATAAGAATTGAAAAAGGTTTTTTTTTATTAAGAGCGTTGTTTTCTTACTGTTCATCTTGTGTTTTGCGGAATAATGAGGTGTGCAAGCAACCAAATTAGAGTGATGGTTGTTGAATTGCATAAAGGGAAGAGATCAACCATATTCACCTTTTCAAATTGCGTCAAGAAACAAATAAAAACACATGCATCTTATAATTCTTCTATGTAAAATAAATTTATACCCAAACAAGTTCAACTAATATTATTATACACTTGTTACATATATTCAAATCACCATGATGGTAGTGGTATATCTCATAAATTTTTGGATCTAATTTACCTAAATTTTTTATGAAAAATATATTTATTAGATGTATACACGATGATAAATGGGAAGGGAATATTAAAATTGTTTTTTAATATATGATAAAAATTTATTTAAAACATATTAATAATATGAAGTTTTTATACTTTTATTTAATTATAAATTATTATATTATTAACTTTTATAATAATCATTTCAAAAAATATATTTATCATAAGTTTTAATTGATTAATAATATAAAATATTAAAATTATATCAGTTAATAAATAAGAAGTTTTTACTAAAAAATGTAACACTTAATATTATTAATACATTAAATTATGTAATGTATAATAACAAAATATTATATATTAGAAAATTCGATATTAAAAATTTATAAAAAATTAAAAAATGAGATAAAAATATAAATATTATTATTACAAGAGTAAGTAAAGATTATTTTAATGATAAACCTAATAAACAATCTATTGATATTCATTATTTAAAAAAATGGATGATTTAATTATTTGTTTATAATAGCTTTGACTCAACAATCAGAAACTGTGATTTATAAATTATTAATACAGGGATAAAATCTGCCACAAAATCTGTGAGAATCATCCATAGTCTTCCTGAGCTAAAAATATGTAGAAGAGAAATTATAATATTTATCAGGTTGATGTATAGTTAATATCTTATACTTTTATATTATCGTTTTTCATCTGACTTTTTCTGTTGGTGCTTATGATGCGTCTATTTATTTTTTCTAAACTGTATGATTCGTCTATGTTAGTTTGGTGATGCTTCCTATTAATATTAATAAGCATGGGTAAAAGACTCCAATTTTATTACCGGATGCGCAAAGCCTAAATGGATGAATCAGTTCAACAACATTTAAGTTCGCTCCAACCAACCAAGTTTGGAACCAAGAATTAAAAAAAGCGTTTTTTAATGGTTGATTATTTCTTGTGTTTGAGTAATATTATCTTGACTCTGAAAATTATGTGCGGTTGCAATACCAAACCAAATACCATAAGCACTGGGATCCTGAACTAAGATTTAGAAATCTTAATGTCATGATAATTTTTAAATCCTTCTAACTATTATCTTATTGTAGTAATTATTGCTATAAAAAATGTCCATGTTGTACCAATTTTATCTAGAAGGTATGGATAATTCCTATGTCATGTTCCTATATAATGCTCAAGAAACAACTTTTAATTTAATATAAACATAGTAAGTTTTTCTAAATAACCATGGCTGTTGACGTGTAGTTTTTTTTTTCTCGGAAGGGAAAGTTGTCCAACAATCAACACCAATCCTCAAAATACTATATTTTTTATTTATAATTTTTTTTGAAATTTTTATTTCGATTATTTGTTATTTTAAAATAATGGTTTTCAATTATATTATTAATAAAAAATAAAAATAGTGTATAGAATATTAAAGTAATGAGTAAAAGAGAGAAAATGAGAAATTATTAATATTTTTAATTTAAATAATAAAATTAAACGTTTTTATTAATTAATTGTCTTCAAATTAAATATAAAAAAACAAACGAAGTAAGTATAGCGTCCATATCATTTTGAGCTTATTTGGATTGATCTTACACTTTTTAATAAAAGCTTACAATTTAATAAAATTAGATGGTTCATATTCACCTATGCATATATCTTAATTTTATTTAATAATTTAAAATTAATTGTATCAATTTTACTAATTTTACTCTAAACGCTTCTGCGTGCAGTATATTATGCCCTTTTGTCTTTTCGATATACCTAGAAATTGGATTGCCTCCGGTTCAAATTTGAACCTCATTTGTTACAGTTTTAAATGTAAGAGTGGTGAGTTTTTTAATAAATTAATCATCCTTTATTTTAACAATATTTTTAGTTTTTTTTGGATAAGATTTGTGCAGTTAAAGATTTAAAACTTGATCCATATGCCTGTACTCTGTAACTGGCCATACAATCCCAATGTCATTCAGCAAAAATATGTGCGCTATATTTCTCAATTCCATTCAGAAAACTTGTGATCATTCCTGA
The DNA here is from genome assembly GCA_037954105.1 of Canavalia gladiata. NCBI lineage: Eukaryota > Viridiplantae > Streptophyta > Magnoliopsida > Fabales > Fabaceae > Canavalia > Canavalia gladiata. Next base: position 8,195,258 of record CM075658.1, on the reverse strand, counting down.
TCATAAACAATATAAGTCTATCAGTTTTTTATGAGTAAATTTACCATAAAACTATTTATATATTTTTAAAACATAAAATATCAATCATTTTAATTTTTTAACTAAAATAAATAATTATAATAAAAAAATTATTTTTCAAAAGTTAGTATAACCAACCTCAAATTTTTCAGAAATAAAACTATAATTTACTCCGAATTTTATTTACGTAACAGTAATAATAAAGTCCAATATGTGGATAGTTAGTTTTCTTTAAGGGGGACAACATGGGCCCTCAAATGGTCCTTTTTCTGAAATTCAAAAATATTCTTTGAACATACTTAATTAGTATTATTATTGTAATTAAAATTTGAGGAAATTCTCTGTAATCGAAAGCCCTACATCCCTGCAATTATCTTATTCTATGAGCATGATTAGTCAAAATATGAAAGAAGCATTGTAAGTATATAAAGGAGATGCCATACGGTCATACTACGCTACTTCTATTTTATGTTGTCCTTTATTCTGCTTACTTTTCTTTAATATTTGTGTTAATAGATACCGTCTTTGTTCAGCTTCCTACCCCAAAAGTTGTTTTCAACCACAATATTGATACACTACTCATCGCTGACAAAAGGTCCAAAATAATTACATATGGAACCGTAGATGGATATGTTTATTCCTTTATAGATATGCAAACGTGGCCTCCCATTAATCTGTCCAAAACTGTTGAACTAATTATGTCTGGTTTATGTTGCTTGAACATGTAAAACTACTTTAATTTGTGTTACTGGATATGGTCATCGTCCCCTCCATCTACAAGGATAAGTGATGAATCAAAGAAAGGTTTTGGAAATGATATTGATGGGACCTTTAATCTAATGTCCATTATTGTCAAATGGACAGTAATTGGAGTCATGGACATATACGCATTGTTGTCTCATGATGATGCTGGCCGTTAGATGCACTTGTTCATCCTTATTCCTTGCTACTAAACATATTTATCACTAAGCTATTGTGGATGTAAAGGAATCCAAAAATAATAAAAAATTATATAAAATTTAAATATAGTATTTTAGGCAATCATAGTAATATTTTTCAATTAAAATTATTTATTATAGAAATTAATGTTAACCTTGATTTTTGACTTTGATTAGGTGAATTATCAAAATGAAATTTTAATTAAAAATATTGTAATTAAGAATTGTACGAAAAGAAATTGCACAATTTGCGTGGTCATAGCCTCGTACTCGCATTTTGTACCTTGATGCCGGCACATAATTTATAATATGTGGGGGCTAAATGCCTTCACTTATTTCCATCAATTCCTGTTTACAAATCCCACGTGCCTTGTTTTCCTCATATCCTCGAGACGACTAAGTAATTTTCAGCCATATATTTCAATGATCCATTTAATGAGCTGTATAATGTGTATATAATATACTTGATCACCAAATGAATGTAAAAATTGATCGTTAATGCCTGCCTCTTTATTTCAAATTCACCCCTACACAATCTTTATTTGTAAACAAAAACACTGTTGTTTAAATAAGAAAATGAAAAAAATAAGAACACGTTTGTGTATATATTTGGAATTTACATATGGTTTTTATAAACATAGATTAATTAATCAGTATGAATGAATGATATTTAAATTCTTTTAAGTAATTTTTTAATACTATATATTTACTTTTTATAATAATATAATAATAAAAAATAAAATATAAAATTACATAATAATTTTAATAAAAAAAATATTAGTTAAATAAATTTAAAAGATAGAAAAAATATATATTTTTCAAACATAGCCATGTCCATAAATTAATTTGTTGACTTAGACAAAAATTTAAGTCAAAGATCTAATCTTTATTAATCCTTATCTTATTATTCTAACTTTCTAACTTGTAAAATTATTGATTAGTATTTTTTATTTAATTAATTTTAACATTTCACTCATAAATAATATAACTAATTCATTTTATATCCTGTAACATAATTATTTTAAATAAAATTTAAATTTTTTTATATAGAATGAGAATAAATCTACTCATTTTCAGTTTTAGAAAACTTATTTTGATAATTATAATACTTTCATGTATTATAAATAATATTTTATAAAAAAAAATTAAAAATAATTTAATATCGATTAATACTTCCATTAGAAGTATAAATTTTTTATTAGTACTTTATTCTATTCCTTTGATTATAAAATAAATCATGTCTATCATTATTAACAATTTTACCAGAAGTTAAACATGAGATTTGATTTTAGAAAATATTTATTATTTTTATTTTTCAGCTTTATTTAAAAATTTTATTTTATTTTATTATTTTTAAAATTTTATACTGAAAATAATAAAAATTAAAATTAAAGGAATTATTTTTATACAAAATATTAAAAAAATAAAAGTACTTTTACAAACCAAAGCATACTAGGTTTCTCTTTAAAAATTAACACAATATTTTCTCAAGTCACCATTTTTTTAAAATAATAGTAAGTAAACGTTAAGAAAAAGATAGAGAAAGTTTAGAGAGAAAGGCAAGAGATAACTAAAACATATTAAATAATTCATAAATTTTAGAATAAATAGTTATAAATAATTAATTATATATTAATAATAGTATTATAAAAAATATAGAAATATATATATAAAATTGAAGATCAATAGTAATTTTATTCTATTGCTAAATTAATTTTATTGATTTTGTCGTCAGCCAGCTTTTGAGTGATATATATATATATATATATATATATATATATTACTCGTTCTTTTTTTCGACGTAAGAGCTTGTACTTTTTTTTTTCCAATGTAAAGAACTTGTACTTTTTTCTATTAGGTTCGGTTTTATCGTACCATATAAAATAAATAATTCTCAAATATTCCACACCAAGTTATAAAGACGAATGTCAAAATTTGTCAATATTTAAATTTAACATTAATATTAATTTAATAATTTTTATAAAATTAAATATTTGTTAATTAAATTATTAATTTAAAAATTGTTATCAAATATATTATATTTTATTTATAAAAATTTTATATAAAATAAAAATTAATAGATATCTCATATCATATAATTTTATTTTAATAAATAATATATTATTTTTATATATAAATATCAAATATTAAATAATATATCTATAAATATTTAAAGTATTATTATAAAAATATTATATTGATATAATTCTTTTATATCAACTATAACTATCTAACTATTTATTTACATATATTATATTCTCATATCAATTAAATTGAAATATTATTGATAAGGTAAAAATTAATCCGAAAATACTCCTATTGTAAAAAAAAAAGAAGAGAAGTTATTTACCCATTTCATGTACACACAATACATACAGTTTTCATTGATTTATAAACCAGTATTAAAATCGAACTCGCAATATGTAAAATTGATCTATTTTTCTTTTTGTCAAGTGAAATTGCATTATTGAATGCGCCTTTTATATGCCATTTATTATATAAACTTATTTGTATTAATTTAATAATAATTTATATAAAATTATAAATTGAAATATAATATTTTGTTAAGAAAAATCAGCCTATGATAGTGAGTTAATAATTGATTAAAGGGAAAGAGAAATTACATTCGAATTAGGGCGATATATTCCCGAAATCGCTGTGGCTTTTGGGTGTTCAGTTTTGAGCAACACGTAGACGAATATTTTCTTGCCTCTCATATCCCTTTTTCGGTGGGTTTCCTCTCTGCTATTATTCTCCACCATGTGTCAACAATCAATCAAAACGACTAAATAGATGGATACCAGAATAGCTGAAAAAGATATATACATATTAGGTCATCATAATACCAGACAAATCTAAGGTTATATAAGAAATTTTTAATAAATAAATATTTGGTCAATATTGTATGTTTATTTATTTCCTGTTTCTTTATAAGATGCAATCAATCTGTACGTAAACTGCTACAGCCAAATTCAACCAATGTAGAAAAGCATAGGCAAACCATATATCCTAGGCGCTAATCTAATTGTTCGAATCTTCCCGCACTATAATTTGAAATTAAACATTGTCATTTATGTTTGCTCTTCAAAGATAGTTATTCAATTTCTTCACTTTTTTTTATTTCTTTGTTAGTTTTTGTTGAATTTTGTTTCCACTTTTACTTGTTCCCGAGAAGGAGAATTCGTCACGGTGATGTACAGAAAAGATATTTAGAGATCAAGCCAAATTTTCTTATTAATGATGTTACCTAACCTAACCACGAAAACAATTTGAAATTTTAAGATATGCTTCGACCACATGATTAGACAACACTAACTATCTTTTTATTAATTTTTAGTATTGTAAAGAAAATAGCATATTAATTAGTTACTTACATTTCAAATTAACTCTATTAATTAAAATTACTGTTAAAATTCAGTCATTTGCAACTTGCAGGTTCACAGGCTAGCGATATGATTAATTAAGCTTATAAAAACAAATTTAAAATATTTTGGGTTATGGAATGTATTTATGGTTGTTATACGAAATGCCAATCAATAGTGATATTAGGAAAATTAAATCAACAAATATTTAAAAAGGAACGAAAGTTTTGATTACAGAAAATTTGAGAGGAAAGCATTGCATATATTGGTTGCATACATGTTATTGTAAAAACAATAATAGTCAAGAGGGGATGAGAGGCAAGCAAATATTCGTCCAAGTCCTTTTGTCCAGAGTGCATTTGGAAGTGTTGGTATATTCCTTTTGGTAAAGTAAAATTGGAAAGCACAAGAAAAAAGAAAAGAAGAGTACAGGTGAGACCCTCTTCTTCCTGTGGTTTCTGCCGGGGATGATGGAAGAGATACCTTAATGATGATGCACTAGAGGTAACAGCAAATTTCTCGATTTGATCTTGATGTATAGATTTGATATGAAGATAGTGATATGAATAAAACATAATTTTCAAGTCGGGATCCAATGTGACTGAAATTTGAAGTAGTTGATAGCGGTCACCATTTTGACAAGTCTAATGCCACCTAACATTAATTCTCCTTATTCCCCTTCTCCCCCATTTAACCTTATTAGCCCTTTCTTTTGGGATACGTTAAACTATTCCTATTTTATTTTATTCAGACACTTGCTGTGCTAATGAAGTTCTCAAGATTTTTGAAAATTTAAGTGGTGGAAACTGAAAGAGCAAAGAGGTAGGAGATTGGACTGAGTCAAAGTCTTTAAGGCTCCTCACAAGTCTACTTAGTGGGTGTGGTGTGGTCCAACCGTTTGGGTATGGTTATGGTAGTCTATAGCACCACAATTTTTTTTTGTTACTTTCTTATAGCGAAAAAGGTTTTTTTTTTTAATTAAAATTAATTTCTTAATACAGTTATTATAAGTTTATATTCAAAGTACGATATAGGCATGCTAAAAAATCAAACTAATCCAATCTGATCTGCTTGATTAATTTGAAACAATCAAAAACTAAAATTAAATTTTTCATAAACCCTACAATTTTATACAATTTAGTTTGGTATGCGGTTCTTTTATGTAAAATTAAATTGAATTGTAAAATTTATATAATATCAAAAATTTATATTTTTTTATTATTAACTATTATATTTTTTAATATATAGGATCCCATACTTATTTAATTTTTATATTGAAATATATTTAAATATAAATACTATTATTTTTTATATTTAATTCATGCTAATTTTAAATTTTAAAAACTTATTACTTTATTTTTTAATTTATCGTTATTGTTAAATATTTTAAAATTAAAATAGACAAATCCAAACTAAATCAAATTACAAAATATTAATTTGGTTTTTTTTTTTTTAATTGAACGATTCAAACCGTAAATATTTTTTATAATTAATTTAAATAATTTTTTTTTAAAAATCAAACCAAATCGCATGTAAACATCTTTGGTACAATAAATCCATCACACACATCATTATTTTATATCAACGCATGTAGAACAATGATTAAAAAATTTAAAATAAATTTATTTTGTTAAAAAGCTTATCGAAGTGTCTTTAATATGATTTCTAATACACTCTAATGGGAATTTTAATAAAAAATTATTTTTAATTTTACAATTAAATCTTTAAAATACCGGTTATCAAGACTTTAATGTTAAAATTTTCAACTTTGTAGTTTTGAAAAAATTATTTAATTATTAAATAAAAATATTAGATTTTTTTATAATTTTAAAATAACAAATATATGTATCTTTTTATTTAATACTTATTTCATAAAATAATAGAAACAATATTAAGAGGATACTTAAGAGCAAAGCTCCCTTTTTTTACTACAATAACTATGTCTATATGTCATGTTTTAATGGGAAAAATGTTAAGTTTACTCTCGTGAGAATAATTTTTTATTTATTTTAAAAAATAAATTATATATATATACATTAGTTATATGTATATATTAATAATATAAAACATTATATTAATAGACAATTTTATTAGTATATAAAATAATACATATATTTAATACATTACATTGTTAGTATGATATTTAAATATTCAATTTTTAATTATATGAGTAATTCAATTATTATCAGACAAAAATTATTCCAATGAGATAAGTTTAACGAGCATTATTCCTCTCCCTACATTATTCATTTATTTTATAAATATAACATTTATTTAGGTAATAGGGGGACATGGTGATTCGGTGAACACTGCCTAGGAAACGGGCTGGTCAGAGAATTTGACCATTCACTTGTTCATTATTTTGGGCTCAGCAATCTATAATGACCCAACCTACAGTGACCCTCATTATTTTGACCAATGACCATTTGTGATTGTGAGCATTTCCTAAAATAAAATGAGCAACCGCTAATGTGATTTTTTTCTTTGTTTGCATAATAGAAAAAATAAATCAGAATAAATTATAAAAAAATATTATAAATGTTATTTTTTAATAAAAAGGAAAAAAAAACGTTATACTTCTAATCCATCAAAATCAAGAGGTATGCAATTTCTACTATCTACATATTATGTCAACATTGTATCCTCTACTAATGTTATCAAATATATATCAAATTTTTTTGTTGTCTTTCGCTGTGGTCGCATACCTACGGTGAAGCTCATAGAACAACTTCCTTATCTTGTCGGGTCTAGATATAGAGGTTTGAGTTGCTAAATTTGCATAACAAAATATCTAAATATAATAAAATAATGATGAAAATTATAACATGTCAACACATAAAGATTTATTCATAATTTGAAAAAAATAAAAAATATTAATCTTAACCTTTGGATCTTGAGAAGGATTAGAATTCATTGATCTCTGTTGCAAAGCTATTGTGATAAACAAGTAAAAGATTATTCATTTATTTTTGACGGCTAGATTTTTAAAAAAAAACATGCATAAGATATATGATGAAAATAACTTATATAACAATTTTAATCTGAACATTATTTTTTTTATTTACTAAATAAATAGTTCACTTCACCACAATTTTTTCTTGTCAAAGGTTAATAATTCTTATAATTAAATTAATGCTAATTCGTTAAAATTTAACATGAACTCATGTAATAAATTTGGCATTTTTTTAATTTTAGTGAAATATTAATTTTAATATAATTATATTTGATATTCTTGTATTTTTATCATTATAAAAATATTTTTTTAACTAACGTTAATTGATTACGACGTTAAATTTTGATGTGAAAATTAAATTACCCTTTTGACTATTACAGAAGTCATTCCTATGTTTTAGAACATTACAAAAATTATCTTTTTTATTCTTATTTTTTTCTTCTCCTTCATTCAAACTCTTTCATTTATGTATACACATTTCCATCAAATATAACCACATTTTCATACCTTAATGAAAGTCTAACTCCACCAATAAAACATTTTCCTTCTTTCTTAATTGTTGTTGTAGCAATTGAGATTTACTCTCAATGCTAAAAAAGGATATAACAACACCTACAAAAAAGAAAAATATGTCAAAAATTACAAACAAAAGGATGAAGAAGAGCGATGAAGATGACTTAAGAAGAAGAATTAAAGATTAGAAAATACTATATGACTTTAAATGTGTAGCAATGGAAGTAAATAAAGAGGTAACAGAAAAGGCGGAAGGAAAATGGAAAAAGACTTGTAGGGTTGAGAAGGAAGAGACAAAGAAAGAAAGTTAGAGGAGATCAAAGAGAAAGAACCAGAGAGAGGTGTCAAAAGATTGAAGATAAGAGTATTTATAAAATAAAATTTCATTAATGGATATGTGTAAGGCACATAACAAGTTTATTGGATTAACATCATCAAATCTATAAGATAGATAGTATAATGTATCGATTTTAAAAAGATAAAATAGTTGAATATAATTATGTTAAAAATGATAAACTATTAATATAATTTGTTCTTAATTTTAATGTAAATGAATACACACTTAGAAGATTGTTCACATGTTTAAGTTCAAGTTTAACATACTTTTTTTTTCTTGTAAACAAAATTTTAGGGAAAAGGGAGAAGCAATATTCCAATACAAAAAAATCTAACACTAATGTTTAATTAATTCTATGTGAAATTGAAATTAAAATTAAAATAATAAAAAAATTATATTAAATATAAAGGTATTTTTGAAAATTATTTTTTAAAAATTAATTCTAAATTATTATGCAATTACTTAATAACAATTGTAGTTTACGTAATTAGAATTATGATGGAACAACGAATGAGAAAATTATAAAATTAGAGAAGTTGCCTTTAAAATTTATTATTTATTTTTGAAAATTTTACAAAATATAATATTTACAACCAAATTAGATTCAGGAATCGATTAAGCATATGAGAGGTATTAACACTCTACAATATTCATTACAAAACCATTATTTTCTAATTAATTATGCAAATCATACTTAGTTTTGAATTTATTTATTTCATTTTAATAATAAAAAAATTTTATATTTTCTTTTATTTAATTTAAATTTTAGAAAAAAATTATTCAAAAATTTAAATTTTTTAATTATTTATAAAATAAATGAAAATGAGTTCGATTTTTATTCTTACTCATCTTTAGGTCCAATGAAAAAATCAAAATAAAAGTAAATTTGATGAGTTTTAAATTTAAAAAAAAAAAAATTTGAAATTTTTGAACTTTTAAAAAAGATTGAACTTGATTTTTTATAATTTTTTTAAATTTTTTTTAAAATTATTTATTTTAAAAATTGAAAAAAAATTATTTTTTATAATTGTTATCTCTAAAAAAGAGATAATTTTGAAAATATTTAAATTTAAAAAATTGATTATTTATTTTATTTTTTATAGTTTGTAAAAGGAAAGTGCTAAAAAAACAGGAGAAATAATCTAAGAAAAAGTAAATCTATTGTTACATAAAATTTAAATTTGGTGAATATGCTATTTAATTATTTCATTTGATCATTTTACATTTAAAATAATTTTTTTAATAAATAATAATAACAAAAATAATAAATTTAAATTAAAAATATAAAAAATAAATTAATAAATAATAAAAAATAATTATGATAAAATAAAAATTAAATAAAAATTAGTTATTCATGCCTAAAAACAATTTATAATGACTTATAAATTTATTTTTTAAAATAAAGATTATACGAATTTATACATATGCTTTTCTACATATTTCAAAATATAGATAATATCTATAAAATAATTAAAAAATTATATAAAATTTATTTATATTTTAATACATACTTTTAAATATAAACTTTCTAATTCAAGTGATATATATATATATATATATATATATATATATATATATATATAATAAAAGAGCATCTTTTACATAAAAAAACAATGTACTGTTTTATATAGATAAATTAATAATTGAAAAAGTTTCACTCTTTCAATATAAAATTTATTTTTAAAATAGATTTTCAATTTTTAATTATATTCAATATGAAAATTTTATTTTTCTTATTTTATTTTATCACTTTGTTATACTTTTTTTTCTTTGCCTTAATAATTTGAATAAAATCAAATATTCACAATAATGTATAAAAAAATTGGTACTTATATATAAAATAATAATTCTTTCATTATATTTTTAAAATTATTTAATTTTTATAAGATTTAATATAAATAATTAAGATAATATCTGATTATTAATTTAATAATTAAAATGATAAAGTTTATATTTTATATAAAATTATTAATAACAGAATATTTAATATAATCTACAGTAATATAAATGAATTCTCTCATATATAAAAAATATTACTTTATTATTTCTTGCTGAAAATTAATATAAAAAATATGGTCCAAATTTCATTACATATCTAATTAGTAAATAATTATTAAAATAGTATAAAAACACAAATAAGATTACCTTCCCTTGAAATAAATGTTAATACAAAATAATATTATTTGAACCAGATAAAATTTAATTATTCTAAATCAAATGACATCACGAGAAATAAAATATATATTACAATATTTACTAATAAAAAAACAAAGACATTCTTGCATTCATAAATTATAATTTGATAAATATTTTTTTATAATCGATACAAAATAAAATTTTAATTTTAATATATTATCAATATATAATGTTTTAGATAATCAACCAATTAGACTTATAACAGTATAAATTTTGAATTAATTATTATAAAAATAAATAACTTTTAATGATACAATAGTTTTTAATTTGATGATAATATAAAAATTATTTATAATTCAGTTAAATTAAAAAGAAAATTACTTGAACAATCATATCCTAGATTCCAAATACAAATTAATCACTGCATAACATCACAAAACTTCAAAGACCATGTATAGCATATTCCTTGTTGATCCTACCGTTTATGGATTTGAAATTGGCATATGAAAAATATAACTTGTCAATGCAATTTGGTTTAGCTATTTCTTTTTATATATATAACAAGAGATTATAAAATTTATATTTAAGATGTTATGCAAATGATTTAAAACTGTGTGTCCAGGTTCGATTATGCAAAGGAATATCCGAAGCCATCTCTGATTTGTGTCCCTGACAAAGGAATACACACCAAGCCTTTACCTAAGGTTCATTTATCACTTACAATATGATAATTTCTGTTGTGGTTTGACTCGGGAACAATAGACTTTGATGGTTTTGCACAAACGTTGGCAGAGTTATTCTTTTGATCTGTTTCACATTTTTGCGATATAATGTTGGGTAATATCCAAGCTGTAGCAGCATACAAATTTGATGAAACAAAGTGTTGGGAACCTACCTGATAAAGTGGCTTATAATTAACTAAAAGAAAATTTTATAGTTGTAATAGCAGCCTTATAAAACTGGTCAGCATTTAGTGATCATGTTGATCATGTTTCAGAACACCATCATTGCCCCAGGCTTATGTTACAAGATACGGTTTACTTGATGGACATGTATTTTTTTTTGTTTTTTTTGGGTCAAAGACTTGATGGACATGTAGTAGCAACGATTCTAGTTTTTTTTGTGTCTAACTAGCACTGTGGCTCTAAGGCCACAAATAACCCAACGGGCCCACTTAAAGACAAAGGCATAAATCTAGCAACAAACAAAGTCCAAAAAGCTACCGTGCACAACAAACTAAGACAAACAAAAGGAGGAACTCAAAAAAAGAAAAGAAAAAGAAAAAGAGTAGAGTTTGCTATTTTTTTCTCGCTTTTGGATAGGTGTCCTAGCATTTGCATTTATGAGACTATATGTCACAAACATGGGGGAATGAATGGCAGTGTCGCACATAGGAATTGGATGCACTGAGACTGGGTCCGGAGAAGAGAAAGAAAAAGAAGTGTGAGAGGAAGGCAACATTGGGGTGTCTGTTTTATGGCAACAAACAGCAGAAATAGACGCACCATATGGGTTTTCATTTTTGCTATTCCAACACTCTCACTCTCACTCACACACCTACCAAAAACCCTTAGTTTCCGCCATTAGTATTTGCTTACTCTTACTCTTACCCTTAGCCATGCCCATTCCTAGGTTCATACAATTTTCATCCAAGCATCGCTCCACCGGGACGCCCTCGCTCTTCTTCGAAGGTCACTCTCTGAAATTCCTCCCCCCCCCCCCTGTTTTTAACATTTTTGGAGTTTTAATTTTGGGGGTTTTATTTTCCCCGCTTAGATGAATTAATTTCTGCCAATAAAATTGAAGTAATGTGAGGGATTGCATCATAGGCCTGAGCAGTTCTTGTTGTGATAGGTCTGTTTTCTCCAATACAATTCAATCTGCTAGCTATGCAAAATCCACAAGACATGTTAAAGCAAAACATGATGCTCATCCTGTGCTACCTCCAGAATCGAACTCGCCCTCCCAGGCTTCTCGCTCATGGGGTACTTATGTTGTTGTATGATCCCTTACTCCTCTGTGTGTATGTGTGCGCGTGTGCAAATCTCTTGTTATTGCATTGTTATGCAGCAATTGCATCATCGTTTATGTGGTTTTCAAGTGATATGTATTATTCGATTTTTGTGCAGTCGGCTGCTATTCTAGGGTTTGCTGGGCTTGCAGCTTTTTTTCACTACAATGATGAGAGAAGAGCCGTTCCCAAAGGTATTTGCCATTGATGATTGGCTTTGAAGAGTTTTTTGTCCTTTTTGAATTTTGATAGTGCTAGGATCAAAATATGTTAATTATAAAGGAGAAGGTCAGAGGGTCTAATACTATCACTGATCTGGTTGACTGGTCTATGAATTCATTAGTGCAATTTACAAACTTGCCAAACATTTGTTGGATCGAAAATTTCCAAGGTCATCTTTTGTGCGACATGCATTGAGTAACAACAGGTGTCTACAAATGAAGAACTATAAATCTTTTGCACATTTTGTCATCACCTGGTTGTTTTATGAAGTTTTGGATCATGACAAATGTGCCAAATCTACGCCGGTCACTTTTAGCTCAACTTGATGATTACTCTGGTGAATTAGTATTCGAATTTGGGGATAGTCACCGGACAAACACATTTGACTAGATGTTTGGTTTCTTAGTTAGTCCTGGCTAGTTTCTTTCTGTTGATGAAACATCAAATTTATGTCTCAAATAAAGTGTTTCTATTTGTTCTTCATATGTATCAGCCAGTTATTGGTGAGCTACATAGCTCTGATGATGGTATAGAGTATATTATCAAAAACAAATTATTAATGGAAAGTGCATATCTTAATGTGTTGTGTTTTTGCTGAGATTATTGTGTTCATGACATCATAAGTTGCCACTTCCTATTGCGGATCCATTTTTATTTTCTTAAAATTCTATCTCTTCTTTCCATGGGTCTCTTTTTACAAAGTAGGCACTTGTTGGGACTTGAAACTGGAGCTAGGGACAGATCTGAGTTCCTTTGCTTTATCACTTGGTTGGAATTTTATTGCCTAAAATTGATCCCTGACCTGCGAATGTAACACATGCAGTTGAGAGGATCTGATCAGTACTCTGAAAGAATCGCACATAATCTACTCAATTTTGTCTCTGCTCTTATCCAAGATTATTCATTGTGGCTTCTGAGTGAAATGGTCACATTTTCATTTTTAGGTTCTCAATTTCCAGTTTTAGGCATCAAAGCTTAGTGAGTTATTGGATTTACATCAGTGTGATCTCAATGGAAGTTAAAAGGATGTTTATTTTCATTGTCTTGATTGCCTTGTTTCTTGGATTAGGTCACCAGGGTAGTGGCCGCAGTGGAAATGTTGTCAGTGGACCCATAATCGGGGGTCCATTTACATTAATTAATACAGAGAAACAAACAATTACGGAACGTAATTTTCTTGGGAATTGGGTCCTCCTCTACTTTGGCTATACCTCGTCCCCTGATCTTGGGCCAGAGCAAGTCCAAATTATGGCCAAGGCAATTGATATATTAGGTTTGGCACTTGAATCTCTGCTTACTGTATTATAATTTCTTTTCTGTGTTAACCTTAACATTATGAATTTTATTGGATCAAGAATCAAAACAGAATCTTAAGATTCTTCCTGTATTTGTCACCATTGATCCTCAACGTGATACTCCCTCACAACTTCGTGCATACCTCCAAGGTTAGATCCTCTCAGTGGCAAAACTATCATAAGTTTTAGTTACTGAGACTTTTGGCTTTGGTCAATTATGCTTTATGTTCTACCCTTATTCTCCCCTAAATGAATTTGCCCTGTTTTCTCATCACTCTTTCCCTCTGTTGTGCCGCAGAGTTTGACTCAAGAATCATAGGATTAACTGGACCTGTTGCAGCTGTTAGGCAGATGGCCCAAGAATATCGTGTTTATTTTAAAAAGGTAGAAGAGGATGGCAATGATTATCTTGTTGACTGCTCCCACAACATGTAAGCCCTTGTTCTACCCTTGTACATCCTTCTGCAGTTCTTATGGTTGCACTTAAACATGGATATAAGCTATGTTAAAACAATCAGGTATTTATTGAATCCTAAAATGGAGGTTGTGAGATGCTTTGGAGTCGAATATAATGCTGTGGATTTGTCAGAAACAATATGGAAAGAGCTGGACAGAAACCCCTCTTGATGCTCTACACTGCAGAATGCAGCCTGATATTTCTTTTTATCCATTGTTCTATTTTATTTCTGGTGGGATCACAATCATTTACCCATGATGAAATAACTTTGACTTTCAAGGACTCCATTTAGTTTGCTTTATTTGCAATTAGACTAACATACGGAAAAATGTAGTGGAATCTGAGGTTCATTGAGTTGCTTGGACATGTATTTTTTTTCGGGTAACATATTGGATCGGAGTTTTATACCTGGGTATTTTCGCATCCACCTTCGTCTAACGAGCACTGTTTTTGGTTCATGCTGTTACGTCTAAATTTGCCAGTCTTGCTCCTTGACTTCGTTTCGCCTTTGCCACCTATTGAAAGATTAAGCTAGTTAGACGTACGAGCTAATACAAGGGACATGATCTCATTGGTGAGGTTTATTTTTGCCCTCATCTGTCCTAAAATTTTGATACGATAAATAATTTAAACAGGAACCTGATCTGATCAAGACCCAGATAATATAAGGGACATGATCTAGTGGAGTATGGAGACATGAGGTTTGCGAGCTAAGTCCCAAATCTTCAAGAAGGAGTGGTAATGTTCTGTTCTGAGGAGTCTTGAGTATCATAGTTAAGGATATTTACAAGCGTATTTTTTGTTGAAAATTGAAATTAGACTTAACTCAGACATAGGATGAGATTCTTATTTTATATATGCATGGTAGACATGTGGGGTGTGAAGTTTACATAGGATAGGTTTTAATATAATGTTAAAAATTAAATTTGGGTTTCATTCAATTTTAAAAGTTAGTTGATAAGATAAAAATAATTCTTTATATATATGATTGGTCATATTTTTATATAATACGAGATTTTTAATAATTTTAATACTAAGAGTAACAATGTATGAAGAGAGTTTTTTTGAAGAACAATAGTCAGACTCTACAGTTTAGGCAAATAATTTGAATGAAGGCGAGCTATTGTTGAGGCTGAGGTAATGAAGTTTGTAATTGTGGAATATTTTGGAGGAGAGTTTGGTGTGAGCCTTGGGTGATAGTTCTTTCAATGTTGTTAAGCGAAAGGATTACGGGATACGATTGGATCAATTTGATTTGTTGATATTATATATCTATTTTAGCATTATATATTGTTAGTTTATAAAATTGAAAAATTTTAATTTTAATACATTGTCAATGGAAAAATCTTATACCTTCAACTAAATAAAATAATTATTATAAAAGTTAATAAATTCTATTTATATGATATTGATAATTTATAATTGAATGATAATATAAAAAAATTATATTATCAGTATATTTTAATTAAATTTAAAATGAAATAAGTATATAACTAAAAAATTAAGTTATATTTTATTATATATGTTTAAAATAAATAATATTAATATAAATATAATATCATGTTATGTACATAATACCTATTAAGTTAAAATATTTTATTATTAATGTTAAATGTTAAAAATATAAATACTACAATAATATAAGGTATCAAACAATGTTGGAACAATTTAAACTATAAATCTAACTTATCCTGAAACATAATAGGTCGAATTTTTAAAACTTAAATTTATTAAAATTAACTTTAGATTATACTGCACTAAAGAGAGAACGGATGGTGAACATCCTTAATTAAAATCACGTAAAGCTATTCATTACATATTAAACTATGAAAATGATAGATTTAAAATTGACCATTAAATCTTAATATAAAACTATAAAAGTAAGATTAGAACATACAACCATGTGATTCTTATAATCTTAAAATATTTGTTTAAGACTTTATATTTAGTATTTAGTTTCATCAACTCATAATACAACAAATATGTATGTAATTTGAGAAAGGTCATACATTTGTTCCATTAACATTGCTGATAACGAAAACAAGGTCATACATTTGTTTGCATTATTGCATATAAGTTACAGCTGGCGTGAAAACGTGCGATGCATACGTTGATGTGTCTTGGCTGTTAAGAAATGCATGTAAGAAATGAAGGAGGGCAAGTAAGGAAGGGTCGTCATTTCCGAAATTGTGGGGATCCTTGATCCACCCATTACCGGCTCTCTGCGTTCCTGTTATGATCAAACAAGCAACTGGAACAAAAAAGAAAATGTGAAATAACAGAAAATTGAAAGCCAACTTCTGCATTTTTGTTTTTCAATAAAATTGATTTCTGCATCGATTTTCTCATATCCTCTGTTGACGAAGCAATTTCATTTGATCTCTCCAGCAGCAAGAAACAGAAAAGGAAGAAGTTTTATTTCGTAAGAGCTATTCCTGGGGGGTTTGTGTCCCCACCAACCATTATGTCTTAAGAGCATTTTCTTTACGGTTTATGCTCGAAGTTGGTGCTGTGTTCAATGTTCGATTTCACATGTTTTGGCTGGAGATGTTTAAAGTCATCATTTTGTAGAAACAATCTTTATTTGTACCATTCTTCATATTTCTTGAATTTTCATTTCTGGACTTGTAAAAGACCAACTCAGTTGTCATAGGAAAATAGCAAACATTCATCATCATCATCATCATCAACAACAACATCAATAACAACATCCTAATGAAGCATCCTTCAAAGTAAGCAAAAGGAGAAACAAAACATCAGAAAAATGGGGAACAACTCGGCACAGAGAAAATGTGGGTGTGGCTTATTAAGGGCAGTTTTCTGGCGTTCTACTCCCAACAACAACAAAACCAACGATTTTGGAAAGGCATCAAACACCCCAGAAAATAAAAGACAAAGAAGTGGTTTTGAACCTGCACCTTCCCCAGGAATAGCTTCATCTAATAAAGCCAAAGATTCTTCACCTCGGTCTGACCCCAAGCCTCCTCAGAAGGCAACACCTGTTGTGAACCAAAACCGCCAAAGGAACTATCCAAGAGAAACACTAGGAGGCATGCCCAAAGTGTCACATACTGAGGGTTATGTCAACAACGGAAGAAAGGTCCCTAAAGAAGCCATTGGCATTTCTGGTGAGCTTGAAACCATGATCACCGATCACCTAAAGTCCAAAGGAAGCAGCACCCTCGTTCGAGCTTCATCTAGCAACGTTATGCTGTTTGGTAATTTAGGTAACCTGAGGCATGGAGAGAATGCCAATTCTCACAGTGTGATGGATTACAATGCACAGCGAAGGGAACAAAGCCCTGTTGCTAATGGAAGACACACAAACCATACGGTACAAAATGTAGACAAAGGAAACAAACAAGAGCCAGTGGGTTCTCTATGCAGGGCCTTGTCTACTAGAATGGATCCTGAGCAGTTGAAGATAATGGGCAACGAAGATTATAAGAATGGAAGGTTTGAAGAAGCCTTGGCTCTTTATGATGCTGCAATTGCAATTGATCCCGATAAAGCTTCCTATAGAAGCAACAAAAGTGCAGCATTAGCGGCTCTTGGCAGGCTTTTGGAGGCTGTGTTTGAGTGCAGAGAAGCCATTCGAATAGAGCCTCATTATCAAAGAGCACATCTTCGGTTGGGAAACTTGAATATGAGGTAGCTATTACTATTCTACACCTATACAAGAAAAAGATTCTGATTGCAGAATATATCCATCTTTTTTATTTTTCTTAGTTTTGGGGTTGTGTTATTGTGCCCTTGGCTACAGATTAGGAGAAACAGATAAGTCCCTTTATCATTTTAAAAGAGCAGGAGCAGAGGCTGACCCTGACGAGATGGCTAAAGTAAATAAAATTCAGTTCCATTTGAGAAAGTGCACTGAGGCACGTAGGTTAGGGGATTGGAACACCCTCATTAAGGAGGCCAACTACGCTATTTCATCTGGTGCAGATTCTGCTCCTCAGGTTAGCTATTAGCTTCTATTACACGTTCAACCCTGTCTTACCTCTTTTAAACTTTTCTCACACACGCCAATCATTCTCATATGACTCTCCCTTGGGGGCCTTACTTGAAGATATTTGCATTGCGAGCCGAAGCATTTTTAAAGCTCCGTAGGCACCAAGATGCAGAAGATACAATGTCAAAGGGACCTAATTTTGCTGTTGATGACTGCACCAAATTCTTTGGACCTATAGGAAATGCAAATTTATTGGTGACTCGGGCTCAAGTTCATTTGGCTGCTGGCAGGTTAGTGTATATTTGAGTCAAAGTTTGCTAACTTCAATTTGAATAAACCTGCCTGATTCTATAAAATTGATTTTTTTTTTCTACCAGTGAACTTCAATTTATTTGATTTATATTTAAAAACTTTCTCTTGGAAGTAAATTTGTAGCAAAACTTGTAAAATTGTTTCTCCAACTCAAATAAAATTCCATAATTTATGACATGGCTCAAATGTGAGTTTAAAGGCAAATCAAACAAACATTTTTTTTCTTTTTTAGTAGAATCACGTTATAGTGAAATGGATATGTAATTGTGTGATCAGCGTGGATCCAGTTGTAAACTTAGTGTGTTAGTTTGAAATTGAAATGCAGAATATGGTTGATATGTGTATGTGTTTGGTGACCGTGTGGTAGCAGATTTGAAGAAGCTTTAGAAGCACTTGAGCGAGCAGCTAAGCTAGACTCAAATAATAGAGAGGTGAACAAGATTTGGAGGAAGGTTCGAGTTGTGGCGGCTGCACGATCAAATGGGAACGAGCTTTTCAAGGCATCTAAATTCTGTGAAGCATGTATTGCGTATGGAGAGGGTATAGAGTATGATCCATATAACTCGCTTTTGCTATGCAACAGAGCTGCATGTAGATCAAAATTAGGCCAATTTGATAAAGCTGTGGATGATTGCACTGCGGCTCTTAACTTGCGCCCATCTTACACCAAAGCTAGGTTGAGAAGAGCCCATTGTAATTTCAAGGTGAACCAACCCCTTAACCTTCTTTTCTTCATTATAATGCAACGCATTTTTAACCATTAAAAATCAAATTTTTGTATAGCCCTATTATTACTAAACTACCACTTCAAGGTGAACCAATATAGGCTTATTAGTTGTGTGATGTGTGTTATTTTTATGATATTGTAGTTGAGAAGATGGGAAGCTTCATTACAAGATTATGAAATTCTGGTTAAAGAGGCACCAGAAAATGAAGAAGTAAGAAAGGCTTTATTGGAGACTAAAGAGCATCTTATAAAACAGCGAGCTGAATGAAGGACATGAACCATAGATTGGCCTAAATCTCCAGTGAACGCTTTTTTGAGACTCCCAATACCAGTTACTTTCATCGTCAGAGCCAATGCAAAATCAAACATTGATCATGTATCATTTGGCATAGAGACTATTCCTGCAAAAATATATATATAATGATTGAAGCGTGACAAACGTGAGGACAGGAAAAGAGAATTTGTATTCCTATAAAAAATTGTTTTTTATATATAAAAGAAGATAGAAAATAAATATTGACAACATGATTCACATGATAAAGAAAAATAAAAAATATATATTATTAAAAATGTTGAATATATATTCTTTAAGATGTGACTTAGGAAAATTAGATAAGTAAAATAGAAAAATAATAAATATAATAAGTGATGTAAATAATTACAATTATTTTTAGAATATTAAAAAATATAAATCTTGTATAACTTATAATAAAAATATTATATTCCACATGAAAAAGATCCCTCTCGAATCACGTGCTGCGCTGTCAAAGTTGGAGATGATGAATACACTTAAACTTATTAGTCAATGGTTAATAATGAAGTCGTTGGAAAAGAGGGTTAAAACATGATGTGGAGACTATGATTTACATAAGAGTAATTATATTCATCAACATTTTTTAAAATTTTATTCGATAATCAATTGCTATAAAATTATAATTATAAAAAAATATAATTAATTCATTTATATTTATAATACATAATCAATTATCGGATTATATAATTAATTATAATTTTTATTAATAAATTACAGTTTCATTTCAAATACTTACATATGTAACAAAGTTACTCCCTACTTTTTATTATTGTTCATTGACAATTGTAGACTTTAGAAACACTGCGGGCCCGATGCCGAACGAAAAGGTTAATCCACACGCTGGAAGTGATATTGAAACAAAGATAGTCAAGAAAATTTTACACTAATGCATTTCTTTTCTTTAATATATTCACATGCATATTATCATAAAAAAATTGGAATTTTTAAATAATAAATCAGCTTGATACATCGGTTTGTACAAATATTTTTTTTTATCCTCTCGTGTTTTGAGGCCTCTGACAGAAGAAAATGGGAGGGAATATTACTTTTTCAAATTCTTAAATATGATCAAATATGTTTTATAGTTTAATTTAGTTTTAAATTTTAAATATTTTTTAGTTTTACTTTTTATAAATTTTTTTTTATAAAATTTTTATATTATATTATTTACTCATTATTCGTCAGCATTCAGATGTCAGGTTATTTGTTATCTAAGAAATGTCGTTCACATGACATAATTTAATATTTAAATAAAGTTGTTATAAAATTATAACAAAATTATTTTTAAATTTATAAAAATCAAAATTAACAGAAAAATTATAAAAAAAATTAAAATATATTTAAACCTTTTATTGAATAAATCATTTGTTCTTATCTTGACCTCTATTAGGACATTTGACACACTGCACACTGCTAGTTTCATAGAACACAGAGGTTAAGGCAGGCACTGTGAGTACGTTAGTAAACCCTACCCCCTTTAATTAAGATTTATTTGTTTTAATCAAAATAATGTTTATATTATTCTTTAGTTTAGAATTATTTAGGATGTGACAAAAAGATAATAATAAACTGTAAATAAATTAATAATTTAAAAATAAATGTATAATTTTGGTGTTAATATTACTAACTAATACTTTTAAATATTATTTGTTAAAAAATTATTACATTATATTTAATATCAAATTATTATGCTTTATTACATTATAAGGATATAAATACTATTAGCATAACGAAGTTTTTTTTTCATATTTCTTTCTCTTTCAATTTAGGCAACTTCAAAATTTATCCATATTTTACAAATTTTTATATTTTTTTCTATTTTATTATTTTCCTCACAACTAACCAAAAAATTAAGCTATCAAAATTAGTCTAACTATAAAAGATTAAAAATTAGAATAATTTTATATAATATTTTAAGTTAAAACTATGTTTTATTTTACATTGTAAAAAAATAAAAAATCAGTGCCATGGAATACTCATGACAGCACTTGACATGAAAAACATTGTAAAAATAATAAAAGGTAATATTTTTCTCACATTCCGTAATGTATAAGGAGGAGAAACATATAAATAAAATAAAATTAAAAATAAAAATATGATAAATAATATATAAAAATGTAAAAAATATATGAAAAAGTTAAAATTAAATAATAAACTATATGAAATATTTATTTTTATCATATTTTTATTAAAAAAAACTATTTTTGATCTTTTTATAAAAAATAAATGACTAATTTATACCAATAAAAACAGTTAAATCAATTAGCTTTAATTATTATATACTATAAATTTAAATTCTATTTTAAGAATATTTATAATATTAAGTAACTGAATTGTGGTATAAAAAAAGGATAAGTATCTCATTAACACAAAGTATGAAAAGGTATGAAAGAAACAAAAAGAATCAATTAATAATTACATAACACAAAGGTGTACCATATTTGTTCTATTATCACTGTTCCTGCTAGTGCATTTATTTTGGCTAAAGAAAAAATAAATAAATAAGAGAAGAATAAATTGTCTCATTGTTAATAAAGAGGAATGTTACAAATGCAACTGAGGATTTATAATAGTATTTTTAATAGCTTATTAATAAGAATTATTTAATACATTTTTTATTAAAAATAAGCGACATACCTTAAAAGGGTGTTGGATTTTCATGGATGTTTATGTTAATTATGCTTAAAAGTTAATCATCTCAAGTATATATTTTCTAAGATGCAATGTCACGTAAGATGAAAAAGAGTGTTTGAATCATTTCATCCGTGTATTAAAATTCATTCTCAAGTATCAAATTTAATATTTATATTAATTTAATAATTTTTTATAAATATAAAATTTATCAAATTAACTATTAAATTATATGATTATATATATAATTTTAAATAATTTAAATATTTATAAATATATTATTTAACTATTAATGTTTATTTATATTTAAATAATATATTAAATATTAAAATAAATTGATCTAATAAAACATTTATTAATTTTTATTTTTTACATTTATAAAAAAGTTAAATTGATAAATTTATATTTTATAAAAATTATTAAATTAATGTATTAGGGTGAACGGATTATTACTCATAATATACTTTGAAAAGGATAAATATTACTATTGGAGATTACAAATACAAACTGGTTCTTGACCCTGGAATCCGATGCACAACGGCGATCTGGATCAAGTCATCAAGTGAAGCAAGGATTCCGAACATACCTTACCCCTTCCTCAATATTAAATACTACTAATTATTATTAATCATAAAAAAAGGTCGCCGAATGTTCCTCGACATCATATCAACAACACACTAACAAACTTGAAAACGTTTCTCAGGCGCGTGCATCCAAAATAGAGAGGCCAGGTCCAGATCCGGATCCGGATCCGGCGCGCTCAGCATCACGGTGGGTAATGAGCCGGGCCTTATCCAAGCTGCGACGGCAATAATTCCTAACGGCCCAAAGTTGGTTAGGGGATGTGTCGAGAGCGAGCCACTGCTCAACGGTGAACTGTTCCTGGGCGCACGATTGGTGGGGCCCAGTGGTGGTGACCTCCACGTAGTTGCAATACCATCCGTGATGGGGACCCGATCCGTCCGAAGTGACATTAATGGCACAAACGGGTCCGTTAAGACAGGGTGCCCTTCCGCTGAAGATATCCAGGTTGCCACGCTCGAAGTAGTTGTAACCCGAACCCATCAACCCGCCCCATGCCTCCAGGTTCTTGATGTAGATGTAATACCCGTACTTGTCGTATAGCTTCAGGCCGATCTTCGAGTCCGTTCCACCCTTCAACACCGAACCCGTGCGAATGTATGCCGTGTAAACGCAATCTGCGTCAGGTTCCTGCATTCAATTTCAGAATTGAGTGAGACATAAGAGATTGTGAAATTTATGAATAACGATACCATGATGAAGTGGTTGCAATCGAGGATCGGCGGGAGAGAAGAGCATTCTTACGGATCTAATGGTTCCGGCGAAGCAGAGAGAGAGGAAAAAGAGGAGAGAGAATGTGTATGTTGTGGTTGCCATTTTCCGCGTCGAAGTGGTAATGGGGGAAGTACTATGGGCATTCATATAATGGGGCGAGGGTCCATGCTTGTTTCATTCTCCTCACGGGAATCATTTTTTATTTCGCCACATGTATCTTCTGTTAACGCTACCTGATTTTGTTTAAAATAGTATAAGATTATTATAGATAATAGTTCTTTTAAATTTTTTATTTATAATAGTTCTTTTAAATTTTTTATTTAAAATTTAAATTTAACTCATGAAATTTTAAGAAAAGTAACAACTAATATCCTTATAGTCGTAATTCTTTAATCCATATTTTAACAACATTCTTAACGAGATTGATATCTTAAATATTAATTTGGATCCTAAAATTTAAATAATAAGTTAATCTGTAGCTTTTAATTATTAAGTAATTTAAGTGATATATATTTTATCTTTAATAAAATTTTAAATTCAAATTTTGTATATAAAATTATTAAAAACATTAGTTCAATCATCTTTTTTATTATAATAATTTATTTTATTTTTTTAAAAAAATATCCCTTTCATTTAAGAAATAATAATGTAACACCTTTTAGTTAGTTTTAACATAAACCAAGTTAAATATATCAATAATTATAAACGAGTTCTAATATAAAACCAAATTTTCCAGTTTATTAATTCCATGCGTTTAGTTTGCTGAAACTAATGTTGTTTTTATTTCTGATACACCAGAAAGATCAAAGCATGCATTACAACGTTTCAATTTATTCTCTAGCTTCTGGTATGTAATACTAGCATGAACACAGAAATTTTTTCTGAATAAGCCTTTACTTATATGTAAAATAGTTTGCCAATTACCATATTATTTATTTCGTGTAAATATAATTATACGATTTTGTTTTATGTTTTAAGTTTAACTTTTTAAATAAATTTATAAAAGTTTAACTTTTTATATACATAGAGAAAGGATAAAATAATTCTAAGAGGAATTTTATTTAAATTATTTTACTTAATAATTCTTATACGATTAAATTTTATCAATCTAATCATTAAATTAATAAATTATATTATATAAATTATTATTAAAAAAATTTAATATTTTAAACGCTAAATTTAAATTAATAGATATTATAAAAGATATATTATCCATCAATTTTAAATATCACTATCATCTAATTATTCTATAAAAATTTTGAATATAACATTAATTTAATATATTTAGATCATATTAGTAGAAAATTAAAAAATTTCTAATTATATTCTTAACAAATAATTAATATATTATTATTTAATAGTACACTCACAAGTCACAAGAAAATTAAGAAAGATAAAAGATACATTGAAGATAATTTGGTAAAATTAATTCAATTATTAAATTGTATTTTTACTTTTTTTTATAAAATCCTTAAATGTCTATCAAATGAAGATAGGGGAATATATAATAAGTTAATTTATTGATTCAACTTATTAATTCTTTATTTCTACAAATATATCTTTAAAGAGTAAAATTATTAAAAGATTATTAAAAAAATTAAAATTTATTTTTAGAACTAGGATTTAGAATTATTGAAATAAATTAATTAGATGACGATGCTTTGTGTCCGCCTCCAAGCGTTGTTTCATTTGTTCGAGGAGTCCTTATAGTGCTGGTCTTTTATATAAGAAGAAATACATGAAAGATGCTGACCACTTAATTACTCATATCAACAATTTGACCAAAATAAATACTCATCAACAATACTATTTGTATGTTCATAGAGTATCTTTACTTTTTTTTTATCTCATTTTTATCTGTATTTTACTTTAAATTATTTATTTTTATATTATATTTATCATTTTTTGTTTTTATTTTGCATACGTGTAAATATATATACCTAATGAGTATATAATGATGAATTTTCATTTCCTAATTTCGTCGACACGCCCAAAGGTTTAAATTTATCTGAGCAAAGTTGGACCAATAGGCCGAATATAGCATTTCCTTGTTGGGCTTTGGTTCTTATGGTGCACGTATCTTTCGAATAAAGAAAACACTGTCCAAAAACAAAACATTGAACACGAAAATAAAAAACGAGCAAACAAAAAATAAATCAACTTTTTGGCAAAAAGAAAAAAAGTAAATCTCGTTTCATAATGATAAGCATTTGCTTGTATTTTTTACTAGACAAATGATTTTTTCTCATTTCTTAGAGTATATATCTTATAGAAAAATAAAAAAAATATGATAAATAACATAATAAAAAAAATCTAGTAGAGACAGCCTAATAATGAGATAGTTTAGATAGTCTATATAAAATCTTATATTCAAATTTAGTATTTCTATCGTGTACACATAAAAAAGAGATAATATAAATGTAAAATTTGAAATTTGAAAAATCAAGTTAATTCTTTTTATAAAAATAAAAAATAAAGTTTGTTTTATCTTTTTTGTAAGATCTAATCTTTATTATTTATTATATTGATGATTATGACAATTTCCTAATTAAGCAAAAAAAAAATTAAATAAAAATATAACAGTTAATTAGATGAAAATAGATTTAAAGAATAAACTTTATTAATATCAAGTATAACTTTAAAAATACATATAAATGAATAATAAAATTAATATTATTAATTAAGTTGCTTAATTTTTATAATTAGTTAATCGGTTGTAAGTATTTTTTTAAATATTGATAAATTGCAATTTACACGATGGATACAGGATATATGATAATAACTGGCATTCAACAATTAGTTAATAAAGTATTTTTCGTTGTAATTATTACTTATTACTAATCTGCTAATTACACTGAAAACCCAAAAACAGACAAAATTGTTTACACAGTCTAATAATAGAGGAGCATGGAAAGGTAATTACATCAAAACACTTCAAGATTGTTAAACTGGTTATTACGAAGTTAACAATCTTGAATTAGTACACAAGCGGTATGAATTCCCCCAGAAAGAAAAAAAAGCAAACAGCGAAAAAACAACACTTGCATGCGCTGTGCGCATGTGTGTTTCAAAGCTGTCACGGCCCTATTACCTCATTCAACATCACCAATCTCCGAAACAAACCCCTATCCTCATGCAAGAAATTGTTGAAGTGAATCGAATCTTCCTCGTCCACAATACTCCACGCGCCCAATAGAACGTTCACC
The DNA here is from genome assembly GCA_037954105.1 of Canavalia gladiata. Classification (NCBI taxonomy): domain Eukaryota; kingdom Viridiplantae; phylum Streptophyta; class Magnoliopsida; order Fabales; family Fabaceae; genus Canavalia; species Canavalia gladiata. Next base: position 8,168,579 of record CM075658.1, on the reverse strand, counting down.
AATTCCATGCCAATGGAAGAAGGTCAGGGCTCACAAAACAGAATGGAACTCGAGATCAACCGCGCCGTCAGAACACCGCCGTTGGCACCGCCACCTGGCCGTCCCCAACACGAGATGTACATCGTGCAATTCCCAAAAGACCAAGTGTACCGCGTGCCACCACGCGAGAATGCGTTGATTGTGGAAAATCACCGGAATCCAGCAACCGCTAAGAAAAAACGCATTTGTTGCTGTTGCTGTGGTCCACGCTTATTGCTCACACTCGCTCTAGTCATTATTTCCATCATTGCCATACTTGCCATGACTTTAGCCATCTTGTATTTCATCTTCAACCCCACAGGACCCACGTTTGCGGTCACCGAATTTGCGGTGAAGAACTCTAACTCGCCATCAAAATATGATGTTTCGTTGAGGGCCAAGAATCCTAATCAGAGGTTGGGAATTGAGTACGAGAATGGAGATGTTTGGCTGGAGGTGCCGGAAACTAAGGTAATTGCGAGGGGAAAGTTTCCAAAGTTGGAACAACTTAATTATGAGTCATCGCAGGTGAATCTTGAGTTAAGTGGACCCAATAAACTGTTGCCAAAGGGTATGGGTGGTGATCACAAAACTAACACAACCGTTGCTTTGAAATTGGAGATGAAACTTGGGGTGAGAGTCACAACTGCAGGACTCAAAACGTGGATTATGAAGGCGGGTGTAATGTGCAATTTTAAGGTCACCAGTTTCGGAAACGACACGCGCGTCTTATCACAACAATGCGATACCAATTTCAGCCAAAATTGAATTTAAAGATTCACTAGGATATGCGATATGTGGTATATGTATTTTATTTTATCCCTGTAGCACTTCTTGCGTGATCAAATTCAACCTCTAACTAATCTTTCTCCCTCTGCTTTGTTCGCCTTTTGCTTTAATTTCTAAGTCTTCGCTTCTTCTCTTAATTTTTCTAACCTGTGTCTTGCAGGCCCCACTTCTACCTCTTGTATTTCTTCATTTTAAACATGGAAATGAAAATAATTTATTAACTAAACCTGGGGTAATAACTAAAAAAAAAAAAAGAAGACAAAGTGCTAAGAAAGATAACACTATTTTTAATTTGTACATTATTATTCTTGGACTACATTTCCTTTTAAGACTATAAAAGGAGAGAAACACACAGTCCATCAAATTGTGGACACATTGATTAATAATCCATTCAAGTGGTTCAGACTCAAAGACGTATCACATTCCTGGGCACAACTCCAACTCTTATATGCAAGCTAGGAATGCCGTCGGTCTTAGATGCTTGGCTCTATTTTCAAATGAGATGCCTAATTAAACTCATTATCTCATAAATTATTTATTTATCACGTTTTCAACCTTGTATAATGACTAAACAATATTTTTTATTTATCTGACGATGAAAAAGTCTCATGAATACAATTTTTTCTTAAATTTTCATGGCACTAAAAAGGATGTCTACACCAGTTATCTATTTTATCAAAATTTTGAATGCTAAAAATTAGTTTTACATCAATGCTTCTAACTAAAACTTTGTAATTTACCAAGATCATATTATAAAATTAGTTTAAAATTTATTTTTATTTAAATAATTAAATTAAATTAGTTTTTTTAAATTATAGTTAACTAACCAATTTTTACACCTATATATTTTGCTACCAGTCATATCCCTTGAAAAAAAAATTCTTGATGAACCAATTCATATTGAAACCCATTGCTGCTGGATACATTCTGTAACAGATATTGTTCCAAGTTTTCACCTTCACAATAAAGTGATCAAAACTAATCTTTTCACGCTTCCCACTAAGTATAGCAGTAGGAATGGAGAACCTTTCTTTATGACGAGCTGGATCAAACCTTAAAGGGAAGTAATTGAGCTATAAATTAGCAGCACTCAATCATTTCCCAGTAAAAAAAAAAAAACAGAAGAAAGTATCACATGTATACAGCAGATAGTAGTTCACATGCAGAATAAAAATTACACATTAAAATGAATATATATACATCATTCCTGTGCATGAAGTTCATTAAACTGTTTGATGGTCGCAGTTGGGAGCATTAGGAGGTAGTAGCAGATAATTTGGGCCAAGCATGTGTCTCTGAGTATAACCAATGCAGGGAAAAACGCAAGTTGTTCACTTTCCGCAAAGAAGTTATCAATGTTCTTATTCAACACTAAGCGTCCAACTGGTGCAGGGGTAAAATGTCCTCAGGCCAAGTCTTGGTAGTAGCATCAAGGGGGTCAAACTCAAGTTTGTGTTCATGATCAGGGTCAATTAATTGAATCAAATATTAAATTTATTAATTTATATTATTTAATTATTTTTTAGAATATAAATTTAATTTATCCAATTATTAAATTATATAATATTATTTTTTGATCACATATATTAAATTGTATATAACTTAAATATTTATAGATATATTATCAGGTTATATATTATAGTAAATTAATATAATTAAATATTAATTATTTTATTCATATAAAAAATTTGGTAAATATAATTTATTTTTAAAATTTAAAAATTTAATTATCTAAATTCTAATTATATAAAAAATTTGTAAGTGATGTAAAAAGTTTACAAATTTAATATTTGTTGTGAATTAAATCTATTATAGAATAAGATTAATTAACACCATTTCTCATGTTTATAAATTTAGATAATCTAATATTTTTTTTAAAATATAAATTTAACCACTCAAATTATTAAATCATATAGTATATTTTTATGATTATGAATATTAAATTTTATATCGGACAACTTTCAAAGCATATAATAGACATAGTATAAATATATAATATTAATAATAATGATTTAAATATTTTAAAATATACAACATTTTTAGTTATTGCATGAATCTTGGACTTAGAGTTCGTACGTCTTGCTAGTTTGTTTATTCTTATTATTTTTTTTCAAACAATTTTACGACTTTTTTTAATATGTAAGCAGCGAGGTGTAATTTATTTGGTTTGTTAGATATTTTTATTTTTAATTGAAAGTTTTTGTTCGATTATAAAAGATATAATATAACATTTTATTTTAAATATGAAAAAAATAATAAAAATAACATTTTGTTGTTACCACAATTTTCTTAATAAAACTTTAAAAATATAAATAATATAATATTTCATATTTATCAATAAAACATATTAACTAAAAAATAACAACATTACCTTTTCTATTTATATTAGAGATAGAATTAGTTAAAAAATTAATTAAAATAGTTAAAAAGTTGGTTAGTATTATTGGCTATATAAGCCACAAATTAATATCTTACAATCATTTTTTATCATACATCTTCAATACATATTTTACTTTCCTCTCACTAATTTATTTTCATTTCCTGTAAATCATATTTACGTCTTGATACCTTCCATGAGACTAAGTGCTATTTTGCTGCACAAAACTCTAAGAAGCTTGTTATTTGTTTTAGTCTTTTTTTTTTTTCTTTTCTTTCATTGCATTGTTTCATCCTCCTTTGTTCTGTGTAGTCACAAGCTTACGGAATTTAAGAAGTAGAGAAAAGAAAAACAAACCTCTATTATTCACAATAATTCTTATGGAAGAAATCTCGATCACACTCAATATCTCATTAGCAAGATAGTTTTTGACATATATAAATTCAACGGTTGTTCTGTAACGGTTGCATTCCTCGAAACACTGTTAATGGAGCTCATTGACGGTGCTCATGGCCTCTGCCCCCATCGACAAGAGCATGAGGAACGTCAAGGATTACTCCAGAAACACTTTCCTGAGGCTGATTACGTGGCACGATCTAATTCGTCTTTCAGATGAGAATCTGTTGCCTACTTTCTAGAAGGGGTTTGTCATCAAATTAACCTCACCTCAACGGTGTGCCGGTGGCGATTCCAGAAGTGTATCATAGCAATCTCCTCGTTGTTCATCGTGTTGATCGATTGCTCAATAATAGCTCGGTGTAAGCAGAGTGTGTAACTGTTTGGTATGTGACTATGTGTATGTGGTTTCTCTGAGTGGTAAATGTAGTTGTATATGGCGCATCTTTATTCCTTCTTGTGACTATGATGGTCTAGCTCTGGGGAAGTTTCACTGGCTTCATTCACTGAGTGTTTTTCTACATTCTTGTTCTCCTTTGTACTGTCTATCTGATAATATTTTGAATAAAGATTTGGTTTCTTAGAGCTCAATCATTGATGGAATATGATAATTGATGAATTAAATATTGCACACCAATTATTTGAAGTAATTCCTAAGAAGAATTTTCATCCAGTTACAAAATGTACTCTAATCCTATCATAGTGGTTAGATGGCTCTCAAGCATTTCCTTAGATTCTGGAGCATTCAAAACATTTTTAGCTATAACAATTGCTCCAATATCTTGCTGAACTTGTTCTTCGTTTACTTCTTTATAAGAACATTACTCTCTTGAGTGTGGATTCAACAACCTTAATCTATGATTGGTTTAAATTAGTAAAGTTTAGTATGATTATGATAATTTGATTAGGCTATTTTTTTTTCTTCTGCATTTAGTGGTTAAATATTACTATTATGAGGTTCTATTTTTACGTGATTAGGCATTGTTATTATTTTGCTTCCGTTTATAATGGATGTGTGCATGGTTAAGTATTGATATTGATAATGATATTTTTGTTTTTATTCTTAGTGATTAAACATTGATGTTATTAGCTTTTTCTTTGAATGGTTAAACATTACTATTGGTAATTTGTACTTTGTATGATAATTAAACATTCATAATTATTTGTATGATAATTAAACATTTATAATTATTTTTTCTTGTTTATGCCAAGAAATTAAACTTAGATTATAACTTTGGCTTTTGAGTGTTTAAATTTTTCTTCTATTTTAAAGATTTTATATATTTTTATTTTAATATATTTTTAGTTTCAAGTTAGAAGTGTTGTAAACACTTCTAACTTGTATGGATATTAGAGAAATAGTTAGAAAATTAATTAAAATAGTTAAAAAGTTGATTGGTATCATTGTTTAAATAAAATATACATTAATCTCTTATAATTATATTTTACTATTCATCTTCAATATAGATTTTATTTTCTTCTCACTATTTTATTTTCTCCATTTTTATTATCAATTAATTTATCCATCTTGAGTTATATTATTCTCTCTCACTAACACATATGAACATATGTGTATTTACATCGAAAATCAATTACATTTATGTTATAGATACAATCTTTTATTAAAATTTGGATTTTTTTTCCCAAATGCTTACACGTTTTTAGTCTTTTACAAAATATTTGCACGTATATAATTGTGCAATTGCTCTCTTAAGTTGAGAAAAATCTTTTTCAAAATATAAATTCGAGGTTGTGATTTACTTCTCTGATCAGTCAGATTCAATGTTTATGTTCCAAGCTAGTGAATGACATTTAGTGCCCTTTCTCTCTTAGTAATGCCTTTCATTTTTTTTAATAGAGCAAATTCGGCATTCGGTTATTTTAATGTGGCAGCCCAGCTGAGACAACCCCTTGTTTTCTTATTATAAATGGAAGACTCCAACGAGTCATCGTGGGTCAAGGATGGATTCCTTATAATTATTTTGCTTTCAATGAATTAGCAATTTTTATTAGTAAGTGGAAGACTCAAATGAATAATTAAAGACTTTTTAACTTTTATTAAAAAAATTTATCAACATAATATAATTAAACAACTAGAGCCTTAAATTCCACCTTGGATTGACAAACAATTTGCTACGGTGTACAAGCTAAAATGAATGTTTGATTAGGCTCTGTCTCTTTAGATGAAATTGGGCCTGTCCCTTTTAACTTTTAAGCTACACATACTTAGTCAATTTGCTATGAATCTATGATTGACCCAAAACGAAAGAAATTCGCTATGGTTGATTTTGTTCTTTTAATTGAGTTAAACGCAAATCATAAAATTAGTTCAACTCTTTATTTTCAGTTTCTCCCATTAAGCTATCATGAATCCAAAATATCTCTTTCTATGTAGTCTTGGATATAAAAATAAAAAATATATAGATGAGGGTGATAATATTAAATATTTTTATTATTTAAAAAATTGTTATTTTTTTTGAAAAATATATATTTAATCTAATTATTTTTTATAATAGCGTTTGAGAATAGATTAATTTTGATATTAATTATTATTTTTTTTAAAAATTTATAAAAATCAACAAAATAAAATGAGTTTTGATAAACTAAAGATGCACTCAAAATATTTATTAAATATTAAATTAATAAACTTTAAAAGTTATTCGAAAAATCATTAGATTATAAATGAACTAGATAAGAGTAAATTACTCTCATTTCAATATGTTTATACTATATTTTTATTTTAAAATATACACTCTCTTTTTTAAAAATAAATACATATTCATTTTAAGTACATTTTGATATTAATATATTTTTTAAATATTTTTTTCTAACATAATGATAATGAACATAATTAATAGCTGGTTGTAAATATTTATTATCAATTTTGTGTTCTCATAATATCAAATAAATATTTTAGATAAAATTTTAAAATTAATAATAGATATACTTTAAAATTTTGTGAATCCTTACAAAATATTAAAATCAATAATAAAATAGTTAAAATTAGTTACTACTCATACTTATGATTATATATAAAAAAAAATAACACCATTAAAAATATAATACTTATTCAGTCTATATTTTTTATATATAAAAATCTCATTTTAAAATAGAATTTTTTAAAATTAGTTTATTTTTAATATATCAAATTATTTTTTATATTAATTTAATTTTATATTTTAAATATTTATTTTTTGATTAAAAAATAATGACCCATTGTAAAAAATTTTAAAATATCATTGTTTTTATATAAATAAAATATTAAAATTATTATAATGTTAATTAATATCAATTTTATCTTTTTAAATTTTAACATATCATATTAATAAAAAAAATTATATATGATTTAATAATTTATTTTATATTTCATCTCTAATCATACAATTTTTATACCTTTAATTTTGTATTGATATAATATAATATTTATTAATAATAATATAACACTATATTTAAATTTTATTTAAATTTAAATATGCATGTCCATGTAACAATTTGTTAGTTTGTTTATATTAAAAATTCTTAAAACATTTTATATTTATCTTTTAAAATAAGGAAGTATATATTTTAAATATTAATAATATTATTAAAATATTTTTTAATTTAATAGATAATTTAAATTTTATATAATAAAAAAGATAAGGTCAATTTTCAATTAATTCATTTATAGTTGACCTAAAGTTGTCTATTCCATCGAATCACATTAACGTGTGCAGCGTTGAATAAACATTCAAGACATAAATAATTATTCATAATAGCTAACCAAATTTATATTTATACATTTAAAATTATCATTTAAAAATAAAATATTTCAAAAAATACTATAACAAGGTGGAATAGTTAATATTAATTTAATTTTATATTTATAATATTAATTATTTTTAAATACTAATATTTTAATTTAAAAATATTAAAACACTATAATGAATTTTAAAATATCATTATTTTTATATAAAAATAATAAAATTATTATAATCTTAATTAATATTAATTTTCATTTTTTAAATTTTAATATATCATATTAATAAAAAATTATATATTATGATTTAATAATTTTTTATTTAATCTTTAATCATATAATTTTTATACCTTTAATTTTGTATTGATATAATATAATATCTATTAATACTAATATAACACTATATTTAATTTTTATTTAAATTTAAATATACATGTTCATTACATGAATAATAATTAGTTTATTTAAATTGGATATAACTAAAACATATTTTATATTCACCTTTTAAACTAACAAAGTGTATATTTTACAATATTAATAATAATATTTAACTATTTTTTAATTTTAAAAATAATTTACTCAATAAATAATTCAAGATTTATACAATAAAAAAAATGGAATCAATTAAGTCATCTATAGGTTGGGACGTGAACTTGGCTGTTTTATCAAATTACATAGTAAGTGAACATAATAGACATAAATAATTATTCATTATAGTTAATAAATTTTTTACTATCCTTTGAATTGTTAGTTTAATAATTGCAACTGTTGTATTTTTTTAAATAAAAAAAATATTTTAATTTAATAAAAAAATATTTTATAGATTATATATACTTACTTTACAGTATTTATAGTATTTCATTAAAATATATTATTGGCCTATAAAAAAAATCATATTTATATATATTTAAAATTATCATTTAAAAATGATAATATTTCTGTAGATTAGTTTACTTCTATATATAATTTTTATATTGATTTAGTTTTTTATTTTTAATATTAAATATTTTTGTATACTAACTTTTAAATTTAAAAATATTGACACACTGTGATAAATTTTAAAATATCATTAATTTACTATAAATAAAATTTTAAAATTATCATAATCTTAATTTATATTATTTTGATTGTTTTAAATTTTAATATATCACATTAATAAATATATATATATATTATGATTTAATAATTTTTTTTATTTCATCCCTAATCATACAACTTGTATATCTCTAAGTTTATATTGGTATAATATAATATTTATTGATAATAATATAACATTATATTTAATTTTTGTTTAAATTTAAATATGCATATGCACTACATCGATAATATGTTAGTTTGATTATATTAGATATAATTAAAACATATTTCATATTTATCTTTAAACTAAGAAAGAGTATATTTTTTAAAATATTAATAATATTATTTAACTATCTTTTAATTTAAAAAGTAATATACTCAAAAAATAATTCAAGTTTCATATAATAAAGAAGTTGAAGTCAAGTTTCAATTAACTCGTTTACAAGTTAAGTTGGAGTCAGGTTTCAATTAACTCTTTTATAGGTGTAAACGTAAACTTGTCTATTATAGTAAATTACATTAATCGTGCATTGTTGAGTTTAAAAAAAATTTAACAACTATTCATTATTGATAATAAAAATTATATTTACATATTTAAAGTTATCATTTAAAAATATAAATATTTATAATTTAATATGTTAGCTTGTTTATACTGAAAAGAATTAAAACATATTTCATATTCATCGTTTAAAATAAAAAAGTGTACATTTTAAATGTTAATAATATTATTTAATTCTTTTAATTTAAAAAATAATGTACTCATCAAATAATTCAAGTTCATCTATAAATTGAAACGTGAATTTATCTATTTTATCAAATCAAAATAACATGTGATGTTAAGTGAAGATAAAAAATATAAACAATTGTTCGTTATAGTTAACAAAATTTTTATTATCTCTTAATTTGGTGGTTTAATAACCTGCATTTTTTAAAAATAAATGTAAAGTATTGTAATTTAATAGAAGATGTTTTATAAATTTTATTTAATTTATTTTAGAATATTTTTGGTATTTTAATAATATATGTTATTGGTTTTTAAAAAATAAAATTTATATTTATATTTATATTTATATATTTAAAATTATCATTTAAAAATAAAAATATTCTAGAGATTAATAATACAATTTTTATATTAATTTATTTTTTTATTAAATATTTTTATATACTAACTTTTAAATTTAGAAATATTGACATACTACAACAAATTTTAAAATGTCATTATTTAAAATTAAATAAAATTTTAAAAATTATTATAATCTTAATTGATATTAATTTGATTTTATTAAATTTTAATATATCATATTAATAAATATATATATATATATGTTTTAATAATTTTTTTTATTTCATTCCTAATCATACAAGTTTTATACTTTTAATTTTGTATTGTTGTAATATAATATTTATTAATAATAATATAATACTGTATTTAATTTTTATTTAAATTTAAATATGCACGTGCATTGCATGGATAATATATTAGTTTGTTTATATTAAAAATAATTAAAATATATTTTATATTCATATTTTAAAATGAAAAGATATATATTTTAAAATATTAATAATATTATTTAACTATCTTTTAATTGAAAAAATAATTTACTTAATAAACAGTTTATGTTTTGAAATGAAGTTTCAATTAATTAATTTATATGACGAAAGATAAATTTGTCTTTTCTATTAAATCAGATGAATGTGCGGTATTAAGTTAGCAGAAAAGACATACATAATTATTTATTATATTTAATAAAATTCATATTTATATATTTAAAGTTCCCATTTTAAAAATAAAAATGTTTCTAGAAATTAGTTTACTTTAATTATATCACACACTTTTTTATATTAATTTAATTTTATATTTTTAAATTCTAGTTTTTTAATTTAAAAATATTGACACTCTGTAACAAATTTTATAACATCATTATTGTTATAGAAAAAAAATATTAAAATTATTATGATGTTAATTAATATTAATTTGATGTTTTTAAAATAACATATTGATAAAAAATTATATATTATGATTTAATAATTTATTTATTTTATTTTATCTTTAATTATAAATTTTTTATACTTTTAATTTTGGATTGATAATATATAATATTTATTAATAATAATATAATATTATATTTAATTTTTTAAAATTTAAATATACATGTGGATTATATAGATAATATATTAGTTTGTTTATATTAAAAATAATTAAAATATATTTCATATTTATCTTTAAAATAATAAAATGTACATTTTAAAATATTATTTAACTATTTTTTATTTAAAAAATAATTTAAATTTTATAATAAATTATCTAATTATAAATTTTTTATACCTTTAATTTTGGATTAATAATATATAATATTTATTAATAATAATATAATATTATATTTAATTTTTTAAAATTTAAATATTCATGTGGATTATATAGATAATATATTAGTTTGTTTATATTAAAAATAATTAAAATATATTTCATATTTATCTTTAAAATAATAAAATGTACATTTTAAAATATTATTTAACTATTTTTTATTTAAAAAAAAATTTAAATTTTATAATAAATTATTTATTATAAGAATGATGTAGTTAAGTATAAAAAACGTGAACGGCAGGATTCGAACCTGCGCGGGCAGAGCCCACATGATTTCTAGTCATGCCCGATAACCACTCCGGCACGTCCACTGATGATATGTTTGTTAATGTTTTTTGTAAGACACAATAAAAAATGAAAAAATAAAATAAAATTTAAATTAAAAAATATTAGTTTATTTATTTATTTTTTTAAATAATAAAATATAATTTTATTGATACTTTTCCTTTTTTTTTCTCTTTTATTTAAATATTTTTTAAAAAATTATATAGAAGTTATTTTCATAACTTTATCCTACTACTTAAATTTTATGTACAATAACTTACATTCAACTAAGCTTAACAAATTCTTAAAAAGTGGTCAAGAAAATTCAAACATTATTGATGTAAATCATTTTTAATCAAGATTTTGAAATGGATATACACAATGCATCTTATCAACCATGTTTTTGTTTGCATTTTTTTAAATTATGAGAGTTATGTTTTCTGAAACATTGATGAATTTAATATTCTTATTAATCATAATATTTTTATTTTTATAAATTATTTGATAAATAAATAGTAAGAATATTATTTCTCATGAATCTTGTGTAAAGTTTGAAATTATAATTATGATTTCATCAACTTATTTTATATATATATATATATATATATATATATATATAAGGAAGTATTAAATAATTTTAATTAAATTCACTTCACTTAATAATTTTTATAAATAACATATTTTATAACGTAGACTATACTTAATTTTTTCTAAAATTTAATAAATATTTAATACTTTATTAAAATTAATAGGTATTAAAAAAAATATATTATCCATTAATATAAATTTATTTAATAAATTATTAATTTTTTAAAAGTTCTATAATTTTTTAAAATAATTTATATAATAAAATTTATTAATTTAATGGTTAAATTCATAAAATTTAACCATATTATATATATATAACCCTCTAAAGAAAATGAACTTCTCAAATCAGAAAAAAAATGAATTTGAAATCAGACATCAATGACATGATTTACAGATAATTCTATTAATTTCCTAATCAAAGATTTAGTTATACGATCCATAAAAAAGTTTAAATAAAAGCAAGAAAGGGAATAAAATTGATACTCTATGAAAGAGTTCATGGAAAAAGGTTGAACATCAATCTTGCGGGGGAAAAAGCTATCGATATCTTTCAATCCTTCTTAATGTATGATTTCAAGAGGCAAAGAATGTTCAGACTCGAAACAAGCGAGATGCATGGCAGCCAATAATAAAAAGAACTTTTAAAGATTGTTTAGTTTGAAAAAAATAATAATCATAAATATATTATTTTTTTTATTTTGAAAATTTTATATAAAAAATAATGTAGTATAAAAAATATTTTCACTATTTTTTATAAATTTTTGAAATTAAAAAACAAGAAATAAAAATAAGACAAAAATTTTATAATTAAAATTAAAGATAAAAATTACAAACTAGATATTTTGTAACTTATTTTATTTTATACACCTAAATAGTATTTTGTAAAATTATTCACAATGCTCAACCTTAATTTCAACGCTCAATAGTGAAAATTGAAATTGATGCCCAACCCAAAGCTCAGCACTTGGAACTTTAGAATTTTGAGAATCGTTTCTTCCTCATATTATGAGTTTATTACTTTACTTCTTTTTAGGATTTAGGTTGCAGGATTTCATGCAATTTTTATTTTGTTTAACACTAACTAATAAACCGTTAATTAGTATTAACAAACTGAGAAAAAATGCTAAAAAATATACTCCAAACAACTCTCTATGTTTATATGTGGAAATAATTCTAAAAGACAAACAAATTTGAGGATGACCAAAATACTTAGAAACTACTTGAAATTACTTTTAAAATAAATCATAATATTAAAATTAATATGGATTGTCAGTTATATTATACTTTAATTGCTAGACTTTCCGGAGAATACGGAGACTAAAAATTAAATGCGCCATCATCATTATCTAATAATATGATATATATAACTTAGCATGTTACCTTAAAAATTTATTAATATGAAATTTTTAAATGCATATTATATGTTAAAATGAGATAAATTGATAAAGTGTTAATTAATTTTTAAATTATTTAAAATTTTGTAGATTTAATCTTTTATATGAAATATTTAAAATTTGATAATTAAATTGATAAAAAAATTAGAAAAAAAATTCATTATAAATATTGTCATTATCTAAATCAAAAATATCTATCATTATATACATATAAAATATTTAGTAACATTTAATGCATTGATAGTATATATTAATTTTTTATTAAGATAATATATCTTATTATTACTATAAACATATGATATCTATTCTAACAGTTTAGTTTTTATCAAAAAAATTTACATTAACAATATCCAATTCATCATTAAATCCTTAGTAAATGAAAATGCTTTTTTCCAGTAGCGTGTGTATTTATACAACCCTAGTTTCTTATTAGTTACCCTCTTTTATAGTCATGCACTTAATTGCTGGTTTGTGTGCTTAGAAGAACAAAAAAAGCTATCATCAACTATACTTTGTATGTATTTAAAAGTGTACTGTTTGTCTTAAACTTTATAATATATATGAAGAAAATGCTGTGGGGGAGAGTTCCGGTTTTGACACTTGAAAATATTCTGAGAAATTATTCTCTTATTTATTGAGTGTGAAGATATTCTAAAGAAAAGTAAAGATGTAATGAATTCATATTATATGTGTAAAAGGAAAAGAAAAGATGTGAGGGCAAAGCAGATACATAAGGGGGAGCAGTTTTGATAATAAAGAAGTAATTAACCTCCTTTTTGGGCAGGCCTGTGAACCCAAAAAAAGGTGCGCTTTAAATTAGTTTAATTGTTTTGAAAGTTGAGTTATTGCAACTTTAATTAAAAACAGATCACCTTTCTTCCGGCAAAGCCACCTCTTACCTTTTTCCGTTGTGTCATTTCCCTTCTTTTCTCTTACTTAGCGGGACGGAGAATTCATTGTAACCCCAAACCAACAAGAAAACAATTCTTTTATATCTTTTCCCTTCCTGTTATTGTTTGACCCTTGTTTTGGGCACATATATAAACACCTTATTATTATTATTATGGATAAATTTAATTGTAATTTGTAAGTAAGTTACAATGTAAGACAAGTGTATAATAAAATGAAGGGTAGGATAAAAAATTGGTTATAAGAAACATCGTAAATTTTATTAATCATACAAGATCCAAGTCATGCTCAATATTTTTCAGATTGCAAGGTTTATGCTACATACATCATGACACCTGTTGACATATTGTCATAGTAGGGAATATTCAGCGTTTTCCGTGTTATAACCGTGGCCAGTTATCACAAGAAAATGAATAAAAAAAAAAAGGAAATTCAAAATTGAAAGTAAAAGTATGGTATAATAGAAGAGATGTATATAATATTGGTAGAGCAGGAATGAAGGAATCCCTTGGTGGCACATAATGAATGAGGGATGGAAAGGTGCGTAGCAATATGAGAGTGGTTTGGGAACATGTTAACAAGTGAGAAGGGAGTGAGGCATGAACAGAAGAGCATTATTGGTGTGCTCCCCAATAGCAGGGCATCTTGGGGTCACATGGAGACCCATGTGAGTATAGCGTATCCAACAAGTGCAGTGGTGAACCTAAGCTAACAACCCATTCCTCAGCTTAATTTATTCTTCACATAACTCTATAGTTTATGTGCATATAACATGTTCTGCTATTCCATCAGCACCACTCATATGTGGGCTCGACCCTCAAGTCGGGGACCGATTCCCCAAACTTGCACACGTGTAACAATTTTGCATCTCTCCTTTCTCAAGAATCATACACGTCTACTTGAGGACCATTAATAACCAGCACACCCTCTGACACCTTAATATGCTAATCACAAAAATCAATGCAAGAGGTTCCTATTTCCCAATCTTTGCCATGCTACTTTATCACCCTTATACCTGCGTCCCATCCTGATTCACAATACTTCCCTTATATTATATATTCCTATGATATGATCTAGTTATTGTTGTTCTTGTTCCCATATATATAATATAATTGTACTTCTTTAATTTTGGTTGGGATTGGTGGGAGCAAGATTAGTTTATAATCATATAATGGGTGACTGGGATGAGCCTACTGGTTACCTCAAAAATAAAAATAAAAATAAAAATATGAAACCAAATGTATCATTCGCCATAAATGATTATATTTGAACCGAATAAATTTATTATAAATAATATATTTTTAAAATATTTAATATTTATTCAAATTTTGAATTTAAAATCATTGATTACCATAATTCTTTTAATGAAACCAAATGTATTGTTGAGTATTTAATATAAATAGAATTATTGTGAATATAAAAATAGTTAATAAATATTAAAAGTTTAAATTTAAAATTACTGATTAAATTAAATTAATCGCATGAATTGCTGTACGTGTTCAATGATACTAACTGGCTCAAATTTTAGTACATTTTTTTGTTGTTGTTGAAATGGAAGCATATTAATTAATTTAATAATAGTAATAATAGTGAACCAATTATTTTGTGCTCCTAAGATCACGAGCCAATGAATATTGAAGTAAAAGAGGAGAGGAGTAAATGAGAAAGGCATAGTTAATGAAAAAGAAAGAAGAGAATTGGCAGAGAAAGGGTGTTGGACTTTTGTTTCTCGCCAATAATTGAAACTTTCAAAATGATAGTTTAATTAAACTTAGACATCAATCATAGATAAATCTGGTGGACTCCATCTTTCCACGTCCGACACAAATTAACAGCTGAGCGTTGTCAAAGGTTGGAGCCATGTTGGTGTCTCTATTCCAAATATCTATGTTATTCCTCCCATCAAACATCTCCTTTTGAGTGGATTCCAACTCTTCATTCAACCATATAGATTCCCTAACCCTGTCTTGAGTTTCACTTTCACTAACCAAACCAAAAGTTTAACCTTCCTTCCCCTCCTTATGAACTCATCAATTTAACTCGAAAGCCCCCTCTCACATTTATCATATTCCCTTTCACCATGAAACCAGTTACTTAAAGGCCAAAAAAAAAAGAAAAAAAAAAAGAAGTGGGTTCCTTCGAACTTAAGCACCAATTATTCGGCCACTCCCTGTAACTCTCTTCTTTTTCTTTTTTCCTAACTTTGCTAAGTGCATAACACGCAGAATCTAAGCCATAACCTAACAGTCTCGATCATTACATTGTGGATTAGCTTTTATGTTTGTTTCTTGTTTCAAGAACACGGGCAGGCACAGCTTTTTTGCATGTGTACATACATATATAATATCGCTGGTCATTTCACATGATTTGTGATTGTTTCAGTTTTTTTTCTTTTTTAATATTTTGTTCTGCTCATGTCTTATTATATGTAGTGCCACCTCACATACCTGCTTAAACAAAGTAGGCATTTAGTTCATAACATAGTGGACACCCAAATATAATGGATTTCTCCCAAACCTTTCTTTCCTTTCCTTTAAGAAAACATATTGATCGAGCATCGGTTTTTGTTATCATTATGTAAAATGAAACACCTTTTCTATATACGGGACACGAAACTTCCTTTCCTATTTTATCGCCAAGCTGCATGTGATTATAGAACTTAATTATCTAACCTACCATCTCTGTGTAAATAATTTTAAAATGCCTAGTTGTTGACATTCAATATTGATAAAAACAAATTATTGATCTAGAATCAATCCAAGTCTTCATTTTACTAGTCTTGTTCCCAAAACCAAACCAAAATTTGTTAACCATTACTTTAATAATATCTTGCTTCACCAATTATTGATCTAAAATCAAACATGTATGTAGTAGTAGTAGTAGTAGTGTAGTGTATAGACATATTGGTGGCTGGCTATACTAGAGGTGTTCAATTTTCTGACTACATTTACTACTTTTAGTCCTTTTTCCGACGCTTATGAGCTTTATCTCTGTGTTGGGTTTATGGCAATATACGAATCCATGATACAATTTCCAATACTGAAAGGAGTATATAGAAATGTCAGTATACTGCATGACAGAGCGAAAGCTGTGGAAGTGTATCTGGCATGGACAAAGAGACATTGATTCAAATGTTGAATAATGACATAGCGTAGAATTGAATTTTTTGAGCACAAAAAATTGGTTGGTTTCACAACCAAATTTCTGAGCACTTTTGAGTCAGCTTGAGATACCGGATAGAAATATTCTAATAAGCCAAGTCGATAAAGGGGCCCTCTTACGCTTATTACCTGAATCTCCAAGCACCCAATCATTGATGCTTATGATGGTCTTATCTCCACATTAAGGATATCTTACTGAGATTGGAAGCCCATTTTTCCCTGCTTTTGCAAATTAGTTCTCTGGTTCCTTATGCACGTGCGACCAGTGGTCCTAAGCACCACCTTACAAGTGGATGATTGTAGGGATATACAGGGTTTCTTTTTGACATGCCTCTGTATAATGAGCCTACAATGAATCCACAATAAGTTTAACTAGCACAATCAATTGTTATCCAAAACAAGAATGCCCATTAATGTTAGTGTAACCTTCCCCATGAGGCCAAATATATTGCAGAGAAGGAAACCAATAATTGCTTAAATCAACAATTTGCCAACACCATTATTGGTCGAATAGCTGCCAATAAAGACCGCCTCTCATTTATCCATGCCCTTTCTCTCTTCCTTCTTTTTATTTTTCAGTTTTTCAGCACAAAACAAATGATATGATAGATGTGAAACGAACTTACCCCTTTCACTTCTTGTCCCATTGGCCAAAAAACTATCACTTCATACGCTTATTTAACATGTCAGTGTCCATGATTAGAATTATTTTTAATTTTTGTAATTAACTTGTGTCTAAATTGGTTTAAATTAAATATTTTTGTTAAAAATGTATATTTTTTGTGAAGTATTGCAAAATTTAATTTCGTAACTTCATAACAAATGATCATAATATGTTTTATTTTAATGTATGTAAAACTTTATCAACTTAGTTCTTGATTATAGACCGATTAATTAAAATGTAAGGATTAATTGATATTTCTTTTTGCATATATGTAGGATTAATAGGCTATTTTATATACTATAGAAACTTACATAGCAGAATGAACGAACGTTGAAGATTAATTTGATGATCCACTTCTATTTAATTCTTTGTCATGTAATGAATCGTAAACGTACAACCATGTTTTTAGTGTTTGGATTTGCTTATGCTGGTTTTTGCTTCAGCCAATGTCTAGTAAGATTTCAACCGTTGAATTGGTTATTGCCAAAAAATCGAAAAGGAGAAAGAATGTTATACGTTGTTAAGATTTTGACCGTAAATAAATGTTCTAACGACGGACGGTATTTTCGATGTTCTTTTTAATTGACACTAAACAGACCAATTTGTACGAACATGCAAGACAAGATGGCGAGACTATATATATTCTAAGCATGTAACGACCGAGAACCATATATATTTTTTGATACGTAACTTATAATATATAATATATAATGATATTAGGAAGAGTACAAATTTAATCCATATTCAGAATTACATTTGATGCTACAGAGACTTTTCCCCTGTACTACGTACTACGTGGCTAATTACATCAATGTAGACGTGCTTCAAACTCAGAAAGACACTTTTGTCTTTCTTTTTTCCATACATTTTTGTTCTTTGTTCTAATCTGAACAAAACATAGAAAAAAGGGTCCTATATCCTACCCTAGTTGAACTCTATTTTTATGGCAGGGTAGGGATGTACAATGTCATTCTATCCATTTACACCCGGGAACGTGCTCGGAGGGAAACTTGTTTCCACTCTACCAAGCGTTCAAGGAAGTCCATCACCTGCATGAAAATAAATAAATAAATAAATAATCACATATATTTCATGTTTCCGATATGATGGTGCAAATAATCAAATTATACTTGCCTCGTTGGGTTCTTGTAAAGAGTATGATGCAGTGGTGTCCTTTGGAAATTTGGAGACAAGAATCCCAAAACCTTGTCCTCTGTCTCTTAATTTCTGCTTATGATAAAACAATAAATGACCATTAGTTAGTTCAAATTATCCCAAACAATCCACCTCAACATACTTAATATATTGATTGATTAAGCAGTTAAAGAAATAATAAATGGAATCAAATTAATTAAGATCATTGGATACCTTGAATGCATCTTCATCGGTTTTATCATCACCAATGTAAACAGGAAAGACATTGTTACAGTTGGCAAATCCTGTTGAAAACGATTTATTATTTAGAAATGGATGGACAGATTAAAAAAAATTACTATATGGATACAAAACATTAATCTTTCAATGAATAAATTAATCCTCTTCTTAAGTGTTTGAAATGGTCAAACACTTGGAAGAATTATCCAACAAGTGATGGCGGGCAGTGACTTTGAGTAATTATTATTATTATTATTATTATGTGTTTAACGAAATACATGTATTGCATATTTTAATTGTGAGAAATAAAAGAAGAAAAATGTAATAGATAAAAACTGACCGAGTGACTCTAACAAAAACTCGAGTGCCTCCCCTTTGTCCCATTTAATAGCGGGACGAATCTCTAGTACCTGTATTAAACAAGTGGCATTGAAAGTGAGACATCTCTCATTTCTTATTCTTAATCTTCCTCTTAAAGCCAACTTTAAACCAAATCAAATACCCCACCAGATAAACAAAGTAAATAAAAGAAAAAATATAACCATGGCCCACCTTCCTTCCTTGGTTAAGACGAAGCTTCGGGTACTCTTTTAACACCGATCTCACTTGCTGTGCCAGTTCACTCCAATTCTGCATATCCTCAATATCATCACACTTTGACTTTAATTTACCCAAAATCTAATCATTTACAATTTTCTCGCATTAATACCTTTTCATCAACGCACCGAAAATGAACAGAGGCGCAGAATTTGTTGTTCTCCACCCTCGCTCCAGGGATTGATTTCATTTTCTCCACCAATTGATGGTATACCTGAAATTGGTACACACAAATAAATAATTATATTCAAATATATTTATATATATATATTAAGATTGGGAAGCATGTAAGGGGAAAAAATTGACCAACCTCATCTATCATAGGAAGAAATTCACTGGCAGGTTGAAAAAGAACTGCCTCTCCTTTGTTGTCCTGCACATCATGGTCAAAATAAAAAAAAAATTAATATATATTTTTTAGAATTATTAAAAGTTGTGGCCTCGCTATGCTATACTGCACTATAGCTACTTCACTCACTTTGTTGTATTTGGGGTCTCTTGTTCGTCTTGGTCCCTTAATATCCATGCCATGGCTTCCAGCATAATACAGCTCAGCCAGGCGAACAAAATTGTATATCTATTAATTGTTTTCAAAAAATAACCAAATTAGTCCCTTTTTTATTGAAACTAATTTTTTTTTTAAAGGAAAAAGGGAGAGGATTTGAAATTGAAAGTGTACCTTGTCTCTGCATCTGCCGGTAACAATAGCGGTGGGAAAACAGGTTGCAAGTTTCCTCACAGTTTTTCTCATCTGATATATATGCGACAGTAGAATAAGTTAGGAAGGAAATTATAGCATAAGATATGATGCATGATGTACCCAATAATTGGAATCATAGATACTAACCGAATCCGACATGAAAGCACGGTCAGGGTCATCGACAATAGGCGACAAGGTACCATCGTAGTCCAGGAACATGACGATTTGCTTTCCTTTGGATGCATCCGTAATTTGCTCAAACATGTCTAATGCTGAAGGGTGGCGAAGCTGTTTAACAATTGTTATGTTACGTTAGAGAAAGAACAGATCCAACCGATTGTTCAAAATTGGCGATATTTATTTTTTTGATTTGATTAAGAGTGGTTACGATTCTCACAATCCAAGAGCTGTGTTCGTCTGCGAAGGAAGCAGTGGATTTGGCATGGGTTGGAGAAGAGGCTCTCATGGAGTCAACCCATGCATTGATTCTTTGTCCTCCATTGATTTCAAGGTTCTTCAAAACTCTCCTCCTCCTTGGAATGGAAATGTAGCCTCCTGGTGGCGGCGGTGGCTTTTGTGCAACGGTAATGGCTCTGTTGATTCCGGATTTAGTCTTGGACCCTACCACATTCTGCTGCGTCATCTTTGTTGACTACAGAACAAACCGAACCAAATTATTATGATATAGAGAATAGGTATATATATATATATGATTTGGGAATGTGAAGGTATTGAACCTTAACGTTCCGTAGAGCAGAGAAGAACAGAAGAGAGAGGAGAAGATGAGGGGTTAGGAACTTAGGAAGAAGAAGAAGGGAGATATGGGGAATGAAAAAGAAGAAGAGTGTGTATGTGTGGGGGAGAAAGACACAGCCCCTAGCTTTGATTTATAGTAGTTATGAAACCAGAAGTGAATAGTAGGTGTAGGACCCACTTGTGGCCCCTGCCCCCCGATATCCTTAGAGGTCCCCGCCACACTACTCTGCACACTACACTATCTCTCACCTTATTTCCATTTCCATAATTTCATCTATTAACTATCTCTCATCTACTACTACTACTACTTCTTTCTTTTCTCTTTTCCGTCTGCAAATTCAAATCTCTCCACGTGTCCCACATCCCTTTCTGCCACCTCCCATTACCACTGTTTTAATTCAATTAACAGTTTTTTAGTAATTTCCCTTCTGGGAGAGACTGCACATATAAAACTTATCATCTATAAATTTTTATTATATACTCTTAAATACACGTTATAAATATATATATATATATTCTTATTAACCAATATTCTAAAAATATTGGTTAATAAAATCAAAATAAAAAATATTAGCATGCATTAAAATTATAATAATATGTATTAATACTATTTTTAATAAAAAATTATTTTTAACTTTTAACCAATATAACAAGAATATTAATTACCATTTTCAATATATATATATATATATTATGTTTATTTTGAAAATTAAAATAATCATAAAGCGTAGTTTTTTTTTTCAAGTTTCAGTCAAATTTCTTTACTGCTTCGTACTCAATTTTGATTTTTTTTATTGTTTCGACCTCTTCTTGACTAAAATTTTACTCAATCAAATTTTTGGATCCTTCATATTGATACCTAACAGGTTTTTAATTAAGCTGATTCGATTAAATTACAACGGTGTAATGAATATTTTGAGCATAAATAAAAAATGTTTCCTATTGTGAAATTTTTTAATATAAATAAAGTTTATTTTAAATTAATTTTTTAAAATAAAAAATATAATTAATTTAAATAATTAAATTATAAGTATAAGTAATAAAAATATAAAATCTTAATTTTTTTCTATCAAAAAGTTCTTTGAGAGCATAAATAATTGATATTTAACATAAAAAAAACATCAATATAAAATTTAACAGTGATTAATTTGAAAACGTTGATATTTGAGAGAGAGAACAATTAACGTGGAACAAAAAGTTTAAAACTAATCTATAGTTTGGATTTACAAAATAAGCATAATGTACTAAAAAATGGTCAGGCATGTGTCATTAAAAAAATAAGAGTAAAATAAGAAATGCTCTCATATTTAAAATTTGAGATTTAAATTCATAATATAGGAATTGATATTGAAAATATAAATTTAAGAAAAAACTCTCGAGAAAATTAATTTAAATGATGAAAACAAATTTGAAAAATTCAATTTTTTTTAAATATTACTTTAATGGTGATTTTAAATAATGATTATGATGGTTACTAATTGAAAAGATTTAAGTATTGTTTAAGAAATAAGAATACTAAATTTTTATTTGACTGACTAATTAATTAAAAAATGTTGGTTTGATATTTGTTACAAAATAAATAACAAAGATTAGAATATGTTACAAGAAAATACGTTAAAAATTACTTTTCTTAAGGATGAACACGTGAATTTATAATATTTTTTATTTGAACGATGTTTATTGTTCATAAAAAATTGTTTATCTATAATTTTACAATATAATATATTTCAATATTTCAATAAGGTTTATTTTTCAATAAAAAACTTGAATTTAAAAGAAACAAGTCATGTAACTACTTGTTTGGACACAGATTATGATATAAAAATTTACAATAAAGAGATGAATAATTAGATTAACATCAAGAGAAGTAAAAAATTTTAATTTTTTGAGTAAAAAAAATTTCGAGTATAAGATTTATAAAATTGTATAAAAATATTGATATATATAATTTAAAAATTATTTTAACTTTCACATTTATTTTAAACTAACTTGAAATAAATTTTTAAATATAAATGAAAATTTAATAGTAATTGTTTTAAAATAAATTGTGTTGAGAAATGAAAATGAATCCAATAAAGTCACGGATCCAAAGGAGTACGGATATTGTCCGTGTTCTCTGAAGACAAAGAGTAGTACTGTATACCACTAAGTCTCATCCGTACAAAAGCAGTTTTTATATAACTCCATTTCGAATGGGCTGAATACAATTGGCCCTACGCCGCAGTCAAAGACAAGCTCAATACGAAAGGGTTACTTACGCAGTCACAACTAAGGGAAATTGCATTGCTACCAAAATGTTACTAAAATTATAATATTTTTTTAATAAAAAATATATCTAGCAACTCGTATGTTCATCCCATTACAAAAAGTTAGCTAAATAAAGGAAACATTAATCAGTATTTTACAAAATTTGATCATAAAAAATGAAAAGTTTCTATTAAAATATTATTAATAAATGTTTTAATGTATTTTTTATTGAAATAAATGTATTTTAAATTATTTAACTAATATTCTAAGGACACTTATGCTGTACCATTACATTCCCATCTGAACAAGAAGAATCTAGGACGCCCATTGAAAACCTCTTGCGCAAAACAAGCAGCGAGCACCGAAAACCAATGTTACGGTTCCGGCAGCCGCATACACACATCAATTTAAGATGCATGCGATTACATTAAAGACAACAACGATTCACAAAGTTTAAAGAAATTTTTTTTAGATATTAACTACTTCTTTACGTGACATTCTACTTTCAGCAATATATTATTTATATATAATGAATTATTATTGCTATCTTGCTCTATATATTCAATGTACTTTTGTATACAAAATTTTATTGGCTCGAAGGTAAATTCACCAAATCAACCGAAGTAAAAACACAAATTACATATATTGATGTTAAATAAAAGGTGCCACTTGAATGCACACAAGGAAGTATGTATGTATATATATATATATATATATATATATATATATATATATATATATATATATATATATATATATATATATATATATAAGTTATTAATATAAGAAATTAAAATTTAATATTTATATTAATTTAAATTTTTTTAATAAATAATTATATTTATAAAATTATATACAAAATAAAAACTAATAGATAATTTATTATATAATTTTATTTTAACATTTAATATATTATTTAAATATAAATAAATATTAATAATTAAATAATATATTTATAAATATTTAAATTATTTAAAATTATATATATATAATTATAAAAATATTATCACATCTATATTCTATAAAATATTATTAAATTAATATAAATATTAAATTTAACAACAATAGCAACAAATCCTAATTCATATTAATATATAATACGGATAGATATTTTACCAAGGACTTAAAATTTAAACTTATACATCATTTTATTGTGATTTTTTTTTTACTTTCATACTTTTGTAAAGTAAAGAGTATTATTTCTACTTATTTATATTTTTAAAATTTTATGACAATTTAACTATTATAATTATTTTTATTTAATTAAAAATTTATTTAATTTTCTATTTGTAATTTTTTTTAATATTCTTTCCTTTTTTCATTATGGTTTTATTTAAATTTAATTGTTAAATTTTTTACATATTTATCATAAATGATAAAGAAACAAAATTAAGTGAAAGTTATATTAAGAGGTTTAAAATATTTTTAATATGAATAAGAATATCTGTTATATTTTTTAAACAATGTGTTGTTTGTCAAAGTGGACAGATAATAAAAAAAATTAGCTTACAAACTAGTTCAAGCTAAATAGGAGGAGGCATGATTTGATAGAAGTTCCACAAGCTCTACATTTCTCTTTTAATTCAAATAAATACAGGGTTTTGTTGACGGTCGTTTGGGGTTAAATATTAAGCAACAAAATATAAAAAGATATTATTAGAAAATAGAACATTAATAATATTAACAATATAATAAATATTTTTCAACAATTTTTTAAAGTGAGATATTAATATATAAACATTTATATTTGATAAAACCTAAAATATAGATATTTCACTAAAATAATTTTAATTTTCTAATAAATAAAAAACAAAAAGTACTAAGAATGCCTTCAGTAACATAATCTTTTTCTAATAGAATTAACATATTAGTATAGAGATTAAGAATATACACTAACAGTATACACTATCATTTTATGTATTAATAATATATATTGTTATTTTTTATTAAAATAATATTTGTTAATTTAATATAATATACCGTTTTTTTAATATACAATTACGGTGTTTATATCAATAGATTAGTTTTTATTAAATAAAAATATATTAAAATAAAAATTATAATATTTAAGAATTTTTATTTATTAATAAATAATAAAATTTTAAGTGCCTTATATATGCAATAATTTGGCATGTTTCCATATTTACATGCTTACACAAAATCCAGGGAAAAGGTTTCGTGTAGTTTTTTAAGTGTTAAATTATCATTTTAATCGATTATTACTAAACAAGTTATTTTATTAATAGTTTTAAAAGATAGATAATGATAATTTTAAATTTTATTAAATTTATTTTTTTATAAATCGTAAATAATTATTGATTAAAAGGTGTTTTAATAAAAATTTAAATGCTACCATCATTAGAATTAAATGTAAATTTTTTTTCATTGTAATAGATTTTTTATCAATTTATATAATTACTTAAAAATAAGTTTAGCTAAAAACTATTTTTTATAATGCATTAGAAAACAAAAAAATGCTAATAAATATATTAAATGTACTAGTTAAAAATTTAAAAATACTTTTTTAATTCCATAAGTATATTTAGGACATTTATTAGCAAAATTTTAGATAAATCATGTTTAATTATGAGTGCAACTGTATTTTTGAGCAGTTTGCTAACAAGTAATTATGTATGAAATTATGAGCGGTCTCCAATTACGAGGATAGGTAAATGTTACAAATAGAATAAAAAAAAAATAGATATTTTTATATTTAGCTTTTAGAGTTAATTTTAAGGATTTAAAAGTATTTCATTTTTATTGAAAAAAATATTTATTACATTTTTGTATTTATAATTTGATAAAAAATATTTATTTTTTCAATTTTTAAAATGTTTAAATCTAAATGCAAAGGTTTTAAAATTAATATTTTTAAAAAGCTCTTTCTCTATTTTATTTTATCTATCATTTAAATTATTTTATACAGATTAAAAGTAATTAATATTTTTATTTGTATTGAAATTTTTATTATAACTTCCTATTATGTTCGTATTTCTCTTGTTGATTAACTTCGTCAATATTTTTGTGTAAAGTAAGAATACCAAAAAAAAAAGAAATAGATATAATATTTAAAAATATATAAATATAAAATATTTTTAAATAGTAAAAGATAAAAAAAATGAAAAGGAAAAGTATATATATGCAAAAATAATACAATCAATTTTTGGAATGAAAATTAGTAGCATAATATTATCGGTCTATATTATATTTAAGCGTGGATCCTTTTAGTATTGGAAGAATTCATTTTAGAAAGAAAAGTAAATAAATGTGTATGTTTACAATCCAACTTCACATGTATGTAAGAAAACAAAATTATATAAAAATATAAAAAAAAAAATGAAGAGAAGATAATGAATTTTTTCCCCCCCATCATATTCTCCCGTCTAGCAGCCGCCTGCTATCAAGAAAGAGGAGCATTGTGGCCTTCCATTTTGGCAACGCCCAAACAAGCATGCAGCAGCCACATAGCCTTCTTAAATTTTCTTAAGTTAAAGAATCAATTTTTTTACCATAAAATATATTAAATAAAATTATATAGTTAAAATTAATTTATGTATATATTTTAAAAATACGTAACGTTTTAAAATTAAAGATTTTGCTAACCAATATTTTTAGAGTGATGGTTAAAAGTTAAAAGTAATTTTTTTATTAAAAATAATATTAAAATATATTATAAATTATGAAACAAGACGTATTAATAATATTGTTAATACAAAAATTTATTTTAAACTTTTAATACTAAAATTTATTTTTAATATTTTTAAAAATTAAAAATTTAAAAGTTATTTAAATTAATTATAAATTTAAAATTACTTTATGTATGTTTGGTTGTGTTTACAAAATTTATTTTGAATTAACTTAATTTTGTAGAGATTATTTTAATTAAAAGTAAGTTTGAAGTAAAATAATTTGTTTGAAAATTTCATTTTAAAAATAAGTTTACTGTAAAATATTAGTATAAATATTTTAACTTAATATAAAAATTGCAAATTATCATGTTAATTTCCTTGAGTTAATTTAGAAGCAAAATCAATTTTGTGTTATATACTCTCAAATATGTTGCAGCAGATTTTAAACTATTTTACATCGTTAAATTATTTTAAGTTTTCAACTATCATCCAAACTTGCACTTACCTTGAAACTAGCATTATTGAATGTTTCGAGATACGTGGTTTTCTTCTGTCCTGCCACTGTGTGTCATAAGTCAAAAATCAAAATAAAGAAGAGAGAGAGTGTGGTTAAATAATTCAAGACGATTCGTCCCCAAGCAGTTGACACCGTTCTCTTCACCTGGTCCTGAAATTATTATCATGGAAGGAATGGTACAATATATATATATTGCTATATATAATGATTTTGTACTCCTAACTTGTCAAAAGAGGGAATATTACAATCTCATTTTCATTTGGACCTTTGTCCTTGTGTGTGGCATCTGAAAGGGAAATTTCAAAATGCTTAATACACTATTTACGCATGCATAGATATACAACCTAGGTTTATGGGTAACAGTGAGAAAAGCAAAGGAAATTGTTGACCCTTGCTGTTTCCTTGCATGTCAAGTTTCAGAATGCTAGTTTCCTAATCAATTAAAACGCATGCATAGTTATACGGCCATGCTATCTATATAGTTAATAATATTACCAGAAATGCCAAGGAATCTGTTGACAACTGCTGTTTCCTTGCATGTCAAGTTTCTGAATGCATATGTGGTTTCTTAATTAATTTAAATAATAACAGCGAATTCTTATTATCTCATAATGATATAATTAACTGGCTTAAACACAACAATGTATATATTCGAATCTTAAATGTCCGGTGCCTGTGTTAATTTATTTATATGCTGCACCTAATTAAAAGCACGAGATTCCATTTCTAGTTACTAGATATATGGTCGTCCCGTTCATACTATTTCACATGCGAATGTAGGGTTCTGCTTTCTTAATTCTCTCTGGTCTTTTAAAACTTTTTATCTTCGTATATGCTTTTTGGGGTATCTTATGAAAATCATTTTTAATATGTTTGAATTCTAGAGGTAATTGTATATCATTTCTGCCCACGTGTAGGAGTTTCAATCACTCCTCTCTATTTCCTATTTTCCTTATCCCTCATAGTACCCTTAATGTGGAAATAACTTTTTGCAAATAATAATAATAACTACCTGTCTGAGAGAAAAATTAATACATTTTTTTAATTTAAAGAATATATATATATATATATATATATATATATAGACACACAGACACATATAAAGTTCTGTAGAAACAAAAAGTTTATTAGTCAAATCTGGTGTTCTCAAAGTTCTAAATGAACATAAAATTAGATTCACCAATCAAAGGAATACATAAAAAAATAGTTGGCTTTCTTTCTTTCTTCTTTTATAGAGCATATGATCAAATTAAAAGTTAAAGCTATAAAGATTTTCTACTTAAAAAAAAAAAAAAGCTACCAGGGTTTTCCTTCCTTTCACTCAAGTTGGAGCTCTTCAATGACGAATTCAAAGCGGACACCTAACCCTATAGCCCCCCCCCCCATTGTTAATTGGTTCATGCACCATTCTATATAATTAGAATAGTAATGGTAATTTAAAATCTAACTGCCTTTACATTTATATTATTAATATTTTCCCTCATTTTACTTACCAAGAAACAAGAATAAATTCTCAAAAAAGTTAATGTCTTATTAATTTTTAAAAATGGTAGATAACATAGAATAAAATATTTCTTTTAAAACAACTGGTAATTTAAAATAAAAATAAGTATATAATAAATTAATAAATGTGTATTTTATGAAATCTGCACTAACTTACTAGCTACTAGATGAACAAAAAATGAGTTTTCTTTCTTATTGTTTCAGAACCATAACTAAAATGATCATATCTGTTCTGAAAATGTTTATCAAGTGCCCGTCCTTGAGCAAAGGCTAGATGCTGCAAAGAAGCTTACATTTCTTTTCTGATTGATGTGTCAGTCCATTGAATTGTATTGACCAAAATTTGAACTAATGTATATAGGTTAGAATACTTCTTGTCTTCTAATAATACATTTGTTTTGCAGATCAAACAGAAAATAGTGTCCATCCTTGATAATAGTACGTACATTTATAAATTTACAAATCATGATTTTTATTTAAATTGCTTAAAAGTTTATAGTTAGTCTGTCAAATAGCGTCACTTGATTTCAAAATCCTTTTTTCCAGTATTCTCCGTTGTTGAGAGATTGAATTTCAGGTAAAAAGAAAGAGTAAATCACACATTATATATATGTGTAAGCTAAAGGAGATAAAAAATAAAAAAATGATAGATAATTATAAAAACACGTAAAAATAGAAAAATATCAACCTTTTTTAATATAAATTTATTCTGTACTAATCTAAAGATTATAGCTGAATATCCTTTTTGGATTGGCCTAATCAGGCTGATTCGATATCTTTAGATAGATTAGATTGATTTAATTTAAATATAATATTTTATATAATTCCTACCAACTATATTAATTAGAATTTCAAAATATTTAACTTCCTAAAAGGGTCTGCTAAGGCATCCCTTGCATCTCTTGAATAATTGAAGATGGTCGCAAAGGTTGATTCATGTCACCTAGTGCTAACTTGCCTGCATCTTGATTCTATAAATAGTACAATCTCAGTTAGGTACACTTGCAACTTGTTTTTAATTATTGAGTTAAAATCTTTACCAACGTGTCAAAATATCCTTCTAGATACACACTTCTATTCTCTGCCACACACACCATTGGAAAAGGAACAATACCATCATACCACTCTAACAAAAAAGTCCAACATGTAAATCTCGTCTTTTGTATATATATGTTAGCAGTTAAAATGCACTTATTGATAATAGGGATAAAACAAAATTCTAAATACATGGAGGGGGGGGGGAGAGAGAGAGAGAGAGAGAGAAAGAAGACCATAAAAAGTATATGATGCTAAGGAAAATGTCTTTTTGCTTAAACTAAATAAATGTGACTCTGTTTCTCTACTAAAATTTTCACCCAAGTCATTTTGTAAAACAATTTTTTTTAAAGTTACTAAACATGGATTTCATGTGCTAACCAAGCAATTAAAAAAAGGGAGAGAGATTACATAACTATTCTAAACTTTTTCCCCCCATAATTCTCTATTCTATCACTGAAGAAAACAATTTGCGAAGAAATGCTCAGCAGTGATAGTCTTGGAAGAGAAAAATTACCAAGATTTGAGGTTAATTAACAAACAGTTGGGATCGTTTTTCCGTTAATTTATTAACTGAACAAAAAGTTAAGAAAAGAGGTTAATTGCAAAATATGCAAAGTTTGAGAACCCTATAAATTAGACAAAATATTTTGAGTTGAGGATGGTTATTTGTAAAAGAGTTTCTCAGTATCCTCTTAATCTTATACATCCTTTTAACAATTAATTATTTTCACTACTTTATAAAGTAAATATTAAAATAAAAAAGTCCATGTGTTTATTACCTTAAAAATATAAAAATATTTAATAATTAATTAAAAACATTTGTAGAAATACAAAATATTTTAGAATTATTCTTTGTAAAAAGGACAAAGTTTAAGTGTGAGAGGCATGAACATAATGTGTTTTGGAGCCCGGGAGAGCGGTGCCATTGTTAGTGTTGCTATATATATAGATATATTTTCAACTCTTCTTGATTACGCACCTACCTCCCGTCCCTTTCTCCCCTCCTTTAGTAAGACGAATGATGGTGCTATATACATACATAACATTACATCTATACCTACTCCTTTTATGATTATCGGATTTTTTTATAATTTTTTTTAAATATAAAAATTTATAATCATTAAATTTAATATATATATATATATATTACTGTAGATGTGTAAATAAATATATCATTCTTCTTAACCAAAACCATACCGTAGACCCAATAACTGGATTGAGTTGGCCATGACTTGTACAATGTCATTATTTTTTCTAAAGCTTAACATACTGAGTGAAGAGTTATCCATTCGTTTCAAACGCACGAAAAAATAAGGAAAGAAACGTTAAGGAGAGAAAACAAACATTTTCAAGGAGTTTTTCTCATTTGGAATCGTTGAAAATTAAAGGGAATTTAAAGAGGGAAAGGAATGACCTATGGAACTCGTGTCTGAATTTTCTCTTCAAAGGATTGGAGAAAATTGTGAGAAGAAGGTTCACTGGTTTGTTACGATAAATTAAAAATTGGAATTTTAGTATTTCATTTCATACTTTAAATTTATTTTAATTATCAATTTTTTATAATTTTAGTTATTTATTTTATAAAAAATTATTTATTTTAGTCTTTATTGTTAAAAATTTTAATTCAATTGATAATGTCATTTAAATTATACAGTTTAAATTTTGAAAGTTGTATCTTATATATTTTTTATTTTTAAAATAAGCATTGCATACAAATTTGATTCCTTATTATGTTAACTGATCATATTTTAATTTTTTTCTCATAACATATTTAACAAGTATATAAATTTATATTGTTTAATGATCAATTATTTCCATAAAAAATTAAATTATAATCAATAAATATATTGATGAAATATCAAATTATACACAGTAATATATTAAAAATATAAAAATTAATAATAAAAACTAAAATCAACAACTTTCATGAAATAAAAGATTAAAATCATAAAAAATAAAAAAATTTAAAATTAAAATTAAACAGAATAAAAATTAAAAACTTTATTAAATTATAAAAAATATCTTGTTATGTTATAAGAATTTAAAATCATAAAAATGATCTAGTGATAAAAGATTAAAGATTAATATAATTTACATAAAATTCTGCATTTGAATCTCAATTATTTTTTTATTGTATGAAAAAATAAAAAATATCTTTTAATATTTTTTCTCACTTGTTACTTTTTATCTCTTCATTAAAAAATAAAAATATTATTTATACCTAACTGATTATATATATATATATATATATATATATATATATATAATATGTGTGATTTTAATTTTTTAATTCTAAAAATTACGTCTTTTATCTAAAGTTTTATCCAATAATTAACGATAATATAACGAAGTTGTGAGGTTACACCAATTATACTGATTAGTGAAAAAATGTTTAAATTATTCAAATGAAATAAAAATGTACTAAAGAAATGGAATCCCTTTTTATTAATTTTAATTAAAATTTATACTTTAAAATTTTTTAATTTATACAAAGCAATATATATTGTATTTTCGTTCTATTCTCATAATTACGGAAGAAATTTAGAGTGATGAACTTAGTTTTAGCAATTGAAAATTTTCGGAAACTAAATCTCAATAATTAAAATAAAGGAAACTAAAATTATAAGTGAGTTAAAATATGAAGATTAACAATATAATCGAGTCAATATTTACATTTTTGTTAATCTTTTCTTTTTTTTTTCCTCCTTATTCAAATGATGTGTAATTGTTGATAATTTCAGAAACTATTTGATTTATAATTTTTTTTACTCTTAGTTATAAAAATATCATTTTATTTTTATTTGTTTCTTATTTTCAAAATTTTATATATTAAGTCATAAAAATAATAAAATTTTTATTTTTAAAGTTTTATATATAAATATTTGAAAATAAAAATAATATAATTAAAAACATAAGACAAAAGTACTATATATTTTCCCAAAATAAAATACACATATTTTTAAAATTCAAGGACAAGTTAATTGGTTTTAGTTACACTTTAGTGGGGAGTAGTATACATGGGTGGGGGGGTAACGGTTAATACTTAAAGTTCACTTGAGGCTGTCCTCCATTATTGTAGCACTTTACATTCTTTTACTTGTACGCAACCAAAACAATAATTTTTTTGTGTTAACTGTTAACCATTCACCTTTCACACTTGAAAGCTATTGACATATCCAAATTACAGTCTAGATACGTCGACAATCCGAACCCTTCTTTTCTTTTTGTTTTTTTTTGTTTTTCTTGTCAACTTTTTACAGTTTCTGTATGCTATAATTAAATATCAGGTTCAAATATATTTTTATTTTCTATAAACATGATTAAATTTAATTTAATTTTTTAAGATTATTAAATTAATGTTTAAAAATAAATTGTATTATTATTTAATAATAGTATAATATATATTTAGTCATAATATATCAATAATTATATATTATGAGAAGATTTGTAAAATAAAATACTTAGATGTATATTATATCATTAATAAAAATTAAGTAACAATTTTTCTTAAAAAAATTATAAAGAGAAATCAGCAGAAATATTGTTAAAATAGTAAAAGTAGATATAATTATATATTTGGTTAGATTAAAAATACATTTGCCTTATGAGGTAGTCCCTACAAAGTAGTGGGAAGCTAAGTGTGTGTCTTTTTGTGTGTTATAATGTCAAATACAGTGAAGTGTTTTAAGCCTTCCCAACAAGAAACATGGAGGGATCCAAAGTCAATGAGAACCGACGTGGTGCCAACGTGTCAAATTGTCAAAGAGGCCTATGCCTGACCTATAAGGGCTAATTAACTTGGGGATTAGGGACAAGAGACCCACACACATTGGTATAATGAATCTAAGAGCAGACACTACAAGTGTGTTTTGTTAAGGCATGACTTTTAATTCCTTCTCTTTTTCCCCCTCCGCTTAGGTAATTATCAAACACGTAGCTAACGAAGAAAACAAACGTTGACGGGGCATATGAATGAATGGTATTCAGAAGTGGAAGCCACACAGCATGTGCCAAGTTGATGAAATGATGGATCGTTTTAAGAACAAAAAACTATGTGGTGGTCGGCTGATTCTGATTCTGAGACTCATAAACTGAATGCAAACCAAAAATCACATGATGTGTGTAACGTGTACTTTGAGTTCGCTATAATTGCTCCCCAAATGCTGAGTCAGAGATTAGGCATATCATGTTCAATGTCTCATTTCTATATATGTGTCTACTTTTGGTACGTACTTTGCAATATCATACAAATGAAATATTTTGAGGCAGTTTGAGGCCAATTAAGATGTGTACATCGGATTCGTATCTATATATACATTCAGTGTAATTAGAGTTTTTAATTAGTGATTAGAAGCATCATTATTTTGTTGTGTTGGATGGGTTATGCGAATATCATATGGCATTTGATTTGATTCTGTTGTTAATTAATTATAACTAGCACATGGCCCGAACGGTCGAACTTGCATGACCTGAATTGTCAACAGCAGAAAACAAAACATAAAAGACATGGTCTTTTCTAAAAGCATCCCATTTTATATATGCGTCAATATACCAAACTGACTACTTAGCTTTCCTCTTTTTCTTTTATTGTATTTTTCATGACTGAGTGGTAAACTAAAGCACGCACCCAATAAATTAGGTTTTAATTGATTTGTTGACACAGATTCCAGTCATCTGCTTGTACCGACTTTGTCAGTGATAGGACATTTTTTCGTCTAAGGAAACAAACATTTTTTCATTTCCTTCTATTATTTAATTATTTCTTCATCTTATTCGGTACAACAAAGGCCCTTATTAGTTACAGGGCGTTTCCAGAACTAACTAGATCACATGTGTTAGCTTCCTAACCCCTTTAATAGGATGGTTCGTGAGAAATTTATGTATGAAGCGAAGTAGAAATCTGGAAGTACCAAAAACCTAATAAGAATATATATATATAACCCTGTTTTCTTATTCCTACATACAGGACACATATTCTTTCTAATATCTGTTTTTATTCGGCAAATCTTTTTTTTTTTTTTATACTTGAAAGAAATTAAAAAAGAAAAAGAAAATAAGAAACTGTAGAAAAGATAGATGTCATTATTACAGTGGAAGCATATCTATTAAAGGAGGACTTAAAGAATTTCTCCAGAAAGTCTGGTTGAACACTTTAGTTTAATCACAAATGGTTGGCTTACCTGAGCTCACCACCTGGGTTGCGTTATTTCTACATTTAATTTTTGCGCTAAATCCATGCACAATTTACCAGACATGTTTGGGATAATAATAAGTTGTCAGCCTTTTTTTCAATTAATTTTTTTAAAAAAATTATTTGAATAAAATGTAACTGAATTAATCTTGAAGTCAGTCTTGAAATACCTTTGACTTAATTTTTTAAAATTAAAAGAGTAGTTCTGATTTTGGTTTTAAGTTTTAATAACAGATTCTTTAATCCTTTTATCTATTCACAAATTATCACTGCTATTACTAGCCATAATCATAGTTTATTTATCGTTATTATAATTGTTTACCAATTATTATTATTATTAATTAACCATTACTTTTTATTATTATTATTGTTATTATTTCTATTATTTTAACAAATTATAATTAATTATAGATAATTTATTTATCATCATTATTAATTTATCATATTATAAATCAATCATAATTTTTATTAATGTAAATATTATTATTGTTATTATAATTATATTATTATTTTAATATAATTATTATTTTTATTATTATCATTATCATGAAAAATATTTAATATTATTATTATTATATTTATTATACATCTATGGATTAATTCTTGCAACTATTTTTTAAAATATCATTATTATAACTATTGTTATTATTTATTTTTTTAATTATTGATAAACTATTATTACAATCAATTTAAATAGATAAGTGTGAAAATATTGTAGGATTTAAAATTATAATTATAAAATTAAAAGTTAACTTTAATTTTTAAAAAATTTTAAACTTCAAATGACAATCACTTCTCAGCAAATCCTTATTTTCTCGTTTTGTTTTATCAGAAGGAAGAGTGTTAGAATTGGATATGAAAAATTGACGTTGGAAATGTACCTACCAAATTTAGCAGAGGTTGGAATAACAGTTGCTGAGGTTATCTATGACGTAAAACTTGAACGTAATGAACGTCAATTTGCTTGTGTTACACATGGATTCTTCTTTGCCCGTGACTACTGAAGTCGGTAATATAAAATTTTCAGTCGCTAATTAATTAACGTGATATGTTTATTTGGAAAATTTTCTATAATATTGCTGCCCAATTAAACACTCACACTAAGCATAAAAAGACATTTCTTTTAAGTGATAGTGATTTTTTTCTTAGTTCGTTTCCTTTTTTGTGTTAAATTATATTTAATTGTAGTACACGATGAAAATGAGATAAGAGAAATATTTAAATATATTTTTAATTTCTATAATGTTATAAGTCTTTTATTTTAATCATTTTATTTTTTATAGTTTGGTCATTATATTTACATAACTTAGATGGTTTAATTCTTTTTAATTTAGTTACAAAAAGAATTGATATGTAACTGTCTTTTCATTAATTACATTATCATCTATAAGGTAAGAGTTTAGATTTTTTATGAAGGATAAAAAGCTTTAATCATATTTCTTAATAATTATAGTTCTAAAAACTATAATTATTAAAAAATAATTTTTTAGAATAAAAATATTATTTATACTAAAAAATGTTCTTAAATATTACAAGAGACTAAAAATTGTTAACTTTGAAAAGATCAGAGATTAAAATTATTAATTTTTTTGAATAAATTAATTAAAAAAAACGGACACACCATAAAAATTTATCACTATGACTTTGTCATAAAATTAAAAAAAAAATAGTAATAAAATTAAAAAGGAAAAACCTGCGGATTGACCTAATTTACCAAAAGTACCCAACTTTAGAAAGTATTTTAAAGGCCAAAAATACTAAAGAGAAAATAAAATTGATTAAGAAATGTAACTTCACCATCAACAACTTTGCATGTAAGGGTCCATTTGCCAACTATTAATTTAACTTTCACCTTACCAATTTCCCTTCGCCCTTGCTATATATATTGTGATCAAACAGAAAGCATTGGCATTGATGAAAATATATAAAATTAAAATATTTTATATCAATCAAAATATTAAAAACATTGTTTTAATTAATTTTAAAATTGAGTTAAACTACAAGTTCTAATATTGAATTCTCACATATATTTAATTAATAAATTTCATGTTTGAAATGCCCAAAACCTTAAACATAAACGAGTGCATTAAACTTCTGAAATTAGATAAAAATATTGTTAAAATAGTCTTCATAAAATTTAAACAATCTTCCTCTCCTAATTAACTCTTATAATATGTTTTACATTAAGTAAAATTATGGCTAAAATATTATTTAGAAAAATTGTCAAATCCTTGGGTCTGGAATTAACTTTTGTAAGCGATCTATTTGTAATGTATATAGATGAGATGTAAGGCATATATGTGCAGTAATGAAAAAGTGGGGATTGAGGAAGGTTCGGGGTATGGATCTGATACCGAAAATAAAGATTTATTGAAGAGTGGGTGTGGGGTCGATCTCTAAATATGGTTCCAACCGGGAGTGACAGTGGGAATAGGTATACATATTACATAGCTGATGCGGCCAATACCCATAAAAACAAGGGATTGGAATAAAAACTCCGTTTGCGCGTGGGTGCTAGCGACTGCACTTTCTACTGTCGGCCCATAGTGAGACCCACTTCGTGCCTGTCATACAAACCACAACTCACTTCATTATCACTTTGACTCGACTTCAAAATATTTACCCCATAAAAACAAACAACATACAAATAATACATTTTCAATCTAAAGATACTTGACTAAAACTAACTAGATTCAATTCAAACAAATGATTATCAAAACTATTATTTTTAAAGATATATTTCAAATAATTTTTAGCTGTTTAATAATTAAAGTTTTATACTAATAATATATTTAAATTGGTATAAGTATTTCATGATCACGCGTTTGAAGAAAAACCCATGACCCAAGTAATCATGGGACATCAAATATTGGTTGACAGCCAATTGACAGGACCAGACTGTGATATTATAAAATTTTTGTTGAACTAGTTTTTGGCCGCATATAGTCGGGCATGGAGATATGAATTGGTCGTAGACCACTTTTAAGGAGGGAGGTATGATGTAACAACCCTCAAAATCAGGGACACCCTCCTGCTTCGGAAGCACTGTTTTAATCATCCAAGGAATGTGTTTTAAAGTTAAATATTTTGGTAAAATTGTGAAAAATTAGACATAGAAATAATTTAATTTTAAAAATTAGCTTGTTGAATAAATTTATATTTGTATGATTCATCTTTCCTTTATTTAATGTGAAATTTGTAATAGAAATCATTTTTAAATTTTTTTTCTCTCTTTAATATTTTAATTATGTCTTGATCAAAAGATTTGGAGAATGTTACTTAATTTAATAAAGAGAAATGGAAAAATGAATTTCGTTGAAATGGTGGTATCAAAATTCAAATATTGTTGCCTTTTCTTAATTTAAATTTTAGTACCATTTTCAGAGAAAATTATTCTTCATAAATTGAACTAATTTAGTACTTCAACTTACGTTTAACATGGTCATTTTTTTAGACAACATATATTTTATTTGAACTGAATAAAATTATTATTAATTATATTTTTTAAAATTTTAATATACTTACATAGTTAATAATCAAATTCAAAACTTATGATTAAATTACATCAATCTTTTACTAATTGATTTACGTATTTAAGTAAATTTTGACTAATTTATAATATATTTGATGAAATGTGTATATATTAATTTTTTATATTCCCTTAAAAAAATATTTAAAAATTTCTAATCTTAAAAAGAAAATTCAACTTTTTTTAATTATCAGTTTTAAAGAAAAAATATATATAACTGATGTATTATTTATTGTTGTTTAAATTAAAAAAATTGTATATTATCCACCTAATATTTGGATCCTAGATGTAAATTAGATATCAAAGTTTGAATCAGTGTAAATCAATTTTCAATGTTTGTAAATAGGGATGAAAGTGAACAAAATCATCTGATAGGGGTTGGTTTACCTCATTTAATGTCTAACTTGACTTGACTCGTTTAATAAATAGATATATTTAAATTTGTTAAAAAGTCTTTTTAGATAAATAAGTCATACTTAAACTTATAAAAAAGTCTATTTAACTTATTTAAGAGCATATTTATATTTATATATTATATATTTATATTTATATATTATATATTTATATTTATTTTAATATATTATATTTGTATAATATTTATTTTATATTTTATTTACATAATATATATATATATGTTTTAAGTCTATTTAATGATTTTTTTATCTTAAAAGTTTTAAGTTTATAAATTTTTTTAATCAATTATTTATATAGATTTTAAATCTATTTATTAATTTTTTTTAATGTACACTTTTAAATAAATTTGTTGATTTTGTAAACTATAAATCAGGTTAGATCTAAACAAAAAAAAAAGTCTTTAATAGATGTCCAGATTCAAATATCAAAATTTTTAAACACTTCAACATTTAAAACCTAACCCAATTTCATCTACTTTCATCTTTATTTATATTAAAACCTAACTCGATTTTGTTTACTTTCATCTTTATTTATAAATGTTAAAAAATATATCATATTTTATAGAAATTGTTTGCTATAGTTCCAATGGAGGATGCTGCTTAACTTGAAAAATATTGATTTAATGACAAAAATATTTGCTATACACTCTTTAACTCAACTGTAAAAAAAAAAAAAAACACTTGACCTTAATAGTGTGTGGACGACAACTCACTCCCTTTTTTCTAAACCCATTAGGTGGGTTGATCTCAAAATTGTGAAAAGCATAAGAAAAGAAAATTAGATAGACAAAAGATTGAATCTTCTTCTTGGATTAACCACAAACACTTTAAGTTATCATCCTTTTGTCTTTAACAGACAAGCTCTATCATCCAGGCTTTTAGGTTAGGAGGAGTTCGGTAAGGATATTTTATTTAATTTTTTTAGGAATTTTAATTAATAGAAATGTTAGTATTTTATTTTTTATATTAATTTTTTTTGTAAGCTAGTTATTTTATTGAAATAGAGGTAAAGGGGTATTCAGTCCTTTCTCATCAAGTTATGGAATTATTTAGGCAACTTCTTGAATTGTTAAACCAATTTTGAGATGAGTAGCTCATAAATTTTTGATATTGATGTTTTATTAAAAAAATTATTTAAGAAATTTAGGAATCATTTGATTTGTAAAATATTTTTTATTTTTATTTATAAAAATGTCATATATATTATTTTGTTTTATTATAATTTTTATAAAAATTAATAAAAACATTTTTTTTAATTTTTTATAAAACTTAAAAAATAAAAATATGATATTTTTATAAATAGAATAGAATTAGAATATATTTTCACAAATAAAATAATCTTGAATATTTTTTAACTATATTTTTCACTAAAATATTTTTAAAGAAAGGATGAGATCCAAATTTTCCATAAAAATGATTTTTTTTTTACTTATATCCATTATATAATTTTATAAATTTTTTTAAATATATCAAATATATTTCTAACATTTTCAACAACTAAAATTCTAATGAAAAGAGTCATACTATAATACTTATTAAAAACGGAACGAGCTAACTTAAACTCTAAATTTAAATGGAAAGATTGTCAAAATATTATAATAAAAGTTATTTTGAAAATATTTTTAATTGAAATATCCTAACACATCTTATGAATAATTTAACATTTGGATCACATAAGTTTAGAGATCATTATAAGAAATTTGAAAATTTAAAATGTATTTTTTTTATTTAAAACCAAAACTTGTACTTATTTATATTAAATAAAAAGACACATTATTTCATTTAAATTTAAGAATTGTTTTATTTATTTTACTATAAAAAATAGTTTTTATAAATATTTTTTAATAATCATATAAACTGATATAAAATATATTAAATTCTTATGATTATATAGTTTGAATCGTCATTAAAATATTTTTTTATGAATATAAATTTATTTTAAAAAGTCTAATAAAAATTAAAATTATTATTATTTTTATTTTAAAACCATCATTAAAATAATTTTTTTAATATTTAAAAAAATATGTTAATTCATTCAAATTAAATGTTTATTTTACTTATATAATACTTTATACAACAACTATAAACATGAGTTAAAGAATATGTTGAAATATGAATAAATATAAAGTAAAGAAATATAACTATTCATACATGAATATATATTAATTGGAATGACATATTTAATTATACAAATAAAATGAATTTTATGTAAAATATTAAATAAATTATGTGATTATTCATTAATAAATATCACTTAAAATGATGTGATTCATTATAAATTTCATCAATTGAATTGAAATAATTTATAATAAATAGACGAAAATATTTATAAATATAAGGATTCTCTATTCGTAATAGTCATTTAATTATAACTATTTTATATTCTTTTTTAATTTATTCAAAAGCCTATTTTTTCCTTTAATTTATGTATAAAAGATAAAAATAAAATTATTACTTTGTAAACACAATTGTTATCATGTCTTAACTCTTAAGTTTTGAGAATATAAGTCATACTTAAGGATTTCACCTCTAAAAATAGTTCGCTGTTATCCAAGTTGCACCCAAGTTAAGATATTGGTAAAGATGAATTAAATTTAAAGAAAAATAGTCATCAATACCTTAAAATTGTTACAGATACTTTTGCTCTAATTTCTTTTATTTTTCAAAACTCTATTCCTATCAACAATTATGTTAGAAATAGATCATATCTAACTCAATAGCTAAAATAAATAAATATTATTTTAACCATATTTCTAATTTATATCGTATATATTCTAATATTAGAAAACTAAATAAACTTAATTAGAAAAAAATAATGATTTATAATTCAATTTAGATTAATGGCTTTTAAAAAGAATAAAAAGTAAAATCAGATGATAATAATTCTCCGTATCCATACCTGACCAGTTATTAAAGAAACATTACCAATAATCAAATTCAATACTTTTGAATGAACGCAATTGGATGAAAGTAGTTAAATGAATTCAAAATGACTAATATAACAATTTATTTCACTGTGTGTGAGAGAGAGAGAGAGAGAATGGATCCATATCCGGTGTAGTTGAGTTAGAGCAATATTGGAAGAAATAAACAAAATAACTTTCGATTCCAAGGGACATTGATATCCACAAATATTCTTTGTTTGATGCAGTGGGAATGGCATCAGAATTTGAAACTATAATAACTACCACAAACCACATCAACTATCAGTTGCACTTTCGGTTAAAGGGTAAAGGTACGTAGACCAACTGAATTATCCTATCTTCTTGACTCCAATTATTCCTTCTGAATTTCGATATCCATATCAACGGTTCCATCTTTTACACCCCATTGCGTGTAGTTCACAATATTTACACGTGTAACATTATTAGTACTATCTCTTATCAATTTAAAGACCACATCTTATGCATACAATGTACGTACAACAATATGAGATTAATATTATATGGTAAGACATAAATTCAGTAAAATAGAATCCACCTCATACTCTCATCGTTTCTTATCTGATGGATTTTGTATGAATTTTTTTATGATAAAATATTATTCATGGCTAAGATTGTCCTTTATAATAATAATTACCCCTAAAGTACCACTGTGCTAATACCGCTACTTTCGGGATCCTAAAACGACATTTATCCACCTTTGAGCTGAGGTTAGCACACTTATTTTGACGCGATCTCGCATATCATATCAGTACAAGTATCATATTTACTCTAACTCTAATTATTCAAAGTGATTAACTCCTAATCACAGGAATAGTACAATTATTATAGCAATAAACTGCTAATTATAAGTTTTTACCAATATTGTTTACGTCAACTAAAATGTAACTTTTATCTAATCACAATCAATCAATACTTATAAATACAAAGAGTAATCCTTTTATAGATATCACTTTTTATTAAGTTAAAGCACTATCATTCTCTTTTATATTTACTTAAACACTAATTATAATATTTTTTGCACAAATATCATTGTTGACATTATTATTGCTGCATCAGTTGAAGTTATTTATCTCCATCAATATTTTTTATTTTAATATAGTATTTTTATTTAATCATATTTAAGAGTAGATATGATAATATGGTATATTTTATATTCATTGTTCTTGTTTATATTTTCATCGAATTTAAAATGTTAAACATCATCCACATTTTCGATCGAAGTTAAAAAAAAATTTCATATATTTTTATAAATTATATATATATTTTTTAATTTTTTAATTTTTAAAATTTTTTAAATTTATTATTTTTATAACCTTACTAATTTTATATAATATTTTAAAATAATAAAAATATTTTAATAATTTTAAAAATAAATTTGGAAACAAAAATGAGACAAGATATAAGTATTCTCATTTTATTCTTACTTTCAAAAATTAAATTTTATCCAAACCTATTTCCAATTTTAATTAATTTAATTTTTTCCTATTAAGATAAAAATAAGGTAGGATTAAACAATACGGGTATAAATTCTTTTTACCTTACCTATTTGAGCGAGATCAGATGCAGTATTTAAAAAAAAGTATGGATTTTCAATTTGAACCTCTTAATGTTGATA
The DNA here is from genome assembly GCA_037954105.1 of Canavalia gladiata. Taxonomy (NCBI): domain Eukaryota; kingdom Viridiplantae; phylum Streptophyta; class Magnoliopsida; order Fabales; family Fabaceae; genus Canavalia; species Canavalia gladiata. The sequence continues at coordinate 8,124,787 of CM075658.1, read as the reverse complement.
ATTAGATGAAATTATTCTTATATGAGCTTGGTAAGGGTATTGGATTAGCTAACGTATAAAAACGGTGAATAATTCTTTCCTGGTGTACGTTTTTTTTTTTTGTATAAATGGTAATGATTCTATTATATGGCAACGAGTTTTTTTTTTTTTTCATATGACGCAGAGACTTGAATGTTAAAGTATCTTATAGTTCAATTTTGATATTAGCCCCATGGCGAACACTTGGTTTCCTATCAATATTGAAGGTTAATCTTCAATTAAGCCGCTTTTTGTTTTTCCTTTTGTAGATAGATACTTGTAAGTCTATTTTATTGAAAAAATTGAATAAGACAACGAAGACACATGGAGGATAATGGTATAAGAAAAGGAAAAAGAGTGTTGACACTTTTGTCATAAGCAATACGCTAAGCTTGGTACGGAATTTTTTTTTATCTAAAGTGAGTTTATCTGCAAGTCATGACTTAGAAGTCTATCCAACATTAATATAATATAAAGTATATGATAGTCTTAATCTACCAAATTATATGAGCTAAGTACTAAGTATACTCTGTTCATTTTAGAGACAAGTTTAATTTAGAAGAGTTTCAATATAAACTAGCGCTGTAAGGCTATTACGGTAGACTTCAGGGCATTGACGTTAAATAGTGTCTAAGGCTCTAACTAGCTTGTGCCATGAGGATGGGCCTAGAATCATTACGAATATTTTTATTTTAGTTTAAAAATTCATAAAGTTAATAAAATAAACTATAAATTAGTTGCAATGTCATGTCAAACTTAGTTAATTGGTGTTTACATTTTATTTAATTAAATTTGTACAGTGAGTATTTATTTGATTATTTCTACCGCTGACATTAAACGTAATCTTTTGATGAATATCAGCACAAAAGTAGTGATTTGTAAATGCGGGTCCTCATTCTTAGGACATGGGTAAACGATAAAAATAATTTGCTAAGAGTTAAAGAAAAGATAGTGACAAAGAGGATAAAGAAAAGGGGACATTTCCATGTCCGAAACCCTTTTCCTTCGAAAGGAATGGCATCAATGAGGTTTGAATCCCGAAGATAATACTTAAAAAAGAGTGGTTTTGGTATCAAATGGATATGGAATTTCTTCTTTAACTTTGTGACCCATAGATTGGGAATCTTTAGAAATAAATAATATCGAAATATACTGAAGGCGAATTAATGGATTATGAATCCAGTGCCGATGCATATGGTTGCACTTTTTAGCAAAAGGGATAGCGTTTGCACTTCATTCCTTTATTTGTAACATGAAGTTATCCTCTTTGCCTTTAATAGCCTAAAGCTCAATTCTTATCCCCTTGCATGCATGCCCAAGTGTTCAATTTTTAATCTAACCCTTCATTCAATGACAAATTATATTTGCTATAGATTTTATTCACAACCACCACCGATATATACGACACAATAATCATGTCATCAATTTGCCTTATCTCAAACCACTATTAAGGGGGGCTAAGGGGAAGGTCGGCAAATCCATCCAATTTTGTCGCACATTCAGAATCATTACTCAGTACTATTGAAATTGAGGAACTTGGATTTTATGGGCACATTTTTTTTTTAATCTAAATGGATCTCCATTTGGTCTGTTTTTCCTTTTGCCCTTTCCTTTTTATCTTCAAATGGGTTCGGAGTGAAGAGGTTTCGGCCTTGATTTATTTTTGCTTAATTAAATATTGTTAATGTGAATGGATGATGTGGATAAGAGATAAAGACACTTATTTTCATCCCTTACCCTTTATCTTTTTGTTTGGGCCAATATGTATCTATGCCCAATTTTTCAACCATCTTTAATTTAACTGAAACAGTTGGAGATGTGACAAAATGGGACCTCTCCTACTAAGGTCCAGGTCGGAATGATGGACTTCCACATCGCTGTCAACATTAAAATATACTCGTGTGTGTTAAACTTTGTCTCAAGTGATCACTGTGCCTTGATGTAAATCGAATGAGGGTAACAACCTATACGACGAGGAAACATGTATCTATGTATATTTTTATAGGTATATATAATGTTTAACTTTTATGCTCTTAAAACAAAATAACTTTTACAAACTAAATCAATACGAGAATGCGTAATAAGAAGTTATTTTTATAAAAAATAATAATTACTAGAATGGTTACTATAGGTATGTTATGAATTATTTTATTAATTTTTCAGTCTCACACTTTTAGTTAAATTTCTCCTCTGCTAACTTCTCTTGTCATATCATTAAATAAGTCACTTCAACAAAAAAAAATTGCGAAAAATAATGTCGGTACTTAATTATACGATCCTTTTAACCGTGTTTTCTTCCTCCTAAATAAAAAAGTTATTAGAACTTTAATTTGGATGAACTCTGATAAAATGGACTTGATATCCGTTCTAAACTACTATTAATTTTTAGTTTTTAATATAGATTTCATCATTTTTATAGGTCTACGTACTAACAAAATTTGGGGATAGTATATAAGTAGCTTTTAAATAATACATATATCAAATTTTATGCAAAAGAAATAATTATTATTTTCTGTTTCTTATGATTATATTTCAAGATAATAAAATCAAGATAAAGAGAAATATTTTTGAAAGAGTCGCATTCTTTATAACGCCCTTTGGAACAATAACTAGAAGAATTAACTTTAAATATAGGTTGAAATAGATTTATCCAAGAATAATGATAAATTCTTTTAATTAATTTTCTTTATTTGTCCTCTTAATATTAAATAAATTAAGAAAATAATAAATAGAAAGTAAATGCATTTACTAGTGTAAAAACATAAAATACTTTAATATTTTCTTCATTTAATAAATAAAAGAATTAATAAAAAATTGTTAGAGAATTTAGAATTTTATTTTATCTTCTAAATACATGTACCGTCAAATTAAATTATCGCAGTTGGAAAGTGATTGGAAAAGACAAGATACATGACAATGGACTGCATTTGTTTTATATAGTCTGTGGATCATTTTACAAATTTATATACACATGAATGATGAACGTGGACGATTTTACGGCATAGGCACTTCTCATGTTCATATGAGCTTCTATTTGTATTTTTGTTTTTCATTATGGGAACAAAGGGGGAGTGAAAGATTTATGATCAATCCTTCTTAGCTATAAAATTTAAGCCCAAATATGATCAGTTACGCTTTCTGATATTTTAATATGAATTTATTTTCAAAATAAATAATGTTAACTAAACTACATTACTAGAAATTCATGGATTAATGGGGAAAAATTCTATTGTTAGTCGCTAAGATTTTTAGCAATGTTGCCCAAATGAATCCAGTGATTGCCAACATTTTGTTAAAGATAATTTCTTTTATCACTGTATAAAATGAAAATTTTCGGTTCTGATTATTAAAATAAGCTATATTTAAATTTATTCAGTTTAATAATTTTTTAAATGATTATATTTTATTAATTTAACTGTTAAAATAATTTTATTATATAAATTAAATTATAAAATTTTAAAAAATTAATACTTTATTAAATAATTTTAAATTAAGTTAGCCAGGATATATCATTCGTTAAATTAAATTTATTTAATTAAGTATAAAATATTTTTAAATTTAATTTATACAATAAAAATTATAAATTTAATTATTAGATTAATAAAGTTTAATAATTTAAAAAATTAACAATTTAATAAAAAAATTATCAATAAAAAATTTAAAATATTATTAAATTAAATAACTTTAACTTTAATTTTAATTTTAATTTTTTAAATATATGTTCGGTAGAAATGAAGTTAAAATAATATTTAATTTAATTTAAAAATATGTTTACATTAGTTTTCAAAACATATAATATATTTTAATTATTAAACTTTAGTTGTAAAAATAAAATGTTTAATTCTCATATATTTTTTTAAAAGATATAGTGTATTAACAATTATATTATTATTAGCTTTAATTAAGTATTCTTATCACCACAATTAATGTGAACTAAAAACTATCAACATTTTTAATATTTTTATTATTATACCATCATAATTACTAATATAATTATAATTATTATAACTATCATAATTATTATTATCATTTTCATCACAACTATATTTTTGTCATATTATTATTAATATTATGATGATTATGATAATTACTACCAACTTCATATTTATATGCATTGTCACAATTACATCAACATCAATATTTTATTGCTACAAGTGCTTCCCTACTAAAATATAGCAGGGCTTAGCTTTTATTTGAAGGTTTACTTCAGGACTTGAACCAGAAGATAAGTTTCCTTTTCGGGAGATTTTTAAGACAACTAACAAGCTTGTTTTCAAGCAAACTAACAAACTTGTAACATACATTGCAATGGTTTCAAACCCCAATTAGAGTAAATATAAGTTCCACCCGCAACTGTAGAACCATGTCCAGTATGTAACTAATTAATAAGATCCAAAATGCGAATCATATTCTATTTTTCCTGCCTAAAAAAAGTCTCATCACAATTCATTCTAATGGACCATATTACTGTAAAACATAAAATCATCCAAAGTTATTTCAACCTTTTGCCATTGGCCAATCCTCTATGCTGAATAAAACAACGTCTATTATCTTAAGGTAACACCATTTGAAATCCTAGCCAAGCATATACTACCATCCACTGGAAAAAGAAGTTGCAAGTTAAACTAAGTCACTAGTAAATTCCTGTTCATACTAACAGGAGACACACATTTGATAAAAGGAGTAAATTAAAGCACATTTAATGTGGTTGGCATCCTATCAATAAAGATTTGCCACGCAAAAGCCATCACCTTTGGGGGATTTCTTGAAGAAAACATCATGAAAACTCTAATTAGATTGCACAAAAGAAATGCTCTGCTGTAACAAAAAATCATCGGCACATTTCAATTGAGTACATGATTGATTTATGGAGACTCCATATCCAAACTTCTTGACACCTGATTTCAAATTCCTATAGATATATCCCTGCAAATATTTGTTTGCATTCTTCATCGGCCAGGATCGATATGAAAATTTAAAGAATTAATCCTTCATTGAATTGTCTTTTAGTTCTGTTGTTACACGTTTCAATTTTTGTGTTTATTTTAATTTCTCGTTTTAAGAAAGGTTTAAGTTTTTCTTAATCCATTGAAAATCATCATTTAGCAAACCAGTAATTGGTAACTTCAATTTTCAAGTGAATAATATTTTTTTACTTCATTATATTTAGCAAATATGTAACAAGTTGGTGTTCACTTTGTTTTGGGCATTGTGATGTTTTACTCCTTTATCCTGCAAACCTCTTATTACGGTTTGTAAAGCTGAATTGTGCCTTTGTTCATATATTCGGAATTTATGCTAAATAATAATACTTTACTACTCTAGCCAATACTTAATTTTGAATTGCTATCTATGGGGAATATTTTTAAAATCTTACCAAATATTTTGAGTAATTTTTTCAAGCCAAATATAAGAATATATGATTTGTAGAATATTGCAATGGTGATTGACCAAACATATGGGTTCGATATAATTAAAAAATACCATTCCTAATTGGACTACCATTTCTAAGAGTGTAATTCTCAAGCCTGAAAAATCAACTTGAACCAAAGATCCCGTATGTTTATATCATTCACATTCAAAGCTACTTTAACCAGCGATCCTCATTTTAACATGGGTTTGAACTTTGTTGGTCAAAACTTTGTTTCTTCTAAATAAAGGGGGAATTTGATTCAAGCTGCCAAATTGCGATTCCATTACAAACCCTTAGGCCAATAATAATTACTTACAGATTCCCAACTTTCCAAAATTATGCTGCATTGGGTTTTAGCGACGTCTACTATATATCATATTCATATATAAAATATGGAGCTGTCTTAATCAAGAATCTGCATCCATGACCATTTTCGGTTGACAATAAGACTTATCTTTCGCTTAATTTTTCGTCCTGTCCTCGAATAAAACATTACCACATTGCACACATTCTTTTGGTAGGTGATCATTTCCTTCACCATCACTATGCAATGTCTTAGTTCAATGTTCAAACGAGACCATATCATTGACTAAATGTATAAAAACAGCTTCGTGTATCGAATTCTATTGGAACAAGTTACTATGTCTCTCTAGATATATAGAGAGGCATATGTTATGAGAATTAAAGAACTACATTCATATACGCACGCATCTTGGTCTTGCTTGGACACCTTTGTTTCCTTTTGGTCAACACATGTTATAAAAAGCGGTCAATGCATCTTGGACACTCAAGCTTGTGCTTTTTTTTCTCTCCCTTCCGAATCTCTTTCTATTCCACCTCACAAAACATACCACATTCTGCTACTAGAAACATTTATAAATAACGCAACTTTATTTGTTAAATATCTTATACCAATAATTGCAAATCAGCGTGCAAAAAAGATTGAGAAAGATCCACTATTTCCACGCTCTGATCATGTAAAATGGATTAAGTATTTAAGGAGTGTATTCGGTCATTAATACATGTGATAGACGATATGCATATTTATAAAGGTTAATTTAATCCACTTTGAAGTTTATAATGGTCATAATAACAAGTAAATTTGTTGAGTCGATGGAAGATTGGAGCAATTGACACGTGAAAGGTGACGATAATCGAGGAGTGACGTTGTCATGGGAAATGATGATGAAGATTGCCTCAAACAAATGTACCTGAATTTATATTATTCTTCTTGATAAGATTTTCTTTTTCTTTATTACTTAGGGGAGATCTTTTGATTCTTGAGGATCCAATACATATAAACAGGTGTCGGAATGCTTTACACGCTAGAGATTCTACCATGTAACAGATCATTTTGAAGAATGTTATTCCTCTAAATGTAATTGCACACCTTAAAAAATGCCACCTAAATTTCTTAGTCAAAACCACCAGGAGAGAGGAAATGAAAAATAAAATGTCTAGAAGAATGAAAACATTACAAAAAACAATGGTTTGTTTAGGTAAATAAGCTTTTCAATTTTCATATATTGGTGGGAGAATTATGTGAAACAGAAACAGATATTTCCCCCTATAGAAGGAAAGTTGGATGTTTTCCCATTGAAGTTTTGCACCAAAACAGAGAATAACTATTTTTTGCTGGAGTTTCTTTTTCTAATTTAATTTTCTACGACAAGGGGAACGACATTTTATTTTAGTTAAATGCTTTTCTTTCCTGACTAGCCAAAATAAAAACAAGATATGCTTATTTTTACTCTTTTTTTTTTTTCCACTTTTCCATTCCTTATTTATTTTTATCTTATTTATGTGGAGAGTGATTGTTGGGGGATTTGGTATCTATTGCATTTGTGTGGGCCTCCATCAGAATGAGACGATGGATTTCTGTAATTCAACGAACCCAACCTTCTGTGTTCTCCCACCCTGCAATAGCTACGAACTACTTAGTTATTGGGCTTCTCGTAATCTTTCTTTATTTTGGGCCATGAGGAGAGGAGCAAAACATGATGGGCCTTACTTTTTGCACTTTCTTTTTATTTTTACACCCTCTTAAATTTTTTTATAAATTTTTTATTCCAATTTTACCCTTAACATCCTCTTATGGCTTATGTATTATTCCGGAGAAAATGTTAGTTTCCGCAAGTTAATCTATTATCCGTAAGCAAGTCTTACGTTCCTATTCTGCAAGGAACACCTTTGTTTTGCAAGCAATACCCTCCATCAGTTTAGTATCTAATTTTTAATTGGTAGACATTTGGGTAGATTAGATTTAGGGTTTTAGATTTGCAGTTCGTTGTTTTTAGTTCGTACCGAAAAAGAAGACGATTCATAAGTTAACATTCTGCAAATTAGTTTGTGGAATATATCAAATGTATTCCGTAAATTAGATTACAGAATACATATGATACATTCCGCAAACTAATTTACGGTTACGGAACACAAAAAATACATTCCGCAAATTAATTTACGGAAATATCTTAAAGTTACGCAAACTAATGTGTGGAGTACTGGGTTCGATGTTTTGTCTTCTCCGATGCTCTGACATCTTTCTGACGCTTCTCCAACACTACTTTTCTCAATTTCTCCACCTGCCAACAAACGAAACCTAACTTACATTCAATAACAATGATGAAAAAAAAAAAACAATGATGGAAGGAAGAAAGAAGAATGTAGGAGAATGCTGGAATGTTATAGTGATAGAGTATTTGGGTCTTTTCATATCTAAAGGGGATGAAAAAAAAATTTGGAGGTGCAAAAAGCAATCCCCAAACATGATTTAGCACATATATGGCACCGGTACTGATGGATACCCATCACCCAATAACTTTCCTTCCTTCAATTCCCAAAGAAACCCCAAACCTTTTAAGGCCTCGTTACACCAAAAATGGCCCATGTTTTACTTGGGTTCATGGGAGAATTGGAAATGAACTCATAACTCAATCGGATTTGGCACAATATTTTAACACTTGATTTATCATTTGAGAAATTTAATTATAATAATTATCAATAAAATTTAAATTTATCAAATAATATGAACATTAATTAAATATTGTCAACTTTGATAATAGCATAAATTCACAAAGGAATATTTATTTAGGATTTGTTTAAATGACGGAGTTAAAAAATAAATTTCAAAATTTAAATATTAATTTCAATTATGTCACGGTTAGAACTAATTAAAAATATAAAAAAGTTGGGTTGACAAAAAAGGTTCTTAATAGTGACAAGGAAAAGGGTCTTCTCAATATAATATAAAGAATACCTAAACCAATAAAGAAAATTCCACAGAAATCCTTGTAAAGTTCAAAATGATGCATCAACTCCTTGGTATTCCACCTTGAAATTTCAAAAAAAGTTTGCAACAATTCTAGAAACTATATTCATGGGTTCAGGAATTATATTTGAACCTCGACTCAATGGGTTTTCTAAAAAATACCCATGATATAAAGAGAAATTATACGTTAAATAAATTTGGGTTTAAATATGAGCTTTTTATTCACCCTATACCTACATATTATTTGATAAATTAAATTTAAAATAAATAAAAACTAATATTACACTAATAACTGTACAACTTCGTAGCTGCAACTTACAAATGTTATCTTAATGATTTAACCTTCTCATGTTCAAATAGAAATCATAAACTCCTTGTTGTTATTGTTAATGTCTTTATCTTAGGGACCATGTTGCCATATTGTTGCAAAGACGCTCTTCAAGTTCACTGGTTAAGCAACATCACCGGTTAATCGTTTAATAGCTTCACCTTTATAATTAACATATGAAATAAATAGTTTGTTTAGCTAAACTGTAATAGGTTTGAGTACAATTATTTAGGTTATCATCGGGTACCAACAGCGGCGCTAAGATTGTTATTCATGCTTATGAGTTGGAGGATAGATAATTTTTAAGAAAAATAATAAATATAAATATAAATTATATCTATATTTTAATTTTTTATATTTTTTTATTATAATATATATTATATTTTATTTTTGTTTTAATTCAAATGTAAAAAGAATGTATTTTTTTAGGATTTAAATATGGTAGAAAAGGATATATTGCATATGATTTGAACGTTAGAAAGATCTTTATATCTAGAAATGTGTAATTTTATGAACATATTTTTTTATAAGAACAAAACCAACATTTACAATAATTATCCTTTCATTATATCTATTTCATCAAATATACCTCTTTTAGAATATGTCTTTCTTCCCAATTGTAGATAGCCTCCCAACAATGACTCCCAAAAGACCACACCTGCTGATCCAATTCCTAACTGCCCTCTTCGAAGATAAAAAAGAAACATCGAAGCTCCCGCATATCTAAGAGACTACCATTGTCACCTTGCCATTTCTCAATCTCTCATTCCCAATGTTAAATATCCTATATCCAACAACGTATTATATGACAATTTATCACATCTTAAGAAACATTACTCTTTTGATATTTCAACTCATGATGATCCTATTCAATTCAAAGATGCTATTGAATAATTATGCTGGAAGATTGTCATTCAAAATGAGTTGGATGCCCTGCATAGAAATCATATTTGGTCTCTTACTACTCTTTCTTCAAAAAAGAACATAGTTGATTATAAATGGATTTTTAAAACTAAACACAATGCCAGTGGTAGCATTGAAAGACGCAAAACTCAACTAGTAGCAAAGGCTACACTTAGATTGTTGGACCTGACTATCTTGAAACTTTTAGTTGAGTGGTCAAGATAACTACTATTTGGATTCTTGTTTCTATGGAAGTCTCTAATAGTTGGCATAATCATCAGTTTAGTGTTAATATTGCTTTTTTATATGGTGATCTTCAAGAAGAGATTTACATGAAACCTTCTTTTAGGCTTAAAATTTATGATACTTCTCTCGTTTTCAAGTTGCATAAATCTATTTATGACCTTAAGCAAGATAGTAGCCAGTGGAACACAAAATTCACTCTTCTTAAGTCCAGATATAAACAATCTAAGGTTAATTATTCCTTATTCACATCAGGCTTCACCATCATTCTGGTTTATGTTGATGACTTGGTTTAGCAGGAAATGACTTGTAAGAAATCCAACTTATTAAACAACACCTAAACAATTTGTTCAATCCTTTAAATTTTTTTCTTAGTTTTGAGGTCATCAAATCCTCTAAAGGCATTAATATATCAACAAAAATATGCCCTTAATCTCCTTTAAGACATTAGACTTCTTGTTGCAAATCCCTATAACACGTCTATAGATTCTGCTCTTAAGCTACATAAGGACACGTGTAATCCTTTTCCCAACCCTTCTGCATATCGCAGATTGATTGGCAGCCTGCATTATCTTACTCACATAAAACTAGATATTCCTTATGTTATGCATCATTTAAGTTAATATATTTCTTCTTCAATAATTGAACATCATCAAACAAGCATTAGAATTCTTCGCTATATAAAGGGAGCTTTTGCTAAAGGATTGTTCTTTCCTGCTATGTCTGATAACATACTTAAAGGTTTTTGTGATTCTGATTAGGGAGCTTGTCCGGATACCAAAAGACTAGCCACTAGTTTTTGTTTTTTCTTGGACCATATCTCATATCTTGGAAGACAAAGAAACAACCTACTATATCTAGGTTTTCTTTAAAGGTTGAGTATCATGCTTTTGCTCTATCCACTTGTAAAGCGCAATAGATCATCTACCTCCTTAGAGATTTTAACAACTAACAGGCCATTTTGGTTGTTTTATATTGTGATAACAAATATGTTCTTCACATAGTTGCAGATCCAATCTTCCATCAAAGGACTAAACAAATTGAAATGGACTGCATGTAATTTGTGATAAAAAAATTTCTTGGTTTTGAGGTCGCCAAATCCTTTAAAGGCATTACAATATATCAACAGAAATATGTCCTTGATCTCCTTGCTTCAAATCCCTGTAACACGCCTATAGATTTTGCTCTTAAGCTACATAATTACACATGTAATCTTTTTTCTGGCCCTTCGACATATCTTAAGTTGATTGACAGACTGCTGTATCTTACTCGCATAATATCAGATATTTCGTATGTTGTGCATCATCTAAGTTAATATATTACTTCTCACATGATTGAACATCATCAAGTAAGTATTAGAATTCTTCGCTACATAAAGGGAGCTCTTGCTAAAGGATTCTTCTTTCTTGCTATGTTTGATAACAAATTTAAAGGTTTTTGTGATTCTGATTAGGAAGCTTGTCCGAATACCATAAGAATAGCCACTGGTTTTTGTTTTTTCTTGGACCATATCTTATATCTTGGAAGAAAAAAAAAATCCTACTATATCTAGATATTCTTTAGAGGTTAAGTATCATCCTCTTATTCAATCTATTTGTGAAACACAATAGATCATTTATCTCTTCAAAGATTTCAACATCCAACATACCACTCTTGTTGCTTTATATTGTGATAACAAATATGCTATTAAACACATTAAAATGGATTTTCATGTAGTTTGTGATAAAATTCAAGATGGTATATTACACCTTCTTTCAATTTTTTCACACTTGCAGCTAGTGGATCTTTTAACTAAACCACCACTTTCTACCTTTTTTCACAATTCCATCCTCAAGCTTACAATGCTAAATATACACACTCTAACTTGCAAGGATATTAAATGTTTAGTTTGCTAATGTCAGTTAGACAACTTCTTATTATCTCAAGTTAGTTTTTCAATTTTTTTAATTAGTTACAAGTTTATGTATTTTATAATTTTAATGTATAAATAAATTTTTTATTATCATAATAATACAAAGAATATACTCCATTTTTTATCAAATATTTTTCTTTTTATCTAATTTATTAAAAGAAAATTTAACATACATCCTTAAAAAAATATCTTTTAAGTTTAAACTGAACATATTTATTGTAATTATTTTAACTTATTTTTATTGAAAAACTAAAAAATAGTAAAATTTAATATCAAATAGTTAAAGAATATTAAAAGTTTCAAAGTTCATTAATGAACTAGCAATTTTATCATTGATTAAACACAACTTTTTTTATTGGTTCATGTCAAGATGATTTTAGGTTTACGAATTGATCAACACCAGCTTACATCCCTACAAAATTAATTATGTCATTTCAATTCTTAGTAGGAATTTAATGCATTCATCTATCATTTAGAATATCATTTTCTATTAATATCGTTATAAAGGTACTATTTTATTATTATTTTTAGCTTCTCTTCTCATTGAAAGTAGAAGTCAAGCCGAACACAATTTCGACAAAAGAAAAATATTACAAACAAAGGTATTTTCTTTTAATAAACAAAAGTTCAAAGAAATAATTTTTTTTATAGATGTTTTAAGGACTTGCACTTTTAAGAAGATGAAAATTTTACAAAAAAGAAGAAGAAGCTTTGTCAGACATTTCGTAAACACTACGGAAAGTGTTGAAAACACAATTAATACTTTCTAACCACATATATTCTGTAAGCACTCCAGAGTTAGGCATAACTAATAAATAATTTTGTGTATTGTAGGAGTATTCTTAAATATGAATAAAGTATTAAAATATAAATAAAAATATTAAAATAAATATATTTTACGTTTTTAAGAGTATTATTCTAATAAGTATACAACTTAAAATATAAAAATACTTGTCTTTAAAATTTTGCCAAAAATATTTTTTCCTTTTTAACTTAATTTTTTATTTTGGATTGGTCATTTAAATTTTTTTTCTGCTTGGGTTTCTAACTTTTTCATATTTTGTTTTGATCATCAAATTTTATTTTTTGTTTCATTTTAGTTTTATTACTTTAATTTTTGTTTTAATTTTATACTTAAAATTTTTCTATTTATATTTGATCATATTAATTTTGAACTAAACTGAATTAAAAATAAAATTAAAGGATAAAATGAACAAAAATAAATTTGAAGAATAAAAATAAAACACCAAAAAATTAAATGATTAAACCAAAAAAAAGTTTAAAACATCAAAATAAAAAAAGTTAAAATACCAATTCAAAATAAAATAAAATAAAAATAATGGATCAAAATATTAATTTTATCTAAAATTTATAATGAAAAAATCTTGAAATTAATTTTCGTTATTTAACATATAATTATCTCATCATGTCTAATGTTAATTGAAGAAAGAAAAAGAAACATTGAATATAGAAAGGAAAAATAATTTAGTTTCATTGAATAATTAATTAAGAAAAAATGATTTTACATGAAAATTTAAAAGACATGTGCTACAAAATGAAGAAGACACAATAATTTTGAGGAAAAGAATATATGTCGACATTATCTCATTTTTAAATTTATTATACACAGGTGAATGTAAATGAGTATGTATATGGTACATGACACATTTGTATTATGGATATTTAAAAAAATTACTGCATAATAATATGAAAGTAATTTAAAATCCTGATCGACTGTTTCCGTTAACTGAATCTCAACCTCCCTAACCGTTAAAGAAAATTTTAGAAAAGAAGTGGTTGGTTTATATAATGTTTTAATTATGGTGATGGCACTTCTTATTCATCACATGTAGAGCACACACTACGTTCCTTTCGTCAAAAGAAGTATAGAAATGATCTTTGTCTTTTTCATCTTTTTAATTTTATATATGCTGATGCCTGGTTTCTTTTTGGCAATGACACGTAGGAAGAGAAGTTGTGAAGTGCAGTAGGCGTGCTTTAAGACGTTCAATTAAGCCTCTCACCATATATAGGAACGACTTTTGAAACGAAAATGGTTAATTGGTAATCTGGTAGCATCATAGAGGAAAAAAAGAAGATTCTTTACTTGACCTTATATGAAGATTGTAAGGACGCATGCATAGCCACATCATTAAAGCCTGAAAAGAGCAAATAACGTGCTAAGATTATAAGCTTTATTTATCCCCTCTTCACGGAATCCTTTTACCAATTTGAAGATGCAATGCAAACTCACGATCTCGTTCACATTCCTTTTGAATGCTATTCAAAAAGACGGAATTTGAGGTTAAAGTGAGGAATTCAAAAAGAGCATAAATTTGGGGAGTAGATGAGAGATATTGAAAGGTTATGTGGTGCCCAATTAGGCTCTCGAACGATTCCTGATGCTGATGGTGCTTATGGCCCCAATGTGGGATATTTATTTAATTGGGGGGCTTTCTTTTCAACTCATATCCGTTTTGGCAGCGTTAACTTTGTCTTGGCCTTGTGAGAATCAAGAATAAGAATATTGATTTGATTTTGATTTTGATGGATCTTTTATTCTTCTTCATATTCTTTATTTATTATTAGCACCTTTTGGATGGAGAAGGGACGGCCTTCCCTTCCCAATTCCTTATCTCAACCCTACGCGATAAGATAGAGCTGTTTCCATTTTTGTTTTTGTTTTATGTACTTGCTTTCTCCATTTGTCAATGAATTGCCCATGGAAAATGGCCATGCTACTCTCACTTTATTTTCTGGTTTTTTTTTTTGTCCTGAGGAGTAATTCTAAGTAATTAAAAAAGTTAAAATTTTTAACTAAAATATTCATAACATAAGGACTTTAATTGTTTAATAAATACTTCTTTTTATTAAAACTGTTTTTTCTTTGAATCTTATCAAGGAAGGATACTGGTAAGAAAATTAGTTTATTAAAAATTTTATTGAAATTTATGTTGATGGGCCATTAAGATTAAAAAAATTAAAGAAGTATTTATACATCATCTAACAACAAAATTATTACGGTACGATCAAATTCTTTATATAATGCAGATTAACTAGCTTTCTCATTTACTTTTGAAGTTAATAAAATTTTATTTTTATAAAGTTATTCTAAACACCACATAAAACTCAATTTAAATCATTTCTTGCGTAAACACTTACGTCATATGAATATTGATCTTACACAAAATTAAATCTTTATACATGTGTTAGACTATCAATTCTATGAGGTCCGAAGGTCAGTTTTTCACCCCATAAGCTCCTTCTTCTCTTTCATCTTGCCCTTTTGCAACAATAGGTTGATTATAAAGGCGTTCCCATCTTGAAGGTGAACCAATTACATTATTGCTCTATATTATTTCAAATAATAAAAAAGCACCCACGGAAATATTTAGCTATGCTTCTTTAGTTGTTTTTGTTCATCTTATATTACATTCATGCAACATGCAGTAGAAAAGAGTACTGGAATTTCATATGTACACATGAATTTGTAGCAGAAAATTTTATCACATACATTTATATTTAAGATGTTTAATATATAAAATCTTTTTTTATTCCCAGAGATCACGTTTTCTAAAAATTATAATAATCAAGAATTTATAAATACATTTTGATAAAATTTAAAAATTTATGAAAATATTAAACTAGTATAATTAAAAAAATTTCAAGTTCATGGAAATCTTTGATTCCTACTCTCCTTCCTAGGAGGAATATTTTAGTCACAATATAATTAAAAATATTCTTAAAATTTATTTTTTTAATTTTTTAAAAAATGTGTATATCAAATATAGAAAATTAAATTTTTTTTTTTAAAAAAATCCCATATTAGACACCCGCTAAGAGGAAATTGAATCTTTCTAAAACCAAAAAGGTGAGGATAAACTCAAGGTGTTAAACCTGGCATAATTTGCCCACAATATTTTTCATATTAATATGCCTCTTTGCAAAGTGCAAATTGACAAATTGGATAAACTGATTGAGTTGAATAATTTATCTGCATTGAATCTAGTTTTATTTAATAGGATACAATTATTTAATTTTTCACTGTCATAAAACTACAATTTTTACTCAAAGCATGCAATAAGATGTAATTTACCGTTACAACATGTTTGGATTCTTCATTTGTGACCAGTAGCAAGATATGTTTGTGTAATTTCACATTTATATTGCTAATATGCTATAGGGACATTTCTTGCACCATCATTTTCAATTTTAATTTATTGCTAAAGTGGGTGATAGATGTAGTTTGTTGTTAGTTTTTTTTATGTTAGTTGATTTTTGGTTAGTTGATTTTTGGTTAGTATTCAGTTATAGATAGGGATAAAAGTAGGATAAGGCCAACTAGGCCTCTTACTTGTTAAAGATTTTTTTTTTCTATCAAGGTCTGACCTGATTTAAAGTTCTGCAAGCATGTTTAAAAGTCTATATAACAAAACAAAAATCAATAAAAAGATTTAAAACCTATATAAATAATTGATTAAAAAGACTTACAAATTTAAAGCTTGCAAGATAAAAAAAACACTATTAAATAGGCCTAATATATATATATATTAATATTATGTAAATAAAATATAAAATAAATATTATACAAATATAATATATTAAAATAAATATAATATATTAAAATAAATATAAATAAGCCTCTGAATATGTTAAATAGACTTTTTTATAAGCGTAAATCTGACTTGTTTATCTAAAAAGGCTTCTTAATAAGCCTAAACTTATCTATTTATCAAATAAACTGAGACAAACTAGGTTTTAAACGAGTTGAGTCGTAGCCCCTATCGAACGACCTTATTCACTTTCATCCCTAGTTATAGTTCAGCAGTTACAGCTAAACTGTATGTATGTATAGTATTTTGTTGTATTAGTAAATAGTATTCGTTGATTAATTGAATAATCAGTTTTCTTTTCATCTCTTTCTCTCTCATTTTATTTTAGATTCTTCTAATATATTTCATTAGGAAGCATATGTATATATAAAGAAAAAAGACTATTTTTCATGAAAATTTTTAGAGTAAAAGAATAAATTAGTCCTCAACTTATTTATGACTTTGCAAATTAGTTCTTCGTTTAAAAAAATTCTTCCGTTAGTCTTTCCCTTAATGTTTTGTCTTGCAAATCAGTATATTCATCAATTTTGGTATAATTGGCACGTTAAGTGCCATGTGAACTATAAAATGAGATCTTTTTGAATCTCTCTCTTCTCTTTTATTTCTAGCAACGATACCACTACACCATTTTTTTCTATCACATTTTTTGTCATTCAACAAGAAAGCTAGTAATTTTTTTATTCTCCATGCCTACAATCACCTCTCCCTCCTCCAACATTATCACCCCAAAATCTCCCACCATGTCTTTAGTCACCATCCAATCAACCATCACTTCCTCCTCCACTAATATCTTCTCCAACTTCACTGTCTTTATCTCTTTTTGTGCCAAAATATAGATTAAGATTTTACAAAAAGATCAAAACTTTGAATGAATTGAAGAATCTCACCATATGAAACAAAATTAAATAACCCGTAAAATTTTAGGAGAAATAATAAAAAAAATTTAGTTAGAATAGGATGGGAGGAGCATGTTTTGCTCTAATTTTAGTAATAAAGATTGGAAGAGTGAAAATGAAATGGGGGAGGAATCTCAACGAGATCAAGATCCATGAAGTGATGAATGTGTTACACGAATATTCTTTTGTTATGCATACAAAAAATGTGTAAATGGTGGAGTTGGAGGAAGGAAAGGTAGTTGATTAGGTGGTGGCTAAGGATATGATAGAGGATTTGAGGCTGATAGTGGTGGAGGAGGAAGATATAATGATAGAGTGTGAGTTTGCTGGATGGAGATAGAATAGAGGGATTACTTATTTGTTTATTGAGTGGCTAGAAAAAATGGTCTCTAGAACTCTGCATCTCGTTACGTTGAAATTGATAGAGGAACTGATTTGCAAGATAGAATATTAAGTGAAAGACTAACAGAATATTTTTTTTAAGCGAAAGACCAATTTATAAGATTATAAATAAGTTGGGAACTAATTTACCTCTTTACTCGAAATTTCTGCTAAAATATCAATCAACATTACTGAAATTAATTAAACCTAAACAAATAAAACATGGTATATTATACTTCTCATAATTTTTCATGCTACAAATTTAGGTGTATATAAGCATTCTCAGTAATCAGTTTTCTATAGCACATAACGTGCACTAAAAATAAGAATAAAAATAGAATCAAAATATTTTCATTGACGTTTTCTTAATTTTTAAAATAATGAAGACTAATTTCATTTTAATTTGAATAGAATAATAAAGAAAGAAAGAAAATTTAAATGAAAAATCTGTTAGGAAAATTTTATTATTGTAAATAAGTTTATTTGAAATCCAATATAATTATTAGAAAGTAAAAGTCTAAAAAAAATTAATATGCAAAGTTACTACATTTTATGTAAATTAATGTAAAACTAATAACAATTTATTCTTGTATAATTTAAATTTATTCTTTCCTTTTTATTGTAAATTCATTTGCATTTAACATAGCAAAAATTATGAGTTATGCTTACCATGTAAGATTTAAAAAAATATCATCAATTATTTTAAATTTATAATTTATAATATATATTAGAGTTTTAAAAAGTATAAAAAATTTAACTTCAATTTGATTTAAAATATAGAATTTTTGTATGTTTAAAAATTTATATATCTTTAAGTAGATTTAAGATAAGTAGGTAAGATATACTATATATCTAAAAAAAAATAATTATAAGAGAAGAAATATGTCAAAAGCAGAGAAGAACTGATTAACAACATCTACCAATTTTAAAGAGTTGCACAAGGTTTTAAAAAAAAGAGAAAAACAAGTTTCATAAGGGCATTGGTTTAATAAGTCTTACAAAGTTGACCACTATTTCGCAAATTGCAGGCGACGGAGAGAGAGTTGTATCTTTCCTACCTTTATGAAGTGGAGAAGCAAGAAGAAGAAGAAATATAAAACGATATTATTTATGCATTCCAAACATTTTTAAAATCATACAAATTAGTCCTTTAGATTTTTAAAATCATACAAATTAATTTTAATTTTTTTTAAATATTTCAAATTTATCGTAAGTTTGCATGCAACTGCTCCAACTTGGTTGCTTTTCATTATCTTTGAGTTTCAATATAATTTTAGAATTATTAAAATGAAGATTCGAGAATGAGGCTTTTATGTATCAAATACTAGGTATAAGATATTTTTAATTATTATCCAATTTTCAAAAACCTAAGACATTGATATTTTGAGAAGAAATTAAAGCAATCTAAATTCAAAAAATCTCTAAAATAACTGAGTAATATATGAGTGTGGCAAAACAACGTTATTTTGATGATAAGATAGATCTTCCGTTATGTTTAATGTGTCAATTTAGCCATCAATTAAGAAATACTAAATCCAAGTACTGATTCGCATGATAGCAATAAATGTCAGGAATTAACGAAAAACTTTTTTAAAATCAAAGATATATTTGTAAAAGATAAATAAGTTAAAAATGAATTTATCATCAAACTCATTTAAAAAATATGATATGTATATTTTTTAAATAATTATTATAAAAATAAATATTTTTAATAACATAGTAATTCACAATTTAATGATAATATAAAAAAATTACACTTTATAATATAATTCCATTAAATTTTTAAAATATTCACCTTTTTTAAAAAGTATTATATTTTATGAAAATTTATATGTACGGATATTTTACATTTAAGTAAAGTTTATAAATAAAAAATTAAATTAAATAATATATTTTTAAGTTATTAATATTAAATAATATATTTTACAAAACATGAATTAAATAAATATAAAAATTTAAAATAAAGGAAATAATTATTTAATAAATATTACTTAAATAAAAATATATCATCTATTTCGTATGATGTACTAAAGTTTAAAAATTAAATTAAATTAAAATTTATTAAGATTATTAATTTAAAAGTTTAATTTATCTTACAAAATGTATTTGAATTGATATAGTGTATAAGATTTAAAATGTAAATTCAAATATATTAAATTTAAGTAACAGTGTTTAAAAATAATAAAAATAGAAATAAAAAAATTAAATATACAATAGAAAAGAAATAATGTAGGTTGATATCTTCTAAAAATATTTTTTTATTAATTTAAATTTATAGAATGTGTTTGATAAAATTAATAGATAAGTTAGTTAAAAATAAAAAATAAAAAATAAATAAAAGTTAAAAATTAAAAGCTAATAAATTACAATTAAATTTAAAATATTTAATAAAATTAACTAATAAAAATAAAATATGATAAATTTAATATATTTTTTAACAAATAATATGTTAAAATTTAATTTATTAAAATTATATTTTGTAAAAAATATTTATTTTTTATTTTTATATAAATAAATTTTAAATGAAAATTTTTAAAATAATGATTTTTATAATTTTAATTTTTTATAAAATAATTTTATATTTGTAATAAAATAAATAATATAATGATAAAAGTAAATATCATATATTGAAATAGTAATTTAAAATATAATATTTATAATATTATAAACATAAATTTATCAAAATTAATAATATTATTATGAAATAATTAAATAATATTAAAATTAATAAAATAAATAAATAAATAAATATTATCGTACAAAAATATATTAAAAATAAAAAATATTAAAGTATTTCAATTAGAAATTTAAAAGAAGAAAAATTATTTAAATTAATTTTTGAAAATAAATTTAGTAATTGTTTAAAAAACGATAATAGTTATTAAATTATTCTACTAAACGGAATTGAAATATCGTAACAAATTTTTTAACTAATAAATTTAATTTTTACCTAAATAAAATACCTTATCAAATATATTTATAATAAAAGAATATATTTTATGATATGTAATAGGTAATAACGAGTTAAACTGTTGCATAACTAAAAGATAATTGTTAATTAATATCAAAAGAAAAAAAAGACCTTAATTATTCCTAAATTTTATTTTTTCGTATATAAATATTTTTTAACTTTAAATGTATCTTGATTAATTTTTAAATTTTATTTCTTTTACAAATAACTTCTTCTATTAAATTATTAATAAAAAGAAAACTTTAAATTTTTTATATTCAATATTTTATTTTTGTTATATTTTTCAAACATTAATAAATAATAAAATTTGAGCAAAAAATTTAAGAAAGAGAAAATAAAAAAATTAAAATACTTTATTTGATTTCTTAAATTCTATTTTTTTTTTTATATTTCAACAGGTGAAGTTATATTTATAACATATTTTTTATTTTATTTTTAAATTCTATTCATCAAGATACAATTTGATATTCTTACCTTTTACAATATTACTTTAACATTAAAACGTCGTTATTTTCTATAACTTTAAATAAAAATAAATATATTGATAAAAATATTTTTAACTCACTTTAAAATATTTTTACTTTAAATCTTCATAGTTATTTTCTATAACTTTCTTTTTGTTCATTAGTTTAATAATTTTTTTTATTTTTTCTAACCTAGTTTTGATTTCATCCTATTCATATTTTTTATTTGTATTATATTATGGGTATATCTTTCACTCATATCATCACTATCACACCACATAAAAAATTTATATTTATTTTACTTGTAAGTATATAATAGATGATTTTAATTTGTATTTATTTAACTAACTTCAATTTCAACCATCTTTTTAAAACGATGATAAATTTTATCACATTTAATTCTAAGCATATTTATAGTGAAATTAATCTTATAAAAAATAATTATTTTTTAATTGATATTTCATTAAACATATGATATTCACTTTTAAAAAATCATAAAAATAAATTGTCTAATCTATTAAAAATAATACCATAAAAAAAAAAGAATAGAGGAAGAGAATAAAATATAAATTAATTAAAAAAAATTCTTATCTATAGAACGTTTGGGCTTGGATAAGAAACAATTCCTCCTCAAAGTCATTGGTATCCATCCTTGTAAAAGAAAGAAAAAACGAAAGAAATAAATATATTTTTAAAGATAAAATATATTAAAAATTATGTATTAGATCATATAATCATCAATTTCTGTTATAATAGATATTATTCATTCAAAGAATACTATGTTATATGGATCAATCAATTGAAAGTGAATACCAAAAAAAAATATCAGATCGTATTCGATAAATCTCATAAAATATAAATGTAATTCCTCTATTTTAATATATAAAATTTTATAAAATAAATTTAATAAATAACAAAATTTAAATCAAATAAATGGTTAGAATTTCATAATTTAAACTCAGCTCAATCAAAGAAGTTATTTATAATTAGAATAAAATTTAAAGATTAAAATATTTATTTATAAAAGAAAATAAACTTTAAATAAAGTTGAATTAAAAATTTGAAAAAATTTCAATTTATAAAAATGGTAAAATATAAAAAAGTGATTTTTTTAATATATATATATATATATATATATATTTAAAATGTATTCATTTTGATAAAGAAATAATAATTATTTATTTAATAATAATTTTTGGCATCATAACTGGTTATTTGGAGTCATCACTGCTCACGGGTCGGAGGAACGCTGCTAAATATCCTCCGGTTAATTTCCTAATATTCCTTCCACTCTTGATGATCACATCACGAAATTAGTTATCCCAATTCAAGATCTATCTATATTGAGTTTAGTAATAAACTACTCTTCTATCCTTAAAAATTTATAGTTTACTACATTAATTTTATTGTTAAAAAATAAAAATTTTATTTATTTAATTTTCAATGATTAAATAAATTATTAATGATTTTTAAAACAAAATTAATATAATATAACTAAGTCCAATTTTTTTAAGAACTGAAACTATAGTTTACTCTAACAATTAGATATCTATTGAATGGTTTATTATTCTGACTCTTTTTTTTTTTCTGGCACGACACGTATGCTGGGAATTCTAACCATCGAATGGAATGGTTTTACTTTTGAATAAAACCGTTGACATAAAATATTTTAATTATCAGGGTATATTTTTGTTTTTCACTTTTTGATTGCTGCATGAATGAAAAGAATCACAACATCCCACTAGCTCCCTTTGACTGCATGAATGTGGTGATTTTTGGGAAGTCCATAGAAAACCACATCAAGCAATGCATAAAAAGTGGGAAAATTATATTCATACAATTTCTTTTACAAATTTTGTATCGAACAAGAAAAATAAAATAATAATGATAATATACAATAAGCTAATTAATATAATGAAAATTATATATGTAAATATATGTTTTCTATAAGTTATGTTTTCTTTTTGTTAGGTAAGAATAGAATATCTTTAAAGAGTATCTCTTTTGTTTCTTTTTTATTTTAATTAAAATAATCTCTTGAAAAAATTAACAATAAAAATAATGTTACAAATTAAAAAAAAGTATGAGATATTATTTTTAATTGAAAGAAAACAAAATAAAAAAGATAAGTTATTTAAATCGATTTGATAATAAATTTATTTAGAATAGCGGTTAAAAAATACAAATAAAAGTAATTATTGATAAAACGCATTTAACCATATTTAATATTTCCTTTTTTTAAAATACTACCTACTAATTCTATTTTAAACCTGAGTTAGCAAGATTCCTAAAAAAAAAAACAAAAATACAAGGAAAACTTTTGTATGGCTGAGAAGCAAAGCTTGCACAAAGCATTTGACACCACACACAACGGACAATAGTCCTTGATAAAATCAAACGCCGTTTGAGTTAGTAAAACTGGCTAGTGATAGCAAATTTTCGCACTACAATCACATTGTATGAAAGAAAATTTCTAAAATGATTTAGTGCTCGTTGGTTTACAATAAGATGCAAAATTTTCATATATCGGAAAGACACTTCAATTTAATTACAGTTGAACAAGAAGCTAGCCCAGAGATACAAGTAGAAGCTCCCATGGTCATGCAAGGAATAAAAAAACACCAGATGACCAAAAAAGACCATAACCACTACGACTCTTTGATTTAGTAGCCTAAGATTTGCAACTTGTGTCTCAGCAAAAATCTGCAAATGTCAAAAATTCCATCGCAGATGTTGCCGAAGACATCAAAACATAACCTAACTTACACAACATAAAATACATACTGAACCCGACAACATGGTAAACTAAACCATTTCACAGAGATAACGACCTGGACGAACGATTCACGAGTTATAAAGCTGCGCCCAATCAATCTCAACGGAAGGGTACTTCTCCAACCCAAAATTCTCCATTTCATCCCACTGATTAGAATCCGAGAAATCCAAGAAAGTAACGCCGGATTCAGGAGAAGACGAACCGGGTGAAGAACATTCACCAGATAATGTTGGGCATTCCACCTTAAAATCCTCGAACTCTGGACAAACCGGTTCGCCGTTCAATTGTGCTACGCCAGATTCCAAAGCCTGTATCACGGGCTTTACATCTTCGACAGAGCAACAAGGCTTTTCCTCCTCTTCTTCTTCTTCTTTGTTCCCCTGTTTGCGTGAAATCGCAAGGCTTTCACAAATCGCTTGGAGCTTCGAATCGACGGAAGAAGGTAGAGGCTTGTAATCTCCGAACTCACCAAAAACAAAGGCTCCCTGATGCCGCAGATGAGGGAAATTGAGGCGCGCAAACTCACCCCGAAGCTTAAACGCTGCGTTGTCATAAGCCAACGCTGCTTCCTCTGCGGTATCGAATGTTCCCAGCCAGAGACGGGTGCGGTTCTTTGGGAGTCTTATCTCAGCGACCCACTTGCCCCAATGTCGCTGTCTCACCCCACGGTAGAGCTTCGCGGGTTTCGCGGGATTGCCAACGTGCTTCATCGGGACGCGCTTTGGGGCGAGTAAGGCTTGGTTTGCGGCTACGGAAGCCATGTGGTCCTGCTGCTGCTGCCTAATGTGGATTTGGGCCTGGATCTGAAGAATTTGGGATGGGGTGAGTTGGTTGAGCCCAATGGAACTGGTTTGGGCCGGGAGAATGGGTGAAAACGTGTGGTTCGGGTACATAGAAGAATAAGAAGAGTACGATTCCCGTGAGGTAGAAGAAGCAGATGAATAATCACTTTTCATAAAAGGTTTAAGTGCTTTCATCAACTCTTCATTATACGGATCTAAGAAATCCGGTGCGATCTTGCCGTTATTGTAGATATCTATAGCTGTTGCCATGCTTGAGATGACAATTTAAGAAAATCCAAGAGAAGGTTAAAAAAAAAGGAAGAAAGCTTGCTAAATTTGAAGTATACAAAGAGAAGAAAACCTGTCTCAATTCCAAACCCAGAGAACAGAGAGGAAAAACCGCGATTAATGTTTTTAATTCATTTGTTCTTTTTATTTTATTTTTTTGTTAATAAAAAACGCGAGTGAAACCAAGTTAAAAATGAAAAATAAAAAACCTGTGCCTCTTACTGAATCGCCTGGGTTTGCAAACAACCCTTGAGGAAGTATAAAAGGGAGAGCGGAGGAGGGTGTGAAAACGAGGACGAGAGAGGAAGGAGAAAGGAGAAAGGAGAAAGGAGAAAGGTTTTGAATAACTAACCTTTCTTTTTTGAGTGGCCTCACTTTTTGCGAGCTTCACTCTTGCATTCCCATGGTGACCCTTTCTTCATTTATATACTGTTCCTTCTCTTGTTACTTCTTTCATCATTCACTTGCCCGCGTCAACTTCACCGTTGCCTTTATTCCGTGATGGCTATCCTATTGAACAATGCCACCTATGCAGTCACTGGCACTTGTCCACCAGAAGCATCTATTTTACACGTGTCAATTATTGATTGGCTATACTTATCAAAACATATTTACCCAAAATATTATTATTCCTCCACTTCACTTTCATCTGAAAAATGAAATAAGAAACAGTGATGTATATATCTTACAATGAAAAGCTGTGAAAAACTAAAAGTAGCAAATTCTCCTCTTTCTCTCTGGAAAAATTATATTAATGAAATTAAAATGTAAATAAGTTTTTTTTAAGAAAGAATTATAAATTATTCATGAAATAAAAAAAATCTATAATAAAAAATTATTGAGCAAAGTAAATTATGCTGACTCTCTTTTAGATTTACTGATATTACACTTGATATTTCTCAATAACAATATAATATAATACATCATTCTCGTCAATACAGCCTTCCCGTTTTTCTAATTACTGAGAGAGGTTAGCGTATTGTTAAAAAAGAATTACTGATATTACACTCTGACTTTTTTATATTAAACAATATTTTTTTTATTTATATAACTATATAATATCATATAACTAGTGCAATATCATTAAATTTTATGAGAGGATTATGTAGTTTACTCTATTAAATATGAAATTGTTATTTTTATGCTTTAGTTATCATATATCTTTTTCATAATTTTTTTTATATTTTTATGTAAGAAAGTGTAAAATATGAGTTAAAACAAAATCACTGTAACAACTTATCATGTCATCTTTTTAGCAGTTAAATTATTGTTTGACATATGTAACTGTTTTTTTTTTAAATGTCCTTTTAATCAATACCCCACACCTTACAAATATTAAATATAATAAAAATTTTGAGTGTTTATAATAGATAGTGTTTAATTGAAAAATCTATGTATTGAAAATGAGATAAAAAAATATTTTTTACATTAATGCGTAACATATACTTTTTTTTATGTGATTACTATTTCTTAACGTAACCACATTTTTAACAATGAAGTTAATAAAATGTGTATTTTACTTTAGGAGAGCAGGATATTATATTTATTTCTTAAGAAATATATGTCCTAAACATTGTTCATTGTTCATCGTTCGAATGAAAAGAAAAGAAGATTTTATTTTAGCTGGGCTCAAATCTAATCCCTACAACTTTAGACGCAATATTAATTTGTTCTTCAATTGTAAGATGTTTTACAAGTGGGTCAATAGTCAGAAATTAAATTTAAAAAATGTTTAGATTTCTATAATGTTGTCGAACAAAGGAAAAGTCTAAGTTCAATTGTCTTTACTAACTATTTTTCATCCTATCTTTGTTAAAATATCAAATGGCATTGTGTCCCCGCATTTTGATTATTTCAACTCTTAACAATACCACACACACCTGTTGTTATTCTCAACGTTTTAGTTTAATGAACAATTATTTTTTCCACTAAATCATGTGATCAGCTGCTTGTCATTGTTCACGCACTCAGACTTGACTTAATCTCGTACGAGTTTCAATGTATCAAGAGATTCGTTAATCAGTGTTTTTGGAGTATTAAATAAATAACTAAAATTATTAAAAATATATTAGAAATTACGGTAGAAATATTTTATAATTTTTAATATAAACTATTTTTATTTCTTAATCAATCTTGTAAAAAAATTGTCTCGTTAGATCCAATAATATTAGTTTAGTTTATGTATGTATTTTTTCCTATAATTTATTTTTATTTTAATTTTGATCATTATATTGAAAAAAAACATTCTTTTTATCTTTATTATTTTTATAAACTTCAAATTTGGAACTTAAATATTTATTTTATTTTTATCTTAATTCTGATATACTTTTTTTTTTAGATTTTGATTCATTCAAAATACTAAATATTAATCTAAATGATTATATTTTATGGACCATGTAGGAATTAAAATTAAAATAAAAAATTAAATTGTTAAAATATAAAAACTATAAATAATGTTAATATAAATTGTAATAATTAAAATTTATTTAAATTTTTATTCAATTTTTACAATTTATTTAATATATTTTCAATCCTTTTAAAATCATCAGGTTTTAGCTTTAATCTTTTATTTTAAAATAAATTATTTTTAATATTTAAAAAATCAATGTTAGTGATAAAAATTAAAAATAGTTTATTTTAAAATAAATATCAAAATTAATAAATTTAAAACTATTAACTTGAAGAAAAACTAAAATATATTTTATCCTATACTTAAAAATATATACTAAAAATTAATAAATAATAAATATATATTAAAAATTATATTATTTAATGTTATGACTATATTAAAATTTATAATTTTGAATAAAGATATATATATATATATATATATATATTAAATTTGATTGAATATTCTTGTACATAACTACATATATTAAAAAAATGGTAAGTTTTTATTAAAGAATGTGGGTAGTTATGGGAATGATGAGAGAGTGGAGTGGAGATGTTGTGATGAATTGCGGCGCGAGAATGATGACGAATGATAAGGTTCGAGTCGCATAGAATAAAATGTGGAGAGGGGCAGAGGGCAAGTGGCTTTTAGATTCTATTCCTTTTGGGTTCGCCAAAGGTCATCATCATCCCCTCCTCTCACTCTCTAATCTCTATCCCTCCACTTTCCCTCACTTTTTGACCGCCGATATTACATCATTAATCATACATAAATAGAATGAATTTTAACAAATACTATTTTTAATATATTAATATCAGCTTTTAATTGTATATTTTTTTATTAAAAATATCAGAAATAATTTGATTTAATTGTATTTTTAATTTAAATTAAGTGTAATATTGATTTTTAACCTTTTTAATAATTAAGTTTTATAATTTTATAATTTTATAATTTTAAAAAATTAGTATTATGATAATTTTTTTACCTAAAATTTAAATTCTCAAAATCTATATAGGTTGAATTAATTAAATTATTTATTAAAAAATATCTAATTTATTTAAAATAAATAAAAATATTAATTTTTTTTCTTTTCAAAAGCTTCTAATTTCACATCTTATAATTTTTTAAAAATTTCATCAATCTTTTACTAAGTTTTTTTTTACTTTTTCAGCTTTTGAAATTTTTTCAAGTGCTAATCTAATTACAAATCCCATAAAAATATAGATAAAATAAGAGAAATTAAAAAAAAATTGATATAAAAAATTAAAAAAACAAAATTTATAAACATTTAACTAAAATTAATATAATCTTTTATCAATTTAGCATAATTTTAATAATTTATATAACCGTAAAAAAATAAATGTAGAAAAAAGTTTTTTGTAATCGGTGTAAAATTTTTTACATTAACAATTAATTAAAGTCTTTAATAAATATTATTTTTAAATATTTATTATAACTTTTAAAGTAATTTAATTTTACAAAATTTAATAATTTTTAATAATATGATAATTCATAAGTAGAAAATAGAATAAAAATATACTATCAGTACATTCTAATTATATTTTAAAATTAATAAATCAAATTTTATAACTTTTAAATTGTTAAATATTTTTAAATAAATTATGTTAAATCATATATATTTATTAAAATACATATTTTTACATTAGAAAATTTAAAATTTGATTTTCCAATTAAAAAACAAACCTATAATAATTTAATATAAAACTATAAGTATCCTTCATAAAAATCAATCATATTCAAACTAATAGGTTTTGTTATAAAATAAATAAATAAATAAATAAAAACTCAACCAACGGACTTAGGTATTTGCCACCCATATATTGTTTTAAATATTAAGCTTTGATGGAAGCGAAGAACACTCGGACTTAGGTATTTGCCACCCATATATTGTTTTAAATATTAAGCTTTGATGGAAGCGAAGAACACTGCTGGAACCATGAACTATAAATGTAACGACCGAGGAGGGAAATAAATGATGGCTATACAAAAATAATATTTGTAGTCAAAACGTTGACAAATGCATATGGGACACCAAGCATCATCCAACTTTTTTTAATATTATAAATGCATTATACATTTACATATTGTTTTGTAATTTTAACTTTCTAAATTTTTTCATAAATAAAATGATTTGATATAATATTGAAAAAGGTTCAAAAATTAGATTTAAGATTTTCGAAAACAAAGAATAGCACCACAATTTGTTAGAATATCAAATAGCATAAGTGGAGCTGGAGGTCTTTACAATAACATCAATTTAATGCATAGAATAATAATATAAAAATAATTATCCTACTAAAAAGAAGTTTGTTTGTATAAATTTTATATTGAAGTGAATCATTGCGTAAGTTAAAAAAAATGCATCCATATGATATAGCCAACTTGACAGTTATATCATTAACTACTAAATATTTAAAAAGTATGGACAAGAGGTATAAGTCTTGAAGAATAATTCTCTATAAGTAAATGTATGGACTGATTTTCCATATGTGGGTGTAATTGAATTTCTAATGTTATCCGAGCCAATGGAAATGTAGAGAGTGGTCTAAATATAAGGGATTGAAGTTTTGAACCAACAACTAAGTGATATCGATCTAAAACATAAGAGAATCCAAGAAGTTGTTTTGTTTGTGAAAAATATTTTTTATTTTTTTATAAAAATATTATTTTATTTTGTTTTAAAAAATTGTACAAAAAATAAAAAAAATTGTTTTCATTACTTTTTAGATTAAACTTTTAAAAATAAAATAAAAAAATATAATATAACAATTTATAAACAAAACTAAAACTGAAAATATTTTCGTAAATTAAATACCAACTGCCTCTTTCTATACATTAAGAACATTAGTTTCAAGGATTGTCAAGTTACTTCTAGAAAGATAAATCCAATAATAGGTTTTTTTTTATATTTCGTACAAATTTAAAAATAAAGTGAGTATGAGTTTATTAAATTTTTCGTGAGAGTTGAGTGTGTACTTTTTAAATATGAATAATAATGTTATCTTGTAACTAAATTATTAAATTTCATTGTTTTCATTTTTATTTCTGCATTTGAATTTTTAAATATTAAATCATTATTACATAAAATATCTTTTAAGTAAATTAAAAATAACATCTTATATAATTGTGTAATAGTTTTAAAAATAAATCAAATAAATATAAATAATTTTTACGCTGGTAATTGAAACGATGTTAAAAGATATCATATTAGTTAAAAGCTCTAATCATGCAAAAATGTCAAGTTTTATAATAGTTAAAAAATAAAATTTAATAAATAATAAATTTTATAAAAGTTTTAATTATCATTATTTTTAAAATACACATATATTGGTGATATTTTATTCTAATATATATTTTATTTAAAATGTAAGTAAATATTTATAATTAGATAACAAATCTAAAATATCTAAATTCTATAAAATTTGATATGCAGACAGATAATATCATATGATTTATCAGTTAAATTGAAAATTTACAAATTTAACATTTAATATTAATTGATTTTACCATACAGATATTTTTTCACAGACTAATATATATATAATATAAAAATAGAATAAATAATTTTTAATAGAATTAATCACTTAAAAATATTTAAAATAAATTTTAAAAAATAAAGTCAACAAAGCTGTTATTAATTATAAAGATTATATAATTAAAAAACTACAACCAAATGAAGGTAATTTACTTTATAAAAAACAATATTCATTATTCTAAAAATTTTAATTAATAAATTAAAAGTAAAATAGTTTTATTATAAAATTTAATATATTTAAAAATAAATATAATTTTGAATTTTAGAATGAACAGTCTTAAAACATTGATGAGCAAGAGCTTAACTGAATAGGATATATTAGTATTTATTGACGGAAGAATAGAGAAGTGAAGATTTCAACAAAAGAATAATTAAGAATTGAAAGCGGAGAGAGAAGATGGGGATTGTATTGGAACGTTGAGGTGAGGTGGGGCCTGGCACGTCGATTCCTACGTGGATATCACTTTCAAGGAAGGGAAAGGAACTCTCTCGCATGATGGCATCACACCAACTAGACAACTATTGCGACTTCTTTGTTCCCTTCTCTACTTATAACTTATACATCTCCTTCTCCCTCATCAAACCCACTTTCACATCACTGCCACATCATCTCCCCAATCAAACACTTCTTTTCCATACTAAATGCCAATTTTTTAATTAGAAATAAGTAAGCAAACTCATCTACTGCATGCAAGACAAAAATTGTTTTTTATTCTGGAAATAATTAATATATATGTTTGTTAGTTTCCAATAATTTTACCTTTCAATTCTCTACCTAACCATGCTATTAAAACCACAAGTTATATCATTTATTCATACGAGAAAAAATAAATTATGATATCGTGTCAGTAAAAATATATATATTAGTTTTTAATAATATATTATTATATTATTTAATAATTTTTAAAATACTTAAATTGTCAAATTTATCAAATAATGCCAGAAGATGTTCTAAGGTGACGATGCAAAATCTATTTATGCTAATAAGACATTAAGATTATTTTTTTGAAAGAATATATGTTAGGTGAAAGCTTAAAATAATATATATATATATATATACACGTATACTTTTAATAATATTAACTTCTATAACAATAGCTTTGGAAGAATCATTTTTTATTTAGAATAAGTTCTTCCATTTTTTTAAAAATAAATTCTCAAAATAACATGCTTAAAAGTAAAGTCCTACCTCTTAATTAAGAATGACCCCTGGAATAATTAACTGTCTTGTTTAGTTGACTAAACCAATTTAAGGTTAGACATCATATAAATTTGACTATGATAATCGAAAGTGACAAGGAAAAATCGAATTATGATAACTCATGTCCAACGATGGTGATCAAACTGCCACAGTCATTCGCCACCATTAATTGCTGACAAGGCAAAACAAGGTCGTGAGAATTTGGGCAATGTGGTTGAAGTAAGAGTCTGTGGCTGAAATATTTGCAGATAGTAACAGTAAACAAATAATACAACAGTGTCTGGTTAATGACATATATAACAATGACAGTTTTTTATTTTTTACAGGTTAAAAAAAATTTCATGTCATGTACAATAAAGAGTCCATCTTTCAGTTTTACTTTATATTTATTTTCTTCTACTACTTACGGACGATAAACGTTGAATCTCTAGAACAGTGATAGATATTTTTCCTAATTCATATTCTCTTTTTAAAAGAAATCCTAAACTATACATGTCAGTCTGAATCATATTTGGACCACACGCTGGAGTAATGATGTTAATGATTCATCTTATTCGTAGTTATAGATCTTCTAAATTGTCAACAATGGAATCGATCATTGTTATGTATTGAGTAATCTATCTCCATTAAGTGTTAATAATGAGAACTTTCCTAAATAAATTTGCAGGTTTATGCCAATTATCATAAGCTCCAATGGAGCAAACAAACGAAATATTAATTTGGAAGTTAGAGGAAAATGCGGGCTCATAATGAAATGGAATTAGAATTCAACAAATGAAATAAAGTTGAAGATGTCACTCTATCATTTAGTTGTTTATATTGGAGTTTGATGAAGAAGCGGAAATGGAATTCATGCCATTCTTTCCTTAACCTGTTAAGTCCCAATAGGGAGATAACAACAACGTCCAAACTGATTAAAATAATGAATTGAATTGAATTAGGATTAATTCTAAATTTGCAATCCAGAGCCTCACCCTATTATCAGATTGGATAATCAAACTTCAAAAAAATTACACTCAAGATTATTTATTTTTTAAAAATATAATAGTATTTAAATTATTTATTATATATGTATATGTGTAAATAACAATTAAAAAATAATAATAATAATAATACGAGGTCAGTCAGATTGAAGATAACAAATTCAATATCCTTATTTACACTTACACCCTTCTGAACATAGGAGGATTCTATCACATGGGCCATGGACCGGCGCTGGGAAGTAAGTAAATAAATTAAAATTATAGATGAAATTTAGCTTGAGAAACGTTTCTTTTTGTTTTTATTTATTCATAAAATTGTTAACTTATTTTTATTTTATTTTTTAAAATTTTGTACAGAAAAATAGTTACAATAAAAAAAATATTTTTCACTATTGTTTTATATAAAATTTTAAAAGTAGAAAATAAAATAGCAGTTTTATAAATAAAAATATAAAATATTTTTAGAAATCAAACCTCACCTTATCTTTCAGATTTTATGTATAAACTCAATAAATAAACGGAAAGTAGCTTTATTATTCAGATTTTAAGGAAGTAAATTTGGTATAATAATACAGAATTAAATATTAAAATAATTTATACAAGATGTTTAACTTAAACCTACTTCATCGTTTTTATTTTTATATGAAAAAATAAATAGAAAATAATTGCGTAGGCAGAGGAAGAGGAAAGAGGTAGCTTGACTCTCGCAAACCAAGACAAGGTTATCCCTACCGAAACTAATCCCACAAAAGTTGTTATGACATTAGTTTTATAGATAAAATTATATTCATATTTATGGGATTGGTTTAATAAATATTTTATATATCAAATAATATCATTCATTTGTGAATATATAAAAATTAGATAAGTAATTAAATTTTTTTAAAATAATAATAAAATTTTTAAAATAAAATTTATTATTATTATTATTATATTAATAATGATAAAAATAAAATTAATATTCATGAGATAATAATAATAATATAGTGATTATAATATAAAAAAATTATAAAATTATACAAATTTTGTAAATATTATTTGATTATAAATATTTTAGATAATTAATTTTATATATTATTATAATATTTTTTTATTATTTAATATTTATTTAATATAAAAATAATATATTATAATATTATATAAAAATTAATTATATAATATAAAATTATAGTCTAGTATTATGAATTTAATATAATATATATAAAATAATATTATTTTTATTATATAAAAATTAGATAAATAAAAAAAAATTTAAAATAATTAAAATATATTATTTTATTATTTAATAATAATGGAATTGAATAAATTTAAGAGTAAAAATATTTTAAAACTGAAAACAGACAAATAGCGTTCAATAATTTTTAAAAAAATTTAAGCAAAAATTATTTTAAAAATATATTAAAAATTAATATAAATTTTATTTTTAAAAATAAAAAAATAAAAATTTATAACCATCTTGAACGAGTCTTGCTATTTTTCTTTTGATCCGTAAGATTTGTAAGAACTTTTATTTCTTTAAAAAAAGATTGTGAAGGGTAGTGAAGGCACAAAGGCTGAAAGCCCAAATGGATACAGGATGGGCCTAGGAGCTAAGGCAGCACTGAAAAATGAAAACTTAAAGCACCGAAGAAAGGCTATACCAGAAAAAGAAACGACAAAGCTTAGGAACAAGTACAACAAAAAATGTAAAAGAAATGTAAGCTAGATATAAAGAAAAAAAAAAAAAAAAGATGATGTTGATGATCACTTGAATCAAGAAAGTTGAAGAACGTCAAAAATCGAGAGGATTCTGACAAAGATAGAAAATTAGCTCAAGGCAATAGTTAAATTCATATTTATGGAGCAAAGAGAATAGGGTCAATTTGAAAATTGATTACATACTTATACATGATACGGGCAAATATTTACATGCATCCTAATATTTAGAAGGTTAATAATTAACAAATTTTTATAATTAAATAATTAACTTAATTATCATATAAATTGAACAGTAATTAATTATAAAAAATATCATAATTATTTCAGTATAAAATATTTTATGCAATCGATTGTGTGATTCAATCAGTTAATCATGAAATATTAATTTCCTGACACTGTTATCAGCTTAATTACACTTTCTTATCTTATGTATTTATTATAATCATCTTTCCTTTTAAGATAGAAATATTATTCCATTCTCTTTCTTTCTTTTTAATAAACTACAGATAAAACTTATAAATAATGTAACATTGTAATATAATTTATACTCGATTAAAGAATAGAGAGAAATTAAAGTATTAATAAAATTTAAATATAATAAATTATGTAAATATTAAAAAAATCTTGTAGATATAATTAATATAATATTCATATCTATGGATAATGTATTAAATAAGAATCATGGTAGGTGAAGTTCATATAAAATATTATAGTATCCACTTTTATATTAATATAAATGATATATTAATTCTTGTCCCTATACTTTTGGGATATCTTAATCTTTATAACTGTTTTTATTATCCACAATTTACTTAATTAAAATATATTTTTTAATATATCTTCTTACAAATTTATAAGATAAAATTTATCAATATAAAATAAACAATATTCAATGAAAAATAGATCAAATAACGTATAATATTATAAAAACAACCATTTATCTAAAATCTAACATAATATAAAATGACGCTAAATTTAAAAGATAATATAGGCAAGGAATTACAATAGAGCTATTTATTTAAAACTTTAGTTTTAATTTTTTACACATATTATAAGAGAGCTTTAATGTAAAAATGAAAGAAAATAAATTTTAACTATTAAATTTAATGATAAATAATTAATAAAATATCAATAAATGTAACATTTAGAAATAATCATATAATTTTAAATAATGTTTAATCTTGATTATTATCATTAATTAAATAACAAATATTAAATATATTCACTTCTTATCATAATAAATTTTTATATCTATAAAATTTATGAATATTTATCTTATCTATTGTTTTTTTAAATACTTAATAGTTATAAGATTTGGTCTCTATAGTCATATGAATAGTTAAGAAAGCTTTCCGTAAAATGATTATTTTAAGTTGTTCAAGAATATTATGTTGGAAACGTTATTTTGCTGTGTTTGGAATGAATATTTGTAAAAGTTACTTTCGGTTCACAATGAAGTATTAAACTTAACACTCAGATAAAATTAATAATTTTGTATAAAATATAAAATGTATTAATTTAATTATTAATTTAAAAAAATTATCAAATAAATTATGCCTAAATTTTTTAATAAGAATTAATAGAAATTTTATCATTAAATTTTATTTTAATGTCTAATATGTTAATTAAAATATATATAAATATTAATATTTTAATAATATATTTATAAATATTTAAATAATTTAATATACATATTTATAAAAATATTATAACATAATTTAATAATTATATTTATAAAATTTATATTTTATAAAAAAATATAAAATTAATGTAAGTGTTAATTTTTGAACCTGATGTTAATTTTAACTTCTTTTAAAAATATTCATAGAAATATAAGAAGCTATTTAATTTATATTTTTATTTTCTTTACAAAATTATTACACTATTTTTATTTGATTTCTTGTTTTTAAAATTTTCTACACAAAAATATTTTCATATTTTCTTATAAAATTTTGAAAATAAATAATAAAATAAAAATAAGATAATATTTTATAAATAAAAATATAAAAAAAATATTTTTATAAATTAATAACTATCTTGTCAAGAAATAATTTTTAAACTATCTTTTTCAAAAACTTTTTTTATAGATGAAGTTGAGAATTTAAAATTTTTATAAAGTGGATGATGTATTTTATAAAGTAGAAATACAATTATACCTTTCATTATTTTATAGACATAAATTTAATTTAATTTGATACTTTTTCAACTTTCATTTTATATTTTTTTTTCTCCGTTTTCATGTGTAATCTCTGTATTGTAATTTACGATTTTAAGTATTATTTATTTTTTAATTATAATTTTTGACTTTACATCTATTCTTCGTATACTAAATGATATAATCTTATTAATTGATGTATGTAAATTTTGCATGAATATAATACAAAATTTTGATTTTGAATCTTTGTTACATATTTTTCATGATAAAATTTAGAATGTTACCTATTATTTCTTTTTATATCATTTTAATATAAAAATTTATAACCTTATTGTTTTTTTCATCATCCTATTGTTAAGTATTGATTTCAATTTTTATTTTTTCAATAAAAATGTCTTTGATATGATATTAGAATATTTGGTTGAAGTTTGATTTATTATTTATTAATATATGTATACTTATGTTTTTGTTTTGGTAACTTTCCTTCCATTCATAAACGTAAAAAATAATAAAGAATAATATATTTCATAATTAAAACTTTTTTAATTTATATATCCTACACTTAATGCATAATATCAATAAATACAAATATATAATTTTAAAATATTATTTTAACAATATGTTTATCTTAATAAAATAAGAATAATTAATTTTTTAAAAGTATTTTTTATTAATTTTATTTTATTTTAAAAAGATAATTGATTACAATCCTACATACATGAGTGTTATATACATATTATATAAAAAAGATAAACACACTAATATTTTCATATAAACTTTGTTTAAAAAATAAAGATGCAATTTGGTAAAAAAAAAATAAAGTTATAACTAGAAGACTTTTTTATATCACACAGTCCAGTAAAAAAATATCTTCTAATGTCGAAATAAACACACTTATTTTATTGTGAAGCATTTATCATAAAACATGTAGGAAACTAAAATTGAGAGAAAAATAAACAAGTCATGAACTTTTAGTGTAAATTATATCAACTACAATAAAAAAAAATTACATAAATTATACCACCATAATATTTTATTACGATGAAACATAGAACATTAAAAATGTTAGAAAAGATGCAAAAAAATTTAGCACAGATGATCTTGTCATTTTAATCCTAGAAACTCATTAGTATTAGAGCTTGAAATCTAACTCACAAATGTGATTATTTTTTTTAAGAAATCAAATATTATTAAATAAAAAATATTGTATTAACTTTGAAAGGATCAATGTAATGTGTAGTGTTGATTTTGTGACAAAACATTATTTGGAGAGTCTCTAATAATAATAAAAAAAAGATATTCATTAGGCATGACAATGGAACAAGTTGGAGATGGATTTCACATTTTTCAAACCTTTTTCCAATCTCTAAAACAAACCTTATCCTCACCCATCCTTATTAAAGATTAAAGTGTGATCCTTATATCTAGTCAGGGGTTAGAAAAACCTATCTCATTCCGTTTCTATTCTTTTTTCGTGTGGAAAAAAATAATTTATATTACACAAAATTACAATTTATTTGTTATCTTAAAAGGATACTTATGTTACTAAATGAATTAAAGAACTAGTTTGATATTGAATATATTTCATTTTAAATATAAGAATTGGCTAAAAAAGATATTAATGTAATTTAATGTGCATATGACAAGTTTAAGTTTAAAATAAGTATCATCTTTTCCATCCCAATTACACTTTGAGAAGTTAGGTTTTACTTGAATGCAATCTTCACCCTAGTTAACTTAGGTTTTTCATATTACAACTAATACAGGATAAGGATAAAGTAGACATCTGCAATGCAACATTGATTGAGGGAATGAGATATCTATAAAAGAGCAAGTAGATATGTTTGTTATCACAATGACAATTATCTTCTTAAAGAATCTAATAATTCGAACAAAGATGGTAGAAGAAAATAAAGTTATCGATATGAACTTGTTCATGACAAGGTTAGGATAAAAAAAAAAAGTAACCAAAGAACTTCACGCTCTTTACCCACAAAACAAAGACATCAAACATAATTATTAAATAAAGTTATCGACATGAACTTGTTCATGACAAGGTTAGGATAAAAAAAAAGGTAACCAAAAAACTTCACGCTCTTTACCCACGAAGCAAAGACATCAAACATAATTATTTTAAAAGATGGTGTTAATATTTATAAAAAAAGTTATTCCTAAAAATAACTTAAGCATATCAAACGTAGTTATTACACTTTTAAAATATAATTTTAAAAAATAATTTCTAATTATAAAAAATATTTTAGATACCAAACACTTTCTAAACATCAAACTATACAATTTTTAAATTAATTATAAAATAATATTATATATATATATATTAATTAAAGCTTAAGTTTTAAATTTTGTTTTATTATCTAACATAGAACAAACTTGATAATTGAATTCGTTGAAATTCAAAAAGTAAACCTATACTTATATTTTTTAAGTATTCTTTATTTTATAATAATAATAATAGACATGGTATGATAATAAGATAGATTAAGCACAAATTTTATTCTTCTTATTCCTGCTAAAAATTGGAATGAGTTCAAGTTTTAAAAAAAAATTTTAATCCAACCTCAACCTGATCCTATCAAATTTAAGTAAACCTATAAATAACTCATACCATTTTTTTAATTTGTTTATAATTTCTATTCGTTTATCTATATACTTTTAAATAAGTAATATCAAAGATATTTTAATTTAAATAATATATAAAATAAGTATTGAAAATCTATAAAATAAAAAATTTAATAATAAAATTATATTTTTAACAAAATATAATAATTAAAAATATTATTTAAATCTTATTATAATTATTATAAGAGATTTAAGTTAGGAGCAAAATCATTTTTTAAATTACTAAATCCAACTCAGCTTTAAAAATCAAATATAGGTTTAAATACAAATTTTTCTTAAACCCTTGTCAAAGTAGGCTTTTCCCATCAAAATTGTAACAAGTTATAGAGATACTAACAAGTCTAAGTTTTATTATCATACCTAATAATAATAATTATAATCATGTTTTACTGATTGTTGCAAAGCCACCAATTTTGTTTAATTAAAAAAACATTCTAATATATAAAAAGTGACTAAAAAAATTAGCAATAGGAGTTAAAATTATCACTCACAAATATAAAGATGGATACAAATAATTATTTAAAATGTGCATACAAATAGATGTACTATAATACATTATACCAACTTTACCTATTGTCATCCGTAATTCTGATTAATCAATTTTATCCATTGACCTTTCCTTGTCACGTTAGGACGAAGAAAAGAGATTATTAGACTTGTAATTTGCTTTTTAACCTATATTGTTTAATTCAACATAAAAGTATTAAAAGGTACAAGGCAACCGTATGAACGAAGATCACATAATAACTTTGTCAATTGGAGAACATTAGATTTTAGTATCACATTAGATTTCTGAGAAATAGCACCCCTCCATTCTATCATTTAGTCGATAAACGTATGTACCGTGACTGCAGGTCTTTAGCTCATGAAATGGTAAGTTACAAGATTGGCCATCTTTATTGACAGAGTGCTCCACTAGGTGCTATCAATAGTATGAATATCTTCTTGAGAGAAACCGGTTAACAATCAATGAATTCTATGCGTTTTGCAGCTTAAAAATATAATGTCCAAAGACAATTTCACATACCCAACACACTTTCCGTTCAAGCTACAGAGTGGCACGCCATTTAAGAATCCTAAAATCGTTGTTGCCAAACATTCATCGAAAGGTATGTTGGGATTGAAAAACCTACGAACCAAATATCTTTGAACATCTTTCAGTCCCTTTAGGACATCCCAAACAAAGCAGGTTGCACAAGTACTTGCAGATATTCTACAGACACTGAATTCACAAAACATACAGGCAGATTTACAGGTGAGCATATACATAGTAATTGAAACTTGAAACTAATGAACTGATAAGTGGAGTAACCTTACGATCAAATAACACATTGGAACACTAATGATTGTCATGATGGCTGATGTCATTCAACTCAAGATCGTTCTTGCAGTCCTCTCTCAAAGTTTTCAGAGCTTCAAAGCTTGATTCCTGAAAGCAGAATGAAATCATTCAGACCATTGGGGAGAAAATGAAAACAATATTGGATACAGGTCAGAAAGTTAACCTTCACGACATAGCATAGCAATAACTAAATAAATATATGCCAAAAATATTAAGAAATGGATTTTATCTAAGCTGATCTCCACATGCAACAAAGGCTGCAAGGATAGCCCAAAAAAGTAGATTCAACTTTCAAGGCTTTCTTCTTTCTTGTAGCAAAGCGAATTGCAGAGTATGCGCT
This sequence comes from Canavalia gladiata, assembly GCA_037954105.1. Taxonomy (NCBI): domain Eukaryota; kingdom Viridiplantae; phylum Streptophyta; class Magnoliopsida; order Fabales; family Fabaceae; genus Canavalia; species Canavalia gladiata. The sequence continues at coordinate 8,083,227 of CM075658.1, read as the reverse complement.
CTCCGGAATGGTAAATGGGTGGTGCAAAAACACAGGAAAAACCAATTTAGAAAACGAAAGGGCAATGGAAGTCCAATTACAATAGGATTGACACACTGAGTTTCTTTTGGGAAGAAGGAAATGTAACATCCTCAAATCGTCTACTTGATCATTTCCCACTTAGTCTACCTGTAGTTGTTTATAATATGGAAGGATGGGATATAGAAATAGGTTAGAAAAAATGATTATAATAATAATAAAACTCTGAAAGAAATTCAGTGACACACACACCATAAATTTAATAATATAATTTTCAAGAATGTAATTATAATTAAATTATTGGGAAATAATATTAGTGAGGTGTGGCAGAGCCATTGCACTAAATCACTTAGTCTCCTTAAAGTAGGAGCAGGTAAACCATTCCGTTCTTTTATTTCTTTTCCTACGGTTAACTCACTCTTTCACATTCTCCAATCTCCCCCATAATTCTCTTACTTCTCCTATCCACTCTTCATTTCATCTTTAATATAGACTAAGTAATCCACTTATGCCCCCCAAGCATTCTTGGCCTCCCGCCCTCTACTTGGTCCTCTCCTATGCTATCCTCTTCTTGGCATAAAGCAGTCACGGGTTTCAAGGAAAGGAGTAATTGTAGGGGTTTTAATCCTCCCCATTTTTCTCTCAGATTGCTTTGCCAAAATAAAAGACTGTTGCATGTTGTTCATTTTTTTTTTCTTTTCAACTCAAACTCAAAGCTATACTACTTCTATGATTAGAAGGCTATGATAACACTAGTTTTCTACAGAAACAGAGAGAAAAACTAAACCCTTTTGAACCAGCACCCTCAGTCTAGCTAGAAGACGCAGGGGGAAATCTTCCTATTGCTCTATGGAGCTTACGGTTAGAGTAAATTGTCATCAGTTTAATAGCTTTTTTTTATGTTATAGGATTTTCTAAATTTTAGCCAAAAAAATAAAATAAAATTAAATCTTAACATGTGCGTGACTTTCTCTTTGAGAGAGGGGATATGCCTCTTGGGATTATTTGTTAGCAAGGCTGAGGTGATAGCATTGAAACTCACAAGCTGGCTGCTTTCTTGAGCATATGTATTCTCCATGTGAACAAAGAGAGACTTCCACTGAAGCATAAGGGACGATTCTAACTCGGACGACTCGTCACTTCTTTGCAGGTCATGCATGACAGCATCCTTTAATCCAGAAAATTTCTGAACTATCATGCTTGCTTCTTTCTGACTCTTCTTCAGAGCTGCTAGCAAAAATAATTAAGCTAAGGGATGGCAGAAAAAGATTATGATAATTGAATTGAGCAATGCAAAGTGCCTAAAACAATCTCTAGAACAACTTACCACTTATTCTACCCTTAACATCTTGGTAATGGAGATCCGACCAGATAAAAGCAGCTAGTGATCAACATAAAGGACATCCATTTTATTACATGTCATGACGAACCATTTAAAAAAAAAAAAAATACATTTTAAAGCATGCATAGAAATTGTAACCACCTTTGGTGCAAAAGGAACATGTGCAAGACTTGAGAAGGTCCTGGACATCATGAATAGAATTTGCACCAGCATCATCACTCTTGAGCTGCGAACACCTTTCTAGCCCGGGAAATTTAGCATCACTAGAGGCAGAGATTGTTGGGATTTCCACAGCCCCACATTGGGGCAATTCCAAATTGGCAACAGAAAGGTCCCTATTACCGCTTTCAATGGCATGACCGGATGTGGACCTTTCTTCACCTTTCTCTCCAACGACCAACGGATTCTGCTCCTCGTTCCCATGGTTGGACAAGTTCAGTTTCTGAGAAAGTGAAGTATCACTGCGAGATGGCAACTTGAAACAAGGCTCTTTATCCTTTGGTGGTAACAAAATCTTGTCCTTGTTGCGGCTTTCAGATTGTTCCCCAAATTGAAATTGGCATTTCTTTTTCACTAAATTTTCGAGCCCTAAATACCCTTGCTTTTTGTACTGCGAGTCCCCATCATCGCCGGAAATTAAAGAAAATGGCCTTTTCGCTGGGCGATTCGTGATGTCCGTGAGAACGGGGCGGGTTTTAGAAACCTCATCGCTACAATTATCTTCCCCTTCCATGAAATTTGAATTTGGAAGTGTAGTGCCGAGTCAGGGAATTTGTCGATTTGAAACCCTAACGTCTTCCCGATTTAAATGTAGTAACAGCTCGAACCCTATATACGTGGAACAATATAGAAAAATTAAAGAGAATAATTCCGTTAAGACAATCTAACCTTATAAAATGAATGAATGAATGAAGGAACGTAGAACTGAATTACGATTTTGTTGGGGTTTGGATTGGGGGCAGCGAGAGTAAGGTTAGAACTCTGGCTCTCAGGAGCGCGAGATAGTGTACTCGTCGTTCACATAACATGCTGAAATCTCAAAAGCCGGAGATTTAGGGGCGGGTAAATAAAAGCGGGTTTTCAACTTTGAAATGAAGCCTTTCGAAAATGCGGCGCGGCAATCTGAGCTTAAAACCAAATCATCAGGCCCAATGGACCAAGCCCAATATTCACCGCATGAACCCCTTGACCAAGAGATAAAAGACCAGGGATAGAGATGGAGATTAATGCGTACGTCTGAATTTTATTCTTGAGAATTTTCTTTTACCAAAAAATTTGATTTAACTTCATTAACCAAACAAATAGATAAAAAAAGAATCTGATTTAACTTATTTAAATGCAATCTCTTTAATGGTTTTCTTGAAATAATTACTAAAAATATATTTAATCAGACGTGTACCTTGTGGTGTCTCCATAGATCAGATGTGCGTGTAAGAACTAAGGACGGAGCCCCAATCTGTGGATGATGTTTTCCTTTCTAATTAAAAAATCTTATTTAATGTTTACCTAGTAAATTATCTGCACATTACATAAATAATTTTAAAAATAAATAAATATTTTAATTATTATGAATAAATATATTAATATAATTTTAAACAAATAAAACTTATAAAATTATAAAAATTTATTAAAATTATAACATATAATCTTTATAAATATAATATATTAAAAGTTTCAATTTTAAAATCATATTCAAATGAATTAAGATGGTAATCATTTTAAAATTAAATTTATCTAAAAAGATGTATCTTTAAATTTATTATAGTGTATCAATATTTAAAATTTAAATTAAATTTAATAAATAATATTTAAAAACTATAAATAAAAAATTAAATCTACAGTTTAAAAATTTATGTGACTTTAAAAATAAAAAAAAATTAAAATCGCTCTCATTCAAGAATGAGATTCAGATTTATAATATAAAGATGAATTTTTTTAATTATTTACTAGTATGGAAAATTTTCAAATAGCAGTGTAAACTTTTTAAAACTAATATATTAAAATTAAATTTATATAATATCAACACGAAAATGTAATTTTAGTTTAAAACACACGATGGTATGGAATGATTGTGGGGACATGTCTTTTTATTTATTTAAGTAGGTTAAATTATTCATTCAGTCTCTGTAATTGACGCTCTTTTACAGATTAGTCTATACATGAACATAAATTAACTTTTGATCCTTATATAATAAAGATATTACAATTCTCTTTATGGAAAGTTAATATCCGTAATATTCACTTTAAACCATGTAAAACCAAATTTCCATACAAAAATTTCCACTCACTTAAATTGATTTAATGATTTAAAAATTAAAATTATTTATATGAGATTTAAAATTTAAATTTATTTTTATTATAAATTAAATAACTAATAAGGAGGAACACAATAAAACTTAAAACACAGAGATATAAATTAATTATTCATGTGAACTTTTTATATTTCTCTAAAAAGCGTTTGTTAACTATTTTCAACGAATCTTGTATATCGTATTTTGTCCATTTATTAATATTGTAATTGTTGAACTCTTGAAAAAAAATATTTATTCTATTAATTAAATGTATCAACCTTCTCAATTTTATTTTGACAGTATGAATGGTGTATTTTTAAGACAATAAAAATAATATTTTGATTCATCTAAAAGATGATTTATAAATATCTTAAACAAATTGAATATTAAATTCAAAAATATTTTAAAGAGTTTAATCTATGCGATTGACTTGAATCTTTCACCTACAGTATATTACTTATATACCTTGATATATATTAAAATAAAATAGTTTTCAACTTTTCAAAACAAAAGGAATATAGATAAGTTCCATTTAATGATTACCAGAAATTTTTAAACCTAAACAAGCCTAATTGTACTTATACCATGTCTTCATTTAAAGATTCTAATGATCAATAACTAAATTTTCTTGAATTAATCAAGAAGTACTTTTTGAGTATACATAAACAATTAATTTTTTCTTCGTTCATTTTTGTATTTTATTTTCCTTTATAAATTTGGTCAACTGCAAACATCAAATAGAAATAAATCTAAATTTTATATAAAACTAAAATTAAAATGTAATATTAATTTTATATAAAAACTAAAATATAATATTAATTATGTATAAAAATAAATATAATATTGATTTTATATAAAAATTTAAATATAAGACTTATATAACCCATATATTATGAGAATATCCACTTCACTACTATTATAATAGACACAAATAGAAAAAATTAAATTATAATATTAATTTCACATAAAACCGAATCTGCAAAAATATCAAATATAGAAACCAAATAAATAATTTAATTTATTTTTATTTCTATCTCTTTTCTTTTTTTAGCATATCCCATTTCATATTTCTTCCTTTGACTTTTATTCTTTTCCTTCCATTTATTCTTACTATATCCATTTCACACGAGGATTATTATTGAATTATTATTTTCTGGCATTATACTAACTAGACAAAAGATTACGTATGGGCCATAACTATTCAGTCCTTCAATAATAAAAGAATTCTATCTTGTTCGGTCTTGAGATGAAATGGTCCACTTTATGTAAGGAATTTGTACTCAATGAAGGCATTGAAGTTGACATAATATTATGGAATTACATATTTTCTGCTTGGAAACTCTAAATCAAAATTTATATACAAGAAAGTGTACTATTGTTTTAGAAGTTTTTTTTTTCAAATAAAGATTAATTATTTCCCGCACACAATAATTCATAAATATACTAATAACCTGTGGTCATTTTTGGTTTATAAAATTCCGAACTGTGGTTTAGAAAAAAGAAAAAAACATAACTATAAAATCTAAAATTTATAACTAAAAATATTGTTAGTCAGGAGAGAAATTCGTTTTTAGAAGGCGCGCCATGAAAGTTAACTACCAAATTTTCGTTCCTATCCAAAGCCGACACGAGTAATTATCGCTTCAACGCCACGTTATCATAATCATAATCTTTAGAGATGCCGTATCAACAACACCAAAACTGAACCAAACACCGCCTTATGCCTCATACTATAACATTGAAAGTGCTTCCTCACTCTCCCTCCAGTCAATTCCACCAAACACAAACCAAATCGAAAAAAAAAAGCTAAACAAAAATGCAAACTCGAGCTGAAATTCGAAAATCGAAATCGAAAGATGAATCAGCATGGGAGGAGGCAGAGAGGCGAATAGAGAGGCTGAGGCAGCACCTAAACCCCGTTGACGGCGTTGTGACGGAGAAGCAATTGGAGATGGTAACGTGCGGTCGAGGAAAGCTGAGCGTGGACACGCCTTCTCTGTCAAGTTACATGAGAGGGAAGCACAGGGATATACAGGAGCAGGTTTTTGCTTACTTCAACGCCAATCCTCACCTTCAAACGCCGGTTGAGATCTCCAAGGACGAGCATCGTGAACTCTGCATGAAGCAGTTAACGGGACTCGTTAGAGAGGCTGGGATTCGACCCCTCCGTTACGTCGTCGATGACCCTGCCAAGTATTTCGCCATTGCGGAAGCCGTTGGCGGCGTTGACATGTCTCTCGCGATCAAGATGGGTGTTCAGTATAGGTAATTGGTAACTTTTAACATTTTGTTTGGTTTCAGCAATTGTGCGACTTTTTGTTGACCATTTTTTTTGTGCTGTGCAGTCTCTGGGGTGGTTCTGTTCTCAATCTGGGGACTAAGAAGCATAAGGATAAGTACTTTGATGGTATTGATAACTTAGACTACCCTGGTTGCTTTGCTATGACCGAGCTTCACCATGGTAATTCCTTTTCTGTTTTTACTCTTTCTTTCTTGCTCAAGTTATTCACTATTGTCATTCTCAGCTTAGTTTTTTTTTTATCCTACCGGCTGGTGTCACTCTCTCCGTGATGATCAATTCAACTTTTGCAATTGGGGGGAACAAGGTTGATATTTCTAATAAATAGTAAAGAAATGTATGCAGTAGTGTAGGAGGGCTTCTGATTGATTTTATGATTTTTTTTTCTATTTTCACAAATAATTATAAAAAAAGTCAAAACAAGGATTTGCACACAGAAACAGTAAAACAGGATTTTTGTTATTTTCAGGTAGAAATCTTTGACAATGGAAAATAAAGTGAAAAACATTATGGTATTTTGTAATTATTTGTAATGAACAGGTAAACTTAAATCAATCAGGTTGATTCAAGTGGTGCATATTTGATTTTTCTTAAGCACAGTATCAGATCCAACTCTTGTGTATATTTACTGGTAAAAGTAACCCCACCATGATATGGATGTTTCCGGTTCAAGCAGGATTGCCTCCCATAAAGAATATCTGGGGTCTAAACGAAAAAAGGGGTAAATGTAAGATAATGCGACAATCTATTTGAAATAATCTAACAAACAGCAGTTTCCATTCATGATTAAACTGCCCTTGCTTCCTCCCTCTATTAGATTGTTTTCCATTCCCAACTTACCCTCAAGTTAAACTGATTTGGCGAGAAGAGTTTCTTTTTGTTTGCTTGAATCTCTATTGTTTTGCCATTCAAACATGCTACCACTAGCACTTACCCAGTTACACATTTCTAAAATGCTTACTTTTTGTGCTTAAAAGGTTCGAATGTGCAGGGCCTACAAACTGTTGCTATCTTTGATCCAATCACCGATGAATTTATCATTGATACACCAAATGATGGTGCCATCAAATGGTGGATTGGCAATGCTGCAGTGCATGGCAAGTTTGCCACGGTTTTTGCTAGGTTGAAATTACCTACTTATGACACAAAAGGAGTTTCTGATATGGGTGTCCATGCTTTCATTGTTCCATTAAGGGATATGAAGACCCATCAACCACTTCCTGGAATTGAGATACATGATTGTGGTCATAAAGTTGGCCTCAATGGTGTGGATAATGGAGCATTGAGATTCCGCTCTGTGAGAATTCCTCGAGACAATCTTCTGAACCGTTTTGGAGATGTCTCCCGCGATGGGAAGTACACAAGTAGCCTTCCTACAGTAAATAAGCGGTTTGCTGCAACTCTAGGGGAACTTGTTGGTGGTAGGGTAGCCCTTGCATATTCGTCAGTTAGTGTCCTGAAAGTTGCTGCTACAATTGCCATCAGATATTCTCTACTGCGTCAGCAATTTGGACCTCCGAACCAACCAGAAGTCACAATTCTTGATTACCAGTCCCAACAGCATAAGCTTATGCCAATGCTGGCTTCAACTTATGCTTTTCATTTTGCAGCCACAAATTTAGTGGAGAAGTACTCTCAAATGAAAAAGACTCATGATGATGAATTAGCTGCGGATGTCCATGCTCTTTCAGCAGGTCTAAAGGCTTATATAACAGCATATACTGCAAAGTCACTCAGCACCTGTAGGGAAGCCTGTGGAGGCCATGGTTATGCTGCCGTAAATAGATTTGGTATTTTGAGGAATGATCATGACATTTTTCAGACATTTGAAGGAGACAACACAGTTCTGCTTCAACAGGTTATTGCCTAAAGCCCAATTATATCACCTCTCATAGAGACTTTTATAACCAGACTGTTGGTGTGTTTTAATTGGATAACCAAGATAATATAGGAAAGAAGGGTCTTGGAATTCAGTCATTAATCTGTGACTGTATTTGCTATGTCCCTTATTAAAATATATTTGCATTCTTCTACACCTCAGTGTAGAGTCAGTAGACTGTGAAGAATAGTGAACAAATTGAAATTTTTGCAGAAACAACAGAACAATAAAAGTACATTTGCAAGTGGTGGGACTTACTTGCAACTGGTTGGCTGTTACTTTGGTTCAAAACGCCATTTTAACCTTGTTGTGTCATCTGCATTCTTCTGATATTAACTATTAGCTAAGATTATTTGGATCTTACTTTTCTTAGGCCCTAAATGAAATGGAAAACTATTCTATCAAAAGAATCCATTAAATGGTTCAATTGCTGATGGTGCACAGATATTTTTGCATCATCGTTTTCATATTTAAACCATACGGAATCATAGGAGAGCATATCCTCCTTTGTTTGATGGCAACTGTAATTTTACAGCTTTAGGCTGTGCATTATGTTTTTAGTTTGGGTTTGTTATTGTTGTATTGGAAGCAAGTTAGGTAATGGGCTTGGATTCTTTTTTTTCCTCTTTACAAATGAAGGTTGCAGCTGATCTTTTGAAACAATACACGGGAAAGTTCAAAGGAGGAACTTTTGCAGTGACTTGGAACTACTTGAGGGAATCCATGAATTCTTATCTGTCACAGCCAAATCCAGTTACTGCTCGGTGGGAAGGCGAAGACCATCTACGAGATCCTAAATTTCAATTGGATGCATTCAGAGTGAGTTTTATTTTGATTCCGTGACTACTTACTAAATATAATATATGCTGACAAATAAATCAAAAATTTATTTTGATTTTCACATTGCAGTACCGAACATCTAGATTACTTCAAAGTGTTGCTGTTCGACTTCGAAAGCATTCTAAATCTCTTGGGGATTTTGGTGCATGGAATAGATGCTTAAATCACCTTTTGACACTTGCAGAGTCACATATTGAGTCAGTCATCCTTGCTAAATTCATTGAAGCGGTGCAGAGGTGCGTTGTAGTTCCTAGCACATTTCTATATCCTTTATTTGCAAAATTGTAATTTTATCCAATTTTAACTTGAGTTGTGTATACACCAGCTGTCCCGATCCAAGCTCACAAGCTGCTCTGAAGCTCGTTTGTGATCTTTATGCTCTCGATCGAATATGGAATGACATTGGAACCTACCGAAATGTTGACTATGTGGCTCCCAACAAAGCTAAGGTATGAAAACATAAAGCTAATATATTTTGAAAAAATTGATGCACAAGTGAATACAGAAATCAATTAGTTGTTTTTAGTTTACCTAATAGCTAACAGAAACCCTAATAAACCTTAATTTACCGATGAGCTAATAGCTACTGTGAGGGACCGTTCTAAAAAGCGAAGAATAACTGGTAAATCTTGGATAGATACTAGGTCTGCGAGGGACAATTATGATGGTTTCCATAAAATTCTGGAAAAACTTCGGTAGATACTAGGAATGGCATTTTTATCCAAGGGACAATGTCACTCATTATTTAGCTATCTAAGCACTTCCTTGTAAATTTCATTTCTTACCCATGAGAAGTTTCAAGTTTGTTAGAATTAAGGAAAACATATTTTCATATCCATACACCGCTTCCTCTCAACAAAATGTATATGGATTATAAGCATGAGTTTGGTTTTGAAGTCTTAGTGTTGGCATTAACTTTTAAACCTTGAGAAGATAGCAATAGTACTGAGTTTATCTGAGATAAGGATAGATGCTAGGACCTTGACCTTTGTTTACATTATAATAATAATAATAATATTATTATTATTATTATTATTGAACATTTAAGTTTTTCCATTCCACAGGCAATCCACAAACTCACGGATTATCTAAGCTTCCAAGTGAGGAACATTGCAAAGGAACTTGTTGATGCATTTGATCTTCCGAATCATACTACCCGGGCCCCTATTGCGATGCAGTCAGAGGCTTACTCTCAGTACACACAATATGTGGGGTTCTAATGAAAGGATTGTACAGAGGATTGAAATGTATTTGGAGGAATTAACATGAAAAATGATTAATTTGTTTTTTTAGCTCATTATAGAAATTGAAGTATACCAGAGGTTGCAGCGGACCAAGGAAACATAAAAGAAACAAGAAATAATGAATTTTCAGTCAAAGATTATCGATGGAAAATTAAAAATACCTAGTTTCAGGATATGTACCAAGTTTAACACTGATCAGAAACTTGTTCGGGTTCGGCATATAATGAAAATTCTATCTTCTATCTTGTAATAGTTTATCATATATGTAAGAATTGTTAATTTCCTGTTGCAACGAAATTGAACGTTGACACAAGTAATGAGAATTTAATCAATTAACCTTTGCCAACGGATACTGTTTTTAATGCCCCTGACAGAAAAATATAAATGGTTCAGAAAGTATGTTATTCTTCTGGTCATCATAACATGGACTGACAATTCATTTTTCATTTCGCAAATTTCTTTTTCCAACAGGGATCAAAACCATATGCGTTTATAGTTTTTCTTTTGGGTGTTTTTCATAACTGTGTTCATCCCAAGCAAGCATGCAAAGGCAGAAAGCTTGCAATTGAGTTATAATTTTTCAGCCCTGATAGTTCTGCAATTATGATATGCAGTTCGAGCTGCTTCACTTTTTTGCTTGATATCTTCATACATCTTCAATGATGCCTCAGAAAATTTGGTCAGACGATCAAGAACCTTTGTTAAACTTGCATGTATGCAGCTCAAATTTGCAGACTCGTCTTCGTTGTCTTCATTAGTTTTGCTCTCAGTTTCTGCAGTGCTTGCATCAGCTGCATTCTGTTTCCTGAGAAGTAGGTCATTTTGCAACTCCATCAGATGATGAAGATCTGACAAAAACTTCTTGATTGCATGACTTAGTTCCTCAGAGGGTAAAGCCTTGATCCCAGCAGACCAATCACGACAAAGAACAAATATAGGTGGTGCCAGAACTCGGCGAGGGGAGAATGGTCGTCGGCTTTTGGAACGCTCTCTTGGTTGCAGAATACAGTTTTGCAGCCATGCATTGAGAGCTTCCACATATGAGGTGTGGCTGTTTATCCAGTTAGCAAAACTAAGACCAAAGAACTCAATTTCTTCTAGCAGCTGCTTCATTATCTCTCTGCGTGCATCGCCTTGCAAGGTTCCTGTTGAGCTCCTTGAATGATATGCCAATGAGATGGTGATGTACTGTGCATGATGACATTCAAGCATAGCCTTCCACATCCTGATCAATCTGCATAGCCAGAAGTTCCTTAAGTCAATGGTACTTATAGATTGGCCAGGAATATAGTTGGTCAATATATCAAACAGATAGTAAAGCTTCAAGGTTGTAACATAATATAAAATCCAGAACCCTCGCTTACCCCTCCATTAGCTCAGAAAGCTGTGGGTACAACTCTTCATCCCTCATTCTCTCAATCCGTTTAGATATTGAATCAACAGAATAGATGGCCACTCTTATCCGTGAATGTAGATCCTTCACAACTGATCGGGTCTTGTCAATCACACGAGTACCTTGATCTTTTGCAAATTGATGCCTAAGCTGGTGGCATTTTCGATCATAGTCCCTCCTGATGGATTCACTAGCCTACAGATAGCCCATTAGGTGGTCAAAAGAACCAAGGATAGAAAACACAATTTGGGGGCAGAATACATTTAACAAGATTTTTCTTTTCCTTAAGTGACAGTTATTTTTATGTCCAATGGTTCAAACAACTTACGAGGCATCACTTACTTTGATTGTTGACAAATTGCATGAACTACTCCTAGAGTTTGAATTGAAGTAGTGAAGTATTGAGTTAAAGAGAGAGTTAATCAAAATGTAATGCAGGAAATTGTTGCTACAGGTCAAGCAAAAGGTTAAAGCAAATTCTCTTTATTTCCTATCCTAGACTCCCTATGAACAATTGATGAAAATTTCTTGATACTATTTTGCTAGAGGAATTCTTTAAATGCTATAATATAGATAACAAATAGGCTCTGAAATACCACGTAGCATTGCAAATGTACACAATGTTGGTTGTGCATTTTCAAATACCATTCTCTATGAAATCATATTTTTTCATACATCTTATACCCAAACAACTTGTAGCTAGCATCCTGAAATGATTGCTCATTGACTGGACATTCTGAAGACATTAGATCCCGATTGTTTATCATGGAAATCAGTATATCTAGATATCGTCCAATGTCAGGCTTATCCATTTAAACCATGTTCAATTTATATACTATGGTTTTTTTTCAACATAAACTATTTACTTTTATCATTTTTATGCTCATTGTAATACCTTTACTTCATCATAGAGTTTTCGCTCCCACGCATACAGTCTGTCTAGGGTGGATGAATGGCTTCCAGCAATCATGCAGAATTCTTCAACAAAGTCACTTCCACTATCATCAACATCTTCCTTTGATTTTGCAGCCAAAGGGTTCCTAGATGAGGATGATCGAGAAGATGCTGTCCTTCTCCAACTAATAATTTTTTGGGCAGGTTCTACACAAAAGGGTGAGAAATTAGTCTATCCTAAATACTCATCTTTGATGAATAGAAGTAAAAATTGGCAAATGAAACACTAAACTGATAGTTAAAACTTATAATAAAAACTAACCAACAAAAATTCAGAAAAGAGGACACCTTGTAGCTGAAGTTAAAAAACCTACAGGTAGACCGCATTACTTCAAAGAAAATTTAAAAAGGAATGCTATATACCTCTTCATTTCCAAACTCATTGCAAGGAAATTAGTATGTCAACATAGGTAGCTTTACCATATAGCTAACCATTATTAGCTATTAACTACCCAAAAATTCAAACTCAATGAACTGAAGGAGATGATCCAGATAACTGCATGCTGTTTCAGATATACCTCAATCCAAATTCATATTTACTTCCAAACTTAAAACATTGAGCAAATCTTCGACCAAATAGAAATCAGTAATATATACTAGATAGCAGTTAAATTTTGAGTTCGTGTCTTGTCCAGGGTAGTTTCATTCCATTTGTCAAGAAATGACGAATCTATCAAGAGTTAATGAAGTGTCTAGAGAACTTTTACAGAATAATAATCCTAGTTCAAAATAAAAATGAAAAACTCATACCCTGGGAAACAGAATTGATGCAACTTACCCTGGAAAACAGGTGAAGTCTTTCCACCACAACAAACAGGGTGGAAAGTTGTGAACAACACCGTAGCAGATGACTTCCCTATCAGAATAAGTCTGAAGCAGATTAGTAATTATACATAATACATAGTAAAAAAAACATAATGACTAACCAGCTGTATGTTGCACCCACACAAAATTCTCATGAAGTTTAGTATCAGGAAAATAGAATATGATAACAAGCAATCACCTTTGGCATCTGAATATCCCACTTTGATTTTGTTTGCCTCTAACAACCTCGAAACCTCCCTACCAGATTCAGAAGCTCGAACAAACCTATGCTCTATATCCTTTATGCTAGAGAGAAAATCTTTAGCTCTGTGGGTGATGAACTCTGAAGGATCCTCTCTTTCTGTGCACACATTTTTCCCAGCTGTGTTCTCCCTCTTTGAACTGGATCTTCCACCAGCACCCTTATCTGCTACAGTCCGGTTTACATCCCCCTTAGCACTCGGCAACTCTAGCTGTCTCACTTCTCCATCAACTGTTTGTTTACAACCTTCAACTCCTCTTGAAACAATTGAATGATCAACACAATCTCCATATGAATTGCTATACCCATTTCCAATTGCAGCACTGCTGAAGTTTCTAGCAAATTTTTCATCCAAGTTGTGTTGCATCATGCAATGCCCATCTGAATCAACATGTAACCATTGATCACCTTTTTCTTCATCTCTACACTCTCTGGACTCACTACAATGCGCTACAAACCTGAAGCTCTCACTATCCTCCCCAGGGTCAAAGAAATCCCAAGATGCACCTGACTCAGGAGGAGGTGGCGGTGGAGGCATTGGAACCACCGATGATTCATCATCCAAATAGTTGTTGTTGCCACAAGCATTAATCCTAACAGTAACGGAAGCACTACCCCCTGATCTCATGTAACTAAGAGTTGACACAGGTGGCGCAAGAGGACTCTCGTTGCGCAAGGGTGACTCTGAAACCTCAACCTCAGCAACATGTGAAGGTGATGAAGGAGAAGGGTAACTAGTTTGAGAAGGGGTTTTGTCAGAAATTGACAGAGATGACTCTACCACTACCTCAGCCTCGGCATACCTGCGGAGAGCAATGCCAACATTTCGAAGAGATTGAATATAAGAAATATGTGCAGCAGCTAAAGCATATCTTGAATCAATAGCCACCTTAATGAACCGTTTCCGTTCCCTGCATAGACTCAAAGCTTCATTCTTTTCAGCTCTTGAGTTGGTAGCACCCATTTTCACCTCTTTTACAAGATTACATCCTTTAACCAAGCATTCATAGAAAAGACTTTACTTTGATATCCCCCGTTACTTTTTTGTTTCAGAGCTTCACATTGACACGCAACATTCCAACAGGCCCACTTCAAACAAAACAAACCCAATGAAGAAGAACACTAAAATGACATAACCCTAAAGTTGACAGCTGGAAAAACAAGAGTTTCGGGGTCAAAATGCGACCTTTATGTTTCAGACAGTGGTGAATAGTGCAACAGTGAATGCCCAGGTTGCATGGCGATGCAGCAAGTGTGAAAAAATAAAAATGAAAAATGAGAGACCTTACTAGACATAGTGGGTAGGAAAGGGACAGGACCCTTGTTAGAGTCAGGTCAGGAAAAGAAAGACAATTGGTGGTGGTAAGATACTGAGTTGATTTCGCTGTGGCAAGGTCAGAACAGAAAAGAAAAGGGGAGCAATGAGGGTAGGTAAAAGTCATCAAATCCAAGCCATCAAGGGAAACCTGAAGTGTATCAGTGTGGTTCTGGTTTTTGAGTATAAGCTTGTTGCAGAGATTCTGCACGGGTCCAGGCAATGGGCAATGAGCATTGAGCAGGATGGGAAAAAGGTGGAAAAAGAGAAACAAACAAACAAAGAACGTGAACGGCTTCCAGTAATAAAATATCTGTAGCAGTTATTAATCACTTACTGATGAACCTCGTTTTGTGTGCTTCGTTTTTCACTTTAGGGTAATGATATTTTTTACTAAATTTTCTTTACTTTAGGATAATAAATAAAAACAAGTTATATTAAAATACAGTAAAAGTTATGATAGAGTGTATTAGCTATATTTTTTATTATTTTATTTTTAATCAATAGAATAAATATATTGATTAATATTTGTTTATAATTTTTTAATATAAAATTGTTTGATAAATTGAATTTCTTTAATAAATAAGTTAATTTTAATAATTTATTATATCTTTTCTGTTTTCGAAAGATTGTGCTAAATATTATTTGAGCTCACAAGTTATAAATTTATCTTTTATTTTTAGAGGAATTATTTTATTATGATCATACTCTTATCTTTATTAACTCTATAAACTCTTATATATATATATATATATATATATATATATATATATATTCTATCACATACATTTAAAAAAAATAACAAAAATATCAAATTTGTAATATAAATATATATATTATTTTATTTTATTTAATAAAAATATTCAAGATAAGAAAATTTTTTATATAAATCTTTAATATCATAAATAGTTTAAAATAAATTAAAATATACAAATAATTATTAGATATATTTTATGTCATTTATATTTATTAATTAGTTTGATATCTAATTTTATAAAATAAAGTTTAAGTTAGTTAATTACTTTATTAGTTTTTATTTTTAAATAGTTTTTATATTTTTACAAGACTTTAATAATTTAATTATTTATTTTATCAGCTTTTAGCTTTTGAAGATATTTTTATAATTTTAAACGTGGAATTGACTAATATATATAATTTTGACATATTAAATAATTAATGAAGATCATTATTAATATAAAATTTGTATGCTGTTATTTAATTATATAATATTATATAATTAATTATTTAAAAATTTATATAATAATTTTTAATGTTATAAAATATTTACATGAACAGTGTATTGAAATTAAACTTTAAAGTTACGATATTTTTCAATCTTTTTTATAAGATTTTTTTCAATACTTTTTTATGATCTTTAATATAGATTTTGTTTAAGGTTTAAAAATATATTTATATAATTTTAATTAATTTAAATTAATCTAATTAATAATATGATAGAGAAATATTATTTTAAATAAATTATATTTAAAATATTTTACTAGTTTTTAAAAACTATGGTATATTGATATTATTATATATTCTTTAGTATATATGATTTGGAAAAGAATCTTATAAAAAAGTACTAGAGCGGGTATTATTTAGAAAGTAATGTGGTTGAAGAAGCAATGGGTAAAATCAAATGAAAGGAGTGTAAGAAGTTATGAGAAAAAGAAAAAGGTAAAGCGGCCAACCTCCACACATAATTCTTAAAAAGTGAGAAAGTGGAAGTAAGCATCGGTCTCCACCAGCGCCTAAAATTGGTTGTACAATGTGCGATGCAGACCTATGGAAATGGGAGCAATGAATTGAATATGAGAATGGAAGGAAATAGGAATAGGAGAAGAAATAAATACAATTTGTACTTGTTAGTGGGTAACTGAGCAGAAAAAGCTTTCTTGTCAGAACCCACAAATGCCCAACGGTTCCTTAAAACCGGTTCGGTTTCTGGAAACATGGCTGCCTAATTTGATTGACCATTGAAATTACGTCTCAATTTTTTTTTATTTTTAAATTAAAATATATTTTATAACAAGTAATATAATCGTAATTTACTGATTAAAAATATTTTTACTGTAAAATTAAAAAAAAACAGGTAATTTGAGTCTGTGAGTCAGTTAGTCTAGACTTCTAGTTGCCTAACTTTTTTTTTCATTATAACTTTAAAGATATTGATCAAATAAAACAAAATAATAAGGGTATGATTGGCGAATTGCTGGCTCCCATCAAATTTTGTTTCTACGAATTTAATTGGGATATATGTACCGTGGTTTTCAATGCTAAACAAACAAGCTTACGCTAAAAACAATTATGGAGTTTATTTCCTATTCATGCTATTTCAGTAATTTTTTTGAAATGATAGGTAATCTAAAATATTTAAGTATATGTCACAATACATTATAGATAAAAGAAATTATTTTAAAATTTTTAAAATTTTAAATTAAACAAATTAGTCATATTTATAATGACTAAAAAATAATTTATCTTAAATAATGTTTTGATTTATTTATAATGTAAATTAATTTATTTTTTATTGATTAATCAAATACATCCCATAGAATCCATGTTTTCAATTTTTATTTATTTATATATATAAATTTATTACAAATTCAACTAAATTCACAATAATTTACTTACTCAAATTATAATTCGATGGATTATAGCCTGCTCAGATTTGCAGCCCTGTATCCTTTTATATTTTTGGGTATAAAAAAATAGAAAATGAAAAAATAAAAATATATGATAATTTGTTGTAACGAAGAAAATAAAAAATAATATTGTATATAGCACTAGTAGTCCTTCTCACCAGCTTAACTTCGGAGGAAGGTTGGCTGAGCTTGAAACAACTTAAAATGTCAACCACATATTAAAAACGAAAATTATAAACAAACGTATCTACAAACATATTTACACAGTGAATACATATATTTATATATAAATTTTATTTGATTAATTGATTAAAAAAAATATGAAATTAATTATAATAATTATGATATTTTTTATAATTAATTATAAAAAATTATAATTATTTTTATATGAAATAATGATTAACTTAATTATATAATTAATTTTGTAATTGATTACAATTTTATAATATAAATTAACGTATTAAATTTTTATAGGTAAATAGATGTAATTCATGTGTAATCAAAATTTTAAAATTATATTATGTTTACAATTTAAATGAAATGTATTAAAATTGGAAAAGGAAACATAAAAAAAACAAAAGAAAGAAATTATGTGATAAAAACGTAAAATAAAAATATAATATATTAAAATAAAAATATTATTATATATATAATAAATATGATTCAAATATATTGATTTGTATGTTTGTTTACTAAAATTGAAAATATAGTTAAAAATATATTTCTTTCTATTTTTAAAAGAATCTTTTAAAAAATATTTCTAAAAATATATCCAAAAATAAAATTAATAAAAAATTATTTTCAGCCTTTTGTTTTTAATGAAAAAAAAATTAAACATATGAAAAAAAAGTGATATAAAAAACTTTTGTCTTAGAAATAAAAAAATAGAATATGATAAAGAAACGTTGATTAGTGATAGATAAAAAGTGATCACGATGTTTTCGCTTAATTATATTATAAAAATAGAAAATAATAACGGATAGAGACGGTGATAATAAAGTTTTGTTTCTTGTTATGATGGGTATAGTTAATATGTATATATATATATATATATATATATATATATATATATATATATATATATATATATATATATTAGTTTTAGTAAATAAATACATTAACATATATCTATTTTTATATTTTTTTTAAATTAAGTATACTATAAATATATTATAGTTTAACATATATATAATTTTTATATTTATAAATATATACTTTTTTATTCATAAATAGTTGATACAAAAAATATTTTTAAATTTTATATAAAAATATTTTTTATTTTATTTATTGAAAATGAATAAACCAAATAGATCACTTTTTTTTCATTTTCTAAAAACAGCAAACCACACACTAAAATAAACATATTTTCTTCTTTAAAAAACATAAATTTGGAAACAAATTTCAAAAAGAAAAATTAAAGATATTTTCCTAAACCAAACATACCCTAATTTCAGTGAGCAACTCTGTTTGCTTGCAGGTGCATTCCACCATGCAGGGGCTTATGTTTTTCTTTCTGTTGTCTCGTGATGAAAAAAAAATGATAGTTTAAATTTTAAATTAAAGGGCTATCCAGAAGAATTAAAATTTGTAATAAAACATAATTAGTATGTGTACGCATCATTAATGATCATTATATTAATTCGTTGTCTTCTGAGCCTGGTATTGGGATTGCCTTGAATTATTGATGCGTCTAACTCCAACACTGTCAGGAAGATCATGTGAGTTTGAACAATCAGAATCTTTTGCAGTTTCAATTTCATCTGCGCAAATCTCATTCCTTCAATTTTATTTTTTTTACATTAGTATAATAAATGGAAAGAATGTTTCAAAAATAAAAAAATCACTAAATTGTTAGCTGCACTTTTGACGTTGCAGGGAATCCATTTTTTCGAATTTGTAAGGTAGTGTTTCTATCTCAGTGTTATTTTTTCTTAGATTTAATTACAATTTTAACACTTACTTTATTTTATATACCAATTTGATTTTCTAATTCTAATTGTAACGCCCCAAAATACTTTGGCTTGAAGTTAATTAAATTTAAATGAATGAAAAATTATTTAGTGTAAAGAAACTATTTTTAGACCCAAAATTAACTTGTACTGTGAGAAGGTTAAGCCATATTTCATTTATTTATTTATCATTTAATTTTTTTATACAAATTAGAAAATGATTAATTTTTATTTATATTGAAATTATTATACAATTTTCTATTATATTCTTAATATTTTTATCATTTAATTTTTTCATCCTTTAATGTTTTTATAAAAAATAAAATTTAACAAAAAAAAATAAAAAATAAAAAATATTATCGTCAAATATAGTCCAATTATAAGACATTCACCGCAATGTAATACACCAACGAGGGATAAGAAGAAATTAGGGGAAATAAGGGCGATACTTCCTATCCAATTTATTAGCGCCCTTTTCCACGAGACACACGATCGTGATATAGAAATAAAAGAAAAGGTTATTAAGATGTTTTAGTTTAATTAGGAATAGAATTGGAATTTTTCTTTATAAAGTTTAAGATAATTGTTTTTTAAATTAGTTTTTGAAGGATAAATTAGGTTTAACTTTTTAATATGATATCAAAATGTATTGAGGATTAATATCGGATCATTTGTATATATTTAATTATGCAAATTCAATATATTAAATGTTGTTTTAGATATAAAGAGATGTACTAAGATGTGTCATTTTAATTAGAAAGAGAATTAATATTTTTTATAAATATTGAGATAATTTTTTTAATCAATTTTTGAAAATAAATTAGATTTAATTTTGAATAAATAAATAAAAATATAAAAAAAATTGATAGAAAAGGCTAATGGAATCAAGCAAAATGAAAGGAACAATTTAATTTATCGAGTTAGAGGAACCTAAAGATTGTTGGAAAAAATTGAATATATAGGTTCTTATTTTTAAATTAAAAGTAAATATTATTTATAATAATAAATACATGGTTAATCTTAATTTGCATTAGTATATTACTTTATATTTTTTATTACAGGAAATTATGTTTATATTGATGAAGTTTATCAATGGCTATTTTTCATGGCTTTAATTAAGAAAAAGATTTACATTATTAATGGATTTATCGTCACTATTTGTTTAATGCAATTATTGACAACTGTAATAATAGACAACGTGATATTTCAAGTTCTGAAAGTTATGTTGTTTACAACGACCAGCAGGTTAATGATTTTAATGATTGCTGTTACAAATGTTTCCATAATGGCCGATGAATAGGTATTATATCCACTAATGTCCCCTCTCTCATTTCTTAGTTTTTGTTTTTATACTCTCATACCTTAGTTTGGGTTTATAAATTATAAAAAAAAAATAGAAAGATTAAATGTGATAAGAGAAGAGATATAGAAAATAGAAAAATATATAGACATAAATACTATTGATATATATATATATATATATATATATATATATATATATATATATATATATATATATATATATATATATATGATAATAATTTTCTTTTATCATATATTTTCTTTGTTAGAATGAAAATTCCAGATAAAAAATTATAAATTCTGCAATGTTGAATAGTGAAGTTAGTTATATGGATTAAGATTTTTAGATCTATCGACAAATCTATAAATTAGGTAGGTTATGATTAATAAAACCACTTGTCCATGTAAATATAGATTTTTTTTTTGGTTTGATTTGTGGATTAAATGGGTTGGATCATGTTAACCTATAATTAGAAATGTAATACTGTGAAAGGCTTGCCATCGTTGAAAGATCACTTAAGTAGTTAAATGTGAGTAGATATGACATTGTCTTTAATTATTGATTATTTTACTAAGATGTGTTGGCTTTATTTCTTGAGATTTAAGTCTGAAGTTGTTGGCTTGGATTGAAAATCAATGTGAATGTAAAATTCATGTTATAGGGTTGATAATAGGAAAAAAGTATACCTCTGATCAATTTATTTCTTCTGTAAAAAGGTTGGAATAGGCATCAACTTCCCGTCCCTTACGCTACAAAACAACATGAAGTGGGTAAGAGGAAGAACAACACCATAATGGAGATGGCTAAATCCATTCAAGAATATCCTAAAATATTCTAAACTAAAGCTTATAATATTAATAGGAGTTGTGAGCAATATTGCATTGCAATATTGCAAGACGGAAAACCAATTGTCAAACATCTTTAGAAAGGGACTTTCTAAAAGAAAATATTAAAATTAAAATTAGTAAAAAATTATAATATTTAAATTCAAAATTGAATAATCATTATATGTTATTTTATTTTTATCAGCTAGTTTTATTAAATATTTTTTATTTTAATTAATTTTCTAACTATTTATCTATTTTTTAATATTCAATTAACTTATCCTAGTTTTAAATAATTATTTGTTTCATTTGATTATATCATGGTTCTTACATATTTGTGTTTTCCTCTCCCTCTCCAGATAAATGCTGTCCCGTGGCCAAATCCAAGAGACATAGAGAATTTAATGCAAATGTGATAAGTATACGTTGGTGATTACATCACATGCAAGTCTCACAACCGAGTCTTTGGTAAAAAAACAGCTCATATCATGTTGGACACGAATCAGACCTCTAGCGTACCCACCTCACACTTCATTAGTGATTACCATCTCCTTCTTCTCCCATGCCCACCAACCCATCAACACTATGCAAATTTTCATGATGTCATTATATTATATACATTAAAAGTTCTGAATTTTTTGCAACTGCATAATATCTTTATCTTTTATATCATATTATTAATCACATCTTGTTATGTTAAAATGAACATTGTTAGTTACAACTCCCATATTAAAAATAAAAAAGATCATTTTTTTAAATATAAAAGTTTAGTATAAATTTTTTAAATCTAAATCTTGTAGATTTATTCGGGATTGGAATTTGACTAATGGTGCGTTAAAGTGGATTTATAATTCTGCTCATAAATTTATATAATGTAAGAGAAGATTTCTAAGTTTTTCTATAAATAATTATAAATAATAAAATTATTTTATTATGAGTTTTTAATATAAGCAAAAAAAATGTTTAACTAATATGATAATTTTGCAAGTTCTTTTATTATTATTATTTTTACTTGAGTGCTTCCAATAATAAAGAGGATGTGAATTTTTTTTCCTTTCCTCCAACACATTTTTTACTTTTTTTTTTCTTACCCTTAATTGAATATATACATCCTATAAATATATAAAAATTAAAATTATTATTCTATATCTTAGGGTAATGTTTGTCTCACATCATTCATGAGATATGGGAAAAGTGTAAGGAAAGAGAAGAAGAAGAAAAAGGAAAAGTATAAAAATAATGTGATGAAAAAAAAAAGTGAAACATTATAAAAACACATGTACAAAAATACGTATAAGTTGCATTCAATATATCCGTCAATATTAGCCACCCAAACAGGTTCACATATTCAACACATGGCACTCACAACACCATCTCCTCAGGTAATTGTCCACACTGCAACGCTTACTTCCTTGTCCTCATCTTTCACGTACTTATTGGTTGAATTTCCTAAGCTTAATTTGCCGATTACATCTTACCTTCTACCACCGCCATTCTAGTACCTTCATGCACGTATATATATATGTATATATATGTTCACATATTTTATCAACATTCAAGCATATCTTATATTCTAACCATTTTTATTATTTTTTTCAAGCACAACTAAACACCTTTTTCATACCGGCATTTGCATAAGCAAGGAGAATTCACAGAAATCATGGTGGAGATTCATGAAGAAATGAATCCCTTTGATGAAGAAGAAAACGAGGAAAGGGAAGAGGAAGAAATAGACTATGACCAACTGAAAAAGCGAATGTGGAAGGATCGGATCTTGATGCAGAAGCTAAAGGGAAAACGGCACAAAGAAGAGGAAGATCAACAAGCAAAACAAGATGCAACAAGGAGGAAGATGTCAAGAGCACAAGATTCAATATTGAAATACATGGTGAAGATTATGGAAGTTTGCAATGCTCGAGGTTTTGTTTATGGGATTGTTCCAGAGAAGGGTAAGCCAGTGACTGGTTCTTCAGACAGTTTGCGTGAGTGGTGGAAAGAAAAAGTGAAATTTGACCATAGTGCTCCAGCAGCCATTGCAAAATACATGCCACTGCTTGAAACAAATGAGTTGGATCCAAATTCCTATATACGTCTCCTTAATGACTTGCAAGACACTACTTTGAGTTCTCTCCTTTCTGCTCTCATGCAACACTGTATG
Organism: Canavalia gladiata; assembly: GCA_037954105.1. Lineage (NCBI taxonomy): Eukaryota > Viridiplantae > Streptophyta > Magnoliopsida > Fabales > Fabaceae > Canavalia > Canavalia gladiata. The sequence continues at coordinate 8,059,707 of CM075658.1, read as the reverse complement.
CCTCCCCAAAGAAGATTCCCTCTTGAAAGAGGCTTGGCTCCACCCTGGTGGCCCACTGGGACAGAACAATGGTGGGGTGAACAAGGCCTTTTGGCCCAAGAACATGGCCCACCTCCTTATAAGAAGCCCCATGACCTCAAAAAGGTTTGGAAAGTCTCTGTACTTGCTGCAGTCATCAAACACCTGTCTCCTAATTTGGATAAATTGAGAAGGTTGGTGACTCAATCCAAGACTTTGCAAGATAAGATGACAGCTAAAGACACAGCAACTTGGTCAAAGGTTATGAACCAAGAAGAAGCTTTGCTTCAACTGACCAACAAGTGCCTCAAAATATCTCCTTCGGAGGAAGATGAAAATGAATGTGAAAGCTCCACTACGCATGAAGGTAGGTTTGTGGCTAAGTTAAGTGATGACTCCAATTTATGTGGTAGCAGTGAGAAACGGAAGAGTGTGTTTGACTTGGATGCTGTATTTGATAAGCTATATGCTTGTCAATATGCAGAGTGTCCACAGAGTGAATTGTGCATGGGATTTCTTGACAAAAACTCAAGGATGAACCATGAATCACTCTGTGCTTACCGCACAGAACAAAGTCAAAGTCATGTTATGCTCCATGAGTATATCTCCAATGAAACACAAATGGCAAGTATGGATGATTGGATGGACATGGAGGTAGCAAGAACTAATAATCAGAATCAGAACAACCTTGTTGGGCATCTGAATGATCAATTGAGAGAGATTGCAAGGACAAGAGAAGATTACGGAGACTTGTGGATAAACGGCCTTGATGATCTTGAATTCCAAGCAGCATTGGACATGGCAAGAGGTAACACGGACTTGAATCAAAATCTAGTGAAAGATATCCCACAAGGACAAGAAGTAACCTCAATTTGGGACTTAACCTATAAATAAGTTCCTCGCTTCATGCATCAATGGTACACTGCTATGTTTATAGTAATTAATTAGAGAACAACTATTCAAATATTATTAATAAGGCCCTTTCCCCTGATGTAACTCAAGAGAACCTTTACATTGTACAAATACTATAGCATTACCTCTTAATTTCATGTTTGACATTCTCAAGTCTGAATGAATGTTTGAAGACTATTTACATCGATCTCTACGTGTAATAACAAATATTGCAATCACTCCTTAGCCACTTAGTATAAATGTTTTGCTCTTAACAATGTTAGGATTCTAATAACTAGCTATGGACATCTTGGTGAGTGCGGGGACAAAACAGGAAAGAAATAAAGAAAGGCGTGACAAATCATTCTTCTATAGAGACCCTAAGGAAATATACAAGCTTGATTTGATGTTTGAGTTTGAATTGATTAATAATCATAGAAACTATGCCTTTGAGGTATGAAGTCTTCATACTCAGGTCTTGGGCTAGTGTAGGAATAGCCCTTCCTGAACCTGTTGTTTCTGCTTCTTACTTCCACATCCACAGAGAAGACAGCACAAACAGGTCTATGGTCAGAAAATCTTGATTCTCCACGAATGTATGATAATTGGTCAATGCCGTTGCCACGCCATAGTATCCTATCACACCTGACAATTATGCAAATGGAGTGAATATTGTCAACGGTTTTGGGTTATCAGTATTGAAAAGTTATCAATTAAATGCACTATATTATAATAATAATATTGAGAATCAAGAGACGTGCAATACCATGCGGGTGTTCGGCGTTTTTTCTTTGACTTGACAGTTTCACCAGCATAAGAGTCTGAATTATGTGAATACTTGTAAGTGGGTGCAAACAAAATCCGTCCCTCTTTGAAGCCGCCAAAAACCCTCCCTGCGTCTCTTTCCATGTTCAACTGTATACAACCAAAAAATTAGTCAATAAATTTACCTATGCAACAATTCACTAAGTACCACTACCAAAAAACAGAAGAAAGATCCATACATTAACAAATAAAACAAACACATCAATCTTTACACTTGTTTCCATCCATGTTGGCTTCATTTAACAAAAATTATTAGTTGCACAAACATTATAAATTTGGATTAATATAATATTATAATATATCACATGAATAGTATATACCATTAAATATATGGATTTTATATTTTAGTGTAGTGGCATTGAACTGTTTTATTAATAGTATATGAATGGAGGGACGAACTTGATCTTTCTCTAACAAAGTGTCCCAGTCGTTATCCTCCAACAGAACTCTTGTTTCTTCGTAACTCAAAGCCACCCGATAATTCAAATCTCCGAGCCAAATTATTCGACTGTAGAAGAGGTTAGAAGTGAGAATAGGTGTTGTTTAAATGAAGAAGAATGAAATATATGTGAGGTAATAATAGTACATACTCATGGTCAACTATCTTTTCTGGCGCTCGACGGCATGGATTCTTGCAAATCCTTGGGAATTGTATGCCTTTGAGGATCTCAGTGACATCAGCATTCCTCTTCAGCTCATCGCCTTCTTTTTCCCCAGAAGCTAAGTGACTACAGACGAAACAAAAACTTGTTTGATGTAATGACATGCTCATTGATATACACCCCTGCAATCAATTATTCATTCCATATCTATTATTAGTCTCCTTAATTCATCACCAAAGGAGGACAAATTACCAAGCTTCTTATATTTTCATCACTTTCTACTTTTACTTTTTTCAATTTTTTTTTATAGCTTTAGCTGCTTATTTTTTTTAAATTAACATATTATTAATTTCTAGTAAGTTAATAAATACTGTGACATTTTAATTATTTGTGACTATGTTAATAAAAAGAACCAAAATATTTAAATTATATTAATATAAGGATTAAAACTGTAAAAAAAATAAAATAGAATAAAATAAAAATATAAGGATCAAGAATACAAAAAATGTTAACATATTTTTTTAATTGATTGATTTTTTAAAAAGTCAAAATATTTATTAAAATTTGACTATTTTACAATTAAATACTTTGATTATTTAAAAACTTTATCAATTCCAAAAAATATATTTTAGAAATGTTTGTGATATTTTATAGAACATGATAACTTGCCGATTAATAATTAGTTGTATGTAAGATGTTGAATGATGTTTTACTAAATATTATAAAGTATCTTTGATGCTTACCTTGTTACCTAAGCAACCCATGATTCCTCTCCCCACAGAATCTACTCTAAGATGTCCAATGTGTGGCAATAACTCCTTCTTAGTCCATATGGTGAGAAAAATTCCAACCATTTGTTTACTTAATATAAGGGAGTATTTGGATTGGCCTGGAGAAGATGGAATTTCTGCAATTGAAAGCAACTCTTCCATGGTGGTCTCACCACGAATCTCAGAATCTAACTTACTCATTGGGTCACTAAACTTTCTTATCCTCCGTCTCTCTCTTGATGGAGATTCCACTGGACAATTGCATGCCTTAAGGAGGCTGCTACCCTCTGCCCTGAAATTCTTGCTTATAACTTTAAGAGAAGGCTTCTGAAAGAAGTTCAAACTTGCTGGAGACTTTGACTCCTTCATGCTGCCATGGGCTCTGGACCCTGTTCCTGAGTCTGAGGAATCACTATATTCATTTCTTGGTCTATTTAGTGCTTGACTTATCAATGCCAACCATTTTGCAGCAGGTTCATTGTCTTCAATTACCAAAACATTACCAGCACTCAGAGGAACAATTTCCTGAAAACTGAATATACTAGTATTTCAGCTATCATGAATAATTCGTAATACTTTGAAAATGAAACCAATAGAAAGAAACAAAGAAGCATACAGACTGAACATTATGAATTTTTTCAAATTCTATTTTTTTTAATCTCCTTTGCTATTACTTAAACAACATCTTTGCATCACTCCTTAATAACTTATATTTTTCATAACCATAATCATATATTAAAGTCTAAAGCTTGAATTAAAATGTTCCTTGTTTAAATAAAGGGGTAAACCATTATTTTGATCTTAAAACATTTGAGACAGTCAAATTGGTCACTGAAATATCAAAATTACCATTTTTGTCGTTAAAAGATAAAAAAAATATTATATTAATCCTTTTCAATCCTTCAGTGATTCATTTTAGTCTCATATCAACTTTTCATCTTTCAGGGACTAATAAGATAATTTCTATCTTTCAAGAATTAATATAACCAATCCCAAATTTTAAGGAATTAAAATGATAGTTTATTTTTATGAAAAGTATGCTTAGATGTTGGGAGTCTGTTCATACCCTAAGACATATATATCTGCGGAGCCCTCTACAAGCAAGAAATCTTGAAGGTTGAGGTCATAGTTTGGAGACTTTCCTCCAACATTCCACGTTGCAACAAAGATCCTGCAATCCATGTTATGAAATAACATAGCATGAATAAGGTGGTATGTAAGCTTCAGTGTAATATGCATAAAAAAAAGTGCTTGAAGCCTTGAGCCAAAAATGAAATCCCCCACCTGAAACTCTGACATTCAGTTTCCGGACCCATAGGCCGTTCAAAATTGGACAAATTTAAGCCTTCGATCCCAGGGCTAGTCTCCCTTTCTGTGTGTAGATAAGAAATTAAAATCATGGTTTATTTTATCATGTTGGCATGTCATGACAAATCTATAATTGCAATGGGTGTACAATATATCGTGAAACAAAGGGTGTTTGAGTTTAAGGTCAACATCAAACAAGAAAATTTGATTTCCTTCGTTAAGCTCCTCCCTTTGATTAGAAATAACCCAAATTTCATTGTTGTTAGGTAAGCTACCAAAATAATACAGGATGGCATGAAGAAGATTTCATCTTGTTTGATAGGTACGTGGATCTGTACCAATTGGATCCAGAATCTAGAGTTGACCCACCAATTTTTCAATGTAAACTAAAGCCGCAAATTTGGATATATTGATATTATATGATTAAAAAAATGAGATTGAAGCAATAATATTAATTCAATTTTTAGAGAATGTGAAAAGTGTGTTATGTGCCACAACTTAAAATCGTACCTGAAAAACTTTTTCTCATGATGGGGGATGCTTCCATGAATGCTTTTCTTCTAGATTCAATCTTTTTCTCCAAATCTTTCCATACAAAACATTTAAAAATAAAATTTAAGGCAACCCTGACAACATGGAAGTGCAGAAATTCAAGAGGGGGGAAAAAGCCATGTAATGAATACCAAGACTAATCGCATCTTCTTCTGCACCTGATTTGAGTGCATCTTCATCTGAGCCTCTCCCACATCGCTTTGATCCGAAAATCTTAGGAAGAATAGACTTGATCACAAATAAAAAACATGATCAATAGGAATGTAACATAACCAATACACTAAAGAAAATTGCAATGCAGGAAAGAAATTTTTTTTAAAAAAAAAAACCTTCTTTTTCTTTTCATTCTTGGCACTAGTGTCAGGCGAGTTTGCTGTAATGCTTGTGTTGATGGGAGTGAAGGTAATGCCGTTAGCTTTGGTCATTTCAAAGTTAGCATTTGATTTGGAACGTGCACCCGTAAACGAAGACATTCATTCATATTTGTAACATGCCCTTAATATGATCTTCAGTTCGTCATCACAACCACAAGTCCTAGATTGAGAAAACACTAATGGGTACAGAGGTTATGATGATCAACAATTTTGCACAAATTTTCCCCTCTTTTCAAATTTTCTTTTGTCTCTTTCAATTGAATTTTTTGTTTGATAATTGGATGCGATTAATCATGTTTTTCTATGTTGTCCCGTTTTTTTTTGGTTTTGAAATGATGAGAATTTGGCGGCAGAGCTTTCGGAGCACTTAAGGTTAATGGAGATAGGGACCAAAAAGAGGCATGAAACCGTTAAGTAACAGTTCAGAAAAGAAGCCAAATATTACACACGTAGGATATAGTAGCAGCACAGGGTTCCAAACAATCATCCCTATGCGCAGTTTGGTAATACTGAAACGAAAAACAGAAAAATAATTAGAAAAAAATAAACTACTTTCTAAGAAATTAAAACTTGTGTTGCATCTTATGAAGGATCCAATTTTTTTATATAAAAAATTGTGTTCTATATTATTAATACACTTTCCCTCTATCCCTTTTAATTTAAAGTCTTAAAAAAACAATATTAAAATTTCAAATTTCAATATTAGAAGATTTACAGAAATTGATTTTCATTTTTATTACAATCTCAAATTTCAATTATGTTTGAATCTAAAAATTAAATATAATACAGTTTTTCTTCAAAAAAAATTATCCTTCTTTCAAAAATTCTTATCTTCAAATGCCTTTATTTTGAACAAATATATTTTTTACATATTGTTCGAAAAAAATAAGTTATATTAAGAAGAAGAAAAAAACTAATCTATTTGATATCTTGTATGATTAAACAAATCTTATAACATATAAATAATTTTTTATAAGAGATAAGCATATCAAATCTATATCATTAACAATATTTACCTTAAATCTCTTTCATTCTATATAACTTTGATCATTGTTTCATAAACCATCAGTTTTCTTTCTTCCAAGCTTACTAATTAATAAAACACATCCCATCTACATTAACAAAGGTGAGAAGGTAATTTCCAAATCATAGTCTACTTTCACTTGAGTTTTATTATTTTTAAATGTCAATCTACATATATTCATAGCTAGTTTCTGGTATTAGGAATATTTTCTTATTTCTAGGGATTTGTATTTTTATTATAAAAAAAATTATATGATTAAGATTTGACTAAATTTATTATAAAATATTTAATATTTTCTGCATAAATATAAATATATTTCATTTAACGTATATTTATCTACCATTATGTATCTTAATGTATTTAAAAGGTAACTATTTTGATACCTTCACATTTAGTTATGTCTCAGTAACGGCTTGATATGGTCTAATTGATATTTTACATGTGTCGTTCATTAATTTATATCATCCGTTTTATTTTAATTTTTAATGTACTCTTGTAATAATTTTCTTTACATAATGATCCATAAATAAACTTTATATTTTAAAATCTTGACTTTATTTTATAAATCTATATACATTTAATGCTGCAGTTGTTTATCCAATCCCTAATTTATCTTAATGTATATAATTTAAAAATAAAATATTAATCTAACAAATATAAAAATTTACAACTTTATAAAAATTATTGAAAAATAAAATATGATAAATCATAATAAATATATTATAATAATACAAAATAAGATTATAACAGTTAAACTAAAATATGACAACAAATAATTTATTCAAATTAAAATCAACAAAAAAAATATCTAACAATAAAAAAATACTATGGTAAAAGTTAGAAAGAAGCAATCAAAACTAAATTTAGAACTATTTATAGTTAAATGATGTTATTAGGAAAATTTTGAAGTCATAAACTTTTAGAAAAAAAAAATTTATTAAAATATTTAACCAGAAGATGTTATTATTTTAAAAATTATATATTACTAAAATTATTTAAAAATTGATAAAATAATATATTATAAATTTTAAAAAGTATATTCTTCAAATATATTAGAATAAGACCTACTATTATAAATTTTATGAAATCATTATAAAGATTTAATAATTACTGTCATTATTTAAATAAAGTAATGATAACAATATTTTTGGATGAAATTCAGACAAATTTTAATTTTTATATTTTTTATTATAAAATACTTATTGTTTTTATATTATGTAAATTTTATCATTTTTATAGATGTTTGTTATTATAAATTAATAAGACATTTTTTATATCAAACATTTCTATTATATAAAATAATGTATGTAATTATTGCATAAAATATTCTGTTATCACAAAAATTAAAATAATAATACAGTGATCACAAATTTAAAAAAAATACCAAAATAATATTATAAAATATATAAGTTATAATGAAATAAATTCATAAAAAATTTATGTAATAAAAAAATATTTATTGATGATAAATAATAGTTATATAAATTTTTATCAAAAAAAATGGAAAAAATAATAAATGAATAATCGTCTTAAAAATAGTAATAAAGCAAATAATATTTTATTACCATGATATATCTAATAGTTATATGAATATATTCATGTAAAAAATAAAAATTTGGAAAAATATAAAAAAAAATCAAAATTAATAAATCATCTTAAAAATAGTAATAAAGCAAATAAGATGTTAAAGAAAACATAAATAAACGTAGCAATTAATTTGTACTGTTACTTCATATTATCTACAAAAAAAAAGTATTATAGATAAACATTTTTATTTTTTATTAGTTCATATAAAAGAGATATCAATACACCTTTAGCTATGAGATTATCATAAAAATTATCTTTTAATAAAATACTATATTAAAATGTTGAATCGTATCATATCCAATAATTGTAGCCGTATCAGCAGATTGCATCAAAAAGGAAAATAAAAATTATATTTGAATGAGAAAAAAAAAGACGAATAATATTAATAACGATATACCTTTTAGTGTTTGATTAAATAAAAAAAATTAAAAATTATAATTTTTTCTTATTTTCTTTCCTCTTCCTTTTTCCCTCTCTACGTTCTTATCTGTTAGGAATGATTTAATTTCCAAAATACTTTATTTTATTTTAATTTTTAATTTTAATTATAAATTTGTTACTTTATTTTTTATTTTATTTCATATTTTAAACATTTATATAAAAAATATTTTTTTCGTTTTCACTATCTTTTATATAAATTTTTAAAAATAAGATGACAATCAAAATTAAAAATAAAAAAACATTGGTATAGATCAAACGGTTTCTTAAATTTTAAAATTTCAATAATCTCCAATATATACTGTAATAGTAGATTTTTTTTCATTGTCATATAAATAATATAATTCTAACGAATTATTATGTATACAATAGTGTAATGTAATAAAAAGTATATTTCTATTTCTTGAGAAATAAAATTTATTGTAATTAATTTTTATATATTAAATTAAAATTTTTATTTTTTAATGAAAATATTTTTAAGGCTTAATTTCATTCTTGTTAAATCATATAACTTTTTATAGAATAAATATTTAAATATTTATTTAATTTAAATTTTAAATATTATTACATTATAACAAATTTAATGTATATTTTATTTTTAGTTAAATCAGATTTAATTAATTTAAAATTATTTTTTAATTTTTAATTTTGATATGTTATATCAATATAGATTTCTATCATAAATTTAATAATTCATTTTCTCAATTTTATTTTTAAATTTAAAAATTGTATTATCCTCTTAATTTTTGTCAATATAATATAATAAAATATTTATTATTTATTTTATATAAATTTTACATTTTAATATAGACAAAATTGCTTTCTAGTACGTACGAATTTACATTAATAGAATCTTTGGTTTTTGATTGGAGGATCGTTTTTCGTTTTTTTTTTTTTCACAGTTTAGCCGCAACCGCATGGATGCATACACGTTTCGTAAAATCAAATTCGAATGAAATAGCATCCCTGTAATATAATAGAGAGCAGCTACACATAAAGCAATTTTTTAATTACTAACAATTTTCTTTTAACAATAATTTTCACTGTCACCAATAGTTAGTTTTAATAATAAAAATATCCGATATTTTTAGAAAATTTACTTCAATTTAAAAATACTTTTTAATGCACGAATAACTTGATAATTAATTAAATAAATTATGGACCTAACAACCAATTGCTTGTTGATATTTAGCTGAGTGATGGGATGAAACTTGTTTTTTTTTTTTTCTCTTTCTTTAATTTGTCAGCCAAGATTTCTTATTTATCAAAGTTTAAAAATAGATTATTTGTTAAAATAGCTGTAGTTATTAAACTAATAAAGATATTAAATTTTGATGTGAATAATAATTAACTTACATACAAAAATTATGTTACACCTATTTATATTTTAAATTAAATCTAATAATTGACAAATTTTTTATTTAAAAAATTGTACAACTATAAATAAAATAAAAATGAGTACAATGTATGTTTAATACGATCACAAATTCACAATCATTTGGATTATGATATATACAACTCCCCATAACGTAGTAAATAGTCAATAAATATAGAATAAAAAACTAGATAATAAAATTTGAAATTAATATAAAATAATCATCATATTATGTCTTGTACTAAAAAATCAATAATAAAAAAATTAAATAATCATATTATATGCGTGAGTCTTAATAGACATTAAACCTTTCTAAATTAAGTAAAATTAAAATTAATCAAAAAGAAACATACCGACCCAAAGTTGCATCGGTTTTGAATCCGGTAATTTTATCATTATTATTAATATTATTATTGAATAAAACAGGTGAACCGGTAATTTTATCATTATTATTAAAATTATTATTGAATAAAACAGGTGAGCCGGTCCATTTTCGCTGATATATTTCGCGTTCCACACTATAATTTGGCCACATGATGAAAAAAAGCAACAAATGGACAATAATTTCTTTCCACAAACAAGAATATTAGCAACATATTTTTTAAGCATATTCTTTATGATTAATCAAAAATTTTAAAAAATCTAAATTCTTATAATCACATTTTAAAAATTATTTTTATTTTTTTTAAAATCCAAAAAATTATAAAAAATATATATCAAAAAGTATGTTAAAAAATTGTATTGCTAACATTTCTTCATCAACAAACAACAGACTGTGGAAACCTAAGGGAGCGGAAATAGTTCAATTAGTTTATCCTGTTTTCATTCCTTAACGGTAAATTCATTTCGTTGTAAGTTCTAAAACATGGCAGCTGTACCTACAAGTTAACTTCCATTCAGACACAATCAAGTTATTGACTTACATTGCCATTTATTTACCAATCCTGTTTTCCACTCCCTAACCAAAATTGTTTTGGGGCTACTTGGGTTGCTACACTGCAGAAAATTTTCAGGCAGCCATGTTTTGCCATCCAGTTCAAAGATTTGAAACTATCACGGTTTTGTCAATTCCTTCCAATAATTTTCAAAGGGACGTAAGGAGTATGAGAAGAAAAAGTTGTCTTTGTGGAATGGCCAAACCCTGAAAGCTATCCACCAAAGAGGAATATCGACAATTATACCTGCAGATATATATGAGCATACACAGTGATCAACGTTCGATTTATCAATCCAACTTATTGGGGATTTCCATATATTGACTAACGTGGACATCAAAAATATAAATCATCACCGAGTGTTGTAGCATACCATTTTGATATTTCACATGAAGGATCAATAACATCAATGAGACATTTCATCCAGTTGTTGTCTGTAAACAGCTAAACTCTGTAGATACAAATGGCAGCATACAACATGGGTATATTATCAGATAGGTTCAACAAGATGAAGACAACAAATAAATCTGCCGACTATCAAATACGAAGAGAGAACAAATTCAGAAAATAAGATGATAGTATCTCCTTCATATCCTCTGAACCTCAAACCATAGTGCTATTAGCCATGACTCGGGCAATTACACCCAAAAAAACATCTCACTGAACGCCAAAGGATTAGATTATACAGTTTCGATTAGGCTATAATCTATATTAGACTCAACAACTAGGTTCATGGGTATATACCTCGTCTCAAGAGACATCCAGGGAAAATCAGACAGTGAATGGAAATATTCTAAATTTCAACACAAATAGAAGCTGTAAAGTTTAAGAGGGACTGGGCATTACATTGCCTGCAATAACGGAAAGGAATTTTTTTAGTAAACTCCTAATAAATTAGTCTTCAAAATTGTAAAGGTCAAGTATTTTCATCCCTGAGATTTTAAAAGGGACTAAAAAGGCTTTTCTTATAAAGTTAACCAAAGAGTTTTTAAAATCTTGACAACTAAAATTCCCGACCTACACAATATCTACGACCACTTTAAGAGTTTACTCTTGTATTTGAATCAGAGATTGGACATCCAACTATCCAAGTTGAGCCAGGTAGGACTACCATAAGCGGCAAAGTTCATCTCCCAAGTTTTTAACTCAACCGCATTTCAACAAACTTGAACACAAGACCCCTAATTAAGCAAAAATCCTTCATCACCTGGTCTATGTGCTTGGTGGTAATGGGCAAGATTATTGTTTCTCCTATGCCAACATTCAATTAGTTATAATTTGTCACCCTTAAGTTGTAAAATTTCAATCTTCCTTTTGAAAAATGAAAACCACCATTAAAAAAATTGTTGTTAGGGATGGAGTGAGTGGGGAGAGGATAAGGCCATTGTTTTTAAAATTATATATGTAGACTGTAGTTTTTCATATATATTAAAAAAATATGTAGTCTTGTAGCCAGCTAATACAATTAAGTGCTTGTTGGTTTAAAGTTGAATAAAACTAATTTTGATAAAATTGGTTTTAAACAGTTGGATGAGATTGGGATAGATGCAAAAATTAATCTAGACTATCTATTTTTATTGAAAAATGCAAAAAATTGATTTTTACGACATGTCAAGTTTATTCACTTTTGGGCCCCCAGTTGAAATTTTCTAGATCCATCCCTATTTGTTGTGAAGTTGATTTATGACTTGAACTGAAAACTGCTGATTTTAATTATATGGAGATGATTCCCAGTTTTCAAAAGAAAAACAACAATAAAATGGAGTGACTTAAGACTTATGATAGCTTGTTGGAGGACACCAGATGTCATCATATGATATCCAAATTTCAAAGGCTTGGCCAATGGCAACCAAGCTATAAGCTTGTTGGCAGATGATTTACATTAGCATGTAACTTAGTTACTATAACTATGAAAAATCGGATTAATAACTGAGCAATCAATGCAGATCATAAATGCAGGTGATGATTAACCAACAGGAAAGAAACCGGACCAAAGGCTGCAACAAACTAAACCACATGACCCAATTACATTGAAGTAAGTGGTTATTTCATGTTTCCTAAATACTTCCAACTCTCACATAAGATTGCTCCTTTGTTAATTTGAGAGGCATTCGGTGCTAATTTTAGCTCACCAATAACAACAGGAAAATACCAAGGATCATACCTGAGTATAGGCATAAACGCTAGCTTCTGTTGGCCCCACAGGACTTCCTCTACTGATAAAATTCCCCTCTTTATATATGTAAAGCAGAGGTATCCCAGTTGATAATTCTAGATTAATGACCTGTTTGACCACAGAGAATTATAGATCAATCCCAGTGCTTTATTTAATACCAAAAGAAATTATTATATAAACAAGATGTGGCACTCATAAGAACTACAGCATGCTACCTCTTGAGAGGTTAATCTGTCAAGATACATTATTATAGACCTCAATGAGTTCCCATGAGCAGCAACCATCACATGCTTTCCTGATTTTAGTTGGGGTTCAATCTGCAACACATGCTTTTCAGTATCAATCCCTGGTAAATAGTCAATGTTAAACAAATCCAGTATTTGACATTAAGGAATAAGTAAATTAACACCCTTACAAAATCTTTAAAATAGGCAACAGCTCTCTGTGAACACATTTCTAGGCTCTCACCCTTGGGAGGAGGAACATCATAACTCCGACGCCACTCATGCACTTTCTCATTCCCATATCTTTCTGCAGTCTCCTGCTTGTTTAGACCTTGTAACTCCCCGTACCTGAAGAAGTAGAATAAAGAAGGATAATTCTATCCTTTTATAATTAATTGAACATGTCCTATGAACAGGAAATGGTTCGAGATTAATATCTGCATACATTCTTTCATTCAACTGCCAAGCTGTAATAACTGGAATAGATTGCTTGGTGGTTTTTTCACTGTAAACTTGAGTCCAAGTTGTTGCCTGTTCACTCTCATTATGGATGATAATAGGAACCTATAGAGTAAACATTTAGTTAAAATTTCCAGAGCTCTAAAAATATTTAACAAGTAACAAAATACATGGATTTACTGGCTTTCATATTGTTAGCATACTTTCTTTACAATTCAGGAAAATAAGTATTGTTAGAGAGTAGAGACCTCTAATCTGTAACACTGATAATGGTTGTCCCTACAAGTAGACCAAAGGCAATGGTTGTTTAAAAAATTATTGAATATATTGATTAAACCTGTACCAACCATTTTGGTATAGAAAACACAGTCAAGTTTTCTTTCCCCCTTTACTTCAACTAGAGGAAAAATGAACAAAAATTCAAACCAGACGCTTAAAGCCAGTACAATAAATAGCTTAAAGCCACCATACCAACATAAATATATGTTTAACAAAAAGCCTTTTTTCCCATAAGCATTATTGTTATACCAAATTACCAATTGCATGAGTGGTAAGCATATCTGCAGCATTAACTGGCAACTTTAAAGTTAACAGAAAAAAAACAGTACTTCAATTCTGATATAGCATTTTTCTACATATAGAATCTTCTTCAAGCAAGTTACTTTTAATCCCAATATAAATGGCATCACTACCTTCTTCTGGCGATGCTGAGTCATTGCAAGCATAGCCGTCATCTGCGCTCGAATCAGTGCAGACGTAAAAATTATATCAACCGGTATACAGCTAATCCTCTTACCAGCTTTAATGGCTTCCTCCACACCTCTCTTTGTCAGAGGCACATCACAACATCCAGTAAACAAATTCTTCTCATTCCACAAAGATTCCCCATGACGAATCAATATCAAAGTACTCTCAGCTATTAAACAAGTACACAGCACCCACCAGTTAGCACATAAAGCAGAGCACTGACATCATTAGGTTTATTCAGTAATCAAAACACATTTTACAATTTGAATAACAAAAGTCACATAAATGTTGCAACATTGCCTAGTTAGTGATAGTTATAAATTAGTCAAATTAGTTTGTTGAGTTACTAATCGGTTACTCTCCCTTTGTTCTGTATAGGTCTCATGATTGGCTTGATGTATACACATTTTACCACTTAAGGAATATCAAACATGTCTATAATTTTGAATATCAAAAGTTACCTAGAAAAATAATTCCTTACTTGATGAGTCGTGAGAAATGGAAAGTGACGCAGGATCAGCAACAGACGCATGAGAAATGGATGCATGAATTCGATGCAATCTATTGTGGCTAGCATTGCACGCGAAACGCACTGAGAGGAACCTCCAGAAATTTCTAGAAGATCCAGGCGCGGAGACATCAATGCCCCAACCATGAGGTCCCGCGGGTTGATAATTAAAAGTGGCAGACATCACCCTGATAATCCAATTAACCACAAGCTAGAGAAACAAACAGCGCATATTAAAATCCATATTGCTATTTCCACACCACCCATAAAGACCATCAAATTTAAAACATTTCAACTATGTCACTATACAGCATAAATTTCAAAATAGCAAGAATAATACCAACAAAACTAAATGCAGAAAAAGAAGATACTGACAAGAGTTGCGTAAGTGAGTATGAATTAGTACGGGGCTAGAGGAGAAGACAAGAAATTGATAGTGAGATTCGAAAATGGTCCAAAAAATACTGGGCAGACAGAGGGAGGGTTGGTGCCCTGGTGGGAGAGCTATGTACCATGTCGTTTCGTGATTTGTTCATCATAAATACAAATTTGAGTGGTATCCCTTTTCTTTTACTTTCTCACTTGTTTTTTTTTTACCAAATTAATGTGATTTTTAAAAATATTTACTAAAAAATATTGTTTGAACCATTAATCTCTATACATTAATTTAGAATTAATATTTTTAATAATTACATTTATTTGTATCTATAGTTTATAATTTTAAATATTAATTCATTTTTAATTTTAATTATTATAGTATATTTAAATAAATATTATATAAATATAAAAATAAATAAATATTTTTTGTCGATAGATTAAATTTTAAAATTATTAAAATTTTAATTTATTTTTAAAATTTTGATATATCATACAATAAAGATTATGTCTCATAATTTTAATAATTTTTATATTTTTTTCAATCTTAAAAATATTATCTTCTTATTTTTATTAGTATAATATAATAATAAAATTTATTATTATAATTAATATTTTATTATTTATAAATATATTTATATTTAAAAATATCTTTATAATGCATAGCCAATATCTTATTTTAACGAGATAGTATTAGAATATATTTCTTTAAATAATATTTATATATATATATATATATATATATATAAAAAGAGAAAAAAAGAAATATAGAAATTATTTATTTTTATTTAATGTTTAAAGGATGTAATTTTTTTTTAGTTATGATAGGTTAAATATATATATGTTTTTTTAAAATAATTTAATTTTTTATTTTTAAAATAATAAATATTTAACATATAATATCAATTTTAATATTATTAACGGTAAAAAATTAAATATAATATATTTTAAAAATTAAAATCAAGATCAATTATGTTAAAAATAAAAAATTAGAATTTTAAAAGAAGACAAGATATATGTAATTACATAATAACAACTTAAAAATATCTTTAAAAATAATCTATATTATTATATAATAATTATATAGTCATATTATTTTGATGACCAATATGAAATAATGAGAATATGTTTAAATGAATAGAACATCACTAATAATTTATGTAAAAAATATTTTTAAAAAATTTAAATTTTATGTAAAATAAAACTGACAACTCAAAATTAAATTTATCAAAGATTAAAAACATGTTTATTTTAGTTAAATTTTATATTTGAAATGGAAAATAAAACGACTGTTTTCCTTTTCCGGTATTGACAAAGAACATTTCCAAAAACACTTTAGAAGTTTGCATCCGTTGGTTCGTTGATGATTCGTGGTGGACGCTAGGAAGTTGAGTGAGGCTCGCAAGTTCGGTGCAGTGTGAGGACACGGCAGGCGTTAAAACATAACAATCGTCACGTGAAGTTCAGTAATTTTCCTTCTTTTTTTTTTCGGTTTTGTACAATTACTTTACAATTATTCCACACATCCTCTCCAAGATTCTGTATGTCCCACCAGGATCTTTCTAGTAGTCCCACGCTGCGTTCTGTACAAATAGCTTTAAATCTTTATAAAATTATTTTAATTTTTAATTTATTATTATTATTTATTAGATTAATTTTATTAATTTATATTTTATTATTTAAATTTTTTACAAAAATTATTATTTTAAATAGGTTAAAGTGTAATAATGAAAAAAAAATTATTTTTAAAAATTTGTGTTTATGTAAGATTTGCTAAGGGATTGCTTGATCAAGTCATTGTCTTAGTGGATTAATTGCCTTTGAAATTATTCGTAGAACCCATTAAATAGATAATATAAAGAGTTATTGTAGAGCTATTCCAAAATGGTAGGTAAGTATAAGATTATTCTTGAAGATTTGAATGGTTATTTAAAAGTATACATGCCACTAAATTATGAAAAAGAACTTATTGGTAATTAGTAAAGTAAGGTTGAATAAATAAAAAAAAAGTTGAATATTTTAAGATGATTTTTGGTTTAAATTAAGTAAGCTTGTAATAGAATCAATTATCAAAAGATTAATAATAAATCTTATAGGTAAGGTAAAATATAAGAATAAAATGAAATTTCTTTTTATAAGGCATAAAGTTTATTAAAATATTTTATATATCATAAAAATATTTGAAGTGATAAACATGATAAAAAAAATTATTATGCTATATTACACTTTTGGTAACATTTAAAAAAATGTTAAAAAATATAAAAATTACTATCTATTAATTTTAGTAATATTTTAAAAAGTATTATTATTAATAACATTTTTAAAAAATGTTGTATTTGATATATGTCGTAAAAAGTATAATATATAATAGTGAATAGAATAGATATAGTAAAAACCTGTTAAGATAAAAGGGTAAAAAGATTAAAAATTAAATTTATACAAACTCTAATAATTTTATAAAATATAATAATCAGTTTATGAAGTATTTTATTTTTAATAAAAAAAATAATAAATATAAAACTATGTTGTTATATATTTTATGAAATATTTTATCTTTAATAAAATAAATAAATATAAAACTATCTTTATGTTAAAAGAAAGATTAAGTAACAAGAAGAAGAATAAAAGTTTATAATGTTTGAAAAAAATTTTAATTTGATGTGGTAAATACTTATTAAGGCAAAAGAATAAAAAGTTTATAAATTAAATTTATACAATCTGTAATAATTTTATAAAACATATAACAATTGAGTTTATAAAATATTTTATCTTTAATAAAAAATAATAAATATGAAACTATGTTTATATTAAGAAAGAGGTTAAGTAATAACAAAAAAAGTTAATAATACTTAGAGAAAACTTTAATTTTATGTATATCAATTTGCCATGAACATTAAAATAAATAAAATTTATAACATATATAAAATTATGTATATGAAATTTGTTCATGCACAAAGAATATTTTAATATTAATAAATACAAATATATTATTGTATGTGATATATGTACATGAAGTTTCTTGTTTAATTTTTATATATATATATATAAGAAAATAATGAATAAATAAAAAAATTATAATAATGTTAAAAGAGAGTTTCTAAAAAGTAATTTTTAAAAATATAATTATTACTTAAATTATGTTTTTTTAATTTTTTAAATATTTTTTAATATTTTGTCTCAATTTTTTTAAGAATAAATTTGATAAAATTCTGAGTCAGTTAAAATGAAAGTAAAAAATTAAAAAATTAATTAAAATTTATAAATTGATAAAGTAGACTCAGTTTGAAATAGTTTTTATATTTTAATTTTAAAAATTGATAAAATTAAAATTAATTTTTAATTTTTATTTTTAAAAAAGATAATCCATTGTATTATTTTGTTATAAATTTATAAAAAACATAAAAATTAAAATATTAATTAAAAAAATAAAATATATCAAAATAATATAAATTTAAAAATTTAAAAATAATAAAATTAAATATTATTATTATAATAATAATGGTTATAGTAATAGCAATAAAAATAAAAATGAAAATAATATTTATAAAATAATAATAATGATGTGATAGTTATAATATAAATAATATTATATAATTATAAATTTATATTTTATATATTATTTAATAATTTTATATATTTTTTATTATAACATTTTTATATTATTCAATATTTATTTTATATATAAATAATATATATTATAAGATTATAAATTAAATAATTAAAAATTTAAAAATAATTAATTTTAAAATAATAAATTTAAATTATTATTATTAAGATGATAATAATTATATTAATGATGCTAGTTATAACAGTGATTATAATTATAATATAAAAATATTATATAATTATACAGTTTTATATTTTATATATTATTTAATAATCAATATATAAGATAAGTATTTTTATATATTATTACTATTATAATTTTTTATATTATTTAATATTTATTTTATATAAAATAATATATTATATTTATAAAAAATTATGAAACATAAAATTATATTATAATATTATAAATTAAATACAATTTTAATAGATCAAATAGTATTATTTATGTATAAATTTATAAAAAAATATATAAATAATTAAAAAAAATTAAAATAATAAAATAAAATTTTTTAACATAATAATAATAATAATCCTGATAATAATAAAAATAAAATAAATATTATGAAATAATAATAGTAGTATAATGGTTATAGTATAAAAATATTATATATTTATACAAATTTTTATTTTATATATTATTTGATTATTAGTATTTAAGATAATTTTTTTATATATTATTTGATATTTATTTTTTATAAAAATAATATATATTTTAATATTATGTTATAAATAATTATATAATATAAATTATATTATAATATTATAAATTTAATATACTTTATATATTAAATATTATTATTTATTTTATAAAAATTAAATAAATAAAAAATTAATTTTTTTAAATAGTAAAATATATTATTATTATTATTATAAAATGATGGTTTATTGATGGAAGGATGAGATAGATTTAAGAATAAAAAAAATTAAAAATAAAAATTAATTTAACATATAATATGATAAAGTAGGTTTTTTTTAAATTAATTTAAAATTAAAAACTTTAAAAATTTAAATTTGATAAAGTAGTAATTGAATTAAAATTGTTTGAAAAATTAATTATTAAACTAAACTACTAAATATAAAATAATAAATAAAAATACTATTAACTATTATACTAAAATTTAATATAGTAGGAGCATTTTTCTAAAAAATATATTAAAATTTAACTAATAAAAAATGAAAAATAAAATATTTTTAATTTTTTTTAAATAAATTTAAATAAAACTTCAAAAAAAATTTATCATTTTAAACTTTTATTCTAGAGTTAAATATTTTATTTTAAAAATAAAAAAATATAATTATTAAAATAAATATAATATATTGTATTATTCATTAAATTTGTATTATGTATCTTTGGATATATTCAAAAAATAATTTTTAATTTATTTTTTTATTTTTATTTAATTCTTCAATACTTTAAACAATTATCATAACTAAAAGAAAAAAATAATGATGATGTCATGTTACATAACGTTTGTTAATCTTTGTGTTATATTAAGAAGGTTAAGAAATACAATTGATATATGAAATGTTTTGGAAGTCTTTTTTTTGTTATCTATCGTTTTAACATTATAAGATGACACGGATTGCTACTTTGTCAATTATGTATTTATCAAAAATAAAAATAGATAATAAATTATTGTATAAAATAACAAAAGTAATAATGACAAAAAATAAATAACATATTAAGATATTACAAAATAATCTTATACGGATGATTAATTATATTTTAAACAAGTGTGCAATATAACATTGAATGACAGATTAAAAAAATATACAGATGAAGTAGAATTAAATTAATAGTTTGGACAAACAAACAAACCTCTCATACATATATTTTTAATGATGCACTGTGTATGTCTCTTTCATAAAAAATAAAAAGAAGAAGGTATGTGTAATTTTTCTAAAATTTATGTAGGCCAGAGTATAAGAATTATACATAAATTAAAAGAGATATAGGTAAAATATTTTCATCAATAAATATACAAGTATGAATACTATTAACTGTCATATAGTTTTTTTTTAAAATGTTAACTAGATTATTAAAACATTGGTCATAAGAACAAAATTTAGGTGAACCTTTTTTTTCCGATAATTCTTCAATTACAATTGCCAGTTTACCTTAAAAAACAACACCAACTTTAACACTATAGTTGGTTTAATAGAAAAATAAATATTGAGTTGAGAGAAAAATGATAAAATTTAAATTGAAAAAAAGGAAATTTTTTCTAATTTTTGTTTGTAAAATAGTTTTTTTTTAAAATTTTAACAAAAATAAAATAGATGAAAATTAATCTATTTTAGAAGTGATTCTTACCACAATTATTTCACACAATTAAAATATTATTTAAAATTTTATTGATAATTCTAATTAATATATAATATATTTTTAAAATCTAAATAGATATCAATTTTAAGATTATATATTTATAAAATTTTAAAAAATCAATATATATATATAATTATCATATTAATAACATATTATACAAATATTAAATTTATAAATTTTAATTATAAAATAATTATTAAATAAAATCATTTTAATCTAAGTTACACTTGACATATAAGTAACTTTTGCTCATATGCTCATGTGTATTTTACTTTTTTTTTTTTCATTTTTCTCCTCATCCTAACAAGTAAGTTATGATGCTATTTTTATCACATAAATTATTAAAGTTAATTTTTTTTTAAATATAGTGTAAAAAAATATGTTTAAATAGTTTAGTTTAATGCAATTAAAATATATTATAAAAATAAAACTAAATTAATATTCGAATTTTTTCAATTATTTATTTTATTTTAAAATAAATAAAAAATACTGTTAAATAAATATAAAATAATATATTTATAATTATAAAAATTAAAATTTATAATAACAAAATTTACAATTTAGACATTTTAGTATTATTTTTATTTTAA
Organism: Canavalia gladiata; assembly: GCA_037954105.1. Classification (NCBI taxonomy): domain Eukaryota; kingdom Viridiplantae; phylum Streptophyta; class Magnoliopsida; order Fabales; family Fabaceae; genus Canavalia; species Canavalia gladiata. The sequence goes on along the minus strand of CM075658.1, from coordinate 8,037,994 downwards.
TATTAAATATTAAATTAAAATACACGTATAATTACAAATAGTTTGATTTAATTTTATATAAAAAATAATAAATTAAGCCAAACTAAAAAATATATAACTTTTAAAAACTTAAATTTTTAAAATTTAAAGTTTATTTTTTATTTTTAATTTATTCGATTTAGTTAAACAGGTTCCATTGGACTGTTCCGTTACAAACATCCTTATTTATGATTTTTAATATATATATATATATATTTAATAATATACGGTAAAAAAAATAGTAAATAGTAAATTTTTTGTAAAAAATTGTAACATTTAATATTACATATTTTAAATCGCATAATTTTCAATAAATACTTATTAGATATAGGTTCTTATTTGTGTGTCACTAGATATATTAAAAAATATTTTACTTATAATAAATCATTTATTTATTTTAAAAATTTTAATTAGTAATCTAATTTTTATTAACTATTGATTGTTTAATTATATTTTAGCGTATATTAGAAAAGAATTTTATTTACAACTAATTATTTAATTAATATTTTTAATATATATTGCAACTTAGATAATAAGAATTAATAAATAATATTTTTATTAAAAGTTTATTTTTCTAAGAACCGTTTAATTAATTTTCTGAGACTGATGCGTCCAGAGTGGTCCACATAGAAACAAGAGGTAACAGTTATTTCTCAGAAAAACAGGCACAAAAGAAAACAAGAAACTGTTAAAAAATGTCACAGGATAGAGGTCCTACCTGGCATTTTTCCAAAAGTGTCACCCTCTAAGTTCCTTTCACGCAGTCCCACTCCCGCCCATATACTTTGAACCACGTGTCCGTAGGACACTTGTCAGCCCGTGACCCACCAACAAAATACGGGCGTGTGTCCATGCTATCCTTCATGGCGCGTGGAGGTAGAGTAGTCCAAAACACATGTTACTGAGTCTACTCAAGAGTCACGCTCGGTGTTTTGTCTTCCTTCTAATTAACCTTCGAGACCTTTCCCTTGACAGTTGGGCCCCACACGTGCTGGGTGACGAAAAGCAATGCATACTTGGCCTCTCCATTGTGCTGCCAACAGAATACACTTTTCTTCCGAATTAGTTAAACACATTTTACATTATTTTCAACAATGATTTCATACATACATTTTTCTTTTCTCATTCTTTTCTCTACCTTTCTACGGTTTGTTGGTTCAAAAAGGGAAGGAATAGAAAAAAAAATTGAAAAATTTTTTGTCGTCAGTTAATCCATAAAAATAAAAGATTTTTTTAGATATAACTTAAATCTTAATCCTTTTTAAATAAGATAAAAAATAAGAAGATTTTTTTCATTTTATTTTAAATAATTAAAATTATTTTAAAAAAAATTAAAATTGTAAAAAAGTTAAATTTTATTCTAAAAATTTATATGAAATAATAATATTTATCTTATTATTATATTCTTTTTATTCATTCAAAATAATAAAAATTTTTATTTTATTTATATTCATTTAAACAATTTTTTATTTATAATTTTTTTTTATTTTCCATTTCATATCTCAAAATATTAGAGTTAAACGATATTAATATATGAATTAATTAATTGTCAAGTATTTTTTTATTTTTTTATATTTTTTTTCATAATTTACGATATGTATGCAAATTTATTAAAAAGAAAATTAATAATTTGTTTAGATAATTTAAAAATATAAAAAAAATAAGAGAAAAATTAAAAAACATTACCTTTTATTGGAATGAGTAGAAAAAATATGTTAATAATATAATTTTAATTTATATAATTTTTTTTAAAAAATGTATCTAAATCGTTTTAATTTTTTACTATACTTTTTATTTTTAAAAATATTTAATAATTTAAAATAAAATTTTATCTTCCTCCATTTTATTTTTTCTTCAAAAGTGACAATATTTTTGTAACCCATTAATTTTAATTCTTTTATTTTATATAAAACAAATGTAAAAATAAAGATAGAGATGATTCTCAGCAGTTAAACTAATTCAAAACAATGGATAAATGATTCTCAACAGTTAAACTAATTAAAAAGAATAAAAATTGATTATATTAAGAAAAGATAAGCATCTAAAAATTATATTTATATTACAATTTAAGTTGATTTTTAGATATAATTATTAAAATTGAGTACAATATAATATATTTATTTTTGATAATATTTTATAAAAAATGTTTTTTATTAATTTTATTTTAATTTTAGATGAATCTCAAAGTTGGTTACTTTTCTTTATCGATATATTTTTTTTTTACTTTTCATTCATCTAATTATCATATCTTTTTTTTCATTGTTAACAAATTTATTTTGATTTTTAAAATTACTAAGTTATATATATTAAAATTTAAATTAAAAAGTATTTGTATAAAAATTGAATAAATTAATTTAATTAAATTGTAAAAGATTGCTTTAATACTATTCAAATTTAATATTTAAATTAAATATTATTTGTATTTTTAATTTAAATTACTTTTATATAACTTATTAAGGTTTATCTAATGGAATAATGTTAGAAAAACTTTTACAAAATTTAAATTGATTCTTGTCAAATTTATCTGAAAGTGGGGTAGCTGTCAATTATACTCTTATCAATTAGCATATATTTTTTTTATCATTTTTTCTCTTTTTATGGAGTGATTTTGACTCATAATAGTGAGAGTCAGATTTTTCACTACCAAAAATGACTTCACTACGGCTCTTTTCCAGCGCTTAAATAACCTTCACAACCTTATAGATTTTGACATGTTGGGAAGACATGGTAATTTGATGTATTTTTTCAACTTTTTAACAGTTTTAAACGACAACAAATGATTTTAAAAACTTTTATTTTTTTTTTCTCCAAAATATACATCCTATCTCTTCTTTTCCCTTTGTATTCCTCTGTTTCTCATGTGATTTTCTAACTTATACATAGAAAGCGCTTTGGTGTCTAAAATCTGGTTTCCTTTGATTCCTTCGACTCCAAAATGCCTTCTGATTCCTTCATGCGACGCCACAACTCTCTCTTGCATGGATCACTGTTGAGAGAACGTTAAAGAGTCTCTCTCACTTTCTGAATATCTTGAATTCACTTGTTTCTCTCTTTCATTTACAACTAGGTGTTCACACTAACTCATAATCATCATGATTTTGTTGAAGTTTCGTTTCCTAGGGTGTTACTAACTTGATTTCTTACCGTAAACACTTTTTTTGAAGTTTCTGATTTCTATGCATGATTTTGTTCTCTGAAGGTTCTGAAATTTCTCTCCACCAGTAAGAGGTTCTAAATTATTTTAAAATCTTGTTATAATGTTGTTTTATTTAGTAAAATAACATATATTTTGTAATTAAAAAGCTTGACCATCTCATTTTGAAGAGCTCTTTTTAATGTTTAATTTGTATGTTCCAGAATCTCTCGTAACTATTTATTTTAATATGAAATAGTTTTGTTTTTTTCTTATATTTTATTTAGATTAAGAAATAAACAGTAAGAAAAGAAAGAAAACATAAATAAAAAGAGAATGGTGTTTAGATTAATAAGAATAAAAGAGAAAAAAGTTTTTAAAAAAATCTTTCTTTTATTTGAATAAATGAAAAAATATATATTAATGATATAAATTTTATTTTATATAATTTTTAAAAAATAAAATTTAATTTTTTAGTATATTTTTTATTAATGTAATATTTATTTTTAAAATTATATAATAATTTAAAATTTTAAAATAAAATAAAAGCAAAAAAATTCTTATTTTTTTCTATTTAGAAGCAACAAAATTCTAATAAAATATGTAAAAAGTATTTGATTCTTTTTAAACAACATAAAATATTTTTAATAATTTTTTTTTCTTTTTTTTTAACATTCTATAAATAAAACTAACCGTATCAATATTTCTAAATCTTTGTTTAGATAGAATGAATTAGAGAGGAAGAATTAAGAAATAATAAAATTAAAAATAAAAGAAATATTACTTTTTTATGAATTTTATAAATTTTTGTTTCTCTTTTCTTAACTATAAAAATGAGTGAAAAATGAGAGGAAGACTTTATTTATTTATTTATTTTAAATTGTTAAAATTATTATATATATATATATTTTTAAAATTTTAAAAAATTACAAAAATTTAAAATTATATTTATAAAAAAAATAGTAAAAAAATAAAATATTTTAAAAATTTATATAAAATAAAATTTATATTATTAATATATATTTTTTTTTTAATCAATCCAAAAAAAAAATTCCTCTTCTATTTTTATTAATTTAAACAACTTTTTTTTTTTTTTTACGTGAGCGAAACAAAACATAAATAAAATAATAGATTAACTTTGTATTTTGTATAAAGTTAAGGAAAAGCCTTGGGATACAATGTAAATGAAAAGTTTTGTTTGTTGTATCAAGACTTTTGTAATGCCTCTTTAGAGGACTAAGTTGGACACATAGTTCACGGTCAATATAAGAATATTCATTGATAATTATTAAGATGGAATAAAATTAAAAATTATCAATTCGAAAATCATTTATAATGTAAGAGTATAAATCGGGTCAAATTATAAAGATCCACTTAAATTAATAGTTTTATTTTTTAGAACCTTTGTAAAAATATGAAAGTATATTATATAAGTAAAATGTAGAATAAAATTTTAAATTAATTCAATTATAATCAATTCAAAAATTTCAAAGGTTATTTTTATAATTAAACACAAAATCATAATTTATATTTATCAGCGTAAAATCATTCAGAATCTTTGCAATATTCCTTAAATTTTCTAAAAAAAATATAGGATTCAATTAACTAGAATTAATGCAATTAAATAACCCCTTAATCTTTGACTTAGAATTTAATTAAAGTAAATAATAAAATAAGAACCTTCACTTTAACTACTTAGTCTCTTGCTATTGAAATTTCAAAAAATATTAATTAACCACATCTAAATAAAGATTAATTACAAATTTCATAATCAAAATAAGTTTATCTAATAAAATTTATCTAAAAAAATAAAATTGATAAAGACAATAAATAGAGTAGAAATAATTTAATAAAAATTTATCTTTTTTTTATAAAGAATAAAAAATAACAAAAAAATAAAGATTAAATAATTTTAGAGTTAATATCTAAAAAAGTGTGATTTTATTCTCATGCAAATTTTATATTTATAAAAGATTTTGATGCATTTAATTTAGAGTTCCTTCTATCATTTATAAATATTTTCTTCTTTTAATTTCTATATTCACAAGCAAATATAGAAAACTTCTAACAACATACAATTACTTTTAATTTTTTGTTACCAACTATCACCTAACTTTTAACTTTTTTTACTATTTGATTTTCTTATTGACAGATTAGAATTTGAGTTAATGATCCAAACAAAAGTTGAATTTTCGAAGGTTAATTATCCAATGACACCAGGGTTTAGCCCAAAATAACATTTGTAACAAACATAAATTCTACATTCGGTTTAGGTTCTAGCAGCAGTAATAGTGTTCTAACTTATAAGCTAATTTCGACCTACGAAACATCTAATTTAACTTTTGATCAGTGTAGGAGTTATAAATCTTTGTTTAAAATCTTTGTTTAAACTTTTCTTTTCTTGAAGGTGAGTTTTTTTTTTAATATATCATAAGAACTACAATTATGCTCAAAATATAAAAATGGTATAGTTTTCATATGAGAAATTCAATTAAATTAGAAAAAATTATAAAATATTATAAAAGTTACTTAATCGAACATATAAATAATATTAATAATGCAAATACGAGTAATAATTAATTATAAAAATTGCACCTTTTCAAGGGTTGAAAAGATTCTGCAAAGGAAAGTTTGTATACACTCTACTTGGCCATGGACAAGTAGACGAGCATGTTGGGAATGAAGAATCAACAATTTTGTAGAGGTTTATTGTGGATGCGGACAACTACCTTCCTTTACTTGGCCATGAACACAATCAGACAAGCTCTAGGATCCTATTAGAGCTTTAGTTATTTATTCTCTCATATATTTTTTTTCTTGCCACGTGTTTAAGTTTTAGATTAGAATGCTTAGTGCTATAAAAATTTAATAATTCGTAGATTGAAACATTATTCTTAAAAGTTTGTACCTATACGATATGATCAACATAATATAATAATTTTTTAAAATAATTTAAAAATAAAACTAGCAATGAACACACATCCGTCAATAAAAATAAAATAGTTATATAAAAAAAACTTTTGTATAATCAATAATTATAAATTAAAATTGTAATGATCAAAAATTAAATTCATAATAGTAAGGGATAAGATTGTAATAAATTTTTAACAATAAATAAATAAAATTATAAGAAATCTTCAATAAATAAATAAATAAATCATAAATTAAATTTAAAATAATTAACAATAAATTTTAAATATTTTAAAATAATAATAATTATTATAAATTAATTTAAATATTTAAATTTAAAATAATAATACTATTAATTATCATATTTAAAATATTTTTAAAATATTTAATTTTTACAACAATAAAAAATATAATAGGGTAGGCATGAATTCATGCAAGCTTCCCTAATGTGGTGTTAATGAACAGATTTATTGCAATTACATAGGGCCTTCCTACCCAATGAGTTTCAATTTCAATTTGCAAAATGTCGTTACTAACCACATTTCAATCTCTATCTCTTTTATTTGGTGTACTCTGCGCTACTTAGTTCACAAATTGCTACTCTTATCCACTCTCTAATACATTTATGATTTCACGGAATGCGTAGATCTCACTTTTATTTGCTAAACGAAAATACTATTCCTTATATTTCATATTTCTGCTTATGCCATACTTAAGTATGCCTGCACATCATTGTAGATAATTGTTTAGAGATAGCTAGCTCATAATTATATAGAATAGGTTATCTGAAGTTATGAACTCTTCATTACTACTAGTATCGATATAATATGCATAAATGACATGTCTTAATTTTGTTTTCCCAGGAAAAACCAAAACAGAATTTCCGAGTCATCCCCTACCAATTTTTCACCGAGGTCGGAAAGTATATTAAGGTGCTGATATCAACTAAAATTGGCAATTATTTTAAGCGTTAGGAAATAAATGTGACAGTTTTAAACGGTTTTGAAATTGTAATTCTACTTGCTATAAATATTTTTTTTTAGTGTTTTATAATTCCTCAACTCTATTTTATTTTTTAAAATTTAAATCCAAAACTTTAACCGTGTATCAATATATTATTTTAGATTATTATTTTTTAGTCCTTCTAATTTAATTGTAATTTTGATTTTCTTTTTGAACAATTTTGATAACTTTGTTTTTAAAATTTAACAAATTTAATTTCTTATTGATTTATTTCAAATTAGAATCTCAAATTATTTTTAACACAAGATTTTGAAAGGATTCATAACCATATTGGATCATGAAATGATTTTAAAAATTTAAAAATAAGAAATTTTGGTATAAAGCTGGTAAATTTGAATGATTTTATAATATGCAAGAATAAGAGTTAAATAAAGAAGAAAAAAAATTTGTTTTACATAAAATTTAATATTTTGGTTGAGTTTTTAAAAATAATTTAATTAATTTATGTTTAGAAACTTTGAGTAAAAAAGTATGTAAGTTATAGAAGTTTAGGCAAAATAAATTCAATAGGGGACAAAATATTTACTAAATTTTGAAAGTGAATGAACCAAAATTCTTTGTAAAAATTTAGAAAACTAAAATTGCACAAAAGTTAAACTAGAGGAAAAAATGCAGTTAAACATGTTATTTTAAATTTAAACTAGTTATTTTTCAATATCTATGTTCAAATTAAAATTTTAATTTAAATAAATTATCTTCTAATAATATTAGTATATTTTTAATTTAATATAATAGAATAGTAGAATGTTAATTTAATATGATAGGATGTTTATGATTAATCATACAAAGTTTAATATTTTATTCATATTATTTATTTTATATTTAAAATACCAAATAATGTCTAGACAACTTATTACTTTAATTTTCATATTTCACCCTTATATAAAAATTATTCACTTGATCGGTTAATTTTTTTAATAGGTATATTATAAATGAAATATTTAAAACCATGTATATATTACTCTGATTATTTCAAAAATTAACAAATACTTTTAAATTTGAAAATTTATTTATTTTATTTTTAGATGGAGTATTTTAAATTTAAATATTTTTATTTAAAAATTGGATAAAAAATTTTAAATTTATTATATTTTAAATTTTTATTTGGATGATTAATTTAGTTTATTGAATTTTAAATTCTTGTACTTTAAATTTTTTATTTAAATTAAATAATTTAATTTTTATTTATACAAAATTTTATATTTAAATATTTATAAACTTTTTTAATTTTATTTTCATTTTTTTTATTAAAAGATTTAGACATATAAATATTTTTATTGTATAATATATTTAATTAAAATAATAATTCAAAAAATATATATAATTAAAAAAATAACAAAACATAATTATATCATTTGATATTAAAAATATTATCCAGAGACAAGAGAGAGAATGACGTAAAAGAGTAACATGAGAATAGCAAAAAAGAAAGTAGAAAATTAATAAAAAAAAATAATAACGAGGATAGTTGTGAGAATGAGTTAAAAGATTTAGAGAAATTTTAAATTCTATTTATTTGAAGAAATTTAAAATTCTTCCATCTTAGTTGGTTAAAATACTCTATTAAAAATTTAAAACATTTGAAATTTCTTGTAAAATAATATTCAAATAAAAAATTTTAATATTTAAATTTTAAATTATTTCAAAAATTATTTTTTTTTCTTAAAATATCTCATCCAAACATAAAGTTAGAAATTATAATTATAATATTAATATTTCAATTTTTAAATAAAAATATTAAAACAAAATGTATCTCACTAAAAAAATTATATTGACTTTTGATTTAACTTATTTTTTTAAATCAATTTTTAAAAATATAAAAAAAAATTAATTTAATTAATAGCTGTTTAAGCAAATTATTCAACTATCTCTTCTCTTTCCAAAATTTATTGTGACTAGATTATTTTATAAATATACATATTGTAAATATGAAAGTAACTCAAGTTAAATTTTAAACATTTAAGTTTATTTTGTTTAAAATTTAAATTTGGGTTTATAATCCAAAAAAGATTTTTTTTAAGACCTGTCATAAATTAAAGTCAATACCTACGAATCTATATTAAAAGCTTATATTTAAAAAAAAATATATCAATAAATAGAATTATAACTTATATAAATAATTGATTAAAAAAGTTTACAAACTTAAAGTTTAAAAGATAAAAAATTATTAAATAAATATAAAATATATATATATTAAAATAAATATTATATAAATATAATATATTATAATAAATATAAATATATAATATATAAATATAAATTAATTTTTAAATAAGCTAAACATATTTTTTTAAATCTAAATCTTACTTATTTATTTTAAATTTTTTTTAACAAATTTAAATCTATTTATTTATTAAATAAACTAAATCATAAATTCTTATAAAAATTTTGTTACTACCGTTCGTTCTTAGTATTTTATCATTACTAAACATAAATCATAAATTTCTGTCGAAGATTTTATTACTTCGATCCCTGATATCTTATCATCACTGAACATAAACATAGATAAAAATTTCTCCTAGTTATTTTCAACCACCCTTCTAAGTTCTACACCACTGACGTTGATGTTATTTAAGAAACCGGTTTCATTTCACGAGGTTATACATGGTTACTGGGTGTAGATGTTACTTGGAATGTGAGTAGTTAATTACTCTCCAAGTGACAAGTGACGTTTTGCAGAGAACATAAAATTACCCTTTAATTTTTAATTTTAATTTTTATTTTTATTTTTAAAGTTCTAGAATATTGTGATAGCTTGAATGGTATACTTTTGCAAAATATTGATTAATGATTAATTATTAACAAATCAATTAATATAAATAAAATTACAATTATAAATATTTTATTTTAAATATGTTAATATTTTTAAACACATAAAATAATAGCATACATTCTTAACATGGTTCGGAGGAAGGCTCCGGTTATGCAGAGCATTCCTGGTTAATATACTAAAGATATTCGGTGTACCAACAACATAATAGCAAAAAAAATAAAATAACATCGATAAAATGTATAAATTATACAATAACAAAACTCAATATAATCTACTAAATGTAGCAAAAATGTTAAAATATCTCAATATCTCCAAAACAACCATCAGCAACGATTTTTTAACCATTTAGTTGGAAACAAAGTTGTGATAGGTATTGCTAGGTAAATGACCAATTTAATCTATTTATATCTCGTCTGTTTAAATTTATTATAAATGAAATTGAATTGGTTCATAAAATAAATAAATTAAGAAAAATTATGGTTTTCATTCGATTTACTTTGATTAGCAGGTTAATAAATTAACTTATTTAATTATTAAAATATATTAAATAGTTAAATTTTTTTATAAAAAATAATATATATATATATATATGTAAAAAATTAATTTTTTATTTTTAAAAAATTAGCCTATGAAATGAGCTATTAACCTGTAAATTCAATCAACTTAACTTACAGGTTAAATGAGATAAGTAAAAAAAATTCCATTTAAATACCAATAATTTCATTAACTAAATCCATCCAAACCTAAAAGTTTGATCCATATACTTAATTTTAAGAATTGATTAGAAACATAACATTTAAAAAATTGTTATGGATAACATGAACGGTTAGCAGGATTGCGATTAGCCAAATAAAGACTTTTACACCATACTTCCACCAAATCTACTAGCCCGAACCATGTACCCTCACAAAGATGTCATTCTTTGTGCCATATAACTCCTACGGGAGTGTAAAACAATGAGTTCAAGCACTACATATAAAAAGAAAAATCTAATCATAAAGTTCAAATAAAAGGTGAGTTTAAACTTACATACTCATTCGTCACTCTCTAAATTTCTTCATCAATAATGGTGCTGACTTTGTTAATTCAAACCTTCTTCTTTAGGATATGTTGGGATACAGATATCATAAGAGCCATGCTTGGTCACATTCATACAATTTATACTAGTTGTTTGAAATGCATAAATTATAAATCTTGTAAATATTTTATTTTAGAAATATACATACAATAACCTGTAAACTTTAAAAGTATTTATTTTTTTAAAAATAGTTAAAAATTGATAAAAAAAAACTTATATATATAAATATTATTTTTTACTTTATTTTTCATATTTTATTCAAAAATACTTTTTACTGTTATTTAAACTATGCATCAATTTTTATTAAATTGATAAAAATTCAAATTTAATATGACTAAAAAAATTCACTTAACAACAAAAAATATATTTAAAGTAATGAATTTATCATATTAAAATTTAAACGTTTTGATCATTTTAAATTTGTGTTTATCTTTTTATATATAATATTAAACATTTTTTTCTATCTATTATAAAAAATAGTGGTTCATAAATTAAAAAATATATTTTATCACGAAACATGATGAAAATGTATTAGTAATCTTAAATGTTATATTTTTTAATAAAAAATTATACTTTTTAGTTTTTAATTATTGTCTTATGGATAATTATTTACAAGACCGGTATTAAAATAAAGAAAATATTATGAAAATTTATAAGTATTAAATGTATTTACTATTATTTTACAAAAATGATAAAAAAATAAAATATAATTTTTTACATATAAATATTAAATACTTTTTAATATTTTTGACACAATGATAATAGCTCATTTTATTACAATTTCTTCCAAATGAGAGATTTATATTGGTGTAAGTTACACCAAATATTATACCATCAATAATTTATATAAAATATAATTTTTGTTGATCCAATTGTTAAATTAAAAATTTTTATTATATTGATTTTGTTTGTAAAATTTAAGATTAATGTAAATTATTTCATACCTCACTTAAGTAGGTTAAATTAATGTATATACAGTGTCTCTTTAGCTTAAAGTTGGGGAGAATTAATTTTGATAAAATTAATTTTCAAGGTTTAATATTATTGAAATACGTGTATAAATTAATCTTAACCATTTTTTTGATCAAAATGTGTGTTTTTATTAAAAAGTGCAAGAATTACTTCTTTATTTGAAAAATAAATAGGTATATATAATTTTAAAATATATAAAAATAAGAATTATTTAATTATAAATTTATAGCTGTTAAAATTTAGTAAAATTTGATATGGATACTAAAAATTATATATAATTATAATTAAACAATTAAATAAACAAAAATTAAATTCTATGTAAAATTACTAACAATATAATATATAATATAATTCATACCAATATAAGTTGATGTTTTCCTTTAAAATATTTTTTACTCTTAAAAGTAATCAATTTTTTCATTTTAAAATTTAAAACATTTTGATCACTTAAAATTTTGTGTTTTTCTTTCATATACAATGTCGGACCATTTTGGTAATTATTATGAAAATATAATTGTCAAGAAACCAATAGCAATATCTTTTTATTAAAAAGCTTGATGAAGGTGTGTTATTAATTTTAAATGTTATATTTTTAATAAAATTTTTATACTGGGTTTCTAGATTTTATCTCAAAGGCAATGCTTAAAAAGATCGATATTAAATAAATAAAATATTAGCAACATTATTTCTAAATATTAAAGGAAATTTCTATCTTCTTATAAAAAAATAAAAATTACTTAAAAACAACAAACTTAAATTTTGTATTTTAGGGGTTTGTAACACTACTCTATTTTAATTACAGAAAGGTATTATAAAACAGCTAAAATTGTATATCTAAATCTATGTTTAATTTATCTTATTTGATAGAAATAATTATTTACTTTTATTAATTTTATAAAAACAAAAATATTTATTTTTCAAATATTTCATTTTACTAAACATTTATTAATTTTTGTCCTTTTCATAAATATATTTGTAAGAGAATATAATAATAAAAAATAATATTGATAAAACTCAAGCAAATAAAATACTTGTAACAGTTGAATCGTTACAAAATTAAGGTAACAGGGTAAAGAAAAAGGATATACTTGCGAATCTAGAATGGTTTATCTCTCTGTATATATACATCTATATTAAATTTAACAATTATAATTTTTTAAAAAATATATAAAAATTGAATAACTATTTAGAAGATGGATATGGATATAATGTCCCCCAAGGTACATGAGAGGGAGTCATTTAAATAGGATATAATAATTATAACGGTTAAACGGGTATAAAATTAAAGTAACAGGATAGATGGAATAGCTACATGATACATAGTACTTAAAAATATAATTTAAACAATTATTGTATGAGCTTGGGACTGGTAGCCACTCATTCGTGGACATGTGCAGTAGCTCAACATCTAGGTTCGTCTATATATAGAAGCTACTTCAGCTACGTGAAGCTTCACCCCACAACCTTTCTTCTCTAAAAGTTTTTTTCCCTTTACCCTCTTCCTTTCTTAAATAGTTGTTCCATTTCTTTCTACTGTGTTTCCTCAAAGCAATAAAAATGTTCATTGAGAGTTTCAAGGTTGAGAGTCCTAACGTGAAGTACACAGAGACTGAGATTCAGTCCGTGTACAACTATGAAACCACTGAACTTGTTCACGAGAACAGGAATGGCACTTATCAGTGGGTTGTCAAGCCCAAGACTGTCAAATATGAATTTAAAACCAACACTAATGTCCCCAAATTAGGGTTAGATCCATGTCTTCCCCTTCTTTATTCTATATTAATGTATTCCTTTGAATTACTTTGTTGATATATTTCTTTTTTGTTTCTGTTAGGGTAATGCTTGTGGGGTGGGGTGGAAACAATGGTTCAACCCTCACCGGTGGTGTTATTGCTAACCGAGAGTTAGTTTCTCATCTTCCATCTAACCATTATTTTTATTATTATTATTATTATTATTATTATTATTATTATTATTATTTGTGGCTATGGTAATGGGTATAAAATTTATGAGTGAGTATGTTATGATCCTCAGGGGTATTTCATGGGCAACAAAGGACAAGATTCAACAAGCCAATTATTTTGGGTCGCTGACCCAGGCATCAGCTATAAGAGTGGGGTCATTCCAAGGAGAGGAAATCTATGCCCCATTCAAGAGCCTGCTTCCAATGGTATACATACAATTTCTTTGGTGGAATGAAATCAGTCATTGCCTTTTCTTTTCTCTTTTTATGTATCTTTACTTGAATAATTCTGTGGATTCAAAAAAATTTGAGAATTAAAAATAGAAAAAAATTTAGTATACTATTATTATAAATATTTTGCATGTTATTCTTTCAATTCAAATTAGAATTTTATTTTAATAATTTATATAATAAAAGTTGTTATAAGTTATTGAAATAAAATTTAATTTTGATTGAAAAATAAGATAAAAAGACTGATAATAATGATTGTAAATTGTATTAATTTTTTTTACTAATTAGTAGGTTGTTCCATGCATTAACCGAATATTTTTAAATTTAAGTTATAAATAAAAATAACTTTAAAAAAATAGTACATGGTTTTATTATTAATAATAAATATTTGTTACATTAAATAACATTGGATTAAAGATGTAAAATTCTTAAAATAAAGATACATCATTTTTTATTGATTGATATATGAATATTTAAAAATTAAATTCAAATTAAGATTATAGTAAGTTTAAATTTTAATTTATCTAAAAAAATATGTTTTTAATTTGATAATGCATCAATATTTAAAATTTATATTAAATTAAAAATAATAAACAATATTTAAAAATGATATTTAATTAAGCATATGTCATATGGTTTAATTAAAATTTGCATATATATAATTTAAAAAAATTATTAAAAAATTAGAACTCAAATTTATATTATAGAAGTTGCTTAAAAGAACTTTTTTTTTATTAAATTTGTTATTCAATTAAAATATGGAAGACCAGAAAAGGATACAGCATATTTGAATCCCTTTCTGGATCCAGCCCCACATATTTTTTTTAAAAGTAAATAATTTTTATTTTGCTTTGTCCTGTTAGTTTAATTGTTTGAGAAATGATTCCTTTAAAAGAAAAGGTCCGACAAGGCCCACAAAGTAAGATGTGGGTCACGGGAGAAGAAAACAAACATGTGTGAGAAGAATAATGCCAAGTTTTTTTTTTGACCGAAATTTTTTTAAATATTTAATAAGATAAATATTAAGAAAGTGTATTTAATATTTCAAAATATAAATATTTAATTTATACATAGGTAACAAACCCTCATTTAATTTTCAATTTTTTAAACATTATTATAACAAATTATATTTTTTCACATAAATTTGACAACGTTTATGGTCTTTATTACATAATTTTTTTTTTCTATTCCTCTCTTAATGATAAAAAAGAAGAAGAAGATATATATACACAATTTCTCACATATCATTAAATTGACGTTTAAGTCCCACCATCTTTAATTTATTTCCATTCTCTAAAATTTTTTACTATATGATAATAGATATCATCTTTTTCCTACTCGAAAGTACTGGGTCAGGATGTACTGCATTAATAATTAAAATATAAAGAGAATAAATTAGGTATTAAAAACACCGTGTTACAAATATGATAGAAGTTGTAATTATGATGAAAAATATTGGTTAATTGACTTTACATGAGTTCGGAATTTTGTAATTAAATTTTGACAATTTAATATTTTAACCACATAATAAGATGATGATTCATCATTTTACATGATGGTATAATTGAGTGAGATGAATTTATGTAAAAAATTAAAAAAAATGTTATATTTACACATAGTAATATACATCTTAATATTTGACGTAAATTGTTAGATCTATTTTTTATTTTTATGTTTGTCAGTTATTGAAAGTAAAAAGATAAGAGATTGAACATAAAAAATACTTGTGATGTTTGAACTTTGTGATAAACAAGAGTGTTAAATATGTATGCAGGTGAACCCTGATGACGTTGTGTTTGGGGGATGGGATATCAGTAACATGAACCTGGGTGATGCCATGGGCAGAGCGAAGGTGTTTGATATCGACCTGCAGAAACAGCTGAGGCCTTACATGGAATCCATGGTTCCACTCCCCGGAATCTATGACCCTGATTTCATTGCTGCAAACCAAGGAGACCGTGCCAACAATGTCATCAAGGGCACAAAGAAACAACAAGTTGAACAAATCATCAAAGACATTAAGTAGGTCTAACCTTAATTAATAATTATCTATATATATATATATATATATATATATATATATATATATATATATATAATCTAGCTAACTACTTGGTGGCTTGCTTCTACAGCAGCTAGGTAGCACCTTATTCAGATTGAAACTTACAGAACCTGTTCCCTTATGTGTGTTATGAATTTAGGGAATTTAAGGAATCCACCAAGGTTGAAAAGGTGGTTGTTCTCTGGACAGCCAACACAGAGAGGTACAGTAATGTAATTGTAGGACTAAACGACACCATGGAAAACCTCTTCGCTTCCCTGGAAAGGAATGAGCCTGAAATTTCCCCTTCCACCTTGTATGCCATTGCTTGCGTTTTGGAAAACGTTCCTTTCATCAATGGAAGCCCTCAGAACACGTTTGTCCCAGGTTTATATTACCTTCGTTATTGTCTCAATTGTTTTCCCTGGCTATTAAATGAAAAATTAAAAAACAAAATTGTATTGTGATCAGGGCTGATTGATTTGGCCATCAAGAGGAACAGTTTGATCGGAGGAGATGATTTTAAGAGTGGTCAGACCAAAATGAAATCTGTGTTGGTAGATTTCCTTGTGGGGGCAGGTATCAAGGTACACTTTTATTACCATTATTTAATTATTTAACCCAAAGTCATATCATGAGTGCTACTTTTTATAAATATTTAAATTGTCTAATTCAAATTTGTGTTCTATTGTGGCTAAAATGGGGGAAGTAATTAAATTGATATTTGGTGATGTCTGACAGCCAACATCAATAGTGAGTTACAACCATCTGGGAAACAACGATGGTATGAATCTTTCAGCCCCTCAAACCTTCCGTTCTAAGGAAATCTCCAAGAGCAACGTTGTTGACGATATGGTCAACAGCAATGCTATTCTGTATGAGCCTGGCGAGCATCCAGACCATGTAGTTGTCATCAAGGTAATTTTTTTCATTTCACTATCTCTTTCAATTAATTTATTGATTTGACTCATCTTTTAATTTGGTTTTGCAGTATGTGCCTTACGTGGGGGACAGCAAGAGGGCCATGGATGAGTACACTTCAGAGATATTCATGGGTGGAAAGAACACAATCGTGTTACACAACACATGTGAGGATTCACTTTTAGCTGCTCCTATTATCTTGGACTTGGTCCTTCTTGCCGAACTCAGCACTCGTATCGAGTTTAAAGCTCAACATGAGGTATATGTAATTAATTATCTTCTGCTTAATCATTTCATTAATTTGTAACACACAATTAATTAATAATGCCTTATGGTTAATTTTCACAGAGCAAGTTCCACTCGTTCCACCCTGTTGCAACCATCCTCAGTTACCTCACCAAGGCCCCTCTTGTAAGACTCATTCCTTGTTAATTAACTTTCACATTTTGTTCCCTTCAAAGGTTCCGTTGCTAACAAACAAACATCAATTAATTAATTAATTGCAGGTTCCACCAGGTACACCGGTGGTGAATGCGTTGTCAAAGCAGCGAGCTATGCTGGAAAACATTATGAGAGCTTGTGTTGGATTGGCTCCTGAGAACAACATGATCCTCGAGTACAAGTGAAGCGTGCAGAACGAGTCACGGTTTGGGATTAATGCAGTTTAATGTCCCAAACTCTTATCCCATACCCTTCTTTTCTGCTATTCTGCTATTTATGAATATGTTTCCGGGCAATTGTGAAGTCTCTGTCTATGTATCTGCCCACTTATTTGCTAATATAATATTAAGCCATCAAAGTGTTTCCTGCTTAATTCACGTTTCTCTTCGTTCTCCTTTTTATTTTATCTATTTACAATTCCCACACCGCCTCTCGTCGTCATCCAACTAATACACCGCGTAACTAATGTAAGGACCATAAATTAAACCATTTTTTTTCTTATTTATCTAAACATGTTTAATATAAATTAATAAATAAAAAATTATAACATTCAATATTATTAATATATTCAATTTTATAATTTCAATAAAAATTATTTTATACAAATTTTCATTGTTTGTCTAGTAATGAAGGATTAGCACATTTCATTGTTTTTATTGTATAAAAAATATATGTTAAAATATAAAATTAGAATATATTTTAATAATCACAAGCTTCACAAAAATAATAACAATTATTTAACGAAAAACTTAAAATAAAATATTTTATGCTACTTTTAATTAAAATTAAATTTTTATTTTAATAAAGGTTGATATTAAATATTATTGAGGTGAAATTAAAGATTTAATTAAAAAAATATTCATGATTTTTGTTTGCTTTAAGTTTTATAATTAAATTTTTCTTGAATAACCGTTACTGCCGTTTCTACTGTAAGCAATTATTCAATTATAATTGACCGTGAATGGCCAAAAGCTACAACGTTGTGCAATTAGAAAACTCGTCCTGAAATTGATTGTTGTTTAGAAGGGAAGCATTTGAGATTATCTCCAAGTATAGGGTTAAATGTTCCCCATTATTATGGCAAAGCTTCAATTAGAATAATGTTATATGGTAGGTATCCAGAATTTTTAGGGAATCATGTGAATATCAATTCCGTTATCTTGTTTTAGACTTAACTCGTTGGCTCCATTCAAATTGTTACACCTATTACCTATGATGCAGTACCTATCAGCTTGCCGTTAAGTGAGGACGATTATGGTTTCCGTTAATGCTATTTGAAAAGGTAATGGAAACAATTATATCGCAATCATCGATATCAGATCAATGCTGAATAATTTAGTGTAGCAGCACAAACAACAATAATGCATGGAAACACCATTATGGCTTATTCCTTTGTTTCAACATCAATACCCTTAAAAGCCGAAACGCGCCAAGAACATTGGGTAATAGGTGATCCATAATTCATATGTTACCTTTATGGTACCTATCCACAATTGGACCATTTGGCCCGTTTCTAAGGCATCACACATGGACATCCTTTCAATAATGCCGTTCATGAATAATCATTTAGTTCACTTATGGACCATTTTTCCCATTGGGTACAATTTGTTGTGATATTCAATGGCAGAAAAGAATTCCTATTCAACCCCATTTGGGAAAACTTTCTTCTTTCAGCTACTGCATTCCTCATATTAACATGTTGCACTTAACGAAGCTCTCTCTCTCTCTCTAAATGTTAAATATTCGAATCTAAATATAACCAAGACAAGTTAAGTAAATTTATTAAGTTCAATCATACAAACGAATTTAATATGTGAAAATTTTTAATTATAATACACTCATTATGGACATCATCTGTATGAAAAAAATACTGACATATTAAAGTTATTAGTTTTGTGTTAATTATATTAAAGGTTATAAAATTATTAGTTGACAACATAAATTTTTTTACATTAATAATATACATATTACTTTTTAGCTACTACCGATTGTTTTGGTATTATTGATTTATTATTATTGTTATAGGAAATTACATCATTAAGTGTTAATTTTAAAAATATCAGCAGTAAATAATATATTACTAAATGCATACATGTTGCAAACATTTTATAGAACAAGTGTATGAATTACATTAGTTTATGCAAATTTTGCTTTTGCTTCAGGTCTCTGACTAGCATGCCGATAACATCATTTCTCTCCTATAATTATAAGGTTTTGAATTTTAATTGATTTTTCTCAATATGCATGCACTATAAAAATAATTTTCTGTGATGGTTATTTTTTTCTGATTACATAAATTGGTAGAAATATATGAAATTAAAAAAATTATATTTAATTCTGATGGTAATATCATCCAAAATTTTATTAAACTATTTTTTTACAGATAATTTTTTATAAATATAAATTTGTTAAAAAAATTGACGAATATTAAAAATATTATTATTTATTTTTTAAAATTAACAATAAAATAAACTTTTTTTTAATGATGGTTGTTATCATCTGAGTGTGTAAATTATGTCTCATTTACTCTGAATTGAAACGAATAAACTTTTCTTTTTCGTTGTTTTTTTTAGTGTATATTTTTTTCTTTTTTTTCAAATGCAGGGTTTTGATACTATTTAAGAAATCAAATATTAAAAAGCATTGTATTTAAACACATTTATACCTCGTTATCGTTAGGTATGCGGATCAAAGAACGAACTAAAGTACTGAAAGTTGTCAGAAGCAAGCTTTTGATTGTTAGGAGACTTAGCTTCCAAAAAATTAGAGATTACATGTTTATTCTTCATAATTTTTAATAACCTTACAAAGATATAATTAGTATATGATAGAAATTTTTTGTTAAAAATAAATACATGTTAAATATTTTACTTTTTAAAATTTAATATATTAATTAATATTATACATACTTTTTTTCAAAATATATGGTTTCATAAATCAAATTTAACAAGTTAATAAAAACTTTAGAGTTGTTATTGGCAGTCCTAATCGGGCGTAGGGAATCTAAAGGCATCATTTTGATATTTTGTGGGTTGAAGGCTTCCACTTGAGAGGAGGGGTAATATCTCGCCATGAAATTGACACACACTAGTCGCATTACGTTGTCTTTTTATTCTTTTGGCACGTGAAAGAAGGACGCACAATTATTCATAACATCTTTATGATTCGAATCACTAAACACACATTTTTCTGCATACATGATTTTTTTTTTTTAATTTTTAATTGAATTATCTTTCATTATTTTTATGCAAACAGTAAAATACATACACTATTATTTAATTTTGACGGATCTTGTAATGTAAGGGGATGTAGCTCAGATGGTAGAGCGCTCGCTTAGCATGCGAGAGGTACGGGGATCGATACCCCGCATCTCCATGTTTCGATAATTTTTTTTTCTCTTGTAATTTGCTTATTTTAATCTCATTAAAAAGTTCTCACTCACTCAATATATATCCTGTATAGAATACATATTAAGTGAGAGGACTTTAATATTATAAAAGGTCTTAACCTTACAATTACATAGGAATAGTAAAATTAGACGTTATTTAATTGTTATTTTCCTATTTTAAAATGTCACATAATTTAATATTTTATTCCTATTTAATTAATATTTTAATCTTATTTATTTATAGTTTAATTCGATGGTTAAAATTTACATTTCTCACTCTAATATTAAAAAATCATCTCGCCTGATAGTTCTTTACAAGCAAACAAAAATTTTCAAATATTTAATTAATCTTAATATATTTTTTATTTAACAAAAATTACTATATATTATTTGTTATTTTATTTTATCCTGAAATACTATTACAAAAATACAGATGCATTTGTACCCTGAGAAAAAGTGAACGTGTGTATATATATATACATATTCTGAAGAGTTTTTGTTTTAAAGGAAAGTTTCATAAATACAAATATAAACTAGCTAATAAAGTTGGTAAGGATTTGGATATTTAAATTTTATTTTTTTTATCATATAAAAATTATAAATGTTATAACTGGTTTTACTATTTTTTAATGATAGTTTTAGAACTATTAACATATTTTTTACATCATAATTCATTAATTCTTAAGTAATTTTTTTAACATTTATAAAGAAATTAAAATAAAGTATTTTTATGAAATATGTTATTAATATGTCTACTCATAATTTTAATAAAAAAAATTATTTTTAATTCTTAAACAATGTTCCAAAAATAGTGATTAACAAATTCCAAAAAGATATTAATACACCTTCTCCCATAATTTTCAATGCACATTGATCAATATATTTTTAATAAAAAAGTACTTTTAATTTTTTAATTGATATTTGTACCCTAAAGATACTTATTAATAATTTCCTTAGAATTTTAATACTATTCCTTATCAACGACATCAGTACTTTGACTCAATCTCCATTTTTTCCCTACAATTATTAAATATCTCAACAATGTCACGTGTCTTGTTTTTTCAGTCCTAGTGAAAATAAAATCTATTTTTAGTACATAAAAAGTGTCTTGATCTAAGAATGATTGAACTCTACTTCAAAGTCCTAATACAGCGAGTTACTAAACTAGGTATCTTGTTGTGGCCCCCCAAAAAGTGAACTCCAAATGGACAAGCTAACTCAATTTATACTACTATAACACACTAAATATCTAATGTATTTGTCCAATGTACACATGATTTTTTCTTTCTTTTTGCTGAAAAGATAAAAATTATTGTTGGAATGTGTATAAAGTATCAGATTCATTATTGCTGCAAACAACGCAACGTGATGAAGAAAATCATATGGTCACGACAACTTGAAGAGGTGGTGAACCTTCCCAATGTGGCAAAAAGAGTTGTAAATTTAATTATGTGAATTTCTAGGACCCACATGACAGAAAACCCAAAGTTTGTTCTTCCGATTGCAATGTAATTGGGATCTTTCGTCGTAGTTGCAGAAAAAAAAAAAACAATGCTAACCTCCATTGCCAATTGTTTGTGCTAAGCTTCGTGTAAGTGAAATTGTTGATCATTGCATTGTAGAAATACAACTCAATAGACGAAAAAGGAAAGAAGTTAAACTTGAAAGTGAAGCAAGTAAGTGAAAATGCAATAACAAAAATAACCATGCAAGTAAGCTAACAAATATCAACTTAACATAAAAGGTAAATTGGGGAGAACAAAATCAAATGGAAGAAAAATACGAAATAATGAAGAAACTAATATAAAACTCAACGGAAAGTAATGCAAAAAATTGTTTTAAAAATTAAGAGGGCAACATAAAAGACAAAAATTGACAATTGGTGAGAAATGTAGAATTGACAATAAAAAAAAGGAAAAGTTATAAAAAAGAAAAGAAGTGTAAGGCTTAATGAATTCAAAGAATCATTAAAAAAGGAGATGAACAATAAGTTAAAAGAAACAAATGAAGAAAAAAAAAATAGATGTAAAAACTAAAAGAAGAGATAAGAGCGTAAACTAATAAAGAAATAGAAGAAGAAAAAAATACATGATATCATAACACGCAAGAAAACCAATAAAGGATATCATCTTCCATTTCTTCAAGATCTTAAATCCGAATATATTATCGGCGGAAAGACATCGTGAGAACCCGCTATCTTTTTTCATATATGATAAAGTCTAATTTTAAAAAGTATTTTATAAAAATTGTTCTGAATAAGTAGTTGATAACAAGTTAGTTTAAATATAAAATTATTTAAACCCACACTTCATCATAATATATATTGTCTATCATTTCATTGTCTTGTTCATGCTTTTTTCTTATTTTATTTTATTTTTGGTCAAGGATTGTCATGTTCATGTTTGATGATCGCATTCAAATTAATAACTTCATAAGCCAATTAATCGGGCTGTCGACTGACCTAGGCCCAGATATCAAAATCCAATGAGCCCATAAAAAGTGGCATTGAAAACCAATAGATTTGGGCTTTGGTAAATTTGGTAGTATTCTTTTTTGTTTTTGGTAATCCTCATTAAATGCCGCCTCTACTCTATGCTAAAACCATCTGCTTCCCCGGCCCATTTGTGAGAATAATATAAAATCGTTTTACCGTCATGTATGTTTCATTTGTAAATTGTTATTAAAGGTTGAAAAAATGTATATTTTTAAGAAAAAACAATATTGTTTTGAATATAAATTACAAAAAAAATGTATTTAACAAAATAAATTTCTATGAAATTAACCATCTTGAAATTATAAACAATTTAATTGATAATAATAAATAGAAAAAGGAACTCGTACTTTTATATTAATATTTTTAATGAAACTTCTATTTTTTTATATATTTAAATTCATTTAATGTGATATGACAAAAAATTTAGATACAACATATATAAATGATAAATAAGGCTCAATAATATGTTTTTAAATGAAAAGAAAATAAAAAAACTTAAGTATATCAATATTAAAAAAAGAATTTTAAAAAACAGAATATATCATAACTGTACATTATAAAAAGAATTAAATGTTAAATAATTGTATATAACTATTGTCGAATATGAGATACTATCTTCTATAAATCAAATAAAATAAAAGTCAGAAGCCAAAAAGAAAAAGAAAAGTGGACCAAAATTGTTTATTTTAAATATTTAATAAAAATCTTAAATAATTAAATAATACGATGTGTTATATAAAATGTAATATTAGGATATTATCAATGTTATTATTGTGCATAACATTTGAATATGAGATATTTATATTTAAAAATTTCAAGCGTTTATATTAAAATATTGAAATATAATAAAGTTACTTGATTACCCCATTAACCGAAAGTATCATGTTAAAATGAATAAAAAATTTCAAATACTTAACTACTAAATTCTATTTATAAATAAATTAATAATTTATTAAAAATATTGCAATTAAATTTTGATGAAAAAAAGTAAATAAGGACTAAATACAGCATTCCCAATCTAAACTAGTTAGTAGTTATATGAAATCGCAAAATTTATGTAAATGTGGAAGTCTCACCCGCATGACACCGACGTATGCTATCTTCCAATAAGAGCTCAATCAACCAATCTGCATCTGCTTTAATGTCTCCAATCTATCAATAGCTATTCCAAATTATTGCTCCTTTTGCCGAAAACTAAAGACCGAGTTTATATAGAAGTTTTTGATGGATTTAAAATTGCTAATACCCTTCACTGGATGAGAATGAAAGGTACTTACTTTTTACCTTCTTCCTGCTGTATTCACAATGGCCCAACTTTCCTTTTATTTTTTAATTGTTTTCAATTCAATAAAATAAAGTGAAAATTTTATCTTTTTTACTTTAACATATTTTTAGCATTAGTTAAATTTTTGTGCGTATTAAAATTTTTTAATGCCAACATTAGTATAAAAATACAATAAAATATGAAAAGATATTTTATTAAAAATATTTTTTTAAAATTTTATGTTTAATAAAATCTTGATGTTAATATTTTAAATTGTCAACTAAATAAAAATTATAATAACTATAATTTTTAAAATAATATTAAAAAATTAATATTTTTTTAATAATATGATAAGAAAAGAGATGAACTTACACCGATATATATAAATTACATCAAATATTACATTGTTAATATATTATAAAAAATATTGTTATGGATCTGATTATTGAATGATAATGTTAATTAGTATAAAAATAGATAATTATAGATATACTTTGTTTATATCAAGAATCAAATTTTTTCACATGGTATATACATTCCAGCACAAAACCTACGAATAAAATTAATTTAGACGTATATTTTGTTCATGTTTAAATAGTTTAAAATCTATTCTGAAAAAACAATACTAATTATAACAAAAATGTTAACTCTATACCTCACTTTCAAAGGTAAAAAATAATATTTTTTTGATAAGGGAAAAAAGAGATGAAGAAAAGAAAGCAATTTTTTTTTTCATAAAGGAAATGTACAGAATAAAGAGATTAGAATGCAATTTAAGAATAATATTATTGTAATTATAACAGTACATATATGAATATGAGGTTTGATGCATGGATTCAAATTTTGAAAGAGCTTAAACACTTGTATAGAGTAAAGCAGAGTTGTCCATTAGAAATTATGGAATGCTTTTCTTTACGGGAAAACACTCCATGGTCTTAACATATATGAAAGCAGGTTTTGTGAGTTTAGTAACCATTAGAAATTGTGAGCGCCGTTCTTCACCCGATATACGTCCTAAAATAAAGATATCGAATATTCTTGTTTTATGTCGTAAAATAAAGATGTTGTTCCGTCTATTAAATAGAAACGAATCCAGTTGGACATAGAGGATTAAAAAAAGTAAGAAGAGTATGGGAGAAGAAACAAGTTAACTTAGCTAAGAAGTGTTTTAGAAATTGAATATTGAAGAGGTTCGGCAAAGAACCGAAAGTTGCAGCATCATTCATTGAATTAATAACGGGTACAGTGAACATTATATCTTTATTCTTTCAAGTGTAGGCGAGGCGATATATATGTTATTTTTGTAAATTACACTTAGGATTTGAATGAACATCTGAAACAAAACACCCTAACTAACACTCTTTCTTTTTAGAGTAGTGGGACATAGTAATTAAAGGTTAATATAACCGTTTTGAATCATCCATTTGAGGCTCCAATAGTTAGAGTCACATATGTAGGCCCAGTAAGCCCATCCAAATGTGGCACGAGAGTACACGTGTATTTGGACCTGAGCAAATTTTTGGTAATCTTTCTTTGATGCTCTCTGAACTTTCCAGTCACCACTCCACTCCCCTGCCAGATTCCGCCAGCACAACGTTTGTCATCATATGCTATACTTTTCTATCTCAGAATGAAATCAATTTTAATAGAATTAAATAAAGTAGAAAAGTTACCAACAAAGATGAGAGGTCCATTAGATGAGGTGAGAGAGGTGAGATCTGAAGCTCTCTGGTTTTGAATATAATCGATGTTCTGTTGGACATTCATGTTGGAGAATTTATCGGAGAAGAGATTGTAGTAATGGACATCAATGACTACACGAGTGAAAGCTCCAGCAAAGGAAAGAAGCAGTTTTGAATCTCTATCCAGAGGGTTAGACATTATGACATAGGCATTCGACGTGTGTTTCCGTACCGCATCATAACCTGCTTTATAATACCTTTTAAGACTTTCCACATTCACCCCTAATGGCTCGTTCATCAGTTCTATTGCAATTAGATTTTCTCTTTCAGCATATCTGCAAACAAATTTTCTATACACACATTAGGGCTCTGTTTCATTCACCGTTTCTAGATATAAATAAATCACGCACATTCAACTTACATAGAAAAATGTGCAACACATTTTCTAAATTGAGATAATCACATGCATGCTATGATGAGAATTTTAAATAAACAAGTAAATAAGAGTTTTTTTTTTTACACTTATAAATACTAAAATATTACGGGTACTAAACTTATATCGAAAAATGTAAGTTTAGTGTCCGTGAATGGTGATGTTTTGCCACGTTTGAATAGTATCGTTTTTCAGATGTAAATAAAAAAAATATATATATCACGGACACTGAACTTACATTGACAAATGTGCAACCGAGTTTCTAACGTGAAGATAAACAAACGCTATGGTGAGGATTGGAAATTAATAAGTAAATAGTAGTTATTTTGGCACTTTAAATTTTTTTTATAAATACTAGAATATCAAATTTAATTTTTGAAATAATAATTTAAAAAATAATTTAACGTCACCTTAAAAGACTTATTTAGCAACATAAATTAACATTAAAAAACAATGTAAGAAATATTTGTTTTAAAATTGGATAAACTTATTTTCAATAAAAATAGTTTTAAACTATTAAACAAATTGATATAAATAATTAAATTTGAATAATAGCTTTACTAAACGTGAAAACAAAATAAAAGTGAGATTTATGTAGAATACACCTTTGAGCTAGAAATTCTATGGTTGCGACGGTATCAGGAATGTGGGAATCTCCCCATTCTCGATATCCATCTCTTGAGGCACTGTGAGGGTTACCATTTTGTGAACCTGGAGCAGCATGCAGGTCCACAATTACCTTAATTCCATAGTTCCTGAAATGACATTGAAGGATGAGCATTGATAGACAAAGTGGGTTTATTGGATTTAGATGGTAATGAAAATAGACAGGGTACCAGCCCTTAATTGGTCTTACTGTGCCCATGTGAAGGCATTATCCAGTGTTTCCAAGGACCCTCCAACAAATGGCTTTGGTGGTGTTGGGTCTTGAGCTATCCACCATCCCACGGGAATTCTGACCGCATTTATGCCATTTTCTGACATGAATCTGAAATCTTCTTCAGTGATATACGAATTCCAGTGTTCCTGCATCACCACCATATATATATATATATAACTCCATCATTCAATTAAAAATTAAAAATTAAAATCTGACATAAATTGCGGGTCCTTGTTCACTCTATAAAAGCAGATATTCATATTTTACCCTCATGATTTTGGGAGCTTTGTCTGGTCCATAACCATTTGTAATTTGGTATTCGCCTCTTATAATGTTTCCGGTCAAAACAGTCATTTTGAACACAGAAGGGTCAGTGTCCTCCCAACTGGACCCTTCATAATTTGCAAGCACTACAGTCTCCGATATGGCCTGATGAAAAGTACACAAACATTGCTATTTACACAATCTACAACCATTTATCACTGATTTAAATGGACATATATAGTTAGACTTGGCTAAACTTCGGATCTTGGGAAGATTTAACAATTAAAATGATCAATTAATAACACAAGTACCTGTAAAAACAGACCATTTGCTGCTCTGATGCGAACCCTGTTTGGCTTATCATCATTTCTCAGAATCTGAAACGTTTCCATGTTGCTAGCTGAATCTGAATCAGCTGCTAATTTGTTTTCTCCATCTTCATTTTCCAATCTCACAAATTGCTTACCGGAAACTCTAAAATTAAAGGCCGTTTCATTCACCCTCCACAACTGCATTTTTTATGGTTACAAAAAACGTCACAAAATAAATAAATATATAAAA
Source organism: Canavalia gladiata (assembly GCA_037954105.1). Classification (NCBI taxonomy): domain Eukaryota; kingdom Viridiplantae; phylum Streptophyta; class Magnoliopsida; order Fabales; family Fabaceae; genus Canavalia; species Canavalia gladiata. The sequence continues at coordinate 8,009,524 of CM075658.1, read as the reverse complement.
TTACAAATGTGTACCGAAATTTTATTTTTTTTAAATATAACTCTTGAAAGTACGTGATTCTACATAAACCAACCCTGAAAGTTTCCCAACCCGAAGCTCTTGTGCGGTTGGCAACAACAATACTTCCTCCACCTTTTTCTGCACAGAGATACTTCTGCAACTTGGTAGACATAAACTGCACCTGAGTTCCATCCTGAAACGCCCAAATCAATGTTACAGCTCAGGGACAAATACAGAAAAATAAATTAGTGATATAATTTTCATTGATAGAAATCCAAGGAAAGAGGGCACCGCCAAAAGATCAAAATAGGATAGAAAATTATAAATTTATAATAAAATGTGATGGAGATCATCAACATACCAAAAGATCATTGTTGGTTATTCCATCAAAGAGAGAAGGTTTCATCCACCCTTCAATAACGAGCCAATTTCCAAGATTCACAGCTTTGAGTGACAAAGCGGAATTTTCAGTCTGAGCAACAGCAACAACATAGTGACATGAGAGGTAGAAAGCGAACAGAAGGTTCGCGTAGAATAATTGCTTCCCCATTTGGTACACTCTGTGTGTGGAGTGAGTGCTACGCATGAGGATAGTGTTAGTGTCTGTAATATATAGAGTTCACACTAAAAAAATATCAACTATGCTTACCAAGTTCTCAGTTACTTTCTTTCCTGGATTTTACTTAAACATTAAGTACTTTCTGGTAATCTACTTAGTGTTATGTTTGCTATCATGTTATTATTGATCGTTTAGATCTATTATATGTACGTACATGGGGGGTGTGATGAAAATTGCTCATCACCATAAATCATTTTCTGTCTCCATCGGAAGAGAGCACCACGAAGGTTTGGATTTAGCCACCCTAAAAATTTTTCCCAAAAGAATATATAGAAAAAGGTTTTACATAAATAGACTCACCAATGGCATATATCTTCTTATGCCATTTGTGGTTATAAATCATCTATTTTTTGTCATTTTACTATTTATTTAATTAAAAAAATACACTTTAATAAATATTATTTTTTCAAGCTGATGTTTTTTCCTCTAGTTTTTTTTTGTTAAAGTATCATATTTCGTTGAAAATGAAAAATATCAGCCGATTTAATTCTGTTGTTCATCTAGCACTTTCGTAGAAAAGAAAGTGTTTAGAATGCTTGTTTAGCACGAAAGGAATTTCACTTTTTATTGTGAGAGTGCGAAAGGGATTTGAATGAATGATGTAATAATTTAAATTTTTGACTTCCTAGTATTGTAAGAATTTTTGTTTTCTATATGTATTAATTACTTATATACATAATTCTTCATTTTTAATATAATGAACTGACTTCCGTACGGCTAACCTCATTTTTATAAAATAGGCGATATCATATAAGAACAATTGCTTACAGATAAAAAAAAAAACTATTTATCAACAAATAAAAAATTATTAAATGTTAAAATAATTTTTATTTATATAAACTTTGTCAAATAAAAAATTCTTAGTTTAACTTTTAAAAATTTATGCTAATAGTCATCCTAACATTTTATACATCAATAATATATATATATATATATATATATATATATATATATATTAACATTTTGTACTAATAAAATTATATGTTGGTATAAAATATATTACTATAAATATAAAGATATGGTATTCATATTAATAATTTTTTTCTTTAAAAATTATCTTATTAAATATTAATCAAATATTAAAATATTAATAAATGATCATTTTTCTTTTCTAGTAAGAATTAGTGTTACTTAAGTTAAAAAAAAAAACAATTCTCATGTAATTTTTTTCCTATACGCCACTGAGGTGGCTAATAAGAAACAAAGTATATTTTAGGAATAAATTTATTTAAAAAGTACTTAATAATATTTAAAAAATAATTTTTGAGACATTTGTATATTTAAATTTTCACTTGTGAATAATGAGATAGTGACTGTATTTAAAATTTAAATTTATTGATAAAAGATTATATTAATTAGATTGGATTTATCATTTTTATAAATTAGATTTAATTATGTACGTTTTAGAAGAAAATATTAATAATAATAATTAAAAATTCAATATAATTTTCAAAATTATCATCATTGGTAATCAACAATTATTATTTTATATTTAATTATCTAAAATATACTATGCATTTTAGAAGAATCAAATATTTGTACATAAAGATTGTTTTTATATAATAACATCTCCCAAACAATATTTAAATTAATCCCTTCAAAGTTCAAATGTAGGAATTACTTAAATGAGTTTTTATCTCTTCCAATAATTCTTTTTTTTTTTTCCACTGTGGAAACGGGAGTATTGTAGAACTGGGTTCAATCTGCATTAGGCATTGCCAATTGCCAACTTGGGACCATACACTGTGCTGTGAGCCTGTGAGTGATAACAGAAGACCAGAGAACAAGAACAGAAACATTGGTTTGTCAAAAAGCTCAGTGATGACTAATGCGAAGCGCGATAGAAATGACACAAGTGAGTGCTTGGTTTGCAACTTGCAACTGCTAAAGAGTAGAGGGATTGATTCTACAAACAACTTTCTCTTTAAAGACAAAGAAGTAGTTCTCACCCTCTCCCACTTTTTCTTTCCATATTTCAAGTGACCACCTATGTAATCACTCTATTATTTACAACAACTGATTGATTCAAAATAATATATATTTACTTTTTAAAACTAAAGTGCTGAATTTAAATATTATATATTTATCAATTTAAATTATATATGTATATATAATCACTAACTTAAACATCATTATCTCCCGTTGAAGATACTGTAGAAAAAGTCTATTATTTAGATTCACCTGATTAATCCTTTGCAAGCTAATATTTCTACCTAAGTAAGTCCTGCTCTTTAATGTATTTTTGGCAGTTTCCTCTTCAATTTTCCACTGCTTTGATCTCGGTCAAAATAGATGATATTTTTCATTTGACAAATCAAAATCACAACAAAATATATGTGGGAACAGACGGCCTAGAAAGCTCAGCAATATCGTCACTTTTAGCTATGGGGAGAGGATTTCATAAAGCCTATGTCCCAGAGTTAGGCTATAGTTTGTAATCCAATCTGGACATTTGTTTCTATTAACCTGGTTAGTTTTTAATGAAACAAAGAAACCATCTAATTTGTTTTACTTATAAGAGAATTGGTAATTAGAATTTTATGGATTCCTGAAAAAAAAGACAGAAAACCTGAGATTTTGTTTTTTAATTTCTTAAAATATTTTCCTATTCATAAAATATAACGTACTTAACAGATTTAGGTCTCTTTCACAACTGAGAATTTTATTAATGAGTTATACATCCAAGAACTTTTACTATTCATTTCCGTTGATTAATTGCTATCGAATCAATTATGAAATAAATTGTTAGACGCGGATAACTACTGCTCACCAAAGTGTGCTATCATTTTCAATCTTTCTCACCGACAATATACTCTATACAGAAGCTGTTAAAATGTTATGAAAGAGTCAATAAAGTTGATGTATAATTTGAACAAATGAAAATTGTTAATTACTTTTCATTTGGGTGACTTGGAGATAGTAGATACACCAAAACTAAATAAAAGAGATGGTTTAGTTCGAGCTTGCCACACCCCTTAGGAGAAACCGTGGAAGATCCAAAACATGAAAACCAGGGGATATGGGAGAGAAATTAACCAACCAACCTATCACTTAATTTCCCTCCCTTAGTTTTATATTTAGGGTATTTTTCGTGGTCAAAATAAAATAATACAACAACATTTTACCATGTTCTATAAGATACCGAGTTAGATATAGCTTTCTTCATTCCTTTTTTATTCTTATCTTGAATGCTCTTCTATGTTTTATAAAAATATTATATCAAAACTATATTTAGTAAAATATTTTCATATAAAAATACTTTAATCTTTTTATAAAATATAATTTTAATTGTAATTTATTACAAAAAATATTGGGTTAAATATGTTTTTAGTCCTTTTAAAATATTCAAATTTTGGTTTTGGTCTCTTAAATTTAAAATCTTTGGTTTAGGTCCCTTATTTTTTAAAATACATTGATTATAGTTTCTATATTAATTTAAATTATATTAAATCAAAATAAATTAATCATGATTTGAGGATTATAATTAAAACATTTCATAAATGATCAAAATTTTCTCTAATAATGATTAATCTAACTTAACTTAATGTAACTTAAATTAATATCAAGCATTATAATCATGATATTTTAGAAAATAAGGAATCTAAACCAAAGGTTTTAAAATTGAAGGACCAGAACAAAAAATTAAATATTTTAGAGGAATTAAAAACATATTTAACCCAAAAACATTTTAAATTTTAATTGTAAATAGAAAAATTTTAAATTATTATAATTTTCAATTATATTTTAATATTTTTAATATTTTTATATATTTATATTGAAAATTAAAAGATTAAAAAAATTATATTAATTTGAAAATTCATTATTTCAATATAATTTATATTATGTTATAACATTATTTGTTCATCTCAACTATTGAGTAAGATAATAAAATGTTATCTGTTTTATTAAATTACCTGTTGAATATCAAACATAGGATAAAATAAAAGTCCATCACACCCTTATAGTATCTTATCTTTATCAAATTTTCATATCTTATTTGATCTGATTATCAAACATATTCTTAGATGAGAAACTGATGACTTTTAAAAAAATTATTTTTTTATAATTACATATGTAAATTAAATTTATACATGATTGTAATCATATTATAATTAAATGATATAATCAATTAACTTTTCTTAGAGGAGAAAGGGATGATTTTGACATGTTTTTTAATTCTTTTTTATAATTACATATGCAGATTAAATTTTTATATGATTGTAATCATATTATAATTTAATGATATGATCGTTTAATCTTTTTTAGATGTTTTTAACACTCATCCTTGAAATCTTAATTTTTTAAAGCTTATAATACATCACAAATTAATTATTTCAAATTAATAAAATGATATTGAATAAAAAATATAGAATAACTCATTAATAAAATATGTATTTTATACTAACTGTTGTCATCTATATTTTATTTTCTTGATTGAAACTATACACTATAGAAAAAAATCTACTTTTCATGGTTGTGAAGACATTAAAAAAATGGGATAATGCAAGTCTTCCAAGTAGTTAAATAATGACTTGTTCTTGTAAGACAGAGCCCAAAAATAACTGGATTTGATGCGTAAAAGTGTGCAACGATAACCAGTAAGGGTGGGAGGTAATCAAATCCAAAGGTTCAAACTGATTTTTTAAATGATTTTTCGAATAAGTTTATTTGTAAACTGCTGTCATCATTTATAGATTTTTTGTCTCTTTAAATTCTAAAATTTTAATTTTTAAAACTTTGATCATTAAAAAATTTAATTTTTGAAAAATTTTTACTGTTCATTTTAAGGTAATATATAACATACTATATTTAAATATATCTTACGTTATTAGTAAGTAATAAAAATATTATTTAAAAATAATTAAAATTTATAAAAATCACTATGAATTAAAAATATTTAAAAATTTTAAATTTAATTATATTATATTCTTATAAAATTAAAATATATTTTATTTCATTTTATTATTATCCAATTTTTTTTTACTGATTGTTTTATAATTTCTATTACTGCTACTATAGGATACAAATTGTTACCTGGGCCAAATCCACCAATGAAATAAATAACAATAATCAAAGATCAAAGTTGGATCCAAAAAAATATAATAGATCATACCAAATAGGGCCAACGAGAACAGTATTCAATTCAACTGAGAACCCCAACACTTCTGAAAAAAATAAACTGTAAACATGTTGGGATGGAAAATCATAAAATGCATTTCTAAAAAGTGTTGTATAGACTATCTCATGCCGTAAAAGTAACCTATCTTAAATGTATCAATAATTTAAAGATATTGTATTTAAAATTATATCTATTTTATTTAATTTTTAGTAAATAAAATCTCCTTATTTATCTTAACTGAAATTATTTATTCCATAAAATAACATAAAAATCTCATTTCTAAAAGAAGGAAATATCTACTATGAGAAACTTTAACTTTTTCTTTATTTCATCTAAGTACAAAAGACTCCGGCTTGATTTCTGAGTACATTTGATTTGTTCTTTTTTTTTACAGTGGATTAGTGGATTTGAATTTTACTTTTATCCGTTAATGAAATGTAATATTATTAAAAGACAAGAAGAAATAATGTGTTTTAGTAGAAACTTGCTATTTGTTGATATTAAAATTATTTTAGATAATTTTTAAAAATATATTTTTTATAATATTATGATTGAAAAAAAGATTTAAAGATAAAAATAATTAACATAGTACAAATTATTAGTTGTAAAAAATTACTATCAAAGTATATTAAGGATGATGAATTTTGAAAATTATTATAACTTATTTATAATTACTATCAACTTTTTATAAATAAAAATTTGTATAATTATTGAAAATTATATATATATATATATATAGAAAATACTATACATTATCACTAATTAAAAGATTAGATAGGTCTGAAGTAAATTTTCAAGTCTTAACTATTTTGATTTTAACAATTATTTCAGTTCCAATAAACAATTTTTACATGCATTATACAGGTATTTTTTTAATTTTAAACAAGTATATATAAAAAAGAAAATTAAATAAGATAGTAAATATTTTTCTTATTAATAACAAATACTTTGTTATATTAAATTTAATGTTCTATTGTATATTATATTAAATTAAATATTTCATTATATTAAAAATATTATTATTAGAAGATAATTTATTTTAAAAAAATAATTGACTTAAATTTAAAATAGATATGCATGAAATTATAAATTAGAAATTATACATGAAAATCATATTTTATAAAAAAAAATATAAAAATATTATTAGCTGAAAGAATAAAATTTATTAACTACATACGTTTCAAAATGATGATTCTGTTCGTTAAAGATCGATTATTTTATTTCTTTATTTTTTTTTCAATATATATTTATAATTTATTTTCTTATTAATCGTCAGGGTATTTCTTTTAATGGAGTTATCTAATTAATGAAATCTTATGAGGAAAATATCCATTTTCCTGATTTAAGATCCAAAATCAAAATTTATATGCAAACGCTGTTCTGCTGCGTGTTTGACGGCTCCAAACCTGCCATGTTAATAAGCAAAAGCAATGGAAAAAAAAAAATATAAAAAATCATACATCGATGCATATCTGCAACATGCAAGCCTTGTGCTTCCCACTCAATTACTGTGTGCTAAGCTTAAGCTGTAATTGGATAAACAGATATCACATTGCATTTATTCCTGTGGCCTGGTCACAGTAATTAATTGATTTAACAAATAAATTTTTTTTGGTGAAGTGACATGCTAACAACTCATTTAACTTAGCCGCACAATTAAAGAGCTTGGAGCTGTTCCTCTGTTCTGCATCACTCTGAACCATAGAGCCTTACAATCTTAGACTCATCTGTTTGGAGAGGGACCTATCTATCTTCACCAATGTTCCATCCAGTGCTCAATTTCGGTGAAAAACTCTTCACGCTATGTCCCTACCATGGATGTGCATGTTACCTATGGACCAATTATTATTTTTTCTAAATTACACTCTCTATTATAATAAGTTATTTAATTTTTTTTTATATTTTATTTTAAAAATATTTTTTCTAAGAGTAATAAATAACATCTTAAACTTCATTTCCGTGAATAAATATTAAAAGATGAAATAATTCTTAACAAATTAGTTTTCTACACCTTTGTTGTGAATTTAAGAATCTCAGCATGTAAATGAAGTTTTTAAATACAGCCGTTAAGTCTTTAAAGTTATTTTTCATTAATTTAAAAATTATTAATATGATTGTTCAAAATTAATGATAAAAATTAATATTTTTATCTTTTAAATTTAAAGATGGTTTTGACTTTATAATCTAAATTTTTTATTAATTAAGTTTAATGATCTTTTGCAGTTATATTTTTTTTATTATAATAGACTTTTTATTGAAATGATAATTAATTTTATTTTATTTTTATTTTTTATAAAATTATTAAATTTAATTAAAAAAATCTTTAAACACTAAATTAAAAACACACACTATAAATAAGAGATGAAAGAAGATTATTTTCATCAACCTCCTCCTATGTTTAGCATAATTTTTTAATTGATTCTTACAACGATTATTAAAAATTAATTGAAAATATTTGTGGAATTATATTAGCTAAAAGCTCAAAATGAGAGATGAAAGTATGTCCTTCAATAGTTATTTAGCATATTTTTTTCAGTTATTATTGAAATTGGATAGATAAAATTTTTATAAACATACAAATAATAATCAACATATCAAAAAAATTTATGATTATTTAACTAAAATAAGAGGCATTATATTATTTATCATAATCTGTTTTTCTTTAATAATTATTTTTTTATAATCTAACAATAATTGACTGATTAAATGATTATATTCAAAGATACAACTTTGAATAAGAGCATGGAATCAGTTCTCGTGGAAGTTAAAAAAACTTGTTGTTGTTGGATGTAATTTATAAATTATGCAAAGTTATTTGTTAACTGATTTTGGTTTAGATAACGTCAAACGAAACAAACTTAATGGATTAAATTAATCTAAGTTATTGTTTCATTAAAAATCTTTGCTTTTACAAAATTTTGATTAAATTTTATAAAAATATACCTTAAATTAAAAAAATATTAATTTTAATGAAACTAATTGTCAACTAATTTTTTTATTTACTTTAAAGTTATTTAAAGGTTATCTTCGTTGTACATTAAAGAATAACATACCTATAACAATATCACACAAGTAATTAAGTAATAATACAATTTTTCTATGTTTTATTGAATAAACAGCGTACATTATTGGCAATTTAACAAACAACTCTTAAATCCAACAACTTTTTAAACATTTGTATTTAATTTTAAAAATTAACAAGCAACTTTCATTAAAAAAGGACTATCAAGAAAAGAAAAATAATTGAGTATTTTTAAGCAGAATAAGTTATTTTTTATTTACTAAGCAACAGATTAATTGAAAACCTCTACCATTTACCTTCTTTTTTTTTCAATCTTAGAATTATTTTGATAAATAAACATGAAATAAATATTTTTTAGATGGTCTATTTGTTTTTTTTTTTACCTTTTCAAGCAAATCAAAGGAAATTTAAGAGTAAAGCTTGAGTGGTAAAGCCGGTAATGGAATTAATATTTTGTTTAACCAAAGTAACATTAATTAATTGATTTTTCAAATCTATTGACACGCAAGATACTAAAATTTGTTTATTCACAAAAAATTATTGATAAAAAGTTATAATTAAATTAATTTATAGGAAATTTAATTTTAAATCTTATCATTTGATGATGATTAAAAAAATCTACTCTCACAAGACTGTCCAAAATCTTAATATTGATTCTTATATACAATTATTTGACTTATTTTTCTTATTTTTATTTTATTTATATATTTATTATTCAGATCGTTTTTACAAGTGTATTATCTCAAATAAGATGTATAGTTAACATTTTGCTAGTGTATTTCATAATTATACTATGTACTATGGAGAAATGTTGTGGGATGAAAAGTAATGGTATTATGATGATATAATGAGGAGGTGTGGGGCATGATCCATCATCCAGACCAAGGAAGCAAAGGGACAGGAAAGGGATACAGTTCTGACAATGTTTGTTGGGCTATAGTTGAAGATATGTATACATCATCCATACATCCTCCAAAGTCCAATGCCAGAGAAGCTTCCAAGATCCAACATGCAATGCAGAATTACAGATAGCAATTCCATCCCACCATATCTGAAACTCTCTTCTTTATTTTTCCCTTTCCACCATCATCCAACAATCACTTTGTATAATTGGGGTCCATCCCAACTGATCAACTGGACAAACTACTGTACGCACTTAACACTTCTCAAAAGTTCAATTATTTCACTCTTCTACGATATTATATAACATAATCAACTTTTAATTTTGACATGAATAAAATTCCACTTCATCCGACAAGAAAAATCATCATCATATAAACATTTTTTATTCATACAAACAAGATAAGCTTTGATAGTTAAAACTAAAAAGAATATTCTGACTATGTAAGTATAACCCGCTTACAAATATCCTTTATTAACAAAAATTATAGTGTATTAATAATAATAAAGGAAAACAAAATTTATCCTCATAAAAAATGCATATTTCCAATTTAAATAAAATATGATGACTAATAGTATTTTCAGATTTCATCAAATATAAAAATTAATTGTTAATTGATTAATTTGATTTAAACATTAATTTTTTATATATAATAAAAAATAATAAAATTTAAGTACAGAATTCTTATATAAATTTTTATCCTCTCCTCGGATTAATCTTAATTATTTATTTAAATAAATTATTTGAATTGAAATTATGAATACATGATTATATTAAAAAATAAAAATTACTGTTCATAATAATTATATATAACTTCAATATAAAATATAATTGGTTTGAGGAAAAAAAAAACACTGTTGGATATTAATTCGCTTGCCTGAGGAATTACTGTGGGTAACCAATACAAATTCATAACTGGTAGATAAGACAAACAAGTTTTCAAATAGGTAAAGAAAGAGAGAAAGGGGATGAAAAGTAAATTGGTGTCAACGATGGAAAGTGAAAAATGAGAACAAAATTTGTATTATTATTTCATACAAAAATTTGACATTAATAAGTAAAAAAATATTATATAAATAATGTATCTGAAGTAAAATTGGCAAAAAGGGTGTCCGTACTGAGCAATCTCTGGCAATAGTCATTGTTGTCTCAAATCAGTAACAGTGTGAAGAAAGTCAAATTAAATACATTTATGGTATGGTGATTGAGACCATCGCCTTAAGCCTTTTCCTACTACCGTGTTACCTTTTGCTTTCACCCACTCCTTCTCCCATTGTGTCTTTCTAATTAACGGTCATTTATAAAAGGAATCTTTCTCTGCATTGACATGTACCATCCCGATTTTACGCTTTCTTTTTTAAGGTCTACACACTCTAGACTGCGTCTCAACCCTCATGCATTGAAATATGTAAAATAATATTAAATGTCTTCATATATTATCATTTAGGTTCGTTTATCATTTTCGAATAACAAAACCAGAATTTAACAGGAGAACTACTTTATTTTTTATTTATTAAACATTCGTACCAACTTTTGTAAATTAGTTTCTTATCCATGCAAACATTAATTACACGCTCAGAGTCTCTCTCTTTTTCCCGGTCCTTTGTCCTTGAGTTTCATTCTCGTGCGAGCTTTATCAACAGAAAGAAAAGGGTGAAGTTTAGTTTTGTTGGAGGGTTGGAGCATGGACGTTGTTCATTCACATAGAGGTAATAGAGAGACGAGCCCAGATCGTGCGAAACTATGCAGGTTGAAGCAAAAGGTGAAACCTGCTAGAAAAGTTCAAGTCGTTTACTATCTCTCCCGTAACGGCCTATTGGAACATCCCCATTTCATGGAGGTCACTCTTTTCTCCAATCAACCACTCCGTTTGAAAGGTAATTCAAATATATATATATATAAATTAAAGTACCTGTTGTTAATTTTCTTGCATTGTGATAAATTGATTCGGTTATTTTGTAATTTTAAACTTATGTTGAGAAAGATGTGTTGGATCGACTCATGGCGCTAAGAGGGAGTGGCATGCCCTTGCAATATTCATGGTCCAGTAAAAGGTATATGTGTTTATAGTAAATTGCTATGGTTTTTTTTTTTTATTGTCTTAATGTTTTGGTTCTACACATTCTTGATTCTGTACCGTTGGAACGGAAAGTTTACTTTTGGGAATTTCAGGAACTATAAGAGCGGTTATGTGTGGTACGATTTGGCACCCAAGGACATTATACATCCGGCAGAAGGAGGAGAATATGTACTCAAAGGATCTGAACTGGTGGAAGGATGCTCCGGTTAATTACTCTCTTCTCTTCTTCAAACATTATTACAATAATTATAATTTATAATACCGAAATTACAAAATGTAATTAACTAATTGATGATTTTTGTGTTTGAATTTAATTTATAATGCAGAAAGATTTGAAAAAGTTAAGGTGAGCAACAATAAACAAGCGATTTATCCGCAAGCAGAGGGAAATTACAAATACAATTCAAAAAGTAAGGCGTTGAGTGGGTGTAGGGAGCAGAAAGAGGGTGAGGAATACGAAGAATACGAAGAGGATGGAGAGAAAACGAGCTACACGAGTTCCACCACCACACCTCACTCTCGTTGCTCCAGAGGTGTATCCACCGAAGAACTTTTTGATGAAGAAGAACACCAAGGTGAAACAAAGGGTACAAAGGTAATTATAACTCCTCCTTCGAACACTGGCACCAGTACTCTGGCGGAGAAATTGAGGCATGGCAATGCGAAACGGTTGGGGGGTGGAACTGAGTCGGTGACGTCAGGAACGAGTCGTTACTCGGTTCTGCTGCAGCTCATAGCGTGTGGCAGCACAGCAGCGGAACAGAAGATGAAAGGGAAACACGAAGCGCAAGCGCGTCTGAGCAATGTGGGGAGCATTAGCAAGCAGAGGGATAATAAAGGGTTTTCGGAAGAGAATGAAGTGATGAATATGATGAATCCAAGATTGTTGGGAACAGAGGATAAGGAATACTTTAGTGGGAGCTTGGTGGAGTCCATGAAAGCCAACCGGGTTGCGTTCGAGGCCGAGCCAGTGCTCAAGAGGTCTAATTCCTTTACGGAACAAAGGTTAATTTAATTTATTTTCTTTTCTTCTTCAATTCACCCTCCATATTATATAATTAATTAACTTCCTACTTTTCCTTTATTGGACGCAGGAGAAGCAGACTAGGGATGGAAGAGGTGAAGGGGAAGTTAATGGAGGAAGAAGAGAGGGAGATGAAGGGAGGATTGAAAGACAAATGTCTCCCTCTTAAGAAATCTCCTAAAGAGAGTATTAGGAAATGATGGATAATTTATGGGTTTTGTAAGAGTTTGTTTGCTGCCTGCGTTATTAATTTCTTTTCACTCACTATCACTGCTCCATTCCCTCTCATATACATATTGTCCTACAAACCACCAACACATTCTTTTTCTTTTATAAAAAAAATTAGTCTTTCACCACTTGTCCCCTGCAGGCGTAGGAGTGACTTTGATATTCATGTCTTTGCATCGCTTGAATAAGGAAAGAAAATATAACTTTAAAAGAATTTTAATATCATAATTAATTTAATATACCTAGATATATATCATGTTATGATGAAAAGTTTTATTTTAAAATTTAAAATTAACAACAGAATTTTTAGAATGTTAAAATTAAATTTAATTAGATTTAAAGAATAAAAAATATGTTTAACTGAAATCAAATTAAATTATATTTATAAAAATTAACATCATATTTTACCAAACTATAATTAAAGCAAGGACAAATTTATAATTTTACAGTATTAACTCATCATTTTTATGTTTTATGGCAGGTGTAATTATTTTTTTATAATTATTTTTTATATAAAGTAAAAATTAAGGATTGAGTCTCAAATTTTCATGTTAAAATTACTCTAATATTTAACTTTTTAGAAGACCGGGCTTAATGATTTTTTTTTTATAATTTGGATAATATATGTTTAAAGATACATAATAAAAAATAAATATATATAAAATTTAATATAATAATAATATTAAATATTATAATTTCAAATAAAATTTATTATTTATTATTTTATTATTATATATCTGAACATACATTAGTAAAATTTATATATATTTTCCAAAAAAAATATATACATATATAACGTCCAATTCAAACAAAGAAAAGAATATCCTGATTTGAGTTTTCTGCTTATATAATATCGAATTCAAAATATTTATGACCAATATAAGAATAACAAAATTGCCATTCAACAAGAATAATAGGAAACCAATACCTCACAACAATGTTGGATAGATGTAAATGTTAGAATTTATTATTATATTGAAATTGTTATATAACTTTTTGTTATTATTTTAGTTTTTATTAATATATTATAAATAATAAATATTATCTTAATATTTAAAATTGATCAATTAACCGATTTGAATGATATGTTGAACCTATCCCTATCCGATTTAATTCAAGGATTTTAGAAAAGAAAAACCAATAAATCGATTAACTTGTTCTCTAAGCTGAGTTTTATTATTTAAAGTATTCAACGCTTAAAAGTTTTATTATTTTATGAACTAAAACGTTATTTGTGCATATATACATGGAGATATATCCTGTTTAAATAATTTCTTTTTTTGAAAAATTTGTAGCCATATCTTTTACAAAGATAATTTGGATCTCTATTGAATCTGGCACAGAACCTGTGGAATGAGTTGCTAGCACAGATGAATTTGCTTTGATGTTTTTACTCTGTAATTTTGCTGTAACTTTGAGGTGTATTCCTAGTGTTAATTTTTCTTAGCTAGCAAGTGATTACAAGTTAAAGGCGACCAACTTTGTCAGAAGAATTGGAACAAAGGTCTTCTTCACTGTTGGAGAAGCTGGATATCTAAATTATTACTGGTTGAACCCTGTGTTGTACCTCTGTCTCTGTTTATATAAATCGTGTGGGTGGGGTACTTTATGTACAATATTGAGGGACATAACATTAACGTTAAGCAGCACGCACCAAGTGTAATTTGGGTTCTGTACTGTACTAGTTTGTGCCTATCATGTAATCAAAAACCTATATCATTTGGGAATTTTTTGTCTCCATCATTCATTGATTTAATTAGCCCTTTGTAAGAACATAGTAGACAAATAGATCAAGTATGAGTAACGAATGGCAAAAGATTTCCAAGACTATGGATAAGGACTAACAAAATCAAAATTTTAGTTCTATATAAAATGATGTCATAAATATATTCTGATTAAAAGAATTTGAAATAAAATAAAAAGATATTACAAACTGTTTAAAATTGATTCTTTAAATATATACGAGTCCGTAAATAACTAAATATAGTCCGAAACTCATTGTTTGGAAAATATTTTGATTTCATTTACAAATACATGAGTTATTAGCATATTTCATTCAAGAAGTACGCTTTAAGAATTTGAATAAATGAATCACTTGAAATATACACAAATGAATTTTTGGACTGTCACTCGGTTTCTTTTTGAAGCTTTGGAATCTTATAACGTCCGTTGATGCCTCCTTAAAAAGAACATGCTGGCATCTTGTGCATGCGTATCTTCCTTTAAATCTGTCAACTCAACAAAACGTGAGGCCTTTTTCTGAATGCGCCATCCATCTTTACACTTCATCTTAGCAATGAATGAGAATGTTTGAGTAGTTGTTGGAGAGGTGGTTGCCCTTGTGCTTTACACAACAACCCCTTCACTCTCTCGGTCACCTACGTTTAAAACAGTTCCATTATCAATGTTAGCAGCTGATTTATGGAAAATGGTGTTCATATATCCATTTGGGATGTATTGGGCGGAAGAAAAAAGAGAGATAGGAAAAACAAAGAAATAAAATGTGACTTGTCATGTAATAAAAAATATAGTTTTTGTGATAGCTTTTAAAGAGAACTTTTTAAAAATAAATAAAAGAGGAATATTCTTCCAAGAAGAATATCTATTTAAATATGCATTTATAGTTGAAAATAAAATATTATGGCAATGTATAAAAAAAACCTTTCCGAAACTTCCCCTAGCATAAGGGACTGTTCTCTGATATCCAAATGAAGTTGGGGGAGATTTTCTGCTAGTCTCTTCTTTGCTGGGGGATTTCCCATTAGTTCTGCTTCGCGTCATAACGCCTGAATATTCATTCCATTTGCTATGACACGTGTTTGGTAGACTAGATTCCTAACATTGCCCATAAGCCATAACAAACGTGTGAGAATATATCATCCTTCTAGCTGGAATATTTGTTTTCAAAAGTAAAACAATAAGCATAATTGAACGAGGACATTAATAGCACACCAGAAACAACACCGTTGCACAGTGCTTAAGGACCTCCAAGTTCATGCGAACATCATCTAGACTCCTGCTTCAAAATAGTTATAAATCCATATCATTCAAATTTTACAAAAGCCATTATATATAATACTCAAATTAAGTATAATATTATCACAAGCACCAAGAGTTAGGCCCACTTGAATAAACTTATCAGCAAATATTTATTGGAAAAGAGAATAAAAAAACGGAAAATGAATCAAGTTTTTCTTGTCGGTGAAAATCAACTTATCTATTTCAACTTTTTTAGAAGTTGTTTTTTTTATCCTGTCCAGAAACTGAGCTATGCAACTTGATTTTAACTTTTGAAAAAAGTTTAATTCGTTTCACCTTCATTTTTTTTTTTATTATTCCAATAAGTACTTAGAGAAAAAATTGTCCAAATCGAGCCTTACAAATGTGTAGGTTAATTACCTGTGTTTTTGTTGGCCCAGGCCAAAATAAGAAGCCAGTGTTGCCATCTGCCCATAAATAATAGTAATCAAGAGCTTGAAATTAAGAGGACTTTATCTTGTGAAGAATTAACATTTGTTGCTGCTATTTCTTACATACCTTCATATTACCAGCTCTTCTTCCAAACTTCTCAGTTAGGACCCCCAAAGAATCAATGATTCCAACGGGTACAGGTGGTGGCCTATTGATATCTTCAAAGGCCTCTTTGATACGAACACAGTCAAATCTCTGAATGTTGTGCCCTGCCCACACCCTTCCATTCAAGATACTGAATATTCTATCTGCAACATCCTCAAAAAATGGTGCATTTTCAACAGCTTCACGAGTTATTCCATCACATCTGCTGGATTTCACAGATACTACAGAGAGGTCTTTGGGTCTTATCAACGTGGTATAGCTCTCAATCTCGCTGAGTTTGAGGGCACTAACTACAATAGCACCAAATTCTAGAACCCAGAACCGTTGTCCAGTTTTGTTGGGCACTGTAGTTTCCAAATCAAAGAAAACAATCTCAGGTGCATGTTTATTGCATGAATAAAAGGTCTCCATGATTACAAGTATTTTTGTTTTTTCTTTCCTCCCTCCAAGTTGGTTTCATCTGTTTGGTATATATAGATGAAGTTAGGAACATGGTGGTTTTGGAACAGAAAAGTGCATGGCAAAGGAAACCCAATTCTTGTGTGTGAAGGTTTATTGTCTCCAAGTTGAAGTCACTATGCGAGATTGCATGAAGGGGAAGGAGCTGCTTAGCTTTTTGAGGATTGTTAAACTTTGGGGTAGATGGGAATATTTAAGATGGAGAATTAAGATTGCCTTTCCTTCTTTCCTTCCTTCCTTCCCACGCTCTCATTTTCCCTCTCCCTTTCCAACAGGAAACTTCTAATCAAACCTTAACCTTACCTGTTCCAAAACTTGCACTTGTGGGACATCTCAACCACTTTCCTATCCGTGGAATTGATTCTATACCAAAATAAGCATATTATATCAATTAATTAACATATCCATGTTCCCTACGGATTAATTAACATTCGTTTTCTCCAAATGTTATAATTTGGGCCTATGCTTCCAACCCTAACGTGTCTCTCTCCATATCCAGAAACAAAATTAGATAGATAGCCAAACATCTTACGGTTCATAAGTAATGGGCTCTAAAATACTAATTGGGCTTCTATTTACAGTCACTATTCATGGGCTTACAGTAACAAACACTTATCAATCTTCTCAGATATTTAGTTTTACATACAAGGCCCGACTTGAGTAGTATACTGCATTGTTTCGTAAAAGTAAATCAGTTCGATTTTGTACAAGAGGTACCTCTTTTCAGTTTTCAGTTTCACACCCCCCTAAAAAAGGGAAAGGAGAAGAAAAACAAGAGCATGGGCTCTCCATGTAATTATAGATTTTACGAGTGTTCCGTAAGTTCGGACCAATTCCATGAATTTGAAAATTAAACTAAACTAATTTAAATAAGTCATTAATTAGTTTATATGTTTAGGTCTAAAGTGAACTAAATTATGAAATCTAATTATTATAAGCTTGAATATATTGATTCCATAATTTAAAATCCAACAATCGATTACTCAAACGGTCAAACCAATTAACCTCTGTAAATTTTATGAATAGGCTACCCAATGACCAAACTAAAGGAATCTACTTAAGTTTAACCCCGAAAAGAAATTTCACAATTTAATCATTTTGAACAAATCCATTTTGATTGATTCTGATTTTGCATTTTGAACAAACCGACTTGTAGATACCTAAGCAAAATCCTACTTCCAAGTGTCAAGGAAGATGAACTCGCCGCAACTACATCCTCCCCCAAAACGAAACATGACGTTGATTCTTCCAAAATTGTCAAATTTCGATCAGTGAAAATATGTCCTAGATTGTCGATTCACACAGTTTAACTAACGCATTGACAAACAGCTGACTTCGCGTCACTTTAGCTCGTAATAATTTTCATTAGAGAGCTGAACGTAGATTTCCAACACCACTTAATACCTGTAACTAATATTATAAGGCGTGGGCATAACTTCTGGATCACAAACTTAAAACTTACGAAATTAAGGACAAAATTAAGAAAATTATAGATGTTACATTTGATAACATGCTACAATAGAGCCAGAGGAAAAAAAATTTATACATAAGCGTTACTTCAAAGCCTTGCATAAAACTTACGAAAATTAATAATCCTTAAAATCTAGAAAGAAAATTAATTATACGACTAAATTATCCTAGTAATTTTGTCTCTTGTATTTTGGTTGTGCTGATCTGAAACCTACTTATAATTTTGACCTGCCTCCTCAAAAAGGAAAAGAAAAAAAGATCAAATGGTATCGCCCCTCCCTTGCCTCTGCTACGTATTATGTAACAAAAAACGGGGGACAATTTTATTATTATTATTTTAAATCATTAATAACGCAGTTGTCACTTTATTCGTGGAAAAATAGCCACAGCCTATTATTTTCAAAATAAACAGATTACGCATTGCCAACATTAAATCAAAAGTAACATACACCAAATACAACAAATCATCAATATTAAACAAGTGCGGCAGAGCTTAGAGGGATAAGTGCTTTCCTAATTCTTTCTACAGCAGCCTGTAAGGTAGTAAGAGAATCGGCATAAGAGATGCGGATGCAAGTATCATCTCCAAATGCACTCCCTGGCACCACGGCTACCTGTAAGCCAAAATGGCAAAACATAATTTTAATAAGACATCAAAAGTTCAACAACTTGGCTACTATTGATGACATTGATGATCTAAGCTTTATTGAAAAAGATCACGGATGAAGCCTTCCAGAATCCAGATAACTTTCACTCTCTCAGTTGTCATACTTCATAAAAAGAGAAAATACTTTTTGGCCTTTTGCAAATCACAGTTACTCTTTAGTTAATAAAAGACCATTTAACCATTTCCTGCTAAATTAAATATCACTAAAATCTTGAAAGCCAGTAGATGAGTATACCTGGCCCTCATCCAGAAGATATCTGCAGAGGGACTCAGAATCCTCAATTTTACCGAATCCCTCAGCTTCTCTTCCATAATAGGAGCTGAAATCAATGAATAGGTAAAATGCTCCCTGCAAGTGAAAAAGAAAGTATATATTTATAAGTAGAAAACCAGATCAGAAAAGGAAGAGACAAAACAAAAGAAAATAGTTATTTAAGCAAATAAAATAAAAGAATTTGCACCTGGGGTTCAGATATTTTAACACCATCCATTTCTCTAAAACTTTTTACCAAGAAATCCCTCCGTTCCCTAAATGCTTTCACCATGGTAGAAACAGCCTCCCCACCAGCATAGCCCAGTCCTAATGCAGCAACTGCAGCTTTCTGAGCTATACTACTGGCTCCCGAAGTAAACTAAATTCAATAAGAGGCATCAGCCAATATATACTGCATAAAATATTAAACAGTTTTCTAATATGTACCCAAGGGTACACAATAAAAAAATCAATAAATAGTAAGTTTTTATTGCAAATTGTAACATTTAATGTTATCAATGCATTGAATCTTGTGATTTTCAATAAAAACTTCCTATATATAGCTTCTTATTGTATGTCCTGAGATACATTAGAAAAACCAAATATTAAATAGAAACAATAGTCCAACTCATTCCAAATGAAAGCTAGAAAAAATTTTAAACATTGCTCTCAAATGCTGAATCTGGTTAAATCTAAGAATCCCTTAGATGTCATGTCACAAAAGGAAATAAAGTCAAGTATGACCTAAATATAGGTTAAGGCTGACAAAAGTGGTCAAATAAAAAATGCAGCATACCTGACTTTGGATCTTTCCACATGCTGCAACAAAATGTTTAGGACCAGCAAGATATCCAAGTCGCCAACCAGTCATTGCAAAGGCCTACAGGAGAACGTTTAAAAAGCATCAGAATCCAGTTTCTATGTCATGCCATACTCAGTTTACAACCATACAATGAAATACAGCATTGGCATTGAGTAGAAAATGAGTGAATAATCAACAACACAAACACCACTACAAAAAACCGAAAAAAAAACATAGTAATAAATATCCTTGTACTTTTAGCAATTAGTTGATGCAGCTCTGAATAGAAAGAGAGCATGGCATACAGACTAACCTTAGAAAATCCATTCACAGTTAGAGTTCTGTTCCACATTCCCGGTAAAGATGCAAAGCTTGTGTGAGTTGCCGGTGCATAAATTATGTGTTCATAAATTTCATCAGAGAGAACCTGCATAAAACAAATATTAGTACTTGCAAAGAATGAATCAAACTACCATCCAGTTTGAACACATTTAAGCACAGGAGATCTCATTGTGAATGTCTAACACTGTACCAGAAGTCTTGGGTGCTTTGCTACAATTCGGGCTATCTCTTCAAGTAATTTCTTAGGGTAGACGGATCCTGTTGGGTTAGATGGTGAACAAAGAATCAACAGTCTCGATCTTTCAGTAATTTTGGATTCCAGGAGTTTGGGATCTAAAAGGAAATTATCAGATATTGATGTTGGAAGAATCACAGGCGTTGCATCGGCCAACCTTGCCATTTCAGGGTAACTAACCCAGAATGGAGCAGGAATAATGACCTGGAATATTGACACCATTAATGAAGCCACCAAAGCAAGGGGGAAAAAATACATGTAATAAGTTGTCTTAAAACAAATTGGACATACTTTTAACGAAATATGTACATTGTATGGAGCGGCTTTTTATTTGCTTGATCTTTACAACGGTATGCAAAAAGGCTTACAGGACCCAAAAGATAAAATACTATGCATAATTCATATAACTGTCAGAATTAAATTATCCAGTCATTCCTAACCAAAATGATTTTGCAGCGTAAGTAATTCTTGTAAAGCTTATCCTTGTAGCATAAACTAAATGTAGAAGTGTAAAACCCTTTTTACCTACCTCGTCTCCAGGGGAGCAAACTGCAAGCACTGCCTGAGCAAGACTCTGCTTGGCTCCATTACTAACCACAACCTGATCAGGAGTATAAGTAATCCCATTCTCCTCTACAACACAAATTCTACCATAAACGTCTCAAATAAACCATCCAAATGAAGCATATAATAAAACAATCAAACCAACCCTTTAGCTTATGACAAATCGCTTGGCGTAGTTCCAACGTTCCGGCATTGGGCGTGTACCTGGTGTAACCTTCACGAATTGCATTAATCCCGGCCTACCCATACAACAAACACAAGACGTTACACGATTTAAATAATAATAATAAAAAACAATTTTTGATGAAGAAAAAAGGAAATGTAGAAGAAGATACCTCAGCTATGACAGAAGGAGTGTCAAAATCAGGCTCTCCAGCTGCCAAGCGAATAACAGGAACGCCAGCTTGCACGAGAGCGGTGGCTTGGTCGCTTATGGCCACAGTTTTGGAAGGCTTCACAGCATTGACACGCGGACTCAGTGAAATGTCAACGCCCGCTTCGTCAAAATCAGCTTTTGCCTTCACCACCATTCTGTTTTGTTGTTTTCCCGCGTGGAGTGCGAGTGTTCTAGAAAGTGGTAATGAGAAAGCGGTGAAAAAAAGAGATGCAGTGTGTGAAATTGGAGGAAGTAAGAGAAGAGGAGTACTGACTTGAGAGGAAACGTGGAGAGGCGAAAAGAGAGGGATCTGGAGACATGGTCTGAGGCGGAATTGGCGGAGAGAGACTCGTCCCCGAAAGGTATTCGGCATGTGGCGGCGTTACGGAGTGCGGCGGCCATGTGGAAACTGAAGAAAGGAGAAGGAGAAGGAGAGAGTGTGTTTAGTGGATGGGAAAGTGGGTGTGAATTTGTGATGAGAAACAAAGAGGATTTTGAGTTTTGACAAGGAAAAGGCAGCGCAACGGAGTGAAGAGAGAAGATTGAACAGCGGTAGGTGGAGGAAGTTTGGTGTGGGAGAGTTGGTGAAACTCTCCACCTTCACATTCAATTCAACCTTTTCCTCTTTTATAAACAAAAGTTGGAGTTAACTATCTCCATCACTTTCCATATACATTGTAAATTTGTTTTTAATTTTTAAAATAATATAAATTAGTTTTAACTTTTAAAATTTTTAAAATTAAAAATAATTTATATTATTTAAAAATTAAAGATAAATTTGTAATAAGTATATAAAATAAAAAATTAATTTAATAGTTAACTCAAAATTATAAATGTATATCCAAAATTGATTACACTAAAAAATATTAAAATAATAAAAAATAATTATATATTTATTATTATTATTATTTTAAAAAATTAATTATAAATATTATATTGTTGATGGTTTAAATTTTAAAATTATTAAAAGTTAAAATTAATTTTTAGTTTTAAATTTTTGTGATTTTTAATTTTTAATTTTTGATATCAAATTTTAAATTTATATCACACAAAATATTTTAGAATTTTTAATTTTTATTTAATAATTAAATTTAAGATATAAGTGGGTAAAAAAATACATTAAGAATAATAAAGATAAAAACAAAGGTAACATTGAATTTGATATAAAAAAATATAATGAATTAATAATAAAATAATGATAATAACTGTAATAATAATAATAATTAAATAATAATATATTATAATAATAATAATAATAAATACAATGAAAATAATAATAACAATTATAGTTTTTATCATTTGAATGAAAATTGTAATTATCATAATGATAATAATAATAAAAATTTTCTGTTACATGTTATTTAAAATAGATAAAAATTGATATTTTTTAATTAAATTTTAAAAAATTTAAGCTTATAGAGTTAAAATAAATTAATTTAACTTCATTTTATTTAAAAATATTTTTGAAATTTATATTTAAAAATAAAAAATATTAAAAAACTTGCAACTTTTCTATACATATCTTAAAAGATTTTTATCTTATACTTTAAGACTTAAAAATATAATAGTATAAAAATAAAAAATAAAAATTATCACAAATAATTATTCTACACAATTATTTTAATTTAAAATAAAATGATTGAGTTTTTAAATTATTTAAAATGTGAATTAGTCCAAAAAAAAATTACAGTTTTTTATTATTTATTTTAATTTTTTAGTTTTTTTTTTATGATTTATATCAAATTAAAATATTGTATAGATATTCTTATTTTATATTTTGTAACATATTTTTAAAATATCTATGAATCTTAAAAAAAAGTTGAAATCATCGTGTTAATGGTTAATATTGTATTGTTAAAATATTAGATATAAGAATAATTTTATAATTTTATATTATTAAAATAACTGTAGAAGACCATTTGAATAATATTAGAGTTTATTTTCCTTTATGTATTTAAGAGAAATTATGAGTAGTGCTACAAAATTATTAATTTAGTTGTTAGGTTATATTTGCATGTTATTTTTTGATATATTTTACATTAATGATTAGCGGATTGAGTCGATGATATTTTTAATTATTGAATGTCATGGATAAATAAAAGGAATGATAATTATCATGAATATTAGGGTTGTGAAATTTTTTGAAGAACCAAAATCAAATTGTAGTCTAAACTAAATTATAATTAAAAAAATTCAATCAATTTGTAGTATTTAACCAATCATTTATTTGGTATTAGCAAGAATTCTATGTGAAATTTTTTGAAGAACCAAAATCAAATTGTAGTCTAAACTAAATTATAATTAAAAAAATTCAATTAATTTGTAGTATTTAACCAATCATTTATTTGGTATTAGCAAGAATTCTATTCAAAGTCCATATTGATATGATAGACTTGATCATAGCAAGTAGAAAGCTCTTGATCACAACCTCAACCATAATGGAATGATGAATCCTAAGTTATCATAAACTTTAAACATAAAAATACATCATCAATTTGCAATGAGTAGTAAACTCTAAAAATGCTTATGATTTTTTTCTTTGTAATTTCTACTTGACATTTCTATTTTTTAACAAGGCAAACTTTATCATTTTTACATTTCTAATTTTATCTGAATTTTATTACTTTGTGAGCAAAGTGAGACGAAAACATTCTATATGAGATTGAATAATTATTTTGTTATAGAAGTTATTCAAATTATACAAGATGAGAGTAATTTGTTTGCAAAACAAAGATAGTAAACTTGAAACTCATTAACAAAGTCATATTATGCATTGTTTATGTATTGTGCAAATAAATATTTTAAATATTCCATATGTAAAAAAATTTGAACTTGCTTTTATTTCTGTGTCTGTTTTCCATTATCATTTAAAGTTTATGCACAGTGAATGTATTTTTAAATAGGATATAATAAAAATAAATAGTAAGTTTGAAGATGAAATGGAACCATGGAAGTAAATGATTTAAGATAATTTTAGCCTCGTGTTAATTTACTTTTTTTTTTCTCTACCATTTATATCTAATATGTTATTGTGTGAAAAAAAATCATTCAAATGTTTGAAATTATTTTACTATAGAAATAGTGAGGAAAGTTAAATATAACTATTCTGCTAAGTTACTTCAATGTTACAATGGGACAAATTTTATTTATTGTCATTAGATGGATGTAAGACAAATTTGTTTAAAGAAAGAAATAAAAGATTAAAATTTATTTTATCCTTAATCATATTTATTTATTTTTAAATTGACATGTTTGATTAATACACTTATCAATGATCTGTGCATAATATAAAGACATTAAACTATTGCAAAATTATTTGTAGCGGAGAAACATTTTTTATAATTCATGAAAAACTAATCCTTTAAAAAGTTCTTGTATGTTTTTCAACCAATATTTATTTCTAATTCGCACATACATAATATAAAAATATTATATAAAAATATTATATAAAAAAATTTAAAATTTCTTTCTCAACATTGTATTATCTCACAATTGATAGATGAATCTTAAATCAAAACATAAGTTATTTTTATTTAATTATTGATATTTTGTTTACAATAAATAAAAGAATTTATTTTTTTAAATGTTTCTGTTTTTTCACTTTTTTATTTGACAAAATTTTTTACTTTAAGTGTTGTTTACAATAATAGATCATTTTATGTTGTTTCATTGTAATAATCAAAACATTCCACCATAACGATGAACTTGAATATTGAATTTGATTTAAAGACTAAAAAAATACTTTTGTATTTTAAGAGTGTATCAATATATTAATAAAAATAAAATAAAATAAAATCTTATAGTTTAAATTATATTTTCTTATCTGTGTTAGTACTAATGATTATTGATAAAATCAACAATAATTTCAATTATCATATATTTTAATATTATTTTTATTTTAATAATTTTTTATATTTTTTTATCTATTATATCATATATTATATTCTATCTTTTTTTATTTTATTTTTTCTTTTTTATCCGATTCATTCTAACTAAAATTTATGATTTATATTTTTTAATTAATAAAATATTTTTATTTATATCCAAAATGATGACCATGCAACAAAAATATTTTTTCCTTAACTATCATGGTTGATAATAACCATTGCATTTAAAGGGATTTGGTTTCCATGTTGTTTGCCTAGTCATTTCCAACATTATTATTATTTATCAATCATTGCAAATAACTTGAAAATCGTTTGTATAATTTTATTTTTTTTCTCCTATTTTTAGAAGAATTAATAAAATAGTAGCATTAGTATTTATTATATTTTTTTAAAAGGTAACAATCTCGAATTAATAGATTATATACTTTCTTATATACATATTATGGTTAGCCTAGAATTTAAGTTATTTATAATAGATTTCATGTTTAAAATTTATATATTTTCCTGTTAATATATATATATATATATATATATATTCTTTAAAATCTGAAATCTAAAAATGTATTTTCCTTGCTACCACTGATTGTTGAGGGTTCTGAAGTTCTGAACTAGCTCGAGATTGGGCCAGTATCAACCTTGACAGAAACTATTTACGCATCGGTTTAGGATGAGGGGGTTACGGCCCAATTAATGCATAACCTTCTTTTTGCTACTTATTTGTTATATCATCCTTTTTGCTAACTGCACATTCTTCTCCGTAGCATTCTCGAAAATTTAATTTGAAATTTATTAATGTTACTTTGAAAAATTAATTTTAAAAATATTTATAAATTTCTCTTAAAATTGAATGATAATTGCATAGTTAAATAAGATGAAGTGTGTGTTTTACAATATATTTCAACAAGATAAAAATAAAATAATTAACTAATTTTTTTTAAGATATGTTCAACTTTATGTGACATGAAAATATTTTAATAATTAAATAAAGTAACTAACATTTTAGCTTTTAACAAAAAATTATCATTATATTTTTATTTTTAATATATTTTAATAATTTTTTTATTTATTATGAAATATTATTTTTATATTATTATTTATATTATAGTATTTAATTTAATTATTAAATATTTTACTTAATATATTTATAATAAAGTATTTTATTTTTATTGATAAATTTTTTTAAGATAACGTAAATACTCTTTTTATAAAAACATTACTTAAAGTTTATTTATAAAAATTAAAAATAAATGTTTTGAATTTAAAAAAATATTTATTTAAAATATAATTTTTATTAAAAATATACATGAATGTTAAACAAATAAATAAATAAAATCATCAAACTTTCTTTTTTATCATATATAATCATTAAAATAACTATAACTTTATTTATATAATTTTTAATATATAAAAGAATAAATTAAAAAAATAATTATCTTTATTTTTATTATAATAATTAATTTAAATATTTAAATATTTAAATATTAAAATATTAAAATTTATAATAAATAAAAATTATAATATTTAAAATTTAATTTTAATCCTGTGATCATATCATCTTATTTGTTATTTATTTTTATTAATTAATTTAATAGCTAATTTTATCAATAATTTTAATATTTATACATAAAAATAATATCATTTATCTATTTATTTCTCTTATTTAACGATTAATATTTTTTTAAATATATATAGAAAATACATCCAAAAATCTATATCTAAGTGTAAACAAATATACATTGTTATGTGTATGTGTAACCATTCTTTTTTTATCAAACACTTTTTGCTTTGATTAACAAGTTTTCTTAGCTTTTAGCTTTGAGATAGTTTTTCATTTTTATCTATTTTTTAATTTTTAATTAACCTTTTAATTTTAAGTTAATTTATCTATTAATTTTATCAAAATAATATTATTAAGCACTTGTACTTTGTGATATTATTTTTATTATGCATACTTACATTTTTTGTTTTTAACTCTTTTAAAAATTTATATAAAAAAGATTCTATTAAAAATAAAAATATTAAAAATCATTTTTAACATGTGTGTATTCTATAAAAAAAATGTAATGTTACTGAATAAAATGATGTGATTATATTCGATGAAAGTAAATAATGTAAAAATATATTATTTTCAAACACTCCTTATAGGAATATTTCAAACTTTGAAGTGAGCATGTACTACCTATGACTCGTGGCCAACACGTGTAAGCTGCTAAGCAAAATTAGACGCTTAAATGTGAATAACATGTTTAAAAATACCCACCTCCAACAACACTGATACGCTAAACAGTTGAAATCAATTCCATGATCTAATATCCAAGATTTAAAATTATATTTCTTCACAAAATAATATCTTATCACCAACTTTACATCATTTCCTTTTAAATAGTAAAATAAAAAATATATATATTTTAATTAATAAGATTATTTCTATATTATTAATTTTTTTATAAAAAATTTTATTATGAGTACTACAACAATATTACAAGAATTTGTGATGATGATAGATTAAAGAATTGATTTGGAGTCCTTCACTTAGATTATTATTTTTAGTTAGTAACATAGTATGTTCAACCTACATTTCTTTTTTTTTTTTTTAATGTTATACATAATATAAATTTCTATTATTAGAAGTTTTGCTACTAAGATTTTTGAATTTTTTAAGCTTGTAATTAAATCCTGTTGACTATATTATGACATATGGCAATTAGCAACAAGTATTTCATTACAGGAGAAATAGTTCCTGTTCCTTATGGCTTGTAGTACTTAGCTACACAACTATTTTGGCACTTGTCAACACCACTACCATATCAAGTTGTCTCCTAAGATGCGAAGAAAGATTACATCAAAAAGAAAATAAATAATAACAATGTAATATTAATATCAGAAAAATAATTTATTATATATTGTTCCTTGAACCAATTCTTACCATACAAAAAAGAACTGTTACATACTCCAGCTAATTGGTAATATTCCTATAATAGTGTACCCCTATTTCACGCATCAAAATAAAAGGAACTAGCTAATTTATTTGTTGTCTACAAAAGTATTGACCAAATACATATATATCATGAGTGCACTTTGACTTTTTTATTTGTCTCTTGAATGCTAGTGAGGTAGCTTGATGGGGAGCTTTATTCTCTCTCTTTAGGTTAGTTGGATGTTGTTCACATTAGTGTCTCTTGGGTGTAGTAGATTAGGAAGTCATTTCTTGTTTTTAACATTGTTGTCTCTCATATGTAGCTATTGGACCTTTAAGTTGGATTTTCTTGCTTCATTTGATCATAGCAAATCGAGCAGGTTGGCTTTTGAGTCCTCTATATTGTTCTTTGTTCATATGAGAATTTGGTAATCTATCTTGCCCTGGTCCATCTTCTTAAAGCCCTTTACAATTTTATTGGTAGATATTAAAATATTATATAAAATTATGTTAAATTAAATTAAATTTTAAAATATTTAAATTTGGTTTTTTTTAAAAATTTGATATTAAATTTAAACTAATTAACTAGTTAAATTAATTATTATAATTTTTTATTAGTTAAAGATTACTAAATTTATAAATCTGTTTAAAATTTATAAAATAGTAAAGATCGATAAATAAATTTAATTTTTTTTATATATAATTTAAAAAATTTGTAGGCTTAAATTTTTTTATAAAAGTATATTTTAATATTTTTTAAATGATTGAATCTGTCAATTTAATATTTATTGATATTATTTATAAAAAAATAAATTAAAATTATCTAATAAATAATAAATTTATTATATTGTTTTAAATTTAAATAACTAATTTATCACACACTAAAACACAATATACAATAAAAATATCTAAATAAATATTATATTACTATATTATTTATAATATTATCATAAATTTGATAAAATTTTTATATACTTATACGTATATATAAGTTTATATATATATATATATAAAAATTAGAATAAATATAAAATATTTATTTTATTATTAAAGTAATTTATACAACATTTACTATTAATATAAATTTTTTTATTTATTTTTATTTTAAAATATTATATTAGACAATATGTAACCTATGACATGCTTTTTTTTTTTATCTAATATCATATTAAGAATTAGAAATTGAGTAGAAGTAAATTACGTAAATTTAAAATTGGATATATGTAAAATTGAGTTTTAAAATCAATAAAAATAAATAAAAATTATAAAAAAGTTTTATTTTAAAGATAATGAAAAATTAATCTAATTTTTTTATTTAAAATAAACAATAAAATTATTTAATTATTAATAAATAATATGAATATATTAATATTATATAAATATAATATATTAACATAAATATTATATAAAAATAAATATATAATATATAAAAATAAATAAATTTAAATTTATTTATTTATTAAACAAATTATTTTTAGACTTTAAACAAACCAAAATTTTCTGACCGATTCATTTCTGTCCGAGCTAGAAGTCTTATATTAGCTTGAGCCCTTATGTTAGATAAAGATAAGAAATAGAAAGCCAAAACCTTATCTATTATTATGTTTTTCAATTCTATATTTAGTGTTGACATTGAATTCATTTATTGACATTCCGCAAAGGAAAGTATGGAATTAGAGGATTGACCTCAAAGTTATCGAAGATTCCCAGTAATTGAGTATTTGAATCGGTAATTAGACAATTGTTCATATGTTTCGGCCGGTCAGTTTTCCATATCCTCATGCTGAGGATGGACTATGGACTAAACACAGCTACCCAGCAATTTCGGACGAAGAATTAATGTTCTGTGTAGATACTTCAATCATGTATATAATTGAATAGCAATATAATATATTTAATCATACTAGGTTAATTATAAGTTTAAAATAACATATAATATGATACAATTAACTAAATATGATGTCATTATTAAAAGATGATAAAGATATTTTAATATATTTTTAGTTTTATAAAGATTAAAATTAATAAAAAATAAATATTATATTATATCTTTTAAATTCATGGACATATATTTTTATTTTTCTATATAAGAAAAAATTTCAATAAAATGTATAATACAATATTCTTTGTTTCTTACGTACTACTCTGTCGGTCCTATTTTTAAAAATAAAAAAATATATTTTAACAGTATTTATATTTTAATATTTTTATTTTATTAGATTATATATTATATATTTCTATTTCTCTTATTTATTTTTGGAATTCATAATGCCGCGAAATTTATACATGCGTTTCTGCTTAATCTTTTGGCACCTATAGTCTATAGAGCATTCCTGTTCATGAAATTCATGGTTCGAACTTAGAACTTCGAAGTGCATGCACAAAAAGGAAACTAACAAAAATGTAATTAAATAAATAAAAAATAAAAAATGAAGAAATATAATTATCCCTTTTGCATCAACTTCCATATTTTACAGAGAAAAAGAGTCTTCTAACTCGCCTTTTCTATTTTGCTTTCTACTCTGTCCTAAAGTTTTCCTTTTTTTATTCTTTTCTGGTAATCATATCCTAAAGTTATTTGCTTTTCCTTTTGTTGGGTTGTTTTTTGGGATTTTTTATGCTCCGACCAGGACAACCTTGATGATTATCCGAGCTTTTTTTTTTAATATTGTTAAGAATCACTCAGAAGTTAAAATCATAAAAAAATTATAACAAATTTAAGGATTTATCCTGAGAATGGAATAAAATTATTATGAGTACAAACTTTACATATAATATCAATCTAAATTTTTTTATAATGTTGACCAATTAAAATTACAGTAACTATAATTTTTAAAATAATTATTTTGATGATAACTATTTATTATTGAATAATAGTGTAAAAATAATATATTTTAATTATATATATGTTAAAAATGTATTAAATGAGAGCATTTATTTTATGTGAAAGTGAAAGAAAAAAATATTGATTATTAGATCTTACAATGAATAATTAAAATTAAAACATATAAGTTACTAATTTTTTAAAATTTTACATATTTTTTTAATTATTATTTGATTTAGTTTTTTAATTTGAACTATTTAAGTATATTAAAACATCCTCTCATTTGGTTTTTATATATAATATAATAAAGATTTGCAATTATTGATATTAAATGTTCAACATAAATACTTATATCATTGAATAATTTTTTATAGGATATCAGATTTATATATCTAACCATTGAATTATATAAAAAAATTTATTATGTATATTAAATTTTAAATAATTTAAATATTTATAAATATATTATTCAACAATTTATATTTATAATACAATAATATATTATACATTAAAATAAAATTATATAATAAAATATTTATTAATTTTTGTTTAGTATAAATTGTATAAATATGATATACTTAATAATTTTTTTAAAATTAATATATTTTATAAAAATTATTAAATAATATAGATTGTGGAAAGCGCGTTCATCCATCATAGGAAATATTTCAAAGTTTACTTGTTGTATGTTTTGCAATTTCCTTGAGAGCGTCGTAATCTATATTTAGCAATACTGTAAAGAAGCGTGTGTGTCCGTATTAAGATTTTAATTTAATGATTAATGAACTTTACAAGTTGCGTCAATGAAATACTAGAGAAGGACCGGTTCAATGTTTAGTAAATTTTAAGAAGGGTTTTTGAATTAATTTAAAAAATTATTAGAATTTTATTTATTTAGTTTTTAAGATGTAAAATTTATGAAAAAAAAAGACTTTTGAATTAAAGTTTAAAGCTGTTTGGTAATTTTATAATGCTTAAATTAAAAGTTACTTTTTAAAGTTAAAAGTTATTGGATAATAATATATTCTTAGAATTTGGGATTTGAAATAGAGAAGGCGAAGAGGAACAAAAAAAAAAAGTTTTAAATTTGGTTTGTTTTAAAAATATAATTTTCTTTATAGAAAAAATCTCATTTTATTTTCTAGAGCTTTTATGGGATTATATTTGATACAACTTATCATTTTAATAAAAAAAGAAACTTAAGATAGGATCAAGATCGTTTGTTTTAAAATTGTAAGGATCTCGGCCGTTAAACAATACAAGTTTGGTAAATATTAATACAAAAAACATTGTTGAGTTATGGAATAAATGGTGTGAATGAAACTGCATTGCCTCCTCCATTGGGAATCATTTCACAATAATTCACTACTTGTACTTTTCTAGCACACATATACTTGCTAGATCAAAACATTATATTATACCTCTTTGCTAAGGAAACTACAAAAGGCACGCTATAGAGTGCTTTTGGTCAACACGTTGAGGAAAAATCAAAACTACAACCTAGGAATTTTCTATCGCCAGCTTAGTTTGAAAAGTCGGAGGTAACAATATAATATAGATATGTCATAATATTTCACATTGCTTATTCAGTATTTAAAGCCAATCCCAGCTCCACAAAAATATCAATATATCATTAAAGTTATTAAATATCTAAACTATATATATCACTCTATCTTGAGCTTTCTTATACTACTAGACATACTTAACAGCTAGCCATGGTTGAGCTTCATTTAAGCTTAAGGGCTGTGCCAACATTATTGGTTGTGTGTTTGTTCCTCCTTTTGGGGAATTTACATAAAGCTGAGGCTAAAATTAGACATTACAAATGGGAGGTGAAGTATGAATATAGGTCCCCTGATTGTTATAAGAAGCTGGTTATCACCATTAATGGCAAAACTCCAGGACCCACCATCCAGGCACAAGAGGGTGACACTGTTATTGTTGAAGTTAACAATAGTTTGGTGACAGAAAACCTTTCCATCCACTGGCATGGAATTAGACAGGTTTGGCTTTTCTTATATTGAATATGATAAATTTGCAAGGTTAATATAGACTTTTTCTAGTGCTTATTGATTAATGACTTATGTGGCAGATTGGAACTCCTTGGTTTGATGGAACAGAAGGTGTAACTCAATGTCCCATACTTCCTGGAGATACATTCATTTATCAGTTTGTTGTAGACAGGGTAAGGCACATAATTGATTCCTTTTTTGGATGGATCTTCTAATTCTAAATTCTGAAAATTGGAAGAGAAAAAAAAAATCATTCATACATTATTTTTCAACTCTATCAAGCTAAATTTGGAATCCATTCATCTCTATCAATCAAAACAGTTTCATTTCTAATTTGCTTGCATCTTATATATTACAGCCTGGTACATATCTTTATCACGCTCACTATGGAATGCAAAGAGAAGCAGGGCTATATGGATTAATTCGGGTGGCTCCCCTTGACCCTGAGCCCTTTGCTTATGATCTTGACCGAAGCATCATTCTTAATGATTGGTACCATCAGAGCACGTATGAACAAGCTGCTGGATTGTCCTCAATTCCTTTTCAATGGGTGAATGAACCTCAGGTAAATAGTTCAATTCAAAATCTACCATCTTTTTGTTTATTTTTTGAATTTTCTATCAGTTTATTTTATTGTTTCTATGTATTTGATTCCCGTAGTCACTTCTGATCCATGGAAAAGGAAGATTCAACTGCTCTGCATCCACAAGTTTAAACACTGCTCTTTGTAACATATCAAACCCTGAATGCTCTTACTTTGTACAAACTGTGATCCCGGGCAAAACATACCGACTCAGAATTGCTAGTTTGACTGCTTTATCAGCACTTAGTTTCCAAATAGAGGTAATCAAACATTCTCAATTGTCAAAATCATTATTCTTTTGCCTACTATTGCATTATTCTCCCTTTACATTAAAAAAATATTGTATGATTCAGAACTACCATATATTTATCATTCATGCCAATCTTTGTATGAGACATGACTAACTTTTTTAATTTATAAAAAATATTTAATAAAACTTATTCATATGTCAAGTAAAAATTGTCAAGGGACCATAAACACACAGTAGTCTTGAATTATTTAATAGTTTTTTTCTTCATACTAAAAATTATTGTATGATTAAGACCTACCACATATTCATAGTTCAGGTCAACTTTTGTATTAAATATGATTAACTTTTCAATTTATAAAAAAATTTAATAAAATTTGGATACATATCATGTAAATTTATATTAGATATGATTAACTTTTTCAATTTATGAAAAAAAAAATTAACAAAACTTGAGCACATATCATGCCATAGACACAAGGTAGTCTTGGAACATTCAATAATTTCCCCTTCAAAATGCCCTCTGATCTATTTCAAATGAAGCAGGGCCATAACATGACTGTGGTTGAAGCAGATGGTCACTATATTGAGCCATTTGTGGTACAAAATCTGTTCATATATTCTGGAGAGACCTATTCAGTTCTGGTGAAAACTGATCAAGATCCATCAAGGAATTATTGGATGACCTCAAATGTGGTAAGTAGAAACAGAACCACCCCACCAGGCTTGGCCATTTTAAACTACTACCCTAACCATCCAAAACGGTCCCCTCCAAGGGATCCACCTTCTCCTCCTGCTTGGGATGATGTTGAACAAAGGTTGGCTCAAAGCCTTGCCATTAAAGCACGTCAAGGTTACATACACAAGCCTCCAACAACCTCGGATAGAGTTATAGTACTCCTCAACACACAAAACAACATCAACGGTTATAGACGTTGGTCTGTGAACAATGTCTCTTTTACACTCCCTCACACCCCTTATCTTATTGCCCTCAAAGAGAACATAACTGGTGCATTCAACCCCACCCCTCCCCCTGATGGCTATGATTTTGTTAATTATGACATTTTTAATGTGTCCAACAACCCCAATGCCACATCTAGCAATGGCATTTATAGGCTAAAGTTCAACACAACGGTGGATATTATACTTCAAAATGCCAATAGCATGGTTAAAAACAATAGCGAGACACATCCGTGGCATCTTCATGGGCATGATTTTTGGGTCCTTGGGTATGGGAAGGGCAAGTTTGACGTGAACAATGACACAAAAAAATATAATTTGGTGGATCCCATTATGAAGAACACGGTGGCAGTGCACCCCTATGGTTGGACTGCTCTAAGGTTTAGGTCGGATAATCCTGGTGTGTGGGCTTTTCATTGTCATATAGAGTCTCACTTCTATATGGGCATGGGAGTGGTTTTTGAAGAAGGAATAGAAAGGGTTGGGAAGCTCCCTTCTTCCATCATGGGTTGTGGTGCAACCAAAGGTTTTAACAGGCCCTAATGTGGTTTTTGTACCCAGTTTTATTCAATTCTTTTATTTTTGCAATGTGTTCAAAAGGATCATTATGACATGCATTAGAAACAACAATGTACAAGTATTATAGAAATTGTGCCCTCATTATTTTAGGTTGTAAACTCTAATTGTATTGGTTCTTTTGTTATGTTGCCGTTGAGAAATTATTTTTTTAAAATCATAAATTTGAGTTTATAATCTTGAAGAATGAAAATCTCACTGTTCAATTAATAGAAAGAAAATTCAACAATTAAATTTATTATCAAAAATTGCAATAAAAATTTAACAAAATCTGGCACAACTGATAACTAGCCGTATGTCTTGTCTTGTGTTCTTTAACATATTAACCAAGATTTAATTTCTAGGCACAGGCAAAAGTTAAAAGAAACTTTATTGAAAGAAATAAATTTATTTCAATAATTGTTATATCTTAAAAAAATAATTTCGAGTGCCCGCTGAAAATATCTTTATTGTAAAAATAATTGAAACAACAACCAATTAATACAAATAACGATGGTGTGAAATAATTTTAAATTAAAAATAAGTAAATGTTAAAATTAAAGATATTTTCTTGTTTTGGAGAAAATTAAAATCCTTCCCTATCGGTGTCCATCGCTAACCATTTATTCTGACTTACATGCATCAACTTGTTTCCATCCACGTGAAAAAGTGTATCACTCTATCCCTTTCCTATTTCTTTGACCGAAGAGCTAGTACTGTCGAGCTTATCTTCTATATATCATTTTCAACATGTACAATATCATTATCATAACTTCTCGTTTAAATGCAACCTAATTTATGGTCAACTAGTTGAAACAAATAAAAAAGTAGATTCAAAAGTTGTTCAGAACTCGATGCATTTAGTACCCTTGAAAAAAGTGATAAATCGAGGGCATAACCAGTTACCACATTCCATATCACAAACATTAGCACTATTATTTTCACACATGTAAAAATATTGTTATTTTACTATTCATTCCTATATAATAAAATACAAGTATTACTTCTGAATATGAAGTAATCCAGTATCATACTCTCTTTTTTTCTTTAAGTTACATGACTTCATAGTTAAAAACGACTATATATATAAATTAAAAATATTTATAGATTTATAATTTTTTAAATTTCATATAATTTGAAAATACTTGTACAATACATTATATATTTGCTTGTTTACAATTTTTTGTAAAAGATTTTTAAAAAAGACTTCATTATATGGACCAAAGATGACCACGTGACAGAAGGCCCAATGTTTATGGTCATTGACAGAAAGATCAATGGTTCAAATACCTCGGCGCGACTAAGTCACGGAGCAAAGTCTACTCAGCCGAACACAGGTTTTGCAGATCTTTTTTATTTTATCACCAGGTTTTACAGTTCATAATGAAAATTATATAGCAACTATATTGGATATTGCTTTTTATATCCCCTTTTTTACTTTTCACACCCCTTGATTTTTTAAAAATTATTTCAAAATTATCTTTATGTTATTAACTGTGTTATTGATGTCCTAATGATTTCTGAAACTTTAAATTCAAAAATGCATTACTGGTAGAATTTTAAAATGTAAAATAAACAGGACATATTCTTCACTTTATGTGAAAGGGGTGCAGAAAGTAAATAACTGAGGTGTAAAAAGCAAATACCCAAATATATTAGGACAAGACCTTGACTAAAAGACCAAAATTTAATCTAGCATTGGCCCAACCCAGATCAGGATCCGGTTAAAATAATAAAATAGCTCTACCAGTTGACCAAAAGGAAAAGAGAAAAACAACTATGTGAAAAGCAAGGGCATGTACACAGTGCTCTCATTAGGGAATGTTTGATTAGTTCCCTTTAACAGAACCCCCCAAAAAAGAAGAAGAAAAGATTAGTTCGCTTTTAGGATGCCTCAAGTTTACCCGAAAAGGAAGAATGAAAATCAAAGGAACATTTCTAGGAGCATTGCCTTGGTCCACAGGCCAGGTATTCGACAAACTGAATGTCGTAACTCCTAACTCCCCACAGACGAAGAGAAGAGCTGATCAGGATAATATATCTGATCTCTTAGCTATGTCGGAGGCTAGTGAGAGTTGATTTTGTCCTTTTAGTCATTTCAAATCATACCAACCCTCAACCCGTCATTCATAAAATTTGTTGCGAATATTTTCTGTTTTGGTTTGTTAATACATTTATTTAACCAAACGGCTCTTAGGACAAATGGCATGGTCAAATATCCCGCTAATTCAATTTGCAAGCCAAGAAGCGCCCAGCAATGAGAATTAAGAGCAAAAGAAACAGCCACCACAGCTGACACCCAAAAAATTCGCTGAATATGCATGATATATAGTCAAGAAAACCAAGATAATCTGGAGACAAACCAAAATTTTATTAATGGACACAGTATTGGATTATGCCTTGTACACTACACGAGATCAAACTAAAGAACAGTCAAATTCATACGAATACAGTAAAGAGAACTAATTAAGCAGCACTAGATGGGTATCGATAACAGAGCGAACAAACGAATTACAAATCTCACAAAGTTTCACTACAGCAGAGAAAGAAGTTAA
Source organism: Canavalia gladiata (assembly GCA_037954105.1). NCBI lineage: Eukaryota > Viridiplantae > Streptophyta > Magnoliopsida > Fabales > Fabaceae > Canavalia > Canavalia gladiata. Next base: position 7,971,247 of record CM075658.1, on the reverse strand, counting down.
CCATATTCTTCATCTAAATCACATTTACATGCCATGGTGATCTTCGATCTCCACCATTGGCTTGACCTGAGGCATAGGAGACAGACCACAATTTCCACGACCATCAAGAGCGGAACAGGTTCCTTCCGTCATTTGTTCTGCAGAATCTGGAATATTAACATCTCCTTCTGATGCTCCTTCACCCCCTAAAACAGTGTCATAAGCCGCAGCCACAGGATTAATATGCGGAAAAGGCAAGTACACACTATGCACCACGATCTTGACATTGCGTATGACGTCAGGCACCTTAACCCTCACGTAGTTAATCCTCATCGGTGCCAAAGTCTCTCCTCCGCCGGAGGTTGTGATAAGCAACGGTTGGCCTCGTTCCAATGATGGCAGAGCAGTCCCTACCGGAAGCTTCTCCAGATCCGCTATCGACAAGTAATGGTTCGGCACGATATGGAACCTAACGTTGCTGATATACGAGTGAGAACCGGAGAAGATAGAGAGATCATCGACGGCGAACACGGTCATGTTGTTGAGAGTCACAAGTTCAGCGTACTTGACCTTCATGGCTAGGGCGAGGATGCTGAAGCCGTTGTTACGGAGCCTGAGCATGGCGTCTCTGAGCATGAGGCGCATGATAGCTGGCTGCACCGTGGCGCTGGGAGTGTGGAGATGCTGATTTGAACGGTGATCTGGATGGAACGGGAAGGACTGAGAGGCCATCCTCTCCACGTCGCAAGAGAACGGTGATAGTGGAGAGACGAAGCCTTGAAGACCATGAACCACGACCATGCCGTTGTTGAAGAGATCAGGTTCCGTGATCTCCACGCCTCCGACGAAGACCTTCGCGGCGGTGTTGTTGTTCGTGTTCCGATGGACCGTATCCGAGGTGACGGTGATGCAACGACCAGGACTCAAGGTTTCAATCTTGGTGCCGAAAGCGAGTTTTCGAAGATAATCGATGGTGAAGAGACCTGGAACGATGTGTTCGCGGAGGAGGTTGTGGACGGAGCAAGAGAGGCAGGTGCGGAGAGAGGCATCGGAGGGAGCGAAGATGGTGGAAGGACCGCTCCAAGCGGAGGAACCGGTGGCTGTGGTGTCGGAGAGTGACGGAGCCGCCGTTGCAAGCTCGTGAAAACCGAGATGAGACAAGATTGGAGGGAGGAGTGAAGTGTGCGAGAAGAACGAGTGTTCTTGGAGATCGTGTGGAGTTGGTGGCGGTGTTGCAGACGTTGAAGGCGTGAAAGCAGCTTCGAGTCCTTCAGTGGCATTGACCTTGGGACCGCAGAGTATGGCGGTGAAGGAGATCGCGAAGAACAGTGTGAATCGCTGGGAGAAGTTGTCCATGGCGGAGAGAGAAGTGGTGATCAGAGTTCAGAATGAATGCAGCGGAAAATGAAGTAAGTGAGGCGTAGCAGAGGTATTTATATCATTATATGTGCGCGCGCGGGAGGGAGGGAATTGAACGATTGGGAGAAGGCAGTTAGGGGAATCTTCGAGAAGCGCGCCTGTCAGTTACGTGGTTGTTAAAGGTTAGAACGTTCCTGAATTATTTTGATTTGGATTCAGTTGTACAGTGAAACGCGGGAAGGAAGGGGTTCGTTGGTAATTTTATAAATTGAGATAGAAGGTTATTCATCCGTCTGATTCCAATTTTAGGATTATGAAGATGATGAAATAGATGTGCAAAGCCCCAGAACGGGCAAAAGAAAACCATTTGTGGCAGAAGCACCAGAGGAGGCTCTGCGGCTTCGTTAGATTATTAGTGCCCTGCCATATTCCTAACTCACAATCACAAAGCCAGTTAATGGATAAGAAGAAAATAGAGGATCCAACTATGCAGAATTTTAGTATATATAAGTATATATACTCTCCTCAAACTAATAAAGAAGGCTAAAGAAATTGCAATGTGCTTGGAAGAAATGTGGATGTGGATTAGGCTTCTGTTTGGTTATCTTCTGTCCATCTGGTCGCCCAAACAAGTTTTTTAGCCCAAATACATCTGTTAAGTTTTATAGCCCAAACACATCTGAAAGTTTTGTAGCCCAAACAATAAGATAGAGTATCAAAAGAAACATACATTTCTTTTTTTAAAAAAAAAAACTTAACAGATTCGATTGAGCCTAATTTATAATTGACCAAAAAAAAAGAAGATAGAATCTATATTACATCACTTATTTATTTTTCGTCTCCATCACCTTAATTCAGTGAGACTTTGTAATCACAGTGTTTCCTGCAAGTCACATTTTCCTTAGATATACGAGATGTTCATTTGAACACTTTAACTTGACTTTGTAAGTATATAAACAGTAAAAAGGAGGATTTCTTTTATATAAAATAATAAGCAGGATGAGATTTAATTTTTGATAAAAAAAATCTGTAGGCGGAAAGATATTTTAGATTTTTTCTTTTACAAAATAAAAAAAAAATGGAGATGAAAAACAAAGCAAAACCGTTAATTGTTGTTTTTAGGTGGACCCGGGCCCGGGTTTGCTATCCTCAGTGAGCCATACAAAGAGTCCAATACAGATAAGTGGGAGTGGGAAAAGAAAATGGCACTCTCACTCTCCTCCGGTGTACGCGTTCCTTACTGTTCTCCTTCTTGTTTTTGGAAACCAAACGGCAAGAGTTGCAACGCGCCAGCTAAGGTATCATGTGCAGCTCATAATGATAATAAGAATCCATTAGTTGGAATCGGTATTGGGGTTGTAACGGCTTGGGTGATGGGTTTAACGGCGTTGGATGCGGACGCCACGAGAATCCAATACTACGCTACTGTGGGCGAGCCTTTGTGTGAGTTCAACTACGTCAAGTCTGGCCTCGGTTACTGCGATATTGTTGAGGGCGTCGGTGACGATGCTCCACTCGGTGAGCTTATCAATGTTAGTTACTCACTTTTCCATCACGCAAACAAACATGTTGGTTACAGTTAGTTACTTTGTAGTAGTTGTGGTGTTTATGAATGAATGATACGCACTACAGGTTCACTACACTGCAAGGTTCGCTGATGGGATAGTCTTCGATAGCAGTTACAAACGTGCTAGACCTCTCACCATGCGCATTGGCGTTGGCAAGGTAAACAACTTTTATTTATTTATTTATTTATTATTAAATTATTTTGTAGCATAGTTTTGCTGTGTTGGCACTTATACGATTGTATGAAGTGCAGGTAATCAGGGGACTGGATCAGGGGATTTTAGGGGGTGAAGGAGTACCTCCAATGCGGATAGGTATCAAATTTAAATGGAGAATTTAAGATTCTTATATCATGACACGTGTCACTTATCAATCCCTTTAAAGACTTGTTAATATTTCTTTTTTACCCAGGTGGGAAACGCAAACTGAGGATCCCTCCCCACTTGGCATATGGCCCTGAACCTGCAGGGTGCTTCTCAGGTTATGTTTCATCGCATTTGGGAAACTCCTATGTTATTTAATTTATTCATAAACATGGGTTTTTATTTTTTTTAAAAATAAAACCCTTTCACCAGAGAGAATAGAATAATGATTATCCATTCGTTACTTATATATTTAGTCACATGTACTCCCTCTAGTGTATCATCTCTTCAATATGTCTCTGTTTGATATCTTTTTTTTGAAATAAAATGTAAGGTCATTTAATAAAATCTTGGTCTACTCGTTTCAGGATATTTTTAAATTATTACAGGGGACATGCATTTTCTAGTTAATGACTCGAATTTTAAAAAAACCTGGTTAGATTCACTAAATTTGTTAGATTCTGACATGTTTGTCACTGATTGAATAGGGGACTGCAATATACCCGGCAATGCCACTCTTCTGTATGATATTAATTTTGTTGGTATTTATTCGGGCAACAGATCAAAGTGAAGGAAGTCACAATTGATTAGATACATATATGCATATAAACCACACATGGTTCGGGTGAGTTTCGTCCTCTCCTTAGAATATTTATATTCTTAAAATAGTTGGTTGAATTGAAATGGTAGCCAGACACTCAGATTGCTGTGTCCAGCTCACTTTCTGCATGCTTGGCACATAAACTAGTTGGTTTTCTTTCTTTATTGCCAAAAGAGTAAGCATCGGACTCCAATCTTGGCCATATAACCAGGAAGCTTTATGCATTTGTAGGTGTATGTAGTACCTGCATGATCAAAATGCTGATAGCCTGCTTTTGTGGTTCATAACCACTTGCTATTGATTATATTTATATATAATAAGCAACTTTAAAATTTGATGACAAGTGATCATAGTTAAAACAGACTGCTTAATATTTCGATTCTTTTGTGAGAACATAGGGTTCTTTGTGAAATTTATGTGTTGTTTAATGACTGAGTGCTATTTAAGATTATATATGATGTTTAACGTCCGGTAGAAGTAGAGTAGGCTAGCGTATTTATAAACTTAATATACCTTCGTATAGAATAAGGGGGGAAAGAACTATAAATGAAAAATGATAATGGTGACACTTACTGGTATGCTTTCTTTTCATCTCTGGTCTCGATTATCTAAAATAGATATAAATCTAATTTCTATTAGTTTAGAGCAATGAAATGGACTTTTTGCCGGAGAATGTTGATCAACTTGTTTGGCACTTGGCAGAATCTCCTTCCTGATTCCAGCTAGCTCAAGTTACTGTTCCTGGTCAGTTGAACCTTTTGAGAGTAATGAGCAATCTTTCCTGGCAATATAGAGTAGACAATTCATGTGTATCTCTACACATAACATGCGATGCACCTTTTGTATCTTCAGTGTAAATGGAATTTTCAATACTGCACTCCCAATGATAAATTTATTAATTCTTTATATGATAAATGCCATCCCTACTACTGTACTGCATGATATGCTGTGCCGTTTCGATCTTTCTGTCTGAAAAGGCTTGGTTCTATATGCTTGGAGCAATGTATTGTTTGTATTTGTATTACATATATATACAATTCATACAATAAAAAGAGAGAAATAGGGAAAAATGTGATATATAATGTAATAAAAAATTAGAAAGAAAAAAATGTTTTATGAATTATTGTATAAATTTATACACCAGATAAGACAGAATTTAACGTAAGTTAGACCTTTCTATGTTTATATAAGGGGCGCAATTTTCAAATCTAAAATTTGTGTACACCACCCCAATCTTGTAGTGGTCACAAAGTTGGTGTGATTGATTAGTTTTGAGAAAGCATGTATGAATTCCTTCTTAATAACTGTTTCTACCCGTACCGTATTTTGTACACCTGAAGATCTTCTTGTAATACGATGATGATGACGATGATAATAAAGAGAATCATGATCTGCGTAATTCTGTTGAATCCTCTATACTGGGCCGAGGTTGCATGTGCCTTTACACTTTGTGAGGATCTGGTAAAGGGAGAGGGAAACAGAAAAAGGCAAAGCAGAAAAAGTAAAGTTGATTCCTGCGTCACGTTGATTGAGAGGAAAAGGATATGCCTTCCTTCAGCATTGTTGTTCCTCTTAGCTCCAGCTTCTTCTTCTGTTCTGGGAACCAAGTGTATTTTGAACTGATTTTAAATTATGCGTGTTTTATCAACACCAGTCCCAATGCTCCCGAACTTGGAACCAACCAACAGTCCGGGGTAGTTAAAATGCAATGCCACTGCTATTTTGTATAATATCGGAAAGTGATCGATGCCGGTAATTGCAAGCAATTTTGAGGCTTGTCAACGGTTATTTTCCGCTTCCTTTCTGCCACTTCATTCGTAGCACTGTTTTGTGTTCCTTTCACCCTCGTCTATGTAACATATTAAAATCACTGAATTGAAGTGAAAGATAAAAATAAATTAAAAAAATATGATGAGAGAAAAATAATATATATATATTAAGATAAAAATATTGTTAAAATATATGATAATAAGAATTATTTTTAATAATTATTAGTGTTAGTTTTTTTAATTTTATAAATTTATCTTCCTTTACAATTTTTTTTTTGTTTTTTCATTATATTATTTTACTATTTTGCTAAAATATATTTACCTAATTTGAATATACATGAGAAATTTTTCGTAGGAAAATAAAAATTTACAGTCGTCCGTGATAAATAAGTAAAATAAATCAAATTTTACTCCTTAATTAAAATTAATTCATATACATTAATATTGTTTTTTTTTTAAAAAAAAAACTCATCTAGTTTCTCGATAAAATTAATGCAAGAAGGACAAGTTTGATTTTTTTTTTTTTGAATATTTGTTAATTATTTACCAATTCACCCTTGCGGGCCTCGTCATATGATTGTATCTGTTTTACTCCCAATCCGGGTTCATTTATAGGAAAAGACGACCGTAAGAACAAAATTTGATTCTCAAGGTCAAGGCCTTTTACCCGGTGCAGGAAGCAAGGAGAGGGTAAGTTCTGGAACAGTGGACAGCGAAGCAAAAATTAGAAAAGTAACGAACACAGCAAGTCTCCTCCCATCCTTTTATGCAAACAAAAGTCAACACCGGAAGAAAACAAAAACTTGAAAATTGACCCAAAAAAAAACGAGAAGGAAGAAAAATTTACAAAAAAAAGAAGACACTGCATTAAAATTTGAAAATTTACAGTGCTATGGGAAAAGAGAAGGGAAAAATTGAGTCTACATGATAGAACAGGCATTTGGGTTGTCATCACTGAACATGGTGATGTAAGGGTCTTCATATCTTGTGACAGTTGCAGTATTAGCAGCAAGGTCCACTCTCCTGACATAACCAGGAGGAGCCTTCTTGTCATAAGCTGGAGCAGCGTATGGATGAGCCACCAAGTTGTAAGGTACATAAGGCCATATCTCAGCTTTCTTCCCTGTTGACTTGGCCTTCTTCAGCACCTTGTTTGGTTCAACATACCCAGTTACCGTCACTTTCTGCTGCTTACGGTTTATCTCCACCGATTTCACTCCTGCAACCAGCATTGTGTTGAGTACAGTAGATAAATAGATAAATAGATAATAAATGATGACAGGGTAAGAATGTAACTGACCGGCAAGTGACGAGAGCGCTTTCTTGACTTTAAGCTCACAGCCATCACAATCCATCCTCACCTTTAACTCTACCGTCTGTAACTGCTTCTTCTTTTTGTTCTTATGGTGGTACCCACTGCCCCCCATTAGATCAGACAGGTACTCCAATGTGCCTCCAACTCCCATTTCTGTATATTTATAAATGCACAAGTGAAATGGTTTTGAATATATGAAGAAAGGAAGTTAAATTAGGAGTTAGGAGGGAAGTTGAGTGTATTTGATGAGAGTGAAACAGGGGAACATATATATAGCAGATAGGAAGAGGATTGAAAATAGAGAGGGAAGGGAGGTCTGAAACAAGAAAGAAGTTGCAACGAACTTTCTTTTTTGAAAAAATAAAAATAATGGATTCCTTCCTTACCTTGTAATAATAAAAACAAGTAACGCTGCTCTGCTCTGTGAAGAACTTCTATACTACGTTTCACATCTTTTACACTGTCTTACAGCCTACTTATAGAGACGTTTAATCAGATTCAAACGTAGGAAAGCTCGTGGCCCCCACCAACTCAGCTAAACAAAACCCTTGCTGGTGCAGTGGTGTCCCCGGATTTTCCCTTATACAGCTGGTATTTATTCATTTTATTTTTTGGATACCAAACCTTTTTTATTCTGACTTTTAAGCTATCTCATAAATTAAAAATCTTGTTTTAGGTATAGTAATAAAATTTTATCTATCAAATATTAAACAAAATTTATTAATATCATTAGTTCATCTAAAATGAAAATATTTATCACATAAGATAATTTTAAACAAATTTATTTTTATTTCATATGAAGATTAATCTTTTTTTAAGATATAAATATTATTTTATTAATTTTATATTTTACAAATATATATTTATATATATTGATAAATTAAATTTGGATAAGTATATTAGTTGATTATGTTAAATTTTATTGGTTGATGTTTATTAATTATAATTTATAAAATGGGCTATTGTAAGTTGTAACATTAAATTGGTTTTATTATTGGAGAAATCATATTTTTAAGGGTCATGAAAATAGATAAGGAAACATTTATGAAAATAAAAACACACAATTATTCTTAAATGAGATAGGTACTTGTAAATTTAAATTTAAATATATTGCATGTCTATGTCGGCCTTAGCCTTATATTACATACAAAAGCTTGAGATTCGTTAATTTTTAACAACATAAACAAAATTATTTAAAAATTTCATCATGCTTGTTAGTTATTTATGTATAACAACATATCAAGCAAAAGTAAAAATTGAGTTAACTTTAATCATTTAATCTTTATATGGATGGTTAAATTAATTCCTTTTACTTCTTCAAATGTGTGTTTTGGAAGAGAGGGCAGAGAAGATAAAAAAATAAAAATAAATAAATAAATTAGCGATTCAGATTCAACAGTGTATAAATGCTCAAAAATCATTCAACTCAAATTTCTTAATTATCTAATACACTTCTTTTGCATGTGTATAGTAATGGATTAATTAACAAAAATGTACCATATAATTTTTATAATTTATTCATAAATTAATTTGTATAACTTTTTACAAAGTGTTATTTTTTACACTACTTTTTTTAAAGCCTTATTTAATTATCCTTACATATTTACTCACACAACATTTTATCTTTGATACAACAAATTAATGTGAATAATGTGGTAAAATATTCACAAAAAGAGATTCAAAGTTCAAATTGAATAAAAATTTCAGTTAATCAAATGTGAAATTTCTCAAAAAATTAATGTTCATGAAATCGAGTTTTAGGCCAAACATTCGTTTCATTATGGAGATTTAATTTTTTCAGATAGTGGAATATTAAAAAAAAAAAAAAAGAAATTGACATATATGAAATGATAGGTTACGGTACTTGTGTCAATAAAATGCTTGAATTCAAATTGAAGAGCAATGGTGAATTAATGTAAATGAAAACAACCCTGAATCCCAAATGTAAGAACGCTGGATGTGTATGAGAGGTTCAAATAAAATCACAACGGTTTTTGAGTCTAAAGCGAACGAAACACCTACCTTATATCCCCAATCCCCACCACTAAAATGATTAGGAATGAGGGGAAGAGTGATTGTAGGTTTATAGGTGGGCGCCTTAATTGGCACACCAACACACCATATGACATGGCTTTACGCCATTTTTTATTTCTAAAATATCTACTAAAAGAGGTTACAGGTTTTGTTACAAGTAGTTGACGTTACAAATTTGTTTGTGTAACAAATTGCTCAAATGACAGAAGCCACGAACGTGTTTGGTTGGGAACATTCGCCCAGCACAGCTGTTATGAGGAGTTGGCGCATAATCATGATTCATGAATTCCAAAACAGACAGTATTTAAATTATGGGTCTAGCTAGCTAGTCTATGCCGTAAGAATATTAATTAATGAATTAATTATAAAAATATTGTATTAGAAATAAAACTAAAATCGATTAAAAATTATATGAAAAGATACATTAAAATTATTTTTTAGAAAAATTTAATTATAATTTCTCAATTGATATTTTAAAGTATTAATTAACATTTTCTTTAATTATTTTAGTCGAAGAATCTGAGGAAGACTACTGTTTTGGAACCTTCTTTGATCCCCTTTTCAAAGCCAAAAATAATGTTTTTAAATGCACAGGAGGAGGAGATGATTTGTGGTTTGATGAGATTTCTTTGCTTTGGTATTGATAATCATCGTTATCGAAAGGGAACCATTTCTACTAACTAATAACATTACATTACTGATTGCTGTCTTAATGAGAATGTACACTGTTAATTAGAACAAAAATGAAATGGTTGAATCTTTTGAATATGTTAATTGAGATTCAATTTCTAATTATATTATATATATATATATATAATATTTTAATTAAAAAATTAAACTCATTTTAATACTTTTTATATAGATAAATTAGTCTCTAATAAACTGGCAAGAAAATCAACACTTTTATTTGCTTCTCTATAAACATTTATCAGTTACACTTTCCAATTTTTCCCACATAATATTCTCAATATGATGAACTAAGGATACAATAATTTTATTCTTTTTTATCCTTATTCCATACCCTCTTTAATATTTTATAAAAATAACTTAATTATTTTATAAAATATAATTTTAATATTTTATAAAAAATATGAAAATATTTTAATAAAGTATTTTATTCATTTTATAAAATAAAAATTTGGTTTAATTATTATTTAGTAATTTAAAAATTAAAATATTATAATTTTAAAATCAATTTTAATATTATTTTCATATAAAAATAAATTTTATATTTTACATATTTTTATTAAAAATTCAGAAACTTAATTTAAATTTTATATTAATTTTAGTAAAAAATAATTTTTTATTTTAATATAATTTATGTGATATTTTATTATAAATTTGTTCGTCTCAAACATAAAACAGAATAAAAATCCATCACACTTTTATTCTATCTTATTTTTATATAATTTCGTGTCTTATTCTTCTATATCCTAAATTGATCGCCAAAGGAAACAAATATGTAATATTAGTATCTATTGTATAATTAACATTAACAAAGTTTTAATAAATAATATTTTTAAGTAATGTCTGCATATTAAACACGTAACAAGTGATGAAATATATATTTTTTTTTTCATAAATTAACTTAAATATTATTAACCTTTTAGAAAATATCATAATTCAAAAACAAATGTTAGATTCATTAATTATTATTTTAAAATTTAAATTTTAGAATCATCATTTTGTTTCATATTTTTTAACTTCTAAATTTTGTATCATTCTAAATTTATATAATAAATAATTATTATATTCTTTTATATATATATATATTAAATTTATAATATATAATTTTTTTATCTAGATTACATATATTTGTTATTAAAGATAATTTTACTTGAGTCAAATAAGTCTATTATGGATTGCAAAAAAATATTTGTTTCAAATTTTTAACATAACTGCATTTTTAGAATTTATAATATAATGGATAGTATTAGGGCTCATACCCTTTTAGCAATAAAATGATTTATTTTTTTTTGCATTTTTTTGTTTCCTGCAGAACTCTAATCAAGGACTCAATTGTAAATCTTGCAACACTTGTATTAGATACATAACAATCATTAATTAACTTTTATATAAATTTAATGTTAAAATATTTATTTTAAATTCTCGTATTAAACTACTTTAATTCTTAACTTCTTATTATTATACTAATTCATTATTATACTAATACTAGTAACTTCAAGTTGAATCAAGTAAATTTATTTAGGGAAATAAAATTCTTCAATCCCAAAATAAACCCAATTATAATTAGACACATACACCTAATGTAATATTATTTATTGCACCCTTACCTTTTCATTTAATAATAATTAGAACAAACTGTCAAAAATACCGTCACTTATTTTTTTTCCTCGTCTACAGTGACAGTGCCCATGAAACTTTTATCATGCTTAGTTGTAGTCTCTGTCTCGCAGCTACGAAAGGGAAAAAAAATGAAACCAACAAAGGAGCTTAGTTGTAATAAACATTGTTAGAGATCACTCTTCTTCTTTTTATCATTAATTAAAAGTTAAACCATTATGTAGCTTTGCTTCTTTATTTAGAACCAATCTTTGTTTGGTATGTTTTTCAAAGCTATATTGCATGCACTGCCTTCAGCAATAATGTGGAATAGGGAACTGGAGTCTATTGCCAATATCTTGTTTGTCTTGATGCCAGAAGCACGAAATCACAAACTATAATTTATATAAAGTTGCTGAAGGACCAAACAATTCGGAGTTGTTGCTGAAATATGCTTTTGAAAAGGAGGCTCAGTTAACAATAGAAGTGTACGGTGCTAGCAAGGGGAGGAAGAAGCATATAAGAGAGACTATACATAATTTGGCACTTACAAATAATTGTTTTAATAATAGGAAGAGTGTAAAACATATTTAAATTAGGAACTTAACTATTTAAATTTGGGTAAAATATACAATAGAACTAACAGATTAAAAGGGTAAAACACATTTCGGAGTACATTTGAAAGTGTGAAACAATTATTTGACTTTATGAAAATAACTTATAATTATAAATTTTTACATTTATTTCAACAACTTTTTTTGGTATCTTTGTCAATATAAGTTCTTATTTTTATTTATACTAATAAATTTTACAATCAAAATATGATAAATTTGGTATCATCAACCTTATATTTTAAATATTACGTTACACCGCCTGTCTAAATTAAATAAGAATCTCTTATCCTAAAAAAGGAGAATCTGGATTAAACAAACTTAAAGGACCAAAAGCAATAAAAATAAAAATAAATATTAATTAGTTTGTTTGCTTTTAATTTACAGGTACGTCATTACACACTCAACCTTTTTTTTCTCTCTCTCTCTCTTTAATTTGTTTTTCCTGTTCCTACTTTACTTCTTTTAATAATTGGTTTATACATAGAACTATAAGTACACTACTATTCCCTTTTATTTATTTATTCATTCATGTCGCTGGACACATAGCAAGTGTCAATGGCTGTCTCTTAAAACTTTCAAACGGATAACAAATGGATATAGAGACATAATATATAGATGCAGGTATGTCGTTTTCTCTGTTTGATTTTGTCCTACAGCTATTATATGGCCTCGATAGATTTGAATGCATGTGATTTAACAAAGCCCCACTCTTTTCACCAACGCCATTATTTTACATTCCTTTCCACTCAATCATGTATTCCCATGCATAGTACTACTAATAGTGATAGCCTTCTCTATGTGACTGGCCACTGCTCAATTATTTGATCAATCTATCTACCCAAAATAACCATTTCATCAAAAAGTGTAGTGCACTATTCAATTTGTTGCCTCCACCTAAAAGATAATTGATATATATATATATATATATACATAGTGGATGCGTATGGACAAAGCCATCAATGTCACATATTTGGAGTTTCCATCGAGTTAATAGTAATAGAATGCAATCCAATTAACGGTGAGCGTTAATTCTAGTTTTGCTTAAAAATTGTAGGTAAGTAGTATCATGCGTCATCACTATTATTCTTTCTCAAATTAAGTGGCTACGAGAAGGTCATAGTTTGAGAGGGTTAAAATTATCCAACTCAGATTGGATTAATTTATTTTAGGTTTCAGATTTTGAAGAATCGGATATATAAAAAAATTATATATATATTTTTAGATACAAATAGTAGAAATTTAAACTTAATTTGAACCTATATTTTATATTTGAATATAGATAAGATCTATTTGAATCTGATTAAAAAACAGCTCAAATGAGTTGAGTAAAAAAAAAATTTGGGGCAAAAATTTAAAATCTAAAAACTTTATATTTAAGTATGCTTATTGGATCCAACTGAACCAACTTATTTTGCCGCCGTTATAATTTAAGTTGGGATAGCATCTTTTAATACAAGGGGGAAAATCTTTAATTTTTTTTTTTTTGCAAGGTATAAGTACCACTAGCAACTTGAAGCCTTCTGCTATATATATAAGACTGAATGATTGATGGAAAAATAATAGTTATCTAGATAAAATATATATTTTTTTATAAAAAAGTTAAAGTTGTCATAATTTTTATGGGTAATTTTTTTTATATATTTTTAATATTTTTTTTATTTTATATTTTATTTCACATATACATCAAATCTTACACATAATTTTTATTTTTTCTCATTGAAACAGACCTTTTCAAATACCGAAGAGGTTCCATGCTTAATTTTCATATATACGGTAATCTTTTTTTAAAAAAAATATAACAAAGAAAACAAAATAAAAATTCATCATTTACTATTTTGGAAGACATAATCAAAGTCACGGTATTTTTACTTATCCATTTACGAACACATGCTCATAGCTTTGGATTCATTTCTTTAATTTCTTCTTTTTCTTTTTAAATATTATACTAAAATAGTTTTTAAATTACGAGTCTAAGTTAATTAGCTTAATCTTTTTAATTTTACAAAAAAAATGTCATTTGTCTTTATAATTATTAAATAATAGTTAATTTAATCTCTAAAATTATAATAAGCGTTAAAATAAATGGTATTTTTTAATTTCATAAATTAAAATATCTTTTCATAGAAATTAGATTGACTCATACTTATAATTTCAAATACTAATTAGATGTATTATTCTTTCCTTTTCTTTTAAGCGTATCTCTGTTTTAAAAAATCTTTGCTGTCATGTTTGAATTAGCTCCTTTTATAGTTTTGATTCGTCAATTATACTTTTTATAACAAAAGCTAACATGACAGCAGCTTCCAAAGGGACCCAAATGGAGCAATTTAAATAATTTAACCAATCTGAACGAGCCTTTTCGATTAACAGCAACACTGTACAGAAAGCTCTCACTTTTGGAAAAAAGTAGGGTGCAAAGAGAAAGGTAAACAAAAAATAAAAACTAAAATAATGTACTAATAATATATAGTAGGTGAGAACTCAAGAGAAACATGCGTCATCATTCCAAAATATCAATGTAAGCTATAGTGCAGGAAATGTAAAGCAATAGATCGAAGTTTATTATATTTTTTATAAATTAAGTATTAAATATAAATTTATATATTTCCTATCTTAAAAGTATAAAACAATATCTAATATTTTTTAAATTTATAAAATAAAAAAAATTAAAATCATTAACAGCAAATTAAGTTGGATTATTGGAAATGACAACATAGACTAAAATATTCCATCAAATTATATATATATATATATATATATATATATATAAAAGATTGATTTAACAGAAGTTTAATATTAGAATAATTTATATGAGATTATAAGTTTAAATTTTATTATTTTTTATTTATAAAAAAAACATTATATATGTGAAATTTTGAAATCACAAACGCAGATGTCACGCTAACATCCTCATGAGTAGTTTTAGGTGGAAACATGAATGGTTTAAATTAACCTTAAGAAAACAATAATAACAAAAACTATATTATTATCATTATTATTATTTATTAAGAGTGATGATATGGAAATAAACTTCGGTTTTGTAAAGATATATATGTGGAATTGAATATGTTCTTATGGGGGTCTCTGATTTTCACCTTGAACTTCCAGACAATTTTATTAGAATGTCATATTTTGTTCAAGATAGAAGGGGGGAAAGGGTCTAAGGTATGATACGTATGAGCATGGCGTAAGTCATGACATATTGCATATTTAGGAAGAAAAAGTAGATGATAAGTGCAGCGCAAAGAAGGCATATTGATCTGATAGTAATTACCAATCACTTGTTCCCTCTGCTTTTTTTGAAAATTTGTGTGTCCTCTCGCTCATGAGTGATGACACATGGAGTTTCTGTCTTTCTAAGCTCATTTTTTGTAGAACTAAAGGGTACAAGGAAAGCTGCATCAATCTTTCTGTTTTCTTTTTTTCCTTTTTGGATACTATATTCTTATTAAGAAAAGCAACCACTTTAGGAAATGGGCAAGGAAGGAGGAACTAAAGGCTTGACCGACCCTCCCTAGTCTCTTCCCATTCCAACGATCCACCTCACTTTTCTCTCAAATAAGTTTTCTAAAAGATAAAAATTAAATCTTGCTTTCCAAAAATTAATAAGCTAGACATTTTATTTATTTCTTAGCTCTTTCACTCGTTTATTTTAACTTTTTATTTTTTAAAAATTGATATCATCTATTTTTAAAATTTAAAAATTAAAGTAATTGATTACTTTGTATACAATTTTTTAGGCTTGTTTGGGATGGTGGTTACTTTTCAGTTTTTGGTTTTTAAATTAATTTTAAAAATAAAATTTTATTAAATAAAAATGATTTAGAAATATTTTTAATATATTTTAAAATCAGTTTTAACTTAAATATCAAAATAAAAAGAGGTTTATTAAATACTGTTTTTAATTTTAAAATATTTTTATTTTTAAATTTATCCAATCTCATCATCATTAAATCATCACCTAATAATATATATATATATATATATTATTTATCTAATTTTATATAATAAAAATAAAATAAATAATAATAATTAATATATAAATTATAATAAATTTTTAATATTATAATATTATTTATATTATATAATTATTTATAATATATTAATTTTATATAAAATAAATATCAAATAATATAAAAATATTACAATAGTTATAAAATTATTTATCTTAAATATTGATAATCAAATAATATGTGAAATAAAAATTTATAAAATTATATAATAATTTTATATTATAACCATTACACCACTATTATTATCTTATAATATTATTTTTATTTTTACATAACCAGTATCATAATTATCATAATAATAATAATAATAATAATAATAATAATAAAATTTATATTTAAACTTTTTATTTTTATTATTTTGAAAGAATTTAATTAATTATTTATTTTTTATAAATTTATAAATGAATGATATTGTTTAATATATTAAAACTATATTTAATTTATAGTATTATAATATAATTTTATGTTATATAATTTTTTATAATATATAATATATTAATAAAATAATAATAATAATAATATATAAAAAATATTTAATTTATATATCAATAGTCAAATAATATATAAAATATAAAACTTTATAATTATATAATATTCTTTATATTATAATTATTATTACTGTCACAACCAATATCATCAATATAATTTTTATAATAATAATAATATTATTATTATTATTATATTTTTCTTATTTTAAAATGATTTTTTAAAAATTTTTATTTATTTAATTTTTATATATTAAAAAATAAATAATATTATTTGATATATAAATTATATTTAATTTATAATCTTATAATATACATTGTTTATATAAAATTAATATTAAATAATATAAAAAGTATTATTATAATAATGTATATAAAATTATTTATTTTAGATACTAATCACTAAATAATATGTAAAATATAAATTTATAATTATATAATATTCTTTATATTGTAATTATTATTTATAAATACTAATTTATTTTTATTATTATTACTATCACCATTATAATAATAATAATAATAATATTTAATTACACTATTTTTTAAAATTTTAAATTTATATCATTTTAATATATTTTAATTTGAATTAATATTTTTTTATATATTTTTGGTAAATTCATAACAAAATGATATGATAGTGTCTTGATTTTTTCAACAACTTTTAAAATCTAAATATTAAAATTAAAAATTAAAAACAAAAAATAATTTTAATTTTAAAAATTTTTAAAAATAAAAATTAAAAACCATCCCAAACGAAGTCTTAATAGTTGAAATATTCACAAAAATTAATAATAATTGAGTTGTTATATTCTACAAAGATTCACAAATTAAGTCGTAACATTTTAGCCTTGTCCGGAATGATGGCGAGGGTTCAATTTTTGGTTTTAAAATTAATTTTAAAATAATTTTTAAAATAAATTTAAGTCAAATTTTAAAAATATTTTTTTATTGAATTCTATTTTTAATTTTAAAATATTTTTATTTTTAAATTTATTCAAATCAACCATTATCCAATAATAATTAATAATTTTATTATTTAAAAAAATTTTAATTTTTTATTTATCTAATTTTAACATGATAAAATTTTATAATTTATTATTTATTATAAATTATACTAAATTTATAATATTATAATATAATTTTATATTATATAATTATTTATAATATATTATAATATATATTATTTTTATATAAAATAAATACTGAATAATATAAAAAAATTCTAATAATATATAAAATTATTTATCTTAAATATTGATAATCAAATAATATGTAAAATAATTTTTTTTATAATTATATAATATTTTTTATATTATAACCATTATACCATTATTATCATTATCATAATAATAATAAATTTTATTTTTAAAAATTTTTATTTTTATTACTATAAAATAATTTAATTATTTATCTATTTTTTATATATATAAAAATAAATAATATTATTTGATATATAAAAAATATATTTAATTTATAATATTATTTAAATTTTTATTGTATAATATATAATATTTTATATAAAATAAATACTAAATAATATAAAAAATATTATAATAATAATATATAACTTTTTTTATATATTATTTATCAAATAATATATAAAATACAAAATTATATGATTATATAATATCATTTATATGATAATTATCATAATTATTATCATAGTAATAATAATAATAATTTAATTTTATATATTAAAAAATAAATAATATTAATTTATATATAAATTATTTTAAATTTATTTTATATTATAGAATTATTTATAATATAATATATATTATTTTTATATAAAATAAATATTAAATACTATAAAAATATTATAATAATAACATATATAAAAATTTATATCTTAAATATTAATAATTAAATAATATATAAAATATAAATTTATATAATTATATAATATTTTTTATATTATAATCATCATATTATTACTATTGTTTCATAAATATTGTTTTTATTCTAATCGCTTTCATTATTATTATAATAATAATAATAAAAATAATAATATTTAATTTATTTTTTAATTTAAAAATTATATTATTTTGATATAATTTAATTTTTAAAATTAATATTTTTATTTATATATTTTTTAAAATTTATAATAAAATAATATAATAGAATAATTTAATTTATTTTTTAATAACTTTTAAAAATAAAAAATTTAAAAATAAAAACTAATTTTAATTTTAAAAATTTTTAAAACTAAAAATTAGGAATTAGGAATATCAGCTTCAATACATTTTTATTTTCAAATCAATCTTTATAAAGTAACAATTGTGTATACCTTAAATTATCATAAATGTTATTTATATAAAAAATTAGGGGTGCGTGAGTTATTACCGAATGAAGCGAATGTCCTCTCATGAACTTTCTCGTGTGATGGAAATATTATAACCCTTAAATATTTTAGAACTTTTGGATGTTAACAAGGAGAGTCCTTTGGTATTGATTTTTTTTTTTTGTCTAAAATGTTGTATTAGACTTTAGCTGAGGGGGTCCAATTATTCTACTGTGCCCTTACCCAAAAAGTATGAATTGGACCTGATCCAATAAATTCTAACTCAAGAATAATAACATTTTAAAATAACAACTTTAAAGTTCCATATAGTTTCTATTATCGAATTTTTTTAATGGAAACTTTGATGTCTATCACTTACCTTTTGTTATTTGGTTGAATGGAATTGGAAGGAAAAAATTAGAATGGAAGAAATTAGAGATAAAAGAATTAATAATAATTGTTTGTTTAAGTAAAATTAGAAGAAAGAAAAATTATTTTTAATGATGTGCATATTAAAAAAAATCTTAAAAAAAATCTTAAAATTTTTCATTTTTTATTTTTTTAATATTTTATTTATCATCCAAACAAAATATAATTTATTTCATCCTTTCTGTCTTCAAGGTCGGAACTCTGAAAGAGAAAGACCTTAGCAGCAGCTCTTTAGTGAAGATGGAATAATACAGTTAACATCACATTTCGGATATATATGTATAAACAATGTCATCATCTCAAGTCATCACATTGTGCAACGCATTCAAATTGGTTGATGTTTTTTTTTTTTTTTTTTTGACAAATCCTATATGCTTTTTATTCAACTTTTTCTTAACAATTTTGTATCATTTAAGAGAAATAATAAAAAGAAAAATATGAGATAAGATAGATTATATAATAAAAAATATTATAAAAATTCGTATATATAAGGGCTCGCAATATGGAACAGGATTAGGTGAGAGTATTATGCAACGCAATATTCGTGGATTCGCTATAATACATCATGACATTGCCTCTCCATCGGGCTGTTCTTGATAGCGCCATCCCTCAAAATTTTATTTACCAAAAAGGTTATGACATAAATAATGAAATCTCAGAGTTTTTTATATAACTCATTCAAAGATTTTAGAATTAATTCTCGCCCAAAATAATGTTAACCGTCACCAAAAAAGGTTCTTATAATTACCAATGTAGTCTAGGCTAAAGTAATTTAGATCCTTAAATACCTGATCTTAGATTTGATCCTAAAATTTCCGTATTTGAAAAAAAAAAGTATAAGGAAGGGTTTTAGGCGTTTAAACGTATTTTAGAAAATTAATTTTCCACCTGATGAATGAAAAGATAATATGAAGATTAAAAAAATTTAACAATTGTACTTTCAAATGTTTAAAATTTTTTTTTTAAAGATTTAAAAATTAGTACAAGATTAGAGACCATTATATATTTATAATTTTGAGTAGTTTTCACGTAATATATAATCAAATCTTTATTATTTTATCCCATAATCACATAAAGATTAATTAAAATTATAAACATGTGATGATCTTAGATTATAAAATACATTTTATATTATCTTATTTTTAATTTTTTTTCATTTTAAAAGTTTTATTATGTGATAATTTTTCATATTTTCATCCATCACATTAGTGTGAAAATAATAATGTGAATCACCTGTGAGAAGCTGGAAAAAATTGAAGATATAAATAGGAATATTTTAATCAATATAATAAAATAATACATCAATTAATTTTTTTCTTAAGTCATATATGCATAAACTTAAACAGCAAAACATAAGAAATGCATTGAGAATTTCATATTGCCCATTAGAATTTCAGAGAAAGTTGACACGGAAACATAAAACTGGTTGACTGAAAAAACAACGGTGAATCTTAAAAAGTCCAAAGGATATCACCATGAAAATTAATTTACGTAACCTCAAGAAGGACGGGGATTAAAATTACAAGAAAAATAGTTCTTTATAAGCCACAATGAATCCAATGCTGGTAAGTTTAAAAATAACAGCTTTGCTTGGTATAAGATAAGATCTAAAATACTAACAAAAATCCTGACCTACAAAGACATGTAGATAATGTTTCAGTGTAAGGAAAGGGATTCTAGAGGAAGATGGTGAATGGGGGCAAGTACTAGAACTTGAGAGAGTGAGTAAACAAACTTTTAGCTTGAATGACTTTTTTGTTCAAAAACATATTGACACTTTCAATTTGTGACCTTCTTTATTAGGAATTAATTAAGGAAATTAGTTATTAAACTGTTAGGACTACTTCTCAGTTGTATATTAAGATAGAAACTTCATGTGCTGCAGAATAGCAATAATAAAAATTCTCTCTTCTTCCTAAAAAAAGATCCTAAAAAGTAAAAACTAATTTCCTTAATTAATCACTACTATTCTTGTTTGCATGTCATTTGATTTGTTTTTTACCATTAATGTGCAATCAGTTGTCCGATATTTTTCTTCAAGTCCAATTGGCTAGACTTAGTTGTAAC
Source organism: Canavalia gladiata (assembly GCA_037954105.1). Taxonomy (NCBI): domain Eukaryota; kingdom Viridiplantae; phylum Streptophyta; class Magnoliopsida; order Fabales; family Fabaceae; genus Canavalia; species Canavalia gladiata. The sequence goes on along the minus strand of CM075658.1, from coordinate 7,950,087 downwards.
TTGTTTTCAATATTCACCTGAGGCTTATAGTTTAAGTTTAGACCTTAGAAGCCATAAATATTGTGTTCATTTATTGCTTCTCCAGTAAGAAAGGCTTTTTACCTTAGGCATTAGCAAGTGGTGACATAGACCAAGGAATCAGAGTTTTATTGCCTATTAATGTGGTTTGGTTTGAAGTTAAGCTAACATATATGATAATATATTAAGAAACAAAAGGACTCACAATTCGAGCGTGAACAACCAAGCTTCTTGTTGCAAAGAAAATTTAGAAGCTTATGGCGAATTGTTCCATTATATTTATCTCCTTCGGCTGGCTGTATGGCTTAACAAAATCCAATAATTCCCTGCAGCAAAATGACCACTCTTGAGAATTTAGCAGCATCTATTGAAAACTTAAAATTCTCTGGCAGAAAAACATTGTTAATATAACCAAGAATTGCTAAAACTCATTTTTTAACGCGAGCACATCATTATCGATTCCATTACTTCTTTCATGCCATACAGTTCTAGCATCGTGTTCAAAAACAGAATACCGGTTAGCTATAACATTAAGAAAAAGGACAAATATAAATCCCATTTAGGGTATATTGAAATGAGAAAAAGATAAAATACAAAATAAAAAATATTAAAATAAGTCACTGATGAAATAGATAATAATTAAAAGTCTAACATTAAATGGTCAAAAGTAGGTGAAGGTAAACATAAAGTCCGCCACACGTGAATGCCAAGCTGACCCGTATGACAATCTTTCTCATTGTTATTTTACATTCAATTTAGTCTCAAATAATAATTATAAGAAGTTCTACTTGTACAACCCCAAAAGCATGAAATGATAAAACAAGACTCACTATTTCACTTTAGATTGACAACACGCAAAGAATCATACAAGAAACCCGAAGTATGCCTGATCTTCGTGCCCCTAGTGTTTATCCTAGGAAATGAAGGATCAAGTTACAAAAGAATATTATGACAAAAGAATCTGTTCGAACAATAGATGAAAAATAAACAACAGCTATATACACGTGATTTTAAAAAAAAGATTCAAAAATTTTCTTTCCAATTTGTAAGCTGGACGGTATCACTTGTTAGACCACTGAAACTCTATTTCTAGATTCCTTGGAGGGCCACTTTTACTTTGAGGCAATAGAGTGTACTCTCCAGCTACTGATCCAAGCATTACCACTCGATCAATCTGGATTGTTACTTTCCCAAATTTACTCTGTCATCAAATCACAGTAAAGGCGTTAAGTGGAAGTATAGAAAAAAATATTTAATATTTATTCTTTAAAGTAATTAAAAACATTTAATAAAGCATATTAAATATTCCTTAACTAATATTCTTGGAGCAGTAGTTAGTATGTCTTGGAAACAAAATATTTGAAGATGAATAAACTGTATTTACAAGTTCATGTTTTCACGTATGTACCTTTCCCACTTTGCTTTTGTTTTTGCAAGAAATATGAAGTTTCTGGCCTTTTGGAGGGCTCTCAAAGGACCATGAAAAGCTCTCATCCCACTCCGGATTAGGGCCAGTTGAGACCACCTGATCAGCACACCATCATGGGTATTAGTAATTTAGCACATTCACTTTTTCAGGAAACGAGTATACAGCACACAATATGTAATGATAAAAAAAATGTAGTTAAACAGGAAAACAAAATCAACAACTTCAGATGAATCATGTAACACAATGTTCCTTGCCGTAATCATATTCAGGCTACAAATTCTTGCCGGTACATCTTGAAACTCAAAAGGCCAAATTAATCCATGACTTGAAGAAGCGCTAGATAGAAGCTAGGAACCGGTGAAGTTGCAAATCAACAACTAGTAAAAGCTATTCTAACGGAGCAGAGAAAAAAAAATAATGTTGGTTGAGTAAATCTTAATTCTTCCAAGTCTACATATGCAGTGAAACCACAGCAGAATATGTAGATGGTCAACCAGAATTCCTTCTAGGAAGCAGCTCTAAAAATGCATATCCTAATTGAGCACTTTTGTATTGGTATGATTTTAGTTTAGGAAAGCAAATAATGTTAAGTCATTCAAGAAACAGAATTCATAGGTTAAATTTGTCAACAATGGAGAGACAAAACTCCAAATTTACTTTTATACAGACACAACCAAGTAGCCCCCTCTTCCCCTTGGGAACACACAAAAGGTTCAAAGATAATAGATAAATATGAAATTATAAATATAAAGATCCATATATAAAAAGCGACCTTGGTTAGCCTTGGAGGAGTGTTGCCGAGTGTAAGCTTGCAGTAAACACTTGGGTTTCCAACAGATTGCTTCATATTGTTACCACGCTTGATGATCACAACCAATGTCCCCGGCAAACACTGCAATAAAAATTCTGCTTTCTCCTGAAACCGGGGTGGGCCAGACTGGATTAAGTATTGCAGCAATGGAATTGCGTCGGCAGCTGCAATTGACTGAGCTCTAGAAACTTCAGCAGGACATGCTGACCAAGCTTGCCTGAGCAGGAAAAGCGCATCTAATGCAGCTTCCTGACAAGCCTCAGAACCTGTTTTTAAGGATGTAACCAGATGGGGAATGCTAAGTGTTGCTGGTTCAGTTGCTCTCAGTCTAGGGAAGTTGCTAAATAGAGAATTTAAGGCCTTCAGATACTCGTCATTCACAGTTCCAGTAGCCCATAAATCTTTTTCAATAGCGGCTATAAGAACAAAAACTTTGTTAGACCATGTCTACACACATCATATCAAGACAGAAATATAAAGGGAGATGGGGAGAGGTGTTTCCGTTTTCATGGTGAAGTAGTTGAAAGAACCATCATCAATCCTGAGGAGAAACTGCAACTTTGTGAATGTAAATTAGGCTTTGAAGTGCAATCTGTAATTGCTCAAGTTACATTAACTGAATATTAAAGCAATTGGTGCCTATTGTTGCTACAAGAGGTTATATAAGCACAACTAGAGTCAAGTTACAGTTCACAGGACACAACCGCAGGTTTTATAATTTATATGTTTCCCTTCATAATTTTTAGGTGCACCACAAATTAGATTATCAATTATTCAAATTCATTCACTTTTCCAGATGTAACATTCTTTGATGTACTTATGTATTCCCTCACTTGGTGTCTTTTTTACATTCCCAAAACTTCCAATATTATGTTTTAAGTAGTTAGAAGTTTTAACTATAAGTAAACCAACATTAAAAATTATCATCAGAAATGCACACAAAGACCACACTTATATTCACTCCTACCGCTAAGGAACTAATTATTTAAATAAAATCAGTTTTTAAAACATCCATTATTTAAATAAAATCAAGTTTTCTCTTCACAACAGCACCGAGTGTGCCTGTTCTAGAAGGTAAAACAATTTGTTTAGAACTTTGAAAAAAAAAATGTTAAGGTGCTCAATCAGCCAAGCAGTAAAAACTGCATGATAAGCAAAGAAAAGCTCACCAGTAATCGACCTGACTGTTTCACTAGAAGCATACTCTTGAATGGTATTATTTGAGAAGAGTAGTTTAACAAACATTGCAGCCTGAATAGATGTTTCTGGATCACTTGAACCTATCAGATCCAATACAACCTGTACGCCCCCAGCCTCTGCAACTGCTCTTCTATTTGAACGACTGTACATCACAAGGTTCTGCAAAGCACATATGGCCACAACTTTCATTTCTTCTGTCGGTTGTTCTTCAAGCACATTCACTAAAGCACGACAAGCTGAAACTGCATCACTTGTTCGTGCAAGACCCTCATTCTGGAACAGATCCCCAAGGGCCAAAGTTGCCAATAACCTTGCCTGCTGTGCTTGAGTTTGTGGGTCCAAGAGGTACTGGGATAATGGTAAGATAGCAGATTTTGTAACTTTGGTTTCTCGAATCTTTACATTGTTCAGCAATACTTCTAAGAGTCTTGCAGCAGTTTCCTCACACTGATGAGATCGTAGGAGCTCCAAAAGAGCCTCTATAGCACCACTTTCAGCCATAGCTTCTGCACTAGTTCCATCATCACTTTCCAACACCAGAAGAGCGTTTAAAGCACCAACAACGGTGCTCTCTGAGCCAGAACGAAGCAACCTCACCAATACAGCAATAGGAACTTCCAAGTAGAATTCAGAGCTGAATTGCAGGATACTTGACAAAACTGAGGCAGCAGACTCCCACAAAGCATGAGGAAGGGAAGGGTCAGCTTGCAATATCACTTTAGAAATTTCAATAACACCACCCTCTTTAGCAATTTCATTTGGCCATGTTAGTGCAATACTAACTAGGGCCTTTACCGCTCTCTGCTGCAATATGTGTATACCAGAACCAAGAACTCGTATAAGAGGGCCAATCACTTGCTGTGTCACTGGATCCTTCTGAAGGTGTTCTTCTACAAGTAGATGTGAAAGAAGCTCAGCAGCCAACTGTTGCACTGCAGATATTGGAGAATCAAGCAAAGGGATAAGTGGTTCGATAACTTGTCGAGAAGTCAATGAATGGTCAGCACGACACTGTGGATGTTCTAAGATATTAACCAAAACCTGCAATGCACTATGCTGTCCATCAGGTCCAAATTCCTGTCTTGTCAACAACAAAAACAATGGTTCAACCACTTTAGCAGCACATGGTCCTTTAGCTATGCTAGTATTATTGGTCAATATACGCAACAATTCTGCAAAAGCTGCACAAAGATAATCAGGCGCTTCATGTAAGATGTCAAGTATACTTTCAATGACGCCAGCTTTCACCATTTCCATTTTACAAGCAGGCCTGTCTTTTCCTAACTTGACCAGAGCTCTGGAAATGGCCTCATGAAGTACATAATTCCTACCAGACAGTAGACCAACAAGAGGAACTACTGCACCATGTCCAGCAACTAATTCAGCCAGTTGCTCGTCGTCGACAAGCCTATCCAATGCCCGGACAACTGAAAGCTGAGCAGGACTATGTTCAGTTACAAGGAGAGAGACTAGTGGTTCAACACAGCGTGCAGCAGCCATTGTGGACCGAATCCTTGTATTTCCAAAAAGAGCACAGCATAGTTCAGCAGCATCCCCTTTGAGGTCCATTGAGCAATCTGATGAAAGGATCCTGCAAAGAACATCGACTGCATTCATCTCAACATCTGCAACAGCAAGTGCTCTTGATGGGTTTTCACTTAGTAACCCAACTAATGCAGCAATGGCAGCATGCTGCTCCCTTTCTGAACCAGTACTGAGAATCTCCACCAAGGGTTGAACAGCTTGCCGAGCAATCTCTGCATTTCGAATGTGGTCAGCAGAAAATAAACTTTCCAAGGCTTTTGCAGCACTATACCTTGCACCTCTTCCTCCTAAACGTAGGACAGCTACAAGTTGAGTAACAGCTCCAAATGCTGATTCATGCTTTCGTATTTCAGTACTGCTAAACAGAATTCCTAGCAGATCAGTAGCAGCTTCTTCAGTTGCATCTTGTGGACCCAGTGAAAGATACTTTGTAAGTGCCTCCAAGGCCCCAGACTCTACCATTACATTCATATTTGGCGGACAATCTCTACCAAGCTGAGTCAAAAGTCCAAGTGCTAAAAACGGTGCCCCTGGGCGATCTGGAATTGGTTTGAGCAGATCAACTAGGGCAGGTATTGCCTTCCGAGAAGTGGCACCAACTCTTATATCATCAACTCTAAACAACCTTTCAAGAGCCACTTGATCAGGATACCGCACCAAAGAAAATTCCTCTGACAATTCCAGAAGATCCTGTATATCAGTATCACCACAGCCAAGCAAAGAGATAAGTCCACCTGCTGCGCCAGAATTTGCCACAGACAGAAGTGTTCCCCTGCTACCATTACAGACAAGGCTAGCTATTGATTGTGCAGCAAAATATTTATTCGCTGATTCCTCTGACTTCAATAAACTGGCAAGTGCTGGTACAGACTTTGTGGTTGCATGTCCCCGTATGATATCTCTATTTTGAAATAATATTGCCAACAACAAAGCACAAATCCACATGCTGGTATCTTCTTTGTAATCAATCTGCATGTACATCTCAAAGGAGCAAACACGTTTTATATACTGAAATAATAGTCGTATAGTAACTTTGCTTCAGTTTTACAGCTAAGGATGTCCTTGTGCACATGTAAGTAAATTTACTAGGGAAAATTACAGTTTATCCCCATGAAATGTTTGTCTAAATCGTTTAAAAACATTAACCTCCCTTACGTTTCTGAAACTTGCACTTTAACCACCACCATCCCACCTCCCCTGAATTCCTTGAAGATTATAAATAACACTTTCAAAGTTAATAATTCAGTTAAAACTGACAACAAATAGGTAAGTGGCCACACTGTTACCTTTCTCTTTGGCAAAAATTTGCAAAAAGAATACAAATGCTTTCCCAACAATGTGTTTTATACTGTTTACATATCCTTTACAGTTTTGCATTATGCAAAGAAATCAGTGTCTCTCTGATCAGTATGTTTCACAAGATAAATATCAAACACATTTTGTTAAATTCTGTGCAAGTAAAAAAATGATCGTATGCAATTCAAGCAAGGGGATGAAGTGCGTAGATTTTGAAACTTTTACATGAATTGGAGGATTTTAATTTGGTGCACTAAAGTTGCTTTTGGACAAAACTTCAAGGGGAGGGGGGGTCTTTTCCCTAGAGTATTAACAATGATCAAAATTAGATGAACTATCTAATTCTTTCTTCTTGATTGACTTAAAAAAAAGGCACTTAAATACCTGAGAATATTGTGAGAAACAATTTGAGATCCTATCGGTCAGAACATCAATTGCTCCAGCCTCCATTATTGCAATTTTATTTTTTTCATCATGACAAGCAAGAATAGACAGTAACCATATAGCTAAGTCAGCACCACGTATAATGGTCGTGCTAGTGTTGGATTCACAACCATTGGCCTCATCTTTTGTGTGCCTGCATATGCTAATGAAGTCCTTGTTGTCATCATCTGGATAACCCAAAGAAGATTGTGCAGAAATAAGCATATCAACTAGAGACTGAATAAGATTAGCACACAAGTTTGATGAATTGAGATCCTCCACCAATCTTTGATGATTTGCTTTTGCAGTACAAATAAGAAGTGCAGCACCCCCAATTTTGACCTTTACATTTGTGGAACTAATTATCCTCTTAGCTATGGAAGATATACATCCAGGTGCAGACACAATAGTGTCTCCTAAAACAACAGGCTGATCCTTACATAATCGAGATAAAATCTCAATAGTTTTATCTTGTAAAATTGGAGCTGAATCAACGATACACAGGACTATTGGGCTTATGCTTTTAGGGAATTCAGCCAAAACTGCACAAGCAGGTTTAATATGTGCACCTGTGTCTTCTGATTTGGACAGGATGGCAAGTGCTTCCAGAGCCTCTGATGTGGCAGCAGATCCATTGACAGCAGAATCTAAGAAAGAAACTAATGCTAGAACAGTTCCAGCACGATTCACACAATCGGTTACAGCATAATCAACTTCCCGAGAATGTAAGAGGCGAGCAATTGCTGCTGCAGCATGGGTTTTACCATATATTGTGCCTTCACATAATACTCTGGTAGCAGGCAAGATAACTTCTTCCGCAATAGCTTTCTCTGCAATTTCACTATCCAAAATAAGATTTGCTAGAGCACATGTTGCCATCTCTGCAACTTCCAAAACTGAAGAGTTAGCTAGTGCAACTAGAGGGGATAATGCATCTCTAGCAACAGCAGCTACATCTTTGTTCTCTTTGATGGAAAGAAATATTGCAGACAGGCAATGGGAAGACTCAATTAGGATACTTTCAGATTCAACATTAAGCAATTTCAGGGCTGAGCAAAGAGTTTTAATAGCAATGCTACTTTCACGCACATCTTTCCTTGTTTCAAAAATTCCTGCCAGAGCTGATGCAGACTTCGCCTGAGTTTCTTCCTTCGTAGAGCTCAATAACATTATCATGGTATCAAATGCATCACTGGAAGCACTACCTTCACGTAAAATGTCACTAAGGGGAGCAACAGAAAGCATACTTCTCAAAGCATCCAAAATATGAACCTTAGAATCAGGAAGATCGCTGGTCAATAATGCTGTAAGCTGACTGATAGTTGTAGTATCAGATTTATGAATTAAATGATTTAAGGTCTTTGCTGCAATATCCTTCCCATTTGGGCTTCCATTCTTCAATAGCCACAACAATGCAGGAACAGCATCAGCACTTTCAACACAAGCACGTATATCTTCACTATGATTGCACAGATTCTTAAGGATTGTTGCTGAATCTTCCTTTGCTTTTGCAGATCCTGTCTCCAAAATTTGAACAAGTGGAGGTATGCCACCAGCAGCAGTAATTGCCCATTTACTTTCATCATTTTCATGCGATAGAAGGCAAAGCAGAGCAACTGCACATTCTTGCTGTTGTTCTGATGAAAGCCCCAAAAGAGATATCAATAGCTGAACTCCTTCACGACCCTGAAGTGCACGCCAGAGACTGCCTTCACTTTTGCACAGTGTCAAAAGCGCTTTTATAAGCTCGTCTTGCACTTCATTGGCTGCCATTGTTATCAAACCAACAAGCAAATGTTTAGCATCAGAATTTGCAAGTTTACTTGAAAGTATGGGATTTCCATACAAACTAGCAAGAGCTTCAATGGTCCGTTCCTGTACAAGGAAGGGCAAACGTGGTTTAAATTGTTTGAGTAATGTCTGCTCGACTACCGAAGGATCTGATGCTCTGGTAGATTCTGCCTTGTTATCATATATCATAAGAGCTGATGCTAAAGCTCCTAATGTGTCAGCAATTTGGGTAGATGAGGTGCATGATTCAAGACTTTGACCAAGGCTAGAGATGACATAAGACAGACCACCTGAGATGTTTGCTAGAGCACACATGGCATTCTCCTGCAATGCTTGAGCACACTCACCCTGCATGAATTCTTTAGAAGGAGCTATGGTAGCATTGATCAAAGCAGGGATACCATTAGAATTGGCTATCTCTCGTCTTGCCTCTTTGCACTGGGCAGAAAGAGATTTAAGAGCACCGGCTGCTTCAGCTCTGACAGAATCATCATTACCAGTGCCTAATAGTTTAAGAAGTTGTTTTGTCACCTCTGCTGTCAACACTTTTGAACAAACAGATGCATCCTCCATCATTATAGAAGCAAGTAAATTGCACACATTAGCTAAAGTGCTAGGCTGTCCTGCTGTTAATAACTTCACTAATATATCCACTCCTCCAGCTCGTATTGTTGCATTCCAGAATCCCTCAGTATTGCTGGAGAGATTTTTCAATGCACCAGTCAATAAACTTTCGACTACATTTCCTGTCTTCAGGCCACTTTTTAGCTGCTCCCAGAGCACTGGTACAACTCCTTCAGTTGAAAAAATTTTTGAACCAACATGATCTTTCACACCACCTTGAGAGACAGCATAAATAGTCTTTGCAGCAGCAATTTGCCCTTCAGTAGAACTGGACTTTAGTAGACCAAGCAATGGAGGAATGCATCCTCCAAGCAAGACCTTCACCCTCAGCTCATTTTCTTTACAAAGGGAGCCCAAGACAGTTGCTGCCTGTATCTTCACATTCAATGAACCTGACCGGAGAAGTGAAACAAGTACCGGAACTGCCTGAGAGTGAGATCCAACAGCACTAAAAGCATTTTCACGCATATCTATAAGCTCCAATAACTGCCGTAAGGAATACTCTTTCTCCTGCACAGAAGATGAGCTCTGACGCAGCTGCTCAATGCATTGGGCAACACTAGCTAATGTCCCATCCGGGTCCTCCATGCTGCTGTTACGCTCTCTGCAAGAGCAAACAGTTAAAAATTAAGATGCCAAAATTAGTTCGGTCCCACACGTTAGTGTTAGCTCACTTAGCTGCAAGTAGAACAGATGCTAACATACAAAAATGTATCAAACAAAAGACATTAAAAACATTGATTCTAGCAGCATTGCAAGCAATTAATCAATAATTTTATTAGTTTGTACACTACTCCTGTCTGACAAAACTTTTAGGTATGTTTGAAGTTGTATCCTACCTCAATCCCATCTTCAGAACAGAATGTGGAGTTGGGGGCTCTGAATCTTGAGTCCTCCCGTCACCATTTCTTTCCTGCAATCAAAAGAATGACAATGGAGAATGTTAAATAATACAGTATGTTGCATGTATCTGAATATTTCAATCAAAACCCTGTAGACACAGATAAACACATTTGATCACTTAGGATTCCATCTTATTGGGCCTGATAGCAAGTGAAAATAGCACAGCAATGTAAAGTGTAAGCAAAGAACCGCATGTCTTAAAAAACCCATGAAGATAAACAGTCATGAACACTTAAGAAAAGTATACAAACAAAAAAGAACTATCTCATGCCGTCCTTTCTTTCCATTTTCTACTCTCACCCTGCATCCAAAAAGTCGCACTGCACAGTTAATCATGCCTGCTTTCTATGATACACATTTCTTACCAATTTCATAATATTCATAAAACAGTACACGTCTCAATCTGAATAACTGTCATAGATAAGTAAGTGCATACAGCAGGAACAAAAAAAGAAACCCATAATATTGCAGAATCAAATCGCATGGTTTCTTTAAACTTGGGTGATTGAGTGATCCTCAAAGATACATGTAGAATTGTCCAACATACAGTACACAAGTAAAAGATGAGAACAAATCATTGGCTGAGCAAAGCAACCTGAATAAAATCCAGATGTAACCAAATGGGAATAAGATCCGCAGATTTCATCCCATCCAGAACACTTTCAATTGTGTAGGAGCATGGTGAAGTCATGTGCAAGTGTGATGACATAACACAAACATAAAAAAACTATAAATCATTAGCGAAGAAGGTACAATATCATTTGAGGCAAGGCTGGTGCCATTGTTAGAAGCGAGTCTCCAAGTCATTGTAGTTGCCATCTTCAGTTTCAGTTGAAGGAGTCCAGATCTAGAGACAGAGCATGATTCAGATCCAAGGTAGTGTGATATATAGATCAACAGCAACAAGCTATGAGTAATTGACTAAGACTGGAAGTCGAATGTGCATGAAAGTTGAAGAGTTCAACAATGGTATTGGGGAATGGGAAGGAGGTTGAGAGAGTGAGAGGAATGGACGGTGATGCACATCACAATTCACATGCATCAAAGTGTGGGTTTCTTAGAAGATAAAAAGACCGACAGGAAGAAGAGGAAGAGGAAGAGGAACAAATATAGTTGTACCTTTTTCTTTTTTTTATTTATTTTTTCTTTTTTACTTTTGTGGTTGTTTTGATTGTGCCTTACGTTTTAATTTTGATGGATAAAGAGAGGGGAAAACAGATAGAGAATTTATATTTTATTTTTTTTAACAATATGAAAAGTAATATAGGTTCAAATCCAAAATCTTCATACAAAATTTTCAATCCTTCGCTATGTAGATGAATTATCGTAAATTTGGTTAAGTTTAATTTGAATGTTTTTAAGAGATGAGATGACTCATAACTATCTGGCGTGGACTGGATCGGACCACCGACAAGTGCCAAGTTAATGCCACTTTCAGCTTTAGATTTTTTTTTCTTCTGTTTTTATAAATAAGGATCTTGCTAATTATTATTTATAACATACTGGTTAAAAAATTAAAAGTAGAAATATTTTATTGAAAATAATATTAAACTATATTGAAAATTAAAAAAGAAGATATATTAATAATATTTTCATAGAATTTTTTATTTTTTTTAACCAGTATTTCATAAATATTAAATAGAATTTTTCTGTAAATAATCATAACTTTTTCTCTTCTCCAAATTTATATATTAGCGGTGAGAATGGATAAATCTTATTTTCAGTATAAATATTTAATAATAAAAAAATATTATATGTTTATAATTATTTATAGAAGTAAAATAAAAATAAGAAAGATATGCGTATAATTGATTAAAAATATTTTTTTTAAAAGCCCTTTGGTTGTGTATATAAAAAAAATAAGAGAGGTTATATGAATTTGAATGATATCTTCGTCAATGTATTAGTATGGATATAATTAATGTTTTGAGTTAGTTACTACTGATTTATTTAACTAGTTTGAATGCTAGTTTGACTAAAATATATCCATTTGATCATATTAACTTGTTTTAAGAGTTTATAACATTTGAAGTTAGTAATTAAATTCTTTTGAAATATTCTTTAGATTTACAATCTTTTGAAATATTATTTAGATTTACAATCTTTTAACTCTTTTTAATCCCATCCCTCTCATTTTATCATAAATCTCTTTTTATTCTTTTTTTCATAAATCCTTGGTACACACTCAAAAAAACTTATTTATAACTTTTTAAAATAAAATCATTAAATTATAATATAAAATTATTCATATTATCTCATTTTATTTAATAAAAACATTTAAAACAAGAATAAAATTAAAAACAAAAAAAAAACTAATCCTAAGATGATAACTTATTTTAAACAAATTAAATTTTGAAAAATGATAATTATTTAAAATAAATAAAATTTAAAATACACGAGTTATGATTAAATAATTAATTTTTTCTTATATTTTACACTAATCAACTACTTTAAAATTAATTTTTAAAATATTTTTAATTCTATCAATTAACTTGTAAGCTTTCAAGTTTTAGTTAACTGATTTCAACCTCTGACTTATTTTTAATTTTTAAATAAGTTATTCATTAATTTTTCCAAACATGCTTATAAATAATTTGATACACTCTAAAAAAACACTTTTAAAATTAAATAAAAAAGTTGCTATTAAAATATACATTTTATTAATAAATTAAATATATTTTTAAATTTTATAAATATATAAAAACTTAATTTTATTCTTTATTTGTTAAAAAAATCAAACTTTTACTTTTAATCTCTATTACTAATTTATCATTAGATATTTATTAATTTTATTAAGAAATATTTAACTAAGTTCTATTATATATATATAAAATAAGATAATGCATGTAATTATACATTTGTTAACTAAATCAACAAATATGTAACTGCGAATTAACACAAATAAAAACATAAAGGTTTAAAAGAATCAAAGATAAAAATAAAAATTGTTAAATTTAAAAGAATTAACAATATATTTTATTCTTTAATTATTATATCAATATAAAACAAAGACACAAACAAATTTTTTTTATTTTACAATTATTATAAGCGTTTGCTGGAAACTTCTAACTTTTTTTTAGTGTGCACAAGTAATTTAAAAAAATATTTTATAATATAATTTTAAAAAATGATAAACATTTCTAAAGAAAGCACTAAAACTAGTTTTGTGATTTTTTTAGACTATTTTCATTATATCAACAGTGATTTCAAAATTTAAGAGCAATGATATTATTCAAATTTCATAAATTATTTTTTATATGATATTATAATATATATTATTTTTATATAAAATAAATATCAAATATTATAATAATATATATATCTTAAATATTAATAATCAAATAATATATAAAATAAAAATTTATATAATTATATATTATTTTTATATTATAACTATTATATCATTATTATTATTATCTTATAACATTATTTTTATTTTTACCATTATCAATATTATCATTATTACTATAATAATAATAATAATAATAATAATAATAATAATAATAATAATTTACATATAAAATTTTTATTTTTATTATTTTAAAATAATTTAATTATTTATATATTTTTTTATAAATTTATAAATAAATAATTTTATTTGATATATTAAAATTATATTTAATTTATAATATAATAATATAATTTTATATTATATAATTTTTTATAATATAATATATATTAATAAAATAATTATAATAATAATATATAAAATTATTTATCTTATATATTAATTATTAAATAATATATAAAATATAAAATTGTATAGCTATATAATATTTTTTATATTATAATTATCATTACTATTTTAACAAGTATCATCAATAAATTAATATAATAATAATAATAATAATAATAATAATTTATTTTTTTATTTATAATAAATTATTTTTAAAATTTTATTTTTCTAATTTTTATATATTAAAAAATAAAAAAAAATTATTTAATATATAAATTATATTTAATTTATAACTTTATAATATACACTATTTTTATATAAAATAAATATTGAATAATATAAAAATATTATAATAATATATATAATTATTTATTTTAAATATTGATAATTAAATAATATGTAAAATATAAATTTATAATTATATAATATTATTTATATTATAATTATCATAATATTATTATTATTTTATTAATATTAACTTATTTTTATTATTATTACTATCATCATTATTATTATAATTATTGTATTAATATTAATAATATTTAATTTTATTATTTTTTAATTTTTGAATTAATATTTATGAATTTGTAAAAAATAATATAATAGAATATTTTGATTTTTTACATTAATTTTTAAAAATTAAAATTAAAAACAAAAATTAATTTTAATTTTAAAAATTTTAAAATTATAAATTATAAACCATGCTCAACGAAATCTAAATTAACGTTTATTGAATTTCAAATACCTATAAAAAGTATTTAAACTTAACTTATTAAACTTATATATATATATATATATATATATATTATTTTTTAAGTTATTAAAATTTATCTAAAGGATTAAAGATAAGTATAGTTTACATAAAGTTTTGAATTTAAATATTACTGTTTTTTATTATAAAAAAATATTTATATTTTCTTCATATTATGATAATTATTTTATATACACGTGTGTTTAAAATTTGATTAACAACATAAATCATATTTATTTATCCTAAAATTACATATTAATATGGTAATTTTTGCAAATGTTTAACAAGAAGTATCAAATATAATATTTTTTTTATAATTTCAATCACATAAGTAAAATTAAAAAGACTGAAAACAAATTACTTTTATTTTTATTCTCTTTCTGTCCTGAATTTTAAAGTATTTTTAAAAATATAATTAAATAAAATATATTTAATATTTGTTTAATAAAACTTTAGATTCATATTTAATAGATAAAAAAATTACTGAATAATTTATTTCATCATTAATTATATATATATATATATATTTCAATTTGAATAAAATTATCTTAAATGATGGAATTGAAAAAATATATATAACAATTCTATTAGAAAAACTCTAGAGATATCCCAAATAAATCTTTCATATTTTGTTTTGGTGGTTTTCTTTCTCTTATACTTTATTTATTTAGTATAAAATAGAAATAAAGGAAATAAAAATATTATTCTATTATTTGTTGAATTAAAATTGAACTAAAAATATCTTTTAAAATAGTTATTATAGACAAAAATTCCTTCTTAAAATTAGAGGAGAGAAGGATCTTTTATTTTTTAAAACTTTAAATTAGTAAATAATTTTTATATTCATAAAAATAATTTATTAAATTTTAAAAAATTAATTAAATTATTTATTAATATAAAAAATTTGTTATTATTAAATTTTATTTATTTATTTTTACAATATTAAAAAACAATGAAAATAGAATTTCAAATTTTCATATTAAAATACTTAATGACTTATTTTTTCATTCATTTAAACAAATAAAAATAATAATTTTTTTATTTATTCAAACAATATATTTTTTATTTAAAACTTTCAATTTTTTCTTCTGGTTTTACTGACCGTTCAAACATTGGGTTTGTGTTTAGTTTGCTGTCCGTTGACAGATGCATACACGTAATATTCTCTAATATAAAAAAAATAGTTATATGTTATGATTTTCGTAAACGAAAACACACCCTCAATGCATCGACGAGTGGGACAGGATAGTTGACAATAACAAAATACTAGAGGTTCCATTTTTAATTAGCACCAACAATCACAACATTAAAAAAAAATGATTTTATTATTAGCTGCGAGAGGTAGATGCAATAGAAATAGAAATAAATCTAAAAAGAAGTAAATTATAAGAGGTTGAAAACTATTAGCATTATTTATTAGTATTGTTTTGGACAAGCTGGAATAGCAAGTGGCTAGTTATTGAAGTTAGATATTATTATGCAATCAAATCAAGCGGCAAGTAACGAGTCATGTTAGTAGCAGCTGTTAATATTCCTATGATTGGAACCCCATACCATACCAAAATCAGTTCATTCAAATACTCATTATTTGTTTGTTTTATATTCTTAAACTAATTGCAATAGAACATCCCTTAAATAAGCTTCATTAGTCACCATTCTAATATTCCATTCTGTTTATTTTTATTTTACATTTTAAGATTACAATTGTTCATAGAAGTTGATATGTCACCGATAGTGATTGAGATTGTCTACTGTTACTCTTCTGGAATTGAATATAATAATATAAATTATTATTTTTTGGATGTTGTTCTACTTCTGTGAAAGAATAATTGAAAACAAGCAACACTGTTTTCATTTTATATTGAAAAAACGAAGCAAGCAACCAACCGGGGTGTTCCTTAGTTGGATGGTATGTTTGCTTCATGTGCAATGTTTTTTTAATAAAAAATGGTGAATTCAATTTGCAGTTGCTTTCATTCCTTATTGGCTTCATCTTTCTCAATTATTATATTTAACTTTTTATCATTTGACGAAGAATTGTATATTACCGTTAACAATTAACTTGTTAACACTTTCGGTATTTGATAAACCACCCAACTTGATCAATTTTTTAATAAGTAACAAATATTTTGTTAAAAATGTTGGTTTAACAATATAAATCTCTTCATATGTTAAAAAGTTCAAGTACGTTATTGCATAAGTTAATATATCAAATAATCAAGATTGAAAAAGTTATTTGAATAATAATATTATAAATGATAGGCAACTTATTAATAACTATCACGTGTTCATTTGACTTAAAATTGAGTAGTTAAATGCATTGAATGTTTTTGAATAATATCAAATAATAATATTTTAAAACTAATTTAAATCGTTAAATATTTTTAAGATAGAATCATAAATAATCTAAATTATATATTTTTATTAGAATATATTTTATATTAAAAATGTAAGAATTGATTATTTAACTATAAATCAGAAGCCTTTACACCTTTTTAATTTTTTTAAAGTATTTTTTATACTTATAGGCAGAGTTAAGCAACATCCTAACATTTAAATTCAGCTATGTAGCTGATATGGTAGGAGTTGATTTAGTTTAATTGGAAGTTTCAATTTCAAGTCTTAAATATATATATATATATATATATATATATTTATGTTAAAAAATTAAAAATATTATTATTTATAATAATTTTATCAAACTCAATTAAAATTATTTTCAATAAAAAAATATTGGTAGTTTAGAAAAAAAAAATGGACTATGTAGCACAATCCTAATAGTATATAAGTTGCAAGACGGGAATTTCCCATATTTTATTTGTTTATGCATGTTGGGCCAAAAAATACTGTGTTCGTGATTATTATTTAACCCAAATAAATAATTAATGATACGACTGTTAAATTTGTTCGTGCCAACTATTATCCAAACAACGAAATAGAAATTTTCCTCCGGACTAATAATACCTTGTCATTCTCATTGTACAAGTAAATCACAAATGTGCGTTTGGATTCATCAAACTTCATTGACTTATACAGTGTGTTTGTCTTAGAATAACGGTTATTTGGCGGGAGGGAACACGAGTTTGCGCTGATAACAACTAAAACCAAATATAGAGTACACATCAATAAATCAATTTGACAGAATTGGATAACATCAATTAGCTGTTCAATTATGCTAACTTGAAACTCATCCGCGTCAAGCGAAGGGGTTAGTTTACCTTGAGTCTTTTTCATATCCTCTGTGTTTTGATGTGAAAATGGAATGTATAAATAACCAATAAAAAAATTATTATGCATATATATAATAACATACATTTGTTTATATTAATATATATATATATATACACATTTAGATGTAGATATTTAAATTTATTTTTTATTTTTCTTATTTAAAAAAAAAACTGTTTATCAAAAATGTAGATAAATGAATTATTATGTAAAAATATAGAATTAATAACCAATATTTAGTCAACCACTACAAAAAATAAGTCACAACGTTGGGTTGACAAAATTGAATCCAACTATATAATGAGATTGCTACATATATTTATTACCATAATAATAACAATAATCCTATTTTATTGCCATATAAATTATAATTACTGAACACTTCTCAAAATAATATTATATTTATACCTTCAAGTGATTTATTTTTCAACAACCAAACAAGTCTATAAGTGAAAAAATTATTTCACCATCAATTCACTTATAACACATTTTTAATATTAATTTATTAACAATATAATTAAAAATATGTCCTGTGCTATTTAATAATTAAGTATTCAAAAATAATTTTAACTAGCACCAGTAAGTCAATTTTTTTTTCTTTTTTAATTTTGATAAAATTAATTTTTCAAATAAATCAATATTTAAACTCACTTCAAACTAAATTCAAATTTAGAAAACCAAGTTCGCCCATGACTAAAGTATCAGTTGGTTCATGGCCAAAAAACTGTTTGGAGGAACTAGAATCAGTTTGTGCAATACCCATTTGTATGGATAACTTCTAGAGAAGAAAAAAAATGATTTTACGGTGAATAAAATTAGCTTTGAGAGAAGTAATATTTTTTTAGCTTTTGTATTGATTTAAATTAATTTTGAGTGAGACCAACAAATATATCTTATTTTTCCTCTCAAAATAATTTTACTTAACAAACCAAATGAAATCAATTTTTCTCAACTCACTTTAAAAATATCAATCCAAAATATTTTTATTTCAAAATCAATATTTCTATTTTTTTAATCCAAAATCAATCCCACTAAAGCCATCCAACCTTTGCAATCGCTTTATACGTCCAAAATCAGCAGATTTCAAATATGTTCGCCACGTTGCAAACAAACTAGCCACCCGTTAATGGCATATGGCAGAGAGGGAAGTATGAATAGAAGTGTGTAATGATTGCAATCCAACGTTTCATTTTGCCCGTGGGGGAAAAAACCACGGTGAACTATTCTTTGAATTGAAAGCACTGATACACACTTGATGTCCACCCTTGTCCTGATCGCATCGGGTACATTATTGAAATTTTACTAGGTTGCCGTTTTTGTTATCCGGTGAAAAGAAAAGGAAAATTATACAGAGCCCCTCACGTCGCTTCGGTCCAAACTCCAAAACCATTGGAGTTGCACAGAAATCACAAAATCAACGAATTTTAGCTGCTATGAAAAAAAAAAGGTTAATTTGTTTTCCTTGTAGGTCTAATTTAGGTAATTCCCGTTGGCATCCCCGGTAGAGCCAGATAATCTCGGCAACCTTAGGTATTGAATCAACATGGTTTTGTGAATATTCAAAATTTGAGAATCATGCAAGGCTAAGGGAATTAGCATAAGATTGAAGAAGAACCACAGCTTGCTCAGAAATAGCTCTGTTTCTTGCTTGCCTCACCCAACCTGCGACTATTTCTGCAGCTTGAGTGCCTCTGACACTTTCTTCTAGACAATCTGCTGCTTCAGCAAGTTTTCCATCAGCCAGGTAATGCTCAACTTTATTAATGACGGATTCAATACCATCACCTGACTGGTCATCTTCCCTAACCTGAGCACCAGCCAAAGTAAAACATGAAAATACACACCAGAGTAATGTGCTCATTAGAAGTGAAAAGGGAAGAGTTAGGAATCAAAGCACAAACTGTCTAAATGGTCCCCAATTAACACTGCCCCCAGAAATTCTATTTTCACATGAAGCACAGCCTTAAATGTAAACGGCATGTTGGTCAGTTATGTATTTACATACCTTCAACCATGATGCTACATGTGCTAAAGAATGTGCCAATATGCCTCCCCCTCCTGGCGGGAAGAAGCTGAAGTGCCGTAGTGTACCTTTTAAGCCATCAAACTGCAAAAGAATATGCATAATTTAGAACCTTAATGATTGAAAACCAAATTATATGATTCATTCAAGAATTCACATAGTAATAGACAAATGCCTTTCAGGAAAATTGCAAACAATCTTTTATAAATCCAGAAATTGCTTCAGTAGTCAATTATAATTGTTTTCTAAGGTGGCTTCACTAGGTAGGAGCATTACATTACTGAATGTCTAAGACAATCTTTGGGATTGGTAACTGATGGAAAGTAAAGAAATCAATTTGAAGGGACTCACATTCTTGCTACAATATCCAGAGCATAAAAAATAAAAGTTTTACAAGGTTAAGAAATAATCACAATTTACAGAAGAAATGTAGCAATTTTATATGGTACAAGTAATCCAAGACTCCCAAGTAATGTCAACAACAGACAAGAAAATAGCTTGCCTTCTGCTTTAACTGCAGTTGGGTGTCTGTGCCATTGTTTCGTGTCTCTTCAGGAAGGGATGCTAGCACCAAATCCAAAACTGAATCTTTATCTATGCCTTCAAGATAAGACTGCAAAGATGCTATTTCTGTCTGAATTGGCAACCCTTTTGACAGTGCCTCTTCCAGTGCAAGTGCTCTCTGCGGGATCCATGTACAACGACAAATTGGTAAACAGGACCGTAGGATTTAATAAAATACTATAAACTCATTTCGCCATTAAGCTCCTCGGTAGTAAAATATAGCAAAAAGCAGCTTGAAGAAATGGGGGAAATTACCAAAGCAAAATTTTGTGTAGCATGACTTTGTCGAGCTTCTTCAGATCGAGCATAAAAGGCCATGCACAAGGCATTTATCTACAGAATTGGAAGAAAAACATTTTTGAAAGCCAAATTAACTTTGATTAACAACAAAAGATACAGACAAGTGAAAGAAAGTCAATAAGCATCCTCATTACTCTCTAGCTATAATATAATGTCAACTTTGCAACTATCAAAAGTCTACCCAATGTTATGCCCTTTTTCAACATGAATATTCCTTGATCAATACATAGAAGCTTATGTTTGCATAAAGAAACGATTTTCCCTATAATTTCAAGGCAGCCATGCTGTAGTTTTCCAACACACATTAATGAAAAGAAAATCATGGTTTCCTTTGACAAAACAATAAGTAGTTCATTCCAGCACAATCAAATGTAAACTTAAGAGTGATCTGACACATCATTTGAAGAGGCAACATAGGTCCATAAACAAAAAAAATTGAAGGCCAGAAAATTGCTTATTTACATTTCCTTCAGGGTAATATGCAGCTGTTACTGGTCAGTAAACAATTTATTTAACATTTGCTTTGGATGTACATGAAGGTCTATCAACCAGACAAGATTCAAATAAATGATTGGTCAGCTGTTATTTTGGTTCTCAGCATGTAAAGCATTTAAGTCAGTTCCCTAGTATCACCAGTATATAAAGGAACTCCATTTCTTTTGTCTGTACTATGACAAAAAATCGTCCATAATGAACATACCATGTAAATGAGCATGAGCATTTATTTCCTAAGAACAAAGGAAAGTTCAGTACATACTATACCAGAAAATCTACAGTGGTGGACAAACTTCTCTCTTTTAGACACTTGCATCAAGTAATGACTGCGAATGCAATTGCCTACCAAAACAGTGTTTTAATAATCTGCTGTAATCTATTAAAAACTGCATAAGCTAAAGCCATAATTTGATGCTGTTTTGCACACTTCTATAAGTTAATTAATAATTTTTAGACCTTAATGATAGTGTTACTCTTTGTAGAAGTTGCTCCAGGAAATTTTTTTACTCATACAAAACTATTAAGGCTATTTTATTCTTCTATAAGCCATCTATTGAAATTATATCCCTTTTCATAAATTATTTGAATTTCCCCATTACTAAGCTAAGACTAATTTAAAGTGGGTGCATCTACTCATCCATGCTTTTAGCAGAAAACCTTACATTAATATTTGCTTCAGCCATTTTTTCAATTTGGGCTGCCTTCTCATTCGCTATTGCGGCATTTAACTCTGCCTTTGCTAATTCCTGAGTATTTTTCAACCTCAATTCTGCTTCAATTTCCTGCAATTACCAAATATGCACTTTATTTAACAGTAGAGATACAGAGAAAGGAGGAGAACAGTACTCATACTACCAGCAAAAAGCTGAAGTAATGTGCACCTTTTGTTCAAGTTCTATCTTCAGTTTCTCTTCCATCTTTTCTTGAAGTGACTTGATAGCAAGGGCTGCTTTTCCTCTCTCTCTTTTTAGCTCCTGAAAAGTAACAAAATAAAATGGGAGGAAAAATAAAGACTTAATAACTTTGGATTTGGATTCTGATCACCCAAACAGAAATGGCATGGGAAAGGCAAACAGCACATATCAAAGAAATCATTCAACTTGATAAATGGACAAGCTTCACAATTACGTAATAAATCTAACAGGCTGAGTGCTCAAATTTGATTCTGATTATTTTAGTGAGACCATTTTTTAATCAAACTTGCAGTATAATGGTATAGCTTCAACTTCACACTATTATGCTCATTCAAGACTAAGTAATTATGATCAAGTTAAATGTAAATCCACTGAACAACAAACCCATCGTCCCTCATATGATAATTATTCTCAGTTTAAAAAACAAGGGTAACCTCTTCAGTATCTTTTGTTATTTTAATCTGCATATTTAAGACAAAAGCCAACAAGCAAAAAATTTGTTACATTGAATAAGAGAAGACCAAAATGTTTTTTACCTTGTCCAACATTGCAGCCTCTTCAGCCAGCATAAGTTCTCTGGCAGCCGCATCTTTCAACTTCTTTTCATATTTTTCCTAACACAAACAAAGTTCTAAGTGAAAATAAAGATTATAAAGCTCATAAATAAACACAACAATAACAAATACTAAGCAGACTTGCAGAGATTAGAGAATATGGTACAAAGGTTAATATGTTGTAGGCCTAACCTTCAACAATTTCTTCTCTTCGTTAAAAGCACGTGCATCTAAGTCAGCTTGCCTTTTCTCTGCAGCATGGATGGCTTGCAAGAAATCAAGAACCAGTTTCCCATCCTTAGACACGTAACCATCCTTCAACCCCTCCATTGCTCCAACAAGTGCCTGGTAAATCAACATAGTTAGCTTTCATGCAAGAACAAGATCACAAATACATTTACCACAAAAAATTAAATAAATACATGAATAAAACCAAGATTCTGTAAGTAACCTCATTTTCTTCAGACAAATGGCCATTCTCGGTAAAGCCATGACTATATAAAAAAGCTGCAGGACTTCCTTCTGACTTATTCCTCAAGTGATATTCCTCAAGAAGGGTAGATTGTTGTTCTATAGCTGCAAGTGATGCACTCTGTAATGGAGTAACAAAGGAAATATATTAAAAAGCAATAAATGCCAAAGTTCATTTGGTAAAACAAATCCTTGGTGAATGCTAGGGAATGACTGAATTATTTGATAAGCCCAAATTCTAATATAAAACTTAAACCAGCTTAGTTACCAAAAATACCACAGCTGATATTAATGATGAACATGTATATCAAGTCATGACAAACTTGTAAATACCTCTATTCTCTCCTTTATTTCCTGTTGCTTTGGTTGAATATTTTCAATTCCACTCTCATTTGGAACAGCACTGATCTGTGTAGATGTGGATGTATGTTGAAGTCCCTCTTCCAGTGTTGGGGCAACATCTGTCTCTGTGCTTTTAATGCCAACAATCCCATCCGATTGTATCACAGACTCTTTACTTGGATCATCAGATGTTAGACTGTTTGGAGGATATTCAGGCAATTGGTTTTCTTTGGAAGCAGCAGCACCATTTTCAGCAATATCAGACTTGTCTTGCACAGGAACCGGCTTATCACCTTGATTTTCTATTGCAACTTCCGCATGTGAAAAATGGGCATCAATCTTCTGCTCTGCAAGCTCTACAGCAGGACTTTCACTGTTAAATTTCTCACTAGGTGAAACTAGCTGGTCTATTGAATGTTGCACACTCTTCAAATCTCCAGAGTCAGCATTAACCTGAGCTTCCTGAGAAACCCTATGCTGCTCCTTCTTAAGAAACTGATCTAAATAACCAGTTTGGTAAGCTGCCAGAAAAGCAGCACCTAAAGCAACACTTCCAACGAAAAACTTTGATAGAGAGCCATTAGAGTCAGGTGGTGTGCCTGTAGACCCAGGAGCTGAGGCACCACCTGGTTTTGATGCAGTTGAGAATTTCTTTCGTGAAGATAGACGCGAAGGTGTCTGCTGAATTATGAAATGAAGAAAAGAAGGGTAGTAAATTAGAAGACAGTAACATATGAAGCTGAATTGGAAATGAGAACTACCAAATCAACAACCTAAATAATTCCTAACACATGTAATAAGTACAGTATATTACAGAAATTTAATTTTATAGCAAGAACAAGTCTTTCAACAGCACCTTTCCTGCCTTACAGTCCTACAATCAAATTAGTACAATAGCAATGAGAAGTGATAGAAGTATAGTACTATTGTAATGCATCGGTATATATTCATTGACCACTGTGCTACAAACAAGTGAAATATCAAATATGCAGTAAATTATGGAATTGCGACAACAATGTTTAATTAGAAACAGCAATTCAATATATTATAAAGAAATCAAACATGCCGGCAACTTAGATGCTTCATTTGAGTACAATATGCTTTGACACTTTGCGCAGCATGGCAACAATGGGCATAAGAGTGACAGTTCCATCAAAATGGTACAAAGTACTCTTCCTACTTCAAATACTCTAAGATTGTCAAGGATCTTGTACTATTTGTGCTAAGCACTTACTTCTTTGCAAACTACAGTACTTTATGCTTTAAATGTTGTATTTTTCCTACTTTGCATCATAACTATGTACATCTGAGCATAAAATTGGTGAAATCCAACCAGCCATTAACAAGCTTACATCCATGCAATGCATCAGTTAGCAGCCAGAGATCACCTTCATAGGTTTGCTTTAAACTTCTAACACTTCTAATATATTCTAATCTCTTAGTGGGATAAGGTTTATGTCTCTGTACTACATAGAAAATGTAGAGGACAAGATATAGAAAATAGAAACTGGAGAGCAAATGTAGATATTACTTAGGCGTATGATTCGAAACTATCCAGTGAATACATCAAAAGCGATACTCCTATCAATGATTTTATGACTCCTCACAAATCTAACTTAGTGACAAAGTCAAGGGTCTTTATATTAATTTCCTTCTTCACAACTAGGAAGCTGAAGTGATATTGGGAGGGGGGACCTTATTTAGAGACAAGGACATAGAGTTATACACTTGGAACTTAAGGTTTAAGTTTTCTCCAACCAAAGACAATCAGCCAGGCAGCAGTAAAAACAAGAAGGAGGAAGCCTTAGAAATTGTAAACTTTATGGTCATCTTGATTATTCTTGGGGCTTCAGCTTCCTCGGTTGGTTTTGTTACTTAGCCTTTATTTATGCCTATTGGGGGTAGGCTATTTGATTAGTATTCTGATAGGCTAAATTCTAAATTAGACTGTTATAATTCAGCATTAGGAAGTTATTAGGCAGTTATTTTTTATATTAATTTTGGATTAGGCGATTATATGTTATGGTGTGACAGTTATAGTGATATATGGGCAGTGTGACAGACTCATAGAAGGCAATTAAGGTGTGAGATTATTGTTTTTGGTGTTTTGAAGGAGGAAACTCCTTATTTGGGGGAACCTTGTGTTTGTTAACGTTTGTAATGAAATCTGCCTAAAAACCATATTATTTTTATTATTTATTCAGAATTCAGTGTATTTATTTCTTGAGTCTAGCATCTTCAACTTTAAGACTATGTGTCCCCATGTTCTGACTAATTCAATTTAAGTGACGTGTCTTATATTCAACTATCAAAGAAAGAATGGATGATCAGCTTTGGGTTTGATCATCAATATGATGCCTGCTTGGTTGTGTGAAATCACACCCTAAACGTGATACCTAGATTAATTTTCTTCTTATTTTCAACCTTACTCTTTTTTTTTCTAATTTCTGATATGCAGGTAGGGATCTGAATCCAAAGGTAGAAAGCATCCAAAACAACACAAGTGCATACATGTCAATTTAAGGGGAAAAAAGTTCAATTCAAATGAGGCATGGACATGGCCATTTAAAACTTGAAAAATAAAGGTTGAGCTTGACTTCTATGTGGTTAATTCTAACAACTATGTCAAGTTCGTTTAGGATGCTTTTTTGGAGAATGTCAGAAATGATGCTTCACAATTCCCAGGAGGGGCTTACAAATTAGCAATAATTGACACATGAAATACATCAAGATATTGTAAATCTTGGAAGTTTATATGTATGGTTATGAATATTTTTCCTGAAATTTTCAATTACACACAAATATAATTTCATGCCCTATAATTTTGAGAGTTTAGTGTGTCCCTATGTCCATGCAAATGTGTGTGCTTCATAGATCTACACTAAAACTCATTAAATGCAAAATCCAAACGCTGCAGGTTCTGTTTACAGTATCCTAATAGCCACCAATTGATCCTCAAACCCCAACCTATTGCTTCCAAACCAGCACACCACTCACATATCCTATAATCTATACGAACCTCCAATTCTCCTATTCATAACTTTAAAGCCATTTAAGAAATCCTAACTGTACTGTTGTTGTACTGTTGGAATTTACATACTATTTCAGTAGGAAGTAGTTTCAAGGAGTATTGGAACCTTAGCATTCTAAGAAATGCTTTCTTCTATTTATTTATTATTGTAAATATCACATTTGTAAGCAATTCTATGAAGCGTATAATCCTAAATTTGCTGAGCGCTTCACTCGAGCAATTCCATTCAAAAATAGTCTCTCAAATATTCTCTCCTTCATCCAATCTGAAGTTGGTATCAGAAGAGTCGTGCAAGGGTTTCTTTAATTTTCAATTGTTGGTTGTCTAACTGTCTGTTAAGATGGGAGCAGAACTATTGAAAACGGGGATGATAAAGGTTGCTTGGTGGTAGTGAGTTACAAGGAAATGGTGATGCAGCATTTCTTTTGTTCAATGTTTTTTCAATTTAAGCAAACAATCAATCCCAACTCCCAAGTGTGGTACTGGACTTGGTCAATAGGTATTAAGGATGAGGCCAAATGGTTGAAAAGCAATAAGCGAAATATGTTTGAGAAGAATATTAAATCAACAGAGCCAATTCCAGCCTCCAGGAAGATTATACATTTGGTTCCTCTGTGGAACTATATTCCACGAATTGCATTGAAAACAAAATACAAACAGTACAAATAAAATTAGGTACCTGATTTATAAAATGTCTGGGGTTCCTTCTAAGCTTTGGGCGAGATGATATTTCCAAAATGGACCTGCAATTAGAACGATGAAGCATCCATCAAGCTTGAGAATGTGATGAAATCAAAAGAGCATTCAGAGGAATGATGAAATGAAAAGAGCAAAAAGATTCGATTTGGCGGAATCAGAAGCGCAAAATGCAGAGAGAGGAAAAGAGAAAGGAGCGTTAGTTTAGATAGGCGTACCTCCGGAACATGGCAGTATGAGAGATTGAGAAGAAATAGTTTTGTGGAAGTAGTTGGGTTGCGTTGGTTGGAAGAATTGAGTGAATGTGTATGTGTTCCCCGATTGCCGTGATGGTGTCCGAGCCCTCACCCTGCTACAAGGTACAACTGCAACCTTAATTTGGCTACACTACGATTTCGCGACTACAGTGAATGGATGTTTTTGTGATTCTATTATGTATACCATGAATTGCAATTATAAAAACCACTTTTTTTCTGAATTTTTTTCGGGAGATACTCCCATCCAAGGATTCTTAGGTTTTCTAGAAAATTAATCTAACTTTTCTAATTATACTCGTTATATGTTTTATGTATATTTATAATATTTTTCACAATTGTGACTTTTAAAAATTTAATTTCTAAAATAAACAAAAATTATATCAAACACTTTCTTAAAATCAATTTAGATGGTTTGACAAAAATTAAGAAAGTTAATATTCTTATTTATATTAAATTATCATTTAACTTCTTTTTATATCTTATATTTTTTATTAATTTTTATTCTAATTAATATTTGTGTAGAGAAAATATGTAATAAAAATAATAAATTATCTTAATTTCTAAAAATTATAAGTTTGTCCTTTCTTGTATAAAATATTTGATATTTTATTAAATAAATTTAATTAGCATATATTATAAAAATATATTATCTTTTAAAATAAAATATTAATTTTTTTAAAATTTAAAAAAGCTTATAAACACAATTTATATAATAAATTCTAAAAATTTAACAACTTGATTAATAAAAATTAATCATTAAAAAATTAAATCAAATAAATTATAATAAATTTATTTTATAAATAATTTAAAGTTACTATTATGCAGCTAAATAATTATCTTTAACAATTTAATTAATATTTTACTGCGTTTATCAAGTTTTATCAAATTTAAAAGATATTTAATCCTTTGTTAAATAATTTTAAATTAATATATATTAAAAAATGTATATTATATTATATTTTAAATTAAAATTATTTAATCAAATATTAAATTTTTTTAAAATTTTATAAAGTTTACATAAATCATAAAAATTAATAATTTAAAATTTTAATTATTTAAAAAATATTGAATAAAATAATTTTATTATAAATTACTTTCTTATATATATATATATATACTTTTTTAATAATTTTAAATGATAACTTTGGTTTATGCTAATATATTTTGATTGATGTTTAATTATTATATTAATGTTTTTTTTATAATTATAAAAGTTATTTATATATTTTATTATGTTAATGTTTGCTTGATTATGCATTGGATTATTATAGTTTAAAAAATATTAAAATTATGATTTGTACGAAATGAAGGGATTTTAAACCTTTTTAACATAGTTAAAGTTATGATTAGCTAAATATCCATATATTTTTAAAATTGGTTTCTTAATTAACGATGAAACAAGCAATATACTCATGGAGAGACTATTTGGTAACACAAAATAGTTTTTAAAATAACAATTAGAAAAAAAACGGGGAACCAATAAAAAAACCACAATATTTTGAAGAATAAAAGTTTTATTTGAAATATTATTTTCCTATTAAATTGGGCCATGTATAATTTTGATTTGTCTACTTTTAAATTAACCAAATATCTTTCAATTTATTTGTTAACATTAAACAAATTTATTTATCCATAGGTTTTCTTTTATTTAAAATCTACAATTATTTATTTATTTTAGTTAAAATCTTTATAACCGAACTTGTTTTTTAATAAAAGATTACTAACGAAAACATTGACTTATGTCCAAAATTATAAAATTAAAAATCATTCTCTTCAAATCATAATACCATGTTTTATGAGAGTGTTAATTGCTTTTTCTAATTTTCCACTAAACCTCTTGATCGTAAATTTTTAAAATTACTCATCTTGAAATTTTAACAGAAAATAATAGTTTGAGGATTCAAGTAAAAGAATGAAAATTTTAAAATAATTATTAAAATTAATAATATTAAATAATGTAATAATTTACAATCTAATAATAATATAATTTTTTTTACATTATTAATATATTTCAGTTAAACTTTCAATTAATATATCTATAATGAAATACGATAAAATATCATATTTTTACACAAATAAAAATAATAAAATAAAATAAAATCTATTTATTTTTTAAAAATTCAAATAATACAACTTAATATTAATTTATTTTATTTGATCTCTTTATATCAATCCAAACATAAGTTAAAAAAGTCATTAAAAATTGTCTGGTAATAAATAGTTAAAAATTAGAATAATATATGTGGTTCAAATTTTATCATTTTGTAGTTGTATTAAAAAAATATAAATTAAAATAAAGAAAGAAAGAATCACTTCAAAAAAAATTTGTTCAAAAAGTTAGCAATATTAAATTAAGTTAATATATAAGTAAACATTAATAACTTTAATATATATTTTGCTTAGATAAGTAAAAAGAATAACAATATAGTTTTAAATTTAATTTAAGAAAAATAAAAATTAACTTTTAAAAGTATAAATTTAAATTTTAAATATCTCTCTCTTATCTAAAATAAATAAAGGGTTAGTGGGGAAAATTCTGAATTTAACCAATGTCACTTTTCTATGACATTTTAGCATCTCTTTCATTTCTATTTAAAGGAAATTTTGATATCTGAGTTTGATAGAATTATTATTAAAATAAATTTTGAAAAGTTATATTAAAATGTATATTTTTTATTTAAAAAATGAACAGTAACTGTCTAACAGTAAATTAAATGGGCCTTACTGTAACTAGGATGACCAAACTGGCACTGGCTGGTTCGGGGGAGCCCAAAAAAAACAAAACAGAAGAAATATTAACCTAAACACGAAAGAATAGCTAAAGCGAGCATTAACAAGAAGACCAAGATACGGTGGTTGTGACCAATTCCCGGTTCGCGTGATTTTCCAGAAAATGGGTAATAACAGACAAAGGAGATTCAGAAATCATCGCGCTCAATCAAGTCGACACAAGCAGCTCTCACTGTAACTTCTTTCTCCATATTCTACCTATGCTTTCGATTTTTCTTTTTTCTTTTGATTTCCTATTTACGCCACTATCTTACTGTACTTCAGAGAGGATGATTCTCAAAGCTCTGTTCAAGGTGCTCGTCGATTTCTCCCCGTTCTGTTCATTTCTCTTATTTATTTTCAAACGATAATGCATATTTTGTTTTCAATGCATGATATGTTTCTAACTGCAGAAACTGGCGAGGGTGAGGAAGAGCTCATGGAACCCAAAATAAAGCTTGCAATGTGGGTATGCATATAACCGTTATACTAATTTTAATTTATCGAGCTTTATATATATATATATACACACACACACATTATTATTATTATTTACTTTTTTTATTGTAAAAAATGAAAGATTACGGCGAAGGCTATTGCACTTTTTTTTGTACAAAATACTTGAGTTTTTGTGTAAATTCAAAATGCTTAAATATTTGTTTGAATGGTGACATGGTACACACCGAGGGTGACACTGTGAGACTTTATGCTTCTAACTGTCAACTATTTGTTATTCCTTCCTGGTTTGGAACACTCCCGAAGAATTTGTAATTTCACATCACAATAACAATGGCTTCTTCTCTCTCTTTCTCTCTCTCTCTCTCTCTCTCTCTCTTTCTCTCTCTTGTTTTTATCAAAATTTGGAGTAACTAATCAGTTGGCATTGGAAAGAAGAATTAAAACACTTCCTATTTCTGATAGAAAAAAACTAAATTGGAAAAGTTCCTCCAATTTTGTTAGTATATCTATATGATTCATCACTTAACTCAGATCTTATATTCATATGGCATGTAAATGTAAATTTTTGTTTTGGGTGTAATTGGTTTCTTATGATATTTATTGACTCAGGATTTTGGGCAATGTGATGCCAAAAGGTGCACAGGACGCAAGCTTTCAAGATTGGGCTTGCTAAAAGCAAGTATTTGTTCTCTTTTTTCTTCATTCTCATATTATTTTTTGCATATGATTAGGTGTACTGTGTGCATACATATTTCCCTTTTACATATAATAAGCATAAATAAATATATAAGTTTGTATGCATATATCTCATATCTGAGTAAGTGTTATTGTCATGATTTTTTTAGCTTTTACTTTGGCAAATAAAATAAATAACACTACATGAAAGGTTTCTCAAATCAAAATGCAAAATGGTTATCAATGTTAAAGGTATCAACAATGTCATTGGTTGAAGTTAGTTGTCTAATGTTGGAAAATCATGTTAGATACCAAAGGCTTCTAATTGGCATTTTATTTGAACTTCTTTCTTTGGATGTCACCTGGTATATCTGAAACTACAAGTGGAGTATTGCACAAAAGATTCTTGAAAACATCAAAGTGATATGGTAAAAGAGGAAGAGCATATCATGATTGAAATATGTTGATGCATTTCCAAAATGAAAACTTCAGCAAGATGAATCATCCTTTTAGAATTCTGATTTTTAAATAGGGAGGACAATTTTGATGGCAAGACAGCTTGAATGAAAAGCTTTACTTAAATAAACTAGTGAGGGGGATCTAGAGTTTTTTGTAATGCCACAAGTACTTTAATCTGTGGTTATTATCTCCTGTATTGGTTCATCAAAATACCATATTCTCTGCAGAAAAAAACTTGAATAACTTGGCATTTGTTATGATTTGTTTGGGGCGGGGGCGGGGGGGACCAGCATTATTATATAAATTCTAGAGTTTGTGTTTGTGAGTGAGAGCGTGATACCTCATTGATATACATCAAAATTAGCATAATACATACCTCAATGATTTGATTATATTCTTTTTGTTGCTTAATTTTTACCAGATTCAACACAAAACAATTAAGATCTATCTATCTATCTATCTATTTATCTATCTATCTATATATATATATATATATATATATATATATATATATATATATATATATATATATATATATATATATATATATATATATATATATATGATTCAATAGATGGATCGGTGAATGAATCAAAATCACATTCACATTATATACGAAGTTAATGAATGGTGAGAGTGCTATGTCTTACCCTTGTAAAGTGATCCTTCTAATGTGTGTGTGTTGTAAGCACAAATAATACTCAATTAGCCTGTCTATATTATCGTTGACCCAATATTCTACGCAGGTCTAATTCCATTATTTAAAATGCTTAATATGTCTGTGATCCTGATTTTGATTGGTTCTATACAGGAGTTACGTGTGAGTAATGGTTTTGGGGGCGTTGTTTTGAGGTACTTGGTTGGAAACTATCTTTCTCCTTACTTTATGTCTGAACATGGTTATCTTGGTATTACATAAAATTCAACAGGTTCCTGATTTTTATCAACTAGTTGTTTGGGCATGGCTGTA
Source organism: Canavalia gladiata (assembly GCA_037954105.1). NCBI lineage: Eukaryota > Viridiplantae > Streptophyta > Magnoliopsida > Fabales > Fabaceae > Canavalia > Canavalia gladiata. The sequence goes on along the minus strand of CM075658.1, from coordinate 7,917,413 downwards.
GAAAATGTTCTTGGGTTCTTTGTCTATTGGTTGTGTGGTTTTTAACCTGTCTCTTTCTTACCATATAATTTATTTTCTTAAAGTTGCTTATGCCGTAAAGCTCTTTGGTTGAATATTTAGTTATTGTGTTTTTTCACAGATAATTAATGATTGCAATCAATTATTGAAAGCAGCCATTTATTTTGGCTATTAGACTAGCAGAGGAGGTTGATTGGACTGTAGGAAGTTGGGTTGATCCCATATATGACTAATGACTCTTCTCCAATCTCCAGTAGTATTGTTAATGCACTTGTAGCACTTATTAGTCCCCTCTTTAAGGATCTGTTCAACCATTCTGTGGATATGATAAACATGGTTTTTGAAAACACATTTTGATCTTTTGAGGTGTTTGACCACCATATAAAAATACATGGCAATGGATGCAAAAATCTTCTGTTAAATGCTTAAAGGAAGAAGAAAAAAAAAGTTTACATAAAGTTGTTTCTATGTACAGTTCTATTGAAGCATTTTTAAGGAAGCAATTCTTGAAAAAACAAAAATTTCACAGCAAGACCAAATAGGCATTACATTGTTAACCTTCTAAAACAATGCCTTCTCTTTTGACTGTTAAGTAGCTATAATTGCAAGTTCTATGTTCAACAAATAGTGATTGCCGTTTTGTTGTAATTCTGTTGACAGTCCTGCTGGAAATCAATGTGTCTCAAGAGAAGATTACTCTCTAATCCAGAAGAAAGGATTGGCTGTTGTGGATTGTTCATGGGCACGCTTAGATGATGTGCCTTTTGTGAAGCTGCGCTGCACTGCCCCTCGCCTCTGTATGAACTTAGCCACTGACAAGAATCTATTTAAAATTTGTTTTGTGTTCCTCATATTTCAGTGTTATATGTTCATACAGTGTTCAAATATACTAGTGTATGAAAACATCCATGCTTAACCCAAGTACTATCATAGTTGTTCATGATGCTTAAAAATTCCTTATAGTAGCATTGTATTTAATCTTTTTTGCCTTCTTTAAAGGTTGCCTCTATTGACAGGGAATGCTATAATTAGTTCATCATATATTCTGTTTGTTGCAGTGCCATGGCTTGTAGCAGCAAATCCAGTAAATTATGGCCGGCCATGTCAACTATCATGTGTAGAGGCTTTATCTGCCGCTTTGACAATATGGTAAAAAATCAGCCATGTCTGTGGCTACTGACTAGATGATATTTTTTTTCTTTGGCATGTTCTATAATTTATTCACCCTGCTCCCCCCTCCCCCAAGAAAAAAACATGTAACCAAGTTTGGTGCCCGGAAATTTGTATGTTGGCTGATTTACTACTAGACTTCCTTTGCTAGAGGTGCATGATCATGCTATCTCCATTGGCATTTGTAAACAGAACCATTACATTCAAATAAAAAATATAGTTCTGCACCTTAATTGACTTTGCAGTTTGCAGCATGTATAATGTTACTGTTAACTTGGATCATGGCTTATTTTGATTTGGATAAATATTTATGGTAGAAGGATATATATTTCTCAATTCTATATGGTTCAAGTTATTTGCTATGAACTTGCAGTGGGGAAGAAGAAACAGCAAATCTGTTGCTTGGCAAATTCAAATGGGGTCATGCTTTTATGTCTCTGAATGGGTATGATGCAATTCATTTATCCAATTTTGTTATTGAGATTATTTTCACTTCTGCTACATATGAGGGTACACGTTGAAACATCAGCATGTCATTTATTTATCCTCCAGCCATTAAAAGAAAAAACCTACAGGGTACTCCGAGCCCCTCCTGGTTTCTTCCGAACCCTAGAATTTATGATAATTATAAAAAAAAGTTATCCTTAATTTACGTAGTTGTCTATTTGTCCTTTCTAAAGCTTACTTTGCCCCTTCTGAGTCGAGTGTAACACTTAAGTAAGCATGACTTGCAAATGAATACTACTGTAAAACCAACCTGTCTTGTATCTAACCATGAACAGGTTTTTTGTAAAAAAATAATTTGGGATATCCATGTTATCGATTATTTTAAAAGTGTAAAGTTTTAGAATTGGTTAGGCATGTGTATATAATAACTAGGTACTTGTTAGGAGTTGGGAGAGAGGAAGGAAAAATAGTTAGCAGCAGCTAAGAGTGATCAGTTAGTTACTTAGTATGTTAGTTAGAGGGGTTAATTAGAGGATGTAATGGAAGGAATATCATTCTGTATTGTATCATTGTAAACTGAGCATTAGCTCTCTGTGAAATGGGAGACTCTTTGTGAAGGGGAAACTCTTGGAGGAGTGATCCACTGCCTCTCTTCTGTTCTTTTGTAATCAAGAAATAGAATCTTTTTATTTTCTGTTCTCCATTTTCTAATCTGGGTTTCTAAAAGTACTGTTTGACTAAGCCTATGATTATTAGGCTGTAAGTTAGCCCTTCATTAGCTCCTTAAGAGCCCCTTTTCTTGATTATTCTTGTGATTGATTGCATTCAAGCTATACTGAAGAGATCGAGTTTGTAGCCTAACATTTCCATTCATCTGTCCCTATATGATACTACAGGGAATTCAAGGGTTTTTCCAAGGAATTACAAATTCATTCTAATTGTTTTGCTTTCTTGAGGCACATAACTAACATTTGATTCTCAATTATATGTGACTTCATAGACTCTTCTATATTCACAACTTCATTAATCAATGCAGGGAATTACTGAAGGCCTACTCCAAATGCCAAAATAGTGCTGATATTATTTCCGTTCAAAATGCTTGGTTGTCACAAGAAAATCAGATTCGGAGGGCCCCTACTGATAGTGAAGGTATGTATTGGTTGTAATATCTATATTTAGGCATTGTAGGCCATAAGTAGTTAATCTCCCACAGAGATGGTAAACCTTCATGCAGCAGTAACCTTTCTGCCTTCTTACCTGGCGATGGTCATGAGTTCTAGTCAAGGTTTTTAAAATCAAGTGATCATTAAACCGGTTAAAGTACTAGTTCAAGGTTCAATGATCTAACCATGGTTGAACTGTGATCAAATCAGTATTAATTAAATATATTTTAAAAATATTTATAATATAATATATTAAAAAATATAAATATATATAATAATAAAATACATTGATACTATAATTTTACATGATTAAAAATTTAAATTATATATTATTTTTTAAATTTTAAATTTATGTTATACATGTGGATTAAATAAAATTTAACATAATTTTACTTTTCTTTTTTCTTTGTAAAAAATAGCAAAATAATATTATTTTATAAATGGATCATTTTTTTACCAGTTTGTCGGTTTACCGTTATTTTGCTGGTTTTACCGGTTCGCTACTGGTTTTTTGCTAAAACTGTTTTGTAGTTCAAATGATTCAGAGAGACACCCAGTTCCTACGGTAACCGATCCAAGCGGTTAGGTCCAATTTTTAAAACCATGGTTGTAGTCATGGAAACGGCCTCTCTGCTCATGGGGATAAGGCTGTGTACATCTGACTCTTTCTACACTACATAATAGCAGGAACCTTGTGCAATGGGGTTCCCTTTATTGGGGTTTGAATTTAATATTTATTTTTCTGGCTGTTTTACCTTCCATGCGGGTTGCTACTTTGGTGCAACAGTAATTGTACTTGGCTTGTGACCTGGGCCATCCTTTTGGGAAACAGCCTCTCTGGTTGTGAGGGTAACCCTGGATCTCAGTAGGTGAAAGCCTTGTGCACTAGGCTTCCCTTTTTTAACCTTCTACTTGACGTGAGCTTGACAGTTTTTCTTAGCCTTTTACTCCTATCCATTAAGCATACTCTAGTATCTGTGTATCTAGCAAGGAAGTTATGCCATGACTGCTTTTGTTGATCCAAATGAGAGAACTAATGGACATTGCTGATACATACACATCCACTCTGGTCATAACCTTTTGCTCCTTTTTTATCTCTCATTTTTCTGAATTTTGTTCTGTATGTGTTGCATAATATCTACCTTTTAAGGGTAGATTGAGCAGAAAGTCTTTGTATTGTCAGTTGCCAATGTGTTTTTATATTGTTTCTTCAAAAGTGGCTCATAAAGCTACGAGTATGCTTTTGATGCGTTTGTTCAAGTATACTTTCGGTGCTAATTGCTTATTGTATCACAAAGAAAAGATTGTTACCTATAGATACCTCTAATGTATTAGGAATTGTATCCTAACGTGTTTTCTGTATTTCCTTCTGTTGCATGGACAGGTGAGACACTTGAAAGTGAGGATAAAAATCAAAACTCATCCGATTCTGAAGATGGGCTTCCGCCTCTTGAAAAGAACATGAATCATTTGAACTTGGTCAATAGCGATGAAGATAGTGAATAGACGAGTTTTAAATGTCTAACTCGAGATACTTTCTCAAACCATCCTGCGATATGAAGTGGTTTGGAGATGTGAGCAATGCAGAATTGCTAGTGGCAAAGTTTTCTTGTTAACAAAAATGGGTATTATTATCACGGGTGGTGCACAGCCGCGTAGTTCCTCTGTCTACAAAGTATTTAAATAATATATTAACATATTTAGTTTTAGCAAGAAGTAAGCTTTGCATTTTCTCATTAGCGTTCCAACGCGTGATTCGTTAATCATCTAATTTCTAGTGTGCAATATTTTTGTCGGATTATATTTTAGAGGATAAAGTGTATTGTTGATTAAAAAAATCAATAATTAGAGATTGTATAAAATCAAGTGCAATGTATAATAAAATATGAAGTTAGTTATAATTATAATTATTAATTTTTTAGTTAATGATTATTAGTATATTTTATTTTTTAAGAAATTATATTTGTACATAAGTTTTGTATAAAAAGGTATACCATTGAGAGATAGGAAGAGGAGAGAGTGTGGGATAAGTTTAATGATGTGATAAAGGGATATGAAAAAAATAATATAGAAAGTGATAGAAGTGTGTATTGCTACTATTATTAACAAATTTTTGTTTAAAATATTTTTATTATTAATTTAAATAACAATGAATTAAATGTTTTAGACAAAATAATATTTAAATAAGTAGTAATAGATATTTGAAAATGGTAATAGACATATTCACAAGTGCTATATGAATTGATTATAAGTAATATATTTCTTTTTTAAAATGCAATGCTTTGAAAAAGCTAACTCTGTAGTAGTTACGGGATGTTAAGAGCAGTTGTTTCGTTTAATTGTGGAATGATAATTATTAAGCCATAAAATTTACCAGAGCTTTGACAGGTTTAGGAATTGTCATTCTATATTTAGGAATGAGCATGAGAGAATTTAGGAATGCAGCAAAATTAGACACGAAATACAGTCTAGATTATTGCTTGTTATTTGCTTTGACAAAAGAAAAATAAAAACATTCATGATGAGTAGTTTGTTAGATTAATATACCCTTGGTTGGTGGTGTATAGCTAGATATAGTTAAGTAGATAAATTGATTTATTAAATACAGGGTATAGGTCTTGGCAAAGACCCGTGAATAACACGATGTGCTTTGGATATCACCAACTCCTCTTTGGGTATGCATGAACACTGATTTGTTAAACACACGGTTTAGAAACGAAACACTGAAGTTACTCACATTTTATCCTAAATGAAAGTAAAGGAACGTAATCAGACAAAAAGGCCTAGTAGTCCACTGTCCAGAGACAAGAACCAAACGATTCATTATTTTAATGAAGCTTTTGTTAAAAAAGGATGCTTGGTTGAACAGGGGTTGGGGTAATTTTTGCATGTAAACAAAGGCCACATGGTCATCTCTTGAAAAAACAAACCAAGAATAATTAGTTATTCTTACATTCGCACTGTAACTATTCTGATACACCCCAACTTTTAATTGATTAATCATCTTTGATAATTGATTAATTATAATTGTTAATTGATTAACTAATTTTTTATATTATTAATTGTACAGATAACTGATTAATTATATTTATTAATCAATTATCAATTATTCACCATTTATATTAAATCATCAATTATATTTTTCTTATATTATTAATTACGGGTAATTGATTACACAACTTTTAATTAATTATTGAAGTATTTTTATCCAGGTGTAGGGAGATCTGTTATTGTACCTATGTGAAAAAGTCTTTTTTGAATTAAATAATCAAATACAAATCTGAAGAATGACTCTTGGCCCGAGCTTTATGTCACATTAAAAATGTGATTAAAAAATATTTAATATTTTCACTTGCAAGTACTTAAAGTACATTCTATTTATATCGGGAAAAAAAATAAAGAAACTCATCCTTTAGCATAAATGTGTCAACGGCAAAAGAAAGTAGAAAAAGGGTAATTCTCCTTTTCAAAAGAAAGGTTGCTCGGAAGAACATCTAATAGTAAGTTGTCTTTTTTAAAAAAAATAAAATCATATAAATTTGTTATTCTCAAATAAATACTGTTCATTCAATCAGAGTTTCTGAGTTTGTTAAAATAGGTTGACCTAATCTAGTTGGTCTTAATTTATTTGATAAAATATAAGATTTAAAGTTTTAAATTGTGAATTCAAATTAAATTTAGAATTTTTTAGCCCAACCCAATTTTAAAGTACCAAAGCAAAAGATTTTTATTGGGTTTGTGCATTATTTTAGGAGCCTGAACTATATTCGAGCTTTTTTTAACTCAGTTTATTTAAGTCCAAAGCTACAACTTGATGTAGATCGAATAGCTGTTTTGTTAGTCTTACCCTCAATAATAAAGAATATTTTCTCATCCTTAATCCCCTATAAAAGTATATGACTCAATATGTACCGAATAGCCTATTTTGTCAATTCTACATTCAACAACAAAATATGTGTAATTATCCTTTAAAAACTACTCAATCCTTTATTGACAAAATATAATTGGTTTGAATTTAATAACATTCTCTAAATATGTTTTATCTTTACATTTAGAAGTCTTTCACAAACTCCAAGACAGATTCATCTATATTAGAATGTTAGTATTAGATATTACCTATGAGGTTGAAGTTCACACAGGTATCATTATTTTTGGTTGATTGGTAACATAACATAAATAAATTAAAGTGTAAATATTATATATCACTTTTACTTTGTCACTTGGCTATCATGGAGAATGATTGATAACTAGTTATTTCTTACTATGTAAATGTAAAAAGGAAAACTAAAGTTGCAGGCTGATCAATCTCATTGTAATTGGGCCTTGGATTGGGGTCAGTTTCCATATTGGGACATTAAAAAGCAGGACCAATCAAAATATAAAACTCAATTGTTGCTATGGTAGCTTCAAATCATCTTGTAGACATATGTTATTTAGGATATTTTTAGTATTTAGATAAAGAGAGTATTTTCGATTTTGAAAAGATATTTTTGTCGAAGCGATGCCCACCTTACCTCACCCCTTATTGTCCTTTCTTAGAATAAGTACTTTAGTCTAAAACTAACAAAATGCAAAAAAAAAAAAAAAGAATTCTTGAAGAAGAAAAACACAACATTTAATAAATAAAATATTATTTTCCCTTTTAATAATTTTATTAAATAAAAAATTTGTTGACATCAATACAATTTTGTGTTTCTTAGTTTTAGAGTTATGTTTTTAATTGCTTTTTAGGAATGAAAGGAGTTAAGACAAAATATAAAATAAAGTATAAAGTACGGAGTGCATAACATAAGCATTTGTTTTTTTTGAGGAGTCTAATTCTAAATCATTATCTCTTGACTTCTTGTAAATGTTTTTTTCCTTTTCAATGTGAATGTTTCTTCATTTTTAATACTTTTTTTTTTCTTATGAAATTAAGGTTTCATATTTTTCATCAAACAATTCCTTATACCATATTTATTTTAGAAATCACGGTTCATTAATGTGAGTACTTTTTCACCATCTATAACATTCCTGATTCTTTTTACCAAAAAATAAGATTAAACTACACATGTTACATGCATTTATTTGGAGTTGAAACTTGAAACATAAAAAAAGACTGATGGATCTGAAAATGATGTGTGAAACACATAATTTTACCATTATTTATCAGATAAACAATCCAAATAAAATAGTGAAAGTTTAACAAAAATAAAATAATAATCGGTGAAAATTCTAACTCTATATTAAATATATACAATAATGTTACTAAAATTAGTTTAATAATAAAAAATGAAGATAATTTATATAAAATTTTAAATTTAAATTTCATTATTTTCCCTCTCTCTATATATAAATAGATGATTAAGATTCATAAATATTAAAAAAATTACATTTAAAAAAGAGAAGATAACATTTATGGTCAATAAATATGTAATTATATTATTATATTATATCATTAAACAAAATTATCATTAATAACAAAACTTACTAAACTTCAAATTAAAAATACTAACAAATGCAAACCAATGTACATTTGAAAATATAAAAAAATATTTAAAAATTTATTTTAAAAGATGAAAATATACATGCATTTATACATTTAAATAAATATAAATAAAAATATACATTACATTACATTGTAACATGTACGTTTAGAGTAACTTTGAATTTTTTGGTTGACATTACCTTCTTTTATAATACTTGTTAGGCTTAGTTTTACTTCAAATTTATATACTTAATTTATTTTATAATAAACTAATGATGCACAAAATGACATATAATATTTATTAGTCAAGTATTTATTTATAATAAAAATTTATGAAATTTTTTATACTATTATTCTAAAGTCTAACTAATTAAATTTAATTCCTCTAAAATGAAAAATGCACTTTAAAAAATAAAATATACTATAAATGTTAATTAAAAAATTATTAAGATTTTTTTACAATAATTATTCAAGAATAAATCCTTTAGAAACATATGCATTACAATTAAAATAAAATTTTTAAACATATATGTGTATTTTTACATAGGCAGATTTTAATTTAAACATGCTTTCTATTAAATTCCAACTCTCCATTCTTCCTTACACCTAAGCTTTAGGGAAAAATAAATAAATTAGAAATACTACATTTCAATACACTTTTTTTTTTTTTTTTGCAGCGTGCCATGTCCTAGTGTATCTATGAGGTGCAGCGTTTAGACAAGCTCGCAGAGTTTGCGCCAAATGGACAAACCAAACCCCGCAAACGTAAACCTTTCTTTAACTTTAACTTCGTCTCTCTTCCTTCTTCCAATCTTCTTCTTCTGTAACTCTCATTCTCTTTCTCACATATAATATATAACAAATATATACCTTCATTCATTCATTCATTCATTCATATCTGTGGTTTCCCCAAAACGCGGTCGTTTCAACCGGTTCGGCATTGTTGCGTTTGGTAACATACAATTTCCTCTCCTTCATTCTCTGCTTCTGCTTAATTGTTCGATTAAATATTTCCTTCACTTTCAATATGTTTTCTGCTTCTCAAGTACTTTCCCTCGTTCTTTGCTTATGTTCTCATTAGGTTCTAGGGTTTTAGTTTTTCTTTCCCAACTTTAGAATTTCTCGCATTTTCTATTTATGAATTGGTTCTACAAGATGGTAGCTAGGGTTTCGCTCATGTAATTTCTCCTGCAGGTAGGTTGGTATGAATAGGGTGTTCAGCGAGCAGATACTCGCGGACAAGCTGTCCAAGCTCAACGGCACTCAGCAGTGCATTGAAAGTATCCTTTTCTGGAAATAAAATAATTAAAGAAGGATCTTGGTTAATGTGTTTACTTAATGATTGTGCTTTTCTGATTATCTGCTTTGCTTGACCGAGTTTGGATTTGATTCTTGGTATGATTTTGGAAGTGTTTATATGAATCTATATGTGTTGTAATTAATTTAAACTAAAATACTTTGTGTAAAAAAGGTTGGCGTTAGGTTGTTACTTGGGAGAACGAATATGATTCCAGGGTTGAAGAATAAATAGCATTGCCGAATTCATTTATAAAGATGAAATTATATCTTCTGTTGTTTAACAACTGTCTAAAATTTCTAAATTATGAAGAAGTGAAGAACCATTAAACTGTGACTTCTGATTGCTGGTTCAATGAAATATACACATGATTCTTGCCCTAGGATAATATGTTACTGATCCTTCCTCGTGTTTGAATGGCTTGAACATCTTACCAATTTTGTCTCTAAAAATCTCCGAAAGTTATTATTATTATTATTCTAGAGGACTAGTGAGGTAGGAAAACAGAATACACCAATTGGCCAAAATCTGCTGTGTAAGTTCTTGTCAAGCGAGGAAGTGGCACTAGAATGGCTAAGCAACCATAGGAGGATGATTTTTATTTGTGAAGTTGCTTATTTTACTTAAAGGAATGTAATGATAGACTATCCTATTAGAGTCATGCCAAAAGTGTTATGGCTTATTATTTAAAATGCAGATGTGTTTCAGTGTTTCATGTGATCCCGTATGCCAAGGACATGGAATAAGTTAATGGCTGTATCAAGTGGATTTTATCTAATTCTGCATAATTGCTTCCTTGATTTATTTTAGTTATGTTCACAGTTTTGCTTCAGCTTTGGGAAGTTCTAAGAAGTCTGTCCTTATTGACCTGCAGGGAATTTGATCTTAAACTTTTTCTATGGCATCCATTGTCTTCTTGCATGCATTTTTTAATTTATTTCCTTTTTCCTTCTCTCTCTCTCTCTCTAGGACCTGCAGTGATACCCACTGTTGATCAGAACAATTCCCTCCTTGAAAATTGTTTATCTAGTGCCGTGGCAGCCCTATCTTTTTGAGAACATAATTACCTTTGTATCACTAAAACAAATTAATAGTTTAACCGAGTCAGATGTTTGATGCATCAGATTTTAAACTTTTTCTATGGCATCCATTGTCTTCTTGCATGCATTTTTTAATTTATTTCCTTTTTCCTTCTCTCTCTCTCTCTCTAGGACCTGCAGTGATACCCACTGTTGATCAGAACAATTCCCTCCTTGAAAATTGTTTATCTAGTGCCGTGGCAGCCCTATCTTTTTGAGAACATAATTACCTTTGTATCACTAAAACAAATTAATAGTTTAACCGAGTCAGATGTTTGATGCATCAGATTTTTTTGACATATTTTTCTTCAGTTTTAAGATTCACTTGTTAGGGCTTGATCAATTTAACTTGGAGTGCGAGTTATTCAATTAATACTTTTACATGGATTTTGTTTTAGTCTTAATAAAAGCGATTTAATTTTCCTTCCCAGCATCAAATTGATTTTGTGAAGTTCATGAATTGGTTGTTGATGCCATATACTTTGTTATCTTTAATTTTTTGAATAGCTTTATCACATTGGTGTATATTTCACCGGAGCAAAGCAGAATTGGTAGTGGGAACATGGAATACACAATTTCATAAGTCAGAGAAGGCTCAACGAGTCCCCCTTCTGTATCTTGCGAATGACATCCTGCAGAACAGTAAACGAAAAGGAAATGAATTTGTGACTGAGTTTTGGAAGATTCTTCCTGCTGCACTTAAGGATGTTCTTGAGAAAGGTGGTGACCAAGAAAAGCATGTGGTATCTAGACTGGTAAGCCCCTTTTCCAGGGTTTGAAGTGAGTACAAGTGAATACAACCATTCCAATCATTCTTTAGAAAGGTGGGAAAAGGGACTATAGATGATTTGGATATGAAGTTGTTGCAGACTTAATTCTTCATGCATGGGCTGAAACTTCAGATATGACATATAAATGTTGACAAATGATTTCCATACCATGATATTGATTTCACTGTAGGCGGTTTGATATATTTAACTTGGTGCTTACCTAACTTTAGGTTGAAATATGGGAGGAAAGGAAAGTGTTTGAATCTCAAAACCTTAAAAATGTAATACTTGGAGAAGAAGCACCTCCACCATTGGAATTCAACAAAAAACGATCCCGTTCTGTTAGAATTGTGAAAAAGGATTCTCGCTCCATTAAAACGGTGAGACTAATGGCCTCTTTGGCTCTCCCCACCCCAATTTTATACCGAAAAATTTCTATGCTTTTAGATTATTACATCTTCCAAAGTAGTTTGTTATTCCTCTTGCATAGCTAACTCATAAATTTTATGACATCCAGAAATTGTCCATTGGAGGTACAGCAGAAAAAATAGTCTCAGCTTTTCATACGGTGCTTAATGAACATTCCAATGAAGATGCAGTGATGAGTAAATGCAAGTCAGTTGTTCATCATGTGAGAAAGATGGAAAAAGATGTTGATATTGCTTGCACTATTGGTAAGCTATCAACATAACAACATTATCACCTGAGTTTTGGAAACTATGATTCTTATACTTTCTTTTTCAGCAAAGGACCCTAAGCGAAAAACATTGGCTATGGAACTAGTGGAGGAAGAAAATATTTTGAAACAATGCATTGAAAATCTCAAATTAGTTGAAGCAAGTAGAGCAGCACTTGTATCTAGGTTAAAAGAAGCTTTACATGAGCAGGCAAGTTATCATGTCCATGTGCTAAAAAAGATTTTCTATTTTTAATTCTGCTGTCATTAGGTTTCTGGTTGATATTTGGAGTTTTGATGCTTTTTTCTTGTAATTCTTTATGCCTGTATGTATCAGGAATCTGAGCTGGAGAATGTTCGTACTCAGATTCAGGTATGTACCAATGTACCATCATTATTCTTTCCATAATTTTGAGTAGTTTCTTATGAGATGTGAATATGATATATATATTTGTCGTGTATCTAGGTTTCCCATCATTTAATTACTTCCTTTATGTGTCTCTTCCTCATATATCTGTAAGAGCTAATTAGACAATTATTATGGAAAGTCAATAAAACAGTCATAAATAGTGTTGGCAGTTGTAAAACCTTTAATAGAATGAATTAGATTGACCTTCCTTGAAGTTTACAGCACTTACACAAACGCCTGCCTCTTAGAAAAATATTATACAGGGCCCTTCCTTAGTTGATTTTTGAAGGAGTATATACTTATGCTTATCTGAACATATTTAAATTTGAGAGGGATAGGGGAATTCAGAGCTATATCTGAAACTGGACTAGAGAGAGTGTGTGCATACTTTTTATAAACCTCAAAGGCATTCAGTGCAATAAACTCAATATATAAATAGAAAAGGGTTGAAAATTGCTCAATGAAAGCATTATCACACAAATATAAAGTAAGTTCCTGTCAAACATTGGATGCCATTTATACTTCGATAAGTATGCTTTCATCCTGGAACTTGGACATCCTTTACTACTACCGATGCTAACATATTTGAACTTTATGCTGATATATTCAATAATGTTATGTAGGTAGCCCAAGCACAAGTAGAAGAGGCTAGCTACATGCGAAAGCGACTTGATGATGAAGATTCTTTACATAAAGCATCAACTGCAACGACTTCAGTTACCGATGCAAATACAAAATCAGAAGGGGCAACTAAGAAGTCAGCTGCAGCAATTGCTGCTGAGGTTGCAGATAAGCTAGCAGCTTCTTCATCATCTCAATTCATCATGACTTCTGTTCTCTCAACATTTGCAGCAGAAGAGGCAAAAAATGCTGGTCTAACATCTGAGTCCATGTCTAAACCTGAAAAATCAATACCTACATCAGATCCAAATGTTTTTATGCCTGCACAACAGTTGATTGCCACGCCAAATCATTCATATCCTTCAGTTTTGGTACCTCAACCCACCATGCAGAATCCAGCCACTACACCACAAGGTCAATATCACATGCTTAATTCATCCTCGCAGCAATATTTGCAATCAACAGGAGGGGTCATTTCTCCATATGGTTATGGTAGCATTCCACCGTTACCACCATTACCACCACCACCCCATATGGGGGGCCCAATGGTGCCTTTGACACATCAGACAGTGCAAATAACTCAGCAGCAGCAAGTACCTATAAGTCAGCATCAACCAATAAAAATGACACAGCAAGCCCCAGCACCTCCTAGTTTCCGACCACTGCAATCCCCAGGAATGGTGTACTATGGTAATCAGCAGCATTCTACCTGAGACCTGTGGTAATTAGAATTTAATCGACCTCACCTGTTTGAAACAACCAAAATCCGGATTTTATTTTATTTTCGTGCAAATACATGGAAGCCAGACTAGAAACTGGCTCCCTGGCCCCTGGGTTGTATTCTAAAAGGAAAGTACCATGCCTCGAGTTTAAGCCAATGCGTTCAAGACCGAGTGAGCAGTGAGTTCTCATGAGCAAGGTACTGATTTCACCCGATAGATATTTTGACAATTTTTTATGATAATGTATTTGTATTAGTTGTGTACATAATTGGCTAATCAAACAATTATTGGGATCATATTCGTGTGGACAAAGACTGAAGGAAACAGCCTGAGTAACTCATGCCCCACGTATGAAATTGTGTTTAATGTTGTGCTTGGTTGATGGAAGCAACTTTCAGTTTTACGTCCCCCGACTGTAGGGCAGGACCTCCCTGTATAGACCCTGGTTGAATTGGTTTGTCACATCTCATCTCCTGAAAGAAGGCCCTAGTCCTATTAAGCAGAGAGACCTTACTGGTGTTTTGTCATTGAGGTGAACAAAATTGATACCCTAAAGATGAAATGCGGAGGCGGGGTATCATTTCAATGCAGCAACAGTCCTCATGCCTTTCCTATGGTGTGCATAGGGAAGAAGGATGGCACTTGGAGGCTGTTTTGACTATAGAAGCTCCAATAAGCATACCATGGGGGCCTGGTTAGCATGCATGGTAATGCTGACCAGAATGAATATTTGATAGTGTAAGGTTTTATTGTAGAAGATCCAATATTTTAAAAATAATAATAGTCATTTAATTAATGAAGATACTAATTCATGGGTCACTTGTTTGACCTAGTTAAAGTGATTAAATTAATGATAATTAAATATTTTTTAATATGCATGTTTAGAAATAAATTACTATAAAATCTTGAATTTTTGGCAATTTTTTTAAATTACCAAAAAAATTATGTCTTATAAGTAAAAATAAATATTAGCAAGTAAATTTTACATAAGACCATAAGATTTAGGAAAATATACCATTTATTTATTGGATTTAGTTTCAATTTATTAGAATTTGTTTAAATTATTTTATTAAAATTTATTAAGATTATGTTAAAAATTTGAATTATATTATAGATATATTCAATGATTAATCATCGCTATTTTATATTAGAGATTAAAAATTTTTATTTGAATTTAGTTATGATTTTTTTATATTAATAACTATATAAGGACAATACAAATAATTTTTCTATAAACAATAAAAGAACATATGAATACAAAAATTTCTATTAATCTAAATAAAGATTTTTTTTATAATGAGAATTATATCTTCTCTTTTGTTATACATCGTGAAGATTGGATTATCTTTCTTAATTTATATCATTACATTATTTGAATTATGCATTTTTTTATTATGTATATTTTTAAATAAATTTTAAACTTATCAATAAGATTCCTTCTTATTCTGCTGTAATATTTTAAAATTTTTATAACTCTTCACAAACCTGCAACTAATTTTTAGTTAATTTTTTTAAGTTATTTAAATTTATCTTATAATATAAATTTTTATCTAAATATTTAGATATTTTTTTAATAATACTTTTTTTCAAAAATTAAGTTAAACTTATTTATATAAATCAAATATATGCTTAAATCGATAACTTTTATAAAGTTTATATGAAATGTGTCTTCAAAATTTAAATGCCTAAATTTTTATATGATAAACATTTATCAAATGTTTATCTAAATAAAACTTAAGTTAAGAATGTATTAATATAAATAATTTAATTAAATGTTTTGAATAAATTTTTATTATATGAACGTTTATTTTATAAATTTAATTATAAAATTAAAATAAATTTTAAAAAATTATAAGAGTAGAAGATTTTTTTATAATTCTCTATAAATTTTTTGAAATACTTCCTAAATTAATTTTTAACTTACAGTTACAGTGAAAATGTTGAGATGAGATTTTTTAAAAGAAGAAAAAAAAGTCAATATATTTTTATTTATAATTATAAAATTGTTATTGTATTTCTTTCTTTATAGTAATTTACAAAGCAATGACAAAAATAATATAGGAAATCCTAATTTTACATTGATTCAGTACTCTTCACTTACATACATTTCATGATTGACAGTTTGATTTTTTTAAAAAAAATAAAAAAATATAATCATTGAATTCGAAGCATACATAAATATAAGTTACTACGTAAAAGTACGAATATAAGTTATCCAACAATAATAAGTACACAGTTTCTTTTCGGAAATGTAGGAAATTAGATCCGAAAATTCTTGCTTAAAAAGGTTCAAATAATAATAGTTGCCCCAAGAAATGTTTGCGGGAATGTAGGTGTAGCTCCTTCACTCCGTAACAGTAGTTGTCCCACTTCACCTACTTGAAACATGGGACCAGATTACATTAATTTTCACTCCCACGTAATAGAACAAACAGCAGTAGAAGAAAGCTACCCATAAAGAGCACAAGTACTACACTATATGATCTACATTTTACTTTAATGGAAGAGAAAGAACGGGAAAACATAAAAAAATAGTTTATTTTTCACCCGTAATAAACGAAAATAATTTCTAAAACAAATAATGAAAAAAATGACAAATTAAAAATATTATAATAAAAAGGCAATATTTTTATAATCCAAAACGTAAAAACATTTCAACATAAAACGAAGATAAAAGAAACGTCCGGGGACAAGTTGTAAATGTAATTATGGCGCATCAGGGTGCATTCATTGTTCTATAAAAGAAAGAAAAAGAGAAAAAAAAAAAAATGTTGTACATTGAAGAATTGATTGGCAAGAAGTAGAAGCCATGATGGCTCTCTCAGAATTCTTGTATCAGCTTTATGCCAAGACTATAGTCCTATTGACATACATGCTTTTAGATCTTATCCTTATCATTCAGTATCTAAAGTCAGATACACGTCCAATTTCCACCACCCAATACCTCAATTTTATTGAAGAAAAGAACCCCGCAATTCTGTACAGTAGAGGACTGAAGGCAGAGGAATTAGATTGCAGGGTGTGCTTATGTGAATTTGAGGAAGGGGAGAAAGTGCGGAACTTGAACTGCAAACACACATTTCATAAGGATTGCTTGGACCAGTGGTTGCAGCAATACTGTGCTACCTGTCCACTTTGCAGAAACAAAGTGTTGCCAGATGATGTTGTAGCCAAGTACCATCTGCTTCAAAATCAGGTAGATCAGTATCAGGGACATAATCATCACCTTATCTTGTTTTCTGCATTACATGGTGGTACTACTTTCCACACATATCTCTGAGCCACATATTTTCATTTTCTCAACTTCTTTAAAGAAATTACTTCTTATTTTTTATAAAAGTAAGTGATTATTTCTTTAAATTAGTATGGTCTCAAACATGACTTTAATCGTCATGAGAATGAAGCAGTCTTTGGGAAAATTAATTTTTTCCTTCATGTACACAGAGGGATTTATTCTTCCCCTTTTGGGATTCCTTGAGAAACAGTATTGATGTATCCTTGGATTTTTGGACGTATTTGTCTTCCCAATTCAAGGTTACGGTAAAAGAAAGATCTTAACTTTCATGTTATATGGCATATACTGCGTTTAGATTCTTTGAAATTCTGCTTGAGTTATGCAGTGATGGAAAAGTGCTATTGGTAGATTTTAGAAGAATGTGTTATTTCTATATAAAAAAAATATTAACATTTTTTTATTATACTACTTCATCTTTTCTTTTTTATATGTCTAAAAAAAATTCAAAATTCAAAATTTATTTTTATTTATATGTTTATTTTAATTTTTAAAAGAGTATTAATTATTTTTTTCACATATAATCTTATGTTTATCAAATATAATAAATAAAAAAATAAAAATAAAGTTTATATATAAAGAATAAATTAGAAAAGTAAATATTCATTTCAAATTTTTTATTTTTTCAAAAAGAAAAGATACATAAATATTAATAAATAAAATTAATATTGTTAATTTTTTAAATTTATTTTTTATATATAAATTTTACTTTTATCTTTTTTATCTATTATAGTTGATAAATATAAAAATATATAAAAAAAAGATAATTAATATTTAAAAAAAATTAAAGTACACAGATAAATAAGAATAAATTTTTTAATTTTTTAGAAATAAAAAAAATAATTTAAATTTTTAAAAAATAATATTAACTACATTTTTTAATATTTTTTTACAGATAAAAAAACGGACGATTACATTTTATGTTTCTCTCTTATTTGTCAAAAGTTTAGTAAAAAATATTTGCAGTAATAATATTTGTCGTTTTGGAAATGATGCGTTTGATTGTTGGGAGTGTACATGGGAAATATCCCTAAAAGGAGATATTTTGGTGAGAATTAAGAAGCATAAACAAATTGGGATGGAGTCATGGAGTAGAAGTGTAAAGCCCCATTTTGCCTCTGAAAGAGGTGACTTATTCAACTGCAAGTAGAAGTAGATAGACATCAAAACTCTCACAAGACCCTCCTTAATACGCTTCTAAATGGGTAGATGAAAACGTTAAATGATTTGAAGCATGAAAAAGGAACTCTTCATCTTATTGGTCACAACAATCTTCCAGGTCAGAGCAACCTTTTTATTAATATTAATTAATGTGACACGTGCCCACAACCCAGAGCTTGTCGCATGCAAGAACACAGGAATTAGCTGTACTCATCTAATTTAAAAAATATATATATTTATACAATATTTTTTCTTCATTTTTTATATCTCTTATTTGTATAAATAATTATAAGATTTGGTTAGTATAAATATATTTTTCCTATAATAATTTTACCTGTGGATACCTTCGAGGTTTATAAAGTGCAGTATCCGGAGAGTCAAGGGAGAAGAAAAAGAAAAGAAAAAAAACAAATAGGTCAATTACAGAGCTAAAAAGTGATAGTGTTGGTATTGTTGACTTATAAATGCTGTTTTTAATGCATATAACTAATCATTATCTAGTCATTTTTCATGTATCACCACATTCATTTTCCTTTTGTGTTTGCTATTATCTCATCTATATATATAATTATATTAATAATTTTTTTATACTTAAATAATATCATTTATTTATCTATATTTTTATTTAATAGTTAATAATTTTTAAATAAAATAAATTCAAAAATTTATATCATAAATAAATACATATTATTTGTATGTATGAAAAGTATTTATTTTTTAATAAAATTATGTTCACATTACTACTAGTACTAGGTGTATTATGAAAGAGATAGGTTAATAGGTACGACCAAAGGAGTGGATTAGCCTTTTCCTTTATAAATGGCAACGGTGATCTAAATTGTGGGTGGGCGTGTTAATTAAACATGGCATTATAGAAGTGCGAATTCAAAGCATGCATCATGGAGCTCCCCTCTTTCTCCAATTTTATATATTCTATCAAACTCCAACAATGGTGGCCAGTACAAAGTGTCCAACCCCATCTTCTCTCTTTCTCTCATCATATATCTAGTTTACCCATCGTTCATTTAAACGGTTATTATCACGTCAGAAATACGTCAAATGAAGTCTATATATTAAATAAATTAAGATGTTTTTAAAAATTATTTAGTTAAAAAAGTTCAACTTTAAAGTTATTGAAATTTTTTTTTGTCTAATACCACAAATAACTTTTATAGAAAGTAATTTATTTGAGTCAAGAGCATATATAATATATTAGGATCAACTTTTTATGTAATTTTTTTTACTTAAAACTTTAGGCAAGATCTTCTTAATATATTATTTGGTTTTGAGAAAAAGGAAAGTGAGTGGTTGAACAATTTTAATCTTATCATGTTTAGTTAAGAAAAGGAAGGAGAAATAAAAATGCTTTTAAATTAAAAAAAATGATATTTTAAAATAATTTTAGATTATTGTTTTTTATTTTAAAATAATATTTTAATTAACTAATTTTTTTCTTTTAAATTCCTCCACTTTTATGGAGGAGATAAAAATAAGTTATGAGAGATTTTAACTTCTTCAATTTTTTATTTTTAAATTTTAAACCCGAAAGGGTAATTTAGAAAAATCATTTTTCTCTAAAAATAATATGTAAAAAGAAAAAAAAGTATTATTTAAACTAATTGTTTATTATTTAACAAGTATGTTATTTGAATGAATGAATGAATAATAATAATAATATATAAAATTTGAGTTTGTTTTAGCCGTTCAAACCTAATAAGCAATAATGATTAGAAAGTACATCAAACAGGAGATAAAGAGACAATTAGTTTGGTGGATTTCAAGTCTCGAGTGTGGAAGGAAGATTCAAGTCTCCGATTTAGACATGAAAATAAATTCAGATTCGCGAATACTTAAAAAAAATTGTTTTGATAGAAGTTTAAGAAAACCTGCATTGAAATCTTTATTTGATTTATAAAGGTGGAATTAAATTTAAGAAGATAGATACTCATCTTGTTCTGTTTTAAATTTGTTATAATGAGTATAATATCATTTTAAATAAAATTAATAAACTATCATACCTTATTTAAATATAATTTTATTATTAAAAATTTTATTTTATCAAGATTTTTAATATTTATTTTATATATTATTTAAATTAAAATATACTTAATATATTATTTATTAAAAATATATACATAACTAAATAAAAACTATTTTTTTTCAAAAAAAGGAATAAAATATCAGTTTTTGATATATTTATGAATCGATGGATTAGCGTTGAGCTTTAAATTTTCATTACCCTTTTCTTTAAACTTAAACTTGCATCCGTCCACATAGGAAGAACAAAACTCGATTCCAATATGTCCCATCACTATACCTGTTTCGAATCTAACATATTACATAATAAAATACATGTGACTTAATTATTAAATAAGTCTCAATCAAATATAATTTTGATACGCAATTAGCTTAGCGCGTCTAAAATAACTGTCCTCTTCACAAAGAATTATACATAATGTATAATTCCTACAATATTTCAGAAAAACGCCAAAGTTACATATGTTTTCAATATAAAATAGGGTAAATATAACTTTAACGCAAATCTGAAATTGTGAATAAATTGCAAAATTTGAAGCAACCTTACTGTTATTGCCTAATTTAAAAGGTACCATCAAGTTGCATAATTCCTGACAAGTCCAATAAAAAAATGAATACAATACATTAAGTTTAACATGTATGAAATTCAGGAAAAATACATATTTGTGCACATTGACTTTTACTTCACTCTGCATATTTTACACTGATTTCAGAGGTTGAGATAATATGTTCTTTTACAGAGGTTGAGATAGAGAAATGATTATCATCAACATTGTATAGTATTATATATTTAAATTTAATAATTATAAAATTTTCAATTTTTTTAAAACAATCCCACTATAATAATGATAAATGTAAAAGAATAGACCCACTATACATTCATATGTCCCTCCACCCATTTAGAGGCTAATCATGGGATGATGTATGCTATTGACTCCATATGGTACTCTGTTTTACAGGTGAAGTTGGTGGTAGACGGTGCTTTTGCCTTTTTGAAATTTCAGATGTGAAAAGGGAAAATAGGAAGGAAGTGTAGGAATGATAGGATAACTTTAGGAAAGTGTATGGTAGAGTTGAGTCTTCTCAACTCAAGTAGTCATGTTGGCATTTTCAAAACCCATTATCCAAACCATACAAAATTTGGTGTGGTAGTTTTTAACCGAACCAAAATTCAAACTTCAAACCAACCCTTTTTAGATGTGCTTTGATTCTATTTCATACCCTAACTTACTTACATCCCTGCCACAAGCTGGCTAGATACCCCTCTAAACTGCCAAGATATAACTGTGTATTTAATTTTCATTAGAATAAAATTTAATGAATGTTTGATTTAATGCCAAAAACAATTATTTTACATTGTCTTCCTCATAATACATGTAGCAACTTCTCCACCAAAGCATTCTTCCCAAAGTAATTTTTTATAAATATAAACAAATTATCACAATTATTCTCGGAACAAGAATAATATTTCACCCCTAAATTTAAAGAAAAAGATTGTTGCATATCAGTGAATAAATAAAATAGGATAAAAATAAAAAATAAATATGATGTAATATATGAAATAAAAAAAATATAAAAAATAAAATATATTAAAATAAAAAATAGTGGTAAAATATATGATAATTAACTTTAACTATTTTGAATAAAATAAAAAGTTGGATATAGGATCTATTTAATAAAATTATATAAACCAACTAAAAGTAAAAAAGTTAGATGAATGTTAAAATATAAAATCTGAAAATTTAGATAAAAGTTATAAATTGATAAACTATTAATTAAATTAAAAATATTTAATAAAATTAACTGTTAAATTAATTGATAAATATAAAATGATAAAAAATATGATTAAAGAATAGATCAAAATATAATAAGTATGATATAATTTTTTAACAAAAATATACAAATTTAATTAAATAAAATGTTATTTTAAAATAAAAATATATTTTTAATTTTTATATAAATAAATTTTAAATAAAAATTTTAAATATAATTATTTTATAAATTTTTATCAAATTTTTAATAAAATAAATAATAATTAAAATAAATAAAAATTTATAATAATATAAAATAAATCTATAAAAAATAATAATATTATTATAAAAAATAAAATAATATTATATTTTTAAAATAAATAAATAAAAATCAAAGTATAAAAGTATATTAAAAATAAAAAATATTTTAACAAAAAGCTACTTAAAATAATTTTTTCAAAAATATTAATAATCGTCTAAAAAAAGTTAATAAGATAAGTTATTTTATCAAATAAAATTAAATTATCTTAAAAACTTTTATTTTGTCATTTCAACTTTTAGTTTGAAATGTTTTATAAAAAATAATTACACTTAGAAACTCTTTCATCCAATAATAGACGAATTTCCTTTAAAGTTAACTCTTCTAATAAATTTAAGATTGAATTACGAAAATAGCTATTTAGTCTAGATTAAGCTGAAAGCTCAATACCAAGAAATGAGTGAAACTACCAAACGATAAAAAATATCATTAAGTCAATGTTAACAGAGTGAAAACACCTATGCATGCCGACTCTAAAAATACAATGTTGAGTTTCATATTAAATAAAATAACAAGCTTGATGCACATTTGATTTAGAGATGAAAGAAATTGATAACTGTTAATCAAATTTAAAATATGTTCGTTCTTGCAAGTTACCGCTTCCCCTCATTAGGCTTCGTTCATGAAGTTATGTTCCAGCCAGTGGCAGAAAACTCCTCTGGAAACAAACCAAGATATTCCAACCTTCCTTTTTTTTTTTCTTTGTGTGCATAATTTAGATATTTGGGTTAAAAAACCATTTGGCCCAAACTAAGCGCCATTAAAATCTAGTGTATTTTGTACAAGCCCAACCCGAAACAAAAACAACAAATCTCGCAAATATTAAAAAATGGAAAGCGAAGTAAATATAAGGCATAATTTTTATGGAAAAAGTTGTTCCTACTTAAAAAAAAATTAGCTTACATCCCGTTCAATTCAAGTGTAATTTTTGAACGGGTACAAGCTGTTACATTTTTTACAAAAATGATCAATCATTAGATTAAAAATTGTAGGAGTATAACTCATCATCGCTCAATTTTTATAGTTCATAAAATTAGAAAAATAAAAACATAATTTACTTTTCTAATTTAACGTCCAGGGAAACAGATAGAAAAAGGAAAAAGAAAATAATTGTGAGAAACTCTGTAAAATAAATAAACGCAATTTTCTCCTCTAATTTGAATTCAAAACATAGCTATGTACAACATTTGGGGAAAATTATAAAACGGAAACTACATAACAACTTGTTGCAGCGATGACCATTGACCATGGAATATAAAGATTAACAAGCAGTTTCAAGCAGAGAAGAAGCTGTCAGAAGCAGCCATGGCAATTTGGGTCTTGGGTTCGAAAACCCATTGGACAAGCTGCTTCTTTTTCTTCAACGCAGAGACCATTACCGAAACATAAGAAAGCATGTCAATTTCCGCTGAAGCTCCAGCTCCAGCCTTTCTTAAACTCTTGACCCTCCTCTCATACTCCTCCGCCACCAACATTGCAATGTCCGACATCCTTGTATGTACCTCTCTCCGAGTGAAACAAAATAGTGTGATTTTTTGTGCTTAAAAGGTTTCTCTCTTGCTTTGCTTATTGCTCTAACCTTGACAAAAGCATAAGCAATTTATAAGGAGGAAGGTGTCAACAATTTTGGATAAGGGTGAGGGTGAGACCTACTTGTGAAGTTGCCGGTTGCAGCCGGTGGGTTTGGTTTGTCTGTTTTGTTATTATACTTTTTGTGGGTGGGGCACCTTGTTTGGTGTTATGATATTTTTTTAATAATTTAATTCTGTTAGTGGGGGCGCCCATTGAATTTGATGAAAAGTTGTAAAGTGGGGTTGGGGTGATGTAACCTTATGTTTTGCATAGAGACATAATCAATGTGGTCACTCACCGCTCACGTTATCCAACCCCTTCAACTTGCCCAACTTCCTCCACACCCTTCACTACTCCTTTGTCCTTTCCTTTCCTTCATCCCCCTAATTACTCAACCATGGTTACTTCTAACTCAACCACAGTTACATGCTTATTCCAACTAGCATATTCACGACACGTTTGTACTTTCTACTTTGTATTACTATCAAAATTCTATTTTCATCATGTATAAAAAAATTGTGGTGAAAAAGGGCCTGATTCGTTCTTTTTGGAAATCATATTTAAGTTACAATGAAGTTTTTTACATGCTCTTAACATTATTTCTTGTCTTGGTATGTATATGAGCGTGGCTCAGGATTCTAAATAAACGGGTAATGTGTTTGAGAAAGCGTTCTATGTTAAAAATAACATGGAAACTGCGTTTGCTATATAAAATTTTAAATTCTTAATTTATTAAATGATATTATTCTACTATATATTTTTTAAATTTCTAACAAATCTCCTTAAAATACTTGTTAACAGGATGTTAATGTCATATATATTTTGTTTTTCTTTAGGGAAGTATTATTAAAAAGAGATCTTCTTTTAATATTAACAATTTTTTTAAAGAATTTATTATCTATTTACCTTATATATTTACTTATATAAAATATATATTTTCTCATGTATATGCATTCTTTTCATGGAGAATTAAACTATATATTTCCTTATTTTTTATTTTATTATTTATTTCTTCCACCATTTTTTATCTATCATTTATGTTCTTTTAGACGAATTAAGAAAGTTAGTTAATATTTTTTTAATTGAAATTTTTAAACTAAATTACATTTATACCTTTATGTTTTAACAAAATTTTGTTTAATATTTCTGTTTTTTAATACCTTCAAAAAATTATTTCATCATATATTCTTATAAGTTTAATAACGTTAATAAAGTAAATAAAAATTATATATATATATATATATATATATATATATATATGTTCATTAATAATTTTTTTGTTTAAAAATCTTTAACATTAAACAATATAGGAAGTTGTCCCTATCTTTTTGCTCCAAATGCTAGGTACTATTATACAAAGGAATCTTTTGGGTAAGCAACATGCTAGGATTAAGTTAAGTGAAGAAATAATAAAATAAATGTTTGAGTATGAGGGGGCTATGTAATGATGTTTATGTGCTTTTATCCAAAGTCTATGCTTTAGCTAGTATGTGGAATGTAGGATTGTTTAGAAAACTAATTAGTGATAAAGTTGAGACTAAAGAATTTGGTTGTAATTTAATAGAGATAAATGAAGTGGTTCATGAAAATTACTCATTCACAAGAATCATTAAAATAATCAAAATGTTTAAATGTGAGCTGAGTTTTATATTTATTTATCATAATATGATAAAGTTACTTTCCAATTCGGTATATTTTTAGAAAAAATTTAAGAACTTAAGAAAAATATGAAAGAATAATTTTGTTTTTATAAAAAAATTTAATATTGCAATTAAACGAAGTTATTTGATGAGAGGTTTCTGTGACGGTAAAAAAAATAAAAATATCATGCACAAGTATATTAAAACATAAAGATGCGAGTATAATTTGTCCAAATTATTATGTAATTTTGTTAGAACGAAACTTAGATCAAATAATATTTTTTTATGCTATTATCAAACCGGGATATAATATTCATCTCGTTAACTGATGAAAATTAAAAATTGACATTAGTTATCAAAATAAAATTTCATTGAAATAAATCTTCAATTTTATACATGGTACTAGACCTAAGTTTTATTTTTTCTATTATATTCTTATCTCTGTTATCAATTAATCTGTCTCATAATTATTATTCATATGTAAAGAAAAATATAATAAAAATAATAATAAATATTATCTTTAAACTTTGAAGTGACAAATTAAAAATAATAATTAAAATGTTGACAAATAAAAAAGAATGAGAGTAAAATTTATGTACATAGATTAAAAAAAACTTTAACTAATAAGATATGTTATCATATTTTAATTAAAATATTTTCATTTATTCCTCTCATCATTTCATTTATTCTTCTTTAACTCTATTCCGTTCATAATCATTAAATGAAGATATAGGCGAAAAAATCTTTAAAATCTAGAACAACAAAACTTTTAAAACTAAGCTAAAAAGTTAAAACAATAAAATAAAAGGATAGAAGGAGTATTACAATACAATTCGATTATTTTAGAGTTCAAATATTTTTCTTCTCCTCTACAACATTTATTTTCTTCCCAAAGTGAAGTGTCTGTATGCCAGTGATATAACACACTTACACACGACATTTTACCTATCGAAAATGTTACTCCTCCAAAAGTATAGTATCATCTATTCTGATCTATCCAAATTTTTAATTTATTGGTAATTTTTAACCGTCACAAAATTAATGTTAGTGACGAATTTTGGTTAAAAACCACTGCTAAATTGAAAATCTGAATGAACCCAGAACAGGTCTCGGTACAAATATCAGCATTCGTTACGTATGGCCAAATGTTGGATCTGTTTTATACAGTATGAGAAACCCTCAGCATTCTTTACATATGGCCAAATCTTGGATATGTTGTATACGGTATGAAAAAAAGAGACCCCCAAGTACAGTTCAAAGCTTCATGTTGAAATGGCCAAAAAACAAAAAGTTCAGGTTGATGATTGATTCCTTTCTCTCTACTTGAGTATTCGGTATTCGGTTGTAAATTATATCCTCTAATGCGATAAAGATTTTTTTAGATTTCTATCTCTATATATTTTTCTCTCTTTGATTTCTTTCTTTAAATGAACCTCTCCATTAAATGGATAATGGAGAGTATCCTCATCCCATCCAATATTAGAAAGATTTTATTTTTGACTCATATTTTCTACATCTCCTTTTCTTTTCTTTTCACACCTCCTTTTTTTTTATTCATATTTTACTTTTTTTTAACATACATTCCGTAAATTAATTTATAAAATATAAAAATATATTTTATAAACTAATTTGTAAAACATAAAAATATATATTTCATAAATTAATTTATAAAATATATTTATTAAAAAAAAAATTAAACAGTTTTAAAACAATGAAAGGGGTGTGCAAAAAAAAAAAATGCAAAAACAATTCCCTTGTTTCTTGGTGTTTGATACATCTCATACTGTTTCACAACCATGTCTATGGTATGGTTCTCTTAAGGATATAAAAGTAAGGATGTGTTCAGTTTACTTTTTTATTCAATTGAAATACATACACTATAAAAAAATTAATATTATCATCTAATCATAAATAATTATATAACTAAAAATTATTAACTTCTATAATAATTATTTAAAAATTATATCTAGAATGATTTATAATTGATTAATAATATATTAAATTAAATTTTCCCATTTTTACAAAAATTAAAATGATATCAAATAAACAAAAAAGGAAAGCTTTTTAATATGCTTTTTTTTCCTATAGGAAATTGTATTTATACAACTGTTTTTTCACTTTTTTGTTACAAAAGAAAAAGAGATAGAAAGAAAAAGAACATGGATAAACTAAATGATGTAATAGAGAAAAGAAATTGAGTTGTAAAATATGTACTAAAAAAATTGTTGTAGGAATGACAACTTTTTCCCCATTTCTAGCTCAAGGCCTGCAACAAAGTTGTGAATTGTGATTATTTAATTTGGCAACGAATAGAATCATTAATGCTATCCATTCAAACCCCATCTAAAATTTGAGTCATGTCCCTACTTGGCTGTGATTATTCAATTTCGTTAATATGTCAAATACTCAATTGCGCAATGCTTCCATCGCACTTCCGCATCTCGACCTTTAACTTTATCAAAGGACGGTACAATTGCCATTGAAGACATTTCACCAACACCAGCGAGCAATAACTTGCGAAGTAATGAGTGGTAGGACCCATGATTGGCGACTGTAATGAAGTGACAGGCAGCAAAGAAATAAGGAAACTTTCATTTCAGAACCGCATGAAGTGAAGTTTAAAATCCATGTTTGTACACACTAAATTAAGTTTGGTTTCAAAAATTTATCAAAAAAAATTGTTTAAGGGCTGAAATACTCTGCAGTTATTAAGTAACTTCAGAGGATCCATATCAAAAAATAAGACCAACAAAATATATCAAGATCATGGACATTACAATATATCTGTAATTAGATATATTCAAAGAATTCTTTTGCATTTCTTTACATTTGTAGACACAATAGAAATACACAAATTTTCATATACAAGCAGAATTATACAAGTCAAAACTAATTGAGTCGAGTCAGTTGACTGGCTCAGAAATTTTATCAATTAATTGCATATTCCCTAACAAGGACCAAACTGCCAAGCATGGTGCCGGTCTTACCTCTATTGTCATTCCCCTCTGCAGGGAGATGATTCCTTCAAACTCATAGGAGGCCCAATGTTTTCAGCTGATGTACATGCTCCGGGGGTAAAGATGGAGGAGACCAATCAGACCCTGTTATCTCTCCATCGATGTCCTCAACGACATACTCCTACGACAAGCAAAACAGTTTCATAATCAAGAAATCAAGATGATGGTTCTAGAGTACAATTTAAGTACCCATCAAACATGAAATTAACTTCATACATGGGAATATTAATATTAAAAACCATCAAGAGTAGATTAGAGATGAAGGGTTTGGATCATTTGCTAAGGCCATGATAGGTTTTAATGTGCCAGATTTACACTTCCCACAATGGTGGAAAAGAATATGCCGCAACCAGCAGTGTCACTCATTAAAATGAAACAGTGAGATTATTTTGAAGTAAAGCAGAACATTAAAGTCCAAGAGATTCAGGATAAGCTAGTAACCAAAATACTCATGAACCATCAGAATGCTTCAGTTTCAGTGCATAATGCTCTGATGCTAGACAGTCTAAATGGGTCAACTTAAAAAGAAGAAAGAAATAGGGTTAAGTTTCGCTATTCCTCCCATAATGATAAATATCTTAGCAAATATATATCTCAGATTTTAATGCTAAACAAACAGAAAAGTTTCTAATTACATCCATATAGCAATTTCTAGATAAGTTTCATCAGTACCATGCAAATGACTATGGGTTAATTGCACATATCAGCAGGGTATTTTGGTTGACTTAGCAGCTGCAGTGAATCAATAATTGGCAGTTAATTAGAAAGTATGGCAGATGCACCTTCGTTAGCATCCTTTTTGCAAGTATGTGATAATGGCGCTGCCATATCCGTTGTCCTACCATGGTAGCCACTAATACACTGTAAAATATCCCAATTACAGTAAAGAGTCCCAGAAAAACCAAAGCCATTATGAATAATAATGGTAGCCCTGCTTCTCCAGCACCTCCCATGCAACTACCACATTCAGTTGCCATGGTTCCACAACTCTCAAAACATGCAGTGCAATCGGTCCACATACAAAGGGTACCAGGCAAATGACAGTCTGCACAAACTCTGCAATGGCAACCAAAAAAAAAACCAACCTTGGTCACTATCATTTCAGACTTGTTGGTGATGTATACTTCAAATATAACATGGAACAGCATACTTTCTATATTTAGCATGTCCAAGGAAAGGATGTATAATATAAGACCTACATTTTTATTTTTTTCAAAAAGCAGAATTTCATAAGTATTCCTTTTTAGTGCAAAGAAGTGTCTCCAATATAATGTAAATTAAATCTCAGATATTACTCTCCAAGCATAGTTTCTTGCACCATAAAATGAATATAAAGAAATCAAAAGAAAATATATGATGCTTCAAGCAGCTGCTATGGGTACACTATAATTATGTGTTTTAACAATGTCAAAGGCTCATGAATATTTAAAGCAGAGTTATTACCCAGGTTGACAGCAACAAAGACATATTTCTCGACAAGGCTGAGCCAAATCATTGCGTACTCTTCGATCATAACAAGTAATAAAGCACCCAGACAGGCCAAGCAACACAAAAAATAACAGAGCTCCTACATTTGACAATACCAAAATGAAATCAACAACAAAATCAGCATCATCTTATGTATGGGTAAAGTAAACTGATGAAAAAAGAAATAAAACAACACCAGAATTAAGTCCCCCCCCCCCCAAAAAAAAAAACTGAAGCACACAGTAACAGCGATGATTATTGCTGAAGTCCATAATTTACCACATATGTAGTAAAAACTCAGCTCACTATCGAAACCCCAGACAAGACGAAGCCAATAACTTTGGTAACCATCAATTAGATAAACCAAATAAGCCAGTGAAGCAATGACCTGCAGACAAAGGAAATAAGGTGTTGCAATGTAGAAATAGAACATCCGTACACAATTCATTAATTACACATGAATAAGCGTCTATATAGTCAAAAGAATGGAAACAATTCACCTACAAGCTGTACAGCCAGAAATATAAACAGAATGTCTCTGGTTACAAAAAACCGAAATTTCAAGGTACGCCATTTTCTATCAGCAGCACCATGAACACGCAAATGGTAAGGAGCCTTGCAGGTAGTGCAGTGAGCAAATGCAAACCCTTCCTGCAACAAATTTCAATAATTTACATTTATTTATTAGGTCAAGCACTGGAAAGAGAACCATTCCACGCATAGAAAAGTCAGCAATAAAACTCAGGAAGCAAGTGCTTGTATATTATTCAATATATATATATATATATATATAGAGAGAGAGAGAGAGGTAATTTTCTGTGAACAGTTGTCCACTCTGGCACCTTACTCTCTTAGTTGCACCTGAACTTTAAGGGTCCTTTTCCTAGGGAAAATTAGCTCATATAGTCTACGCTTTTTATATCATTAGGTAAAGGAAAAAAGTCATTTGAAGATAAACATTTTCACACAGTGAACATCGTTCAAGTTCCAGTATAGCCATTAAATTTAAAAGAACTTACACTTAATTGAATTACATGGACACACTCAAGATAGCTAACAAGCCAAATATACAGGTTTGCTGCAGGAGATCTCAAAAGTAATTTCGAGGAGCATTGGAATAGATATACAAGCCAGAAAGAGTAAACTAAATTTGTGAACATAAACTACCTAAAATAAAATAAATAAATAAACACATAAACCTTTTTATCAATGATGGTGGGAAGAGACAGAGAGGAAACACAGAAATAGCAGAAGAGGAAGCATCAAAGCTATTTCTCTGTAATGCTCGGTTTAATATATTTAGATTCCAACCCCATTGCTTTATGAGATAAACTATTGATAATGTAACATGAAAATTGCTTAACTTATCAGCAGAACAAAATGTATACAGACCACTAAAAACAGCCTTCGGTCAGGATAAATAAAAATTGCCACCCTCTATCAATCATACTAATCACTTAAAAATCTCAGAATATTTCTTGATAAGGCTGTAGTACAACTCTATTGAAATTTGAAATCTTCATAAGGGAGACAACAGCCTTACCTTAACCGCTCGCCAATGATCCAAACACTCTCGGTGCACATATTTTGATGTACCCTTGCATTTGCAAGGAGCTATGAAATCCCTACCTGAGGGGACAAAAAATTAAACAAACAAAACAATAGATGGTAAATGATAGGATACATCATCATGACTGACACAATTAAATGTTAAGCTCAATAATGAAGCTTCCACGTAATTGCAGCCAGTGAATTCATAACTGCAAGAAAATCCAATACACGGAACGCCATTGTGCCAATAGTCCTAAGTGCCATACTACTAACAAAAAAGTTAAAGTAGGAACCATGAACTAACAAGAACAGGAACACAATTGCTCGATTGAAATGTTTAAAGCTCAAATCCCAACAAAATGGGAATAAAGTACTACTTGAACTCGAGTTCTCCCTTTCTAGTCAAATAAAACGAAATGAATGCATATAATTTCAAACCACTAGTGATCTAACCCTAACTTAGTACCCTGAAAATGTAAAAGAAAAGAAAAGAAAAGAAGATGGAAAATAGACGAAAGCAAAATTACCATCAGTTTCAAGGCAAATTCGGCATTGAATTTGTTCGGTGGAAGCGGCTTCGAGGTCGATCTCGGTGACGGGTGGGGGAAGGGTTAGAGGAGAAGAATCTAAGTGATCCGTCATTAAGTAAACAGAGAGAAAGTTAGAAGAAAATTAATGAAGAAAGGGTAGAAATGAAAGGAGAGGTTGAAATGGGTTGACTATTGACGACTTCATTATAACATCTAAACAAAATTGTTTATGCTCAGATCAAAATTCTCCATTTTGAAGGATGACTTTGGTTGCTTTCACTCGTTCTAACCCTCTCGCATCACAAATAGTAAAGCCTAGCAGAATCAATTATGAATTAAAATTCATTTTCTTTTACAATATTTCTACCTTTGCAGATTAATTTTGCAGCTGTAACTTGTAAGGATTTTATATAGTAAAAAAGTTTAAAATGTTTTACTATACTTTAATTGCACTTTTAATTTCTTTATTTCAATTTATGTGTAATTTTATTTTTTTTATTTTGTAAATTTAAAATTTATTAAATTGATCTTTTATCATTTAAAAAAAAATACTATTTTTTATTTAAATTTTTTTATGAATTTTAATGATATTGAAATATGAAAATTTTAAAATGTTAAAATTAATTTCTTAAAAGATTTAATAAAATTTAATAATTCTATATAATATGATATTAGAGTTCAAAAGAAAATTTTTCATATTTTTTATTTTAAAAATAATATTTTGATTGGTGGGTTTTGAGAAAAAAAACAATCTTATTAATTTAATTTATAAAAATTTTGAGAATTAATGAATAATTAATAGGAAATAAATTTGCTAAATTTTGAATAAAAAGGTAAAAATTACAAAAGGAAAAAATACGAGAGATTAAAATTGTACTAAATTAAATTAGAAGGACAAAAATATAAATTAAGCCTTTAACTTTTTTATTGAATGTGAAACTTATAAATTATTGGTTTAAGTATGATTTAGCTCCTATAAATTTAGCTAAATCTGATCTTATTTGTCTAAAAATATTTTATTAGTTTTATTTTATAAATTTAACATTTTAAAAATGATTTCTAATATTATTTGATGTGTATTTAATTATATTATATAAACGATTGTATGAGAAAACATATGCGATGAAATGTCTAAACCTTAAACACATCATAAAAAATATAATATAACATTTTTAAATTTTATAAAGATTGAACCAATTAATTTTTTAAAAGGTTAAAATTAAATTTAAACATATTCATAGAAAGTAAAATATATATTTAACCTAATTATATTTTAAAACTAATATTCTTTTAATAGTTGAATAGAATCAGTTTTTTATTTTTTTTAAATTATATTTAAATGAAAATTATTTTTTGAACAAAATAATATTTTCAAAATTAAATTTATCAAAAAATATAAAACAAACAGAAATTGTAACGTGTTTAGTTTAAATCTAAAGATATAATCTTTTACTTTTAAAATATTGCTCAGAAAATTGGAAGAAATAAACAGTTTTTTCTTCAAAATAATGGATGAAAGTAAATTTTTGTTATTAAAGCAAAGGAATATGAGATAAAATTATACTTTTATTTAATTATAGAAAATATAATAAAAAAATTTATTTCACTTTCTTATATTAAAAATATTTCGTTTTCTTTCATTTTATTTCTTTTGACTAATATTAAAAAATAAATTAATTCCCAATGCAATTTTAAAAGGAAAATTTATTACTCTATTTTTTATTTTCTTTCCTGAATCTAATAATTTTAAAAATATTTTTTTTTTTATTAGTTAACTTTCAGACTTTAAACAAATAAATTATTTTCATTAACTCCGTTAATTAAAAAAAAAACTATTACTCCTTCTTTTTTGTTCCATCACCTCCTCCTCAATTCTTATCTCAAAATACACACTAACTGAGTTGAAGATGGATGTGTGTGGGTTCACACAAGGATGACAATTACCTCCAATGGTTGCCGTGGTGGTGTGCGATGAAGCTAATGATGGATGGTGGGTTCTGTGACCATGGTATATTTTGAAGAAATTGCACAATTTGGTGGAGGTATACAAATTCTTTTTTACGTTGAAGTTTCATACCTTTTCCTTTTAAATCTTAATTATTGAATTAATTAACCATATAATTAAAGCAACAGATATAAGAGGGAAGTCATCATGAATCTCACACAAGCGAAATTTAGTACAATTATTCTTTTTAACTATGAAAGTATATACACACACTTTGCTTAACATATATTCTAGTCATGTGGCACAGTGGCAGTCATGCATAATTCAGGTGAAAAAAAATAATAAAGGTTGTTAGATGTATGTGATTTAACATGCTGAAAATTCATATTTGTTGAGGTATTTTTTTTTGAGAAATTTTATTGGGTGGAAAGTAAAACTCTATTGGATACAGTAGGTAACTAGGAATGGAGGCATTAATGTTGATTATTTTAGCTGGAAAGACGTGCCTGAGTCATATATTACTACCATGCTTAAGCTGGTTTAGCTGGTCTATACATTTTAGTAATTTTTATTTCATTTTATTTATTATAATATTTTATGTTTTAGTAATATATATGATAATTTGCTAATACTTTTTATAATAAAGTAAGTTTCAATTTTTTTTAAATTGAATAAGCAAATTAAATAAATATTAAAAGATAACAAGTTGCACAATCGAAGGTAATTTAGGAAAATTTAAAAGAATATAATGAATTACTAATAAAAAATATTTTTTACATTAATTTTTTATATTAATCAAAATAAAATAAAATAAAAATATTTACTAACATTTATAATACAAGAATTAATCCTTCTCACTATCATACTTTAATATATATATATATTAAATTTTTTTATATCAAATTAAATTTAATATTTATATTAATTTAATAAATTTTTATAAAATATAAAATTTATTAAATTAATTATATTATAATCTTTTTATTATCATATATATCAAATTTAAAATAATTTAGATATTTATAAATATATTTTTTAATTATTAATATTGATATGTATTTAAATAATATATTAGATGTTAAAATAAAATTATGTGACGAAGTATTTATTAATTTTTTAAAAAAAAATTATAAACATAGTTTATTTGATAAAAAATTTTAAAATAATAATTAAATTAATAAATATTATATTTTATAAAAATTATTAAATTTAAATAAATATTAAAATTTAACATCTAGTATAATAAATCTTGATTACATATTTTTTTTATATATATATATATATATATATATATATTATTAAACTCACTAAAACATTTAAATACCATATGTTTGATTTTAAGATATTTTTTTCATTAATTATAAAAAATAAATAATATAAACAAGAAGAATCGCTATAAATTGAAGGATTTATAGTGCACGAAAAAAAAATCGAGCTAATTCAAACAAATAGTTTGTTTCTTATATTATTTTATGTATGTTGTTTGTATGATTAGTTTATAATTATTACTTTATACAAATAGAATTGTTGACATTTATATTACGACTATTAGACAACAGATTAAAAGAATGTTGTAATCTTCGTGTCTCCAAATTTATATTGTTATAGACCACTTTTAAGAGTGTAATCTTTAAGGGGAAACCCATGAAATTGTAGTAGAAAGTTAGCCTACTTCATTGGTAATAACCAAGTTACAAGGAAGAAATAGAAAGAGAATATATTCGATTCCAAAGTCTCACAATCTGATGTCAGATTTACAAAACAAAAATATGTTGTTTTTTCTTTGTAATGTTGGTCATCAGTCGAGGATTTTTCTTAGTTGTTGGCCTGGTGCTGCCAGCATGTGGACTCAAACGATCAAACTAAATTTACAAATTTGGTTGTCTTTCTATTTAAGTTTTTTCAAATTATTTTGAAGTCAATGTGTATTTGAGTAGAGAACAATGTGGTATGTTAACTCTAATGGGCTTTAAAAATTAATTATGATACCTCAAATCTTATACTTGAATATGGAATTAGAAATGAGTATATGATAAGAATATGTTTAAAATTTAGTCTATTTATAATAAATAGATAGATTTAAATTGTTTAAACTCATAAAAGGTTTATTTAAAAATTTGTTTAAATGTATAACTTTATTATAATTTTATAATTTATTTTAATATATATAAAATATAAGATAATATAAATATGTATATATTATTTATATTAATATATTAAATTTTTAGATATTTATAATTATATATATTTATGTAAGTCTTTAAATAAATTTATAGACCTAATATATTTTAAACAAATTATACTTTTATATTTACGAAAACTTATGATAAATAGTAGATTTATGTTTAAGTTTTAAAATTTTTAAATAAAATAAACTTGAATATTTAAATTTTAATCTAACCTAACCTAACCTATTTAAAGATAGATTCATAATACGATAATAATTATTAAAAAATATACAAAGACTTTAAAAGTTCATTATTCAACTGGTCTCTAGATGTGTTAGCCTTCAAATGAAGAAGTCAATATAGGATGCTTTTTGTCCTTGCAATCTCATATTGATTTAACGTAAAGTTTACTACTTAGTATATTAAAAGAAATTACTAGTTGCGGCCGTTAATTTTGATTTACAGTTATTTTCTTTATTCAATGCAAGTTGTGTTTGGTAAAATTAGATAGTTAAAAGTTAAAAAAATAATCAAAAATTGAAAAAATAAATAAAAAATAAAAAATATTTAATAAAACTAACTATAATTAGCTGATAAAAATAAAATGATAAATAAAAACATGATGGATTAAACTTAAATTTAAGTATTATAATGTTTATTAATTTTTAATTTTATTATTTAAATTAACTTATTATATTAAAATAAGAATAATATTTTTAATTTATTTTTATTTACATATATTTATATAAAAAATATTATATAAATAAACTTATAGTTATTTTGATGATTATATATTATAAAATTAAAATTTTAATGATTTATTTATTTATAATATATTTTTTAAAAATTTAAATATATTTTAAAATTTTTATAAAAAATATTTATTTTATTTTTAAAATTTTTATCAACAAAATTAAATATTTTATTATAAAAATTTAAATAAAATATTTAATAAATAAACTAAATATTATAATATTAAATAATAATATAAAAATTATATTTCATAATAAATAAGAGATTATTAAAATAAAATGATAATTTTTAATTAATAGTTAAAATTTTAAAAAATAGTAAAGATAACGTTAAAAAAGCAGTACTTATTATTATTTATTTTATCTGATTATCAAAATAATAATAATATCAACAAAAGTTAAAATTATCTTAAATTTTTTTAACTAATTATCAAAATAACTGTCCTATCTAAATACAAAATACGCATATTCCTAATCTCGAAAAAGTTCTTTTATTAATATATTGAAAACTTAGCATAAGTCAAAGTGAGGTCATTCTCACTCTCAAGATATTTTGAGAATTTTATACATAATGACAATTGATTCTGATGCGTTAACATATATCTTTTGATTTATGTTTAAAAATATTATATAATATTAAAATTATTTTTTATAGGCTATTATTGAAGAGAAAAGGAATCTTCTTGGATAACATAGATGCGAGTGGCATTTATGCCTTTTTTCTAGTTGATCAGAATCACTTACAATGAAGCTTTTTCGTACTTTGATGCGGTGTGGTTGGTTTGTTTTGCTTTCACACTTGTTATCTTCTATTTTTTGTTGACTTAGGTTAATCAAGGATGATTCGATCTGTTTTGACCTTTTTCTCTCAAACTTAAATAGTGTTTTATCTATAATTGTGGCAAAAATCATAAGGATTGATTGATTTGTAAAAATATTTTTATTTTTATTTTAAATTTTTTTTTCTTGTTTTCAATATTTTATAAATAAAATATTTTTATTGTTTTCTATATAGAATAAAAAATAAAATAATATTTTCATTAATAGAAATAAAATAAAAAATATTTTTACAAGTCAAATAGTTACTAATGTATTAAATTACCTTGGACATGGGAGTTACTTAATTATTATTTGCTTTGTTAATGGCAGAAATTTTTTTTCACTTTGATTTAATTTGTGAAAAATTATTTTCTTTAAAATCTTAACATGTTGATAAATTGTAAAGCAACTACTTAAAAAATGTAACTATACTAATATATTTAAAAATAGAATTAATGATATTAAAATTGAATAAAAATATCATTAAGAATTTATATTTATTAAGAGTCATATAATTAAATGTAAAATAATATTTATTGATATCGAGACATCATGTATGAGATGTATGAGGATAGTTATTCATGAATAACTTTTATATAATACACAATCTATAAATCTATAAGTAAAAGTATTCAATTCCTTTATTACTTTTACTTACCATTACGAAAGATGTAGGTAAAAATAACTAATTTTAATTCTAAAAATTATAGGTAAATACACATTTTTAACTATAATTCCAGAAAAATCATAAGAAAAGAAATGCATATGACTGATTCAAATCCTTTTACCTATACTTACACAAAAAACGAAAAACGTAGGTAAAGTATATAAGTAAAACGTATAATGACATCTGAATTTGTATGGCTACCCTCCTATCATTACTGATAACTTTTCTTGTAATTACAGTTTTGATGTTGAAATACATCAATAACCCTACAATCATACCCTACCTTGTATGACTCCTGGCAACTAGGTTCAATAACTTCACTCCTAATATCCTCTTTCTTAGGAGGTTCATTTTGAAAAGAAAATAAATAAATAAATATATATAGAACATATATGTAGAATTCAGTATGTACTTAATAAAAAATATATAAAAATATAGAAGCAAAAGAAATAAAAAAATGTTGAGAATTTTTTCTCCTTCCCCTCACATTCAAAATATGAGACAATGGAACAATAGATTGTTGAGAAAGTTTCTTATCTCCATCAATTTTTTTTTTTTTACCTCTATTCATAATAAGTCATCTTCCTCAGTTCAAAACTCGAAGCAGTTGGTCCCTCGCGGGCCGAGTCCACCTACATTCTTTTCTTCATTTCTTATTTTCATTCAACAAAACCTGAAAGAGTTCAATATCTTTATAACACCTAACTGAGTGTGACAACTGAGGGCAGCTTTCCAACCGTTAATAATGCAGAAACTATCATTTATTATTGTTTAAATAATCCAACAATTTTAAATACACCTAATGATTTATTAATATTTTATATATTGGTCAATTATTTTAAATTAAAATTATAAATAAAACAGTTTGCATAGGACATGATAAATATTAGATATATTATGTAAGCAAACATTTCAAAATTATATACTTGAAACATTTATGTATTATGAAATATTTTAAAAATCAAGTTTGTTAAAATAAGGAAAATAATTTGTTGACATGTTAGTTACGAAGCAAGTTTTTGGTTTCATATGATTTATGGGATATTATAATATTAAAGCATGAAGTTTATTGTTTAATTATAGATAATATTAATAATTTAATTCTCTAATTTATATATTTATTTTAATTTATCCTTTAATTTCTAAAAATTAAATACTAATTTTTTAACATCAAACAAATAAATTTTTTATTGGTTAGATTTATCAATTTTCTTTCCAGATTAATTAGATAAAAAATTATTTTAATAAAAAATCGATAGTAAATCGATAAAAATCAATTTTATATAAAATAATATTATTTTAAATTTTTTAAAAAATATTAAAATAAAATTTTATTTTATTTTATTTATATAATTTTAATTTTAAAATTAAAATATATATAACTTTTAAAATCTTAATTATGTAAAATTATAATTTTAAAATATTTTATTATGATTATGTATATATTTATATATTTTTAATATAATATATTATATATATATTTTAAAAACAGTATTTAATTAATAACAATTTGATCAAAGTTTAATCGAAATTTTAAACGGATACTTAAAGGTTCAAGGATTAGTCCAATTTTAAAAATTTTGTCTAAAACTTAATTTCATTTTCTTTTCTTTTCATGTCTCTGTGATTGTCTCTTTGCCAGTACTGTTAAATATAAAGAATGTTCCTTTTTTTCACAACATTATCATTGCCACCGCTTGTGATCCACCATCACCACCTTCTCTATTTTCCTTTTCCTCATTCTCCTTCTCTTCCTTCTCCATTCTTATCCTCCTCCTCTATTTTCGTCCTTCTTCTTCGATAAGGGTGATATTGTAATGATGGATATGTGGGGTTGCAAAAAAGTTTGAACTTTGCAGCATGTGCCTTAGGTAGAGGTTTGACGATGACAGTTATGGATGACAATGAAGTTCTTTTTGGATGTTAGTTCCATGAAGCAATACATAGGTGTGTGATAATGAGTGTTGCACTCTTGCTTCAATAACCACAACTAGTGGTTGCAGTCCATGAATGGTAATGGAAATGTTAATTGAAAAGTGAGCTTTGTAAACAGCAATATTTGAAAAGGTTTGAATGAGTTTTCAACAAATTCAAAGGTTAAGGCATAATACAGGAGGATGAGCATGGATAAGCAAGAGGATGTGATGACCAGCTAAACCAAGAGAAAGAGGGTTTTTTCAATTTTTAATAATGTTAATTAAAAGTTAAAGAATTAAATAAAAGAAAATTTGTTCTATTTTTACTTTTATTTATAAAAATACCATTTTATTTTCATTCTGTTTTTAATATTTTATACTGAAAATAATAAAAAAATTAAAAACAGAAACTAACTATTTTTTATATAAAATATTAAAAAAAAATAGGAATACTTTTTGAAACCAAACCAAATTGAAAATAATGATTTTGCCTTAATTATAAACCGAAGAATTCAAATAAATAGACTATGAAACAATTAAAATAAATATTATATATATTAAAAGTATTATCAATTCAGTCATAAAAATGCTAAGTTTCATACGCAAGATTAAACGTATAAACTAATCAGCTGAAAACGATATGCTGAATTTGGAGCAGATCAGATCAGATGGTCCTTGAACCGCCCCTCTCCGAAATTGAAATTGAAGTATTGGTGGAAACTCGGTGATGAGTCACTCAAGACAAGAGGGATAATGAATGTTGTTGACCAACAACCAAAAAATAAGAGGGACAATGTTGAGCACTAGAGATTGACCTGGATCCAATCCAAAGACATAAACAGAAATCTGTATTTCATTATTGATGAAAATTGTGTGTGGAAGCAAGAAAAAAAGTTACAAATTGTACGATACAACTGTAATTAAATACAATAGGAGTAATTTATGAAAACTAATAGTTTATATTAAATTTTATAAGATATATATATCAAAATTTGTATAAAGGAGCATGTTGGAATAATTTATCAACAGAGTACTAATTTGTTGAAAATGAGCCACGACATCCCCTTGGACTACTTCATTTAAATGAGTGGGCCGCCAGGCCCGAATAGATGGGATCCTGCATGCCCTTTAAGCAAATTGTCTTGGAAATTCGAATTTTCAAGGATAGCAAGCACTGTTACTAAGTAAACTTTTATTTTAATTGTCTTTATACAATTCTACCTTTAATTTGTGATTTTGTAAGAATTATTCATATTATTTTGTTTTTCATTATATTTTTCAAAATCAGATTAAAAAAATGAGGACAAATGTCATTTTGTAAATCATGAAAAAAATTTATGAAATAAAAAATTATCAATAACAGAGGGAAGGAAGAGGGAGGAAGTAAAAGTCAAAAGTAAGATA
Source organism: Canavalia gladiata (assembly GCA_037954105.1). Lineage (NCBI taxonomy): Eukaryota > Viridiplantae > Streptophyta > Magnoliopsida > Fabales > Fabaceae > Canavalia > Canavalia gladiata. The sequence continues at coordinate 7,875,566 of CM075658.1, read as the reverse complement.
ACAATTTTTTCTCTTTTAAATTTAGCATTGCCTGCTCAATAATGTAGCATTCTAATTACGCAATGGTAAACACAGATATCAATTAAAACATGTCCTACATAAGCCTCCTTATAAACTAAAATAATAACATGGAAGTTTAGTACCCAAAAAAGTAAAAACATGGAAGTTAGAAGCCAGGTTCGTACACAACAATACAAACAGGAGGCTTGACTATGCTAAAATTCACTTCTTTCTTTTCTTTGGGGGCTGCAATGCTTCCTCGTCTTCCTCATCATCTTCCTCTTCATTCTCAATTTCGTCCTCACCCTCCTCATCCTCTTCTTCACCAGCCTCATCTTCTTCGTCGTCATCGTCATCATCATCATCCTCGTCATCATCTTGATCATCACCATCTTCCTCTTCTTCCTCTTCTCCATTCTCCTCTGCCCCGCCGGCACCACCTTCAGGCACCTTCTTGGGGTTGCTCTTATTGTTGGAATTGTTGCCATAGCCACCTCCTCCGTCATCGGATGACAAGTCCTCTTCGCCCTCCCCAAATCCACCATCACCATCATCATCATCCTCACCGTCATCGTCATTACCATCATCTCCCTCCGCATCAACTTGCTTATCTTGATTCTGAGTTTTGCTCTCTCCTTTGGTTGCAGGCGCATTGATTAATAACAGCCGATAGAGATCCTGCAGCCATTTTGACAATTATTTCAAAAAATCAACTAGGGGATAATATTAAATCCAAGCACACAAATTCAAAGAGGAGACCTAGAATGGCAAATTCAAAAGTGTAAATTAATGCTATAAATAATTTAGAAAAATAAGTACATTAGGTGCATCTCTTCCTGACGTCTGAGTTGCAATTATTTTTTCTCAAATTATGTATTACCGTTGAATCAAAATTCAGAATTCCAAACCAAAGCTGTTGGAGGTGTTTGATTTCCCTTAACAGTCTTGAATACAAATATTGTGAATAGAGAAAATAAATACTGAAAATTGGTTTGACTCTTTAAATCAATTTACGGGGTACAATTAAAATTAGTAAAGATCATATATGTTTTTAAATATCAATAGTGTCTGACAAAATAAGAATGTTCAGAATTCAAAGTTCTTTAAAATTGTTGTCAAAAAGCTTCGGCACACTCAAGGTTAAAAAACTTTTCTATTTAAATAATGACATCATCTAAGAAAGTATGAGGAGGATATGTAAAAATATCTATTGGAGGATATGGCAAGGCTCATCCTCTAAGCCATTAGTTTAACGAGTAGCAGATCTTCATCTCAACATATACTAAGATGTACCTCATTTTAGATTTAAAATTCTTTCTACATAGTGAATAAAAATCTACAATTTCAAATAAAATGCAAGTCTTAGACAAACGAATCCATCAACACATCTTCGCCCTAGACATTATACTTTCATTTTGTTTGATACTTAAAAGCCATTCATTAAAGAAAATCAAATTAAACTACCCCATGAGTTACTTCAGCTATCACCTTGAATGGATTACTTAAAAGTTAAAATATAAATGTATGAACAAACCCAATTTCACTTTCTTTTCCTCAAAAATGAAATTTTTATGTTACTTAATATATATATATATATATATATATATATTAAATTAATTATGCACTATTAGTAGTAATATATATTAATTATTGGAATGTTATTACTTATTATTTTTTAATCAAAATATAAATGATAAAATCCCCTTACCAGATGGTTTTGTACCAGACAAACTCTACTAATAATAATAAGCTTACTTACTTGAATATAACGACTTAGGCAGGAATACACTGTTTTTGGTCAGAGACCGGAATACGTTCGCTCATTCTTTTCATACTTGTCTCGAATGTTCAAACATTAAATTACTTTCTTTTCAGACTTTTCTCAGGTCAATACTTTTTATGCAGGCTCCAGTTTAGAAAAATTACTTTAAATGTAAAAAATGGATACTTTTTTGTGTTTCTAAGAAGCATTTAATGCGAAATATCATAGTATAACATTATTAAATTTAAAGAAATAAGTATAACTTATTAATTAAAAAGTAAACATAATTATAGAACATTAAATACTATTATGAAATAACATATAACTATATAAGTAATTAGATTTTATTAAACTTGTAAAATTCGTACTAAATAAAACAATAGTGGATATTCCTTGTAATTATTATTTTGATAACGTTACTATATATAAGTGACTGACACAATTAACAGTTAATGCAGTAGGCACTACTATTAAATATCAGTATGTCCCATCGTATAAGATTCCACCTTTTTTTCCCACCCAAGATGCCAGGAAGGCAGCAACACATAAACGACACGCGTTCGTGAAACGTGCTTTACGCTCAACAGCATATCCAAGCGAATAATCCATTCGAATCCGCTTCCCCTCCCTTTCCTTGACTCTTGACTTTTACCCTCAGAAACGACAAAAAGATATTTTATATTCTGAACCGGGCCCCACGTGGTAAAAATTCGGACCTAAACTAATCCCATAACCACAATTTATATACTCCACGCAGTTCCGCAAAGAGAGATAATGGCCCCGCCATATATATCTTGTTTTTTTTAGGCCACAAATATCTTGTTATTTAAGTTTTATTTTCTCTTTACTTTGTTTTCCATAGGAAGAAATAAAACTAAAAAAGTGAAAATAAAAATATGCGTACGTTAGCAAACATCAAACTCAAAGTTCGAAGTCACCGGCGCACGGAAGCCGGCCTCGTACGTTAAATTCAAGGCATAAGGATATCTCGCATCGGTTAACCAAAAAAAAAATTCTCACGGCTCGGTGATTCATCCAACATGCGCAATTTAGCACGTAGCATAGGCGCATATTGACAAAGACAAAAAAATTTCCCATAATTGATTAGACCGTAAAAACATGAACACGAGAGATAACACAAATTGCTTTCAAAAGATATAGATAAGGTTAGATCTTGTCGAGCTTGAGGCTTTGGACTTTGGTTCTTTTAATACTCTCTCTCGCTTTAGACTTAAAAAATAGCGGTTTTTGAGCGATGAGGGCAGGGAGTGACTCACCGGGGCCAAAAGCGTGGCTTTGACGACAGCGGAAGCTAGCAAAGTTGCGAGCGCTTCCGCGGCGCACGTCAACGCGCCGTGACCGAGCGTGACAGTCATCGAATCATCGTGTTTAGTCTCCATTTCGTACGACAAACAAACAAGGGCCTTCTCGAACCAGAAAATATTATCCTGTAAATAAATGAATAAATAATATAAATATTACCAAAAAAATAACAAAATGATAACATCATCGTTAGATCTTCTGCAAAATCATGACAGCTGCTGATCCTGTTTCCGAAAGTACCAAAATTATGACTTATTATTTTATCTTATTTTGTTAAAAAAAAAAAAGTTTTAGTGAAGATTTCTCCTATTACCTTAAAAAACCACCGGGGAAAACAGTTATACTCAATAGATAATATTCTCAGACGCAAAACAACACGAGCAGGACAACCAGAGGCACTGTAAGATAACAATTCACGACTAATTTCATATAAAATTAAGGCAAATTAGAAAAAAATAACAAAATTAGTAGGGTTTTGCTTTAAACATGAAACGTGAACAAAAGAACAGGGCATGAGTGGAAGAATTTCAGGTAAAAACTTAAGAGTAGCGGCAATTTCAACGGAGAGAGTGAGAAATCGTAAAAGAAGAGGAAAACAAAGCTCAAAGTAGCATAAAGAAAGCAAGGAAGGAAGAGAAAACAGGGAATTAACAGGAATTATAGAAGAAGAAGGTTGAAGGAGCGTACCAGGAAGGGAAGATCTAGAGACCAATAACCTGGATCTGAAGGTTTGGAGCTCTAAAACCTTGGAAAACAAGCAGAAGAACCCCCGTACATTTTGGACCGTTGGATCCTGATCGTAGAAACACGGAGCTCCAAAATATAGAAATATCAGAAGTCAGTGAGAAAGAGAGAGAGAGAGAAGGAAACACAGGTACTGGAGACCGAATGCTCGTAATTTCTCAGCCAAGAATCGGGCACTTCGGGCAGCTTCAGAATACTGGGGAGATTGCGTTACGGGCTGCCCGATGAGGCAGGTATGGACAAGTGTGGGTTTAGTTAATTTTAAAATGCTTCGTTTTGGGGCTCCGATAGGAATGATTTTCATTAATTACCCGGTCTTCACCCGAGAGTCAAGTTTTTTAAATCCTAAAACATTAATGCCGTTTTTTTTTTAAAAAAAAAAAAGGATTCCTCACTTGTGCGAAACTCTCCCGTGTGTAATTGTACCATCACTGTTCCTGTGGTTATCTTCCCCAACTATGGTTACTTACACTACCCTGGTTTAACCAGGATTGACTAACCAAAGAGAGTAGGAGAGGTTGTTGAAATATCAAATATATTAATTTATAAATTAAAACGGAACTCACGCACCGAGATTTTTATTTTTTTTATTATTAAATAAACTGGATAAGGGAATTTTTAATGTTATGTCTGGACGAAGTATTTTGGAGTTCATAAAATTTTAAAACATATTAAAAAATCAATTGCAGTGAATCTTTTGTTTTTGTCTGAATGCATACGAAATTGATATTGTTAGGCTTATGAAAAATAGGGTCGGGCTAATTTTGATTGTGTTAATTAATGATGAATTAGAAATTCTATTTTATAGCAGAGTATGTACAGTAAAAAAATGAATCGCATGCTATTGTAAAAAATACGAATTATAAATGGTCAATAACATTGTAGTGATGAGATCTTCCATGAGAAAAAAAAATTGTTAGACTATAGAAAGATTGGAAAGGGCTGATCATGAAAGAGACAATCAAACTAATTTTGATTGTGTTAATTAATGATGGAGTTTAGAAATTATGGGAGCAGAACATATATGATAAAAATAAGTAATGAATCGTAATTTCTATTTAATATTGCTTGCTATCGTTGAAAATACAAGTTAGAAGTGCCCATTACCATCATAGTGGCGAATTATATAAGCATGCGTTATATAATTTTATTTAAATATAGAACAATTTTAAAATATAAAAATTGTTAAAAATATTTTTATTAATTTGTTGACATATTATAATCTATTTCTTAAAACAACAATTTTATTATAGTGTACATATTTTTTTTATTAAGATTAACGATATGAGATTTTTTTTAGAAAGACTATAGTTAAAACTAAAATATATAAAAATTAATTGCATTAACACATATTATTAAACACTTTATCATAAATAACAATATAATTGTAGTCTAAACAATTTTTATCTTCTTCTTAACAAAATAAATTCAACCTTTTGATGACGTAACAGTTGAAAATCCAATAAATAATTAATTATACACGAATAAATATATGTATTAACACGTTTACAACAAGTAGTATTTTTAAAAAACATATCAAATCAATTTTTAATCGTTTTTTTGACTATTTGTGTAATTTTGACCTATATTTATGTTAATTAAAGACTCCACTTGTTTACGTTATTTTGTAAGGAAGTCAATTCTAAGAATATATAAAAAAAAATTAAAAAGGTTTTCTTTAAAGTATATTTTTTAACTTAGAATTGTAAAAAGTAATATTTTTAAAAGATAGTTATGATAACAGGTTTTTTTCATAAGATAATTAAAGTCACTTCTCTTAATAAGATTTTTTTTATGTAAAAAATAGATATTTTTTCCTTAAAGACAAAATTTTTAAGAGAAAATTGTGAAACAAATGAAAAGTTTTTAAAAAATTTATTTTTGAAAACAATTTCTAAAACTTTTGGCAATAACACATGATATTTTTTTTAAAAAAATAAAATAAACTTGAAAATATATATTTAGAAACAACTTACAATCTGATCCTAAAAATAAACTTGTCATTAATAAGTCTTTCAAGTATTTAAACTATCCAAATTAGTCTTTTAGAAATTCAAAATGTTATCACATTAACTCTTGAAATTTTTGTCATAATATTTATATTTTTATCCCTATTTTAAATTCTCCAAAATGAACAATTTGATTCTCAAATTTATTATTTAGCATTTTTATCTTTTTTTAAAAAATTAATATGATGACAATTTAGATATTTGAAGGATTAATTTAAATTTTTAAAAGATTAATTTAGTAATAAAACTTTTTGAATGACCAATGTGGTAATGATTTAAATTTTTAAAGGTTAATTTGGTAACCTAAATTTTTGTTGAACCTACTTCACATATAATCTTATAGATGTCACTGGATATATGATGTTATTGTTGATAATTATTTATATTTTTATATGTATATTATATATTAAATTAAAATTATTTGATAAAATATTAAAAAACATTTGAATTTTTTAAATTGTATAAATATAATTTACACAATAAAATATATATAAAATGTAAATGATAATAAATAAATAAATAACGTTTGATATTTAATATTATTTGCTAATGTAAAAATACATGTAAGTGACTAACAATATTGTGATGATAAAGATTTAGTATGAAGTAAATTTTAAATCAGTCTGTGACATTGTATGTGTTGTATATATTATTTTTTAACTTTTTTTAAAATTGTAAATTCATGATCAGGATGGTAAATTTTTCTCGAGTTTAGTCCTGATACTTATTTAATGTTTGTGATTCGTTAATATTATTGATATGTCATGTTATATGACATGTTAAATTACTTGTATATATAAAATGACACCATATTAAGTATTATGTGTCTCTCTCGCATTTATAACATTTTTTTAAAAATAAATATATATAATTATTATAAAAATAAAGAATCAATATGTCTAAAGTTTACCATTTATAGTTCTTACAAAATCAAAACTTACTCATCAAATTTTCATGAAATATATTAATTTATAATTTTTTGTAAAAATTAAACATATTGATAGACAATTTCTACATGAATAATATATATTAGTTCTTAAAGTGATATTTACATGAATAAAATATATGTAAATTGATACAACCTTATTTTTATTACATAGACATGTAGAGTTGAATATATTTCTTTAGAAGGTGCCATGTTAGCAACTATTAATGATCTACTAAGGATGAAAGGATTAAATTGAACAATGGAATGGAATTGTAATTAAAAAAAATTAAAATAATGTACTAAATATGATAATTAACTTAAAAGTTTAATATTTTATTTTTAAATAAAGAAAATTTTTTACTCTACGTTTAAAATTGTAAACTATTACAATTATCCAATAATAAAAAATTAAAAAATTACATAAAATTTTAAATTTAAATATCATCATTTTTATATTAAAAAAAAAGAAAGAATTGTTAAACGAAGAAAGATGGAACATGGGTGAACACGGAATAGGATATCAAATTAATTTTGGTTGCGTTAGTCAATGATGGACCAGAAAATTTTATTTTAATTGTCATGATTCATGAGAGAGCAGAGCATGTATGATGAAAAAATTAAATAAATGAATCACATTCTATTTTTAATTTTAACATCGCAAGCTGTTGTTAACAAAACAAATAAAAGTAGTCAATAACATTGTAACGATGAGATGAAGGGTTGTTATTCCACGATAAATAAATAAATGAATTATTAGACCGGAAAAAAAGAGGATGGAGTGACCGAAATAGACCATCAAACTAATTGTTATTACGTTATCAATGGTGGGATAAAAAAGTATATTTTACTATTAGTACAGCACAGATGTGATTAAAAAAATAAATAGAGTACACTTTATATTTATCAAATGCTGTTATGGTAAATACAAATTATAAGGGGGTAATAGATGGGGAAGGACATGGGTTGAATTGAGTTAGGTTTGGTAAAGTTTTTATTTGTTAAGGATTGATTTGACTTTTTAAAAATATTTGACCTAATCTATAAGTTTATTTAAAAATTTATTTTGTAATAAATAAAAATTAACCCTTAAATAAGTTAATAGATTTAGATTTTTATATAAATTAATAAAGTTAAGGCTTTAAATAAAATAATATATTTTTAAAATACTATATTTACAATAATAAAATAATATATTATTATTGTTATATTTTTTAAATAGATTGACATATTAGGTATAAAAGATTTTTCAGATGATCCAATACTTGATTTTTTTTAATTAAATAAACTTAAAAAAATTGACCTAATTTATTTCATAGATTAACCTAGGCCGACTTAGGCATGATATATCACCATATCAAAAACAAGTTTTAAAGAATATCATTAGAGAGAGGTTCCATCAAATTGTTCTGCGATATCATCCTACAGTTTTTGAATTGAAAAATAGCAGATACACACTCGTAAAATATGCTTACTTGTGTATATCTAACTTTTTAATCCTTTGATTTATTTTAATTTTAGTCATTAAACTGGAATGTAGGAATGTAGTGAGGCTTAATTCCCTCCAAGCCTTCTCGTTTCTTTTGCTCTGTTGTTGGTCCCTATGAGCTCTTTTCTCTTCACTCGATTCTGGCATTTGCTCTGTTTCAATTATGATTTTAGCCGAACACAAAATAAGAAGATGGTGATAATGGTGCGGTGGGCTTGGGCCTCTTGGATTTCCTTGTTGCTGGGGTTTCCTTGATAACTGGTTAGGGCTTTATCGCTTTCATTGCTTCCATTCTTTGCTCTACACCGTTCTTCAACTACGTCAAGGATGTTTCCTAATTCCACAATTCAACAGTTCAATTTCAACTTTATGGCTCTAAACTTGTTACACTGCCTCGTCCAGATAGTGTCCTTGAAGTTCTCTTAATTAATTGTTAGTATACTAAGGTACTGGAGTTGTTTAGCTTTGATGCCTCTGTGGTTGTTTTGTTGCTTATTTGATTTTCTTTGTGCAGTTCCCCATGGCGAGATATATGGATGTGGTGATTTGATATTTTCATCGCATATGATCCTTACTCTAGTCTTTGTTATTACATATCACAGATATGGTACACAGAGGCAAATTGGCTCATGAGTTTCTTTTACATAAGTTGGCTCATCTTAGTGAACCAGAAGATTTTACTGCATTAAACCTTTGTTCATATTGTGCCATGTTTAAATTTCAGTTATAACTTACTGTGATTATTCATGAACTACTACAGGTGTATAAAGCAGTTAGGGTGACTTCTTGTTGTGTGTCAGTCTCTATTGATAATAGTGTCTAGCAAACATTATGCAGTTGATGTAGTTGTTGCTTGGTGAGAAGCATTTTCTAATCTGTTGTGTTTCAATTGTGTGGTCCATGTCCTTTCTGAATTAACAATATTTTGATCATAGGTATAACTTTTAATTTGGTGGTGTTCTTTGTCGAGAAGAAATTGCTGTTTGTACATTTGCACACAATTGCATGTGTTACTGCCTCTTACTTGAAGAACAATTTGTTGTTGTTTTGTGTGTGCTAATTTAGTTATTCCACAAAAATGCCAGACTGAACAACTGCAGCTGCAACACTGCTTCTGTCATTGAGCACCAAAGACAAAGATCGCAAGACCAAAGAATAGAACCACAAGTTATTTAATGGGAATTTTGTTGACCCTGCAGATTGGGTATGTTGAATCTCTATCTACGTGTCTTTTTTCTCACTTTTTTTTTTATGTAATATCGTTGTCTGTGATTTGGACTTGACATGGTTATTGTCACTTTGCTAAGAGGCAGAGAACTTAAGCAAATGGCAAGATTCTGGAAGATGCTCATGCACTCCTAGGTCTGTGCGGAATAAGAATGCTTTTGTATTCTACATTGTGATAATGAATTTATTACAAGTGTAAATATTAAGAATCTATTACTAATTGGGGTTAGGATTTTGTTCTTATTATCTTTCATACTGATCTGTCTATTCATGGAATAATCCCATTAATAATATGCACCATTCATTTCTCAGAATTTTTGGAGTTCAAAATTTATCTCTCATTTCATTCTTCCAATTCTAAAAGTCCATTTTTGCAAGCTTGAAGGAGGATCTAATAACTCAGCCTGCATTAGTGAGGTATGCTAAAGAGAAATTTTCACTTCGCCAAAATTATGATTGGTTGGGTCATGGTACTTCATCGTCTTCTTTAACACACGAGGCAAGCAATCAATCACTACTCTGACTACCCATTAGCTGCCGAATTTTCTTCAATATGATCCTTTTTCTTAGATATCCCCTTTATGGGTGAAGCGTGTGATCAGGAACTAGGATTATGAGCATTAACGAGAACAGCAACAAGAGTGCTTGGGTTCCTCCAGCAGGCCAAAATGTGTCCGGTTCAACTCAAGTGACTGATCTATCCGACAAGGATAAATCTTAGGCTGGCACATCTTCAATACTTGAGTCAAGCTTGGAACCTCATAATCAGGACCTGCCAATGAATGTATGCCTAAGGTATAGCCTCTCATTTTCATTTTTGTCAATGGACATTCTAACAATTGTAGAGTGAATGAAATTGCAAGGAATGGATTCCTAGTATAAATTTGTTTGACGTTTTATTTTTCTTGCCATTATAGAAAAAACCACAAGATGATTGCAAAAACTGTTGGGAAACGATAAACACAGTAGGTGAGATGGACATTTTAAGTTATGACAATTGAACAATGAATGAAAAATTCCAAGCTTTCAAGGAACGAGTTATTCTTGTCAATTATTATATGTTTTCGATTTTTTTATTTATTTGTAAAAACCATGAGACTGATGAGAGTAATAGGAAAACTTCTTCCTACATAATTTCTCGCCAACTACATCTTGGGCTAAATCATTTAAAGTTCGTTATTAATTTATAATTCACTTTCTAAATGACTAATGCAGCATACAGTATTGGTTTCCTTTGGTTTTGCCTGCATGTTGTTTCTTGGTCAAAACTGTATTTTGGTTTCGCAGAATTTTCAGCTTTCCTGATTTTTTGGTTGCTTGAATCAAAGCAAGAACTGCTCGCTATACATGATATTATCAATCATTTAGATACCTTCATTTCATGAGAGAGTAGCCATTTTAATTTCAAGGGTTTATAGGGGGTGTTAAAGGGTTTTGCAAGTTTAGAGCTTATGGTAAATGAAAATAAATTAAAACATCCCAATCCGTTATACCCTAATTCAGTTAGGATATTGCCGTAATTGTAACTAGAGTCTTGTTCAGTCCCACGTTTCAAGGTACCAAAATGTTGTCCCTTTCATGGTATTGATTATTATGTCAAATATTGGTCCATGAATTTTGATGAACGGTTTTCAAGGACATGAATTTTAACGGAAGTGAATTTGTACATGAAAAGAATAGAAATAGAATCAGAAAGAGCAACTATTATCATACATATGTACAACAATATACATGTGATTCACTCATTCCGGATTTTTTAATTGTGCTCGTTTTAACTGCCACAAACAATTATTGAAAAAAGTGAAATAAATTGAGATTATGTTAATTTTGGATGGAATGACGGGAATTTCTGAATCAAAAAGACCCATTTAAAATTGAGAGATGTATACGAGGGATTTAAGGAATGAAAATTGAGATTCCCAAAAGTTTTTTAGAGTTTCTTTCAATTTTGGTTGTTCTTTTTTTATTTATTATTATTATTATTTCTTACACAATTACAAATTAAGTACAAAGGAAATGATTCTATTTATTATACGTCATTTTTTTATTTTATATTTTATATTTTTCTGTTATACTACATTTTATGTTAATTTTTTTTTCTTTTTATCTCTTTCTACTTTTCATTTAATTACATCTATTTTCAGATAATAACAATTTTTTAAAATAAATTAGTGACTCAATTATAACCCACGGTGGATCATGTATACTGAGGTCGATGGTAGCGTGAGTGGACGATAGTTTTTTTTTTTTCTTTCTAAATTTATACTTAATTAAATATTTTATTACTTGGTTATGTTTTAAAAAAATATTTATTTATTTGATAGAGAGAGAGGTAAAACAGTATTTTTTTCGCTTTGTAGAAATTTCGTAAATTTGAATGTCACCAGATGAAATTAATTTCTATAAGAACTGCAAATAAATTTTGTGAAATACATCCGTACATTGTAGTATTGTTAATATACCAACTTTGATTTGTTGGCTCTCTCTAGTCAAAAGTTTAAATGTTGTTATCGGCTTGCTGGACCAACAAAGCTCCAGCTGGACTTGAAGCAACGGATCTCAATTATTTTTAAAATTTTCAAACTTTTCAGACGAGAAAAAACAAAAATAAGTTTAAATTTTAAGCACGCCGCTCGAACAAAAACAACCAACTTTAAGTGCGTTTTACAAAAACAATTTATGAACTTCAACTACTTTTTTTTTTTAATAAGGTGGAAAGAGTTGAATTCGGACTCTTAAGTTAAATTACTTTAATCTTCCATCCGCATTTCAACTATCTGATTTTATGTTAGAAAAAAATTTGAAGTCTGATTATTTCATTTTACAAATTCTACTATTATGTTAAGGATATAATGTGTATTTAAAATAACTTGTACTGAAAAAAGTGAACATATTTATAACAAAATAAAAATGAAGTAATCAAATAAATGTTATCACTCTTTTGAAAGCATAAGTTGTACAGTCAGAAATTGTTAAAACTAGTGAGTAACTTGTAGCTTATCGATGGGGGTTTGTTTGTTTTCAAGGTTGGAAATAAATCGTCGCATTTTTTAATGTAAAAAATTTATTTTAAAAAATATAGTTTAAATTAAGTTATATATACGTAAAAATTATTTAATAATTTAAAATTAATTTCATTTAACTTTAAATCGATTTTCCTATAAATGAAAAAAAAACACTTCCATTAAATGTCGTTGAAGTTTGTGCATCAATAAATATATATATATATATATATATATATATATATATATATTGATGATTTTAGTTTTATAATTAATTTTAAACAAATAGACCTTAATATTTTTTAATGATAAATGAAATAAATTGGAAAAAAATAAAAAATCAAAAAATAAGATAAAAAAATGAATGGTTTAAATAGATAAAAATAAAAGAAAAAAATATATCTTCTTTTATTCATCTTAGATGAATAAAAATAAATTAATAATATAAAATTTATTTTATATTAATTAAATAAATTTAAATTTTTTAATTTTTATTTACATAATATTTTTATTTTTGTTTAACTTTTTAAATTTTTTAAAATTATTTAATAATTAAAATATTAAAAACAAAAAATCAAACTTTTTTTCTCATTTTCTCTCTTATTTAAATATTAAATTTTAAATAAATCCTACTAAAAATATTTTCTTTCTTTCTATTTTTATCCACATTCAAATATTAAAAGATACTTCCATCTTTTCTATATTCTTATTTTTTATTTTTCCTGGAACAAATAAAGTAAGAGTCTATTTGTCCAATGAAGTAGGCTCCATTTCCTTTCAACCGTTTTCAGTAGTTGCACTCCTGATATAAAAATAGGGAAAAATATATGCCAGAATTAAATTAGACAACAAGTGATTAGGGGCTTGTTTGTATAAGAATCAAACAAAGTTATTAGGAATTTATCTAAAAAAATATTATTGAATATATTTTGTAATATGTGTACAATGAATCTCATCCATCCATCTTCTAGAAGATGGAATTTCATCCGAGCAACAATTTTGCATACAAGCAAGATGAATAATTAGATTTTGAAAATTTTGTTATATATTTTCTTATCATATCTTAAAGTTTGTGCAGTATATATATAATATAGAAGTTAAATTTTAATATTTATATAAATTTAATAATTTAATAATTTTATATAAAATGTAAAATTTATTAATTCAATTATTAAATTATATTATAATATCTTTATAATTTTTTATATTGTATATTAAATTTTAAAAAATTTAAAAATATATAAATATATTATTTAAATATTAATATATATATATATATATATTTAAATAATATATAAATTATTAAAATAAAATTATAAAATAAAATATCTATCAATTTTTATTTTATATAAAATTTAATATACATAATCTACTTAATAATAATTTTTAAATCAATAATTTAATTTAAAATTTATATTTTATATAAAATTAATAAATTAATATAAATGCTAAAGTTTGACAGGATATCAACAAATTTATATATATAAATAAAGAAAAGTAGCAGCAAATTTAAATTTAAGAAAGTAAGTAAAAAACTTTAATACTTACTGTTCCTCTCTTACAAAAAAGAAAAGAAAAGAGGATATTGCTTCAATCTAAGGCAGGGTCACTCAACTAACCTTGATAGTTTTTCCCATCTTTTTATAAAATTCTTCTTATCAAATCAAATATGTTATGAAAATATACAATAAAAATAATTAACGCATTGGATTTTGAAAAGATGGTACAGTATTCTAGATTTATCTATATTTAAAATAAAATTATTTTATTATATACTAACTATATCAATTTAAAATTATTAAAATTAAAATAAATCCCAAACATATTTGAATAATATTTTAAAACAAAATTAACTTTTAATCAGGAAAAATAATTCAACCCTAACACAAGATTAGTAATAACAGGGATTACGATATAAGCGACCAGCAGTGATATAAGCGACTAGCAGTGGTAACGAGTCCGACAAACTGACCAAAAAAACATCTCAGCTCAAAAGTCTCTCTCTTCAGAATCGAATATTAAGCAACATTGAATCCAATAAAAGTGATAATGAAAATAGTGAAAAACTGAGTAATAATAGTTCATAGTTCTCAACGGAAGGGTGTCACTTTGTCAGATATATAAAAGTTCTCACTTTTCACCCAAACCACCAAATTCTAAGGGAACTATTCCATCCGCATCTTTAAACATGGTAATCGTTTCTTTCTTTCCATATGACGAAGAAGATATTTTTTTTCTTTCTCTGTTCAGAACTTCGGCATTCAAATATTATATTTGATATTTGAATAATCCAAATTATGCACAAAGTTTTTCTATCAAATTTTAATACACCTTTATTTTAGATGTTCAAACTCAAGACTATTAACTGAATTAGAGTTATAATAACTCCGTACTAACTTATCTACATTTTTATTTTGGTATTGACTTATCTATGTATTTGTATTTAATAGCAATGAAGAAAACAAAATTCAAGAAATGGGGAAGTGAAATTATGCTAAGAAAATATAAAATTAAACTTGTTAATGGATAACTGGATAAACTTTAATGAATGATGATTGTTTCCTTAATTTTATGAAATATCATACTATCATGATTTTTTCTTTTCAATAGTAAACAAATATAATTAAAAGGAACTATGAGTGAGCATTATAAATAAATATATATTAGTAACTAAATACCCAATTTGATCTTTAAGAAGATGCTTAACTCAATTTAATCTTAAGAAAAATAAAACTACAGTATTTCAAGATTATAAGTGTAAAACATTTTAATCCTTCATCCCTTTTAATTAATATTTTTAGGTACTAATTTGAGTTACTGATGAAATTTTTTGAGAATAAGTTGACACATATTTACTTTTTTAGGGACTGATTATATGATAAAAAGAAAAATAAAACAATTAAAGGATAAAAGTGTTTCAATTAAATGCGTAAATTAGCTGACAAGCTTATAAGAGGTTGATTATATTGGTCTCAAATTTAAATTATAAATAATAACTATATTAAAAAATATTATTTGTAAATAATTCTACTGAGTTTGAGTAAAATTATCTTCTAAAAAAATATATAGGTTATCATATATTTAAAAAATATTTAATGACATTATTTTAAGATTTATTTTGAATCATCTAATTTTTTAAGATCAACTTAGGTATTTACTCAATTAATAAATGAAAGTATTCGTAATTTTCTCAATTTAGATTTAGGTCACTTACAAGTAAGAAATTTCTTTTGTATTGCATAAGTATTTCAAAATTTAAATAATTTTAAATTAAAAATTAAATAAAAAATATATGATTTCATTAATAAAGTAAATATTTTATTATATTAAATAAGATATATAAAAAAATTATTTAAAAATTATTAAAATCAAACTATATCATTTACTAATATAAAATGTCAAAATTTGAAACTTAAAATTCAATTTCAAATTAATTAAGATTACAATAAAAAATTACTTTTTTTAAGAAAGAAAAGTATCTTCAATTTTAATACAGGCATCAAGATTTAAAATTTAAATTAGAAGATAATATTTGAAAGGAAAACAAATTTGAAAAAAAATACTTAATGAAAAATCCTGTAACTTAATTAATATTGATGAAAATAATTCTTAAAATTCATGTTATAAATATAAAAGTGAATATAACATAATTGTGGTAATTTTCAGGATATATTCTCAACCACCATACGTGGCCACGTTTACACTCATTTCAAATTGTCAATTTCCTTTGCTTTATTATGACGCATGACGAACAAATAAGTGGGAATAGGATCCGGACACGCTATTTTAACCATAATATTTGACCTAGAACCAAACTCCTTATTTCAAATCAAATTATTCAGAATAAGAATTTATAATAATGATAATGCTTGTCATAAATTTAAGGCATCTGAATAAGAATTTTATAATAATGATAAAGTTTATAAGAGCATATTTAAAAGAGTTGTTTAACAAATTATTTAAATAATTACAATACTTATACAATAGTGATTATTTATATTAAACAACTTGAAAAAAATAAATTATGTAAACATTTTATTATATTTTAAATTATTTAAAATAAATTAAAATTATTTTTTGGAGATGGCTTAAATTAGTATTTGTCTGAAAAGATAACCGCCAACTTGGATTAAACTTAATCATTTGAACTCATCCGAACCTTTTTCTGTTTTTCGATTAATCGGGACGAGGGGGTAATTTTTTTCATTTTTTATTTTAATTGAAAATCTTTCTGACTTATTTGTGATAAATAAATAAAATTTTAAATTATTCAAATTGATCTAATAATAAAAAATTAAAATAATTTATATAAAATCTTAGATTTAAACATTGTTGTTTTTATCATTATAAAAAAAAACTTTGTTTTACTTGATATTTAAACTGTTTCTACTCCGTTTGCTCACAACAATGAAAAATTGTTGTCATATCTGCCAAAACTATATCATCAAATTCAAATTCGACCAAATGGGATATAATTTGATTATACAACCGTAAGCGTCTATGGATTTAAAAGGGAATGAGATGGATGACCCTATATGAACCAGACGTTGGCCCAATTTAAAATAAGTTTTCTTTAAATCTTTTACTTTTAAACTTTTCAAATTATTTTATATTCTAATTTCATTACAACTCCTTCTTAAAATTTGGATAATAATGCAAACTACTAACTTTTAAGTATAAAAAAAATTGGCATATACTAAATTTATAAAATTTTTAAAATAAAAGTTTAATTGATTAAAAAAATTGAGAAAACTAAAATTATTTATAATTCAAACTAATACTAAAAGTACAATTATTTTAAAAAAAATATTATATATTATAATATAAATAATAGCAAAAATAACGATAATAATAATTGTGATAATAATAATGTTAAATATGATCGTGATGAATATAAGATAATATATAAATAAGTTTATTTTGTTTTTTATAAATTTGTGGTTAAATAAATTAATCTACGTAACATCATGTTTAAATAAATTATATTTAATAAGTTAGTGTAAATTTATGGTAAAATATTTAATATGCAGAAATTTTTTATATTTTTAAAAAATTGTTATTTTTTTAACCTATATTTATTTTTTATTTAAAAAATTTGAATTATTTGTTTAATATTAAAAATCATTATTTTATTTTTTATGAGAGTTATGAGTTGTTCTGTAAATTTATGATTAAATTTAACCTATCTAACATGGAGATGATCGATGTTATTCTGTAAGTTGGTTGATGTATATCTAATTTTAATAATAAAAATTATGATAAATAATGTAAATAATGGTTGTGATTAACAAATGTAAGAGTGATAATTCTGGTGGTAGAAATTATGATAAATGTAGTTATAAAGATGACGATAATATAAATAATGATTGTAATTAATAATTATGGTAATAATAATAATAATAATAATAATTTTAATAAATAAAATTAATTAAAATAATAATAATGATGATAGTAATTAATAATTAATAATTATTTTACTATCTAATTAAAAATTAAAAATAATTTGGATAAAACATAAAGATGATATTTACTTGCTAAGCTACCAATTACTCCACTTAAAAAAAAGGTAGAACTTTACAAGATACTTAAATTTTTCCAGATCTTATTTGAATAAATTGAATACATGCATAAACGTTATCAAAGATCAGTGAAGAGAATGCATATTTATCCATTAGGTAACAACATTGTCAAATCAATTAAAAATGCAGGGCTTATTTTGAATTGGACATTTAATTTATAAGAGTTGAAAATGATTCCTTCCAATTGATTTCAATGAAATTAATAAACGTGCAAAGTTCGGTGTTGAAACAAGAGAAAAAAAGGTGAAGGAAGTGTGAATGGCAGTAAGAGAAAATTTGTGAGGTAATGTGTCGGTGGGCAAAAGAGTGGGCAGAGGTATGGGTGAAACGGCCTCGGAGAACAAGATGTTAATGCCTCATAAATAGCAACAACCACATCTGGAATCCAAACATTTCGGATCATTGTCTGAGTTGTATTTATAACAAAGTTGGGAAAAAAAAAATTATGATCATTGTTTGTAAGAGATTATTGTTTTTATACATAATTCCTAAACATTTTGAGATTATTGTTTTTATATATAATTCCTAAACATTTTGAGATTATTGTTTGGCTTTATGAAGAAAAAGATAATTACATGAAGGTGGGAAGAAGATGCTATTGATGGATCGACTACAAAAGAAAGAAGATGTTTTATAATTTTTTAATTCAATTTTTTGTGTTATTTTAATATTTAGAATAGAAAATAACAATTAATTACAATGAATAATCATTATATGTTTGCCATTAGTAACTTAACGGAAAGTTAACGGAAGGCTTTATACAAATGTGAGGATTTAAAGATTAATTAGGATGAAATGGTAGTTCATGATGTCTATTTAAAAAAAAGGTAAAAATTTAAGTAGGATACATGTTCTTTTTTCTAACAAGTTATTATATCCTATTTCAATTTATCATTTGATAAATTAACAAGATAAATTAATTCTATTTATTTATTTTATTTTTTACTTAATTCAAAACTTATTTTAACAAAAAGTTGAGTTAGAAACAAATAATATAAAATAGAAAAAAAAAATCCCCATACCTTTATTACGTATGCAATCTATTTGTATTATTAATCCATATCACCGTTTTTAACATTTTACACTTATCTTTATATATATTGAAAATAAAAACTCAAAAACTAAAGCATAAAAAGTTAAAGAATAACAATTTTAAAAAAAACATAATTATCATATATTTTAATAATTTTTATTTTATTATATGTATTTATTTATATTTATCTTTCTATTATATTATATATCCTATTATATTTATATTTAAAATAATAATTTGATCTTTATTATTTAATTTCAATACTTAAAAAAGTTATAATTAAGTTCTTACATGTGATAATATGTATTTTTTATTTAAATATATTTTAATTCTTATATTAGTTTGATTGTCTATTCCTATATTTGTAAGTTAAATTTTTATATGTGATTTTTTAATTTATTCTCTATACATAAAAAATTAAGTTAGTTTTAAACTAAATAAAAATATCCAAAACTTCACAAGTTAATAAAAATTGTATCTAATCCATGTTACTATTAAGCATGATAATAAAACTTAAATATATAAGTACCTCTTGTCATTTTGATTAAAAGAAAATTTACTTTGATCAAATTTAAGACAAATATGAAGTTGTACCCAATTTATAAATATATGATTTAATTTAAAGATATAAATATTTATTTGATTTACAAAAATATTTAATACATGATAAGAATAAACAAACATTATTTGTAACTAAATATTTTAAATCCTCCAATAACAAATATTGATTTATATATTATCAAAATAAAAATATACAAATGCCAATAGAAATAATGATTAAGAAAATCAAATATCACATTAATTTTTTAAACATCATTTCTATTGTTAACTGATAGAAAAACACTTAAAAAACAAAATATAAGTTAAAAAAATATCATTATTTTTTATATTTTATATAAATATTAAATGTCAAATGAAACAAGTAAGTAAAATGACAATGAGGATAATAGGTGAGTTTCCTTGTCCTCGTTCTTACTTCATAAAAGATTGAGTCTCCTTGCTTTTAGAAGAGTGGAGATAAAAAATTAAAACTCATCACCAATTTCATTAAATTCAAGTAAACTATAAATATATATATATATATATATATATATCATTTTTATAATATATTTTTTAATTATTTAATATATTAAATATTTTTAATTTAAATAATATATAATATATAATAAGAATTAAAAAAATTTAATAAATTTTATTTTAATAAATCATGGAAGGTTAATACTTTTATTTAAGCATCATTATATTTATTAAAATGAAAATAGATGCAGGGTGAGAGAGATATTTATATTCTTAAAGCAACTTCATTTTTACAAATTAAGTATATATTTGATTTTTTAATATTTAATTAAAGTGATTTTTTCTATTAAAGTTGAGATGAAAATTTTATTGTAATGACTGACAGTAATATTATATATATATATATATATATATATATATATTAAGAACCAACAACTTTTAAATTTTAAATATTTTTACTCAATTTTAAATTAAATTACTTTTTTTACGTATAAAGATAAAATAAAAAATAATATATAAAGACTTAAATTTTTTTTGGCACAATCATAAAAGCGACAAATTTTATGTATAAAGACT
Source organism: Canavalia gladiata (assembly GCA_037954105.1). NCBI lineage: Eukaryota > Viridiplantae > Streptophyta > Magnoliopsida > Fabales > Fabaceae > Canavalia > Canavalia gladiata. The sequence continues at coordinate 7,854,880 of CM075658.1, read as the reverse complement.
TGATTGAAAATACACAACACATACAAAAATTAAATTTATATTTCGTAACTCAGAAGGATAAAATATATTTAAACAAAAAATATAACTGCTATATTAGCAATAATTAACAATGTCAATAACGAATCGTAACGTCAAAATTTAAATTATAATTTTTTTATACATAAAATTTAATTATAAAATGTTTAAATATAAAAATTAAATTAAAATCAAATAACAATCATATAAAAACAAAATTATTATTTTAACCTTCATTCTTTTCATATATCACTTTTTTTCATCTTATTTTACCTATTTCTTTCTATTCACTGATTATGGAATTGTCAACTTGTTCACGGAAAAAAATATATATTTTACAAAAAATAATAAAAAAAAAACATCGCGACCGATCATTAGTGATATATAGTAGCGTAATGATTCCAAATTAAAATAATAAAAGCAGTAAAGGCGATGTATAAATAAATATATATATATATATATATATATATATATATATATAAAGAGATGAAGTCATTTAAGATTAATTTTAATTAGAGTTTTTTAATAATTTTTTATGAATAATTAAATTTTATTAATCTAATTGTTAAATTAATAAATTATATTATATAAATTTTTATAAAATTTTAAAAATTGATATTTAATTAAATAAATTTAAATTAACAGATATTATAAAATATATTATCTGTTAATTTAAATTTATTTTTTAAAATATTAAATTACTTTTAAATTTTATAAATATGATTTATATAATATAATTTATTAATTTTATGGTTTAATTGATAAATTTTAATTATTTATAAGAGTTATTAAACATAATAATTTTAGCTAAAGTTATTTTCTCCGAAAGTAATTTAATCTTATACATCAGTTTGGTTCATTAACATTAAATGTCAAATTTTAACACTTATATCAACTTAATAATTTTATATAAAATGTAAAATAATTAATCTAACTATTGAATTATATTATAATATTTTTATGATCTTGAATATCAAATTTTAAAAAATTTAAAAATGTGTTGGTATGTTATTCAACTATTAATATATATATATATATATATATTTAAATAACATATAAATAGTTAAAATAAAGTTATAAGATAAAATATCTATTAATTTTTGTTTTATATAAAATTTTATATACATAATCTACTTAATAACAACTTTTAAATCAACGGTTGTATTAATAAATTTTGTATTTTATATAAGATTATTAAGTTGGTATAAATGTTAAAGTTTGATAATGAATCTTATACACAAAGAGAAAAAGAAAGAAAGAATCAAAATCCGTTAACATTGAATATTAAACTTTAAACTTACAACAATTTAATAATTTTATATAAAATACAAAATTTATTAATTCAATCGTCGAATGATGTTATAATATCTTTATAATCTTGTACATCAAATTTAAAAAAATTAAAAAAAATTATATATTATTCAACTATTGATATTTATATATATTTAAATAATATATAAACTTAAATTATTAAAATAAAATTATGAGATAAAATATCTATTAATTTTTATTTTATATACATAACCTACTTAATAATAACTTTTAATCAAACGATTAGATTGATAAATTTTATATTTTATATATAAAATTATTAAATTAATATAAATTTAAAGTTTAACATATAATATAAATAAATTTTAATATATATATATATTATTTTTTTTTCAGAGATCCAAGACATTTTATTTAGCGAACATATATCTAAACATTCTTATATCGAAAAAATTATAATTTCAGTTATTTTTCTATCAAGATTAGACGTGTGGCTTATTATTGTTCTATACTAGCATGCTCGTTTGTATATATTTTCTTAAAGAAAATTTATTTACGCAATAAACTTGTATATAAAAGTGTATAAGGAAAAATATATAATGTAAGAATGATATAATAAAAATAAATAAATAAATATAATATAGATTATGCAATAGCACAGCATTTTCGTAGTTTTTTTTTCCCCCTTACAATGTTTGATGTTTCCTATTTGCGAAAAACATGTACAAGCAGAGAATCTAAATATTCCATAATTGAGAGACTCAAAAGTCATTATTAGTGGCAACCCACTTTGGGATGCACTTGAGAATAAAAACGACGAATAGGGAAAAGGCAGCGAGTGCTTGCATGACGTTTGGTTTCTTTGATTGATTAGTAATAAAATCAAACGAATGCATCCCAATAATATGAAAAGGAAAATCACTAATAGGTCATCCAACCATTCTAAAATGCAACCACCAACACTACTGCTACCTTTATACTTATATATACGATTCATTCAAATAGCTTATTGTCTATATACAGTAATTTAAACTTATCCTCACTTATGAAATTATTTCATATTGCCATTTTTAATGCTCATAATCCTTTCCACATCATCAATTCTATCTTATTATTTATTTGGTATTTTTTATGCAACATTGCTTATTCAATTAGGGTTGTGCTGTTGGTGACACAATCAATTGGCCCTTGCAAATGTGATCCCAAAGAAACATGAATAAATCAAGAAATTGTGATTAATTATCTTTATATATCAAACCATTTAACGTATATTTTTTTTTTAAATTAGTTAGCTTTTTAGTTTTTTTTCTTAAAAATAATATATATTTAAATTTTTTTAAAAAAATTAAATTAAAATTATTCATGATAAATAAACATATACAAAATCTTAGTTTTTTCAATTCACATTTCATTCTTCTTATTTTTCTTCTCTTTTCTTTTATATTACTTATCATGATTTTTTTACACTCTTTCTCCTCTCTTTTATTTTTTATTTTCAACTGTTGATCACACACGCCTTGTAATTTTTTTATTTTTCTTTTTTATAATTTTAAATAATATTTCAGTTAATATTTTTATTTTATAAATAATATTTCCATGTATATATATATTAGTAGTTAAAAGGTAAATGTCAGGCACATTTGCAATTGCTTCCCATGTTTCACTAATTGCCTGCACCTATTCCCCACCCGTCACAGGTGATGTATTTCTTGATAGTGATTATGAATAAAGTTTGATTCACATAATTTATCTATTGGAAGATGGAGAACTTTGTTAACGCGTATAAAAGAAATAAAAAAGAAAGATAAATAAAATATCAAAAGTGACAGCATAAAAGTATTATTTTTCATTTCTTATATAACAATTATATTTAAATATATAAAGTTAGTTTCGTGTTATTAAATTAATTATAAAGTTTGTACAACATCATAAAAGAAATATATAAATCCATACACAGTTTAGCGACTCTAAATTTTAATTTATGACCCTAACTAATCATTGTATTACACTTCATCACATGTATTTTAAAAATTAACTTCAAATAATAATCGCTTTCAACCATGCAATAAATTGATATAATTTTTAATTTTTTTAAAAAATATCTAGCGCGATTGGAATAAATTTCAGTCATTCTCTACGTAAATCATCCTATAAAGTAACACTTTCATTGTTATATTTAAAAATTTTAACCTAGTTTATATATATTATATTAAATTAAGTTGGTAGAATATTTGATTTCATAATAATATTGAAAGTTCATTAAATATGATTATTAATATTATAATATTTTCAATTATAGATAATTAAAAATAAAATTAAGTTAAATTAAGTTAGAATTTGAATGTTTAAATTTAATTTTTTTTAAAATTTGAGGCTTGTTTTTTGATTTATTATTTATTATAGATTTTTTTTATCATAAAATTTAATATATTTTAAAGCCTATCAAAAATATAAATTTATTTAAAAATCCACAATACAAAAATATTAATCAATAAATTTAAATTTTATATATATTATTTATTAAAAAATCTACAAATTTAAAGTTTATATAAAGAAATCTAAACCTATATATATATATATATATATATATATATATATATATATATATATATATATATATAGATTATTTAAACAAATCTTTTAAAATTCTATTTCAAGTATAAGAAGAAAATGAATCAGGATTTATTTTATTTAAAATTAAAAAATTTAATTTTTAACAATGTAAATATATTAATATTATGTATATAATATCTTAAATAAATATAATAAAAATAAATATATAATATATAAAAATAAATAAATTAAAAAAATATTTTATAAAATTAAACCTGATTTATTTATCTATTTTTTTTAAATGGTCTATTTATTTATCAAATAAATTAAGTTAAGTTTTAAACAAATATAATGTCGGATGATGATTTTACTCATTTTTATCTATATAAACATCGAAAATTGTGCTCTTAAAAAAGATAAAAATATAAAAAAATTATTATTTATAATATATGTATGTACATCAATTTATATTATAAAAAATAAAAAATATATAATAAAAAAAATTAAAAAAACATGTTATATAAATTTTTATTATAAATAATATATTTTAAATATAAAATATAAAAATTTCAAGTTCTCATTCCAACTGAATACCTAATTTATATACGTTTAAAGTAAAATTTAAAATAAAACTCATTTAAAGTGAATAAAATAATTTATAAAATTATTTTTAATTTTAAAAAATTTTAAGATGCATAAATTATTTATAAAATTATCACAATTAGTTATTATGTTTTTCTCAATTGATAATTAGGTAATTTATTTAATTTTTTAAAAATATATGTTCATTTTGTATATGATTTTAACAATTTTATTTTTAAAATATTAACTAATGTATATTTAATTATTAATTTTAAATAATCACTTATTTTTAACAAATTTCAGAAAACCTTTGATGAAAAATTATTGTTCCTCAATTTTTAATCATTTCTAAAAGCACCGAGTTAATTGCGATTTAATCTATTTTCAAGCAATTATTAGTTTTAATGTTAAATATTTTTTTCTTTTGACAAAAATGTTAAAAAAAATTTTAATTGTTATAATTGTAGGTTCATATAAAGGTACATAGTAAAGAATATTATTAATTTATCGGTTTTAACATAATACAGGATTATGAATTACGGAAAAGTATTGAAAAATGCTTACAGAAGAGAATAAGAAACTGCAAAAATAACTCTAATAAAAACATTTGCATTTTTTAGTTTATCACATAAAAGATTACAAAAATAACAAAAGCTACAAGATTGGCAAAATATAATTAAAGATATTCACGTAAACTAAACCAAACAAACATAAATTACCTGTAATCTAACAACTCTCTTTTGTAACTTTATAGAACCCCTTATCAACTTTATTTTTTCTTTAAAAAAAACTAAAAATATGATAGATCATAACATTATTTTGTGAAACGATAGAGTTTAAAAAATATAATAAAAATTATAATTATTGATTGAAAATTTAATAATTAAAGTTTAAATAATTATATAATTTATTAGATTATAACATATGTGTATGTATTTTGTAAATTTATACTATAAAAAATAATGATAAAGTGTAAACTCATAATTTATATATACTTAGGAATGGAAATAAATAAGATCGTAAGTTTAGATTTATTAAATTGTCTATTTAACTTAATAAAGATTTATTTATTTTTATATATTATATATTGTATATTTATTATATTTATATAATATTAATATATTTATATAATTTATTAAAAAATAAATTTTAATTTTAAACAAAAGTATTCTATATTTATAAAAAAATTTAATATTTATTATAAAAATTATTTATCTTACTTTAATTTTAAAATAATTATTTTATATTTTACTTTAATTCTTATATATATATATATATATATATATATCGAATTTTGTATATACATATATGTGTACATATATTATATTATTGTATTTGTATACGATTTATATTTAATATACATATCTAAAGTTATATAATTAAGTTTACAAATCTTTTATATTATTAATTTTAAAATTTAAATCTTTTTAATTAATTATTTATATAGATTTTAAATATATTTATTAACCTTTTTTATATGATAAACCTTTAAAACATGTTAAACTTAAGATAAAATAAAATAAATCTATAATAAATAATATACTAATCTCATCACTAAAAATGATAAAAAAGATAGTTTTAAATATTTAAAATCTAGATTTAACCTATTTTCTCTGTGTATACTATCTGCAACCAGATCAGTTCTAATATTTTTATTATTTATTTTATTAATAATTATATTTTTATTTTGAAAATTTTAAATTTTAAGAATAATTAAAAAAGTAATTTGATTTTAGCATATTATTAGTATAAAAATTTTCATATTGTTAATAATTTAAAATACACCTTAAATATATTTTTTAATATAATTATCATAAAATTTAACAATTTTATATGATATTTCAGTTTATGATTAATTGTTAATGTAAAAATTTTATATTATGAGTTTTATTATATCTCTCTACAAATTATCCTACTATTTTATAAAATTAATTGTTAAATAAAAATATATTTATTATATTGTAAAATATAAAAAATATTTAATATTAATAAAAATATATTTATTTATTAGAAAATTGAATCAACTCAAACTTGTTGAACAAAATATAGGATTTGAGTTTGGAATTTTAAGTTCAAATTCACTTTGAACTTTTTGAACCTGGTTTGATCAAATTTGATCTGACCTTAACACGTAAACAATTTAAATTTCTTTTACCAAATTTAAACCTTATTTTAGAAACCTGATTAAGTTTAATTTTTTTATCCAAATGTTAAAACCTACCAAGAATTGAACTAGCCTACTTCATTTTCCCACCATTTATAAAAATAAAAGATAAAAAATTATTCATGTTCTATATATAATTTCAATTAGATTAAAAATTTTAATTATCATATATTTAACATACTTTCATCTTAATATATATTTTTTATAGTATACATTTGATGTCGTATTTTTTTATCTTTTATTCTTTGCATTATATTTTAATTATTTTTAGATATAAAATAATAATTTTTGTTAAATTGATAGAATGAATAGAGATTGTTGTGTACACAAACTTGGTGGATGGTGGAGTGATTGTAAAATGATGTAAGCACTACCAATCTGCAGGATCTACCTGGTGCGCACATCAGTGATAGTGGAAACATGACCATCACTATGAATCTATGATCTCATTCAATTGTGTGAAACCCTTGACTCTCTGTAGCATCAGTGCATGACCACAACGTCAACAAACACACATACATATATTAAAATACAAACCCTCTCTATTAGTATTTTCCAATACATCACGTCTCCATTCCATTTCTTTTCCTATTATAATTATAAAATAACATAAAGTTCAACTTAAATTAGTGGTTTTTATTCATCTAAAAAAGTACCATTTATTTTTTTTTTATAATTATTAATCATAATTTTAAGCTTGCGTCTTGCCATGAGATTAGGGTAGGGTTTTGCAATTAGAAGAGACTGGATTGGATTGGATTGGATACTGGTTTGCGTTAGGAATTTGGTTCTGTTTTTTTTTTGGGTGGTGACTCACCAACGCAAGGTGGGTTCATTTTTGCGGGAAAAAAAGCTTCTCATTTCTCAAAGTAGCTTTCAAAGGTTCGCCTCTTTTTTTTTTTTTTAATTAAAAATTCCCTTTTCTTTTCTTCTAATTTTAAAGATTTAACTGCCGAGGAAAACGAGGAAGGACCAAATACGAGAACGAGATACTAAGTACATGACAGCTCGATCTTTTTTGTTTGTGTTTTTTTTGTTTTTGTTTTTTGAAGTAGTTGCTTGTGTTGTGCGCTTTCTTTGATCACCTTCACCGGTACTTTCATCTCCTCCTTCTTTAATCATTTTTGTTTTTGTCTTTGAAAAAGCGTGTATACCGATTTGCCTTTGCTTTCACGTACGTACCAAAAATGATTATTTCGGTTGTTGCTTTTTTTTTGGATGAGGACTAGTATCCTAGCTCGAATCTATTGCGTAAGTGTGTTTTGTAGTCTATGAAGAAAAAAAAAAGAAAAAAAAAACTAAAACGTGTATTAGTTAAAAGATTTTATGCGTACTTTCTCCTGCTTTTTGTACTTGTGATAATCTTGATTTTCTTGAAACCGAAAGTTTCTATTTGTTAACCGTTTATCCGTTGGTTTTGCAATAAAATTAAGAAAAATTTTATGTGCCATTCACCGTACCAATAAAAAAGTATCAACAATTGTGCCTCCACTGCATGATTCTCCTCTACCCTTTTATATTTTGTAGTTTTTACCTTCTACTATGATGAAGGAACACCTAACCTAACCAAGAAAGTCAAGTTCTTTCTAGAGTGTATGCAAGTCTTGATTTAATTGTTTAAATGAGTATTGTTTCTTAAAATGCATCCATCCCCTCCTTGCTTTTTATCCATCTTAATTCTATATTGGCCATGTTACATATTTGGAAGATTTCTTTATTCTTCTGGTCTTACCAAACGTTGACTTCTTTTGATAAATGTTACTTGTTTATGGTGCATGCAATGTGATTAGTAGTGTATGATACGCTATTACCATAAGGTTTCTGTTATGTATTCTTGATCATATAATTTTATAACAGCGGAAGATTTCTGCATCTTAATTATGGCAATCTTTAATATAAATGGTTATTTTAGTCCTTATTTGTTTTCCTTTTACTTTCTTATTATTTTATTGTTAATATTTGAGTGAATGCGGTTCTTTAATTCATTTATTGTTGACTGAATTTTCAAACGTTTTATTTATTCTTAACAGAAGCTTACTATATGTGTATGCTTTAAATTGCTGTATCGATAAATCCAAAGAGCATGGATTCTACACCTTCAGATTTTGTTTCCTCAAGAAGGATGAGTGTATATGATCCTATCCACCAACTTACCATGTGGGAAGAAAATTTCAAAAGTAATGGTAATTTAAGTGCTTCAACATGCTTAATTGAGGAGGTGGACATGAAGTTAGATAATCAGGTTCATGTGCAAGTAAGTTCTGCTTACCAAATTTATACTTTGTCTTTTGCAAAATGATAATGCCTATTTTGTCTACTAATTAAGTTCTTTTTTATGTTAAATACTTAGTCTCAGGATGCTTCTCATGAAATATTGGGAACATCTACCAAGTATGACCAAGAAGCTAACAAACTTAATGAAAAGGTAAGACCATTGCATGTAAAACCCTCTTTCCCATTAACAGCATAAAAGAAATGGTCAAATTTTTTTTTTGGAAATATTTTACTAATTTGGACTAGTTTCTTTGCCAGAACCACATTACATACTTCTGTGCTTAACTTCACTAGAAGTTTCTTTACTAGGAAATTTATGCAGCATGTGTAATTCTTGGACATACTCACTTTGGGAACCTCATTCTGTAGGGGGTTTGGTCTGCAGTGTGATAATTGTATTTAAGCCTCATTCTTAAATATTCCAGCATGGGAAGGGAATTCAATTACTCTTTTTTTCTGTCTCCATCTTTAGCTTTTTATATAGAAATTTTGAGTGACATTGAAAGTATTTTAGACCCACATTTGGACTCTAATGAAGCTGTATATTAAGAGGTCCTCTGTTTCCCCATTTTGGATGTCTGGCTTGTATTCATTCCTATTTTGTGCTTATATGGTGAAAAAACAAAAAGGAATTTAACAAGATGAAACCTGCAGATACAAAGACGTCTAGCACAAAATCGAGAGGCTGCTCGTAAGAGTCGTATGAGGAAAAAGGTTCGAAAGTTTATGCACTGAAAGATATAGGCTTTAGTTTGGATAAACTTCTCTACAAGTACTTGTAGGAGAAAAAATTAAGAAGCAAAATAAATCAAACTTCTTTCATGAATTAAAATCAATTTAAGGACAAACTTTTCGAAAGTTTTTTAATCTAACTTTTTCAAAAGTTGATGTGCATGAATTGATTTTAATTTATGGAAAAAAATGATTTATTTTACCTTCTTTGTTTCTTCTTCTATAAATGTTTGTTGAGAAGTATATGCAAACTGGACCATACCATACTAAACATGCAACAAGTTTTTGTTTATATATACTAATTTTCATGCGGTTTCTGATGTTACTTTGCAGGCCTATGTGCAGCAGTTAGAATCATGTCGATTGAAGCTGGTGCGATTAGAACAAGAGGTAGATCATGCAAGACAACAGGTGCCGTGAAGCTGAGTTAATCTACTCCTAGTTTCTGCTGTGGATCACTTTGTATTGTTCAATATCTACTTGTTTTTTTATTTTCCCCCCTTGTCAATCTCTTGAGGCTACAAAACTGCAGGGATTCTATGTTGGTGATGGATTGGTTTCTAATAATTTGGGATATGCTGATTCCGTAAATTCAGGTTTGCTGGTTATGAAGCTCCTAGTGCTAGATGTTGATTTGTCACTGCTCTTGATTTTTTCTGTTTAATGTGGTTATCCTATATCCCTTTATTTTAATGCTCTTATGTTCCAAGAATTAATGTTGTTGTGAACTAAGTTTTCTTTAATGGTGTCTAAAGCATTTACCTTTTAAATCAACTTCCAAAATCTACTATTGGAAACAACTTTCACAATATATATAGAGATGTTTTATTCAAGTCCCAAAGAAAACTTTTTGTGTGAAATGATAACCATAACTCAGGAATTTATTCATCTTCTTCCAAAATTTATGATGACAATTGCAGGTTTAAAATGCATTATGTGCCTAGTGGCGCCGTTTCCCAATTTGAGTTGTTGATATTTGATGCCAAACTAGACTATCTAGTCTCATAGATGAACAAATCCATACACTTTAATTGCCACTAAGTTGATATAAAGATGAGTACTATAAACGATCTAAAAATTAGTGCCTTATATTATATCAGTACCATGTACAACTTCCGGGAATCTAATTGCAACTCTTAATTAGTAGTCTAAGTAAACTTCAGATGCTTCATGTTGGTTGATATAATATTTGTCCTTGGGTTTCCTTGAGTACATTTTTCTTCTTGTATTAAACTCCTTTTTCCAACTAGTTTTTGTGACCCATTTTACAGGAATAACACTTTTTAAAATGGAATATGGACACTGGGTGGAGGAGCATAATAGACAAATCTTAGAATTGAGAAGTGCCTTAAGTGCTCATATGGGTGACACACAGCTCGGGACACTTGTACAAGGCATGATGAACCATTATTCCAAACTATTTTCCATGAAATCCGCTGCTGCAAAAGCAGATGTTTTCTATGTTATGTCTGGTATGTGGAAGACAACAGCTGAACAATTTTTCTTGTGGATTGGAGGATTTCGTCCCTCTGAACTTCTGAAGGTGATGCTTAATATCCAATGAATGAAAGAAGTTGAGAATTTTAGTCATATGATCTGATTTGATTTTTTCTTCAAAAACTAGGATGTTATCCCTGACAGAATTTTGGCTTCTGTAATCAGACATGGTAATAATATAAATGTTACTTTTAGCTGATATGTGCAAGTTTGTTATCAGTCACATTACAGATTCAAATTAATCCCGGAGAGGGGAAGGGAGAGAGAAGTTTCTTTATTTATGATTGGATGATTTGCTTTATTTAATTTGAGTTAGTATTTTTATTTGTATGTGACTACTTGACCTTTAAGTAAGATATTTCACATAAGAGCAATGCTACAATATATTTTTAATTATACTCTTGTAACTAATTCACTTTTTAAACAGTCAAAAGAATTTTTAAAAGTGATCAATTTACAGGATAAGTGCTTTGACTTGTTAAAATATGGACCAACCACAAAAAAATATGTTGAAAAGTGTGTTAAAAAAATGTTTTGCTAACATTTCCCTTCCCATGATAACCACCAATGAACAAGTGTGCAATTTGTTTTGCACGTTGTTCTTATCTATCTGTCCAATCCCTTAAAAGTTTTCCTTATTGGTCATAATAGCGTGGGTGTAAGCATTGGGTCAATGGCATCTTGTTTTCATTTCTGAATAATATGTCATGTTTTCTGAGCTACTCTTATTGATCTTCCAGGATGACACTGTTTGGAGACTTAAAATAACATACAATTTGCTATTGAGTACAGAAGTTAAAAGCACAATCTTGATTTCATTTTAATTTTTCATTTCTTAAATATTTTTCCACTGCCAACAGAAACATTGCTATTTTTGAAGTTTGCCATAATTATTGGAGTTTAAATTTTATTACCAGCATCTTCTATTGATTGATTGATTGAGAGAATAGGCAAATTCTAACTGCAGTAATTCATTAGTGTTTTTACACATCACTTAGATCTATTGGAGTGCCTCTTGTACTAAAATGGCTATCACTCCATGCAAGTGACTGATTCAAGAGAGCATGATCCATCAAAAGTTGATATTTACTTCATCCCTTGCCTTTATTTGGATATTGAGGGGTTATATCTACCTCCATATTTCTACTATGGCATCATCTAAACTAGTAATAACAATTTTATTTTAGTTTTGCAGGTTTTGGTCCCTTTGAGTGAACCTTTGACTGAGCAACAAATGTTTGATGCCTGTGGCCTTGAAAAGTCATGCCAACAAGCAGAAGATGCCCTTTCACAAGGTATGGAAAAACTTCAGCAAATGCTTGCTGACAGTGTAGGATCAGGACAACTAGTTGAAGGAACTTACACTCCACAGATGGATACTGCAATGGAGAGGCTGGAAGCTCTGGTGAGCTTTGTGAACCAGGTAATGTATGCTTAACTTCATTCATAGCCTCTTACTTATCAATTTAATAACTTTTCTTTTCATTGCATGTTATCTTAATCGAATGATTTCTTGCTGTTAATACAACAATTTCATATATCCACTTTTTTTTTTATAACTCCTTTACCACTTTTTTTTTAATGTTTCCTTCTTTTGCATGTATATACAACATTTGCATGTGCTCCGAGTTAATTGGTCACTCTATATGTCCAAAAACAGATAAATGTCATTTCTGAATCCTCAACCATTTATTAGTAAGAAAGAGTAATGATTTATAGATCGTATTGAGAATGTGTTGAAACAGTATGCACTTGACCTTTTTAGGATTAAGTTGGCCACTCTTTTACTTTCATGATCAATGTTAATTTGATATTGGCTTAAGCAATTGTTTTTGAAAAAATTAAAATAAAATTTTATAGTTAGGTAATAGTCATTTAATATATATTAATAAATAATTAAGAATATTTAATAAAATCTGTTTAATGTTTTTTAACTTGTGCTTTTAAAATACTCTAACAGTTTATATTTTTTAAATGGTTGTTCAACTATACCAACAACACAAATACATCTTAAAATAATGACATTATTTGAAAATTTAAAAATATTTTTTATTTTATATGCACACATCTTTAATATGTATCTCAAAATTAAAAGAAACAACTTACTATTTTTTTTATGCTACATATTTCAATAAAAGGAGAAAATAGAAAAAAAAAATAACATAAGCAATAATATATTTTTTATTATTTAATTAAAAAATGAAAAAAAGTTAACATTTTAAAGATAAATATTTAATTTTTTAATTTTAATTTAAATTTTTTTTCCTTCTTATTTTCTTTAGAAACATTCGAAAAACGTTTCCCATCTAAAAATTCTATGCTCTAACTAAATAGATGTACCGTAATCATAGACAACGGGACATCACAATAATATTCTATTACAAATCCGACTGTTAAATATTTAAAAATAAAAAATAAAAATCAAACACCTTACATTCTAGATATCCTGGTGAAAATTACTAGTCTGCTATTTTACATTCTAGAATGCTAATATAATCCTATCAGTTTTCCTTTCACTATATATCCAATGATAATGGTAATGTAAATATAATGGTCCCCAAAAACCAATAGGGGATTTTTATTTCCCTTTTTTTTACGCCACGGTACCCAAGCCTCTGAAGTTTTGTGGCTAACCTATTTAATATACGGGGTTGATATTTTTGCGATTTATTAAAAAATATTTAATATTGTTGTTATCCTACCTAATTTTTTTAATTTATATAAGAAATAATATTTTATATATTATTTTTAATTATAAAATTTTACATAATTTTGTTAATATTTTTTTATCCTACCTAACTTTTTTTAATTTATATAAATATAATATGATATATTATTTTTAATTATAAAATTTAGTTTTATATTTAATATAATTAATCAATCACAACCGTTGTAGTGGTTCTTTAAAAAATTTAATCAGAAAATCAGTGATTTAATTAACTAAATTATTATCATATTAATATTTAAATATTTTGTTATTAAGTTAGTCGTTTAAAGATTTAATTTTTTAATGAAAGAAGTTCTTAAAAGATTAAATGTTATCGTATTATCATGAAGGATTAAAATAAAAATAGTTTGTGTGTGAAACTAATTCAATGACAGATTAAAATTTTAAAAAATAATTTGATGATAGAACTTTTCAATAAATATTCAATTGTTTTTGAAAGTGATAACTTGTGTTGATTTTTAATTTCCAAAAGTTTGCTTGTACCATGTTGGAAGGACATACTTGCTATGAAATTAACGGAAATAATTTTTGCCATTTTTTTTTTCTTTTTTCTATACATATTGAATTTTGCATGTACATTTTTTTTCTCTAACGTATTTGATCTTTCTCGTAAATGGAGAGGATTAGGTCTCGAAATTAATATATATATATATATATATATATATATATATATATATATATTATTTTAAGGATTAAATTAACATAGCGTATCCCTTTTGTAACAAGATGTATATTTGCTCAATTATTGAAAAAATTTGATGACACTTTTAAAAGACTAAATGAAGACTCATCTAACCTGTTTGGGACTTATTCTTCCTTTAATTACTAGTCATTCCCCATTAGTATTGTATGTTTATTATGATCCTCTCATATTATATTTAGTATGTGGATAGATTGGTTAAAAAATAGATTATTTTAATATCTGATTATTGTTATAATTTATTATATAAAATAAGATTTATGTTTGGATATGTTAAATCAAATATAATTTTAAAATAATTTTTGTTTGGATGTATAAAATAATCATTTTTCATAGTAAAACTACAAAAAATAGATATAAAAAATTATTTGTAATACTTAAGTTAACTAAAAAGTAAGTTGACAGTTTTTAATCACGAGCTTCAGTTTTATTATCTTAAATAAGTTGTTTTTTTAAATATTATTATCTTTTTAAAAGTTGTCGAACAAATTGAATAGTATTTTTTACAATATTTTCTATTTAATATTGAAAAAAATTTTACACACACACTTAGATGCGTTTGATTTTAAAAAAAATGTTCTGTTTTAATATTTTGTATAGAAAATAGTAAATATAAAAAATAGTTAGTTTATGTTTTTTACTTTTTTTAGTACAAAACTTTAAAAATAGACAATAAAATAAAAACAAAATGATATTTTGGCAAATAAAAATAAAAATAAAATATTTTCTAAAACTAATCTATGTTAGCCATAAGCCTTAAAGAGAACTTACAATTATTTGCAAATAACTTACCTAATAACAGTTCTTATTGTTTAGGGGAAGCTTAACATTTTTTCAATTAAAATTTCAGATTTATCTATCTTAAATAGAAAAGATAGACGTTGGAAGAGTTTTCTTCCTTAAATGGTCCACCGAATTCGATTTAAATTAGTTCTAAAATTATTTTCAAAATAGTAGAAGGCTGAAAAAAAAAAAGATTGGCCAACAACAAGATTTGAGTTTAATAGGTTTTCTTTATCAAGTTAGTCTTAGTGACTCTATCCTTATTTTTTTAATTTTATATTAAATTTTTATGACATCCTTTTAGGTTCAATTATATTTTCAGTTTCTCTAGTTTGATTTATATTCAATTTGAGTTTAGTATTATTTGTTTAATTTTGATTTCTTTATTTTAAAAATTAACAAATTAAAAATTTTAAATTAAAATTTGCTCGAATATTAATAGGTTAAAGTTTATTTTCTTCTAGTTCTTTATTATTTTTGTCGTTTTCGGACGCATCCTTACGTACACCTCAATACTTGACATAATTTTTTTTTGAAAGGGACATGACATAATAATTATGCGTACCGTCTGTGTTAAATTTATCCTTAACGTTCAATTTTATTATGCTAATCATGAATAATATATGGTTAAAAACAATGAGGGTCCAGGGAATCAACGTGTCCTGTCACAAGATATCATCAAAGTGTATTTAGATGGAGTAAACTACCAGTTTGATGCTTCTTGGAATTAATTATATTAGTTCTTTGATTTTTTTTAAAACATTATTTTATCCTTTTAATTTTTTATTTTATTTTCTAAAAAATTGAAATGATCAAACTTTTATCTTTTAAAAATAAAAAAATATTTTTAAAAATTAATATGATGCATCTTAAATTTTTTAAAAGAACTAAGATAATGACATATTAAATGCGTATTCTATGTACATTGCATGTGTTATGAGGATAGATTAAAAAATAAGAAATAATTATTTTGAAAAAGAAAGTTTTAAAATTAATTTTTAATCTAAAATAATTTGAAAACGTTTTAAGTTGAGCTACTAAAAAAGCTGCTAAGCAAAAGGTGTGGTGAAACAGGCTGATCATCTACGACAAGAAACATTGCGACAAATGTGTCGTATACTTACCATACGTCAGACTGGTCGTTTTCTGCTTGCCTTGGGAGAATATTTTCAACGCTTGAAGGCTTTGAGCAAACTTTGGGCAAATCGTCCTCGAGAACCTGCTTAGTCATCAACCAATAGAGATCATTAACTATTGTCACCCAAGTGTCTATATCAAGACCGTAGATCAACATGTGGCTGCTCGCATTTTTCCAGCAGTTATAAGTTGTAAATATAAAATATTGACTGCCCATTTATTAAGAGGTATTTGTGACATCCCTTTATGGAATTTGGTCATGTAAAAATGTGTATAATGTAATAATACTAAAGCTGCGTTTCCAGAAAGACGCAGAATCCTTCTTATTTTCTTTGATAGAAATAATTTAAGGAAAGAAAAATATGCAAATGTAGTCGCTCTGCTATATGAATTTAACATTAGGATCTTTGAATTGAATGCTGTTTTCTGATTTCATGAAATCCAATTATATATACAATAGTCCACATTCAACTTATAATGTTCATATAAGAGAAGAAAACCCCCTCTCTTCACAACGGTACATTATTTATAGGGGGTGAAACATGTAACTTTTGTTCCTCTAGCAATTTGGCTCCATTATTTAAGATTTCATTTCATGCTAGCAGGATGGATAAATCATCTCACAACTTTGATATAGCATAGTCCAAGGCATCCACAAGAAAATCTGCATACAAGGAGAAGATCGGTGAAATAAAATCGAGAACCCGGATCTCAGTTGCGAGAGCTAGGGAAGAATTATTTACCAGCATCATCTTTGTTGAAACACATTGGTGGCTTAATCCTAAAAACATTTCCATGTAGTCCACCTTTCCCAACAAGAACACCAAGCTCTTCAATTCATATACAAATAAATGGTTAGATTGTTTGAGAGATATTTTAAAAAACAAGGCTTAGGATCCATAAAATGATTCTTGTCTCACCTCTAAGTTTTTCAAACAAAACGGCAGTCTCAGCCTTTGCAGGTGTCTTCTCTTTTCGATCAGTAATAAACTCTATCCCCACCATTAAGCCTTTTCCCCTCACATCTCCAATGACTGACACATTATACAATAATAATGAGTATAATCAATAGAATATTGCAGTGACGTGACAAAAATTATTGGGTATAATACTATGATAGAGCTCCATACTGACTCACATCAAGCAATGAAAGCCTCTCAACCCTGAGTTTATGCCTCTACCTAATTAATCATGCATTAGATAGCTAGAAAGTGCACGTGCCATGAAAGGAGTGTACTATAAAAATAAAAAACTAACTATTTTGAGATGTTAAACTCCAGATGACATACTTTCATGTCTTTGCATAAGGGATCTCAAACGATCGAGCAAGTGAGAACCAACATTTGCACAATGAGCCTGACGCTTCTCCTTATCAAGAACCTTGAGCACTGCAAGTCCCCCAGCAGAACATACAGGGTTCCCACCAAAGGTATTAAATTGAATCTTCTGGGTCATCACACTGGCTATTTCTGGAGTTGTAACTACAGCTCCAAGTGGCAAACCATTGCCAATACCCTGACACAGATTAATAAGAGATACAGTAGATTAACAGCAGAAGTTATGAAAGTTAAAGCTACAAAAAAGTATATTCTATAATGAAATATAGTGGTAAAACAGAAAGAGAACAGAGAAACTGAATCAGTAAAAAGAGAAAAAGAACACAATTTTATTGAATGAATGAATTCCCAGGTTATGCGAGAGAACCTGGACTCTCTTCACTCTCAAAAGAGTACATCAGTACAATCCTTTCCAGATAGATCTCTCCTAACCTCTCTTGTTTATAAACAACATAATATACTTCTCTAATTATCCCAGCCCTCAACTAATTAACTAACTAATTATTCTACTAACTATGGATTGTAACTAACTAAACAAAGTAACTAATGGACTAATGGGTGCCTATCATATAGCAGAAAACAAAGTATGCCATTAATGAAAAGATAAATAAAACAGGCATCTTAAGCCATTAAAGGAAAAACATGAGGTTATGCTTAACAAATATACTGCATAATGAATCTCATTAGATATGATACAAATGATTTTGCACTTCAAATGCATGATTTCATGGTTTCCGAAACTAGTAAAATGATTGATGAGATGATGGTATAGACCTTTGCCATGGTAACTATATCAGGAATGACACCCTGTGTCTCAAATCCCCAATAATGGCTTCCTGTGCGACCAAACCCGGTTTGTACTTCATCGGCAATGCAGACACCACCAGCCTTATGTACAATGTCATAAACAAGTTTTAAGTACCCAGGTGCCATTTCAACTGCTCCTCCAACTCCCTAGGATAAGCCATGAGGAAAAGGTAAACATAAAAAAGGGCCAACGGGTTGATCTAAATTCCCCTTTAAATAATACACATGATATATTATAAATACCTGAATTGTTTCAGCTATAAATCCAGCAACTTTTCCTGAACTTCCATAGTCAATATGGTCCTGGACTTCTTTTGCATAACTACTAGCATTTGCACCAAAGACTCCACGATATGGATCTGGATTCATAACGTGATGAATTTCACCCTGAAAGTTTAAATCATTGTTAATAATAATTGTATTATACAATATTTAGTAGAAAAAATGAACAGCACATTCAAGATGGTATAATTATAACTAGACTATCTCGGAATAGGTACTTGCTAATATATTTTATTGTTGGTTTGTTTCTGCATCAAAAAACTGAAGAAAATCAATGACAGGGAATTCTGTAGCATATTTGAAAGTTTTCCATATTGAAGTTCATGTAATGCATTTGGTCATCTCCTGAATCCTGATTATAGACCAAAAAAGTCAAAATGAGAAAAATAAATTGACCAAGGGGTTGATGATATTGAAAAGCACACTGTAAATTACTAAATTTGGCTAGGAAATAAATTACACAACCGCAACCACGATCATGTTATTGAGGAGGAAAAAGGATGTCCTAGGTTCCACTGTCATAATTGGTGGTGGATTACATATATTCTGCAGCTAACAGTTCTGATGAAATTTAAAAATTACAATCAAAGGACAAATTGAAATATTGTGATCAAACATACTGACGAACCTCTGGAATTGGGTATTTCCATGTGTTCAGAGCAGTGAGCCCAATTGTACTAGAACTCCCCCCATGATATGCATTCCTCAAAGAAATCATACCAAGATTACCGGTGTATAAACGGGCCATCATCATTGCCAATTCATTTGCTTCAGAACCAGAATTCACAAAAAAAACAACCTGCAATTTAAAATCATGTTTTAAATGTCGAGGATTAATATCCACGTTGAATAAAAAGCACATTATAAAATTGAACATTGCATTTCTCCAATGAATGCATGACTCAGTAAAACAGAAACCAATGACATGGAGAAACTGTCAAGTGTTTTGATGTACAACAATATCAGGGCACAGTACTAGAAACATGTCATTTGAAGGAGAAGAGGCACTATGCAATCAGAGTCAAATATTCCAGGAAAAAGTAACCAGACACAAAAACTGACCTTAAGGTTTCCAGGCATTTTCGATGCTAATGCCTCAGCAAAATCAGCTATTGTATGGTGTAGATATATGGTCGTAGCATGCTGCAGAAGTTTACTCTGCTCTATGGTAGCATTCAAAATTTCAGGGTGGCAATGTCCGCAAGAAACAGTAACAATCCCCGCAAAAGCATCAAGATAACGCCTCCCACTCTCATCATAAAGATATTGCATCTTCCCCTCCACAATATTCAGCTATATACAGAATCAAAATTTGAATCAGACAACAGTTCTTGTACATATAACGCATAATTCCTGTATAAATAAACAACAGTTTAATAATATATGCTCACAAACATAATAAAAAAAATTAATAAAATAGTAAAATTTTTATTAAAAATTATAGCATATAATATTATCTTGCATCATGTGAATTTTAATAAAAATTTAGTGATACAAGTAACACTTGTTTAAAAAATGGATAAAACAAAGAAAGGAAAAACATAGTGTTAAATGTTTGCCTGATCAGAAAAGCATCGAGTTTCATAATATAACAAATTCACAGTACACGAAAATAAATAAATACAAAATTAAAAAAAAAAAAAAAGTGACTGTTTGGGGAGAGTGTTAAGGTGGTTTGGCTTTAATTTCGGGGACTCACAGGTTTCTGATAGTAGTAGAACAGGGAAGGACCGAGGAAGGTTTTGCGCTTGGCGAGGACTTCATCGGCGGAGGGTCCGTTGTAGGGGTGCGGCTGATGATCGAACGGCGGAAGTTGCGGCGGAGAAGCGACATTGTCGGCGGCGGAGGGTCGTAGCGAAGAAAAACATGCGCGGAAGTTGGGCTTTGCGATTGCAATGGTTCTCTTGAGTGGCCTCTGAATCGCTGCCATGACGAGTTGGTTGGGTTTGATTGATTTCAGTGAACTGAATCGAACCGAAGTGAAGTAAAGAGAAGGTAGGGATTTTTACTATAAATATTAGTAGTGCGTTTGTGTAGTGGCGAATGATGAGTTACTCTCAGAAAATGAATGGTGAAAGGGAAGGGGAATGGATTTGCATCATTTAATGCTCAAACGAAACTGGAAATTATTCTTTTATTTGCATCATTTCTTGATGTGTTGCCCCCACGGAAACGAGTCAGTCACCGTCTTATCGATGTGGAAACACCCCAATATTATGTTTTAATTTCAACAGTTACTATCTTCCAAACAAGGATGAATCATCAAGGGTATCCTCGTCTTTTGGTTTACACTTAAAAATATGGAATATGGAAAGAGTCATGCAACACAAGTTTATTCAATAAGTTCCAATAAATTTTTTATCCAAACTTACGTGGCAAGGATTAATATATGAATATATTATTATTTTAAAATGACTATTATTTTAAATGGTCACAGAGTATATATATTTATTTACACATGTACATGGATAGTTGGAATTATTTTATTTATTTTTTAAAAAAATTATAATAAATATAAATAGATTATACTATTTATATATAAAAGAATTATTATTAACATATGGTAATTAGATAAAATTTATACTTAAAATTGAACATTTTTTTAAGTAGCAATAATTCTTTATATATAAATAGTATTATCTATTTATTTATATTTATATTTAATAATTAATAGATTTTTTAAATAAAAAATAGATGTAACTGTCAATATAAATAAATATGATGCTTTCTTTATTTTTCAAAATTACATAGTGCGGTAAATGATGGAATGATATATATGATATTTTTAATATATAATATATTTGATAAAATATTTTAAACACTGAAAATTGAATTGAAAAATTTGTTAATATATTTTAATTTTGTTTGGTAAAGTAATTTATTTTAATAATTATTAAGTATTTTTAGATAGTTATTATCATTTTAAAAAAAAATATTTTAAATAATTTTTATATTTTTTAGTTTCTAGCTCAAATATTTTTTTAATTTTTTAATTTAATATATTTTATATAAATTTAATATTATTTAGTTATTTTACAATAATATTACTAATTTTGATAGATTTTTTTAATCATAAAATATATTTAAAATTTTTATTTTAATATATAATTTATTTAATACTATATTTTTATTTTATTTTATTTTGTTAAAAATATAAATAATTTAATAAAAGATAAAAATTTTAAAAATAGTTACTTTTAAAACATTTTATTTAAAATTTATTTATTTAAAATTTAAAAATATTAAAAAAATAAATTTATTTAATTAAAATTTATTATATATTTTAAAAAAATTAATAAATATATCATATTTATTATTTAATAATATTTTTATTTATTATTTTATATTTATTATTTGAATCCATAATTAGTTTTATTAAATATTTTTAATTCAATTGATAATATACCTAATTATTTAACTTTTAATTTTTGCTAATTTATCTGCTTGGTTTTATCAAACCTATTCTAAATTTTTAAATTTTTAGTAAAAATATCAATTAACATTTTTAATAAAACAGATTAAACAAACTGATAAAAATTACTCTTTTCATTTTTTGTTTTGTTATTTAATGTCGTTTTACACCAGTTAAAAATTTATTTTTTATTCACATTGGAATTATTATGTTACAAAAAAATTGTCAAGGATTAGCATAATCTTTTTAACACATTTTGTCTCATAAAAAAATTAATCTATTAGTATATATATATTTTTAAAATTTATACTAAGATAATATTTAAGATTTTGTTAACCCTAACAACTCTAAGATTTTGTTAAAATCTATCCCTCTAGTTCATAAAAAATGTAATTTTTTTTATAAAATGTATTTCCCTAACAAATAACTTGCATAAGAATGTATCCTTTCCGAGAAAAAATAATATATAATAAATAAGTAAATATATAAATCAAATCTTAACTTCAACCTTTAATATTCATTTTAAACATCTACAAATGATATTTAAAAAAAATATTTATTACATCAAAATATAAAAATATAATAAAATTTAACTACTTTTTCAATAAAAATATATCATTCTTTAAAATTTTAAAATAATATTAAAGCTTAAGGTCAACAAAATCAAACAAAAGATGCTGAAAATTATTTTATGACAAAATTAACTTTATTTTGATAACCAATTAAGGACTTTAATTTTAAAACCTATTCTTCAAATCTGTGAACTTCCAACCATCCAAATACTTCAACTTTAATTAAAAAAATGATAATGTACAAAAATATTTTGTTCATATTTTTTAATCAAAAGCTTAAGCCGTTCGGATAAGTTGTTTATTTATTTAATAAAAACGTTTCAAATGAAAGTAAGTTCTTAAATGACAATTAACTATTTAGTTCTCAAATAATTCATTATAAAAGATTAAAGTCCTCAATCACATGCGATCTAACCAGATGTGTGTTTAAAGCTTTAGATCTTTCTGATTTGTTTTTCTTTTTCGTTTTATTTTGTCAAATAATGTCTAAAATTATATTTAAAATAAAATAAATATATATATATATAGAAAAAATATTATATAAAAATACGAATAATAAGAAATTAAAAAGTTATTTTAAATAAATAAGAAATATATTATTTTTAAAATATTTTTTATAACCTTTGTTCATCAAATAAATTTTTAAATTTTTTAAAAATAAAAAATATGTTTAAAAAGTAAAAACTTTTTTCTCTTTATTTTTTGTTTTGGGATGTTTACTTGTTTAGAACTTTAGATCAAGTTGATGATTATGAGCTGAATGATTCATTAGGTAATGTTTCATGGGATCAAGCTGTCTTTCACACAGATGAGGCTATGCTTTGCTGGCAGGCTCAGCGAAGCCATTGCTTCATAAAGTAACATGATTGGATCTTATCCACCAAACACAAAACAAATAAATAAAAATGGCATTATTTTGTAGAAGTGCTACTATGCTGTCCATCTCCCCGTAATCAACTAATCATAAGCTTCTCCACTTTCAATTTTTCATTTTGCATCAGGGATTTTTTTTTTTCACAACAACTTTGGAATAATATTTTTTGTTGTTTTGATTTTTATTATTTGTTTTTAAATATGCGTATATGAAAAATAAAAATAAATAATTTATATTTACTACTTTTAAAAATATTTTTATTTATTTATCATTTTAAAATTTTAATCTAGTATCCATTATAATTTTAATTATATATATATATATATATATATATATATGATAATAGGGTAGGATGCAGACGAATTTTACTATTCCCATCCCATAGAAGATACAAATTTAAAAGAAAACAAAAAAAAAAGTTGAAATTTAACTTCTCAACTTTAGATAAACTTATAAAAAAATATGTATCCTATTTTTTTAAATATTATTTATATATATTTAAATAAATTACATGTGAAATTTATTATAATGTAAATAATATAAAATAAACATTAAAATTTCTAAAAAATAAAAATGAAATAGTAGAATTATTTTTTAAACAAAATATAAATTTATGTGTTGTTATTGCTATTACAGTATGGACGAAACATGTGCTTATATTCCCAAACTTACTTGACCCTTACAATGGGGTTCTGGTATAATTTTTTTTAAAAAAACGGATCAAAATAGATTTTATCTATAAAACTTAGGACAAAACTAAACAGGTATTCACAAGTTTAAAGTTTGTTATCATGCTCAAATGTATGAAATATTAAATAATAAATAGAAAGATAAAGGCTATGTTAAAGAATATAAATAATTTTAGTATGAATAAAAAGTTATTTATTTTTAATTTATATATTACAAACTAAAACAACAGATAATAGGATTCAAAATTTGATGTTGAAATAATAGAATTCTTTTTGTAAGTCTTTTGGGTATAAAACAGTTTCTTTCCCAAAGAATTGTTGGTGAAAGATAAACAGAGAGAATCTTGTCAATGTTTATTTAATTTTATTTCAATACATGTAAGGTGGTTGATTATGTAATAAACTTATTTAAATAAAATTACTTATAATTTAGTATAATTTTTAACAAATACAAAAAATATTAAATTAAATTATTATTAATTGATCATATAAGCATTTCAATACTTGGGGTGGGGGTGGGTAATTACACCCCATAGAAGTTTAGACAGCAAGTCTTTTATACTTTTCTTCAATTTTATTTATTACTTTAATTTACATAAAAAACAAAATGCATGTTATTTGAAAAATATTGACAACCCAACACATTTTCAACCCCAAATAAATATAGACAGGCAAGTTATATGTTTTTTTTTCAGAAAAAATTATTTAAATTTTGGATAAATATTTTTATATCTTGTTTGAAGAAATTAAAAAATAAAAAAGAAAGAGATAAAAGTATGAAAAATAGAATAAAAATAAAATAGAAAGATAAATTGTTTTGGATTGATAGAAATAGAAGAATTTTTTTTCATATTATTTGGATAAATAAAAAATATCAGTTATAAATTTTTAAAAATTATTTTTATTTTTAAAAAATTGTAAATAAATAAAAACAAAAAAATCCAAACTCTCATTTTTATAAAAAGAAAATAAGAATTTAAATCAAATTTTCTAAATTTAATTTTATCTTTTCGTATAAAATATATATAAGTAAATAAATAAAAATAAATAAAATTTATTCCATTTTAACAAAATAAATTCTTTCCTCTTTATTTTTCCATGGCCAAACAATGGATCAGGACAGGAGAGTCGCATTGTTTCGCTGTCAATTTAAATGAAGTTCGAGTCTCGGAACATATCATTTCAACTTTTTATTTTATAATAAATTAATCATATTTTTCTACAGAACAGACATGGATTGAACTGATAGAAATCGTGAGTCAAAATTTGATAGTTGAATAATCTAACGTGATATTTAATCAAGATCTAACTAGGCACACAACAGAAGTAAGCATATAGAAAATATAAGGTTTACGAATTTTTTCTTTAAAATTTTTTATAAAAAATAATAAACTAGAAAATACTTTTTCATTTTTATTATTTTCTATATAAAATTAAAAAACCAATATAATATTTTAATAAATATTTTTTTTAGAAATCAAATGCCATCAAACATTTGAAAATAGTCTGATGATATATAGGTAATTGTAACAAAAATTATTGGTTTTGGGCGGTGGAACAATTTTGTGTTTAGTTTTCACTTGTTTCAACGTGGCTCACTTCGCGAATATAAATAAAGCATTTAGATTTGCTAATACACAAATTTCAACCACGTTTGAATCGATGGAAAAAAAAATTGTAAAGTTTCACCTTGACTATTAATCATTTTAAGGACCCTTTAGTGTGGGTGTAAGTTATTAGTTATTATTTTTAATTTTTTTAATGTATGTGAAATGATTTATAATAAAAAAAAATAAATGATCAATTTTTATTAAAATTATAATATTTAATTTTATTATATTAATTTTTTAATAAAAATATTATGTATAAGTTTTTATTATATATATTATATATAAGTTTGTGCACTTTAAACTCAAATTAAAATTATAAATAATTTTAAAATTGAGTAATCTATGACCAACATGTTTATTGAATTGGAAACTATCTAAAGCTTAATAAACAACAAGATTTGCTCACCTCAAACATTTTTACGGTCACTAATAACAGGACACGTCTATTATTTCATAAACTTATGTTGAAAATGTAGAATAGTTAGTAATTAAAAGTTCCATTTTATGTTAAATTATACTTTGTGGGTGCATTCTATAACTATAATACTGACTTATTTGCATCCAAAACTTGTATAAAAAGCATATATTTTTCTTTTAAACAAAGACTCTTTGAAGATTTAATTGACCTGAGTATTAGAATTTCTTTATAGGCATTTCACTATTTATGTTAAACATTAATAGAATCACTTCACCATCATTATTTTTTTTCTTTCTATTTTTATCTCATTACAACTATTTTTAAATATGTATAATAAATAATTATCTTATATTTTTTATAATTCAATTTCAAATTTATGTATTACAAATACCACGGGATGCACGAGGCCTGTCAAGATTGGATTAAAGTAGTTAGGGCATCTTATTGGGATGTGCATGAAGCCTTGAAGAACAATCCAATTTGCTGGACTAATAAACAAAAGATTCTTGCACGCTGAGGATCCCGAAAATTAACCCAAATAAAAAGATGCCACAAAAATAGGGCTCAGAAAAAAAAAAGATTCAAAACTTTTTTGACCAGAAAAAAGAAAAGAAAAATTAAAAAACTTGTGCACCCTAGCCCTTACAAAAACAACTTTTTTCTTTCTTTTTATGGCATCATTTTGTAATTGCATTGTAGTTGTACCTTTTACTTTCTTGGCAGAGAGAACAAGCTTTGTCGGTGCTGATAATCTGCATGTAGAGGATGTTGTGTGTTCCATTCGTTCTTTGCACTTAAACTGCTGCTATTTACATTAACACGGACACACTCTCTTATATGATTAAGTGTTTACAATGTTGGTTTTGGAGAAGCCATATGAAATTCAGACTCTTGCAACAATGCAAGAATCACTTCACACTTTCGGGATTTGTATCTTCATCATACTTTTTCTTTTCGAATTGTTGAGTTATTGCATCATTTTTTGAGTCACAGGAGGTTCATATTGTTCAGTTGAAGTGCACGAACAATTTTCAGTTCTTTAATGCCATGGGATTAAGCGCCAGGTCTCGTAATTTTCTACTTGTGCATATTAATTGTAATTGAATTGGCTCCAAGATTTTCCAAAAGATACTTGAAGGATATTAAGCCATTACGTAGTTGATTTTGTTTTTGAAAAAAACTAAATTTAAAAATAGAGTGAAATTTATTGATGAAAAGGAAAGTTTTAACATTAATTTAAAAATAATTATTTCAAGTGTATAAGCCATTAAGTTTAAGAAAAAGAAATTTTATCATAATTTTTAAAAAAAGACCAAACAACTTTATCAATTTTCAAAAACAAAAATAGATCTTAAGCTATACCGAAAAGTGTCTTAAACAAAAAAAATACATCATGCAGGTCGTTAGTGAAGATTGATGAGATTATTTTAGGACAAATTACATTTGCTTTTCTGAAATATGTTTAAACTTTAAATTATTTTCTTTTTAATTTCAAAAGTTAATACTTCCTTCTCATAAGAGATGAATGTTTAAAGATAGGAAATGTATACAGAAAAGATAGGAAATGTAATTCAAGCATCTATACAGAAAAGAAAGTACACTTTACACTTTATTTTAATATATAACGATGGATTTTGAAGACTTGCCCGTTAAAAGATTCATATAATCAAATACTCCAAAGTGCTAAAACAAAATTTTCAACAAATTGTTTCATTAATAAGTTTTCTATGTTTTGGAGAAAACATTATGAGTCAATTTTTTAGTCTTGATTTCAAATTGCATAAGAATGATCCATGTACGTGAATTATCAATATCTTTGATAAAAACTGAATTGTGTAAGTTAAAGATTTACACATTGCTTTCCAGCAGCTAGCCTGTTCTTTTGGATTGGTTATCAACTAATTAGCTTTGACAGCTATCAGGTCTGATGCATTCTTCAAATAACAGAGTGGCATCATGACAAGGGACCATGCGCTGGAAAAACCTTTATACCTACCTATGAACAAAAAATGAAGCCAATCATGATAGGCAAAGCCAGACAAATTTTATTCAGGAAGCGAATACAAATATATCCTAACAAATTAGCAAAGTAATATTAAATTTCCCAACGATTAAAGGAAAATTAGACAATAATTATGAACAAAAATATTTTAATTGCTTGTCAACAGGGTTGTTATATTATGTTACTATTCCATGGATATGCAGCGGTGAGGAATTTGGGAGGCCAAGTAAAAATGATCGTGGCCAATCATTTTGGGAGGCTATGGTTTTTACATAATAGCCTAAGAAGCTCTGCCTTGCAATTCATTCACAATCTATCAATCGACAATTCCTCTTGATACTTCCAACATGTTACTGAACCAGAAAGTGAGTGGACTAAGCATCCCCAATAAATTCTTTAAATATAAGAGAAAGAAAAGAAATTTCCAAACAGTTATAAATTTAAAATGCATCATAAAAGAAGCATAATTTCGGCTGTCATTGTCAACTACTGCTGCACCATCACCACTAGAAGAAAGCAGTTCTAATTTCAGACAAGAAATGGTCGAACATAGCACATACTACAAGTGAAGCCTTGGCAATAAGGCCTTCTATGTCTATATTTCTAATGATCAGGCTTCATTACAATGGGTTCAGTGCTTCATTTGCAACTGGCATGCTTGCATAGTTATGCATAGTTAGGTGAACAGACACAACTTAAGGAAACCAAGAAAGAAAAAAAAAACAGTGAAGAATAAAATTATGTTTTATTTGCAAAAATTTATTTACTAGATAATGAATAAAACAAACCATACAAAGTCAATTTTATAGACTAGTATGAGACATAATACACAACTATGGATAAGCACATATATCATCTCCAATTCTTGTTTCTTTTGTCTATGAACATTAATTTTCAGCATTTTCAATTTAACCAAGTATTCTGAAATGCCTAAAATTTACCCATGTTTCATTGTTGAAAACTTTCTAATTTATTAAAGGTACTTGCTTAAATTAATAAAAATAAAGCATAATTCTTCAGCGCTTATTATCTGAAAACCAAAAGCAAGCCTGAGTTTGAACTTTGAAGGTTAGTACACAAACAGAGTAGTATCTTACCAGATGAATGATTTAATTTCAAGTAAACAGCCTCTTATATTAATTAGGAAAAGTAAAAAAAGAAATAAAGAAAAAATTGATGCCATATGAAGACAACGAGAAAACTATTCCTCAGAGAATGAGTAAAATGTAAACTACAATGATAGAGAATTGGTGGCGAAGTGATATAACATACCACCTCAGAAGTGAACTGAGTATTCAAGTCATAGATGAGCCAAAATTTTTTTGACATGAGTTGTCAACTTTGCAAAATCTTGGGGGTTGTTTGAATCAGTTGCAGCATTAGCGAATTTTTGAAAATTTGCTGTGTTTGAATCAGTTGTGGCATCAGCAGATTCTGAATTTGATGGTAAAGATGCAACAGCACCCAAAGCATCCAAGAAGAACCTCTTATTAGGGATAATACCATCTTTGTCCATATGCTTCAGCAATTTATCCAGAAGCTCCTTCTGGTTGGCTTTGGTGTATGCCTTATAGAGAAGTTTATATGTCGATGAATCAGGATATATTTCTATACTTCTGGCCCTCTCAAACAGTGAATCTGCTTCCTGTGGTAAACCATTAATGCAGTAGATATCAAGCATAGCATTTAGAGTTGAAACTTTTATATGAACTTTTGACTCAACCAGCCCATCAAACAATTCCATAGCCCTGGAGACACAATCACAGTAGCCATACATATAGATGAGACTCTCATGCGTAACAAAGTTTGGTATATAACCCATGTCAGTCATCTTCTTGAAAACATTTTCTGCTTTATCCTTAAGCCTTGCCTTCCCATAGTTCAAAATCATTGAATTAAATGTTGGCAGTGTCGGTTTCTCCTTGGAGCGCAACAAACTCTTAAACACCTCCTCCATCTTAACAAACTCCTGCCTCTTTCCATAGGAATCAATCAGCAAGTTAAAGGTAATTAAGTCCGGCTTACACCGATTACTTTTCATCCGAGCAAGCACAAATTCCATTTCACGGATCATCCCATTTTTTCCATACGCATCCATCACACCATTAAAAGTGTAAATGTCCGGCGAAACACTGCTCTCATCAAGATCTTTAAACAAAGAATTGACCTGATCGACATTGCGAGCTTGAGCAAAAGCTCTCAAAAGAATGTTGTATGTAACAATGTTGGGCTTACACCGCTCAGTTCCCTTCATCTTCTCAAAGTAGCCAATGGCTTTGGACAAAGCCTTAGTTTTGTCATGTGAATGAAGGTGGGCTGTGATGAGTGCATTATACACAGAAGAATCTGGACGACAACCAGTATTACGCATCTCTGAGAAAAGCCACATAGCCATTCTGGTTTGCCCTTTCTTTCCCATAACTGATATAAGTTTTGAGTAAATCCCATTATCAGGGATATACCACCGTTGTTTTTGCATCCATCTGAAAACCTGAACGCCAAATATGATAACTCAATAAGGCAGAGTCAACCATTGACATTATCATTCATATCCCCTTACTATGTTCTTCTTTTGATGGCATCAATTTTATTTGAGCTAAAAACATCTATAGCATGATGAGACAATGAATTTTTCCATATAAAAGACTTAAACCCAATACTTAAGAGAATTAGACATACACTAGCTGAACCAACTACCTGTCAGTAATTAAGCATACTAATATGTTCAAACATGATATGATTTTTCACTAAAGTGAAATAATAATATAATAATCATAATTTTCTATGACAACCAGGCATAAATAATGAGATATTGTCAACATTTTTTTTTCCACTCATACAAAAGGGGAAAAGACCTCAAGGCATTGTAGCCACTTGTCATTCCTGCCGAGTTCTTCAAAGAGCAAAAAGCAATGCTCGGTTCTGACCAGCTTCACGTACTTGTTCAGTGTCTTTGCCAATGGCTCTTTGTCGCTTATCTTCCGCGTGAGTAAACGAACCAGTTCTTGGGCTTCCGATCTGTCGGTGCTGCTTTTCTTCCTCTTTGGACGGGTTGAACAACATGAAATTCGGGTCAATGGAGCCACCCGTGGATGGTTACTACCGTAATTTGCAAAGGAAGGAGAAGAGCAAGAAGCAACACTAGACATGGGAACTGGAACTAACTGCAATTACCACACAGTGGGATGATACCATAGATTGAATTTACACACAAAATGTTTTGCGGGCCCGCCAACCAGAATTTGGGAAATGGGCTGAGAATATCTGGGCCTGTTTTTCTCTATTAGTTAGTTTTTGACAAGCCCAATAATAAACAAAAATACCTGTAACACAGCTTCGACTGAAATGACAATTATGTAATGACGATAGCGTTGGGCAAGTCAAAACATTTTGTTATTGATTATTATATCTCATTTATACGGTTGAAATTAAAATATATGCATATAACATTTTAAATAATTATGTAATTATTAACTAATTTTTAATTTTAATTATTTATAGATAATTTTATGCATATTTAAAATTTAATAGGTTCCACCCATGAAACATGAGTAGATAACAACAGCATTACAGAAAACAGAAAAAGGGTGAAGAACAAAATTAAGTTCCATCCACATACAGAGATCTAAAACATATTATTATTTAGTAGCTACCTATTCCTTATCATTCACGCCTTTTATTCCCACTAAAGTCACAAAATAAACTTATTAAACCTGCGTGCTATCATTATTAAAAAAAAATAAAAAATCAAGGATGGCATTTATGAGAGCGGTGGAAATGAGATACACTTTAAAGTTTAGGCGGTTTTATTATACAAATGAGCTTAAATTTGTTTAAAAAATTTAAATAAAAAGTCAGATTTAAATTTATAAAATTTTTTGTTAAATTTCTTTAAGAACTTATTTTTAAATATAAATTTATTACATTTTAAATATATTTTTATATATTATAAATTTTTAAACAGTTTCATAAAAAAATTTAATCATTTGTATATAAATTATAGGATTATTTATCAATTTTTTATATTATAAACTTTTGATAAATCTTAAAAAAAAAAATCAGATTTTGATAAAAAAGAAGAAGCATATAATAGATAATAAATTTAACTTTAGACATAAAAAAAATACATTTAAAACAAATCAAACCTAAAAACGTAAAACCTAACTTGATATGATCTGTTTTCACCGAAAGTTAGGAGAGACAACTAAGTACTTGGAGTGAGGGAAATGAGTTCTTATTAGAGAGATTTGAGGGAACAACAAAGATGGGAGAGGGTGTGACTTCCAGCTGAAAGCTTCTGGGTATGGGAAAAAGGGTATTCCATGGTTGCAATTGGGTTTAACGGTGGTTCGCCTAGTGGTGGAAACTACCAAATGACATGTTACTACTGATATGATATGACATGACATGACTGAGCCATTTTGGACCACAATGCCTAGGGTCTATCATTTGATGGAGTAAAGTAGATGCTATTATTTATTGAATTAATTATTTAAAATTTAAAATATCTTAAACTTTTTAAATATAGTTTTACATGTTTTTATGTATATTGTTCAATAAATAATTTAATAGTCTAACATGCGATCAATTGACTCGACATCCTTATCGAGTGATCATGTTGATTTTAATAAATTAAATTACATTATGATTTTTGACTTAATTCTAAAGACTAATGAATATCTTATATGACGTTTGATTTGAAAATAAATAAAATTTATTTTATTAAAAAAAGTATCTTATTTTTATTATTTTTTACATAAAATATGAAAAATAAAAAAATTATACATAAAATATGAAAAGCAGAAAATATTTTTACAAATTAAACGTGACATTATTTTTACATCACTTGCATGTTAACTAAGATAACAATATTACCTTTTCATAGATGAAATTATAATGTAATAAATTAAAATTATTTTGATATTTGTGACATGCATAATTGATATGTTAACGAGGAAAAAGATATTTTGTAACTTTATTAAATAATTAAATATATATTACAAAAATATTTTGTGTGTAAATAGTCATCCATAAGATGAAATTGCTGTAGCTTGAGTTGAGGTTGAAAGGTGGATGACTGCATGTGTTAGCATTGCTCCTTGAAAGGTTGGGAGTTTAGACAAAAACTGTAAAAAATTGTAATAATTATAATCAAGCGGTTTAAGATTTTCAAAATCAAATTAAAAACTAATTTTTTTACGTAACAAAAACTTTTTTATAGCCAGGACTTCAAAGTTCAAATTTGTCTTAAAACTGTAAAGATGTTACAGAAAATATCTTATAAAAAAAGAGTTATTGGTCTTTGAAAGACGTAAATCGATCATTTTAATCATTGGATGACCAAATAATTGAAAAGGGGATCTCATAATCCAAGGTTGGGATCCATTATTGAAACTGCAGTTTACTTCTTGAATCAGAAATTATCGTAAAAATCATGTGAAAAGACAAAAATAAGCATAAAAACAAAGGTTAAAATTAAAGAGACGAATATAATGGTTGTCAAGTGTCCACAAAGGCAAAGGCATGTTTGGCAGCCACACAAAAGCCTCGAAAATATCTAAGTACGTATCTCAAGTGCAGGCAGAGTGATTCAAGTTAGGCGGTGGCCGCGGAAACACCAAAGTATCTTTGTCTGACACGTAAATAACAAATGTGAATCTCGTTATGGTCTTTTATTATTTAGATAATTAAGCTGTATAATATAACTCCCTTCATTATAAACACCACTTGTGTATATTTTGGCAGCAAAGATAGACACTTTGCATAGCAATTTGAACTCTCTCAGATAGCTTCCATGATTTGGGTTGCAATTTTTTTAGTTTCTCTTGCTTATGTATGGCTATGGAGAAGCAAGAAGCAAGCAAAGAAATTACCACCTGGTCCAAAAGGGTTACCAATTTTGGGAAGCCTTCACAAGTTGGGGGCAAATCCTCATCGTGATTTGCACCAACTAGCCCAAAAATATGGTCCTATCATGTACCTGCGCCTAGGTTTTGTACCCACCATAGTTGTTTCTTCACCCCAAGCAGCTGAACTATTCCTCAAAACCCATGACCTCGTCTTTGCAAGTAGACCACCTCATGAGGCTGCAAAGTACATCTCTTGGGACCAAAGGAACTTGAGCTTTGCTGAATATGGTTCTTATTGGCGTAATATGCGCAAGATGTGCACGTTGGAATTGCTAAGCCAAACCAAAATTAACTCCTTCAGACGCATGAGGGAAGAAGAAGTTGACCTGTTGATAAAGTTTTTGAGAGAGAAAGCTAATGATGGAGCTGCTGTTGATCTCAGTGCCAAGGTTTCAACACTTAGTGCAGACATGTCTTGTAGAATGGTTTTAGGGAAGAAATATATGGATCAGGACTTGGATGAGAAGGGGTTCAAGGGTGTGATGCAAGAAGGAATGCATTTATCAGCAACTCCCAATTTGGGAGATTATATTCCTTACATTGGTGCACTTGATCTTCAAGGCCTAACTAAGCGCATGAAGGCAATTCACAAAATCTTCGATGACTTCTTTGAGAAAGTTATTGAAGAGCACATTCAATCACAATCAGAGAAGGGAGAAAATAGGATCAGAGACTTCGTGGATGTCATGTTGGATTTTGTTGGAACCGAAGAATCTGAATATCGTATTCAACGACCCAACATCAAAGCCATATTGCTGGTAAATAACTAAATACAATTACACATGACTGAGCTTTTTCTCATATATGTATTTTTTGAGAAGTCACCCACTTACAACAAGTATATGGCCAAAGAAGAGGGGAAAAAGGTAGCATGATGAAGGAAGAATCTCTTACGTTAACAAAACACACTCAAGCCCCAAATCAATAATTAGGCTAAAAGACTACAAGCTTGTTGGCTATTCATAGTGATTTTTACAACTATATCTAGGTGCATGTGTAATGGTTCTCATTCTTACATGATCCTTTATTAATTTTTTTCATGCACAGGATATGCTGGCAGGTTCAATGGATACTTCAGCTACGGCAATTGAGTGGGCAATTTCAGAGTTGCTGAAGCATCCTAGGGTGATGAAGAAAGTCCAAATGGAATTGGAAAGTGTGGTGGGTATGAATAGGAAGGTGGAGGAATCAGATTTGGACAAGTTGGTGTATTTGGACATGGTTATAAAAGAAAGCATGAGAATTCATCCGGTGGCACCGTTACTAATACCACATGAATCCATGGAAGATTGCATGATTGGAGAATATTTGATACCTAAAAAATCAAGGGTGATAATAAATGCATATGCTATAATGAGAGACACAAATGCATGGAATGAGGCAGAGAAGTTCTGGCCAGAGAGATTTGAGGGAAGGAACATAGATGTGAGAGGGCGTGAGTTCCAATTGATACCATTTGGATCTGGGAGAAGAGGGTGTCCAGGATTGCAATTGGGTTTAACTGTGGTTCGTCTAGTTGTGGCCCAACTTGTGCATTCTTTTCATTGGAAATTACCAAATGATATGTTGCCAACTCATTTGGACATGACCGAGCATTTTGGTCTCACAATGCCTAGGGCCAATCATCTTCTTGCCATTCCAACTTATCGTCTTCACCTTGAAAAGGACACAAAATGAAATCTCATGGTAACATTTTATGCTTAATTAAGTTCACTTGAATAACATCTATGCAAAAATAAACTTCCCTTTCGCTTCCTCCGTATAATCATTAAAAATACAATTATGTTATTTGTATTATATATTTCTCTTTTCTCTGGGCTTCTCTATCCTTTCTTTCAATAAAATGTTGTATAATTATGATTCCTCTTAAGCATCTGTATCTATATATCATTACAAAAACAATGAAGTTACTTGCATGTTCAGCGAGTTATTTTGCGACTGCGGGCCCATCTTTGTAATTTTTCCTTCTTCTTTTTTTTTTTTTTTATCTTTTATTTAGTTTTTTTAAAATATTTTAAATACAATAAAATCAAAATTTGAAATATTTTTAAAAATTTTATATTTATTGAAAATAAAAATAAATAAATAATATTTTTATTATAATAAATAAAAATAAATTGTTTAAAAATAAGTGATAAAAGTAAAAAATATATATATAAAACAAATTCTTCAATTTAATTTATTTTTATCATTATTTTAATTTTTATATTAAAAATAACTTAAATATGTTTTCAAATTTTTAAAATAAGACTTTTTATAATTAATATAAACATTATTACTCTTACTATGAAAAAAAAAATTGAAGGAATAATAACTCACTACTTTTAGTTAAATATCAGGATTATAGATTAAAAAATAAATATACTAAAATTTTAAAGAAAATCACATTTTATGTTCAATAATAACATATATTATGTGAAAAATTATATCAAAACCTTGTCTTAAAAATATCAATTTTTCAAAACTCTTGTGATTTTTTTTACCTGTTTTTATTTGTTCATTGTAGTTGAGAAATGACGTATTGGTTGCAGTTAATAATAATAATAATAATAATAATAATAATAATAATAATAATAATAATAATAATAATAATAATAATAATAATAATAATAATAATAATAATAATAATATTGTTAACATTAGAAAAAATGAAACAGTTTTTTATAATAAAACTTAAACGTGAGATATTATGTAAATTATTTAAATTCCTTCTAAACAGCTTAACCTTACTGACTTAAGTGAGATGGTTATAGAGCATAGAAAAGGGGAAGAGACTTCAACAATTATAGTCACCTGTGATATTTGAAAATAATTTTTTTTTTGTTAATTAGGGAACTCATATCAATTATAAGTGAAACATGAATTTCTAGATCCATTTTTTAATGTCTTTTTCACATTCTTGCTACGTTTTCCTTTCATTAATTTGGGAAGTTCCTTTCACCCATATTTATCTTCTTATACATATAGCATAAAAATCTTGTTATTTGGTCTTCGTGGGAAAGATTTTCAAGATTCTTAGTTATTTATTAATTACGCAACAAGTAGAGATCCCCTTAACTGTTCTTGCAAAACCAGCACCCATATATAATTAATTGAAGATCTTATATGTATTTGTTTTCAAAATTAAATATATCCTAAATTTTATAGCTTCTTGTAAATACATACATTTAAATTTTAATTCATCTAAAATAATAGCCATTATTTTAATAAGTCATTTGGTTAACATGGAGCTAAACCTAAAAACAATGAATGAATCCTGATAGTTGAAAGTTTAATATTGTTTTTTCTTTTAAAAAAAACTATTTTCTACTTTTTATTTTTATTTTGAGATAAAAATAAATAAACGAAAGGAAGATAAAAGAATAAAAAGAAGTTTTTTTTTTCTTTCCCTCTCTAAATTTTATTCCTCCTTAAAACGGTATCAAATATTTAGGTTATATTATATTTATTGACTCTATTTTTTGTCAATTTGGTACTATTGATGCATATGATTAAAATTATTAACGATCTTTAATTATTCAACATTTTTCTTTCATAAATTTTAATTGAGTCTCAAATATATAAAGGATTCTTTTTTAGTAATTAAGAAATAATATTTACTTAAAAAATATTACAAATAAAATGATAGCAAAAAACCAATTACATGTGATGGAGGAAGGGATATTCTACAAGATATTTAATAAAAGAGGAAAATATAAAAGAAAATCTTATGCATAAAATAATGATTATAAGGATCAACGGAAGAAATAAAATTGTTCCTTTTCTAGGAAGTTAAGCTATTAGTGAGAGCTGCATCCAGAAGAAGAGAAAAGTGAAAAATTGATTTAACTGATGACACAACTATCTATATTTATTATAATAATCAATTTTCATCTTCTAAGGTTTCTAGTTAAGTCTATAATGTAAATTCCTAACATATTAAAATAGGACATAACTATATGAAAATTTAATTTTGAATAAGATAATTTTTATTAATTAAATAAAATCTGAATGAAATTTTGAAGTTTCTTTAATGAAAAGTTGGATTTGATGTTGATATTATCAAAGGGATGAGATTCCACCCCAGAAAAACCATGATAGCCAATGTTGAAATATAACTTACATTTGAGTAAAATCAAATTTAAATTTAATGCTAAAAATACGCTATCAGAGTGATGCAGGTTCTGAATATTATATAATTTTTATCTCAAAGTTAAAAAGTACTCAATTATTATGAATTATTTTATAAGGAAAGGTTGAACTTCAGTTATATATATATATATATATATATATATATATATATATATATATATATAATAGCATAATGTTTTATATCTTTTATGAGAGTTTTAAAAGTCAAAGTTAAAAATTTTAAGAAAAATCTCTATCTATTTCACTTTTACATAAATAGATTTTATCAAAGATATTATATGATAGTGAAATAGATAGAAACTCTTCTCAAAATCTTCAGTGTTGACTTTTAAAACTTTTGTAAGAGATAAAAGATATTATATTATATATATATATATATATATATATATATATATATATATATATATATATTGTTTTGTTGATGGTTGACAGGTGGACTTTATACATATATATAACTTGGGGGAAAATCTTATGAATGTAGTTCAATCTTTTACGTTTTAGAAATATCATTATGTTTGATGTAATTCATTGTTTGTGAGAGAATGCAGTGTCATTCTCTCTATTGTACTTTCAAAAGATTTAATTTGCCTTAATAAAATAAGATTCATTTTAAAAAAAAAGTGAATAGAGCTTTGGTCTCGTTCTTATCATAAATAAATTACTATAGAAAGATAGTAGATAATTTGTTATTTACTTTAGTAGCTTTTTTTTTTCAAGCTTTGACTTTCACCTTTTTTGCAATATATCTAAGTTCCAAAGAACTAATCCAAAATAATTGCCTGGTCCACAGCTGTATTGGTAAATTCTGAGAAAAGTTTCTTTGGCTATTTGATAATGTAACAACATGATATGTGTTAATTGTTATTAAAATATCTTTTTTAGAACCCGTTTTTTATCTATACACTTATTCTAATTATCCAGTCGATTAGTTTTTAATCAGAAAAATTTTAATTGAGATAAAAAGTGATAGAAAATAAATATGGATTTAATTAGTTTTTTAGTATCTTTTAAAATATAATAGCAGTTAAAACTATAAAAAATGAACTATTCACAATATTTTCAAATGTTACATGAAATTGCTCTCCATGTGAAATCACTTGAAGTGTATGACTTTAGAGAGGGATTAAAACTGATTTGATAGGAGATTTTCAATTGTTATAAAAAAAATTTCCTTATAGTATTTACAGTTATATTAAAATTTCTTCCAACTTAAAATAACAATTATTTAATATTGTGATACAAAAATTTTTAAAAAAAATTAATTAACTTATTTTTATAAAAGATACTATTTATTTTTCTATTATACCTTCTGAAAATGGATAGGACGAGAAGAGAGAAAGAGGTTGTTGAAAAGTAAAAGTACTACAATTTAAAAAAAAAAATCTATAATAATCACTTTAAAGGTAAAATCAAAATAAACAAATTTCTATATGAAAATTGTAAAGTGATTTTTTTAAAAATATAATAAAATATTAATTAAAATAATTAATGTTATTTTGAATTGGAGAGAGTACATCATATTATTTTATTACAAAGATATATATATATATATATATATATATTATTTTTTAATTCTATAAAAAATTATCATTTATTAATAAATAAATAAATTTTAAATATTACAATAATATTTGACGTTAAATATAAATTTTATATAATAAAAATTAAACTGTTAATATCAAATTTGAAGGTTTATAATAATAAATAATATATTACACTAATATTTGATATTAACATTCAATATTGATATTTTTTAGTAAGAAATTTATTTATTAGTATAAATTAATAATATTTGTACTAACAGTTTATTTTTTGTTATAAAAGTGAGTATATTAATAAAGGATAATCTAACATGAAAATTATTATTATGACTATTAAGTAACACACACAAATTTATAACTTAAACGTGAGTTCTTGAAAATTTTCTAATAATAAATTATTAATTTTATCTTTCATAAATTACTTGACATGAATTTACTTTTTAAAATTTTGTAATATCAAGTAAATTTTTCACACATTCAAAAGACATACAGATATTTGTTTTCATTTTATTAAACTGGCGTTATATTATAAATTTTCTAATGATTATCAAAACAAAGAAATATATAACAACGTGCTATGTACGGAGACAGCCTGGTTTGAAACTTAAAATCTTTCTGTCACTGAATGCGAGATTTTTGTTTTTATGTTTCCAAACCATTTCAGGATATCGTGGATGCATATTATCCTCACATCAATTCACTTTCAGCATTTGATTATATAAAACCCCACACACTTTCCTTGGTTCTGTATAAGCCAAGTTGTTTTGGTACTAAAGACACTTAGCAATGGCAATAGCTTCCATGATTTGGGTTGCAATTTTTTTAGTTTCTCTTGCTTATGCATGGCTATGGAGAAGCAAGAAGCAGGCAAAGAAATTACCACCTGGTCCAAAAGGGTTACCAATTTTGGGAAATCTTCACAAGTTGGGGGCAAATCCTCATCGTGATTTGCACCAACTAGCCCAAAAACATGGACCTATCATGTACTTGCGCTTAGGTTTTGTACCCACCATAGTTGTTTCTTCACCCCAAGCAGCTGAACTATTCCTCAAAACCCATGACCTCGTCTTTGCTAGTAGACCACCTCATAAGGCTGCAAAGTACATCTCTTGGGACCAAAGGAACTTGGCCTTTGCTGAATATGGTTCTTATTGGCGCAACATCCGCAAGATGTGCACGTTGAAATTGCTGAGCCAAACAAAAATCAATTCCTTCAGAGGCATGAGGGAAGAAGAGCTTGACCTGTTGATGAAGTTTTTAAGAGAGGCAGCAAATGATGGAGCTGCTGTTGATCTCAGTGCCAAAGTTTCAACACTTAGTGCAGACATGGCTTGTAGAATGGTTTTAGGGAAGAAGTACATGGACCAAGACTTGGATGAGAAAGGGTTCAAGGGTGTGATGCAAGAGTCTTTGGGTTTATTTGGAACTCCAAATATAGGAGATTACATTCCTTACATTGGTGCACTTGATCTTCAAGGGTTAACAAAACGCATGAAAGCGGTTCACAAAATCTTCGATGACTTCTTTGAGAAAGTTATTAATGAACACGTGCAACTACAATCAAAGAAGGGAGGAAACAGGATCAAAGATTTTGTGGATGTCATGTTGGACTTTGTGGGTACCGAAGAATCTGAATATCATATTGAACGATCCAATATCAAAGCCATAATACTGGTAAATAAATGGAATGACATAGTATAGCATTCCTCAAATCTTTTTTTTTTTTTTCCTTTTCCCTTCTAAAGTTATATAGTTAAATATTAGTATATATACCCTGCAAATTCATGGCTACTGAATTGTCACAGTTCTCACTTCATCATGTTTCTTTCACACATTTTTTTGTCCTCATACAGGATATGTTGGGGGCTTCGATGGATACTACAGCAACAGCAATTGAGTGGACAATTTCAGAGTTGCTGAAGCATCCAAGGGTGATGAAGAAAGTCCAAATGGAATTGGAAAGTGTGGTGGGTATGAATAGGAAGGTGGAGGAATCAGACTTGGACAAGTTGGAGTATTTGAACATGGTTATAAAAGAAAGCATGAGGATTCATCCGGTGGCACCCTTACTCATTCCACACCAATCAAGGGAAGATTGCATGGTTGGTGAATTTCTGATACCTAAAAATTCAAGGGTGATAATAAATGCATATGCTATAATGAGAGACCCAAGTGCATGGAATGAGGCAGAGAAGTTCTGGCCAGAGAGATTTGAGGGAAACAACATAGATGTGAGAGGGCATGACATGGAGCTTATACCATTTGGGTCAGGGAGAAGAGGGTGTCCAGGATTACAATTGGCTCTAACTGTGGTTTGTATAGTGGTAGCTCAACTTGTGCATTCTTTTGACTGGAAGCTACCAAATGACATGCTTCCAACTGATTTGGACATGACTGAGCATTTTGGGCTCACAATGCCTAGGGCCCATCACCTAATTGCTATTCCAACTTATCGTCTTCACCATGAAAGCGATTAGGACAGAGAAAAAATGCGATTGTAATATTTTATGTATTTATCATTTAGGA
Organism: Canavalia gladiata; assembly: GCA_037954105.1. Lineage (NCBI taxonomy): Eukaryota > Viridiplantae > Streptophyta > Magnoliopsida > Fabales > Fabaceae > Canavalia > Canavalia gladiata. The sequence goes on along the minus strand of CM075658.1, from coordinate 7,812,333 downwards.
GGTTGAGGTGAATAAGATTTATGAAAAAAATAAATCATTCTTTCTCTTTCCTTTTATCATTAAGAATTTGGTATGTTATAAATTTTGAATTCGTGGATAGATATTTGTTTAACTTTATTTTTATTTTAACAGAAAAATTTTTTTTGATCAATTTTTAAAAAAAAATTATAAAGAAAGGATTAAATTTAGAAATATAAATATTTATCCCATTTTCGTTTAAAACTGGTTTTAATAACTATATAATAACATTTGAATAAAATTTTTGAAATTTATTTTATATTAAAAATATAATTTCATGAATAATAATAATAATAATAATAATAATTCCTATCATGAGCTGGATAATCAGTTTGTGAATCATAAATTGTTGTGAACAATTGTAAAAGTGGAATAACTATAGCACATTAAAAAGGGGAAGAAACCGCAAGCAGTCAAAGTCACTTAGAATGCTTGAAAATTTAGACTACTCTTTTTGCTTTAGTTAGGGTACCCATATATTAACTGCAAGTATAACACAAAGCCTAATTAATTAGATCTTATTGTTAGTGAATTCCCTTTGTGTTTTTGACACTCTTGTAATGTTCTTCATTCGTGAAGTTTGTCTATTATAATTTATATTCATTAATTAATATTGATCTTGATTGATAACATAAGATTTTTTTTGTTAATCTAATATACTTGTTATTTGATCTTTATGCAAAATATCATTCAAGATACTTAATTCGAAATGTCCTAATTAAGCGTGCTTGTTCAACCAATATCCGTATATAATTAATTGGAGAATTCATGCGTGCTTTAATTAATGAATATATATATATATAATCATCCTAAACTTTTTTTTTATCTTCTCTAAGTAAACATCGCTAATTTTCAATTCGGCAAAATTAATAGTCGTTGCTTTGATAAGTGTTTGTGTTAACATGGAACTAATCCCCATAAAAATGAATTAATCCTAATCATTAAAATATGAACGTACTTTTTTTCAATAAGTCAACTTAATTTTCCTATTTGTTTTAGTTCGGGGTTGAAAAATATCATAAAACAAAAGAACTAAAAAGAAAAGTTGTTCTTCTAAACTTCATCTTGTTTTTATTGATTCTATTCATAGTGAACATTTTGATACTATCATTTAATGAAAGGTCAATTATATGTTATCACTCACCAGTCACCATGTTCATTTCTTTATATGAGAATTGATACATATCAATAATTATTTATATTAATTTAAAAGTTATAATTTTTTTATTTTTTAAAAATATAACTATAAATAAGGTAACAATAATTTATATATATACATATATTTTAAATTTAAAAATTAAATTTTTTATTTTTTAAAATATACAAATAAAAATGAATGTAATATCATGTATACGAATAATTTTCGTTTCTTTATTACTTCCGTGTGCTACTTTTGGAAAAGTCAAAGAGAGCATATAAAGCATTTGGGAGAATCCTTTCAGCAACAAGGGCCACATGTTTATATTGATTGGATTTACATTTCTTTCTTCTTCACAACTAGAATAGTCCCTGCCTTGAGGAAGCTAACTTTTACTTTTTATGTATTTTTTATTTTCTCTGCACTTTTTTTTATATTAAGCAAGGTTGAAATTTTTAGTTTTTAATATTAAGATTTTTAAAACTAAATCTATTTTAAGTTTTAAGTTTTAATTTTTAGAAAATTATTGTAAAACTAACTCAACTCACTTTACTTTATTTATTTATTATAAAATAAAAAAGTTATTAATTAAACTTTTTTACAAAAAATTAAACTATTTTAAAATAATAAAAAAATAAAAAATTTAATTACTATTATTATTAATATGATGAAAATAATGTTTTAGTGATGGTTCGAAAACTTACAGTAAAATCTTGATCTTTACATCATAAGAATTGAATTTAAAATTTAAAATAAAAAGATTAAAAATTAAATTAAAATTATTTTATAAATATATTAAAAATTAATTTAAAAAACTCAACCACCTAAAAATTAAGAGCATAATTTAAAAAAAAATCATTAATTAGGAGTATAGTTTTTAATGCAATTTTTATTTATAAAATTAGCTTAAGTTATTTAATATTATTCATATTTTTTAATAATATATATAGAAGGAATCAAGTTATTTTAGAAATAATTTTACCTAAAATTATTTTATTTAATAACTTTTATAAATAATTAAATTTTATCAATTTAACCATTAAATTAATAAATTATATTATATAGATTATTTACAAAATTTTTAAAAAATTTAATACTTTAAAAAATAAATTTAAATTAACAAATAATCTATCTTTTATAATATTTATTAATTTAAATTTATTTAATAAATATTAAACTTTTTTTAATATAAAATTTTGTAAAAATAATTTATATAATATAATTTATTAATTTAATTATTTATAAAAATTATTAAACAAAATAATTTTATTTTTCTTGTTATATATATATATATATATATATATGGAAGATATTACCCGAACGTATATGTATATATAAATCCGTAGATGGTATGGAATTTAATTTGTATAATAATTATTAAAAGCCACATCACCGGCAAAGTTATGCAAACGGTTGAACTTTCAGTCTCATTAGTTTAGGGTTTAGGGCATATTATATTTATACACGTGTGTATATTGTACCAATATAATAGTTATATTGGTAATATAATATGATTATAACATAAATATAAATAAGTACATTTATTTTAATGATATACATTTAATATTTTTAATAATATTTACATATATTAAATATTTTTTCTCTTATTAAATAATTTTTTATTATTACTTTTGTGTGATGCTATTTGGGAGAAAAGGTGTCCAGTGTTGCAATTGGATTTAACTGTGGTTGGTCTAGTGGTGGCTGTAGGTCAAAACTAGTGCATTCTTTTGATTTGAAATCACTAAATTTTTTAACATGACCAAGCATTTTGGACTCGCAATGCTTAGGCCAATGATATTATTGCCATTCCAACTTATCGGCTTCACCATGAAAGGGATTAGGAAAGAGAAAAAAATGTGACCGTTCATAATGTTGTATTTTGTGTTTTTAGGTCATTGGTGAGGTCGGTTTGAATAAGATTGACAGAAAAATAAAATAATTGTACTTTCCCTTTCTTATCATCACCAATACTTACACTATTATTGACAATTTTATACCGTGGACTTGTAAGCAGATTCATAAACCTAACAAGTTTTAATCAGATAAAATTTTGATAAAAAAAATCTTATACAATATAACAAATCTAGGTTTAAATTTTACTATTTTTAAATAAACGACAGTTGTATATTTAAAGTCTAGTATTATTTAATCTATTTTTATCATACTTTAAAGCTGAGAATCAATGCTTTCTGATCCATTTCTTTTTCTCACAAGTTAGAAGGCAGTACAGTATGACAGCTCATAACATAGCTAAATTTTCTTATTTTTCTTTTGACTGAATCTGCATAGAAGAAACTAATATTTTTGTTTTTGCTGTGACTTTGGACGTTTTTCACCAGGCCAATTTATAAAGTTCTCTGTTTTGGCATAAAAAAAAAGGGGAGGAAAAACATCCTTGATTTTCATGTGTCATAACTTAGTAGAATAGATGCATACATCTCATATATTGTATGAATATTTTAATATTTAAGTAAAATTTAAAAATACAAACTTGGACATATATAATGAATTTAAATTAATAAATATTTTAAACTTATGGATAAAAGAGTAAATTCTGAAAAAACTATTTTGAAAATATAAGTAAATAAGATTTGAAAAGAAAGAAATTTTTAATCTAAAAAGGAAGATGTAAAAGTAATTAAAGCTAATATTTCAGGGACAAATCAGTATAAAACAATTTTTTCAACAAAACAATGATTTTCATATTAATTCATAGACTGCTGGCAAATATTAAAATCCTTTTGATTCATAATAATTATTTTCAATTAATTCCTGCAAGAAAAACTTCAATAAAACTGTTATGGAATAACTCTTATGAATTGCATATTTTATGAGATAGGAGCAAATGATTTAGGAGACTAATGATAAACATTTTGACTGTTTGAACACCATTTAACCAATCATGCATATCCAGCTGGAGTCTTTTTTGATTTATTTTTAAAGTAACAATGGCCAAAATCTAACCAAAAAGAGAAATAAAAACAACGCATAGTTTCACAAAATAGAAAGTGAAAAAAGAATTACAGCTACAAACAGGATACTTAAATAATGTCTAACTCCAACATGTGAAATGGTTGTCAAAATCGTACCAAAATCTTTCTGATAAAGGGTAGGAGACAGCATGAATCATCAAACCACACTCTCATAGTAGTGTCCTAAACGGATAAGATTAAACATTGAGTTGAACCACAACCTCCAATTTTTTTAATATTATTTTAGTAGTGTCCTAAATGGACAATCATAGTCATGTATGAATAATCCCAAACTCCAATTATTATTTTTTTAGGTTTTCTAACCAATTCTGGAACTGGGGGATGCATGAATGTTTATCACAACACCAACTGATCACTTTCAAGAGTTTGATTATATAAAACCCCAGACCCCTTCCTTCGTTCTGTATAACCCAAGTTGCTTTCGGTACTAAAGACAGAAACTTAGCAATAGCATTTTAAACTCTCTCAAGTAGCTTCCATGATTTGGATAGCTATTTTTTTAGTTTCTCTTGGTTATGTGTGGCTATGGAGAAGCAAGAAGACAAAGAAATTACCACCTGGTCCAAAAGGGTTACCAATTTTAGGATGTCTTCACATGTTGGGGACAAATCCTCATCGTGATTTATACCAACTAGCCCAAAAACATGGACCTATCATGTACTTGCGCTTAGGTTTTGTACCCACCATAGTTGTTTCTTCACCCCAAGCAGCTGAACTATTCCTCAAAACCTATGACCTTGTCTTTGCTAGTAGACCACCTCATGAGGCAGCAAAGTACATCTCCTGGGAGCAGAGGAGCTTGATATTAGCTGAATATGGTTCTTATTGGCGCAACATACGCAAAATGTGCACATTGGAATTGCTAAGCCAAACCAAAATCAACTCCTACAGGCGCATGAGGGAAGAAGAGGTTGACCTATTAATGAAGTTTTTAAGAGAGGCAGCAAATGATGGAGCTGCTGTTGACCTCAGTGCCAAGGTTTCAACACTTAGTGCAGACATGTCTTGTAGAATGGTTTTAGGGAAGAAATATATGGATCAGGACTTGGATGAGAAGGGGTTCAAGGGTGTGATGCAAGAAGGAGCGCATTTATCAGCAACTCCCAATTTGGGAGATTATATTCCTTACATTGGTGCACTTGATCTTCAAGGCCTAACTAAGCGCATGAAGGCAATTCACAAAATCTTCGATGACTTCTTTGAGAAAGTTATTGAAGAGCACATGCAATCACAATCAGAGAAGGGAGAAAATAGGATCAGAGACTTCGTGGATGTCATGTTGGATTTTGTTGGTACCGAAGAATCTGAATATCGTATTCAACGACCCAACATCAAAGCCATATTGCTGGTAAATAACTAAATACAATTACACATGACTGAGCTTTTTCTCATATATGTATTTTTTGAGAAGTCACCCACTTACAACAAGTATATGGCCAAAGAAGAGGGGAAAAAGGTAGCATGATGAAGGAAGAATCTCTTACATTAACAAAACACACTCAAGTCCCAAATCAATAATTAGGCTAAAAGACTACAAGTTTGTTGGCTATTCATAGTGATTTTTACAACTATATCTAGGTGCACGTGTAATGGTTCTCATTTTTACATGATCCTTTATTAATTTCTTTCATGCACAGGATATGCTGGCAGGTTCAATGGATACTTCAGCTACGGCAATTGAGTGGGCAATTTCAGAGTTGCTGAAGCATCCAAGGGTGATGAAGAAAGTCCAAATGGAATTGGAAAGTGTGGTGGGTATGAACAGGAAGGTGGAGGAATCAGATTTGGACAAGTTGGTGTATTTGGACATGGTTATAAAAGAAAGCATGAGAATTCATCCGGTGGCACCATTACTAATATTTGGACATTTGTTTTAAAACTTTTCTCTTGTGCAACGTATTTGAAATAAAAGAAAGAATCTAAACCATTACTGAACCATTCACCAAATCTGTCTTTACACACAGCTCTCCGATCCCAGTCTTACTTAGCAAATAATCTCAGTCCCATTCACATTCAAAAATCTCCTCTGAATAAGTGAGCACCTGTTGCTTAGAATGAGAAGTCAAGCTATCTAGCACACCATATATGTTCAAGGCTTCAGGGTGATCTCTATCCTCAACAGTAAATATAGGAGATTTCCCATTCACTTGAATAATACTTTGCCCGGGAAATTTCCTCACTTGAAGATGTTTCATCTTTCTCCGTATTGCTGCAACTCCATCCCACATTTCAGCTGATGCATATATGTTAGCCATCTCCACGTATGGAACTGCCACCTGGGGCTCCAATTCAAATAGCTGTTCAGACACATACTTAGCCATCTCCATCTTACCATGAAGTTTGCAAGCAGAGAGCAATGCACTCCATATGCCAGCATCAGGTTCAAAAGGCATACTTCCAATAATTTCTAAAGCTTCTCTGAGATGTCCTCTACGACCAAGAAGATCAACCATACAAGAATAATGGTCTATACCTGGGCTTAAGCCATATTCTTGTGTCATCATGTTGAAGCATTCCAACCCTCTTTCTAGTAAACCTCCATGTGCACAAGCTTGGAGAACAGCAAGAAATGTTATGTGGTTTGGTTTCATTCCCATGTCTAACATCATAAAAAAGAGATTCAGAGCATCTTTAACATCTCCATTTAAAGCACAAGCAGTAATCATGGTTGTCCAGGAGACTACAGTTCTGTTCACCATGGTGTAGAAAAGCTCCTTAGCATCATTAAAACTTCCACACTTGGCATACATATCAATTAGTGCGTTACAAACTACTACATTATCTTTCAACCCTTTGTTAATTGAGTAACTGTCAATCCACTTTCCGAGTTCAAGCGCCCCCGTTTGGCCACAACCTGAAATCAAAGCAAGCAAAGTAACCAAATCTGGTTTCTCACCATTAGCTTCCATTGCATTAAACAAGGTCAATGCCTCACTCATATACCCTTTCTCAGCATACCCACTAATCATTACAGTCCATGAAACACAAGTTCTGCCAGACAAGCTATCAAACAAAACTCTTGCAGAATTAGTATCCCCACACTTGGAATACATAAAGATAAGAGAATTCACCACACACACATCAGAATCACAACCCAGCTGGACTCCATGAGAATGTATAAGTAAACCATGAAGTAGTGCTTTAGGTTGCACACATGATGAAAGCAAATTGAGAATTGTGCTAATGTCAGGGGAAAACCCACAATCTAGCATCCCTTTGTAACAAATAACAGCCTTGACATGCTTTTCAAAATTTGCATACGCTGCAATCAGGGAATTCCAGGAAACAACAGACCTCAGACCACGGTCAATTTCATCAAACACTCTCTCTGCCGAGCACAGGTCGCTACATTTGGCATATGCAGAAATCAAAGTGTTAGCCACAGAAACATCAACGCAAACACCAATTTGTATCCCAAAAGAATGAACTGCACCCAAAAAGGCCAGTTTTTTCTCACGCGAAATGGCGTCCATGAGTAGCAAGACAGTGACTGAATCAGGATGAATCCCGGAAAGCCTCATCTGGCGTAAAAGACAAGAGAACCTATCAAGGAAGCCAAAGTGAGCAAAACCTGAAAGCATTGCATTCCAAGAAGCAATGTCCCTCACGGGCATTTCAACAAACACATCGTATGCATCTTCCAACTGGCCACATTTAACATACATATCAACCAGTGCAGTTTGCACAAATAAGTTGGATTGAAACCGAGATTTGGCCACGTGGGAATGAATGATTTGGGCGTTCCTGAGATGGGAAAGGGTGGCACAAGCTTTGGCTACGAAGGGGAAGGTGGAGTTGTTGGGTGGAACGCCACATCGCTTCATGTGGCGGAAAAGAAGAAGAGCGTTTTCCGCATCGCCCTGATTGACAAGGTGTCTTATGTTGGAGTTCCATGTGGGAAGGGTGAAGAAGCTTGAAAAAGGGTTTATGCATGGAGTCACCTGAAAACGGTTTACCATTTCTCATCGTTTCAATGCGTCAGGATTGCTGCATTTACTTTGGGTTTTTCTCATTCGTATCATAGCTTTGCCACTGGAGACTGGCCAACACTAGTTTCCCTCTTTTCAAACTTGTTTCCCAAATCAAGTGTATATTCCTAATTTCTTCACGTAAGGCATGATTATTTCACTTTTTTTCTATCATATTTTCAAGAAGTTAAGTTAGATTTAATGAAAGTTTCAAATATTAAAGATCTAACACATACTTCCAAGTTTAGATTCTAGAAATCTTAAATTCATATGTTTGTTTATTTTAGATTTTAGTATAATCAATTTTGAAAGAATTGACAGTGAAAGTATTCATTTTAAGAAAAAAGATATTCAAAACAATCATATTTAAAAATTAAATTTAAAATATATATATATATATAAATTAAAGTTCTTGCACTTAGAATAAATTTTATTTGCTGAAAAAACTTTCTAAACAAATTCTAAGTTGTGTAACCTTATTTCAAAAGATTGCAATGATGATATATACCCTAGTTAAAAATGTTGAGATTACATATTACAGTAATCTTTACCTTTCGACACTTATTTATTTAATGATTAAATTTTTTTTTATTACATATGCAATTAGTCTTCATCTTTTATTTAATGATTGAAATTTTTTCTATTATATATATATTTAGTCTTCATCTCTTATCTAAAGATTTGAAAATTTTTAAAATTAATAAAAAAAATTTCAATCATTAGATAAAAAATATAAAGAGATAAAAGTTATCATACATTATAACTATATCATCTTTCGTATGTTTGCAAAGGTTGGAAGCGAAATATAAATTTTTTTGTGAAAGATTAGGTCGTAAGCATGTGAGACCTTGTTAGTTAGTTACCGGTGTCTAAATATGTATTTAGACCCAATCTGGTATTTTCATACTCTCCAGCTAGTTATACTCTTATGTCTTTTATTCTTTTTAAGTGAAAAAATCATATTATTTATATTATTCTTTTATTATGTAAAATAGTAGGTTTAAAGTAGTAGTAAAATGTAAGTCATGATTAGACTGTTGGAAAAACATTTTTTTAAGTAATATAGACGAGATCAACAATTCCAAGTTAAATCAAGCGCATGTGTAGAAGAATTTTCTTTAAAAATCTAGAAAAAAAATGTAAAGAAAGATCTTAATTAATCATTTTTAAAAATAGATTGATTTAATATTAAATATTAACATCGATTATTAATAAATATATAACTTTACTTTTAAGTAAAAAATAATATAAAAAAGCCCACTAATCTACCGGCATCAATCACCCATGAGATCATGGGAGCGTGACCAAAAGGAAATTTGCTTTTGCAATTTCTGGGGTATTTTTTATTCTTTGGAAACCCTGGAGGGTGGGTAGGTGGTGTCAGGGTCAGTGAGGGTTCAACTTGGCAAATCTTCATTCTTGACATGGGATATCTTCTTAGCTCTATGCTGGCTCCCTTTATATATATTTTTACTGAGTAAATCATAATTTTTTATTTTAAAAAATTGGAATAAATTGTATTAATTTTAAAAGATAAAAATTAATTTTTTAAATAAAAATGTTTAATAATTCTTTTTAATATTAACTTAATTATTTTAAAAAATAAATTAATCAATATTTTTATATTTTAAAAATAAAAGTTATAATTTTATATTTTAAAAATTAATATAACAAATTTTGAATCTTTTAAAAACTGAAATGATGGTTTATTCTAATTTTATATGAGAAAACACCAAGATAATCCAACCCAGTTCTGGAGGATCGAGCTTTGTTGCTGAGGAATCCGGAGACAGGTCAAAGTAGAATACTGAAACACTGTTGATTGAAAATACATTATATCAATATAAAATATCAACTATCAACATCTTGTCATCAATGCTGTCGCCGGATTTTTTGAGACCTCAATTCTTTTTTGTTATATAATAGACACAAGCAGTAGCTAGCTACTACTTTCTACTTTGCCATATAGCACACAAAAACTATATACACCGTTTTCAAATATCCAATGAGACTGTTGATGCTTGCTTTGTTTCTATTCATGATCTATACCTTCAATGTGATATATGCTTTTCAAGGGGAAGCACTTATTGGAGAAAAAGTTATGGTTTCTGGAAGTTCTGCCACTATTGTGAGTTTGAATCTCCTCTATATATCTACCTCTTGATTTGTATTTTTTTCATTGCTTGTTTTAATTTATGGGGGCATAGTAAATACAATTATTGTAATGAACTTATGAAACTCTCACACAAATGGTGAAATGGACATGTGAATTGGGTTTGTTCAAACTTTTTGAAGTAACAAGACTTCCAATTATATGCAGAGAAGAGATGGGTGTGAAAAGCAAATGGGGGAATGCAAGGAAGAAAGCGGTGGGTCGGAAGAAAGTGTTTTGGAGAATGAAGACTACGTCTATACCAACTCCTTGCCTTAGATGTTGTAGTTTTGCTTCGTTGCTTTGCTTGCTTTAGAGTAGTAATGAAATTTATGTTCCTTTATTGATCATGTCCTGTTATATTCATTTATTACAAAAGGATTATATTATTATACATTTCAAATTCAATAGTATTTCATAGTCTAAATCTAAAGCTCAGCTATCAATATTGGTAATTGTAAAGGATTTGTAACCTGCTTACTATTTCTGGGTCATCAATTTTTTTCCCATCTTCAATTCAGTACCTCCTTATTTTTTTAAAGTTGAAAATATTAGTTGTTTAAGATTATGACATAAAAATTAGAGAAGCATATTTAATTATTTTTTGTTTTTATAAAAAGTATAATTTATTTTTTATTATAGGTTTTAAAATTAACTGATGTAATAAATGGATGATGAGAAGAAAAAATGATTGTTGAGAAAATAAAAATACAATTTAAATTTTTTTATAATAATTACCTTAAGAGAAAAAATTAAAGAAAAATTAATTTTACATTAAAATTATAAAATGATTATTGTTTTTAAAAAATAAATTTGATTAATGTAATTATTATTTTGAACGGAAGAGAGTAATAGATAGCAGAAAATTTACAAGATTTGCCAGAAAACCATGTGAGTGCGTGTGCGTTAATAGTTGTTAGAGTGACGAAGGTGTTCCTTTGAGTCTTTGACTGCTAATCACAATGGCATATCTCTTCCCAACTCTAAGTACTAATTTTGAAAGAATGAGATCGGAAAGGAACTTTATCTTCTTCCGACACCCTTCTTGTAGTTGAATTTTATTTGATTAATAAGCTGATATCTGTCGTCTAAATTGAGTTTGGTTCATCAAATAGCAAGGAAATGATGGGAATTTTTTTTTATTATATAAATTTTATGGGTGTATTCCTACATGACTCAGGATGAAATTCATCCAATAATATAAAGTAATTGTTTGATATTTAAAAAGCTATTAAGTGTTTGTATTATGCAAAAGCTATAAGTCTCCATTGACTAAAAAAAAAGTCATGAAATAATAGAAGACTACAGAATAATTTAATATAGACATAAAAGACGTAATGCTATTAAGTGTTTGTATTATGTTATATTACTTCAATTATACATAATCATATTTTTTATTTTGTTTAATAACTTCAAAATTTATATAAAATCTCTTATGAGAAATGAATACTAATATACTATAAATCAATTTTAATGTGAGTGTATGATTTGCTACATAATGCAATGTTATTAAATATAATGTTCTAATTTATATTTGGGAAAAGAAAGTAATACAGAAATACCATTTTTCAAGCACTATTTACGTGTAATTTCAGGGGAAATTATCAAGAACGGTTACTCTCAAAACCACGAAAACCTGCATTTTCAAGGACAAGTTAAATCCAACATATTGATGGCAAATACTTACATTTGCATTTTCATCGGAAAAATTTCTGTACGTCAGTTACAATGCAAAGCTTCCCGCTGTCAAATTTTATTGGAAGCTGCACCCTACATGTGGTAGTTACAACTTACACCAATAAACCCTACACCAATGCCTATAATATTTACTATATGGATGAGGTAAAAAAGAACACTAATAAACTGTTGGTTTGAGAATATATTTGTGGAATGAGAAGGGGCAAGGTTGGGTGAGTTCATGTTAATGACAAAACTGTGGCTCGCCAATTGGCTACCTCAGAGGCCAGAGTCGAATTCTTTTGGTAAAGTAATCGAAGAACAGAATAAGCTTACAGCATGCCTGCCAGTATAAAGCTCTTGCACATGCTGATCTCGTCCAAGATGTTGGCTATTACTTCGGGCCCCTTATCCTTTTGATGCTCTGGAGGTGGTTGACTTGTAATCATGAGCTTAACATGAGCTACATATCCATCCTAGATCTGCAATGGGCTAAACGTCAAACTGAAGAGATAAGTACACGGGGCATATCAAGGACCCCAAAATCGTGTTCAACCAACAAAAACTACCATATATTATTTAAACATATCAAACCATTTACAATTAAGCCCTCCAACTGTATCTCAATTATGTAATTGACTCTGCAGATAAGCATTACATGTAAGATTTCTGACTAACCCCATATGCTCAATGTCAAGAATGTTACAATGTCAAGAAATCTATGAATTTTCACACAATTATTTTTTTAATTTATCATACCCTAACATGACGTTTTTATAATATCCCTACAATAAAGATACCCAGCATCTTACATACTAAGGTGAAAAATGCCAACACACCAAAAGATACTCTTGACTAGAAATTAAGAGGTACACATCATAATAACAAACATCCTGCATTCACTTAAATAAATAACATCCTTTTGTTGGGTAGTTAGGAAAAGCCAAAAAAAAGGGAGATCTCTGTTAATCGATTGAGCACAAGATCACAATGGTGGGCTTAACACTACATCTTTATCCAAGACCTTGAGACAATTAGTATGAATCTTCTCACTTATATTGTCCTCACTCAACCCATTCCTAACAATGTTGAATATCCTACGTCCTTCCCCTCAAATGTGAAACTAAATATCAGTATGCTCCCCCTCAACCGGGGGTTACCAACCATGAGTTAAGTCTTTAATGCTCCATAACATGGGTTAAGACTGAACCCAAGTACTACCAACATTTTTCAAATCCTCGGTCCAACAGAGTCATTGGCTTTGATACCACTTGTTAAGTGGTCAGGGAGAGCCCAATAGGATAGAGAGCTCCAGTTCTCCATTCATGAGTTAAGTGAAAGACCACACAATGGCAGGTTTCACATCACATCTTGGCCTAAAACTAAGGCAATGAGTATATGGATCTTTAACCTATGTTGTCCTCACTTAACCCATCCAAACCAATTTGATACTTCATCACTCACTTGAATTTCCAATACATTTTCATATCTCTCCGGAGTGGAAAACAAAGAGAACTTGTCTTCCATTACAAGAATTGTGCCAAAGGCTATCATAACACTAAAATAAAAAAGAAAGAATGAAAACACAATCAAAAGAATGTTACTGGTTACTTCTTTTTCTTTGTTTAAGAACCAATGGATGGTCATCTTGACTAAAAGATCTATTATCCACATGAGTGGCTAATTCTGTTGTAAAATGAAGATACGAACCAGTTGACTAGCTACCGTCAGACTACAGTGCGCCTAATATTTGGGTGATGCCATCATGTAACATTTTCTCACATCTAAAAGTTCGCAAGTTGCAAGTTTAGTATCTAACACCATAAAGCAATTTTCAAAATGAGAACTGAACTATATAAAAGTGCGGCTCAATTCACAAGGTTCCCAACAATTGTGGGGTCTGATTCGAGGAGACTCAAATGTATGCAAGCACTGTGAGGAGGGAAGCCATAATCAAAGACTATAAAAAGGGCGGCCCATTACACCAGCCTCTTCCATCATTATGTCTCTAAGATAGGTGAGATGTGCACAACCCTACCCCTATGATGAGAGGCTGTTTGCACAAGAACCTATAGCCACCAGGTTACAAGGCATAAACAAATCCATAATGAGGAAAAAACCACCATGTCAAAAACTTGCCAAATAATCTTTTGACTACCTTATTGACATTTTGCATATTATCTTAATATGGATATATAACATCTTGAATTAAAAAAATAAAAAATGAAAAAAATCACCTAGTAGTTGTTTATGCAGTCCCTGTAACTAGCCTTTCCCGTTCATCTAGCTTCTTGATCTTCACAATGCCAAAGAGAACTTGAATACCAAATATTGCACAAAAGACATATGCTATGGTGGCAGGCACCTGAAAAAGAAAGCATGTGACTGAGGAAAGAGAAAGTACCGCTACCACCAGATAATCAATTAATTGAATTGATAATCACCACAAGAAAGACAAGTGTGATGAAAACAACTTACCCTAACTGAATTGAGATACAGAACTGTTGCAAGATTTATTAGGCTCCCAGCAGCTATCGCCTATCAGTTGACAAAAGGGCAACATAAATATGCATCATCCCACCAACATTTCTCATCTTTTGTCATATACATATATCTAAAGAGTTGATTCTGAAAATTACACACATGATTTACAGAAGTACATGCATTGAATATACTTCTGTCAAGAGAGAACAAACTATACACAGCTATCATTCACTTAAAAAAATCTCTAAGAAGAAATTAAGAATAGTAGATTGTAAGTTAAAAATGTTGATTCATGCCTTCGCAACTCATGAACATACTTCTTCATGTAAGGGCACTCACAAATGTCACCATTTTTTTAAGGCTGATAAAAGGGAAACTACAAATTAAAAGGCAGGTAAGTTTTTTTAATGTAGTACTATATTGCCAGAACATATAGTAGTAGAGACATCCATTTTCATTTCCATAATGAGCTTTTGCCATTGGAAGTTTGATCACACAACAGTCAACAGTTACCCAATAGATAATAAATTTGAAGGTCATGCATCTCCAGAAAGTGACAAATACATGAACATTTACAGGTTATTAATCAGCCTCAAATCAGATTGCAAGGAATGACTAAACTTAAAATTCCACTAAGAGGATGGCTTCACTCACATTCCCTATTGTCTTCTGGACAGTGGCAATACGCTGGAATGCCCGCTCAGATTCCAAAGTTCGAACTCGGAGCTTTAGATCACCTTGCTCCTGTGGAAAAAAGAAGCAAAAGGAAATGTGATCTAGAATACCAGAAATCCAGGAAAAAAAAGAGACAAATCAAATAAATAACTCAAATTATATCAACAAAAATCCAATACAGACCAATCTTTGGATGATTTCAGCAAGCTTTTCAACCCTATCAGCCTGTCTGAATAAGTTGTAAAATGCTTGGGATTGTCTGTCCCATCTCTTTCTGAAGTCCTGCACATTTAGAAAAATATGAGAAAGGAAATCATAAAATTTAGACTGAGTTCAGACATGGTAGAGCAAGTTTGTCACTACCTTTAGGATAACTTCAACTCCTGCCTCACGGAATTTTAGCAACTCCAGAGCATAACTACAGGACCAGGAAGGCTGGTAATGTTAGATATGTAAAAACATATACTTTAAACTTTTAGGGTTTAAAAATAATTAAAAAATTATAAGCTATGAATACAATACTCACGGTCTGGCAATCTCAGTAATATCAAACCGAGGATCAAGGCCCTTTCCAATGCCATCCAAAACTGCAGAAACAACATTGACTTGTTAACTTGCAGTCACATGCATAGAACGTGCAAAATAACATAATAGTAAACTCTTAATATTACCTGAGAAGGCTCTAACAACAAATGTGAATGTAGCAGGAAACCGGAAGGGCTGGTCCGCTGCAATGGCTAATAAATCCTCACCTGTTTAAGGTATGAGAGCTATGCGTAAGTGATAAGCCAATGGATTGCATAATGTTATTGAACTAAATCATTTCTGGTTTGATGGAATATATTTTATCATTTTATGAATGGTAATGGAAAGGGAATGTTTATTCCTATTTTATTTGCTATGAATAAAAATAAAAGGATGACTTCATTACGTTTGTTATGTTTCATATGCTATGATTGATTTAAGAAAACTACAAGAAAAAATAATTAATAATATTTAGGTTAAATAGGCTTGGCCTGGCCCAATGTGAGCTAACCAAATTTTTGGAATGGGCAGGGCCCATGTTGGCCAAATCTATTTTTTTGGCCTAAAACAAACAGATTGGTCCAGAAAGATTTTGCACTTGAACAGGTAAGCCTGACAAGCTGGGCCTAATTTAACACATTTTGGAAAATGAAATGGGATTCCATCATGTTTATAATGGAATACATATTCCCAGAATTGAACATCAATATTCATCCCCATTCCAATGACCGGACGCGCACAGGAATGGGAATAATCCATTCAATCCAACCAAACTTGAATTGCATTAATAGAACAAGCACCCAATAAATTTAAGCACCGGAAGTTCTGACAAAATGCAACCCTCATAGTTGAGGACAGGTAGGTCATATCAAACTTCCAGGATGAAATCACTTTAACCAATCAGGAAAACCAATGTAAGTTCAAAAATATAGTATATGGATTTGTACATAGCTTTTAGCCTACTTGAGAGCAACTGGATAGAATAACAAGTTAATAACCCATAGCCAACAGCCCAAACAATATATTCTTCCCTAGAACTCATCTATTTTCATCTTTGCATATGATCAACTTCGGAAACAAATGCATACATCCAAATTATATAAACCTAAAGAGACACACTCAACTAGACTAGGTGTATTACCAATAGCAGCCAGACGTTCTTTCTTCTTCACTACTTTTTCCTCTTTGCTTAATGGCTTTTTAAATCCAAGTTCGGCTGTTGCCATCTCTCTCTCTCTCCTTTGGGCAGCTAGACGTTCTTGAAAACTATAAAAAAAAAAATTAAAATTGAAGAGCTCAAGGTCAGAGATTTCAGCAGGTTGCTAACATAACTAATCAGTACAGACAGGCAAATCTAAACCATAAAAATATTAGAGGGCAGAAATTATAAGCTTAAAAAATCAGCTAGTCAGAATGTTTGCAGTAACAGTTTTCATATAAATATCACTATTTTCTTTTTGGTCAAAAAAGGTTCAGAGGGATGGGATGTGGTCTTATTTCAAGGTCAGGGCATGCCATAAGCCTAATTGAGGGTTCAAAGTTGTCTCTGTAAGTGTTTCTATTTTTAATTATTTCCACTAAATGAGTTTAAAAACCTACCTATTGAGGAAGAATTGTGCAGTTCGTCTAACAGCAGTCATATCACCGGTTGGGACAAGAACACCCATTTGAACCATTGCTTGAAGGACCTAAATCAGTGCACAAGCTTCATTTGGTAAGTAATTTTGATGATGAGAATGGAATATCATGCTAGGGTTTTCATGGCCTTATGGGACACCATCCACAAGAAATAGTTGCATTACCTTCTCTGGGTTCTTCTCATAAATTCCATAAAAAGATTCGAGCAAACCTTCTCGGATATTTGGACTGATACTGTAAGGTGCAACAATCATAATTGCAGAGGCATTCATTGCATCAAGCATAAAATGCTTGAGTTGTAAATTCATATTTAAAATATACAGAAAAGATAGAGAACATACCTTCCCATCATTCCAAAATCGTAAAATATCAATCTTCCACCATTGACATCATCAACTGCAATATTTCCTGGATGCTGCACGAATAGCATACACATTAGTTACACACAAGAAGTATCAAATCAAACTTCTTGAATGGTAATCATGAAATATGAAAAATCACTATTCCTCATGTAAAACAGTTTCTTCCCCAGAAAAAGGAAAAAGCATATGACAGGGCAATATTTCAATGAGCCCCTAACATAGTTTTGGATGTTTGACAATCACTAATCTTCACCATGGAATGAAGTTACTGCCAATGTCCTAATGAACAACCCCTAGGGAAGCTTCTATTAGGATCCAATTGCAAGGTAAAAGACTTGAGTCCCACGTTGAAAGTATGGGATTCCAATGTGGGGTTTATAAGGCTTTGAACTCTTTAACTACTGCAACTAGCTTTTGTGATGTGGTTCTCCCGAGGTTCTTATTGATTGGTATCAGAGTCTTCTACCATGTGTCTTAACTGCAAACAAGCAGGTCGGATGGTGATGTTTGTAAGGTATGTTAGAAGTATGGGATTTTGGAGTGGGGTTTATAAGGTTTTAAGCTTCCAACTACAACAATTACCTTTTGTGAAGTGGATCTCCCAAGGTTCTAATCAACTTCCTAAGGCAACAGACAATAATCTGTATGGCAAGAGCAGCATTCTGCCTGTACCTTAGGCAACAGATGCTTGAATGTTGCAGAATAAGAACATATTCAAAGATAGTAAACATAACATGTCGGCTACACCACACAGTTTACCAGGTAGACAATTCAAAATAATCAATTAAAAGAGAGAGAGAGAACTCAAGAACGCACAGGGTCAGCATGGAAGAAACCGTGTGATAGAATCTGTTCCAAGTATGACTCCACAGCATATCGCCCTAACCTGTAAAAGACAAACATTATGTTAAATTGAATTTCAGATGTCATCATCAGCTGTTGAGATGTACAGAAATAAAAGGTAACACGCCAAGAGTAATTTTGCATGAAGAAAAACAGACTCCATTGACCTTTTGCGGTCAACACCCAGTTGATCTAAAGCTTGTATTTTATTTATTTTAATCCCTGGAACATACTCCATTGTCAGAATCTGCATTAGAGAAATAGTTAAATTATAATAAGTAAGAAAGATATCAGAAGTAAAAATGACAAAGATGCATAACTGCTATATATCTACTAGAAATGAAGGTTAAACCTGTGGTGTGGTATAATCCCAGAAGATTGCAGGGACTTTCACATAATCCATGTTCTTAAAGTTATTTGAAAATAGTTCTGCATTAGCAGCTTCCTTAGTGTAATCAATCTCCTGAAAGTTGTTAATTCATGTTACATTAACAGGATCAGATAAAGTTGAGGATGGACAGAAAAAACATGCAAACATCATACTGAAACAAGAACAAGATTCACAAATCAACCCTTCCAAACCTGCAAATTTGCTATTTGCTAGAGTCCCCTTATACATTGGCTAGGATCTAACACTTGTAAAGTAATTATACTGTTCAAGGTTTTAGAAAACAAGTGATGACATATGAAATTCTCAACAAGCATGCCTCACTCTGAAGCACTATATTTACACTTACAAAATAAAAATCCCGATCTGTGAACTTATTCCATCACCTAGCCAAGTAAAATTGCAGGCCACCTTATCCTTTCTATCAAAACAACTAAAGTAACACTCTCAGTTATCTCCTTTCTGTTTGAATCAAGAACCTCTTAATCAGAAATCTTTAATAGAATTTTGTTATAAAATCTTTCCACAACCCAAAGGACTTCATTGGTTTCTGCTCATGCAATTCCAAAGAGCAGATCCAGCTTCTTGACCCATTCAATGCAATCTTTACATTGAATGCACGAGAGTGGAATTAAATCATTACAATGGAGAGCCAAACACGACTTTCTTCAGTTAATCTGAAGTAACCTAAGAATGCAACAAAATTCCAGAATATCATCACCTGATATAAAACAGAGGCACACTCATCATAAATAGCAACCCAATCCCTCTTTGCACCATCTGATTTAGGATCAATTTTTTGAAGATATTCAGCAATAACCTGGAGGGAAAGAAAAAGTCCAAGTATCAGTGTTTTATACAGTGCCGCAAGTCTTCACTGACTGGAAGTCCTATTATTAAAAATCCTTCATGCAAGGAAAAAAATTGAGAGAAGTTCAAATTTTGAGGAAGACTTGTCAATCTGGGAAGTTTACTAAAATTAGAAGATAAATTAAGAAAAAAGTAAGATAATTATCAGTACGATATCACATTTTCACATTAAGAATCATATGAAATGTTTACAACACTTACCCTTAGGTTTTTAAGATCGATATCAAAAAGATCCTTGAGACCAGGCCGTTGCACTTTAACAACAACCTCTTGTCCCTTTAATTTTGCACGATGAACCTGACCTGCATTTGGGGAAAAGATATTCAGTGCTCCTTCTAATCAAATATTACAGCCAAAAACCTAGGCACAGTACACTTGATTGTATTTCCATCCATGATTGCACATTTTCTATAACAAATACATATAAAGTAAAATAATGATTACCAAGACTTGCAGCAGCTATTGGTTCATAATCAAACTTATCAAATACGTTCACTAAAGGAGCTCCAAGCTCTTCTTCAACAATAGCTATAGCAGCCTCTGAGGAAAATGGAGGAACTTGATCCTGAACACAAAAAGGGTAACTTAGCCTTGAAAGTACAACCTTAATGGCTTTCTCTTCTCAATTTAACCTTTTAATGCTTTTTTTCCTTTTGTGCCAAAGATTATTTTGTCATCAGCTTTCTAAGTAAAACATTCTAACCCCCCATTAACTTCGTCAAACAGCACATATTGTTGCCAAACTAGATAGACAAGATTTACAGCTAACACTTCAAGAATACAAGGATAACTATGCCTCCATCCAACCTTATAAAAGTGAAGTTTGTTTCTCATGAAATTAATTCCAACATAAATGTGCATAAGTCAAAATGAATTTGGTAAGAAAATATCACAGGATTGCTTAGAAAATATAGGCATTCAATTATAAAATAAATTAATAAATTTCAGATTAATAACCTCAAAGGCCAAATTTCCTCATAGGGTTCATGACTATGCGTGAGGAACAAATTTCCAGAGAACATTAGCAACAAAAGCACACAAACACAGACATTACTTCTAACATATTTCCAAAGTATTTTTTTTTCTTTTCTTTCAACAATTAGATGATTTGAATTCATAACATAATAAAGAGGTTAAAATAGAAAAAAATTATTGATAATCATTTACTCCATGAGAAACAAAAGAAGAAAGTTATAGAATACAAAACAACTAGCAAAATGTCAGTAATGGAAAGCCAAACCACAAATAAAGATATAAGTAAAGAACAAATCTAAAAGCTAGGGAAGTTTTCCTATTTCTCCAAAACTATATCCACCATAAATGAAAAAAAAAATAGATAGCAAAAGGCAATAAAAAGTAAGCAAGTTTAAAATATTTCCATACAGGGAAATAATCTTATAAGTTCTTTCAAAAAATTCCAACTTAACCTGGAGTTCAGACAATTGGTCAACATATTCTTGCGGAAGAATGTCAACTCTCGTGGAGAATTGCTGGCCAATTTTGATAAACGTAGGACCTAGTCTCAGAATGCTCTCCTTCAGCCACTTGGCAAGGGTCTTTCGCCTAAAGGTTTTCTTTTCTTCTGTCATTCCTCCTGCAAATGGTCACATTGTTGAGATTCCTCAAAATTCAATGAAACCGACTTCATAATTCATATGTTAACAGGTTTATTTGTTTTTGTTACAAATCAGTTTCCAAACACACACAGTTTATAAATATCATAATTTCATAATGACTCTGAAATACTATGGCCAGTACAACCTATCTGCCTGCCATAACTTTTTCAATTTCTAGACTTCAAGTTCATATGTATAATAGGAAATCAATCAGTTTCAAAGACATATAGTGAAACAGCAGGCTTCTAAAGCTCAAGAAAAGCATATCTATATAGTCAAATTATGAATATAAGATATAAGCGGTAATCAGGAAGGATAAATACACCAAATTACCAAAAAAGCTAGAGTCTTCCAAGAGGGTAGGGCAGAACCAGATGGAGAAAAAAATGGTAAATTCTATACCATATAGGATTCATACTCCCTATTTAAGTGATTGCTCCAGGTTTCGACTTTCCACAGCTAATAGTTAACTTCTCTACCATAACATATGTTAACATCACTTGACTCAAATGTTCATTCATTTAACATAATATTAGAACTCCAACCCATAAGGAATGATGGTTAAGTTTCCACTAGTGATAGAAAACACTCCTACTATTAACACATTGAATAAACTTGACTTTGTTTATTTTGACGTTTCTTTATTTATATGATGGAGCCCAAGTGCCCTGAAAAATAAGTACAATCTTGGCAAAGTCATGAGCACCTCATTGGCAACAGTAAAGGGGGAATGATGTTAAAGGCTCACATGATAGAACTCTTAAAGGAGAGCATCAAGACTTTTTGGAAGAGAAATCTTTCTTCTAGGAGAGATTAAATTTAATTTCTATACTCTTGTGAGTAAGGACATTGAGCTTAGTGCTCTCATTTTAGCAGAGTTATGATACTGTCTCCTACCGTATTCTATCAATGGAAAATCCTCTAGCCTCTAACTCTTACACAAGAGTCCTTCAGACGCAGGCAAACTCAAGCCGTCTTAAGGGGCTTAGTTTCTTCTTCACATTACTTTGTCGAGTGGTCAATTACATCGCCCCTAGCATGCTTCTTCAAGCTTTGAAGTGCCCCATGTTTCCAATGGGACATGGCTAGGAACAAGAACAGTTTACTATACAACATTCAGATGACAAAAGACAAACCTCTATAAGAGAACTTCTGATTATTCAGCCAAGACTTGAAAATGAAGGTTATAACAAATCCCCAAATTTCCAACGTTCTCTGGATCATCGAGTAAGTCTTGAATCTATTCCAACGACCTCCAGGCGCAACCGCCACCTGCAAAAGAAATCCACATTCATAATTCGTTTCACTCATTCAAGCATGGAACACAATTTTGTCCCCTTTGTTCATAACCAGATTCCAAAACACCAACGAACATGGAACAACCATACCTCAACCTGTGCTTCCCCACTTTGCTTGAACCACGCCTCTTCTTTCCCAATCTCCTCCAACCTCTTCTTCCTCCCATCCTCCCTCCATTTCGAGCCTTCATCAAAATCTTCCACCACTTCCCCGTTCACGTACTTCACCAAGCTTCCATTACCATTCTCACTCTCCCTAACGCCCAAAACACCGTTGACGTAACCGTTAACGGAGCCATTGCTACCTTTCTCGCTAGAAACACTTCCAGCAGCTCCGTTTCCACGCCACTTGGCATCACTCACTCTTTCAATCAAGGCTCCTTCTTCCTTCAGGGCGCGTATTCGCGTGCGAAGACCAACATTGTACCTTGAGCTCTTAGAAACTGAACAGCGAGAGTAAAATCTAGAGAAAAAACGACGTCGTTTCGGGGTGGTTTGAGGAGCAAGAAATTTAAGTTCGAGTAAGAGTGGAGAAGAAGAAGCCATTGGTTAGTCAGTGCTTTTGAGAGAGATGATCAACCTAGAACCCTAGTTCTCATGGCGTGTTCGATTTGGACGAGGCTGTGAAAGAGTGGAAGAAGAAGATGAAAGAAGAAAAAAAAGAGTTGAAGAGAAAAGACAATAAGAGTTGAATTGTTGAAGCATAAAAATAAGGAGTGGAGTGGAAGGGGTGGTGATAAGGAGGACACGTGGCAATAAAAAGATGAGCCATAGGTTTTCGGACATTGTGATTGGTGGGGGATTTTGGCGAGTTGTCTCCAGCCACAAAGGTCTTGGCTTGCGTGGAAGTTATTTGTACGCTTTAAGCTTACGTGTCCGCTACCATGTTTTTCTCCTGCTTTGCCACTTGCCACTTGCACTTGACGGCTAACATACTTTAACTGGGCTCATTCAATGGGCCTCCAACAATCTTGTCTCTTAACTCAATCCACATTTCCTACTTTTTAGTCCCCCTAATGGATAGGTGTACATTGTTAGGCCGTAAAACATATACTTCACAGGATTTATTTTTCGCATCCCCACTTTTTTTTTTTTTTTTTGCAATTTTCTCTTTTCTTTTTTTAATATAGATTTTATCAATTAATTTATGAGGGGCCGCCGGGGCGCACAGGACGCCACACGACATGCGGTCTCTTCCGGCCGCTGACTCTACCTTCGACTGAACTGTTTTCAGAACCGTTGATTTGCACAATTGATCGTCGCGCTACCGTGCGTTGAATTATGACTGAACGCCTCTAAGTTAAAATATGGGTTAGAATCGATGCGTGCACCTATCGTTCGTTTGCCGATCAGCAGGAGGGTTCTTTGCTGCCACTATCCTACCATCGAAAGTTGATAGGGCAGAAATTTGAATGATGCATCACTGGCACAAGGGCCGTGCAATCCAACGAGTTATCATGGATCATCAAAGCAACAGGCCGCATGCTGGTCAGGGGACGGGTTGGGAACGGGTTCAAATTGTGGTCTGGAAAAGTGTCCTCAGTGGCGGATCGGGGCCTGTATTTTTTACATTTCACAAACTAGTTTACGAAATATACTTTTACATTTTACAAATTAATTTATGAAATATATTTTACAAAATATATTTTTATATTTCGCAAACTAATTTGTAGAATGTAAATTTTTATATTTCATAAATTAATTTACAGAATGTAAAAATATATATTTTGTAAACTAGTTTGCGGAATGTAAAAATATATTTAATAAATTAATTTATAGTTTACATTCCGTAAATTAATTTACAGAATAAATTTGTTAAAGAAAAAATAAAAGAAAGTAATTTCCATGCTTTGCCTACTACATTTAAAAATAGTCTAACTTGATAATTTGATTATGCTAAAATTAATATTTTAATCCTTTAATTTAATATTTCAAATTTTATTTTATTTAAATTTTTTGCCTTTGAAACTTTAGTCTATTTAACAATTCTACTAACATCATTATTGTTTTTTTCTTTCTCCTTCATTCTTTTTTCCATCCATTATGTCTGACAAATTTCAAACCCCTGTTACTACCAACTGAAATCCCTATTTACACAAAATACCATCGGAAATCATTCACTTTTGTAACCTAGCACCACACTGCAAAATCACTAAGTCGTAATACAAAACTTCATCAACGAAACATTTCACCATTTCCATTTTTTGCTTATAGGCTATTACACCTTTCTTGCAACTATCACTATTCACTACCAACCACCATTATCCTTAACCTATCATTTCGTTGGAAGTTTGGTTAGTCTTGAATCCTTATGCACCTAGCCAGCTTTTATCATTGCACCACCATTGTCTCATCATGGACCATCACAAATCTAGTACCTCCCTCCAAATCAAATGTGGATTTGAATGACTTCAAACTCCCACCTTTATGTGTTCAAATCTTGGAACAATCCAGGCACTCATCTTTTTATTTATTTTTATGTATGATGAAAAATTAGAATGGAAAGTAGCTAAGAATAAAATAGAAAATAAATTCTTTTTATCTTTTCCTTTCTTTAACTAGTGTATGTAATTAGCTTGATAAAAATTATAAAATTAATATAATGAAATTTTATCTCTTTTAATTAAATAACATAAAAAAAATTGTTTCCTAAATTTGAATGAATGTTATTTTTTTCCTTTACTTGCTTATAAGTCTTCTATAAAGAGATAACACTAATTTGGTTGAAATTTATAAAAAATATTTCTTTCTTTATTTGTCATTCAAATTAAAAGGGAGTAAATTTTTTATTATTTTATTTATTTTAAATTGTTAAGTTTATTAAATATTTTTTTAAAAAATAAAGAATATAATAAAAAATTAAATTTTTAAAAATTAAATTTTATTTTTTAAAAATTCATATAATTAAAATTTATTTTATTAATATTTTTTCACTCTTTTTTTATATATTAAAAAAATGCAACATAATTTTTTTTCTCTTATCTTTATTTATCTAAACAACTTATTTTTTTCATCTTAATTTTATTTCATTTATTACCTTCTAATTTTTTTTTCATCTTATTTCTTCTCTTTCTATTTTTCAATTTATTCAAACAAAACATTTGGTAAATAAAAAGTGGTAAATGAAAAGAAAGGGAAAAAAATAAAAAAATAAAAGTAATTATTAGATGAAGTTAACAAAAATAACTTATTTAATTAAAATTTATAAGTTAGAAAATAAAATAAAAAATCAAGATACTAATTTTATCTTTAATTATTCATTAAAAAATTCTCTTATGCTTATAGTGACAAAAATCTATAACTTCTATTTACATTACCTTTTCAAGTGCATGCTTTTTTTTTTCTATTTAGACAGCCTCAATATGTTTGTCTAAAATACATTGAAAGATATTTTATTTCTTTTGGTTTAAATGCATTAAAATGAGTGCCAACATATAACCAAATGCTATGCTAAGCTAAAGCCTTAAACCCATGATGTGCAACTTCGTTGATTTTATAGTATTACTTTAGAGACTGGAACTCAATAGTCTCGTTCTAATTCTATGGCTTGGAGAGTAATGTTGTTTTTAACATTCTCTGAGAAACACCTAAGGGACATCGTATGGTGTTTCCACTATTTTAACTTTTGATGTGATATGATGAACAAAGAAAAAAACATTATCAGGTGTAATAAAGTATAAAAACATGGTCTTGATATTTAAAAATGTTGCTTAAATAACAAAATTATGTTGCTAAAGTTGTACAAGAATCACATTGGTTTCTCGCGTGGCTCTTTCATGTTGGATCTGTTACTATAAAATTTAGCTATATTTTCGGTATACAATTAAAAAAAGAATGATAAGTGTCACAGGCCAATGAAATCAGTTACGCATACGATTATGGTACAACGATGATGCCCAAAATTTCATCTTTCATCATTCTATTTTTTATTATTCCCAAAAAAAAAATTGACACTAAAATAATATATTACCTCAAAAAGCTCCATATAATCAACAACTAGGTAGCCTTAAAAAAACAGTTTCATCTAATCTAATTATTATGACTTGTTTTGTTTTGATAAATGGAGAAAACGATAAGAATAATTCTAAATTTGTATATTAAACTATTTTAATTCTTAATCTTTATATCAATTATAGTAATTTTAATTATTATGACTTTGAGTACATATACAACAATTTTTTATAATATTTTCTGTAATTTATTTTTTCTATCTCTTTTATATATCATTTATTTTATCCTATATTATCTTTTCTTTTCTTTCTATCTTTCTTTTAAATTACAAAAAATTTTGTAAGAATTTATTGTATTAGTAGTATTACTCAAATATTATTAGCCAAGCATATGTGAGTATGTCATAATTAACATATTTCCACACCGATAGGCAAATTTTATTTCAGTCTTATTACACTTTACGGTAATTAAAACTTAGAAGTTACCATGTACGAATATACTTCATTTTATTAGAAAAAAGAAAATAATAATTGAGTTTCTAGAAGAAAAAAAAAATCCATCGAGTCCAAATCACCCAAAAGCCATATACTCATTTTTGATAGATCACAAAATTGAATTAATGACACCTGATGTACATTATAGTTCCAAATATTTGGTCCGATTCAAACTAATTGATCTCACGTCAACAAGATAACTATATTCACGCGCGTCATACACATGCATATTGTGTATTCACATAAAAATATTACAACCAATCATTTTCTTTTTTAAATCCTCCATTCCTAATCATATGCTGATATATTTTCTCCAGAATCGATTAAATCTCAGAAAAGAATTTAACAAAATTCAACAACATGGAGTAAAAAAGAAAAACAACTTATTGGTTAATTTTGCTCCAATGATTTAGTAAAGATCTGTTCATATTAAAGTCATGATGTCATTTTCCAGCACGCGTTTATACAAAAGATTGTTACATATTTGGTTTAACTTATGATAGGAAAATAATTATTTATTTATTTCAATTTTTAACAAAAATTTATATTTCTTTAAATTAAGTTAAACTAAACATTTTATACATCAGGACTAAAGCAAGATAAATTTCCTTCTCGAGACTGGTGTAGAAAGATTCATACTACCTACCACCATATATTATCTTTGTTGTAATCATAGTGTAAAGTATGAAGTTAAAAAACAAAAATATTACACCTTAATTTTTTATGGAGTTTTGCTTATTAATGTTATTAAGACACATGTTAACAAATAAAACAGGAAATTTTACTAAAAATATATATATATATATATATATATTGAAATATACCGAAAATCATAATAAAAATATATTAGTAGTATTTTTTTTTTATAAAAACTTTATTTCATATATACATAAACCTAAGAGAATCTTATCACTATTATATATGGCCTGCTGCAGTTAGTTCTGAGCTCTCATCAACATTACGTTAACAATCTTCTTCTCCTTCTCCCTTCACCATATTTCTGTGTTATGATTGTGATGTTATGACTTTCTAGCAGTCTCTGAAAGCCGGCAAGTTGACAAGAAGCTTTGCAAATGGTATATATATATATATACATATTATAATTATTAATAAAAACAGACCATGAGGTGATAATATCTTCAAATTGTTTTATTCAATTGTCAATAATCCTCAAGCTAGCAGTATAAGCACAAGCTAAAGACTATTCATATATTTAATTAATATGAATATTTAATCAATCATGATGTAATCTCACTTCACTTATTTATCATACAAACTCATGCTTATAATGAACACAATTGACCAAACTTGCCACAAATACTATTGGTTTCTAAACGAGAATGTCATAAACAACTCAATTTTGTGTCTAAAAATAGACATAGATTTTGGATTTATCATGTTAACTTACCTGCATGCAAGAGTATTCCCACTAAATCAGTGCCTCATAGCTGGATGGTGCAGAGCACTATATAGATTACTTTACTTGTTGTTAGTGGAAGGAAGGGATCGAAACAGAAGTACAGCTAGCATACAAGTTTACCAAAAGAAACAAACAGCTGATATTTGAAGCAAAAGTACAAGAAACCAGAAATTGGTGAACAGCTAGAATAGAATCTAAAAATGAGTTATTGCTGAAATTTCCCTTTGTAAACATTGCCAAACAATTGTAACTAAATTGTCAATTTATTTCAAGTAAATTATCATTTTGATTCATAAAATCAGTTATATTAATTTCTAAAAGCATTCTTAAAAATTATAGAAATCTTCCGTTTCAATCTTAATTTAGCTCCTAAAAAATTAAATTGATTTATGTTTTCATCTTCTACTAATGTAAATTGTGATTTTTATCTTTCTTAGACTAATATATATGACTTATTTTGACACAGTAAATTTTGGCAATAATAAATCATAATATGCAGTATATATATATATGTATGCTAAATTAATCACATCAATACAAAAAAGCAAATCTAGTAAAAAGGAAATCATGGTTGGTTGATTAGAAACCGTAATTGATAATTGTTAATTTGATATTATATTTGCAGTTGGAGGGCTTCATATATGTATGATATTTGATGTCTTTGATCACGTATCATGGTACGTTAACAATGTTAATATAATTCCGGCGTGTTTGACTAAAAAAACTTGCAACTTTGTCAAAGTAAAATAAACATTATTGTGATAGTACATATAATGGGCTTAATCATTTTTCATGTCCCATCCAATAATTGAATTTTGTATGTGTAACTTGCAGCTTGCTCATAACAAGAAGTATCTAAGACAATATACGTAAGAGCCGGTTGAAGATATATTTTTAGTACACGCTTGGTGGCTATAGCTTGAAAAGGTTCCATGTGTCAGAAGGTTGTTTGATAGCTTGAGTGTGTGAGGTTCTGATATTTTTCCACAGAATCCTGCAGGTGAGACTTGACAGGTTGGAACTGATCAAAGAACCAAGCCAGTTTAAGACATATTCGATAAGGGGTAATACAAAAGCTAGAGTGTCACTTTTTTATCTAAACATTTTCTTTTATTTCCCTTATGTAGCTCAATGTTGGTGTATTAATTGCATTGTTCCAAGATGGAAAAAAGAAGAAAATTTGGGACTCAGGGTTGAGATGCCTTGAGATGATACTGTCCTGCAATATGTATGTGATAGAAGAATCTCAGTGAGACAAAGTAAAAAGCATGGCAAAGTGAAAGCATATATCCCGGTGCTTCATCTTTTTTGAGTCCCTTTTTTAAAAGCCGTACAAAAATAACATGCACTAGTACGAATAATTCATGTTATGGGGTCCTATTAAGAATTCCAAACTAAATAAAAGCCAACAATCAAATAACCAAACTGTGCTGTCTTGTAGCAAAATATTTTCCATAATCATTTTCTCATCATTTACATTGCAATTTTCAAACAATGACATGTTTTCATATCATTTTGTTTCTTGGTCCATCTATCTGTAAAGCATTTTCTCTTTTTCCACAACTACCTCAACAAACAATGGGGGATATATACGAAACATTTTGCCAAACCCCAAAGACACACGACTTTGGACTTAATCCGGTGCACCATGTTCATGAATAAGTTCCAACTTAAAAAACTTTGAACTTTCCTGTCTCTTCTCTTCTGGCCCTCTATATAATAATCTCTCACATGACCCATTAGACACAAGATTCCAGAATGATATTTATTTAAACATCATTGCCGACCCTATCTATTTGTTCATTTTTATTTTTCAATAGGTAGCTATATAGATATATGTATATATATATATATATATATATATATATATATATATATAATGGTCTAATTAAACATACTTCATACAAGGTGTCATCTGATTTAAATTTTAAAATTGTACATACATGGTCATTGAATAAAAGTACTATTTGCTTACTTTCTTGATATCATTGATATTTGAATAATATATAACTCCCATTTATTTTATAGACCAAGCGGGTCCTCTTAACCAATATAAAGACCATCCTTTGTGATGTTGTTCACCATCACCACCCTTTGCTTTCTTTCAATATTCCACATCAAAGCAACTTTCCGCTTTTCCATTTTATATCTGCCCAACTTTTGTTCCCTTATTAAAAGCCGCATGCAGCACTTAAGCTAAGCATCAGTTGCACATTATTAAGACTTCTTGGACTCATAGGGAGAGAGAGAAAAGGGGGTGAAGGGTAGAACTAGAAACAGAATCATTGTTAAGGTTGAGTTGCTAGCTCTATCTACAATTCTCTCTTCAACATGACAGGGAAGAGAAACAACCAAACTAGTCCTGTGGGAAGTCCAACATCTGGTAACATCTCAGATAGTTGTTCAAAAGAACAAGACAGGTTCCTTCCCATAGCCAATGTTAGCCGTATCATGAAAAGGGCACTCCCAGCTAATGCCAAAATTTCAAAGGAAGCAAAGGAAACAGTTCAAGAATGTGTGTCTGAGTTCATAAGTTTCATCACTGGTGAAGCCTCAGACAAGTGCCAGAGGGAAAAGAGAAAGACAATTAATGGTGATGATCTTCTTTGGGCCATGACAACACTTGGTTTTGAAAACTACGTTGGACCCTTGAAGGTTTATCTCAACAACTACAGGGAAACTGAAGGAGAAAAGAGTTCTATGGCTAAACAAGAAGATCATCACTCTCCAACAGATCAACACAATGATGGAGTCCCTGAAATCAACAAGTTGCCTCATTCTGTGACAACCAAACCAGACTTTAACACTTTCAATGGTGGATTTTACTCTTTTGGGCCTCAAGTCACTGCTCCAAAGAACTTCACTGAGATTGGAGGGATCACAGGTTATAGAGAGAGTTCCATGAACAGGGTCATTGCTCAAAGTGCGGTCAATGGTGATCAAGATGCAAGTGGTAATAGAATGATGCCATCCAACCTACGTTATAGGGTTGAATGGTAGATGTGACATGATAACAACAACTTCAAGTTCCTTCCCGGCCCCATTATATATATATATATATATATATATATATATATATATATATATATATATATATATATATATATATATAAGATAAGATAATACAAATAATATTTTTATCATTATGATATAACTTTCCTTGCTGATTGGCTAGACCAAGAAACGAATCAGTTTAATTACTTGAAATTTAATGATATGTTTCACACACTTGGAGAGGTCATATATTAAACTATTAATTAGTTACTGAATGTAACGCAGTGTATTGGACTTTGGATTGTTTAGTAGTTATCTTGTGACATAATTCTTACATATATAGTGTTCAAGTCGAAATGTTCATGACAATATCAATGAAATTGTGCGGTATTCTATTAGGAAGATAAAACATAACTGAGTTCGTCTTCTCCATATTGTTTGGGCTAATAATAGCTTTCAGTTATCCACCACCAACACCAGTTCTTGTTCTTGATGACTGAAATATGTTATCAACATTCAACTCCTATGTGATTTACTGTTTTATTCAGTCTCTTTCCATCAATTCAAAAATAATGGAACTTCACGTTTCAAATTCAATTTACCATTATCATCTATTTTACTCGTAGCAAAATAATTATCTTACATATCAAAAACATATTATATTTATTTTCATTCCATTTATAGGATAATTTTTTGTAAGTAATTGAGTCATTACTGTTACTCATATTATGAACATGCCCATATACAATTTAAGACACGAGGAAAAGGCGATTTAGCAAGGTGAATAATTACAATACATCAAAGTAGCCCTTGTCGACTAGTGTTCATTGTCCAAGTATCAATCCTCCCTATGGATGATACAATTTCAAAGATTGACTTTCTAATTGAATAGAAATGTTTTCAGTGACAGGAACACTATTGAGCCCCTAGGGAGCTTCTCATTTCTAGCATTGAAACATGTAGCAATTTGATTAAGTGTTCATATAACAAGTTGAGATGAGTTTATCTTTAAACTACGTTAAATTTTGATAAGTTTAATTATTTAAATCTAAATTTAATTCTATCAAGATCTAATAAAATATCATACCATACTGGGTCAATTTTGATATTATATATACTTAATTATACAATTTTAAAAATATAAAATTAAAAGTAAAGTATATTTTATAATAAATATAATATGATGTTTTGTAAAATATTGTTTATTAAGCTAAGAAATCAGAATATTTATACATAACTGTAAAAAAAAATAAAGATACGAAACCAGATTAGAAAGAGTTGAAATATAACTTAATTTTATCCGCAAAACATAATAGGTCAATCAAAATAAATTTGGGGCTAGACTGAATATTTGTAGGATCGTATCAAAATAAATTTGGGGCTAGACCGAATATCAGTAGGATCGATTGGATTACGAATGAACACTCATAGATTTAACTTCATATTCTCCTTGCTAGCTAAGATACCCCCTCTCCCCAAAGATTTTTCTGATCAACTACACCATGCAGTAGAAAATAGTATATTCGGTAAATCAAGTCAAGTCTCGCTACAGAGAAGTCTTTGTTTATCTCAAAAGGTTTCATGTGAACTATATTCTGAACTTCATAATAAATAATTAGTGTTGTTATATTATATTATATTATATTATATTATATATATATATATTATATTATATATATATTATATTATATATATTTATATTTTTATATTTATTTTAATATATTATATTGTATAGTATTTATTTTAATATATTTTATGTTTATTTAATAATTTTTTATTTTGTACGTCTTAGATTGGAAACTTTTTTAATCAATCGTTTATATAAAATTTAAATTTATTTAATGATTTTTTTTTAAATTAGACTCTTAAATAAATTCGTAAGTTTTAAATTAGATTAAGTTTTAATAAAAAAATAAAAATTTTAAAGACCACTCATATCTCAAAAATTTTAAACAAATTACTTAAATATTCAAAATTTAGCTTTGTCAACTTACTTTCATTCCTATTATTATTATTATTATTATTATTATATATATATATATATATAAAAGAATCAAAATACATTAATATTATGTGTTAAACTTAATACTTATATCAATTTAATAATTTTTTACTAAATACAAGATTTATTAATTCAAGTGTTAATCATATTATAATATTTTTATGATTATGTATGTTAATTTTTAAAAAAATTAAATATTTATAAATATATTATTCAACTATTAATATAGACGTATATTTAAATAATAAAAAATTTTAAAATAAATATTTATTAATTTTTATTTTGTATGAATTTTAATACATATAATTTATTTTATATCAACTTTTAAATCAACTATTTAATTAATAAATGTTAAATTTTGACATCTGATATTAATAAATTATATATATATATAAATAAAAGTAGTTAATAAAAATTTTATTATTTAAGAATAAAATGCAAAAGTTTAAAATTATTTATAATTAAATTTTATTAAAACATGTTTAATAAAAAAATATTTTAGTTGTAATTTTTGTTTTGTTCCTAGATTGCAAATATAACTTTTAGGAAGGTGTGATAATTAAGTTAAATGATACTTTTCCACAAAAAGAGGGGATAATAAATAGTTGTAATTATCAATACCATAATAGTTTTATAAGTAATAATAGTTTATTTTTTAAAAAATTATTTATCAAGGAATTAATTTATATGAAAATTAGTTTTAGACGAAAATATTGGACATTTGTTTAATAATGGATTTTTCTTTAAAATAATATTATTCGGAAAGCTGTTTCAATGTTAGATCTTTGGACACTCTTACCAAAACTAACCGTTTTTGAGTTTTTACACAAAAGAAAATAAGACAGTTTGTTTGAGGAAAGTTCCAACTAAAATACATGAATAGACATTAACTGGACACATGGAATTTGTAAATATCCATAACATAAGAGATGACATATTTCAAAATAGAATTTAAAAAAATATATCTTAACCTACCAAAAAAAAAAAACTATACACAAAAAAACGTGATAAATCTAAAACTTAACGACACGAAGATGAAGCATATGGTATTTTTCTTTCATTCTAAACCAAAACTTCGTCTCCTTCAATTAAACTCAGCTTCTTGCATAATTTGTATCATCCTCAGTCCAATAAACGCTGAGACTTCTTTTTTAGGTTCACACGCAAAACATCACAATGATGAGTGTTATTTTCCTCGTTAATGAATTTCTGTCTGTGCAGAAATCAAACAGATTTTACATACGTAGAAGGAATAGATTGCCAATTAAACATAAAAAAAGAATTAAAAAAAGGTAAAAAAATCAAATAATTAAAAATAAAAGACAAGAAAACTTTGTACTGTGAAAAAACTTATTGCTTTTTTTTCAACTTTCAAGATACATTTAAAAGTTAGGTTGGACACTCTCACTACGAAGATACAATAAAGGAGACAAATTTTGCTTCTCACGCAATATGTGTTGCAAACAAAGCTCTATTAGATGTCGCCGCAAAAACAAACACTATATTTCACATGTAAAAGCAATGAATGGGAGTAAATTAACTTGTTAAATTACCTTTTATATAGTTTGAATGTTTTCGCATGCTTTTATTTGATTGATGAAATAATAAATAAAAAAATATAAATGAAAATCCAAGAAGTTAATAATACAACTGTTTTTATACACTTTATTTCGTACCATTTACATTTTTTCTTTTCATGTTAGTGGCAAGTTAGGTAGGTTCTTTTCATATTCATTTAAGTTTTTTTTTTTTTTTAATAAAATGTTAGACAATAAATTAAATTAAATTTTTTATATATTTAAATTTATATATATATATATATATATATATTATATAAGTTAAAATTAAGCTATAAGTATTTAATTTGACTCGATTAACTTTTACTCGTACAAATATTCTTAACTTCAAAAAAATATATCATATTTGAATTTATCTACCAATATTCTTTGTTTAAACAATGTTATAGCATTGCACTATGTAAATATAGTTATATTTAATTTTAATCTTTTAAAAAATTTATCTTAATTCTCATAAATTTTAATTTTTTTAAATATATTTCTTATTATTATTAATACATCTAACCACATTACATTAGTAATTATATTGAGTTAGCATATGACATAACCTATTTAGATATGTAATTATAAAAATTATTTGTTAAAAGTTTTATTTTATAAAAATTAAATTAAATTTAATCATTTATAAAAATTAAAAATATACTTATTCCATCATATATTTATAATTTTATAAGTTTTGTGAATCCTTTTATATAATTTAAAATTTGTATGGATCCTACAATTAAGATAATTAGTAAGTTTTTTATATATTTTATAAATATTTTAAAATTTAAGGTAAACTGTAGTACATAATATAATAGAAAAGCTAAAACCATTATTATTGTTAAATAATGGGTAGATCATATATCATTTAAAAAATTAAGGATGTTAATAATTTGATTTTAAAGAAATAAAGATTGATTTTTTATTATAAAAAAATAAATTATTTAAAACAAAGACAAAACATCTCTATTCTCTATGTTTATTAATTTGATATAATAAAATTTAAATTTAAATATGATCGATTAAATTTAAGTAATATTATGCGATGAATAAAACATAAAAGAAAAGAAGAAAAAATAAGAAACAATTATGAGAAGTCTTATGACTTCTTTGAAAAATTATCATAAAATAATATTATTATTGAATGGTGAGTACTGAATTCTATAATATGGGAAGGGATTACCTATATCAACAAGTAATTAAATGAAAGGTATTAAATTACTGAATTTAATCAATTGTTAACTTCAAGTATAAATTGTCTCATCGAGAATGTCACTGAAAAATTAGTTGGACAACTTTTACTTAAAAAAATAATTGGACTGGTAGTAATTGCGTAAAGAAAATTCCAACGCTGTAAATAGAACAGTGACAGTAGACAGAAACAGATGCCGGGAGGATGAGAACTGATTTATGCCGTGTCCCAACGCTGGGGGCGGGGGCATGCAATTCAAAATGTATACTTTTATTCTATATTCAAACGGAACCGGTACTCTTGTGAAATATTAACACTTACGTTTTAAATTGAAATGTTAACACTTTTCAGAGCAACAAATTTGACTTGGATCAAAGAACACGGGATGGATGTTAATTAAATTCAACCCTTGGAATTGATAAATTTAAGTAATCATCCAATTGTTCCTTCCACTAAAAATACATAACAAGTACGATATTAAAATAACAGCATGTTCAGAACTGAGCTACATGAAACGAAACAACAAAGAATTTATTTCTTCTTTTAGCTTCTAATCAAAACTGTCGTACATCTAATCTTAAGGGGAAAAGAATAACCTACGAGAAAACCAAGACAAGCAAGAGCCATGCAAATTGCAGCTCCAGAAGCTCAGAAATTCTCTTCAGAATGGAAGCCATAAACAAGTTTCAATTCCTCTCAACATCTAGGTCACTTCTCTAGGATTTCTGACCTACGGTTTTACATTGTATGTCGCTTTAGACAACTACACTGGTAAAGAAAATTTGATGGGGCACCAGGGGGTTGCCTCCTGAACTTCATATAAAACAAAATGTCTGCTGTGTTAGGCAAAACAAGCCTGGAAAATAGCCATTATTGCCTTGAGCCAATTACAGAACCTCATGAGCCTTTCCGTAATACCTGTTTATAAATGGGGACTGCAAAGACACACAATGATAGTCTGAATAATAGGTACAAGGAAAGTGCAAACTGAAT
Organism: Canavalia gladiata; assembly: GCA_037954105.1. Taxonomy (NCBI): domain Eukaryota; kingdom Viridiplantae; phylum Streptophyta; class Magnoliopsida; order Fabales; family Fabaceae; genus Canavalia; species Canavalia gladiata. Next base: position 7,775,080 of record CM075658.1, on the reverse strand, counting down.
GTAATCAAATACACATTCAACAGATAAGTGCAATATCTTCAGTTTCAGACTTTCAGCAGCCATCCAACCCAAATCGTCTCCCTTTTATGTAATAATGGACGTATCCATCCAAAGGTATGTTCTTTTACTAAACATGCTAAAAACCAGATTTAGTGGTGGGAGGAATTATTTTATTTATGATTTCCATTCCTTATTTTATTTATGATTTCCCTTCCTCACTTATTTTTTCGCAAGCTTGGATAACTTTCTGCTATTGTAGCCAAGCTACTTAATGCAACATTGTCTCAATTTTTGAAATTTTTTTGGCGGACAAATCATCATTCATGAGCCTAATGTGTACAGGTCACAAAGCTTCGTAAAAATTTTTATTGTTTTAAAAAATGACATGCTTTCAACAGCATTTTCCCTTCTCCAATGAGACTAATTTTCCCCTTTCTGAAGAAATTTGATACCTAAAGTAAGCAAAGCACACAATCCAGCCAATTAAAAGGGATATTTATGCGGGAAAGAAAATGATTACAGCCATAAAAGATGTTCACATGTTAACTTTCTTTTCCCTCCAGAAATTGTAAGCAGTATCAAATTCAATGTGAATCAGATTGAAGAGAAGAGGGGAAAAAGAATTAAAATGATTACCACAGAACCGTAGTGGCTAATAGTTCAATGGTTTCATACCTCTACTTTGGAATAGCTAGTTGGCTTTTCAAAAACAAAGTACGGTGGCTAACAGTTCAATGATTTCATAACTCTAATTTGGAATAGCTAGTTGATTTTTCAAAAACAAAGAATAGCCTGTTTCCTCATCGGCTCCTTACTTCACTTCCACGATCTAAAGATAATATTAGAAATTGAAAATCTATTTCCATCAATGCTTTCTAGTAGTCACGCATATATGTATGCAGGTACCTTCAAAATGCCTGCTATTCTCCCTCAAAATGTACTATGCCTTGAATGTTACATCAAAGGAATTGCCAATTTTCAGAGAATAAGCTGACCCTATAAGGTCAAATTAAGATGTTTGCAGCAGAGAGCAAAACTAAATAATGCAATATTACAGCAACAACTTCAAAATAAGATTAGGCAATTGGCTTCTATTTTGATGTAAAGCCATGGTCCTTTTACAGTAGTTTACACTACTTATAAGTTGAGGGATTTAGCTCACCGTACTTCATCAAAAAAATTGTGTTCTCTATTGTTTTTATTTTCTTTTTATTATGACAAGGAGATCATATGAACCTAACTATTTGATATCATCTCTTGATCCTAAATGAATTTCTCCTTTTATCAAAAATAAGAAAAAAAGTCATCAAAAGGCCCACACACCTACCTTAACATTTGATACATCCGGTGCGTCTGGAGATTGAATAGGGTAGAACTTATAAAATCTCATACTCTCAAATGCAGTTTTAGTTTCCTCGCTCATTTCTTCAATGGCTTTTTTCCGAGCTTCCCTTGCCTACAAGAGATAAAATAGGTAAAAGAGCAGAAGGCAACACATTATGAGCAAAACCAACAGCACCAAAGTACCTCTCTATTAGCTTTCTTTGCTTCCCGAACCTTTTCCTTGACAAATTCCTAAAAAAGGTAAAAGTATCAGCCTAACCTATTACTTAAAAGATATGAAAATTATGAATGAAGTAGGTATCTTCTATTATTTAGTACCTTGAACGCATCCTTTTGATCTGCTTCTAACTCCTCCTCCTCTATGAGCTTATCAGTAAACTCCTGCAGAATATAGAACAAATGAATGACAGAAGCCTAAGCCCATTGTTATTTGATTTTCTAGTAGCCCTTAAAGTTACCCTCTATTGTGCAGACAAGATGGAGAAACAGTAAACCAGATACAGAATATTGATAAATAAAAGACTTTTTCCTCCTTATCTGCTCACAGTCCCAAATCCCACAATGTAGATAGTCATGATTTTTTACAACTCAATAACATAGCAATATGCAGCCATTAAAAAGCAGCAACAGGAATTTTAAGATGACAAGCAAAAGGAAAAATCAAACCTCCTGTAGAATGTCAAACTTCAAGATTTCTCTTGATTCACAAAAATTGGCTATTATAGGATTGAGAGTTGTAAACAGGATAACTATATTTACTATTGCAACTTCTAGCTAGCTTATTCTGAAATATTCTAAACTACAGGCATGGCAAAGTTAATTCATTACCTCAAGTTCATCCAATTCCCAATCAAATTCACAGAAGACCTGCAACAAGCAAAACACAAGTAAACATAGAAAATTAGAAAATCAATTATGGCACAAACCAGCCCATCTTGTCAACAAAAATTTATCAGAAAATTCATTGTAACCCTATCATAAGTAAAAAAAGATCCCAAACCATCAAAACACTGTCAATTCATTAGGAAAATTTTGTAATTACCGGCTTTGGCTCAGCTGGGAATATTATTTGAACTTCCGTGCTCTGTTCAAGTTCATCTTCCTTAAATGGCTGGTAGAAATCTGCGGAAAGAATAGCATTATCTTAACAAGAACATTAACGCTAACTGATGATGAGCCATTATGCCTCAAATAAATGAAGCATCAATAATTGATCAACTAAAGAATACCCTGCCCAGTGTCCACAAATCTCCATCATTCTCATTTTTAAAATTTACTCAAATTTCATTATCATCTTCCCTCTATTGAATAGAAATATATATATATATATATATATGCACACACTCACACATAGATAGATATATATACACACACAAATACATGAGGCCAATTGTAATATTTTAAAGCCAGAAAACTTACAAGGCAAGCAGTATTCATATTTCTTTAATCTATCCAACTTCAGGTGTTTTAAAGCAGACCTGTACCACAATAAGATGAGCCATATTCATAAATGTGATATAAAGTCAACTGGTCAAGAGCACATGAACAAAAATCTTTACATGCAAGTGCCAACAAATACTATCAGTTTTTCAATAACATTTATTTTAAGTTCTTATAGATCCACGAAATCATTTATTTTACAAGGCCCAAAGATTCCAGGCTTTACTGAACAGAGATCAAGCAAAAGAAATTAGTGTAACTAGTGTAAGTATAAAGAATTTCATAAAATAACTATAATTTAAATGCTACAGATTGAGGTTCAGTAAATTTCCACACTATGGACTGAAAATCATGGCAAATGGAACTCACCAAGGAAAACAAAAAACACTATAAAAAATTTACATAACACAAAATACTTAAACAAGTCATTTACTGGAGGGTAAAGACAGAAAAATATGCATAAAGTTTAAGAGCACGAAAAAACTATGGATTGGTTTTGGTTACATGCAGGATAAGTGTATGATACAACTACCACACAAAATTTAATAATGATATAGACTTGAAGCTATAAAATTTATCTTGGAAAGTGAAAAATGATGACCATAAAAATAACTAGAGAACCGACAAAAGCACAACAATAAGATTATTTAAGCTAGAAAATTTACAACATGAAAGTATATATACTCCTCCACAAACAACACATTTATAAGGTTTCCAATTTTCAATAGCATACAAAGTTGCAAGGGGAGGAGCAAAGAAAGTGCTATACCTTCTTTGGGTGCAACTCAAGATAAATATTTGGGACTTTAGTCTATCAACTTGGCTATCTCTGTAGAAGACAAAATCATATGAAGGAGTTCAGAGATGACCAAGAAGCAATGTTTCATAGAAAGATTCCAAAGAAACCACAAAAAAACTAACAAATTTGAAATAATACCGGTCCTCCAAAGGAATATATGGAACCCAGTCCATTTTCATTTGTTTCATGGGAATTATCTCTTCAGCCTCTCTCTGAACTGAGTTAATCCCAATTTTATCTGATGGAGGAAAGGGTGATACAACCTGCATGGCAAGGAAGTTGTAATGTTGGCAAAATTAAAATCACCAAAAAAAAAAATCAAATCTGAATTGAGACAATCATACAAGTTGGTCCAACATGTAAAACTGGCAACAGAACACATTCTATAAGCTGGTATTTCCAAATAACACCTAACAGCTAAAACATTGAGGATGCGTCTCAATCTAAATTGAGACCCATGAACCATGTTCAACATGGAGAGACACAGATCTCAGCTAGAAGGAACATAATACTGTTGATTGTGTACAAGATCAAATGGTCTAATTTACATGAAAAAGAATCAACTACACATCTTCATGAGACATGGAGACAGCCTAGTTTGACAACTTACAGCTACTACAACAGGTATGCAGACAACTTTGCTCTCCCCTTTAAACATGACCAATTGAGCTGCAGACAACAAGACCAATAAGATAGTTGTAAGATGAATAACCAAATAAGGGGGAAATGGCTACCAATGCCAAACAAATCAGTTTCCAGCAAAATAATGAGAAAAAATGAAGTCCACAAGCTACTTACGTTCAGTGCAACCAAAGAGGTAAACCTTTTTACCATACAAAACACCACCCTCTTCAAACGCATTCTGAAAATGCATGCATAAATAGCAGCATCATCAGCAATTCATCAAGTAAAACAGTTAACCTCGCCCAAACACAGATCACTAACAAAAATCAAAGCAGACCCAACACTCACTTCTAGGTTAGAGAAATCCCACTTGAATTGATAAACAGAATCCAATTGGTCCCACTGGCATCACAACAAGAGAGTGAGTTAAAAAAAAAACACAACACAAACATAAACTCGTAAAAGAAGAAAAATCCACAAATAAATTGAACAAACCTCAGTTCCAACAGGGAATGTTTCTTTCCACAAGTCCTCCTGCACAATCCAAATCAACAAACATTATCTTCTACCAGTAAAAGCAACACAGCATAATAGCAACAAAAAAAATCCAGATAGTTATTATATCCACTTCCAAGTATGTGTGGCTAAAGCTAGAAACAAAAAGAAAAGGAAAGTGAAGCAATGAACCAATCATTGAGTGTGGTTCGTTTTTCTTCTTAATAAATGAAAGGTTCCATTCTGCGCAATGCTTCTTGTTGGGCACATGGTTGAAGGAAAGATTCGAATTGGAAAAGAAAAAAAAAAAGTTGAAGTAACTAACCAAGTTGCGCTTGTCTTCGAAGTACTCAGGTTCGGATTGAGGCTTGGAGGTCTTGGCCCGTTTAGCACGTTTGGGTTGGTTTTGTTGAGACGGTGCTGCGTCGTGTATGGGTTCTTGCTCCTGCTTCGTCTTCCTCTTAGTTCCTTTCCTCATTGCGGTCGCTCAGACAACGCAGAATCTATGGGCAGATACCACAGAGAAGAAAGAGAAAATAGGGTTTGGGTGGAGCGTAAATAGAGATAGAAGGCGCTGGATCCGGATTCAAATGGAGAGAGACACTTATTTAAACACAAATATACCAAAAAAATGAAATGAAATTTAGATTTTATAGGGAGGGTTTAAAGCGTGAGAATGACGCGGCTCTTGTCCAATCTTCAAACAGTTTAATTATGACGTTTGAATGAATTTTGTATTAATTATGTATGATTATGGATTTGGTAAACATGATAAGATATATGAACAAAGATAAGAATAGGATATCAATAATATATATATTTTTATTTTATTCTATATTTATTATATATTAAAATAGTAAATTAAATTATTTTATTTTGTTATATAATAATAATAATAATAAAATATGATTTCAATTCTATTTAAATAATAAAATTATTATTTTATTAAAAAATATAATTAAATTAATTTTTTAATTTAATATTTATGAGTTGTTAATAGAAATTTGTAAAAAATTTAGAAAATTATAAATAAATAAAAAACTATGCTTAAATTATCTAACAAGATTATCCATTACCAACAACGTCAGGCTATCGATCGAAAATCAAGGAAAATAGTTGTCGCTCGAAGATATGTTTGTATACAATTTTTATTCAAAAGTATCTTGTATACTGCTCTTTTTTTATCCTTCAACAATTCTAGCTTGATCTCACTCCAACTTAGGTTGAGGAGTTTGGAATCCTATGGAAAAATAGTTATTTATGAAAATATGTTAATTTTTTTTTTATTGGGTTTATTCTTACTCTAATCGCAACTCATTTATCATGTTCTTAAACTTTTTTTATTGTCATGATAATAAAAAAAAATTCTCGTAAAAATGGATTTTATTTTCCTATTTTTCTAAGATTTTATTTCCGGTTTTATATTTTATTCCTCTTCTCTTATTATTTTATTTTTTATCTTTTTTATTTTTCCTTCCACATTCCTTCTTTGTTCTCCTGCCATTTTTTTCCTGTTTTTCTCTTCATCCCATTCTTATTCTCCTTCCTTGTTTCGCTCTTTTCTTCCCTTCTTCTACATCCAAAACTTTCAGACAACAGATATAAGCTCCTCAAGAGTTGAAGAAAAGAAAATGGTGTTAAGCAATAATGATATCACGTTAAGTGGAACAACTTGAGTGAAAATTGAAATGGTTCATGTTCTCAGTTCATAGTCTTGTGACGCACATAATACAAAGGTTGGGTTTACAGGCTAATTTTGTATAAAAAAATAAAAAAATAGAACCAAGAAGATTTCAAATGTGGAGACAAATAAAGGTGTAAAAGATGATTTTGATGAACTAAATGATTTTAACAGGATTTGTTTAGTAAAAAGTAATGCGATTAAGAGACGTAAATATTGGACGATGACGATGGTAAAAGTATTGTGTAATGACAAGAACAGTTGATGAAGAATGTTAAATGCTGCCAATTATATTCTTTTAACTCATAACAACAAGACTATCACATTATTATATTCTTTTCTTTTCTTTTTTAATAATTTTTATCAGTTCATTTAGGTTGAAGATATATCTTAAAAATAAAAATTAACAAAAAAAAAATATTCCATTACAATTTACATGTAAATTGGTTTCTGAATTTTTTTTCATAGAATACTAAATTAATTGTTTAACTCTAATTAATTTTATTTTTTAATAAATTAATTTAGTAATTAAATTATTTTTCGTTTATATTTTTAAAAAATATTCATACCCATCATTTATGTATTATATGATATGAAAAATTATCATATTATAATTTGAATAAAAGTATAATCTATTTCATTTTTAAAATAAATAAAAACTTTATAAATTTGATCATTTCACTATTTGATAATGCATTTAAGATGAAAAATTTATTAAATATTTTAGCTTTATTTGTTAAAGTAGTCTATTTTCATAGCTACTATCTTTTTCTATATAATTATTAGTATTTTTTTAAAAAAAATAATCTAAATATTTTGTTCATTTTTGTTTTTAATATATTTTATAATCTAATTTTTTTTATCTATTTATTTTTATAAGTTTAATATTATTTAAAATTTTATTATAATATTACTAATTTTGATATATTTATTTTTAGATTATTATAAAATATTATTTTTTAATATATACTATTTATTTTAATTATTATATTATTTATTTTATTTTAATAAAATTATTAAATCGTTTGATAAAAATTTAAAATTATAAAAATATTAATTTAAACAAATTATTTATATAAAAATAAAATATATATTTTAATTTAAAAATTAAATTTTATTTAATTAAATTTTAATATATTTTATTTAAAAATATAACATACTTATCATAATTTAATTCATTGTTTAACCATATATTTATTTATTATTTTTACATTTGTTAGTTAATTCAGGAGTTAATTTTATCAAACTTTGAGCTAGTTTATCCACTAGATTGACAAACACACCTTTAATAATTTATCCACTAGTTTACCAAAATATTAAACTATATCAATAGTCTTTTTTAACAAAAGAACAAGTAAAATTAAAACACATAAAAACTAACTACCTATGTTTATATATCCACCAACTATCAAATAAAAAATAAAAAAATAAAAGGTTGAAAGAATGTAGTAATTTAATATCATTCTTTAAATTATTATCTAATGTTACATGTCACAAGATTTATTTCTTAAATTGATTGTTTGAATGGAGAAAAAGAATGAAAAAAAAATTATATAATTTTTTTGTTATTTGTTTATAAAAATAGGAGAAGAAAAAAAATATTTTTAGCAACATTCATGAAAATTATTCATTTATTTAAATGAAAAGGTGAAGGAGCAACTCTTTTTAGGTTAAGTTGTTAGATTTTTAAAATTTAAATAAAATAAAATGTATATTATATATATTTTATCTTGTTCCATCCATCTAAATAGGAGAATTATCTTTCTTTTTAATTTTATTGATCCAAACAATTTTTTTTTATTTTCACTTTTTTTATTTTATTCCTAATTTATCTATTATCAAAATCAAACATAAATATATAAATCATAAATTTATAGTTATTGCTGAAAAATATCTCAATTTTTATTTGATAGAGTTATTTGTTTGAATTGTGTGAAAAAAATAAAAAAGATAAAAAATAAAATAAAAATACAAAAAAATTAATTATTTAAATAAATAAAAATAAAAAGAAAAAGAAAAGAAAAAATATTTTCTTTTTTATTAGAACAAATAAAAAATAAATTAACAATATAAAATTTATTTCATCCAAAATAAAAAATTAATTTAAACATACAAATTTTAATATTTTATTATATTATTTTGTTATTAATACTATATTTTTTTTCACTTTCTCAAAAATTTGATGATTAAAATATTAAAATTTTAAAAAGCAAACACTCCTTTTCTTAATCTCTTTCCTTTTAGAAGATAAAAAAGACAATATTTGTAAAAAAATAAATTTTGTATATATTAAATAAATTGATTCAAACAAAAAAAAATCTTTTTCTTTCGTTTCTATTTTTTTATTTTATTTCTTTAACACGATCAATATATTATACATTATTTATGATAAGATATGAAAAATAAAATATTGTTAAGTCTTAATTTCAAAATTACAATAAAATGTTTGATTTAAAATTATTTGTTATTCTTTAAAATTATAAGTATGTTTTTTTTTTCCATAATTTATATAACAATTAAATAAAAAAAATTATAATTAAAACATATTTTTTTAAATTGAATAACTTTTAATATATCCCTCTATAATGAAGATTTATTCATAGAAGAAAAAAAATTATATTCTATTAACTTAAGTAAATGAAGATATAAACACAATTCAACCATTTTTTATATATAGATTTCAGGTATCAATAATATTTGAACTTTAGGGAGTTGGGTACATGACTAGGCTTGAGTAATATTTTCAATTTTCAATGAAGTAATAAAAGGCAAGTTGTACATAATTTCATTTAATAATAAAAAGTATGCTATTAATATTTTTATTATTATTTAGTTCTTTAGTAATCTAAATAATTTAACCGGAAATTCTGATACAATCATTTTAAACATTGTATGAGTGTACTGCTATCGAAACAAGAGCACGGTAAAATTGGAATTCACAAGGTCTTGCGCTGTATCATGTCATGTATTAGTCATGCGTCTATGTTTACTTAGTATTAAAAGACTTTTTTTATTCAATTAGGTATATTACATTGTTGAATTAAAAATTATCAATCTAAAGTCCTAATTAATTAAATAATCAATTAAAAATAAATTATTTTAACTAAATTAAATTTATTTTTATCAATAATTTTAAAGTTAAAGTTGATGAAAAGTTAACTTTAATTCTTTATTTTATTTTTAATTAATTAAAAAACTTAAATTGATAAATTTTAATTAAATAATTAGTAATCATGTTTCAACTTGATTCATTCAAAAGAATTAGGATTAATATGTGGAGAATAGGTTTTATTTGATGCTACCCATGTATATGAATGTACTATGCATGTTTTAGCTAAAAGGTTAAGTAACAAAATATGAGTAGTTTGATAATTTCTTCAACCTTCTTATTGGCCACGCTATGGGTCAGGTCAAAATGCTTTATTTGCATAAGTCTTCTCACAGATGAATAACCAGACATCCACCGCCAGATATATGTTTGGGAATTACTTTTTTCATTTTTCCTATTTTTTTTTACCTCCTTATTTTTTTAAACTATACTTTTTAATTAATATATTTTGTAAATTAATTTTTAAAATATAAATTTTTTATATTTTATAAATTAATTTATAAAATATATTTTTATATTCTATAAATTAGTTTATAAAATATATATTTTTATATTTTGTAAATTATTTTTTAGAATATAAAAATTTATATTCTGTCAATTAGTTTACAAAATATAAAAACATATTTTGTAAAATATATTTTATAAATTAATTTACAGAATATAAAAATATATTGTATAAATTAATTTATGAAAGGTAAAAAATATATTCTGCAAATTAATTTATAAAATATATTTTTTATATTCTATAAAATAATTTGTAAAATCTATATTAAAAAAATAAAAATAATAAAAATTAAAAAAAATGTAATAAGAAAAATGGGGTGAAAAAACAATATCCTATGTTTTGTTTGTACTAAAGAGTGACAGATATTTCCAATTGATAAGAAGATGGGTCACAGATTTATTTTTTTTTATTTTGTGGTTATTGGGCCACTCAGTCAACAATTTTCAAATCTACTTAAAATTTGATGTGATCCATGAAGAACAAAAAACATTGATAGATAAGAAGGAATAGAAATATATAGATTCTGTCTAAAAAATAATAATAAAATAAACAAAAAATATATGCCTAACGTGCGATTACATTTGGATGTTATTAGATATTTTTTTATTTTATTTTAAATTTATTAACATTAGATCTAAAACATAAATAGATATAATTTTTTTTTACAATCAACGGATAAAGACTAATGTGACTAATCTACCAAACATATCTCTGACATTTTCATTGAGTCATCCTAGTCCTTTTTAGAGTTTGTTATTCCGTTGGTTGATGCAAGTGTTTTTAGGCTTCTTTAATCTAATATTTTGATTAAAAAAAAAAAGAACTGAAATGAAGTTTTTGCATGTTATTACCAGGATTAAATATGTAATAAGACATAAGCATTGGTAAATTGAGAATTTGATAGGCTATGTATGTGAATATTATGTTATAAATATGGTATCTAAATGACAATGAAAATCTTAAGTTCCTCTTGTTCCTGTCAACTTGACAGTTCATTTAAGGGATGTTTGAATAAACGTAGATTTGAGTATTTTTCTACTTGTATAGTTTTATAATGCATAATATTTAATATATTAAATTATACATAAAACTTATAGCCTTTAATTTTACCATCGCATTTTATAATTTTATTTTTATTTTCTCATTTTCAAATAAAAAACTTTTAGTCTATTATCATTTAATATTTTCATCTTCATTTATTAATCTTAAAAGTATAGGAATGTGTATTTTTATTTAAATTTAATTTAATTAAAGTTTGATTAATAAATATAAGCATGAATATTTATACGTTCATAAAATATGATGATAAATATTAAATTATTAATATAAGTATGACTTTATATATTATTTTTTTATATTTAGATCATAAATATTTTTTATTAGAGATTATTTTAATTGAATTGGATAAACTTTTTTTTTTCAAAATTTTAATACAATTATATATCTAAAATTTATGATTAAGCTAAATGAAATCATCACTTGATTTAAGTATATGAAACTTAGAAAGTTGGGAATAAAAAAAGGAATACAGGAGAAGCGCATTACGCTGTCTGTTGAGTTAAGTGGAGTTGTAGATATTAATTGTATCACTATTATATAAAGTAAATACCTCGTTTATTATATAGTTATAAAATATTTTTAAATAGTATTCAAGAGAAGATTAATTTAATTGGTATGAAATAAATTTTTAATAACAAAAATATAGGTTAAAAATATAAAACTACATATTTTAATTTAAAAAAATATCAATTTAATTTTTTTTTATTTTGATTAAAAATGTTTATTTGTAAAGTTGTAAGGTTAAATTGGTGTATGAAGTAACAGTTAGATAAAATTTCTTTAAAGCAGTGATTTTATCTAAAATCGATATTAACAGATAAATTATCCGATTATCCATGCTTTATAATATTTTTTATATTTATATTTATTGAAAAAATTAAACATTAATTAAAAATTATAAATATTAATGTAATATGTGTCATAAAATAAAATAAAAATATGGGGCTATGTGAGAGGAAAGTACATAAAGAAATTATCCTACTCTCAAAGATAAGAATTCAAATTTATATTATAAGAGTATATTTCATTTAATATTGAACCTTTGTAACTTTTTTTAAATATACAATAACATGTGATTAAAGGATACACGTTTAGAAAAAAAAAATTATGGAAAAGCTGATAGGATTAGGAGGCGGGAAAATGAAAATGAAAGGAAATAAAAAATTTAATTGGACTTTTAAAAACCATATTTTAGTTTATATGTAATTTTAGTTTTCTTAGTTTTAAATGTTTCTCATTTACTTTTTATATTCTTTTAATTATTTAAATTAAGTTTTTTGTTCTAAATTTTATTAGTTATAATTAACAAGAATGTAGTAAAGATGCAATAACTTTTTATATTCTTTTAATTATTTAAATTAAGTTTTTTGTTCTAAATTTTATTCGTTATAATTAACAAAAATGTAGTAAAGATGCAATATATTAATAATTTGTATAAATTCATAAAAGAAGACTATATAAAATCTTTACATGATTTATTTTATATTAATGTATACAGATTAACAGCACTCATATTTTTATTGCATTACTAATAATTATTAAAAAAGGTTTTGCAATGAGGAATTTAAGTCCATCGAAAAATTATAAATACTAAATTTGACCAATCAAAACTAAATAACAAAATCGCACATAAATTAAATTCTGAGAAAAAAATAATACAATTAGTTCTAAATAAATAAATAAACTTTAAAAGTTTTGAGCAATGAGCAAACCATATTTTCATCCAATACAATACGGAATAAAAAAAAAATAGTTGATTAAGCACAAATAATGCAAGGAAAATTTTTGTTAGTAAAAGAGTGTTATTTTCTCTCTCTCTCTCTAAATTTCTGATAAGTTGGACTACGTTTACAGGATCCAAGGTTGAGTTTTGGGACAACCTCAACCAATTAGAGTTGGGGGCAAGTCTAATTAGTTTGATTGGAATACATTTGTGAAATGTCAGAGTTTAGATAACTCTCATAATGATGGGTGGCCACAGATTATGAGTGGTAGTGACAGGCAAATAAAAGTGGCAGAGAATGCAATTCAGCAAATGAAACAAATAAAGGGTTGTTTGAGAAACTAACTTAACATTATTCTATCTTTTATAGCAAAGATAATAAAGTTTGAATTATTATTTCGTATAAACTTCTCACAACCAGATCCATCCAAAAGGGACTTATATTAGCTATTTTTATTGTTTGCAACTTTAAATTACTTCTATTAATAAATCGTTATTAACTCATTCTCCTCATATGTAAAATATCCACGTCCTTGTTTATAAGATGGGGATTACTTGTCGACATTTTTTCTTCACTTAGATATTTTTATTATTTAGTTATTATTTTCTTACACATGATTGTAGGTTTTCTTTGTTTTGCAATACACGTCTTCAAAAATTTTATATACAATTAAACCAATCTTTTAATTAATTAATTAATATTATTATTACTTTATATAATTTTTAATTATTATTTTACTTTATATAATTTTTCAAGTCAATATACATTTTTCAATTAATTAACACTACATATAAAGATATATTTATAAATAACTAATAAAATAATCTTTCAGAACAATTAAACTAATTTTAATAATTAACATAAAAGATTCGAACATTTATTTATATAATCCAATTTAATTTTGTTAATATTAGTTACATATCTTCTATGAATTGAATTAATAGTTTAATTTTATTTTTTTATATTTTCTGTATTTCTTTATTTCCTCTCTTGGAGCGGAACATTTCAATGTTCTTGCAGTAACTATTTATCAGCGGAGTGTTGCAACGGAGCTCAAATGGGATGAAATCAACAAAATTGTTTACGGTATATTTAGTTCTTCATTGGGTATGACATATGAGAGAAATTGTAAAAGCTAAGATTCATTCCGGTGGTTTATTACAAGTTTTCAGTTTTAAAATAGTTTTTAATATATTTTTAAAATAATTTTATTCAGATCATAAAATTTTAAAAAAATTTAAATTATTTTTAATTTTAAAATAATTTTATTTTTAAATTTATCTAAATTTATTATTACTAAATCATCATTCAATAATAATAATAATAATTATTATTATTTAAAAATAATTTAAATTTTTATTTATCTAATTTCTATATAAATTATATTAAATTAATAACATTATAATATAAATTTATATTATATAATTATTTATAACATTGTATTACAATATAGTATTTTTATAAAAAAATAGATTTAAAATAATATAAAAATATTATAATAATATATAAAATTATATATTTTAAATATTAATAATTCAATAATATATAAAATAAAAATTTATATAATTATATAATATGTTATATATTATAATTATTATATTACTATTATTATTTTATAAATATTTTTTATTTATCATAATTAATATTATTATCCTCATAATAATAATTTTTTAAAAATTTTTATTTTTATGATTTTACAAAAACTTTAATTTTTAATTATTTAATTATCTATTTTTATAAATTCAAAAATAGATAATACTATTTAATATGTAAAAATTATATTTAATTTATAGTATTATAATATATTTTTTATTATATTAATTTTTATTATATTATATATAATATTTTATATAAAATAAAAAATATTATAATAATATAAAAATAATTTTTTTATATATTAAAAAATATATAATATTAATTTATATATAAATTATATTAAATTTATAATTTTATATTATATAATTATTTATGATATATATTATTTTTATATAAAAAATATTAAATAATATAAAAATATTATAATAATAACATATATAAACTTTTATATCTTAAATATTAATAATTAAATAATATAAAATATTTAAATTTATGTAATTATATAATATTTTTATATTATAACTTCATATCATTATTATTACTTTATATATTATAACTTTTATATTTAACTTATATATATATATATATATATATTATTTTATAAAATTTATTTATTTTAGTTTTCGTTATTAAAAACTTTAATTTAAATGATGAAATGTTTGAGTAAATGTATAATTTAATAACTGAAATTATATTTTATATATTTTTAATTTTTAAAAGAAAAAATTTATATAATTTAATCTTTGAACGTATTAATTTTATCATATTTTAATATTTTTTATAAAAATATGAATAAATAAACCTATTTATAAATTAAATTTTATAAGTTAGTTGATACTTTTCAGATCAATTATTCTTTAAAATATCAAATATGAATATATATATATATATATATATATATAGATATAAAAAAATTTAATAGTAAGAATTAAAATTAAATATAAAATAAAAGATTAAAAATTTAGTTAAACCATTTCTATACCAATGGAAATATTCATTAAACTTTGAAGCCGTATAATCATTTATGATAGCAGGTTTTGGATAGTATGCATGAACCTTTAGATTGTAACTTAGTTATTTTTTGTCATACACAAAAAACAAAATTCATTTAACAAATTCTATTTCAGGTAAAAAGATAAACGCATACTTCTTGTTCTTTCAATATTAATATAATAAAATCATGATAAGACATTAAAGATAGTTTATATGATATTTAAAGTTAATTATTTTTATTATTAAAAAACATTAGTGTGACGTACTTTTTTTTACGTATAATTAATGTTCTGAGATGACCAATAATTGCTTGCAAACAGTTTTTGTATAGAGAGAAATTGTGTTCTGAAAGTACCAAAATGGTTGAGTGGGACACTGACGGGTTTATGATAGAGTCTCGATTATTATCTACTTTAATAATATTTTTATTTAATTATTTTTTATTTTTATTCTAATATATATATATATATATATATATATATATATATATATATTATCTTTCCTTTATGTTATTTGTCACTTGAGTAAGATTAATGTTCTGTTTAGAAGAGGAGTGAAATAGAATTAGAAAATAAATTATTTAGATGATAGAAAAAAATTTTCTATAAATAAAAAATTAAAAATAAATAAATTAATAAAATAACTTTTATTTTATATTAGTTAAATAAATTTAAATCAAACATGACCATTTCTGATTTAATATTTTTATTTAAGTTTTTAATTATTTAATTTTAAAAAAATATTTAATTAAACAAACAAAAAAATCAAACTTCAATACTATTACTCTAATACTAATTCTTTTAAACGGTTCTATAAGGTCAATCGTCAGCAAAAGTGTCTCTAATTAATTATTTAAGGTGAGCTATAAAGCATTTGCTATCTGTTAACGATATTTAATATATTATTAAAAAACATAAAATCAAAAATTACTAACTAGCATGCATGCATAGCATTTTGTCTCACTTGTATTTTTTTTAAGTTTTTACGATAAAAACTGCATATTCCCAATAAAACAAAAAAATCAAAGGTTGTACATGCTGCCTCTATCAACATGTTTCTTAAGAAATTAAAAAAAATGTTTATTATGATTTTATTAGTTAATAAAATATCTTTTATAAGATATTATATTATTAAAACTTAACAAATGAAAAAAAATATTTATTTGTAATATATTCAAATTAAAAGTTATTTCTTTTTAACTGTAATTCATGAATTTTACCGGTCAATCAAAAATTTATCCATTGAATTAAGGGGTTCATAAAATGAGTTAGCATTGCCTGTACTTGTCTTTCACCTAACTAAATTTTGAATGAGAAAACTTTCCAGTCCTAAAATCATCCATAAACCCGAATTAATTAAGACCAAGTCTACATAATGAGACTGAGTTGGTCTAAATGAACTCATTCAGAGTCATTCGGTAACCAAAATGATATTCTATTATTAACTTTTTTTATTTAAATTTCAAAATACAGGTAGATATTAAGTTTATTTTAGCATACACTTTATTTTAACATAAAAATGACAAAATAATAGTAGCGGAACAACTTATGAGTGCTTAACAAAAAAAGGTTTAACAAAAAAAATTGTCGAAAATCATTTGCATGAGTCTTAAAGGTTGTGTTTGAATAAAATAATTTTAAATACTTAAATCATATGTATTTGAATAATAAAAATAATTTAAAATTATTCTAGAATTTTAATTGACATTTTATATATAAAAAAATAATATCTGGTTAGAAAAAATTTAAACCACTATATTATATTTAATTTTGTAAATTATCATTTACTACTATTTATATTTAACTCTTTTTAAATCATTATTTATTGTTAATTTTAAAATTTTTTATTCAAACATTTAAGAGAATGAGAAAAGATGAGTGAAGGAAAGAATACTTTTAAAAAAAAGAAAAACAGTTGAAGAAAAACTCTAAATCAACTTTACTGTGTTTGATAAGTGAACAGAATATGAATAGTAAGTCTTAACTAGATATTAAACAAAGATTTAAAACACTGAAGTGCTTTTTCTTTTGGTTAAGAAAGGGCAAACTTATACCAAAATGTTAAAATTCATGTTATCAAATATTGGAAATAGAGTCCAATCCCAATCTGTCCTACCACTTAGGGCAAAATATTGGGGAAAAAAACATTGGCACCAGAGAATTCCTAGGGCTGCAGTATATCAAACTACATGCAAAATACAGGTGGTGCCAAAGTCATATAATGAATAGTAGTAAATTTTGCATATAGATTAGTCTTTATAAAATTGAATTCATTCTTAACTGTTAAAATTATTTAGGACTTATTACTTAAACTATAGTCAAGTTAATAATAATTAAGTATATGTTAAGATCATTTGAATAATAAATTACTGTAAAATTGTGAAAAATTAAATGAATAAAAACTAAAGACAAATGACTGGAATTCATATCTTTTAAACTTAAAATAATAATAATAATAATAACAGCAATTTATAAGTAAATTTAGAGTTAGCTAAAAAACATTTTAAATAAAATTAAAAGAAAAGAAAACAAGTACTACACAAAGTTATTTTCCATTACATCACTAAATTAAATTAATTTAATAATAAAAACTTAAAATAATTTTCATAAGATTTAAGTTAAAATTTTTAAAAATATATATTTTCCATTCTCAGTCCTTCATTGGTTTCTGACCAATTAGCATTGCTTGGCTGATTATTCATTATTTTTATTCAATCAGCAGTACACCTAATCAATTAACTGTTTTTTTTTAACCAATCAGCTTATCCAGACTGATTTTTTCTACATTGATATAATTCTATTTTAAGAAGAAATTTATATTACCGTTCATTTTAAAATTTTAAAAAATGTAAACCTCAGTTTTTAATATGGATTTTAAAAATAATTTTTATTAAACATTAATATTTATTATAAAAAATACAAAAAATATACTAAATATTTACTTTTTATTAAAATAAGCCTAAGGACTGAGGTGAATAAAACCGTTAAGATTTAGCTTGTGCTTCCCATTGTGATGGTGTTGAAGAATTGAGGAATCATTGCCCAATAATATGGAAGCTTCCTTTGTAACACCAATTGATGGAGAAGGTAGGGCCCAAGAAAAGAAAAAAAATCAGGAACCGTTAAAAATGATAAGAAAATTTTCTTTTGCCATATATGAGAACATAATTTTCAAAATCAGCTTTCTTTTCTTTTACTATGCTTTTGGGTTGAAGGATCATCAGATTCAGGTGTAGAATCTAGGCCAAGACATTTAAGAAATGCTACTCTGGCTAATTTGAAATAATAGCAAGGATGGAGGAAATACAGTGGTGAAGCTTCCCCCTCTGCAATCTGTTCTTTCACTATTTCTGTGCTTCCATTTGCTGCTACCTCACCTTTAATACTTAGGTTCTCTACCCCCTGCCCACATACTTTCAGTCAGTGAATAGGCCCTATCAATTCACACTTAGTCACAAAAACAAAAAAAAATTGAAAATGTTGGTCCTACATACATATAACACATTACATCACATTCATTTCTTTTATGGTCATAAAATCCTTTTCTTTATATTTTTTTAAAATAAAAAAATTTATAACCATTAGATGTAAATCTTTGTAGATATGTAGGTATATCATTTCTCCAATAAAAGATAAGCTAATTAATATGCATATATGATTTTGTTGTTGAGTTAGAATGTATGATCATTTTTCTAATAAAGCAAAAAACAAAGTTCAATACGGAGTTAATGACAAATGGAAATGGCCTAGCTCTTGTGGGATTTAGGAATTCATGCTTGCCAACTTGGAATTCAACAATAGTCTCCTCTTTTTGACTATATATATATATATATGCATGCACACATACAACAGGAAAAAATTATCCAACTTCTAAAGCAAGATCAATTAATTATACATATGAGAATGTTGCTATAGGCAGGTTAAGGAATAAAAATGATTTTTTTTAACAGAAAAGTGCTGCAAACACATGAATTTTAATAAAAAATTTCTATTTATTAATTTCATAACCCATATCCTAAAAACATTGGTTAGCAAGATCGTTATATATATATATATATATATATATATATATATATATATATATATATATAATCAAATAACACTATATATGAATTTAGTGTAATTACATCTCTAATAATTTTTTACTACAAATGACTCTCATCAATATGTATAAAGAACATAATTACAATATGTTCATATTTTCTCACTCCACACTCCAATTCGACACCAACCCACATGTAAGTTAATATACAAAAGGCAAATGACATATTAATTTTAGATTCAATATATCATCCAAAACATATCAGCACCAATGCACCATACCAAAATTATCACTTAAAAATATCTTTCTGATCAAGAGAACAAAGACTTCAAAAAATAACAACTACTTAGCAAAAAGGAAAAAAGTATATATATATATATATATATATTTGAAAATGAATTTCCCCCTAAATAATAATTTGAAAAGGATGACAAAAAGGTATTGAATGCAGACATGTTATTTATTACTTGTCATTGGTGTTATTAGTTAAATGCCGACCTGAATTTCCAACTAACAAATACTGCTCATTATTGAGTAAATTGGGAGACATAATCAATCAGGTCCTCTGGTGAGTAGATAGAGTGATAAGAAATGCTAATTCAACGGACATATAAAAATATCATAAAAGAGTATCATTTAGTTTTATACCAGGAATAAATCAACAAGAATGGTCAAAATTGGAAACAAGAAAAAGGTACTAAGACATTCAGCCTAACAGAACCAGGTAATATGCTGGTGGCATAAAATGGGAAGGACAATGGAAAAGAATTGTAGTATTGTTGGAAGGAATTACAACGTAAAGTAGAAAAGTAAAGATCCAAAGATGGAAATAGCTAAGAAACCTTTTTTGAAGCCATCACAACTTACATGAATATATGGTATATAACCAAAAGGTCAATGACTTAGGATATATGGTTATAGCCCAATTTTGTATATGAGGAAATTTTGAAGGTGGGAATGAGATGGAAAGTCAATCAAATACGGCCTACAATAAATTCAAAAGAGGGGGAAGAGTGAAAGTACTCTCTATCTCTTTCTCTCTCTTTTGGTTAATGTCTTACCTAATACAAAAAGAAAAAGAAAGGGTGGGCTATCGTAAATCTAACAATAAGAAGAGGTAAATTGCAACAAAAAAATATTAAGGAATTTGGTCAATTTCCTTTCTTCACCTGATTAGAAGAATCTATTCCATACCAACCTCCAACTTTCTTAACCTCCAAAACCCCAAATCAGATGCCCCAAACGAGTCAGTGGACCACTTCAGCAACAGGGGTGGCTCCATCTCCGATTCAAGGATCCGTATTAAAGGTAAAATCTAATTGGTGTTTAATTAAGGCCTTAGTGGACCATTGTTGTAAAAATAAACACGCTAAATATTCCCAGAAGATTAACTGCACCACAAGATTATTCTCCATATTTCATCTAGTAGATTTCTAAAAATATGAGAGCAAAAAATTATAACACAAGCTTTGAACTTTAACACATCAAGAAGATATTGTCAAAAGACATATTAAGGAACCAAAGAGAAATGAGAAAATCTATGCAGACAAAACCAAAATCTTAGATGAGCAAAAAGATCTCTCGTTGTTAGTTTCAAAAAGAAAAAGAAGAAAGATGATAGAGGAAGCAAGACACCATTTTTATATGATGGGAGGCATGAAAACCCAAAAGGGTGAAACAAGAGGCATGAAAACACAAAAGGGTGAAACAAAAAGAAAAGAAAGAAAAATGGGGTTTACCCGTGTGTTGTGAAGACTGTTGATTACAGGAGTGGAATGGTTGTTGATGGGGAGTGATTGGAGATTAAAATCAGGAGCAGTGGTGGAAGCAGATGAAGTAACAGATTCGTGGGAAGGATCTAAGGCAACGATGGAGAAGCAAAAGAGAAGAGCTAAGAGAAGAAGGAACACAAAAAGTTGAATCCATATGAGCCATGGAATCTTGAAAGTCTCAAAGGCTAGCTCGTCTCCAAAATCCAACATATCATGAGATTAGATAATGGGAGAGAGAAAACAGAAAAAATGTTTAATGGTATTGTAGGGGAAGGCCACAAAGTACAAAGTGGCACAATAATATGTTGAAAAAGGAACAAAGTACTAGACGCTGACATCATAGGAATGGCCACTCGTGAAGGTCAGAATGTGTATCGGAATACATATCATATGATAATTGATCATGCTAGTAAAAGAAACCAACGGCTAAATGCACTTTCATCTACCCTCCTAAGTTCTATCAAACTGCAACCTCTTTTTTTCCACATATATTTTTATTATGAAAAATATTAATAACATATTTTCATATAAAATATGAGTTCAAGTTATTTAAAATAACTAATATATAATTTATTATGTCTTAAAAATATATTATTATTGCTCCTCTTATTATTATGGTGATGTAAGTTTTGTAAAAACCTCACTTAACAATGTTTAAATTAATTTTCTGAAATTTATAGTAGTGTTTTAATAAAAAAAAAAGTGTTAGACATACACATGTTTCATTTTAATATTTTATTGTTTTAATTAGTGAAGTTTTATACCAATTTAACTAATACAAATAAATCAAAACTATTCAATAAAAATTACTTAAAAATAATAATTCAAACATATGTAAAAAAAAAGGGCTTTCATGCATGGCATGCCCATTTCCGTTGATATACGTCTTGCTATTTTGAGTGTTTAATAATATTTTTAAATTGGTTGAAAGATAAATTATTAAACAAAAATTTTGTAAAAGTAAAATAATTTTGTTGGTAAAAAATATTTCTAGCAATTATTAATATTTTTTAAATATTTTCTAAAACATCATTTAAAGTAACTTTTTGGTTTTTTTTAATTTTTAATTGAAAGTATATTTTATTTTTAATATAATTTTATAATCTTTTATTTATCTACTTATTTTTTAAAAGTTCATTTTCTTTAACTCTCTCACAACAATATTATCAATTTGTTGTAAAATATTATATAATTTATTTATTTTTACTGTTACATAATATTATTTTTAAAATAATTATTTTAAATTATATTCTATTTATTTTATTTTTATAATAAAATATTTAATTTTTATTGATAAAATTAAAAAAATTGAATACTTTTAAAAAAATCTATTATTTAAAATTTATTTATAACAATTTCAAAATATATTTTACATTTTTTAAAATTTTATTTAATTAATTTTTAATATACTCTTTTTAAAAATATAAATCATTTACAAATTTATATTTTAATAAGTAATTATATCTCTATTTTTATTTTATATTTCTCATCTAGTTTGATAATAAGATTTCGTCTGTCATTCATTAACTAGTTAGTTCAGCGGTTTTATCAAACATATTTATGTATAAATCGTAGAATAAAGCTTTTCGATATTTTTTAAAATTTAAAATAGAAATGAAGAGCTATATGTTTATTATCAATTTAATTTAAATAGATTGCCATTGTAATGCATTGAAATAAAAATAACAAATTAGTAACGATATTAGTATTAGGTAAAACGAAGCAAATAATAGCGAGTGTTTGATACGCGCTGTAGACAGAGTAGGTATTGGTCTTTCGCTTAAAGAAATAGTTTTGTTTGATTGATTAGAATTTTCAATTCATAAACATGAATAAAATGTGTATAAATGTTAATAACAATTGGATTAGATTAAATGCTACATATTTAATTTCTATTAAATAAGATTTTGAGTTTAGATTTGTAAATTAAAATTTTTATTAAAATTTTAAAAGAGTAAGTTAAATATATTCTAATTAAATTAGTTATGTTATACTTATAATCAACATCAAATATTAATGCATAATATATTAAAATTATAATTTAAAAATATTTAATATTTTTAAAATAATTATAATATTATGTATAAATTTAAATTATATAATGAAAAGTTTCAATTAAAAATTTGATAAAAGTTAATATTTCTTAAAAAAATATTAAATAAAATAATTTTAATAAAATTATCCTTAAAATAAACTGATTTCTATCCGTATATTAATATAACTGTATCATAGTGCTAGAATAGAATAACAACTTAATATTTTATGCAAATGCTATTCATGTGTTAATTATTGTCCAATTAATGTAGTTGTGTAGTAATTATTTTATTTTATTTTTCGAAATAAATAAATAACGAGATCTCGTGATGGACAACCTTGCAAACTAATGAGTTCAATCTAACCTAGGTTGAGTTGTTCTGAATTAGCACTTCTAAGTTTATATTTACTTAAACATACTTAATGTTTTTTCCTCTATAATTAAATAAAAAATTAAATAGATGAGATTATATGCATTTTTTTATCGAAAACACTATGTACAAACATCATCTAGAAAGTAATAAAAAAAACTGGAATTATTGGTTGTTTGACCCTAAAACTCAGAATTAGTGTTTGTTTTAGATTTTAATGTGGATAGAATAATTGTAGAAATTACGAATTTAATTTATATATGTAGATATATATATATATATATATTTATCATAAATATTTAAAATTTAAATACATACATATATATATATATTAAATAAATGTAATAACTTAATCCTATTTATCTCGATCAGAATCCTAGTATAAGAAAAACAAAATTTGAACAACAAACTGTTATAAAAATGTTAAATTTTTTTTATTTTTTAAATTTAATTCTAATATATTGTTTTTATAATTTTTTATTATCAATTAACTAAAAAAAACTTTATATATAATCATTATAATAAATATTATAAAAATTAATAACTACTCATAATATAATAATCATTTATATTTAAATGATAAAATAATTGTTAATATATTATAAATAAAATTTTAATTATAATCTATACATTAATGCATGGTTAAGTATTAATTTTTTATTTCAACGAAATATTTTGGACTATTAAGAATTTAATTTGAATACAATATAATTTTTTTATATTATTATTCAATTCTAAATTGTTATATTATTAAAAATAATTTTATAATAATTATTTTAAAAGTTCTACTTATTATAATTTTTAATTAGTTGACGAAAGTATAAAATTATTTGTATTAATACCATATCAAAATTAAATTATTTATTTAGAATTTTTTTTTATCTTTTTAAATTAAAACACAACAAACATTTGTCAGAATACATCTAATATATGTATAATGACATTTATTATGATCAGCATCAAGTTATAATATATAAGTTTTGTTAATAAAAATTTATCAAAAATTATATTTGCGTATAGATTCTTTTTTATCAATTTATATCATTTAAACTTTTCTTTAAATGTTATACAAAAATTTATTTTTAAATAATTTTTTACTTAAAACTTTTAATATTACATTTAGAATTAGTATACAATATATAAAAATATATATATTTTTATTATAATTTAACATAATTAATGTTTGTTTAATTTATTCTTCAGTTTAAATATATAAAAATTTAATATATATATATATATATATATAATATTATTAATTTTTCATCATTAATAATAATAAAAAAATTATTAAATTTAAATTTATTATAGAAATAAAATTAATATATTTTTATTATAATTTTAATAAATTAATTGTTTTTAAATTAAAAAATGGAACTAGAAGAAAAAATAATATATTTTAAAATATAATAATATAATTATTCAAAAATAGCGAAAAAAACAACAAGGTTAAAAATATTTTTTTAAAACTAATTATACATTACAAATATTTACTAAAAAATTATTTCTATTGAAGATATTTATTTTCATCAAAATATTTAATAAAATATTATAATAAATATTTAAAAAAATATATCAAATTATGATCAAAGAAATTTTAAATTAAAAATACTACAATTTAAAAATTTGTATAGCATAATTTGAAATTTATATTAATATATTAATTTTTAAATTTTTTAATGCGTTATATATTATAAAATATATTTAAATTTATAATGATATATAATAAATATTCATACTTTATATATTTTCAAATTTATTTATTTATTATACAAAATTTATTTTTAAATGTTTTATTACTTTAATATTTTAAATTAGTGTAAAATATATAAATAATATATTTTTTATTATAATTTTACTGAGTTAATATTTGATTAATTTATTCTTCAATTTGAATATATAAATAATTAAAATATGCCTAGTAATATTAATCAATATTCATTCAAAATGAAATTTTTTATTAACTTTAAATTTAATAAATAAATGAGATGTAATATATTTTTTATTATAATTTTAATAAATTAATTGTTGTTAAATTGAAAAAAAAAGGATAGGAATTAAATTTAATGTAATATATTTTAAAAATATATTAATATAAAATTGAGAATAGCATATGAACAAATAAATGAAATCTGGAATATTTTCATTAAAAATTAACTGTGTATTATAAATATTTACCAAAATTGTTTATTTCTATAAAAATATTTATTTTATCAAAATATTTAATAAAAAATAATAAATATTTAAAAAATATTACATCATAATCAAAGAAATTTTAGATTCACAATATTACTATATAATAATTGTACATTATAATTTAAAATTTATATTAATTTTAAATTTAATTTTTTACTATATTATATATCGTATAAAACATTTAAATTTATATTAATATTAATTAAAATTTATTTTACAATAATTTTATCATGTATAAATTTATTATTATTATTATTATTAAATTTTTTATAATATTATTTTTTATAATATTTATTTATAATTAAAATTTATATTTATTTATAATAATAAAAGCAAAAAATAATTTAATAATAATAGTTCAAATGGTTTTTTCCTTTCTATAAAAATAAATATAAAATACAAATATTTATTATGATAGATTCTTATTAACAACACATTTAAATAAATAGTTAATATTGAACATATTAAATAAAATCAGATATATATCAGTCCAATAATGAATGATCAAAGTTTAATATTTTCTGATTTATAAAGATAACAGAGAAAATACCATTTATTTATCCCAATGTAATGATATTTATATTAAAAATTTTAGACCAGTTTTACAATAATTAAGATATATGTAAAAGGGGAAGAAAGGTAAAATGTGTTGTGATTTTGTTGTCCATGTTAATTATATATTTGCTTTTTCTATTTCAGTTTGTGCAAATTTAGTTTCTTAGTTTTTAAAAATAATTATTTTATATAATTTGAAAATTAAGAAAATTTAATATTTTATTATTTTTAATTCTAAATCTCAAATTATTAGTTTTTATTCAAACACTTTGAGAGTTTATTTGATATACATAGAGTAATTTAAAAAATTTAAAATAAACAAATAAGTAGAAATTTGATGAATTTTGAAATATTTAATAATATATAATATTGGAGTTTAAAAATATAAAATTTAATTATTTTACGTATAATTGATGTTATGGTTAATGATTCTTGAATAAAAAAATCATTCATTTAGTTTATAATAATTTTAAGTAAAAAATTAGTTTATAGATTTTAGATAAAAGAAAATTAATGGAGGACTAAATTTGTTTAATTTAAAAACTAAAAGACTTAATTGGATTTGAGAATACCTTAGAAATAAAAATCATAATAACCCAAAACTAAAAAATAGAGTAAAAAACACACCAATATTAAAATAGAAGGAGTCCAACTTCTAACTTGTAAATTGTAATATCCTTGGTAGCCTTTTTGGAAGAGACTAAGTAACTAGTGGGGACAGAGAATTTGTGCATAAAGAATATGAGAGGATGTTTCGACCGTGTAAAAGTCTAAATTTTCTCCCAACTCTTGTTTTTCACACATAAACGAAGATGGCTATACTATAATAACTAAGGGGACAGTTTTCTGCACAACTGTCCATATTTAAATACGCACACCTTATACATGTCCAAAATGCTTCTCGTATGCATTACCGTGGTTTTTATAAGTATAAATGTTAATATATTTCACTCAACTTAACTGTAGTTTCCCTGAATTAAGGTCTAACCTAGTAAAAATTTATATTTATAAAGTTTATATGATTAAAAATTTATTAAATTATATGAATTAGAACTGATTTATGTGTTTAAATTTTTTTAAATTTTTTTAAAAAATTACTTTTTTTTCTCCTTCTAAAAAAATAGAAATGAAAAAAAAAATTTAAAGATAACAAAATAAATATATTTAGATAAAATAAAAAATAGATAAAAATTTAAATTTTTTTAATAAAGTTAATAGAAAAAGAAAAAGTTAAAAGAGAATGAGAAAAAAAAAATTCTAAAGAAAAATTAAAATAATTAGAAAAAAGATAAAAAATATAAAATAAAGCATAAATAAATTAAAAAATATTTTAATATAATACAAATTTTAAATAAAAATAAATAAATTAAAAAAGTATTTTAAAAAAATAAATATAAAATAATATCGTATAGATTAATCTATACGTATTTCACTTCATATGATAATTTGAAGTTTAAAAAAATTACTTCTAAATAAATGTGTTAATTCATCCTCATTCCATTTAATTTAAAAATTACGTGATTTATGATTTAAAATTTTTTATTTATAAATAAATTACAAAATATATGATTATAAGATAAAATTAAATGAATTAACTTGTATTTATTTAACTTAATTTAAAAATTATGTAAACTAAAATGTAAAAATTCTTATTTTTAAATTAATTATAAAATATGATCGAATAAATTAATTTATATTCATATTATTTAATTTGAAGAATTATATAAATAGAATTTAAAAATTTTACTTTCAATAAATTATAAAATAAAAAAAATTAAATAAGTTAGGTTGTGAATTATCCATTTAAATAGTATTTAATTTTAAATTTTAAAAAACTTAATTCAAAATTGATTATATTATTTATAATTAAAATTTAGTATTAAGTTATGGCTGGTTCATTATTTTTTAATGTTGGATCGTGTGAAATTTATTTGACTATTTTGGCCTAAAGTAAAACCTATTTTTTGGATTGTGTTGATAAAGATGATCGTTTCATATGTATATTATTATATTTAATTTTTTTTAGATATAATATATGTAAATTCGTATAATTTATAATTAAAATTTAAAAATATAATATAAAATCTATCAAATTTTTTATAAAAGAATAGGAAAGTTATTAATATCATATTATTTTTTATTTTTTATATTTTATTTCAACTAAACGATAGTGAACATGTATAGTTTACTTTTAAGGTAGATTTTTTATTTATTTGAATTTTTCTTCTTCCTGAAAAGGAAGCTAGGCCATAGACAAATTTTAGTAAAAATTTGAAAAAAATTTAATTAAAAAAAACAAATCTTTTAGATAAGTTATTAGAGAAGCTCTTGCTTTTTTATTTTTTAAAAAGGAAGTTATGTCATAAATAAATCTTAGGAAAGTTTTGAAACATAAAAAAAGAAATACCTTAATAAGAAAAAAAAATTATCTTATGTGGATGAATCATTTTAAGAAAAAGTAAATTTATAGATAATTTAAAATTCTAAATATTAAAATAATGTATTTAGATATATTTTGTAAAAAATTTAAAATTATAGACATTCAAAAAAGTATTTTAATAATCTAAAATAAAATAATTTATAATTTTTTAAAATAGATAAAGTTTTAAAAATTTTAAATTTTATTAACTTATTCCTATTAATAAAAGTTTTCTTAATTATTTTATCTTACATTATTTTACTATTATTTTTTTATTTTTATTGTTGTCTTCTCTCATCTTTTTTATCATTTTCTCACATTTTTTATCTTTAATCATATATTTTTAATTATTAGATAATTTATTTATATTTTGTTATTTATTTTATTTTTAAAATTTTTCAACAAATAAAAAAATAAGAATAAATTAAAAAAATTTATAAGCATTTAAAAGTAAAATTAGCATATGATAAAAATTTAATTACTTTTAAATTAAAATTAAAATTTAAAAATTAAATTTAATAAATTTAAATTTTTTTATTTAAAAATATAAATTTTTAAATATATTTTTTAAAATATTAAAATAATTTCTTCAAACATAATATTAGATAAATTATTGAAAAAACTCTTGCTTCTTTATTTTAAAATATATTGACTTTTTTTATTCATCCCTTTCTAGTTTTTTTTGTCCAAATAGAATTCCAAATCAAGCAACAAGTGTGCAGTAAGATATAGGTATTAGACTCAACTTTGGCAAGTAACAATGATGAACAAGTAAACTGCGGTAAGATATATGATGTGTTATCCATGGTGATGAGAAGCCATTTAATGATGGGCAAAATATAATTATTTTATCTATTTTTTAATTAAAATAAAAGTTTTACTTTGATAAAGATTAATATCAATTATTAAGATAAAATTTAAATTTAATTTTTTTTATAATACTATACCTAAATTTGGAGTTTAATGATAGGGAACTGGTCTACTTGGACTTTTATGATGGGGGACTGGTCTACTTGACAGTCTTCAATATCATCAATAAATGGTCTTATCAGTTTTGTGATTAGGTTTGACAGGTATTGATTTGCACAACAACAATTGTGGAATTAAGAGAAATTTGTGAGTAGATTAACAATAACTCAAGTTTATGATTGAAGTTAAAAAAGTTGTAAGATTATCGAAAGATTTTAATTTTTAAATTTAAAATGACTTTTCTATTATAAATAAAATCAAATAGCCACTTCATTAAGTATTGAACAAAAATCAGAACCCCATGGCACATTAAAATACACCTTCAAATTTTTTATTAAAATTGAACATATTGGAGAATAGCATGCCACCTATAAGCCTATAACACCTTGTAAGAAAATGGTCAAAATTTAATATGACTGAATGTAGTGTCCAGCAATAGAGTAGATTGGAGGACCATTTAGGACCGAAATAAAGGAAGAACAATTAATCAAGTTGAGGAATACAGTACATAAATAGCTACTGGTACTGTAAGCCTATTTGTTACCAAATTTTCTGAAGAAAAGATTACGTGAACTAATGTGAGAAGTATAAAGTGTGAATTTAAGAAGGGATAGCGAAGCATTTGCACAAGGAATGTGAATGAGTTGAGGAGAAGAAAGAGAACCTCATATAATTTATCTGATACTGTTGCGTGTTACGCATTCAATGTGATCACCGCATCCGTGTGTATCACTTAACACATTCATTCACTACCACTACCATGACCCCACACAACCACCATCTTGACCTCATATCCGAAAACACATTAACGAACTAAGCCACAGATACGTAACCATCTCTACTTCCTCACCTCAAGTCGTAATCGTAGATCTTCTAGAACCTCCCTTCGCCAGTGTTACTCTATACACTATACTTTTTCTTCCATTCTTAAACTCCTCAACTCAAATATTCTCTTTCTCTCTCTTTCTAATGGCGTCTGCTGCGACGCGTGTGACGCACTGCCAACTGCGATCGGGGAGACCGGCGGTTCGGGCCAGGGAACAGGGCGGTCCGGTTCAGGTTACGATTCCGAAACTCAAACCGGCGGAGGCAGATCAAGGCACCAACACAAACATCGTTTTGCAACCGCGCTTGTGTACTCTCAGATCCTACGGTTCGGATCGAGTGGGAGTCATCAAGACTCGGAAGGAGGGTGGTGATGACGTGTCCCCTTTCTTTGCCACGCTTTCCGAGTATATCGAAAGCTCTAAGAAAAGTCACGATTTCGAGATCATCTCTGGTCGTCTCGCTATGGTAACTATTTTTCAAACCAAACTTAAATGCGCACAGCTGAAACAGTTACTAAATCTAACCTAACCAAATTTAATTTATTCAATCATTAAGTTTTTATTTACAACTTGCACCTCTTGATGTCTTCAAAAGCAGAATTCTTCATGCACTAAATAGTAAATTAATTAATCCTGTTTAGACTTCGTACAATTGTTAATTACATTAATTAGTTAAAACTATTATTTATTAAAAAGTATTATTAATTTATTCTTAATATGATCTTTAATGCATAATTACGTTTTTTAATATAAACTTTTATTTATTAATTCAATAATTAATATTCTTAGAGTAGTTATTGAGAAGATTGGTTGGATTTATTGAGAGGATTAGTTTTCTGGACTGAGAAAGTATCTAAAGTTAAAAATGTGTCAATATGGTGAATGGTTACTCTCTTGATATCAATAATAATCATGATGGAAGGAGTATTTTAGTAATATTTTTAATAAAATATTTTCATTTTATTTCCTTAGACACTAGATGCTTATTAACATTCTCCTGAAACTGGTAAGGTATTGGAGCAATGTTTTTTCGTTTCCATTTTGATGAAATGCTAAGTTTGGATGATATTGGGTTTGGTGCAGCTGGTTTTTGCGGCGACGGTGACAATGGAGGTGGTGACAGGAAACTCCGTGTTCAGGAAGATGGATATTGAAGGAATCACAGAGGCGGGTGGGGTGTGTTTGGGTGCTGTAACTTGTGCAGCACTCTTTGCTTGGTTCTCCAGTGCCAGAAACAGAGTTGGTCGAATCTTCACCGTTAGCTGCAACGCATTCATCGACTCCGTAATTGACCAAATCGTCGATGGTTTGTTCTATGATAACGAGGAGTCTGGTGATTGGTCTGATGAACTCTGATGCACTACCTAATACATAACTCTTACCATTTTAAATACTTTCAGGTGTTAATGTGATTAAAAATCATAGACACCACTAGAGTAAGATGCAATACTAATATTTACATACATGTGGGTAGACGAAGATAAGCAAAAGTGATGCCATCGTAATGAAAAAAAGATGTGCATCATAGATTGCTTCACAATTGGACGTTTACTGTAAACAAATATGTCTCCCTTTCTTAGCTGATGAAATAGATTTTATGTATAAGTGGGTATATAAATCATTCAAAATCTCAACCCTCGAATTATTGTATGAGCTACCGTTTTCAATTCTATGTTACTATCTCATTCCCTGAAAATATTAAAATAATGGAAAGTTGGATATTCATATAATACTTGAGTCAGGGATATTTATGAACAAGAAACTGATTAAAAATTGTAATTTTTAGCTCGTAAACTTTGTATATTTACGTCACAGCTTAAAACAGTTAAATGTGGAACTATGCTGCGTTTTCGATTGTTTGAATGCACTCCAGTACGCTTGTTTTCTTTGCCATCGATGCCATTAAGGCTTCATGAATCCCCTTGTTGTTTTTCAAGAGAGAAGCAGCAAACAAAACCTGCAAAAATGAGCTTTTAGCAAAAACATGAATGAATTTGGGGATACATTTATTCCTGTTCCTGATCAAACTATATATATATATATATATATATATATATAGTATTAGAAGAACATACGGCCCATCTTGTGAGATTTTGTTGCTGATCTTTGCTTAGTTGTGGCTTGGTTCTGTTGATAAACCTCTGTCGGAAAAGATTCTTTTCATTATTATTATGAGATAATAGCGAATGGCATATTAACATACCCACATCTTACAAAAATAGAGATCTCAAACCTGGAGAGTGAAAAGATCAGCAGACTGACCAACCACCTTGTCATATGTTAAACCTTCTGCTGCCAGTCCAGCCATTGATACAACAGCCAATCTGATATTGAAAAATGGCAATTACAACTCTACCTATTTCTTCGACTCTTTTAGCTTTTTTTGCCAAATCATAGGCATATTGGTACTTGAAAAATTATGAGTTATGGCGTTTTTCTTCAACATTGAATAAGAGTAAATATATACCTATCTAGCTCTTTGGCATCAAGCTGACCGCTATAGATAAGTTTTTCAAGCTTCTCATCAATGAGATTGACATGTTCTTTCCCAATATCCAGCGAATAGCCCAAAATGGGTACGCCAAGAAGATAAGCAACTAGAATAAACAAAAGACCAAACGAAAACTTAGAGCACAGTCATATCTGATGATGTGTGCATGTAAATCAACCAAAAGAAAAAATAGTACTCAAAAAGTGAGCTGCTTCATGTCTGGCAATCCTCTCTTGATAATCAGGAAAAAGAGATGAAAAGCTGCTAATAGCTACTTGGAGAAGCCTACAATAGCAACCTAGAGTATTAATGCTAAAGCAAATTAACACAAGAGGGTATTCAATGCTAGTGGTAAACCCAATTCTTACCCGGGGGATATGCTACCCACAGCCAAAACCACCAAGGAAATACTACCAATCAAGTACGGTAGAAAGAAGCCCCAATCCTACAAGAGTCAGCAACAATTAATCAGAAATGGAAACAAGTCAAAACTCTTTTAAGGTCTGGTTGGATGAGTGGATAGAAAGTAGTAGCAAGGTGAAAAACATAAGGAAGGAAAAGTATTTTCAACCAACTTTTCCATTTTCTATGTCTTTTTAGCTATACAAGCAAGTGTAAAAAGGTTTTCATCCAAAAACTATCACCTTCTCACTACTCAAATAAGCACATCCTTTTGTTTATTGCATAAAATCATAACCAAAATGCATGAGTTTGTCAACTTAGAGAAGGAGACAGTTCTAATTTCTAAGCCACCAAAATCATAAATACACTATAAGCATCACCAATAGTGGCAAATTTCTCCAACAAAGTAGAATATAATATCTGGAGTGTGATCATCATGAATGTAGGAAAAGAAAGAGTTGCTAAATCTTCCATTTTGGTTGCTCTTAACTCTGGTTGCCAAGGCAGCATTTGTAATCCATAAAATATATTCTACTTAAAACTCCAACCATAAAGCGCTTCCTCAATAACTGAGACTATTTTTGCAGGAATAAAGTAAGTCTACTGGCAAATTCGGGTGCCATATCCGCATTTACAAATGCGTGCTTCAACACTACAAGACCTCATCATACTTCTGAAAGTAGTTCATGACATGAGATCATTAAACAGACATACAGAGCAAAACAGAAGTGTGATAGGGATACCCCGGGAAGCTGTCCAGCCAGAACAGCCAAAAATCCTGTTGTTCCAACCACAGTAAAAAGAAAAGCTGCCTGCATCATCAAATATCAACGTTACTTGTTGGGCTTGGAACAAACTCATTTTCAGAATGCTTACAAGACACAAATGCTATCAAATGTATAATTCTAACAAATTGCATATCAATAATTATTTCTCATTCCTTTTGATACTAAATAATGAGAGAGGTTTCTTAAACTCACATCATTTCTGACACTAGGAATTGCAAGGTTATCTGCGTTTTTTATTCCTAGAGTTGTCAGCTCTCGGAGCGATGTCTGGTGCACAAATTTTGAAATGTCAAAACTTGTAAGTCAGGTGAAGCTTACATATGAATAAGTATAGGAAGCACTGGACAGGTATACATGATGTTATGTCCAAGAAAGCTATAGTTGGTTGAGGAGCTTAATGTTTAGGTGGCACTTTCCCAGAACTTCACATTTGTAATTGGAGACTGACCGTACGACGTGAAACATATGGCTGAGAACTCCATTTCTTGGCCCAACCAACTTCACTCAGCTGATCAAGTGCCTCCCTAACAGCATTACTATCTTTCTGCACAAATACGTATATTTATATACCTGTCAGTCACACATATCACCGGTGGCAGCACCAAAAATGCTATACAATATATAAGAACAATAAATATCAATCCAACATATTACTGGAATGTGAACATTTTCATGGGAGCATAAATATAAGTCCAAAAATCTAATTCAGTAATTTAAAGTTAATTCTCAGGCTTCATGTTCTCCATTGTTCTAAAATCCTCTTTGGAATAAATTCAAAGAAGAAGAAAAAAAGTGGTACTGCTTTAATTATTCAGATGGTAACTAGTAACTAAAATACACGGTAACTGTTATTCCCCTTTCCAAACTTGGTATCAAAAACATAGAATTTGGTGGTAAGACCTTGGAAATGGCAGATTCTAGAGTATTGAGGTCGACACCAGGGGCTGCAGAGGAAGCTCTAGTTGTCCATTTTTGGAGGCTGATCTTGAAGCGTCTTTGATGGTGATAATGGAAATTATGGTAATAATTGGGTTTGGGCAGAGAGGAGTAAGCCATGCTTGTCACCCACATTATCCCTTTGCTATCTGCTGTGGTCTAATTGTTGTTTGATTATTGGATGTTGTAGCTTGCCGCAGATAAGGACTTGAGACTTGGTAGGACCAAAAAAGTAATAAGTAACAAAAACGCAAAAGTACTGTTGAGAGTGGGATTTGAACCCACGCCCTTTCGGACCAGAACCTTAATCTGGCGCCTTAGACCAACTCGGCCATCTCAACGTTGATGTTAGATAGGTACAAATAAAATATAGATATTTAATAGACAATGAATAATAATTAGAATAACTTTATTGACAAACTTTCTCAAGTTTTAATATGAATACAGAGACATAAAGGATATTAATTTTTTCCGGATTTCTTGAATGATAGTGACATGCAAAGGTGTGTAATTCTAGACATTTCGTATGAAAGGCTGTCAAATAGGCCTTTGAAGAGACGCATTACTGTCTGTACAAATAATATATACATACCACTAAGGGCAACACCTAAGCTTAATAACTAAAATATTATTAGTAGTGTTACTGAAATTCCTTTAAAATAATTTCATGGGGGGCAAAGAATCTAATTGGGAGTAAAATCTCTTAAAGATTCGATTGTGTTCTTTCGGACAGGAAAAAAAAAGCATGATAGCAATGACAAATACGACTATGCCAAGGTATTGATGTATCTCAAAGAGACAAATATCATTCAAAGTAATCACCGATAATCTATATATACTAAACTAGCACAAAACAAATTTAAAATAAAAAAAAAATTGTACCCAATTGATCCAATTCAAATTAAGAATCAAACTACATAGTGGAGCCCCGTAAACGTCACAGTAGACTTGGGTATTATGAAGAGTTGGATCTCCCAATACCATAACGTCTATACGACATCAACCTAATAATATCTCGACCAAAAAAAATCCTAATAATATGAAATTATGTGTATCATATGATATACATCTTTATTGGACAAATTGCTGATCTGATGATTTCATCCATGCGATGGCAGTTAAAACGAGATTTAATCTTTTAGAAATTTTAAAAAACTAGATCACTGATCCGTGTTTCAGAGAGATCATTCATGAAGGAACAAGGATAAAGCTTGAAAACGTCCGTTTCACCCCTGGGAGACGAATATAAAATATATAGTAGAATTAAAATATACAAAAGTATCACTTTACAACATACAAACCTCTTAGAGGAAGGCAAACATAAAATGATCAACCAAACTCGGATTACAAGAGACACCTCATTATATACATCAACAATAAACAAAACATAAATCAAATAATGTTGCTATTAGTGTCAGATTATGCTAAACAAGAGCCATCTTGCATGACTTTCTTTTTTAGCCCAGAGGAAAAAGACACTGCACAACAGCATCATCCATCCTTAATTGCAATGGCAAATTGCATAACAAAATATAAACAATCAAAACATGCTAGTGTTCGAAGTTTGTACTAGCATTCAGCATAATAGCCTTCTTCGCCCTTCAAAAAGCTGTTAATTTGTTCTAGTGCCTGCAAGACACAAAGGTATACGTTAAATAAGCATCAATGATACAAACTGTAGATTCAAATTTAACGCCAAGGAACACTTTAGTTTGCCTAGGCCAATGAACTGAAATGTTGTCAGAAGGGCACAGGGCAGAAATCGCTTTAGACCTCAATGGCAATAGCAGATGGAGACAATTCGGACACATCCCTTTGGCCCAGTTTTATGGCTATATCTGCACAAAAAAACAGAACCGCATCAGAAATATGAAGGAATCAGGTGAGCTGCGTTTCACAAAATATTGTAACATGACATGCTTTGCCTTTGGGCAATCTTGAAAACTAATTGATTCAGAACACAATATAAAAAATTTATGCTCCAGACACTTTACCAGGACTAGGAGATTATAAAATAAATAAATGAAAAACCATTTTGTTCTTTCCTAGAGATTCTAGACAACTCCACATATTTTCTTTCTCCACAAAAAGAAAGATAAATAGGCATACTTTCTAACGAGACCCTGGCATTGGCGTTGGCATATGCTTCACTTCTCTCTTCAAAAATAGCAGACAAACGCGTTAAAGTCTGCATGTGAATTTCAAAGGGGAAGATTATTTGGCGGAAAAATAATTTTGATGCAAATTCTTAGTACAATATGTTGCTCCAACTTGGTGATATATTATGTCTGGCGAAGAAAGTTACTCCTACTATGGAACAGAAATAATTTACCCGTGTGTATGCATCCCCTGCTTCATAATGTAGAAGGGGTCGAGAATTAGTTCCCACGGCTGCAATTCTCTGTGCCAAGGCTTCCACCGGTACATCCAACCAAACGCTAACCCCCTTGTGCATATATTTCCTGGGAATCCATCCACATACAAGTCCATGTAAAGATGACAAAAAAAGTAGATAAAAAAAAACTGTGAAGCCTAAACTTTTCTCAGTGGTGGGTTAATTCTCATACCAATTGATGGGCCTCATAACAGCACCTCCACCAGTAGAAATAACAAGTCGACGCATTAGGGACAGCTTATGTAATGCCTCAGTCTGAAACAGTAAATAAGCAAGGAAACTGAACAGTGAATGTGATGGATGCCACAGAAGATTTCCAAAACAATTCACAATAATTAAGTGTATTTATAATTGAGCAGAGGAACAGTAATTGGGAGATACTGTAATGGCTTGATAGCACATGTCATCATCAGATACTAAGCCATCTACTTTTATTAATATTGTATTCCAGAACCTTACAACAAATTATTCAATTGAAGAACCAAAGTTTAACTTGGGCTTATTTCAAACTAACAATACCATCAACTGATTTGCCATGTTGCTTGGGACCAAACTAACTGTAGACCCGAAAGAATGACATATGCCTGTTAGCAGGACAGGGATTAGGCTATAGCTCCATTACCATGTGGGCGCTCATGGCATAGCCAATGGTCCCTAACTACAAGGAAGTGCCATGTAACAATAACAGCCCTGTCTGGCCATCTAAGACACTGATAGTGATTTAATTGACACATAAGCGGCTGTTGTGACAATGATTGGTGAACTACAAGCAGAAACAGTCCCTTAACATCTTTTTAAGGGAGGAATATTTATCTTCGGGAGTAGGCAGTGTGTCTACTAATATGTTTGAATAGAGTTAGAACTGTAGAAGAGAACCTATGCCTAAAAGTCAGGCTGACAATAAATCGGCGTCTCCAGTCAACCACCATAGAATGGAATTGTCTCACCTCCAGTTGATGAGACGTGTGCACCCGAGTCAAACCCATCAAGATGGAAAAAGCATTCCTTCCACACCAGGGGGTGCACAAGCCTGGTTTTGATACCATTCAATGTAGAGCGAAACCCACTCCTAAGAGCCTGACTGATAACACAAGAGTTTTATGTCTTGTAATCAATCAATATAGACTTCTTGCTCTTTCCTTGGTTGTTTGCTTTCTCTACAAACCAAACTCAATCAATTAACTAGAAGAAATCCAAACTGCTTGGAGCCTTTTTTTCCCTCTGTTTAACAAGTGATCCTAAAATGTGAGACAGACATTCCATGGACTTGATTAAAAGAAGTCACTGATGTAAGTTGTCACAAATTATTAGAAAATAAGTTTTTATTTGTTTTCTATTTGATTTTGAACTCTATATGATCCAGCCTATAACCTTCCTAAGATAGATACCACTGGGAATTGGTATTTCAGAACACATTTACATTGATCTCCCATCTCCTAACTAAAGCTTATAATATAAATATAAGAGAAAATAAGCATATTGGATGGAATTAAAGAAACAAGGAAATCTAAAAAGTTCAAATCAATTAGAATGTAAAATTCTCTACACCTAAGAAAACAGGAAACATAGCGCTTTCCAACTGACCTCCTTATCACGAAAGAAAGCTTCACCATAGTGCTTGAATATATCAGCTACAGAGTTTCCACCAACCTCCTCCTCCACCAATGCATCACTAAAACACCCATGGGTGCAAAAAATAGAGAAAATATTCAGCAAGACCTCTCATGTGATCATGAAACAGAATGATTGTATTGCGATAGAACATGTACACTGTTGTATAAGGATCTCAAACAGAAATATTGTACACCAGAGTAGACTATATTTCCTTGCCCAACTGAGACCCATCCTGTTTTCATCTATTGAATACAATCACATGTATACATTTGTTATATGTCCTCAGGTCCCTCTTTTTATCAATCGAGTGCAAACACCAGTTGAAGCTCACATCAGATACTAAATAAGTAAATGTAATGAAATAATTGCACAAATAAAAATAATAGAGTTGCCTTATTTGGCCAAAGATCATTATTTCGGTATTCTACTGGTCTATCAGGCATTCTAACTCAATGACACATAATTTACTTGTTATTAAACTCGATTTCTCCCCATGAAGAAAAGATGAACAGTTAAAGTACTAACCTATCACAAAATGAATAACCAAGCTTTTGCGACATTATCTTTCCCACAGTTGTCTTCCCAGAGCCCATCATTCCTGCATGTCAAATTCAAAGCATTTTGAATAAAAAAGTAATCATATTTCCAAAGCATACCATGTAAGCATGGGAAGTCAACCAAGAAACTAACCAACAAGATATATACAGCGTCCATTTAAATATGGTTGGATCTCTTGTGACCTATTCTGCAAATTTACTGATTCAAGTAAGACAATGTCATATAGATACTTAAATAAGCAACAAATTGAGTTGATATTATTTTATGTAGACACTTTTCCTTACTGTTTTACAAGGATATATGCATATAGCATC
The DNA here is from genome assembly GCA_037954105.1 of Canavalia gladiata. Taxonomy (NCBI): domain Eukaryota; kingdom Viridiplantae; phylum Streptophyta; class Magnoliopsida; order Fabales; family Fabaceae; genus Canavalia; species Canavalia gladiata. The sequence continues at coordinate 7,735,032 of CM075658.1, read as the reverse complement.
ACTAGACTGAAATGGCCTAAATAAATTAATTAATTAAAAATAACAAAGAGCCTCAATCTCTTACCTTCAGAATCAAATCTTCATCAAGATGACTATGATGGTTTCCAGATTCCAATATCGAAGCTACAAAAACAACATTTGAAATATGTAAACATTCAAAATGAGCAGAACTTGTTTCCAGATCCAATGCAGGCATATTACATACTACACTTTCTCAATCACCACACTTTTCCTTAACAAATATGGAAAGTTAATCTATAGAAGGAAACCTAATTCAATTTTTGCAGATAATAAAAGCTAGTTCAAAATTGGGCCATGAAGCTATATCTGGTTCACCTTGGTAGAAACCAGTCTCAAGGGTCCAGCTGTCTATGCTCAAGACTTTTAGCGACATCATTTCTTATTAATCAAACCATGCTTTTCAATATAGATATTACTGAAAAAAATAAACAAAGCAAAACCTTTGAAAAATCCATGTTTATGTACATAATTAAGATTTGGGGGGAAAATGAATTGGACAAAATAACTACCGGGAAGGTAACTTTGGGGTCAGATTTGAAATTTCCACTCAACAAGGACAGATCTTTGATTCCAATTCATTGACAACTTACAAGTATGGTTCATTATACCTTCTTCCCGTAATTAGTAATCGTCCATTTTGTTTAAAAGACGGATTTTTCCTTTTAAAAAAAGACAAAAAAAATGACACGCCAACACCAAAAGCGAGTGGAAGCTCAAAGAGTAATACACCAAATTGGTGCCTGAAATAATATAAGCATCAGTCGATTCAGTCCGTAAAATTATAAAACCATCATTTAAGTTTGTGAAATTACCAAATAGAAGTCATTTTAGTCTTCATTTTGTAATTTCATGACCAAAATAACCATTGTTTTGCAACTTTAAAACTAAAATAACTGTTATTTGATAATTTTACGGACTAGAGTAATCCTTTTTCGAAAAATCAACAACTATTGACCGATAATCATAATTTTAGAGACTAATACCGTGTATTAAACGAAATCCAAAGCTAGAAAAAGCAAGAGTCCAATCTATCAACACCCTCTCGAAACCAACATGGAAAAATTAAAAACAAAAAACCGCAATGGTCACCATGAAAGGGTAATTGAGTTTTACAGCAACCTGGAATATTGTCGTAAGAACAAGCAACCTCCACAGTGGCTGTCCTGCGCCGAATCGTCGAAGACAACTTGGCTGAAATAAAAACCCGAAGCCTCCGCGGTTCCCTAGACATTCCCAATCGACAACCGAATGTTCTCCCAATCTTTTGGGGCTGAACAACCACCGCTGAGAGTTGTAACCTTTGAGCAGCTTTAACATCCATTCTGAAACGACACAGCTTTGACCTCACTTATCGATCTTCATTAGCAAAGGGAAATAAAAAAACGACAAAACCTGAATCCAGAACGCATCACTAACCTGTAATCTGTTGCGACTTTGACCAAAAAAATAAAAAAAGAAGAAGAAGAAAGGAGTGCAGAGAGAAAGAATGAAAGCAGAATCTAAATGGAATGGATGATGAGCAGAATATTAATTAATATATCAAATGGTGTGAGTGTTGAAAAGGTACGATTGATTGTGGAGTGAAAAGGTTTTCACATTCTTTTTCTTTCTGCACAATTTCCTCTCATTCAGTTTCTGATGTGTAAAGGTCCAACATCCAACTTTCACCACTATGCACTCATCCTCCCATTTTTGCTCTTTTTAATAAATACATTAAGACCTTCTTAATTCAGTGTCGGCTCTTTTTATATATCAATTTTATTTCTTCCATAATTTTTTTCATTTATATAATCAATATCTAAACATGAAGATTCATCTATTTATTAATTATGCTAAATTTTGTTAATATTAATGAATGTTTTTACAATATTATTAAAAAATTATATAAAAATGCATTGCTATATTTTTTTAACCAATGGATGTAGTATTAATATTTGTCAAATAAGAAAAAGAAATTTTATCTTTATTTGGTTTGGTATGCCCGAATGGACATGAATGGTAGCCAGCAAAATTATTTCATTCTTGTTTGTTGGTGGACGGTTCACACTTAGCATTGGTCGTGAATTCCCGCTCAGTTGTGTTTTTTTCTTTAAAACATTCTGTTATAATTATACCAAATCCGTTGATTTACATCCTAATTTTTTTATTCAATTACATATTTTAATAATTAATTATTTATTATATACATAATTGAAGTAATTATATTTTAAACTTTAAACATGATTTTTTATAATCAATTAATAAAAATATATAATTTATTATCAAAATTGTATAATTGATTATAAACAAATTATAATTAATATTATAAAAAATATGATTAATATTATAAAATGTAGTAGGTAATTGATTAAAAAATATATAATTTATTATTAATTAAAAATTAAAATATAGATAAAAAAATTTATTATAATTATGTAAAATAATAATTATTTTATTGCGTTAGATTGATTATATTTTTTTAATAATATAAATAATTTTATTTTAAATAATAATAGATTTGATCATGTTTACTTTTAAATCAGACAAGTTTGGTTTTAGAAAAATATTTTTATTTTTTATTTTTAATATTTTATATAGAAAATAGTTAAAATAAAAAATATTTTTAATTTTATTATTTTGTATAAAATTTTGAAAATATAAAATGTAATTAAAATAAGATGATATTTTTTATAAATAAAAGTCAAAATAAAGAATTAAAACAGAAAAAAATTTCTAAAATGGAAGGCCACCTTATAAATTTTAGTTTCCATTTTTAAAAAATAAATAATTTTTGTACACGTTTCCGTAGTCAATCATATCTAGTTCATGAAATCTATGTTATTATTTTTTATATTGTATTTTTAGTTAATTATTTAATTCAGATATTTTAACTACCTTAATTGGTAATAGATTTTTAATTAATATTAATGCAGTAAAATATTTACTAATTATTTTTAAAATATTTTTTATTGATTAAATTTATAAAATATTAAAAATTAAATCTTATTTTAATTTTTAATAAAATAATATTAATAATTATAACATTTCTCATGTTTCATTTAAGTTTAGAAATGTCCAATTAATATAAGCGCTATTTATAAACTTTTAATTATAAACTAATATGTTAATTATAAGGTGCATGCATATTAATTTATTTAATTATGTGTAAATTACATTTATGTTCTTAAGATTTTGTACAAATTTATCCAATATTTTTTACTTTATATAAATATTTTTTAATTTATTAAATAATATAATACTACATATTATTAAAATTAATCTAAATGAAGGATGAAAATTATAATAATTTCATATCAAATTTTGAATTTCAACCTTATTATTTTTTAAATTATATAAAAATAATATAATATTACATGTTCTTCTCAATTATATAAATTATTCTTGTTTCTTTATGCAATTGTATGAATAAAAAGATTAAAATAATATACAAAACTCAAAAATATATGTAAAGATTTTGTTAAATTTTATAAAATATTAATGTTATTTATCCCTTAATTTATACATAAATATTTTAATAATAATAAAGTTATGACATAATTATTTAATATAATTAGAAAACGATAAGATTTAATTTATATTTTCATATAATATTTATTTTAATTGTTATCTTTCACAGTTAATTAAATTTTAATGATTTAATTATGATATGATTAAATAAATTAACTTTTACAAGTTTATTATTTGATTTTTTTCATTTAAAGCCTTATACCTTATCATCTTAATAATAATAATAATAATAATAATAATAATAATTATTATTATTATTATTATTAGAAGAATATAAAAATTAATTTGAAGTTGGATGCTGGTAACATTTTTAATATATTTTGTAAATAAGAAAACACGTTTTTACAATTGTAAGTGATAAGGGATATCGAAGTTTATTTATTATTTTATTATTTTTAAATTAATATTATATTAAAATTTTAAAAATTGGCCAAATTGAGGGAATCTCTTTCGTAGGAATAGGTTATTTATTTATGAAATTCATGCCTTCTTAATTTACTTTTACGTTTCGTTGTTTCTTTACAACGTACCAAGGAAAATTCAGAAATTAATATCGAAAGTATGCACGAAATGATATTAGAATCCTCTATGTCCCTTGTAAAATAATTTATAAAATAAAATTATTATCATACATATTAATAATATTTTTTATCATATTATATATTATATTAAATTTTTTATTTTGTTTTTATTTGTTATTATATCCAAGCTATTTTTCAAAATGATTAGAAAATTAAGGAGTGTGAACCTTTCGGCACCATCATTAATCTTTTTGACTTTTCGTCCTACTGTATAGTATTACTGTATGACGGGTAGATGGGTGGAACCGTGGTAGGTTTGGTTTCAGTACTGTACTACATGTGTGTATAAGGATCGCATATGACATAATATATATTTTACTTTTCTTTTTCTCTGCAACAATGAGAAATAAAATAATCTATACAATTCGTCCGTATTATTAAACCTAAGTTTTTTAATAAAATAATTTTCATATCAATTTTTACATTTTCATTTTAATCATTAACATTTTGGTCTTCCACAAATTACTGTCCATTTACTTTTTGTTTAAAACATATTTTAATGTAAATAAAATACATATCTTAATATTATTTTCGTTTTTTATAAGACTCTCTCGAAATTATTTATTATATTATTATTTTCACAAAAAAATTTAAATTGAATGTGATAAATTTATTTTTATACTTTTTTCTGTCTCATGAGAATTAAATGAAAATACTTAGTTACAATTATATCCATTATTCATATTAATAATAAAGGGTTGATGGTTAAAACAATTTTAAATTTTATTATTTTTTATATAGTAAAAAATTTAATTTTTATTATATATTTAATGATATGTAATAAATTTATTATTAAAAATTATAATATTTAATATTATAAATAAACTTAATAATATGGTTTTTAATAAAAATACTATATAAAATTTTATTATATGTTTTCAATGTATATTAAAATATTATATGCTTAAAGATAATTTTAAAAAATATATGAACTATTAACATATTTTAATATTATTAATTAAATTTTATAATTTTTGTAAAATAATTAAAATGGACATCTCACGTGAGGGTTACATGTGCTCACCAACCCCGAGGTCGGAAGTAGGTGGAAATAGTTGCAGGTCGTACGGGTAGGAGAGTGGGGTCTTTTTTTCACGCAAAGAATAATAAATTGACACAACATCGGCTCAACGGTTTTGGTGAGATAACGATCGGGCGTCGATCTTCATTCTCGAATAATTTCTTTCCCATGACTTTTTTTTTTTTTTTCTTTTTAAAGTCTGTCTCTCTTCTTTGCCAATATCTTAGTTTATAGTTTTGATTAATTAGCTGTGCTAAAAACTAAAAACATATCGTTAATAATAATTTTTAGTTTGAATAAAATTTATTCAGTAAAATACATTCCTAATTTAAATAAAAATTATTTTATATTTGTATATATATACAAAATTAATTTAAAATATATTTAATAAAATTAATAAATAAGTTGGTTAAAAACTTAAAAATTGATTAAAAAATAGAAAATAAAAATTTAAAATTAGCTAAAAGTTGGGTTGAGACAAATAAATGATAAGATATAAAATTAATTTATGCATTTCAATCATTCAACAACATAATATGTATTTATAGCAAAAATTATTGATATAAAAGTTAATTAAAAAGATATTTAATTTTTTAAATACTACACTTATAATAATATAATTTTTTTAATTATATTATTATTATAATTATGATATTGTTCTAATTATTTTATTTATTTATTTTATATATTTTTTAAATTATAATATTATTATTTTATTTACATTAAATTTAACACTTTTTGTTAAGTTGAAATATATAAATTATATACAATAAATTTATTATATATATAATTAATTTTAAAAATTTTAAAATAATTAATAAAAACATCTATTAATTAATTATTAGAATTGATAAAATTAATAATAATATTTCTAAATAAAATCTTTTATCTAATCAAGTGATATTTTATCTCATTATGTTTGATCTTTTTATAGAATACAAAGTTAGAAAAATATGTAATGCTGTTTATTTATCATAAATAAGTATCATTTGACTTATCTTACTAAATTTTAATCTTTTTTAATAATTATTTAGATTAAATGAGCTCACAAGTGTATGAAGTTATGATTTTATATTCTTCTTTAGTATTGAATCTTGTAGTAACATTTTATTTTTTACCTTTTTAATAAATTAAATTATCACTAATAATGATGCAATAGTTAAAAGTAGACCTCCTATCAATGAAAAAATATTCTCGATCTATATTTAAATGTCCTCTAACTCGAATATGACTCTTATCTTTATATAGAAGATATCTGTTTAAACTTCATTTAACATATTTGAGGATGCGAGTTACTTCATGTCAATGCTCTTCATATGAAGAGTTAAGAAATTGACTTATTGTTCTAACTACAAAGAAAATTTTGGATAAATAATAGTGAGATAATTTAACCCGTCAATTAGTTGTCTATATCTTTCTAAATCAAAAAATGGTTACCCCTGTCCTAGTGGAAGTTTGACATTGGGATCAATAAGAATGTCAACAACATGTTTGACAACTGTCAATCCAAATTTTTATAGGATATCAATTTTCTTACTTTTTTTGGAAAATCAATATCATTATTTTGGATTGTGCAATCTCTATCCTTAAGCATTATTGAAGTTTGTCAAGGTATTTTGTTTGAAAATAGTGACAAGGATGTTATTTTACATGTAAAATGACAAAGTGATTGTTACATGTGATAATAATGTCATATATATACATTATTAAGTAAATGCATATTATAACTGAATGATAGGGAAAACAAATCTTAATGGTCAACTTCATTCCAAGTCAAACCAAATTGTTGAACCATGGTATTGAATCGATTAAACCAAACTTTGAAAGATAGTTTAAGACTATATAACGATTTCTAAAAACAACAAACAAGTTTTGAAGACTCCCCTTAAGTTAACAAATCCAAGAAGTTCCCCCATACAAACTTCTTCAACAATAACATCATGAAGGAAGACAATTTTAATGACAAGTTGGTGAAAGAGCTAATGATAAACAACGACTATATATAAGAAGGGTATAACAAAGGACGTCCTGATCACACAAGAAAAAATGTCATTATAATATAAGTCAAAAATCTACATGTAACACTTAACTACTAGACGATCCTTAAGTTGGTCTGCATTGCCATTAAGACCACTTTGACATTTTATATTCATATGCAACTCACAACTAACTTATCGGAATAAAAAAGGACCAATTCTTATGTGCTATTACATTGAATAACATTTATCTCATCAAGCATAGTTTGTTTTCAATTAGAATCAACAAATACTAGCAATTCTTTATATTATTGGCCTTCTAGAGACCTATTCTCATGTTTATGATCGGATTCTAGGTTGTCACACTATTCTTATGATGTATTCTACTTGATCCACCTTGGAGTCAGTATAAGAGGAAGTTTTGATCTGGTAGAGATGTTGAGATGCATCTGAACCCAATCATCCTCCTCAATCTTTAGTCTTGTTGGATGATAGATATTTCGTAAATAAAATAATATAATCAAGGGTACGAGTGAGACAAATAATAGACAATAAATTAAAAGACAGTAAGGATGTAAAAGACATTGTTAGTGGATATGGATGGAAGTAGGAGAACAATACCAACACCTTGAGGTCGTGAGAATGATTTATTACCACTAATGTGATAAGTGACCTGATATCAAGAATCCAAAGACATTGGGAGGAAGAATAAGAGAGGATACTAAATGAATTATTAATGTGTGCATTTGACAAAATGGAACTGAAAGCTTGACGTGTCTCGCACCACTTGAACAAGTCACCATAAGAGATAGATGATGAGTGAGGGATAAATGATGGTTCAACAGGTATTTGAGAGATATGAAAACTAACTTGAGCAACATCGATGGAGGGAGACAGGTATTTGAGAGATATGAAAACTAACTTGAGCAACATCGATGGAGGGAGACCGTGAAATGTGGTCAAACTTGTGACAATGATCATAATTTAGTTGAGATTTTTCTAATTTGTTAGAACGAGTATGATCATTCTAATAAGACACCAAAATTGAAGAGTTCACATAAACACAAAAAGATGACATCTCATGAGCACGAAAAACAGAACATATGGAAGGATAAAGGGGTAGCATTGATGATGTAATAAAGTTGGACATCAATTTTCCTTTACATACACAATCAACCTCAACAATATTAACAACTTTGATGGTTAGGTGGGCATCGTAATTATGTCCTATAAACTAACAATGAATGTTAGAAGTTCAAACAACATAATTCATAGTATTTTCATCAAATTACTTAGTAAAAAAAATTCGTATTGACATAGTTGGTGAAAATAAAAACATCAACCGTAAGAGTATTAAAGACAATTGTGGTCAATAAGAAAAATAAAAAAAATAAAAACCTAGAAAAAAAAAACGATTGTCAAATTTTTTTGTGTCAATAAAAAGTGGATTAATGTATATATCATAAAATATAGTTACTTTTTATTAGGTTTCAAATGCAACATTAAAAAATAAATAAAAAAATATAAATGAATTTATGTGTTTCAATCACATAATAGAACATATATTTATAATATGAATCAATGTACAAATAAATAATTTATATTATAATTGAAATCATTGATACAATAATTAAAAAAATTAATTATCTAACAAGCATAATGATATAAATTTTACAATTATAACATTACTTTAATTATTCTATTTATTTATATCTTTATCTAATCACAATATTATTATTTTATTTATATAAAATTAAATAACTATAAAATTATAAAAAACAAGTAAATAATTGTTTTAATAAAAAATTATTTTAAAAAAATAATAATAATAAATAAAAAAATAATTATTTAATAAGGATGATAATTGTAATAGTGATGATTATAATATAAAAAATGTTATATAATTATATAAATTTATATTTTAAATATTATTTATAATTAATATATAAAATAATAATTTTATATATTGTTATAATATTATAAATAATTATATAATATAAAATATTATAATATTATAAATTAAATAATATATAATATTATTTACTTTATTATGAAGTTATAAAAATAAATAAATAAAAAGTTATTAATTAAAAAATAAATTCTTTTAAAATAATAAAAATTAAAATTTTAAAAATAATATAAATTATGATAATAACAATGATATGTTAATAATAATAATTATGTTGATGATAATTATAATGCTAATTTATTTTAATAAATTTTTTTTTTTAAAAAATTAAAATAATAATTAATTTTAAAAAAATTAAATTAAAACTATTTTAAATATATATTAAAAAATTTAACATTATTTTTATTAAATATTATTTATTTTTAAAATTAATTTAAAAATGAAAGATAAAAAACTTGTAACCACCTTAAATAAAATCTAAGTTACCACTTTCTTAACCAAACAAAATTTAATTTAAAAACAAGAAATCAAAAGCTCACAGATAAGCTGAAACGGAGCCTAAAGTCATGAAATTGAAACTACTTTAGTTTTTTAAATTTAAAATACAAATCATCCTACGCAAGTCCTAAGATAATTGTTTGACAATAATTCAACGTTGAAAAAAAAGGCAACTAACAAATAAAAAAATAATATGAACGTTCAAAATAATTCATTAATCAATAGATTTTTAAGGTTAAAAATATTAAATTTAAAAAATTTATCAAAAATAATATCACATATTATGTGTTAAAATTAAGTTGGATAAAAAATAAGAAATCTCTCCCATTTAAAATTTTGTATTAAAAATTGATACCTAGCGCTGGCATGTAGACCTAAACGCATTTTGTCATCTAACATCTGTGGGTGCATATGAGCTCAGCGATGCAGCGAGGAGAGTTACAAAAATCTGCATAATGGGAAGGGTATGGTCAGGTCATAATTTTTAAGAAGACTAAGCTTAGACTTTTGAATTAGTCATCTATTTTTCTTGCGTGCCTAATCAATTAGATTTATGATTTTCTTTTAGGACTAATACGTTTAAATATTAGATTAGAAGGATGCTCTTACCTACCACTTGTAATACTAAGTCTACCCGCCCACCTATGATGTTATTAATTTTTTTAATTATACTTTTGATTTTTTAATTTGGATTATATAATTTTAGATTTTTAGATTTTCGTGTCAATCATTATTTTTTATTTTTAAAATCAAATAAATTTAGTCATCATTTATTTTATTATTTTTAAATATTTCAATAAAGAACACACCTTGTAATGTTTTTTTTTTTTCATTTTTAAAAATCGCACCTATTTTCCTTTTTATACTCTATCTTCACAATTTAAATTAGTTATACTAGTTTAAACTGTTTTTTTAAATATCAAATAAATTTTATTTTTTTATTCTTAAAATCTAATCTCACATCCCATAAATTTTTTAATTTTTCATTAATTATTATTATTAAAGTTATTAAAAATATGTTATAGGTTAAACCTATCATAATCTTTTAAATATTTAGATAAAAACATTGTAAGTTTTAGGTTAAAAAAATCAATGACAAAATTAAGTTTATTTAACTTTAAAAAAAGTTTCATCCAATAGTATGATTTAACTTTATTTAGTTTTTAATATATTTGAAAATTTTATAATAAAAAATTATTAAGTAATAAAATTTTATTAAAAATTATAATATTTAATGTTATCAATACATTAAAATTTTAAATTATTATGTATAAGCTTTTATTATATATCTCTAGACACACACTAAAAACATCGAACTTTATGCTGTTGGGCTTTATTAGTTATGTCTTGTATAATAGGATAAAATATAAATATTTTATGTCTTAAATTAAGGGTGTGTAGTTTAGAAGATAGTTAAATACAGAGTTAAAATTCTTTACACTTCATAAGAAAGGATATACTGATATATTTGGAGATGGTAAGTTCAACAAATTATATGAGAACGGATTTCATAGTTGTTTTTCCCCCCACAAAATTTCTGCAGAAGCATGTGCACAATAGATTACTTCTCAACCAAATTAACTATATATATATTTTTTAAAAAGTTCAAAGTAAACATTAACGCGAGAATTTATATATCTTTTTAATTTACTTTCCCACAATATTAATTATTTATCTCCCTTTTATATATTCAAGATAACGATAAGATTTCACGAAAGAATAGATAAAGTTATATATGAAAGTAGTTTTGCTATGAAAAGAAAGCTATGGGGTCAAATAAAGTAGCTTTAAGATTTCCTTAAGCAAAATAAAGATTTGACATATTTAAAATAAATAAATCTATAAAATAAAAAATAGGATGATCTATAATTGCTTTCTAGTTAAAATATTTTATAATTATAAATAGATTTAAATTAATATAAATAAATCTATTTTTTCCTTTTATATATTTATGTACTTTTAAAAAAAATTAAATCTGCAATATAGAACATAATATTTATCAAGTGAAAGATTTCCGAACGCCAGCGAAAATGACCATATCTGTAACGACGGGAGAAAACTTCACAATCCTACAAGGTCCAGGGGAATTAAAAGCAAATTTATAATTAAAACTTTGAACATAAAAAAAAAATGAAATAATATTTTTATTATTAAATTTAAAAATAAAAATAAAAAAGATTGCCTTTCCTATAAACTGTTGTAGATTAATTTTATTGATTTCTGTTTTTTGTTGTTATATAAGTGGAGAGTGAGCGATTAAGAGAAAATTGTGGTTTGTTCTTTGTCAATTTTGAGGTCTAAAAGGTATGCAAACCATATCATATCATTTTAATGCATGTTCAACAGACTCTTCTGCTTTTTCTCGCCTTGGGCATACTGTTTTGGGCAAAGAGGATGTTGTGTTATAAAAAAAATTATTGTTTATTTTAAAAGTAAATTTTTGATAGATCATTAATGTAATTTGATTGCGGAGCATAAAAATATGTAAGAAATTATGCAGTTATAATCTATGGGTGTTAAAATTTCAAACAACAATGTACAGAAAGAGTTAAAATGACACGAGAGATTGATGCTTCGAATTATTAGTATATTGTAATATAGAATACTACAAGTGCACTCAACAATTGATACTAATTGTGGAAAATTAAAATCTCAACAACTAAAATTTAATACTGCAACGCAATAAAATAAAATTATAAAAATTAATTAATTAATTAATTAATTTGTTATCTCTTTGCAGATTTTAAAAGTCAAAATGAATCTAAAAAAACAAGAAAATTAATAAAAAAACATATATAAAAACTTAAAAGAAAGAAGATTTAAAAAATATAAAATTAAAAAAAAGGTCCTACACTTTTAGTTATTTATTGAAGATATTGTACCCAATCTTTGAGCTTAGTTCCGACAGAAAGGATTTATTAATTCCTTCACAAGCTCTCCAAATCAGTGTGATCTGTTTGTGACATGTACTACAAAATGATGTCGTCCATGTACAAGCCATTGGGATTTGTTAAATTTTTTTAGGAAAGAACTTTTCAGAGTACAAATAATAGTATACATCTCAGCGGTAAATTGTTAGATATTTTTTATTTTTTTAATTTATCTATCGTTGAATAAAAAATATAGATAAATGAATGATATTGTTTAGAAGTGAAAGAATAATTGTTAATTTTCTCAGCAACATGTGACCAGAATGAATGTATGGCTGAACTTCTTGCCTCTTGTTAACTGGTCTGAACCTTTTATGGGACAGTTCAAGAGTCTGGCTTAGTTTTTGTTTACTTTTGTTTTACCTCTTGATTTTCCTTTGATCACAAGAAAAAATAAATTAAATGAAACTTAAAAAAATTAAACACATTATTAGTAAAATAAAATTTAATTTAATTTAAGCAAAGGAAAGTTAGTAACCTTTAACATAAAAATTGGTTTACTAGAGCAAAAAGAAAAATAATTATCACAAAATATAAAACAATAAAATATAAAAGTCACAATAAAATATTATTTTATAAGATAACAATAAACAATAGTATAATTTTAAAACTAAAAAACTAATAATCGGCCGGCTAAAACACAAAATAATAATAAAATTATTTTATAAATATTAAGAATTATTATAAATAATATAAATATTTTAAAAAGTTAAATAGTATGATATTAAATAAATACTAAAATTAGAAATAAATATATTATATAATTTTAAAATGTTATAATAAAATATTAACAGCTTATGCTTCACAATCTAACCTTAACTGCTGTTAATGTGGAACAAATTCAAATTCCACACTCAAATGGAAGCATTTCAATGACTCAAGATTATTAAAAAATATAATTTGGCCGTGAGTAACATTATAATATTCAAGTGATTTTATTTGAATTTTTGCTTTTGCTTTGGATGGACTGTAAGATATAATACATACCTTTAACTACATAGCTATTTACAGGAGTATTTGAGAATTTTAATTTAGGTGAATTTATCTACCGTTCAAAACTATCCATGTGTTCCACACATTTATATAAATAGGCATTTTCAACTAGAGCTAAATGCATGTTATAGACAATAAAGAAGATACTCTCAACACTTAAAGGTTCAACTTACAAAGTTCATACTTTGAATACTTGAATAACAAAAATATTTTATATTTATAATGGAAATAGAATAAAAAATGAAAACAATATAGTTAATGAGAATTATATTCTATTCTTAACAATTATATCACATGTTTATCCTCCATAAACAAAACTTCTATATCATATTTTAACATTTTTGTTAAACTATATTATTATAAGTAAATCTTATAATTTGTATCAAGAATAAAGTAAATATTTTACTTTTAAAATAACAAAAATAATATTATTTCATGTTTAAATAACACACAAGATATAAATAAAAAATAAAAAACATGAAAATTAAAGTTTAATGAATAAAACACATTTATCATAACAAATAAAAAATGATATGATTTTTATTTCTATCAAGAAAAAAAAAAGAATTGATGTAATAAAGTGTTGTCAAACATGGTGGCACACTTTTCCATGGCAGGACATAAACAATGTTTTGAGAAAATAAAAATACTAGAAAATAATGGTCCCATAATTCTTATTTATCCGTGCGGTCAAATTGGATGTTTGTATGGAGACTATTTTAAGTGAAATCATATCTATACATATAAAAATTATATTATATCAATTTCTATTTTATTTATGATCATATAATTATTTTTATATATTTTTAAAAATTATTAATAATTATATTTAAGAGGTAAATAAATATAAAATTATTTTCATATTTATTTTGAGTGCCTATTTATTTTCTATAGATGTCTATGAATTAATTACAAGCTGGAATAGGATAAGAATCCTTATATATTTTGAACTTATGCTGAAAGTAGTTAATATAAATTTTATAATCATTTCTATTTTTTTGGAATCACCAATTAAAATAAAATATTTTTAAAATTTTTGTCATAGCTGTTGCAGCTATTGTTTTCTCAATTTATCGTAACAGAAAATCGTAAGACAATGATTACTCCTATTTTAAGTTAAAATGTCCCTTCAATGCTTGTAAATTGAACTTGAACCTCCTGCTTATGGGTTTCGCTTGTTGACATTTTGATTTTGACATTACTTAAACTAAAACTAGAGCATGCATCGACTGCTACAAGGATTCCAGTTAAAACTCCTTAACAAAATCAGCGTGAGTCAAACTTTGCACCTCTCCACTTTGTCACCTCGTTTTCTCCAATCACATGATTCTCCAATCCTTAAACAACGCAAAATTGGTCGTGAATTAGCCAACTTATTGCAATTGCCATGCCCAAACGTTCCCATTCCTTATTATTATAAGAAAATCCATGGTCACATTGTGGTGTTGGGTTTTCATCAACATGACATCTTCCTTGTTAACACTCTTTTGCACACATACTCAAAACTGAACCTTCTAAGCGATGCCCAGAAGCTATTTGATACTATGCCTCATAGGAACCTAGTTACTTGGTCTTCTATGGTTTCCATGTATGCTCAACAAGGTTATAGCATAGAAGCATTAGTGTTGTTCGGTCGGTTCAGGAGAAGTTGCGGTGAGGAACCAAATGAATACATTTTAGCCAGTGTCATTAGAGCTTGTACACAATTGGGTAGTCTTAGTCAAGCTCTCCAGGTGCATGGTTTTGTAATTAAGGGTGGATTTGTTCAGGATGTTTATGTGGGTACCTCTTTGATTGATTTTTATGCCAAGCATGGTTATGTTGATGAAGCAAGGTTGATTTTTGATGGCCTAGAAGTTAGAACCACTGTCACTTGGACTACAATCATAACAGGGTACTCAAAACTGGGAAGAAGTGAAGTATCCTTAAAGTTATTCAAACAAATGAGAGAGGATGATGTCTGTCCAGACAGATATGTAATTTCTAGTGTTTTGAGTGCTTGTTCAATGCTTGAGTTTCTTGAAGGGGGGAAGCAAATTCATGGCTATGTGTTACGGAGGGGCTTTGATGTGGATGTTTCGGTGGTCAATGGAATTATAGATTTTTATCTGAAATGTCACAAAGTGAAGACAGGTTGGAAATTATTCGATCAGCTGATAGACAAAGATCTTGTTTCGTGGACCACAATGATTGCTGGTTGCATGCAAAATTCATCCCATGGGGATGCCATGGACCTGTTTGTTGAAATGGTTAGAATTGGTTGGAAGCCTGATGCATTTGGATGCAGTAGTATCCTCAATTCATGTGGCTCACTCCAAGCCCTAGAAAAGGGAAGACAGGTGCATTCTTATACTATCAAGGTCAATATTGATAGTGATGACTTTGTCAAAAATGGTTTGATAGACATGTATGCCAAATGTGATTCCTTGGCTGATGCAAGAAAAGTCTTCAACTTTGTGGCTGCTATAAATGCAGTATCCTACAATGCAATGATAGAAGGATACTCAAGACAAGACAAACTGTACGAAGCATTGGATCTTTTTCATGAAATGAGGTTAAGTTTATCGCCACCAAATTTATTAACGTTTGTAAGCCTTCTTGGGCTATCTGCATCATTATATCACCTGGAACTAAGCAGCCAAATCCACGGTCTGATTGTTAAATATGGGATTTCTTTAGACAATTTTGCTGGAAGTGCTCTAATAGATGTTTATTCAAAATGCTCACTTGTTGGAGATGCAAGACTAGTTTTTGAGGAGATATGTGACAAAGACATTGTAGTATGGAATACAATGTTTTCTGGATACAACCAACAATTGGAAAATGAGGAGTCTCTCAAACTTTACAAAGATTTACAGATGTCAAGATTAAAACCCAACGAATTCACTTTTGCTGCTGCAATCACCGCAGCAAGCAACATTGCAAGTTTGCGACATGGGCAGCAGTTTCACAACCAGGTGATAAAGATGGGTCTTGGTGATGACCCCTTTGTCACAAATGCCCTAGTGGATATGTATGCCAAGTGTGGAAGCATCGAAGAGGCTTGCAAGGCATTCAGTTCAACAAACCAAAGAGACATAGCCTGTTGGAATTCCATGATTTCAACATATGCCCAGCATGGTGAGGCAGCAAAAGCTCTTGAGGTGTTCGAACACATGATAATGGGGGGAGTGAAGCCAAATTATGTCACATTTGTAGGTGTGCTATCAGCATGTAGCCATGCTGGACTTTTAGACCTTGGATTTCATCACTTTGAATCAATGCCTCAGTTTGGAATTGGACCAGGGATTGATCATTATGCTTGCATGGTCTCTCTCTTGGGCCGGGCTGGTAGAGTATATGAAGCTAAGGAATTCATAGAGAAGATGCCAATAAAACCAGCAGCAGTAGTATGGAGGAGCCTGCTCAGTGCATGTAGAGTTTCAGGTCATGTTGAACTGGGAACATATGCTGCTGCGATGGCAATTTCATGTGATCCAGCGGATAGTGGATCATATATACTACTTTCAAATATTTTTGCATCAAAAGGTATGTGGGCAAATGTTAGAAGGGTGAGGGAAAAACTGGACATGAGTGGGGTAGTGAAGGAACCAGGTTGGAGTTGGATTGAAGTGAATAACGAAGTTCACAGATTTATTGCCAGAGACACGACCCATCGTGATTCTGCACTTATATATTTAGTTTTAGACAATTTGATTCTACAGATCAAAGGGTTCGGTTATG
This sequence comes from Canavalia gladiata, assembly GCA_037954105.1. NCBI lineage: Eukaryota > Viridiplantae > Streptophyta > Magnoliopsida > Fabales > Fabaceae > Canavalia > Canavalia gladiata. The sequence goes on along the minus strand of CM075658.1, from coordinate 7,717,873 downwards.
TGCCTAACGCTACCGCATTTTCGCTTGATGATTGAGATGAATCAAACTGTGATAATATTACAATTAGCTAAGCCTTTAAGTTGCTCATCAACTATTAAGTAAAAGTCTGTACATTTCTTGCCACTTCGTTAGGCAAAATTGGGCTTCAAGCTGTTTTCATCCTGAAGATATTCTTTTAACAAGAAGGTTAGTTTTCTGATGCATGTAAATTTTTGCCTATCTCTCTGTCGATAAAGGATGAACTGTGCAGTGGATTTTCCTTAGGAAGAATCATGGCAACCAACTTCTACAGCACATACTAAAGAGACGGATATGTTGTCTTGGTGGTAACAAATCAAGTGAAGGTAAAGCTAAGCAGACAACTGTTTAGGTGGACAAAACACACAACTAATACGCAGAATTGTTGATCATATTATATGTTAGTCTGTGCATACATCCTAATTTGACCTTACAAATATATAAATCTAATGGTACCGATGATTTTGTGCGTGTAAAATTTTGTATTTTTGGCATTACTACCAAGGACAGGACTATTTATGTTGGACACCAGGAATTGGTATCTTACAAGTTTCCTTCTCAACTGAGGAAGCAAGATAAACGGTGACACCTTTCCCTTCTCCAAAAAAGCAAGTGGTTATTTTGCTGTTCATCCGAGTCATTTAATTTTTTGTCCTTTGCCTATTCGGACAAAGGGTAGTGAAGAATCCCTTTTCAGTTTACTCTGGGGGTGCTTCAACATGATTTGTTTAGCATCACTTTCACTTTGAAACAGTTAGTTTTGTTTTCTTTCCAAGATGCTTGCTGATTAATTTATATCGGGAGTTTTTTGCTCAGCTCTTATTTCGTAGGGTATTAGGGTATATTCCTAGAAAGTGGAATTACCTTTTTTGGTTGCTCTGCACATTTTACATAGTTCTGAGAGCTTCCAAATAGATTTAAATTTTGTTTAAAAACAATTCTATTTGTGTAACTGTTGAACAAAAGCCTTTCCTAAATGCTGAGGCATTTCATGCGTTAGGGGTGCTCTGATATTACTAACCTAGGAATGTTACATTATGAGTGGAAAATATAAAATTAATTATAGTCGAACCTGTTATTGTTTACATTAGTTCCCCCCTCTCTTTTTCAACACTTATTTTTCTTTCATAACATAACCATATTAATGTTAGTAAGTAGAGAATATTATTACAAAAAATCTAATCATTATTAAGCTCCGTTCGTTCGTATTAATATTTGAGAGGATCTGAAGGTAAGTGACAGGTTGGCTGTAAAAGAATTGAGTAATTCTTTATACCCAAAATTTTATCTCAAATAAAAAAAATAGTATGAAATTCATTGCAATGAACTTATAATTAGGTTCAAATCTTTGGATACTTTCTTAGAAGAAAGCGGAAAATTCTCAGATGAATGAAATCATCGTTGTATTGGATTAATAATTTAGTATGTTCTACCAAAATATTTGATCCATGTCTTTAATACAAGTCAATTCCAAGCAACTTTTTTTTTAAGAAATAGATTAATTAATTTTTTGTGCAGTCCTTACTCCTTATCAATTATATTTTCATGTATTTTTATCAATTAAATAGTTTGATAGCACATGTTCATTTTTAAAAAATTAATTTTAATTAGTATCATACAGACTAACAAAATCAAGACCGACATATTAACAAAAAAAGAAGCATATTGGATTGGGCTTGGACCCATGGGCCTGAGGCAGGGATCGTTTTTGTCGGGTCAAGGCTCGTTAGATAGGTTTTATCACTGAGTTGGTATATGTGAAGTCCGGTTCTCTCGTTTCATTTGCGCAGGTTTGATTGAAACAGAATTAGGGTTTTGTTAGAGCAATGGCGCCGAAGCAGAGAACTCGCAGGGTTAGCAGAAACCCTGAATTGATACGGGGAATTGGAAAATACTCGAGATCGAAGATGTACCACAAGAGGGGTCTCTGGGCTATCAAGGCTAAAAACGGCGGCGTGTTGCCTCGCCATGATCCTAAACCTAAACCTGAGGCTCCTGCTGAAAAACCCCCTAAGTTTTACCCTGCTGACGATGTCAAGAAGCCACTTATCAACAAACACAAACCCAAACCCACTAAGCTCAGGTGCATTTTCATTCTGAATCTCATCCTCACTTCTATATGTTTCTTTAATGAGTTTATATATGTTTTGTTTTCATTTTTTATTTGATTTTTTATTATCTCGTTATTTTCTAGTGATGTTTCTGAATTAGTTTGGGATCTAGCAGAGAAGTTCTAGATTATTGGGATTAATTACTGTTATCAATGTGAAATGGGTAAATGATGAAATCGTGTCCAGTTTTTTTTTCAATATAAGTTCTTGTTTTTTTAATTATTTTTTATTTTTATGTAGAGCTTGTGGTATATGTTATTGTGTTGGGTTTGTTTCAGGGCTAGTGTTACTCCTGGGACAGTGCTGATTCTTCTTGCTGGTAGATTCAAGGGAAAGAGGGTAGTATTTTTGAAGCAGCTTCCATCTGGGTTGCTTCTTGTAACTGGTGAGTTTTGTCATTAAACATGTTACTTCTTGTTGCTCAGATTTTACATGCTAAGCATTTTGTTCTGGGTGATGCTTCATTTGTTGTAATCTTCAATTGAAATTTTGATTTTACTCGTGATAAGTAATTGGTTTGGAAATGTTGCTTGTCTCTTAGTTGTTGCTTGAGGCGTAGACTTCTGTTTGAACTTGCAATTTTGTCCCTTATTGTATTACTTTTCCATTTTTGTGTATTTTTATGTGTATGTGTGTGCAAATGCTGGTGGTTATGTTTTAGGGTGTACTTTGACATTAGCATTATGATACCGATTGATCTTAGTTGAAGAGCTTGTGACTCTTCTTTTTGATTCTCCATTCATATCTGGCCTGTCTTGTTTGTCATTTCAGGTCCTTTCAAGATCAATGGAGTTCCTTTGAGACGTGTGAATCAGTCCTATGTTATTGCCACATCAACCAAAGTAGATGTTTCTGGTGTTAATGTGGATAAGTTTGATGATAAGTACTTTTCAAAGGAAGTCCAGAAGAAGAAGAAGAAGGGTGAAGGCGAGTTCTTTGAGTCAGAGAAGGAGGTGGGTTTGTCAATTTTCTTATCTTGTTGATGTTCTTCATGTTATTATTCTCACATGCTTCTGTGTGCTGATTTCTCTGCCTTTTTTCCCCTAATGCAGGAAAAGAGTGTGTTGCCCCAGCAGAAGAAAGATGACCAGAAAACTGTGGACTCTGCGTTGATCAAAGCCATTGAAAGTGTTCCAGACTTGAAGGCTTATCTGGGTGCCAGGTTTTCTCTGAAGGCAGGCGTGAAGCCTCATGAGCTAGTCTTCTAGAGAAAAAAGGGGTGTGGCTCTTGTTTTTCATATCCTGTTTTTTTAGTTGATGTTGATCCTAATAGATGCACTCAATAGTTTTATTGTCAACAGACAATTGAAGAACGCAAAATTTTGTTAGGCAATTGATTGTGACGAGGATGTTCCTTCCTGCAAATTTGCACTTAATGTTTTGTCGATTGTTTGAATTTATATTGTGAGCTTTCATCTTAGCAGTTAGCATGCCTTATGAAGAACATTAATCTTAACCGTTAATAATTTCATTCTACTTAATCTTAGACGTTCATTATTACATTTAACCTGATTAACCGGTAACCTTTTTCAATATACATTATTCATTAGTATAATAATAAATAAACAGCTAAAATCATATTAGACCATGGATGGCCATTAAGTTCAGTGACCATCTTAAAAATGTCAAAGAATTATTCGCAGTTAGCATATTTAATTGGGATGGTGATGTAATTGTCAAATAGATTTCTCAAATTAAGTGTTTGATCACTAAAAATATAAAATATTTTTTTTTGGCTCTTGTAAAAAGGGTATTTATTCTGATCCTAACAAATCATAAAACCAAAATTTGAATTGTAAAGATTAAAATCAAAATTTGTAATTTCTTAGATATCGAAAACATATTTAAGTCTCAAAAGATTGAACAATTTGAGTAAGTAAAAATTTGAGAGGTTTTGGACTCATCCCTCTTAGTAAAAAAAATTCTATTTTGTGCTTCTTAAATTAAAAGAAAAAATTAAAATACAATTTTAAGTCTTTATAATATAACTTTATTTGATTTTGATTTATCAAAAATTTATATTAAATTTGTTTCTTACAAATTTTCAAATGTTTGAAGATAATTTTTATCATTATTTTTTTTCACATACATACTTTTAATCATATCAAATTATATGTTGTATTAAAGTGATTGATGTGATATTATTTAAAGTATGATCATTAAATTAAATTATATTTAAAAAGGTTAAAAAATATAAATTTATTTTATATTTATATTTTTAATTATGTTAAATCATTGTGGTTTATCAATTAATTTTCGAAATTTTGTATTAGTCATGATGATTATACTTAAATTTGGAAGTATTCATCCAATCCAATTTTAATGAAAAATTCTATCCTAACCTGACTTTGATACAAAATTGAATATATCTAAGTTGAACTTGTTTCAACATTTATAATAATATTTATGACAAAAGAAAAAAGAAAGGAAGGTAAATTTCAGAAGAGGACTAGAGAGAAAATATTTAAGAGATAATCCAATTCTGTTAAATAATAATTTATAGTTCCATATTTTGTTGTTAAATATTTTTTACAAAATTCACAATATCTATTATATATTATTTAAATTAAAATATATTTAATATAATTTATTTTAATATATATATATATAAGTAAATATAATTATCAACAAATAAATGTGAATTTCTCATAAGTTAATCTAAGTCCGATGAGATTGTGGTTCAATTTCAATTTTCTTTATCTCTTCCAAATTTACATCTGAACCTATTTCAATTTTTTGTCCCCTTCGCTACATTTCATTGCCATATCTAATTTGGATTGTAAGACAAAATATGTTCAAAGAAATTATTATCGATGGAATGATTGTGACATTAGGACTAGTTAGGACCTAAAGAAATCAATTAATTGTATAATGGGACCGAGTTTGGTAGAGAATTTGTAATAGAAATTACTGATGCTAAATTTTGTTAGAATTTCCCGAAGAGGAAATTAAAATTAGATGTATGTTGGTGGTCCTACTCCCATTTTGCATAATGGACACTTGTGTGTGAGGTCGGCTATAGATTTGCCCATGTGCTTAATGCCCCCAAAATCCCACAGCAATCTTAGGAAATAAAGAACTCTTGCAAATTGGGTTCAGGTTGAAAAGCCTCCAACTCAATATTGATTTGGTTGTCTTAACAAAAATGGGACATAGAAAGCTGGCACAATAGCAACTAACGCATGACCATTCAGCCTGAGGCTGAGATAGAGCTTTATATAATTATTTTATGAATTTAATTATGATATTGTATGTATAAAATTTTTATATTATCAACTAATTAAAAATGATTTTAAATATAATTTTTAAAATAATTATTATAAAATTATAATATTTATTAGGGTTAAATATGTTTTTAGTACCTCTAAAATATTCAAATTTTGGTTTTGGTTCCTTAAATTTAAAACATTTGGTTTAGGTTCTTATTTTTTAAAATACAAAATACATTGATTATAATCTCTATATTATCTTAAGTTATATTAAACTAAAATTTAAATATTCTAAAGGGACTAAAAACATATTTAACTCTTTATTTTATTATATGAAAAAATATATAAAAGATTGCAATACAACTAATTTAGAATACTAATATAATTTAGTATTAATTTATTTTTATTATTTTTAAAGCTAATTTATATTTAAATTAATTATAAAATTTAATAATTCAGTTTAATTTTGACTAATTTAAATTTATAATAAAGCTTAAAAATTTTTATATATTAAATTTAATATCTAATAATATACTTTTATGAATTCTTTTGATTTATTTAACATTTAATTTAACATAAAATAATTAAAAATTATTAGAATTTAGAAAATATGTAATGTTTTTATATAAAAAATTATTTCCACTAATTAAAATTTATGATATACATAATTTAATATTAAAAATTTTAAAAACCTAAAATTAATTATACAATAATGTTAAAATATTTAAATTTTATATCTCATATAATTAAGATTATGGTGTTAATTTTAAATTGAAAACAATAGAATAAATTTTTGTTACTAAAATAATAAAAGAGTCATTCTAAAATTGATATCATTTAAAATTTATAAATAATTATTTAGATAATAATAATTATTAGAAAATCAATTTATAAATTATAATTTTAGAAGATTCTTAAAAATAAATATATCAAAATATGGAATGTTCTTATTATATTAATTATATTTTGACATCATTAATTATAAATATGATATTTAACATAAATATATTGAACCGTATAATATATGGAATGTCTTGATTATAATCCTCATATCACGATTAATATATTTTGATTTAATATAACTTAAGTTAATATAGGAACTATAATGTATTTTAAAAAATAAAGGATCTAAAACAAAGATTTTAAATATAAGGGACCAAAACCAAAATTTGAATATTTTAGAAGGATTAAAAACATATTTAACCCTATTTATTAATTTAAATTTATTTAATAAAATATCAAATTTTTTAAAATTTTATGAAATTTTGTAAAAATAATTTATGTAATATAATTTATTAATTTAACGGTTGAATTAATAAAATTTAATTATTTATAAAAGTTATTAAATAAAATAACTTTAACTAAAATTATTTATGAAATAACTTGATCTTTCATTTTTTAATTATATAATAATTTATAATAAAATAATGGTATTATTTTTTTATTTCAATTAATTTTTAAATTTTTTTGTAGTATGTAATAATTATTTATTTAATGTGCTACCGACTAAATCTCAGTAACACGCTAACAGCAGCCAAGATGAGCGTTGACCTGATATATGTCCAATTCAACGATTCGCGAAAACCTTCCCAGTTAATATTCCTCATAAATTGTAGGTTTGGCTTGCAATAAAGGTAGGAAAAATAAAACCAACGACTCAACGAGTGAGAATGAAAATATTACCAACATACTCTTTTCATTATTGTTTAATATATTTTTTATTATTGCGCTATTAGCTCCACACCTGCTCGATAATTTAAATAAATAATTTTCAAAGCAAGCGTGACACGTAAATTAATTTGATAATAAGATTGGTAAAAACTAAAAAGTATATAATACATTCCTAAGGAACGAAACCCCCGGCGAAAAATAATCATTCATAAGTCACCTAATGTGTAGCTAATTAGTCTCAGAATAAAATCTTGCTTGAGGAACAAAAATAAATGACAAATCTAAGGTCCCAAGCATACGAGTATATTTATCATATTTTGGAGCAAGCCTGCAGGTTCTTTTGTCATGAGCGTCCTTTAAATGGTTGCCATCTTTACCTCTAGTTAGATTAACCAAATTTCGAGCTATTATAAGAATTAAGAAGTGACATATAAAGCGTTACCAAATCAAGATTAGGACTCAAAAGGAGAGGTTTATATTTTTAAATCAAGAACGACAGCGAAGTATTTATCACCAAATAAACAAAGAGCCATAGCTGTTCTCCTATCCAGAATCTTCAGAAAACAAGAGGAAGGTTGCACTTGCCCTTAAATATCAGGCTTTCACACAACAATTGAAGTAGCTGAAGAAGCTCTTCCTTGCCTGTCAGGAAAAAAATAAATAGAAAATGATGTGAAAGATGCCGTGCCATACGTATATGCATGCTACATAACTATGCAATACTTCAGAAATCACAGATGTACCTGAGACTAATCAAGTGTGGATCTAGAGAATGAATCTGATATGCAGGAAAGTCCTATACAAAACTTCTACCAAAGAGATTTTTAATGGGTTGTTTTCTATTAGACTTCTCATAACCACATAAAGGGCCCCAACAAAGCACGAGCTACCTATCCCGATATATAATTTGTAGCCCTCTTACTATTGAATAGAATATGTATTGCCTCAAACACCCATTGCATGTGTTACAACTAGAATTGCGTGTTGCCTAGGTATCTACATGATAGACAATTTACATCCTTCGACTTTCATCCTTCTCAATCCAGTTAATCTGGGTCCCACCATAATATTCTTTGCACTGTACCCTTTTTTTTTTCTTTCTTTAGGTGGGAAAGTATCTGTGTAATATTCCACTACATTATTCTTCACCACTCTCTCCGGATTGTGTTTATTAATGGAAAAGTCGAAAACCACGAATTTATGTTCTTTACTTGTTCAACATATCCCTAAATGCATTTCATTTTCTTAATTTCTTTCCAAAGGCTAGGTTCATCCTAAGTCCTAATACAGCAATACTAGAAATGAAATGAGAATATTAAATTAAACTTGAAGAGGAAGAAAAGAAAGAAAAGAAGACATTGATGTAAATGATATTTCTTGAAGTATAACGAAAATTATGGCAAGAAACCTTCAAGGTCAACTCAGTTCTTTAAATCCAAATTATGAATTAATCAGTGCCTTTTCTAGGAGGAGACAGACAGGTAACTAGTTTGAAAATTTCCGTTGGCGCAAAAATGCTCAATGAGGAGTCGAGAGAGAAAGAGAATAAGACAGAGAAACTGAGAAAGAGAGAGAAAATGACCTCTTCCCATACATTAACTGTATCTACTTGGTAAAAGATACTCCTATATGGTCACGGATACACTCACCCTCAATTCTTTTTGGTGACTATTCATCTTCAATTTAATCATAAAAAAATATTTTATTCAATTCCGTGCCATTTTATAAAAGCTATGACACTGGTATTGTGACATGTCTCAGTCAGTCTCACACAGCACATTGACCATGTCTATTTTTTTTTTCTGGCCTGGGGAGGGGATCTAACACTGCTAGGACCTAACGAAAACATAAACACATTCATTTAAAAATAAAAAATAAAACATTCACGCAAAGATTGTGCTTAATTTAAACTCTTTAAAATTTTTTAATTAAAAAAGTATGATAAGAATGCTCTTGTCACATCAGTATTTTCCCCAGCCCTCCAGAAACGGATATACTCTAGTATGTTCAAGCTAGCATCATTATAATTGTGTTCAAGAGATGCTCGGAAATAATAGCAAACAGAATAAAGAACAACAAAGCTGGCCAAGACTCTTACAGTTGGGGAATGGGTTTGATGGTAGTGCGGTTGATGGTGCTCACTGCTGTGGCCAGTGTTGACGCTGCTGGAGGTTGAATCCATGAACTCTTCTTCATTGCCGAGGCTTGCCCTGGAAATACTTGTCTTGTTCTGCTTCCTAGTTTCCCGGATTTTTGAGAAATCAAGTGAGTAGTCCGGTACTTGGCCTTTCTGATCCCAGTCCCCAAATTGTGGCACTGATAACCAAGGACCATTTTTCTATTTTGACAAGATTTACAATTTTGTCAGCTGATCATCACCGTAAAAAATGGGATCATTTGTAATAAACTTGTAATATTAATATTAATAATGATGTAGCATGCCTAAAAAAATGCACTGTAAATGAAAGATTCAGGTAAGAAGGAATGTTATTACGACTTCTTAAACTGCATAGCAAAATTTAATCAACTATAATGGAAACGCGGGAAAAGAACGGGCCTTAGTGATGAATTTGACTATTTCTTTGCTTTAGAAAGGAGTTTATGATTACTTGTACGACTGTAACAATGCTGTCATTGTTTCAAAGCAATCTATGTTCCTTTGAGGTTAAAAATAAGGGAAATTGTATTTCTGTGATAACTTGTGTTACAATTTTTTTACAAATAAAAGGAAAATATAGAAAAAGTAAGTTCTGTATTGGAGAGAGATAAAAAGAAAAAAATGAATTGTAATATATATATATATATGTGTGTGTGTGTGTGTTACTAACCACAGTAATTCGAGGTGATTCAGGAGTTTAAAAATATAAAGCAAAACAAAATGATTAATTAAGCTGAGCTGGAAAGGAGAGGGAATGAATCATCGTACTCGTGTCTATGTTCAAGGGATTGTAGTAGTAAATACGAAAGAATCATAGGGAACAAATGTCAATCTTGCGGATGCATGACCGATAACAGCTACTACTTGATGACCAAAATTAAATATGAAAAAAAAGTAGAAACAATATGCATTTTCAATTTCAAGGCTTTACCAATCAGTAATTAAATCTTCCTAAATCCTATTTCATGTTACTACATAGCTAAATACTAACAGAGTCAAGAGTGTTCTTATATGGATTTCAAAATTAAAGACAAGAAGAGTAGAAGACTCTGCTTAATTTTCTGTTTCTGGTTCAGCGATTCAACAAACAGCATGCAATTTAGTGTCCAGATTCATGATTTGAACTCTGGATCAACGAATTTTTCACATTCACATAAAAACGCATAGAAGCAAGCAAACTATACATCGATGTAAATCCACCGGAGAGCGATTAATTTTTTATGAACGAAACACAGTCTGAAGAAGATTAATCAGAGAGAGAGAGAGAGAGAGAAACTGACCTCTTTACGACGGTCCATGAGCGTGATTTGAGATGTTGAATGGGGTTTAGAAGTAACAGCGTGTATTTATAGAGAGAGTGAATAATGAATGAAGCAGAGCAGGCCAAAGCAACAGCTAGCGAGGCGAGTGTGTGAGTGTGAGTGAGTGTGTGTGTGAGAGAGAGAGAATGAAAAAAGAGGTCCCGCTTTGCGATGTGATGCAGCAGCGAAAAGGAGCTGTTATGAAACTTACTGCACAATGCAATTCAACCCATTCGATTGGAGTACTAACACTATGTTATGCCAAATATAAATACATCACAAAGCTGGATTGGTTTGGGTGTCACTTTTCTTCTTCTTCTTATTATTATTATTATTATTTTAATTAAGGCTTTTATTGTACACGCTACGCTTACCAAGCAAACACGACTTGGACACTTCTCTTCATTTGTTATCTACTTATCTTTCGCTTCAGCCTAGCCTTTAGTATCTTTTCTTCTTCTATTGGTTCTTTTTGTGCGATCTGCACTCTCTGACTAGGTCTGCTTTGTTTACTCGCTTTTCCTTACCCGTATACCCTCCTTTCCTTCATCATACCTGTCACACGGTTAGGCCAAAAGAAACTAATTTTAAAAAAATAATTACTTAATATAATTTTTTAAGAAAATTTATTACTTCTCAATGTTTATTCATTTTAGATAAGCACTAAATCATCAAAATAATATAATTACTGTCCTTTAAAAATTCAAATAAGAATATTAAAAATAAATAAATAAATACCACTCGCATGCTTTCGGCTTCCGAGCTGGCATCCCTGGCCCAGCTTTAAATATTCTCCCTATTTTGTGCATCAATTCAACTTCATGGATTGTATGTGTTGCGACTGTTGGCGACCACCATAATTGTAAAGATTTTTCTTGTTCATTAATTTATTCATTATTATCTTCATTTTGCCCAGGAATGAATTTCAACAAAAGATGAAAAATGAATATGATGGATACAAATTTTGGTGAATATGATAGTTAATAAGCAATTGATTAGTCAATGAAGTTGATTCAAAATTGTCATATTTGACTATCAAATCGGATTTATTCTTATGTTGAAAAATTAATAAACAGAAAAGTCAAGCTTAGCCATTGCCGAATAGAAAAAAAGAGAGAATAAAATCATGCCATCAAGCTTTTAACTCAAATCTTTTAAAACTTCAGCTTGACGCTGATATTAAAAGTTTAATTCTTCACGGTTAGCATCCACCAACGAATGTTAATGATTATATCCTTTTCGACTACATATTTTTTAATCATTTAAAAATTAAGCTACTTTTTTTGTAAAAAAAAAAACTCCCCCGTAACTCAATTGTTGAATTCATATAAATATTTTTCTGTTTTTCTAGAGACGTTAAACATTAAAAAATAAAATAAAATGAAGAAGTTCATTCTAGCAACTGACATTATGTTACTATGCATGTCAATCAGATTTTTATAACAACAAAACTTAGATACATTATTATAGATACTTTTAGTATTATTTTTTAAATAATTTTTTTTTTCTAAAAGTGAATATTTAATTTTATTTTTAGTATTATTACATTAGTAGCTTATTATAGGTTAAGGTCTTTTTTATTTCTTGATGAAATAAGTGGCCAGTGGATTGCTAGCTCATTGACACTGAGTGAGTTCTCAACAAATTTCTTTTATTTATATGGGCTTATTTTGAAACTCCTTTACGCTTGTATACGACAAAAATTTGGAATTGCTTTTTACACCTTTCGTTTTTTTCTTTTCGCACTTTCTTCATTTTAATTATATTTTTTAATAAATAATTTTGTAAATTAATTTGTGAAACGTAAATTTTTTATATTTTGTGAATTAATTTATAAAATGTAAAAATTTATATTTCATAAATTAGTTTACAAAATATAAAAAACATTTTGTAAAATATATTTTATAAATTAATTTGTGTAATATAAAAATATATTTTATAAATTAATTTATGGAATATATATTAAAAAAATAAAATAAAATAAAAATATCCAAATGTTAAAAAAAGAAAAGTGTAAAAAAAAAATAGGACGCTAAAAGTAAACCCAAAAACTTTTATGCTTGGGTAAAATGGTCGTGCGCCATTTAGACCTAGGCAAAGAGCCAAGTTTACCTGCTTCATCAGTTGGTACACATTTACAAACATTAATATGAATTATAAAGGGGAGAAAAGCTTGGCACCAACCACATTTTTTTTTGTGGGGATACATTTAGACCCCAAATAAAAGTTATGTAACTTTTTGTTTGCATATGGATTGTAGAAGGAAGATGAGGATCCTAAGGTTTTGTTTTTTTAATAGAAATAAGAAAGAAAAAAATTATAAAGATAAAAATATTTTTTAACGTTTACATATACATGAAGATAAGAAGAAATGAAGAATTATTTATAAAATTAATTCTCTTAAATAGAAGTGAAAATAGAAAAAAAAATCTTTATTTTTTAATATTTAAAGTATTAAATATTTTAACAAAATAAATAATATATTAATAAATAAATGATAAAATTAAAAATATAATTTTAGTTTAAATTTTTTAATTAACATAAAATAAAATTTATATTATTAATTTATTTATTTTTATTCTTTTTATTCATCAAAATAAAAGAAAAAAATTACTTTCTTTTTTATCTTATTTTTTTCCATCCAAAGATGATCCATGTATACATGGCATAAAAAGAGAAGGCCATATCAGTTCCTTTGCGTTCTTTAACCTGTGGCAGCGAGCGTGCACCACAAAACTCATTAGTCGTTATCTTCATTGGGATTTTATTTAATTATTAATTTGTTCGAGTGGGAACAGATTGTTAATTTGTTAAAAAAAATTATGACCAGTTTATATTACTTTATGAATATGTTTTTCTAACTTATTACATACGTTGTGATTATATGAACTAAAAACCAAGGGTTGTACGAGTATTATTTACTTCAAATAAAACTAAAAGTATAACCTACAAAGTAAAATATTTGGAATCATAAAAAAGAAATATAAAAAAAATCCTTGTTAATCTTTTAAGAATATTTGTTAAATAATTAATTTTTTTATAAAGATATTAACACACTTTACATAGTTTTAAATAAAAAATATAGTTGTTAATTTTTTAACCACTATTATTAGCACACTTATTAGTAAGACTCAAAATATAATAATTTTTTTTAAAAAATAATATGTATGTTGTTTTAGGAAAATAAATTTAAAATTAAAATTGTTATAATAAAAAGGTATTTGATTGAAAAAAGAATTTTTAATGAATGTTAAAAAAAAGTAAATTATGTTGTTTTTAAATTTTATTTTACATTCTATCTCATTTTGTTAATGATTAATCACGATACTTTGTTTAGGGTTCGGATCAAGAAGGTACTGCCTTAACAAATTATCATTTAAATTAAATATTTAGAATGCAGAATCGTAAAACATGCACGTAAGTAAGAAATTAAATTTGAATATGTAGGTATTTATTTGACTCTGGCTTAGTACTTTAATTGAATTTGGTATTAGTTCGGGTTTTTTTTCGTGATTTACAAAGGCAGGATAATTTTGTGTGTGTAAAATACATGTCTTGCTCCATTATTAAACCAACTTCATTTTTATAAAATTACCTCTCTCTCTCTCTCTCTCTCTCTCTCTCTCTCTCTCTCTCTCTCTCTCTCTCTCTCTCTCTCTCTCTCTCTCTCTCTCTCTCTATATATATATATATATATATGTGTGTGTGTGTGTGTGAAATAACGTTATGCTCGAAAACCAGTTGAAATCACATTTGCAAGAATTGCAAAAAAAAAACCACTAAACAATTTTTGAAAATGTGAAAACCAAATTTTTAAAGATCCAAATTATAACACCAACAAACATTAAACCAATGCCATGCAACCAACTTGAAATATCTGTAATCTTCATTCTAATGGTAATCTAAAAAGACACTTAATGGACTAGTGCTCAACACAAGAAAAAGCACATAAAAGTATTCATCAAAACATGTCTATGATTATATGAAAATAATTATAGTATCGTACAATAGGAAGATAATTAATAAATTTTTTGCATAAAATAATTTATTTCACAGTTTTCTGATATGAATACATAACCAACATGGTCATTGTTTCTATTTTGAAGTGTCTGTGCCTTCGTGCACCTCACTTCATTGCAAAATTAGTTTGTTTCTAGGATGTAGTGAATGCAATATGTCATTTTGGGAACTGCTGCTTCATTGATGGAATATGTCTCATTGGCTGTACATGCACTGCTATGTGGTAATAATTTATTCTAGTGTATGTTTAGTGTTTATTTTTATTTTTTTCAGTAACATGTTGCTAGGCTGATAACATGTTCTTAATATCTATATTCTTTTTCTTTATTATATGATGCTAGCTTATTTATTATCAATCTTGTGCATATAGTAGCTGTAGTACTGTGCAATAGACATACTGGTGAAACTTTGAAATTGATGATGTTATGTGAGAAGGTATTATAAATTGGCCACTGGAGCTAACAGGTCAATTAAATAGCTTTTAAGGACCTTAAAATAATAGTCACTTGACTTCCAAGCAAGGAAGCACTAACACTTCAAAATGGCTGTTTCACCACTCTCAGTCTGCATTCTAGATTTTTAGTTTTAACCATTGTGCCAATATGGGTGGGATATCATAATAACTTGATAGATAGTGCTTTAAACGTGTCTGAAATGATTAATGCTGAATCTGTGAACCTTCGATGTCTGTGTTTCAAATTGTCTTTTAAATTTGTCTGAGGAATGATTGTGTAATAAGACTAAGGCTATACACAGATGATGGTGCTAAGGTTTGTGTATGTTATATTCTGACCGTGTTGAATCATAAGTTTTAAAGAATTTGCCACAATCAACTCCTTGAATCTATGTCATATCCATGCTTCTTAGGTTTAATGTGTTTATTATTCAGATCAGTTGCATATATCCTCACAGCTGCTAAGAAAATTTTATGTTTTAAAGTGTACAGTGTTGTTCCTTGTCATTTTCCTAAAATAATTCAATAATTTTTTATGAACATTAAATTTCAATAATTCAAGAATTGAATTGAAAGTTCTCATAAGATAAATCAACCTTGTAAGGTTTTGTTACATGCTTCCTCTTTAGAGATGTATGATAAAACAATTTCATTTCCATGCCCACCCTTTCTCACTCTGACATGATAATGCATTAATCTTTGGGTGTTTCTTGTTTCTCTTGTTTTACAAGGCCGGACTGGCGTTCTGTAAATTTATGGTAAAACCATCAACTCTTCTTGTGTTGGATGAGCCAACCAATCATTTGGATATTCCTTCCAAAAAAATGCTTGAGGTTTGCTTAACCTTTCTCTTATGCTTGCTTCTCCTCACTTAAAGCTCACTATCACAGTGTTACTCCATCACCCCATGATTTCTGATTCCTCTACTTACAAGGCAGATAGTTAATAGAGTGATGGAAGTTAAAGATGGCACTATACAGATTTAAAGTGTTTCCATTCCAATTAATACATTTCATTTTTTTTATATCTCTCATCTTATTACATCACATATCATACTTCTCTCCTTTTTTTCTTCTTCCCATCTGTCTTTTCTTTTCATCCCATTCCACCTATTTTTTCAGATGTACCACAACAATTTTCCTTCTTGAATCCATAACTTTGTCATTTTCTTAAGGCAATTAAATATTATAGCAGATATTTCTTGTTATCCATTCTTCAGTAATGGAAATGCGTTGCAATTATTTTAACTATTTTCTACCAATTCTTCTCAGTATTTGACTGAAATTGGAAAAATGTAATAAACCAAAGAAAAAGAAGTTTACCATAAATAAATTGTTGCATACAGAGATTTCTATCTCCTAAACCAACAACGCTACAATTTTGATTAAAATTACCCAAAAAAAAAAAAGAAATTAACTAAAGTTCTGCTTCAGACTCTTTGTCAGAGTCAGTAGTCTCCTTCACCTTTTCTGTTGTCTTATGAATTGCTCCTCCGACCACTTTTGCTGCTGATTTAGCACTTTCCTCAACTGTCTCTTTTCCTTTGTCAAAACTATTCCCAACTGCATCTTTCAACGTTCCTTTAACACCATGAGATCCTTCTCCTCCCTCCCCCGCACCCCTGAAACTGAGAAAACATTCATAACATTGCTATTTATATGAAGATCAGAGTAGCAAATTTAGACTAACCAAACGTAGTCAAGATTAAAGATTAATCAAAATCATATGATCAATTTTAAAAGTTATATGACTTTTTAGTTTTGACTATTCATAATAATAAGATCTAATGTTTGAAATGTATTATTTTCATTTTCACATAAAATGAATCTTCTCATTCGATATAAATAATTTATGTATATTATCAAATGGGCTTCTAAGAACATTTGAACTTACTCCAAATTTGGTGGGGAAAACTGCATTTGCAGATCATGTATGACAGTTTTGATTTTCTCCCAGGAACTTTCTTGGGACTTTCTGAGTAGAGAAAGGGTATCCATTAATATCTTGGAAAGAAGTGGTTTTTCAGGGTGGTTTTGGGCAACATTCTGGCCACCTTCATCAAGTGTTGCACGCTGGAATTGAAGAATGAGCAACACACAGAAAATAAGAAAGAATAGGGTGCCTCTGCTGAATTTATCCATGTTAATATGTAACAAATTCTTTGAGGTCTGAGAAGAGGGATGTCAAGGTATTTGGCTGATTTGGTAGTTACTAGTTAGTTTGCTGATTCTCTACTTTGAACACGTTTTTCTACGTGGGACTCGCATCTTGCATTTAGTGTTCCATAATTGAATATTTCAAACCTTATAATTATTTCTCCAAAAATAACGACAAAAAATAGAGCTAAATATTTATTTTTGGTTGTTAGGAAAGCCTTTGTTTTATTGCATTTTGGAGTTTTGTTCATTGCCCATAAATAAAAATTAAACTGTGGTTAGTGTTTAACTATTTATGCAAGTCGGCAAGGTTCATCTACAAACTTTACTTAAAGCGATGGTTCTCTTAAAACAGCTCTAGGACGTGAAGGACACATTCTATAAGAGAGAAACCAATTTTGCAACGTATAAAAATAATGGTAATATTTGCTACAGAAAAAGATAGAGTTTTTAAATTTAGATGTGATAGACTGAAGAAATAGCGGTTACTCATCTTTATCACAACATTGCATGAATAAGTACATAATAACGTGAGGATTTTCATGTCATTCCTTAATGATGAAATTATGTTTCTAAATCCAAAATGTTTGTGGAATAGCTGCCTCGAATGATTAAAGTCACCTCACAATTTTTTATATGTATAATTTGTGAATCCTCACATTTTTTTCCCATGAAAATTAAACTTCAAATTGACAAATACCGTGTAGCACGAAAGAAATTCTATTAAAATGGATCTTAAAAGCTTCAAAAACATTACCATGCCAATCAAATGATATTATTGAATAATGATAGTTACAAAGGTGCAACCTCAGTAGAGACAAAGTAAGAGCACTAGGAGAGTTGGATTAGGACAATCAAAACATTATGTACTATAATTTCTGTAGTTAAAATAAATGAATAAATGCAATATTATAATCTATATGATTGTCTAACACTCACTTTTAAATTTCAATTAATAGTATATTCATTTTTTAATAGTAAAATTACAGAACTAATTTTCAAAAATTTCCCATGCAAAATAAATTCTAATTATTATTATTTGAATTTCAATTTTTAAATTAATATACCATTCCAGATGAATATAGGACATACAACAAATTTTGGCATAAGTCAACACGGGATGTATACTGGTTCACTTTAAAAGAGTCGGGTCCTTTATTTGAAGAGTGTTACCCATAGTTCTGTAGATAGTTTAAATTGCAGGAAAAGAAATGTAAGAGATAAAAGAATCGAAGTTGTAACATCTGAATTCTCCCGAACTTAGAACGAAGTAGCTCCTACTGAGCAAGCCTCTTAAAAATGAATGAATCAATGGACAAGTTACAATCGGAACAAAGAATTTAAACAAGCATATAACTTCGTTCCATGCAAGAATACATCAGTGTATTGGCAGTGACTAATTACCAAGATACAGAGATCTTCAGACATTAATATCCGAACGCTTTGTTCTCGCTGAAGTGCTGATTTCTAAGGAGCCCGACAAAGAAAATCTAGGGAAACTATAGTTCTCAGAGACCGAAACTGGCTGTTGAGGATAGAGTGTGGGAGGTGGAGTTAGATTGCGTTGTGCTGGAAGCGGGGGAAGCATGTTATACTTGTAAGGATCACTGCTTAGACTGCAATCAACAATAAATTTGGTAAGGAATGGCACAAAACAAGCTTAAAGAGCAGAAAAAAAACCTGTTATGATGAATAAACGTTGTACTATAATTCCATCGCCATGATACATAGATTTGGGCATAATCTTACAACTACCATTCAATACTATGATATGGAATTTTTTCGATCTAAGGAGACAAACCCAAATCTATGGATGAGTCTTTCCAAAGCTGATACGTGCGATCAAGAAAGCATCTTTCAGCCAAAGAAATCGTTGGTAGTAACTCATAGTGGTGGTGATAAAAGCACAGCAGCATGCCAGAACCACAATGATTTAGGAAACAAGCAGAAAATACCTTGTATTATAAGACTGATGATCATCTTCAATAAAATTTTCATCTATGCGCTGAGCAGGTCTCTGATCAGAAGGAATGGACCATGCTGGCGCAGGTATTTCATCTGAGAAATATCTTCTCCTGATCAGCTGAAAGGAGAGGTACCAGAAAACTTATGACAACCCATACATTTCACACACACACACACACAAAAAGAGAGGGAGATCAAACACTATACTGACCATGCGGAAAAATTTCATCACAGCCTCCTTGTCAAACCTTGCTTCTTTGGCAGCCTGTAGAGATCCAAATAAAAATAACTAGTATAAGAAGAATGAATTAGATTGCAACTATTCAACAGAATGTACAAACAGGCCAATCTCAGCATCAAATGTCATGAGATATGATTTGTTACTTCATAGGCACAGCTGGTACTTTCGGTTTAGAATGGCTACACAAGAAATTAAAGAAATGTTTGGTTTGATAAAATATTATTTGTTTCTATTTTTATTTTTTTTAATAACAAAAATGACACCTTGCTTTTACTTTGTTTCTCGTTCTAAAAAATTGCAAAAGAAATAGTGAAAAAACAATATTGTTTCCTATACAAATATCTGAAAATGTAAAATAAAATGAAAGCAAGGTAACATTTAATTCAAAGTAAAGATAGAAAATAAACATAGAAAATATTTTCTCAACCCAAATGGTCCCTAAGGTGCCATTTGGTTTCAGAAAATATTTTTAGTTTTTGTTTTTATTTTTTGTTTTCACTTCTATTTACAGAAATGTCACATTATTTTCATTTTGTTTTCAAAGTTTTGTGCTGGAAAGTAAAAACAGAAAACAAATATTTTTTTGTTTTCACTATTTTATGCACACAAAATGTTAAAATAGAAAACAGAAAATGAAAACAGGAAACATTTTCTGAAACCAAACACCACCTAAGATTCTCAAACAGAATAGCTTTTAAGGCTCAACATTTTCTAAAGCATAGCGCAGTTGGCTAAGCTAAATTAATTATTCATAATGAGTGACTCAAGATATATATATATATATATATATATATATATATATATATATTGATAAGCTTCAAGATGTTACTGTTAAAAAGATAATAAGTTTAATGGCTAGCCCTCAATTTTTGAAAACTATCGAAAGATGAAACAACTAACTTTTATCAAGACAGATTGACACCAAAATGAAATGATAAGTTACAAACACAAGTCAACCATAACCATAGGATTCGCAATGGCTGACAGAAAAAATAATCAAACGGTACAGATACAATATTATTAACTTGTTTTAGAATTTTGAAAAGAGACAGAGAAGAAGCTTTTAGTGGTTCTAATTAAATCCCAACCCATTCTATCAGCTAAAGCACTCTTTCATGTACAGCGATAAAGTTGTAAAAAAAAGTGGAAATTGTTTGTGTAAAACATGTTTAATATGTATTTGTAAAGCATCAACCAGGGTTTAAAGTAAAAAGCAAGCACTACTAAATTTTAAACTGCTAGCAGTTCAAACTTCCTTATAATAGCATTAACATCAGATTTATTTGAATCTACCGGAATACAACATACTAATTTATATGAGGGTAGCATACTATCTCATGCATATAAAGTGGGGTAAAATAAACTTGTAAAACTGACACATATTTTAGTTGAGACACTTACTGCAATAAGGCCTCCACTGCCAGGAAAACTCTCGGTCAGTGGAAGCTCCTCACTGGAAGGAAGCAAACCCTGCTTCTCAACCCAGTGGCGTGCAACATCAACAAGATTTCCACTGCTTCCTCTTGTACCCTCTTTTGCAGCAACATCAGCTTTGTTACCAATAATGATATATGGAACAGGAAGCCCACCAGGGCCACCAGATCCCAAAGGAGCTGAAAATGTCCCAGCTTCAGCAATCTCAGCTGCCCACTTCTGCAAGCTAGTCTTTGTCCTTCTCTGTGAAAGATCATGAACAAAAATTACACCTGAAAATGAAGTTCAAACAAGAATTCAAGGTTTAAAAAATCAGACAGCCACCTCTCAAATATGCACTCACTGTTACTGTTTTTAATTGTCAAAAGTTCTAGAATACCCAAATCCCATTAAGAGATTAATGCAAGTATCCAAGATAGCGGTGATTAGGGTATTATATAAATAATGAAGTTTTAGAGTTTAGACAGCCAAATCTATATCATTTCTTATTGCAGATTTTAAATATTAAGGTTGAAGTTCCAAATCAAATTTCATTTACTTGAGTATGAAGGCTTGAAAAGGAGAAATCAAGCATATATGGTGACTGTTTAAACATCAAAAATCATCTTCCTTCTTTTTACTCCCTTTGTCACAAATCTTGACCCTTCATTTCTGTAACATTTCACATTAGATTGAATGTACACAACTACTTCCTATGATGTAAGCAATTATAGAATTTAGACAACCATTATTAAAAGGAGCTTTTTTTACTCACCATTGATTTGTGAATAAAACAGAGACCGGCAATCTTTGTACCGTTCATGTCCTGAGACATCCCACAATTCAACGAAGAAATCTCTCTCAGAATCACCTTTAAGGCTACTTGAAGAGCTGCCAGAATTTCCATAAGTAGTATGCTGGGAAAGGAAACACAGGACATTAGGTGAAGATTTCGAATACAGAAACAATGTATTTCTCATGCAACCATAGAATTTGTATGGGGGGAAGGTATTACCTTCACATCAACTGTACAACCAATTGTCTGAGTAGGGCGAGCAATAGGAGAACCTTTAACCATCAGGTGAACTAAAGAAGTCTTCCCAACACCTGCAAGAATGAGAAAAAATGATAAATCTGCAACTACGATATTTCTGAAAATGGTTACAGAGGGAATCATAAAGGAGGGGACTGGTGCAAGCAATCACATGCTCAGGGAATTCTAATTATTTTCTTCATCTTTTACCTATAGTTGATTAATGCACATCCAAGTGTCTGAAGTTTAGACATGAGAAGTACCACCAGTTATGTCCAAAGACTAACAACTTAAGAGCCTGTTTGGTTTAAGGAAATGCATTCTATTTCTTTTCTTTTCTTTACTAATAATTACAAAACAAACCACCTTGATTTCAACTTGCTTCAAGTGTTTTGAAAATTTGTACAAGAAATGGTGAAAACAGTGATAACATTTTATAATTATTAGTAAAATCATAATATAGAAACAAAAAACATTTCCTTAAACTGACATGCCCCAAAAGAGATATTTTGATGTGCTTTGTGCAGTAATATCAACTAAGACACCATAAATTTTCTGATAAGCTTCAAAAAGACACTATATGCAAGGATATTTTCCAATGCATGTTGCCCCTATGACAATACATGCAGCAACTTTACCCTACTGGAGAAATGGAATATACTAGCTAACTCTTTATTAAGAAAGTCTATGTTACACATGCTAGGGACTGGGGATTGCAATTAGGCATAACTACCTAACTGATCTAGTTACAGAGGAATGACATTGAATAATAGAGTAAAGAGGAGAAGAGAGGAGAGAACACATTTCTGGGACAGTTAGTTGGATAAAGGGATCTCGGCTCTAGAAATTCCCAGTGTACAAGAAGATGATTCTCTTCTCCCGTTCTCCATAAAAACATGTTCATTTCTATAATTCTATCTCTAGATTCTGATCCAAATCTTACGGAATACAAAGTAAAATATTTCCATCCTCAGCAGTACTAAGCAATGTTAGATTTTTATTTCTTCTTGCACAAACTTGATTTATATAAGTAGGTTTTATTTAAGATTCACTGCATCAACAGTCTATCAAAAATGATGTAGCTTGTCATTTATGCCAAATGTTGTTCATCACGTTGCCCACTTTGCTTGGTTCCTGATCTTTACTATTTCAGTCAAACAATATTACATTTCATCACAGGATTTGGTGTTCATATAAAAGCAATCTAGTAATTTGCTTCTCTCAATCACTAGGACTAAGTATGTCCTTAAGATGGTATTTAAAAAATACTAAATTTTAATCGAATCAAGCTCACAGCTCACACCAATTCACAGTATATAATTACAATCCCAATAAATCCAAACTTTGCGGGTCAAAGATCACAAATATTTGATGTTAACCTACTATCCTGTAATACTTGGTTTTGTATAACTTTGAAGTTCCACGCATACATGTGTCAAGACTCAAAAGTATGCCTAAATAAACTGTCATTTTACTTCCATACTTACTTGCATCAACTGAATGCCAAACCACATAAGGGTTTCACAGCAACTTCCACCATATTCCTAGTTGTTTCTCACTTTCTCTTACATTATAAGATGTAGATCCTTTTAAGGCGGTCTGCATAAACAGCTTCTCTAAAGCACAGGTCAAAAAAGAAATTTCTATAATCTAAACCATGCAAATTGAATATCTATACCCTTACACCTAACACACCTTATAGCAGCTAAATCTAATATTAGTAACTTAACTCATGGAGCCCCCATTGAGTATTATAATTGTTTCACCATAGTGATTACTTCTCTCAGTTCCCTGATCTAATGTTTTATGCAGCAGTATTACAAAATCTCCACGGATCTTTACAGTGTAACCTCTCACACTTATTTAACTTGACTTTATCAAAACACACAATCTGAGAATTTCCCTTTCCAAACGGAAAATCATATATCCACCCTAATTTTTAGTGGGTTAAGATCACCGCATATTTTAAATTAAATGGCCACTTAAAGAGTTCAGATAACTTTTTCCAAACATTAAAACACGTCAAATTGGGAAAAGCACTAAGAGCATGAACATAAAAGGGTACCTGAATCACCAACAACGAGTACTCTGACCTGGCCACATAGCACCCCACCGTTGAGCTCTTTGTTCTCCCTCTCACGCTCCCTCCAGAACATGGTTTCCTCCAGACCCTCTCGTCACTACTAACAACAACTACAAATGCAAACGCAAATGCCTTCGCTACCACACACACACATGCGCTTCTCAAGTTCCGTCAAATGGATTCAAGCACCGATTTTGCGATATGTAATTTTCGAATTTTGTTTTAAAATCCATGTCACGTGAGAATCAAAACGAGATCAGAGCAATAAGTTGACATCCCACTGTCACACATCTCAGAAAAAAAACATTGAATCAAGCACTTCACCGATGGATCTGATGAAGAGGGTTGGTTTGGGAAACAAGAAATGGATGAGATGAAAGATTGATTGGGGTGTGCGGTGTCTTGAAATGGGTAAAAGGTAATGGTTTTGGGATGAGAGTGAAGGAACCCGGAAAGTTGAAGGGATGAATGAATGATAATGCCATCTCGTTACTCATTCGCGTATACCACGCGATCAAAGAGCACGTGATGTGGATGTGTCAAAAACAACAATACTACCGATTTTTTTTTAAAGATTTTTTTTTTAAAAAAATCTCCATTAAACCGCATAAAATAAAATGATTAAAATCACTCATCTTAATATTTTTTAATATTAATATTCATATAAAATTATCTTACATTTATTTATATTTTAAATTTAATAGTTAAAAATTTATTTTTAAAAAATATAAAAAATAATCGTATAATTATAAATAAAAAATAAAAATAATATATTTTTAATATATATATATATATCAATGATTATTATTTTTAAATAAAATATTTTATATAAAATCAATAAATATAATATTATATATATTAATTATTTTATTTTTTAGATAAAAGATTCTCCCACAGCAAGAGTTCAAAAAGGTGGGATGTTTGTGTAACAGGTTATAGAGATTGGATTTGTAATGGGATTTTTTTTAAATAAAAATTCAGTCTTATTATAAATAATTTATTCTAAATTTTTATAAATAATTTATTTTTTTATAATTTTTTGTTAATTATTAAATAAATTTATATTTTAAGATAATAAATAAATATAATTTTATTTCATAATTATTTTATAAACAGGAAAAGAATAATAAAAAAATTATCAAAGTTTGTTGTTATGAAATTTATTTTTAAAATTTACAATTTTTGCTGTAAATTTTATAAGAAGGACAAGAGTATCCATTAAATTATATTATTTAGTCTTTACAAATAGATAAATTTTAATTTTATTTTAATTTAATATTTGAAGTTTGTTTTTTTTAATTAGGAATTTTAAACTTAAATTTTATTTTAATTAATTTTAAAATTTATTAATTTTACAAATAGATATCTTAAACTGTAATTTTGTTTCAATTGATTACTAAATTTAATATTTTTGTTAGCTTCTTTTATAGACTAAGGAAAAGTTAAATTATAATGTGGATATGTTGTTTTTTTAAATTAGTTAACAGATTTCTTTGAGATATTGTATAAAAAGAAATTTAATTATGTAGCTTTTAAAAAATTTCAATTTATATTTATATTTCTTTTCTTTTCATTAATTAGATTATAAAAAAGATATGAACATAAATATAATGTTGTTGGTATATTAAATTTTTTTTTAAAATTTAAAATTTATAAAATATTAAATGTATCAAAATACATTGACAATAGAAAACAAATGAGAGAAGTATTTATACTGGTAAGTATATTGGTTTATTCTTATTAATCCAAGAGATATATTTAGATTTTGTCATACAACAAATATATTTATTATTTTAAAATAATACTAACACAAAGTATTATTAAATACTTTTACAAAAATATTATTCATGTATTTTTTTTTCAATAAATCTCTTTAAGCTTAATCAATTATCTAGAAAGCAAATAAGACACGCCCATGTCTAACAATTCTGTTTTTTCAAAGATAAATTGCAACAGAAATATAAATAATGAATTCAACTTAGGTTATGAAGATATTTAAGAATATCATTCGGTTAATGTTAGTTGTCTTTTATTAAAAGTTTTGATCGTCATATAAATAGAGACAAAGTAATCTGGTTGAGTGAAAAATAAAATTTACAACATCTTATGAATGAGTATTGAATGCATAACCTTATGTTAAGAAAAAACATAATAATGCCTTTTTGCCTGAACTATTTCGTGCATCATAACCTTTTTCGTCTTTTTGCTTTTTCTCTTAGTACATTTTATGGCACACTAGGTTTTTTCTTTTTTAGACTTAGACTTTATGATTTTGTAAGGTCTCATAGTTCTTTACTAATCAGCGATCCGGAAAAGGTTTAATTGCATATAACGTCAATTAATTTTCCTATATATCATATGTTTTATTTTTGCTGAGATAATAAGACATTTGAAGTGTCTTAAGACACTTTAAACTTTTGTACTTGTTTAAAAGTGTAGAAACTATATGCTTAAGCTTTTATCATCTATCAAAATGTTAGTTGATTATTATATTTTATGATTTGATTCCAACATAGATATAAGTTTTCTCCTCAAGTAGTTATTGCTATTTTCATTGGTTATTCCAAAGGTTACAAATTTTATAAGTTATATGATCTCACCAACCAAATAACTTTTATTTTCAAATATATGTAATTTCATGAAAATATATTTCCTTTCCAACAAACAATTTAATAGCAACAACTTAATGATCCTTTTTATAATATTATTATCCCTCTCACTTAATCGCTCATAAACAATGTCGCTTTCTTTTCAAAGCAACATCAAATATTGATATTAACTTAAACTCTAAATCAACTCCCCTATAAAGGTTCATCAGGATTCATAAAACTCTAACCTACCTACAAGATTTCTATTATTGTGAATACATCACATTCATATTTAACACAAGACAAAAAGTCACTTCCATTAAATTTGAACCTCATACTTATTATTAAGTAATGAATCATACTCATTGATAACAATCCATGTAAAAATAACTTCAATCTACGAAAATCAATCAAACTTGAAGTATTTTTCTATTGTCTCCTAATCATTTTATTATTAGCGACAAATAGATATATAAATCAAGCATGAGGTTAATGGCATCATGAATAATATAAAGCGTGTTTGGTTACTAAAGGCTTTACTCAACCAATTGATTTAGACTTCACATAAACTTTTTCTTTGATTACTAAATTCAATTGCGAGAATTTTCTATTATGACAAGAATCAAAATTAGCCACTTAACTTAATATGAGTAATATCTTTTTCAATGAGAATCTTACTAAGAAAAATTACAATTCTTAACATGATTCATTTACTAAAAGACAAAATTTGGTTTATCAATTTTGAAGTCTATCTATAGACTTACAAAAGTTTCAAGGTAGTGATTTGATAAATTCAAATTTACTCCCACCAACATGGATTTCAACAATTCAAGAATGATGAGTCATTACTTATAAAAAGGTAAAAATGAAACTCTCACTATCTTCCTTATGTATATTAATGACATCTTTGTTGCTACTCCTAATGCACAATTAATTGAAACCATCAAGTTTGTCTTACAATCTTATATCAAGCTCGAAGATCTTATAAAATTACAATACATCTAAGGGCTTGAAATAGTAAAGTCCAAACATGACATATACTTTGTCATTATTAGAAGACATTAGATTTCTTAATTGCAAACCTTCTACCATCCTTATATCCAAATTTAAAATTTACAGATTTTGTTGGAGATGAATTAAAAGATTATAGGCATTACAAAAATTTATAGACAAATTACTATATTTAACTATATTTAGACTAGATATTAGTTATGTTGTGCATAAACTAAATCAATTTATTTCTAAACTTTGTATTTGTCATCTTAATAGTACTTACATATTGCTTCACCATATAAAAAATATATTTAGATAAAAAAATTTATGTTTAAATAATTTTGATATTCATATCCACACATATGTTGATATTGATTCAACATTATGCTTGATATTAAGAAATATAGTATAAAATATTAAATTTTTATAGAAGATTTATCTTTTAAAAAAATAAAAATGTAAAACACTTGTTAACATATCATTAACTGAAATAGAGTATGCTCTTCAATCACAATCATTAACAAACTCACTTAGTTATTAAATTTTTTTACCAATTTTCATATTTTACATATACATATTTTTAATTAATGTAACAATCAAATAACTATCCATATTATTGATAACTAAATTTTTTTAAATATATCAAACATATTAAATAAATTTATATTTAATCAAATAAACAACATTTACACATGCTAACTAACTCTTAATTATATTCTTTTTTTATTATTTAAAATAAAAAATTCTAATATTTTCAATCAATAATAAAAGTATTACATTTAGTTAATCAACTTTCTATTTTAGTTAGATAATTATAATAATTATGTTTCTTATTTCGATATAAAATTTTTTATATTTAATTTTAAATATATATATATATATATATATATATATATAATTTATATACCATTCTTTTAATAATAATAATAATATCAATAAACAACGTTACTTTAAACATTCATATTAACATAATCAATCATTTATATGTAATATTATTTAAGTTTATATGAGTATTTATAAATTATAAATTTTTTAATCTGTGCAATATTTTATAAGATAATAGTACACAAAAATAAAAATTGTCAATTAAAAAATATATTTATTTTTAGTTATATTTTTTATATAATAAATATATTTTTATTAAAAAAATTTATCCGTATATTATTATTCTATGCAATTAATATTGCACATGCTAAAAAATTAATTATAAAAAGAAATTAAATTATTTCAATTAATATAAGTGCATGTTTGGCTACAATTTATTTCTTTAAAAATTTGTTAAGAAGGTTTAATGTCATAAAATATTGGTTAAAAAATAATATTATTAAACGATGAATATTATTTAAATAATAATTTATTAAAATATAAGTTCAATGCCATCAAGTATTGATTAAAAAATAAAAACGATTTTCTATTTAATAATAAATAAAAGAATATGATTTAAAATGTTTTAAAATATATTATAAATGAAAAAATATATAAATATTATTGAAAAGTATGTATAATAATGAATTTATTATAAAATAAGTTAAATTTATTTTAAATATACAACTAATTTTACATGATTAATTTTTAACAATATAAAAACAAAAACAATGAATTTAGACTGTATCAATATCTAAAGATATATATATATATATATATATATATATATATATATATGTAGCATATTTTTTTTGTGTGTGTAAAAAATTAAAAAGCTAACTTAGTTTTTTTAGAAAAAAAAATTAACTCCATTGTTTATTTCTTTTAAAAAAATCGAGATCCTCTCTTCAGCCTCATAAGTTGTACCCACCCAACGCATAGGAAAGGCATTTTCAATACTTGTATCAGTTATCGATACCCAACTTTAGACATTTAAAAAACACGAGATGTTCATGGTTAAGTTTAAATTGATTTTGAGATAAAATTTGATTTGATTATAAAAAAAATATTTTAGATTATTTTTTAAAATATTTAAAAATTAATTTAATTTATTTTTTATGATTTGAATTAGATTGGTTTTTTTATTTTAAGTTTACTAGTAAATTTATTTTTAACTTATTAAATTTTTACAAATTAATTTCTAGTTTAAAAGAATATTCCATTAGTTTTCTTTCTGAAATATTATCACAAAATGATTCTTTCTAATACTACTTTCACATTCAAACCACATCATAGATCAAATGATGAGAAGAAGTGAAAAAAATTTTCTTTTAAACTTCTTCAAACAACTCTCTCCACACATAATAAAATCATCCTCACCTTAACATCATCTTCTCTTTTCTTTATGCCTTACTTTAAGTGTCGTGAGAAAATAATGTGTTATGTTTTTATGAGAGGGTAAACCTTGGGATAACTGAGGGTCAACCCAATAGAAATTAAGTGTTATTACATGTTTGCTATACATGACAAATAAACTTGAACACCGTTTCATCCCGATTTTGACAGGAAAAAATCTGAGTTGATCGGGATCAGAGGACAGGACACATGTAAAATTGAATTTTTGAAAGTGGGGGCGAGGGCGCCCGCTCCACTTCTAAAATTATCAAAATATTTTTATTATTTTAAAATATTATATAAAATTAATAAGATTATAAAATTAATAAATTATATAAATTTAAAAATATAATAATTTAATAAATTATAAAAAATAAAAAAAAATATATAAAAACATCAGGGATGAATTTCTCCAATCCTAATGAAAGACGAAGATGAGATTTAATATTTTAAATTTAATAGAGACAAAGACAGGAATGAGAATGAACATAGAATGTCGGGAGTAGGAACAGGAATTGTGAAACCCACCCCAAGCCCAAAGATGTAGGTTTTACTAGGATGATATATGGAGGAGGAAAGAGTGTGAACAACATAATTTGGATTGAGGGAATTTGTGGGAAGAAGGGCAAAATCAATGCCTATGCATGTGTATATTGCTGGGCTCGAAATGTGAGCATGAATGGTATAGAATAGAAGGAAAGATTCGAGTTTGTGTGCATGGCCCTTGTGCATGAGAGGAAGAAGGACAATATTAACGTATGTTTGTAGTTTTTGAAAGAACTCAAAAAGGAAAAATGTGAGAGTGAAATTATATTTTTATCTCTCCAATCAAGAACAATAGAAGTTGTCATGGTGTTGCTGGAAACTTGATTGTTTTTTTGGTAGCTAGATGAATATTAAAGGTGAGAATGAATTAGATATAAATTTGATTAGAATAAGAGTAAGTGATATGTTTCTATGAAAAATAAATAAAATTAAAAAAATTGCTTAATAAACAATAATGTTGTTTTAAAGTTCAAATATCCTAAATTCTTTTTAACCATCAAAATGTAGTTATTTAAATGTTAAATTATATTCTAAATGAGATTCAATGTTATACATTATTACATTATTATTAATAAATAATAAAAATATAAAAATTAATTTAAAAGATAGAAAAAAGTTGAGACTAAAAAAATAATTTTTTTTAAAAATTGAAAGCTAACTTAATAAATTAAGGATTAATTTGTTAATAATTTTTTTTTCATTTTATAGTTAATTCTTAAGAGATAACACTGGAATTTTTTTAACAAACAAATAAAATTTAATTGATTAGAGTATGAACAAAATCTCAACCTAATGTATAATTATTATTTTTTTACTAATTTTTCATTTTAGAGATAATACTTATTAAATAAAAATATAATAAATATAAAAAGTATCCATATGTAATTACTGTAACTAGTGGGTCAATCATCACCTATTTGGATGGATATGAACGTCGATTTAATGGCAGCAATCCGAATCCCGTCACAACAAGAAGCTTCCTCTGTTTTTGTTCTGTCAAAGTCAAAAACAAGCCATAGTGCTCGTGGATCCATCGGCACTGCCCAACTTGCTACCCATTGCCACTATTCGTTACTCAAATGGCTACGCTTTTGTGAAGCATCGCATTCAGGTTCAACTTCGTTTTTGTGAACTAACTTGAACCCACTTAATTTTGTATTTCAAGTGTAACAGAATAAAATATGAACTTTTCATATTTTTTCATATTAAGTGCATTTAAAAAAAAATTCACACATTTTTTACGGGTTTTTTTTCTTCTTTTCCTTATGGCATCCTCGAATCTCAATTTCTTAAGTCGAGATGGTGAATTTATTTAAAAGACAAAATCCTCTTCTCACCAGTTTTTTTCATTTATAAAATTCGAACAAATTTATACAATGAGGAACCATATTCCTTGCCACATGGACAAATCAAGGGGGGATATAAAACTCACCAAAAAAGAAATTTTTTTAAAAAAGTGTCCATGATTTTGTATAAAGTGAACTCTCTTCAACCTGCTATTACTGCATGAAAATAATTATGACTAATTAGATACTGTAATGATACATAGCCCCCCAATTGGTTTGATCTTCCCAGCCTTTTCTTGCCATAAGCTAGGGTGGGGTAAAGGGAGCTTTGGAGTTTTTTTCACTTGGTAATTGTAAAAGCATCTGAATGTATGAGGGATATCTGGCTGTAATAGGTGGTAAATGGGCTTTCATGATTGTGCACACCATCATAAGTTGTTATCACATAGCTGGAGTCATCTCTGTCCCTTTCCACTCTTTTCTTCACATCGCATCCTCCACTTGAACATTTGTAGTAGTTCCTGCCATCATTAACGCAATTTTTCTAGCTAGTTAATTACTTATTTGAAAAACTCAATGTGTTGATTAATTGTTAACTGAAACGAAGTTAATTAACGATATTAATTGTACTGTAAACATTAAATGGTCAAATGGATGGAACAAATTTTATGAGACTATAAAAGTAAAATAATACAGGACAAAATTTATGTATAATGCAAAATTTACGTATAAAAGATCCCAATCATTTTTGGTAATGTTTTCTAATCGAAATTAAAATTTTATCTCAGTAATATTTCCGGTCAACATTTATTATGCGGATTACTGACGTAAAATTTTAACTTTAATTTAAAAATATCACAACAAATTAATTAATATTATATTTAAATTTTGTCCAATAACGTAATATATTGAGACACAACATAAATATTTTTAAAATTGATTGTCTGAGACATTAGAATGAAACACCAAGTCTTGTGATTTAAATTTACAGTCTTGTTTTTTTTCTTAATTTAATAATTAATTATGCATTAAGAGGGTAATTAAATAAAGATCTCTCTCAACGAGTAGCTTTCTTCATTAACAATATTAAAATTCAAAATAATGTTAATTTCGTTCAAAAAGAACAAAATATTTGAGTCCCACGTGAACTGCTTTTATGAATTTCCAGCACAAAGCAGACGAAAACCCAAGAAAAATAAAAGAAGAGAGAACACAAACCAAACCAACAGGACATACACTGGTCAGATTGGCACTAATTCTAGTTCTAGATATTTAGCTTACTTAATAAGCCAAAGCAACAGATATTTAAACTGGGGTCCATGGATAACACTATAAATATGTTAAGACCAAGAGTTTCCATTCCAAGTTATTAGACAACAAAAGAAAGAATATTGTTCTATATACGAAAATAGATAAAATAAAATAAAAAATGATGTGATAAATATATTAAAATAAAAATATTGTTGATATATATAATAATGAAAATTGTTAATAAATATCAGCCGCCACAAGAATCTGGCTACCCACGCACTGATCCCATACATATTCCACTATAAATGTAATTTTATCGGATGATTTTGTTACACTATTTTATGAAGCAGAGAGAATTGGAGGGAAAAAGGTTGAATGTAACTTCTTTTTTTTTGCCTCTTTTCATTCGTTGCCAAAAATGAGTGTTAATTTAAAGTGCAAGAGAGTAAGTGTGTAAATAGTATTTTGCTTCATTGGTTTTAGTATTTTTACCTTAGATTGGGATTGCTCTTCACAGACTTCTTGCCGTACTTCCTCCACTTGTATCCATCATCCATAATCTCAAGCTCTGATTTCGTTCTAAACGCGATTCTTGAACTCACTTCTGCCTTATTTCGCTTAATCCCTTTTTTGCATTCTCTGCATAACATTATTAATTCAACACGATCCAAATTAGACGCTATATTAATACACATGTTACAAATCTTGAAGCGTAACTTTTTAAAAAAATGTTAATAACTATTGAAAAATATTATTTTATCTGGAAAAATTATTTAAATAATAATTTTAATTTTAAAAAACTATCTAAATAATACTGTCAAACTCACTTATACATGCATATCACCGTATATCATTTTCTCATTTTTAATGAAAAGAAATCAAAGGAGGAAAAGGAACTTGCATGCTATTGTTCTTAGAGGTTGCACCATTGAATCCGTGACTGGCATCGCTAAAAGTAGCTTTCTCCGATGATTCAGTACTTTGTGAGCGAGAGTCTTGATGATGAACACTATCATCGAGCATGAGATAATCGGAAATTATGAAATCAGAGGAGGATGGAACCATTTCAACAGAATGAGCATAATTGGGGATAGGATGAGGGTTTTCAAAATAGTAGTCCATTGCTGAGAAACTTAGCTATAATAAGTGGTAGTGCTAAGACTATGGTGTGGTGAGCATTTTGCCCTTTTATGACTGTTAAATTAGCCAATGGTTTTATAATATATTTAAAAATGATATCTAGTAGGATATAAATATAGGTCTCCTTATTATACTTTTCTTTGAATGATCCTTCCAAACTCCTTCCTAGAAGGATGCAATGAAGGTTCCTCTCTGATCCACGTGTCAACGTCAACTACATGATGATGATGTTATCATGATGATGTAATTGTAACTAAGGCCACAAAGCCAATACTGTATTTTTTTAATGTGCTCTATCATATCTATTTAAATAGATGATGCAGATATCTATTTTTTGATAGGTACACTGACCCATTGATGGAGTTTTCCCTAATTAATTAGCAATTTGGGATTAGAGATGGATATATATATAGATCTAAAAATAATTGTTTTGGATTAATAAAAGTACAAGTTTGTTTAAATATAACCTTTTCTTCTTTAATTTATTTAATCTGTAAATTAAATATATTAGATATGATGAAATAGTTTGTAACTAATTTTAAAAAATACATAATTTATTATTTTTTTATATTTTTATAATTTTAATAATTAAATTAATTAAACGAATCAACTTTTTAATTCATGAATCAAAATAAATTAAATATAGACAAATAATTTTTTAATCTATTTACTATACATATCACTCATTCCAGTTAATTTAATGATAAAGTTTCACGAATGAAACAAACCAATGAAGTGAATTAACCCACATTCGCATCTCTACTTGGAAATTTTTAATCTATCTCATCACTATCAAATCAGATGTTAGCCAGTGATCCACGACAACATCAACAGTTGTGGGCTTGTGGCGGCCAAAGGGATGTCATTTAATAAAATTGTATTTTACTAAAAAAGAGAAATTGCTGACGAATTGCTTCTCTAGTTTAACTATACACAGAGCAGTTGCTTTAAAAATAGAGTCATTCGTTCTATTGGACTCGAATATGTCTCATACAGTATCAGGTGATGGTTTTAACTTTTTTTTATATAAAAATATGCGTTACCGAAGTTAAGGCTGCTTAATCCTATTTGTTTTGCATCTTTAAAATATTATAAAAACGTTACCGAAGTTAAGGCTGCTTAATCCTATTTGTTTTGCATCTTTAAAATATTATAAAAAATATAAAAATAGACCAAACCAAACTAGATTAAATGTTTAAATTTAATCTATTTATAAATATCAAAATCTGAGTCTATATCTGTAATTTATTAATGATTTTTTATTTTTTCTATCAAGATTTAATTTTATTTAAAATTTAAAAAATAAAAAATTATTAAATAAATCTAAAATATATATATATATACTAATATTAATACTATATAAATATAATATATTAAAATAAATATAAATATATAATATATTAAAATAAATAGATTCTTAAATAAACTAAAAAAATTTAAACTTAAATATAGTTTATTTATTTAAATTTTTTAATAAATTATCTATTTACTAAAAAAATCAAACACTATTTTGTTTAGTTCTATCTCTAAATACAAATAATTTCTAAAATTATAACCAATGATAAATTAGTTTTTAAAATTATAAAATAAATTTTAATTTGCAAAACGATTAACTAGTAGTTATTTAAGTTCTATTTTGATATATTTAAAGACTAAAAATAACCATTCTTTGTTAACATTACAAACTTAAATAATTAACGTTCACTAATTTTAGATTAAAATAATATCTTTATAATTTAAAAAATAAAATTAATTGGTACTTTTAATTTTAATGACCGGTTTAGTACATTACTCAATTTTAAATAGTTAATAAATGTAACTACGAATTCTAAAACATCAACCAAGTAGTTGCGTGTGCTGCTTATCTCATGATTTTTTGGCTTGTTTGTGCCTATTCTAACTCACTTAATAACATATGTAATTTTTACAAAATATAGGCGTGATAAAAAATGTATAAAATAAATTTTAAACTTTTTAAAAGTTATATTTTTATTCTTGAATGTATTTAATAAAATGAATAGATAGTTTTGCCAAAAATTAATAAGTATTTAAGAACATGTATGCATGTTTTACTTTCATTTTTTTTTCTTGTAAACAATGATTTTGCTATATATGCTTACTTTCTACGTTTTATTTTATTTTCTTTTCATGTCATCTTTTTGGAGATTTTTTTTCTCACAAATTATTTTTTGTTTTATTTATAAAAATATTATTTTTAAAATTTTGGAAAAATAACTTATTTTATTATTTTAGCTATTTTTTTACTCAGTTGTTAAATTAAAAATAATATAATATTTTGCAAATATAAATAAAAAATAAAGTTTTATTCTTTTATTTATTTTTACATTATTTTAAATATACCATTGAAGTATTGATTATTTCACATTTGTATAATGCAATTCATCTCTTTACATATGTGATTGGATGACTGATAGTTCTTTTAAAAAAATTAGTTTTTCTTTTTTTTATATATCTTCATTTTTTTTAATATGTTTAATAATTTTTCCCATACTTTTTCTTAGTTTCATTACAACTTCTTTATTTTTCATCTCTATTATTTCATTTCAGAATACATCTTTAACGTTATCCAAACGTTAATATTATCACTTTGTCAATCATTATGCTAAAATTTAATATGTTTAATCATAATATTAATCATTAATTTGTTTTAACTAATTATTAAATATTTTACTTATTTTATAAAATAAAATTTACCTTAAAATAATTAAATTATTTTAATTAAGTTACTTATCTAAATTTGAGAACTTGATTTAAACCTTATTAATTCTTTTATTATATATTAAAAAAATATTTTTTTATGATTAGTTCATTCCTATCAAATATCTAAAGGTTCTTCTAATTTTATTATCAATAAAAAGAACAAATACTAACTAATGTTTTTGAATATTGAGTGAAAATTAAGAGTAAAAAAGCTATTAAAAATTGTTATTGATGTATTTTCATGCATATAATTTTTAATACACTTTCAATATAATTTTTAATCAATGCTATTAAGACCTATTTAGAAAAAATAATAAAAAATATACTAACATATATAAGGATGTTAATAAGTCCTTTTGTTCAACGTTTATGAACTTTATTTTTATAAATTATGGAAATATACACATGATTATTAATTTTTGAGAATTCAAGATAAAAAAATATACATGCAACACTCGCGTAAAATTTGCTTTAATTTAAAAAATTTACTACGAATATATAACGTTTATTACCAATATAATATTTTTAAAACTCTTTTATATAAAAAAATAATAAAATTTAAATCTATGATTTCATATAAACTATTTCTATCTTTCATAATTAAACCAACCCTAATAATTTTATATTTTTTAAATTTTTGTGTACTAAAAAATCATTTAAAATTCTTATTTAGAGGTTTTATAGTTTTTCAAGAAAATATTGAATTCTTAATTTATAAAAAATATTTTTTATAATTTTTTTATTAAGTTTAAATTTTAAATTTGTATTAAGCTTATAAACAATAGTAATTTTTTTTAATAAATGTACAATATGTGACATGTCAACATACTTTTTTTCAATTATATATTATCATTCAAAGTAAGATGTCAATGACTTTTGCAACAAGTAGTCAAGGGAGAGGAGGCATACATAATGCGACGGTGGCACCGTTCAGGGCATCTTGACCGTAGTCAAATTATAATAGTGAGAAGGAGATATTGGGTGTGCGGAGAGCGTTACTCAAAACTTTTTTATTTCAAAGAGAAAATTTTAAATAACATGATTACTATTTATTTAATAATATTTTTTATTATATTATATTTTTATTCTATTCTATCTACTTTTAAATATACAATAATATATAATATGCGGGAAAGTACAGGGAAATAGCTATATGATAAGAGCATTGACTTCACTTGTTCAACAATATTCTCGTCAATACTCTTCCACACTAAAATCACATTTTTGTTGTACTGGAGGAGATTACTGTTTTGTCATAAAAACTTAAATGAATGTTCCGAGTTATCATTAATTTAATAACGTAACAAATTAATGATACGAACAACTGATATAATATTCCAGCACAAAAGTATAGTCCTCTAGAGAAAATAAATAAACAACATGTAATATTATACTTTAAAATGCGATGCATGTGAGGAATAGGAAGACAGTAGGTAGGTTCAGCAGGAAGATATGAAATTACCCGGAATTGACAAGAAGAAACAAAAAAAAACTTAAATAATTTCCTATGATTTATCTATTTATATATTTCATTTAATCGTTGATAAATTTTTAAATAAAAAATAAAATAAAATTCACAATTTATTAACTAAATGTAAATAAAATATGTAATTATTTGTACGTATAAGAATTTTTTTTAAAATAAAAAGAAGGTGCAAGTAATCTACCATAAAAAAAAATGTTTTTGGGAATGATTCCTTGACATTTGATAAAAGTGAAAATAGCACTGCACTTTGCTGAAATCTCAATGAATAAAGTGGTTGGCGACTAGGCACTTCGGTTGAATGGATAAACATTGGAATGTATGTGAGAGAGTGATAGTCACGTACCATTCTCATACTAAGATATTTCGTTTTGACCTTTTTGATATAATGCATTCAATTTATGAGATGATTGATAGGTAAATATATTTTTAAAAATAAATTATCAACATAAGATTGTTTTTAAATATATTACTAAAGCGCATTTTATGGCAATATTTTTTCTTTGACGGGTGACGACTGTCGAAAAATTAAATTGTTTACAGTTTAAAATCATAACAAATTATTTTATTAATAAAATAATCCAAATTTAATATTATATTTACAAAATATTAATTTAGTAATTTTTTAGAAGTGAATTTTTTTATCAATCATCCATATTTATGTATCATTAATACTAGTATTGCAACTGTTTTTTCATTTCTTTAATCAGAATATTATATCAAATAATATAATTATTTATAATTATATTTTAGTCCATTATGATTGCTTTTGCAAGGAAGAGTTAAGATAATTTCTATAAAATCTTAAGTTTAATCCTTATTAACTTTATTGTAAAAAGAATTATAACGGTATTTTGGCATATGAAATACAATAAGGAATAGAATTCAAATTAATGTAAACAAGTAAATTAATACTCTTAAAAATATAAATTAATATAATTATTTTTAATTTTTCTTCCTTTTTTATCCTGTATACATAATATGAATTTGCGCCCATTAATTTCTAAAAACAATATTCAATAATTTGTTACACTGTAGGAGCACATTTAAATTTAAATAAAATTTTAATTTTTTATTAATAATAAATATTATATTATATTACATTAAATACAAATAAATTAGTTCTTTATCGTTAAACATTTTAATTTAAATAATAACATTATTTAAATAAATAAACTGTTTAATTTTTAAAATATGCATCTTGCATACTTTTAATTCCAAAAAATGTTTTTGCAGTGGAGTTTCTAAATGTATTATATTTTTACACAAAATATAAATAAAAAATAAATAAAGTTATCATATTTAAAGATCAAGTTATATAAATTATCATTTTCGAAATCAATTAATCTTCTAAGGAGTAAAATTTAAGCAAGTCAACATATTTAGAGACTAAACTGCACACATAATTTTTAGGAACTAAAAGTATATAAATTTTAACAATAGAAACTAAAATTAATAACTTATATAAAATGAAAAATAAAAAATCTTTAAAAAATTGAAAACCAAAATCAAAATTAATATAAAATAAGATATTAAAAATTTGATTAAATATAATAATCGATGAATTTAATAATAGAAATTTTAAACCATGATCGTTAGTAGCTATAAGAATGTTGGAGCAAAAGGGTAACAAGGTTTGGAGAGTAGAAATACTGATAAACTTCATTACTTCAAGATTTTTCTCCTACGACCGTATTTATCCATGTTTTTTTTTTCTTTGGTTGGACATTGAAGCCGATTGGAGAAGATCTAAGATCCAGTTACACACAACTAATCCACCTAGCATGTATTTAAAATATTTTTGCTGGAAAAAAATTAGCTTTTCTAATATGTGGTCATTATCCCTCTTATCTGTGTGCGTGTGAACCTTACAAATAATCTATCAATGCCAACAACACATGAATGCATATATAAACTAAATCAATCCAATACTGAACTTGCATACAACTGGAATAGTAAGAAGAGAAAGAGTTACTAGGATTGCTTCGGTTGGTCATGATCTTGGTTGTATTCTCATGTTCTGTTTTATGAGCTTAGTATGTGTTTGCTTTTAATTTTTTGTAGCCTCATATTCTTTGGCAGAAAGATTTAGAACCAAAACCCCCTCTATGCATCTCTTTTATTTATAGAAAGGATTAACAAATATTTTCATCCCATTTTTGCCCACTCAAACGAGGCCTTCTTTATCATTTTTTTTAAACTTCCCTTTTTATGTTTTAATTGATGGACACACGATCACCGCACAAGTATGGGTTTGGATCTTTTCAAATAATATTACAAGCTATTAAAAAAAATTACAAAATACTTATTTTACAAGCTACTTTTCAACTAATTTATTTGCCAGCATTCAATTCATTCTATATTAGTACAGGAATGGGTTTAGTTATTTTTCTTAAATATAGAATAAACACAAATATTTTAATACCTTATCGAAATTTTATTTATTGTCATCAAAAGGGACAGGAGCTAGTCCTGTTCCATCTTGTGTGTGTGCAGAAGGATGAAAAATAAATAAACTTTGACATATATTATATGTATGTGTGTGTATATATATAAATGTTTGTGCTTGGTCGGCTATTCCCGGTGTTTACTACACCATAAAGTAGTACGATATTATTTCTTGATGGTACCAGTTATACGATATTTTCAATGTGTCTCGAAGTAGATTCATAACAAATTTATAATGTGGCTGAAGAGGAACACGGTTGTTGTTGGTTAGAAATTAGTATTCTTTTATTACGCATCCACAATATGAGGCATAATTAATAGATTGCTCCATCAACCGGGGTGGGAAAGCAGAGTAGATTATGTTTTATCCAACATTAAAGTGATATCATATGTCGCACGTGTGTCTTATCATGATCATGTGAAATCTTGTGTAATCGTAACACATAAGATCAAAGTGATCCTGCGGTCAAAACCTACCCTTTGTTCTCACACATTATTTAAAAATTTTCAATAATTTTTAATCAATAATAATAATAATGTGTTAAAAAAAAATGCATCCCAACAACTTTTCTTTATGTAACATCAATGTACCAAGACAGTTAAATTAAAGAAAAATGCTAGTTTTCACAAAAAAAAATGTTGATGATGTAAATTAAATGCAGGCATGAATAGTTCCTTGAGAAGCATGCCAAGTTAGATTACAACATAACTGAATTGAAAAGCGTTTCTCAACTGTCCAACACTCAAACAGTGTAACCCTTTTTTTTTTTAATTTTATTTTTTGCATCCAAACAGATTTAGATCGAACAATGAGAGGGAAGCACGTATATGCAGAGCTGAATCTGGCTCTGGAATTTTGAAGCTTTAATTTAAGTCAACGAAAAATACTTGGTGACACCTTTTTTATAAGTAAAAAATAATAATGCTCCGCTGTCACTAGAACGTTGGTTTTGGTTGGCAATGTTCACATGAGTCTCACCTGCACCATTCAAATGCAGAAAAAGGGAAAGGAGAAAAAAATAAAAATAAAGCAATTCCCCACAAAGGAGGATACCAATATCATCAACAAATAAGAGGAATCAAGAACATAACCTTTGTTTGTCACTGCTACGGTTTGTTTCATTCCTTCTTTTTCATTACCTTTCCCATTGTTGAGAAAAAGAAAAAATTGTTCTTTCTGCTTCTGCCAATTACCCTTTTTTGAGTCTCCAGCATGGACATTTCACAGAGAAAGAGAACCTTGCTTAAGGTCATCGTCCTTGGTGATAGTGGGTATGTATGCCAGTTTTTTTTTTTTATTATTGTTGTTTTTCACTATTCCATTTTTTCCCTCTTGTATTGTCATCTTAATGAGATTACTCCATATATGAAAGTTTCGTTATTGATAAATGTGAATTTTAATTCCTTTTTCTTCATCTTATTTTCAGGGTGGGAAAGACGTCTTTGATGAACCAGTATCCATTTGGCATTAGCATTTTCAGTTAAAAAAACAGGGAAAAAAAGTTTGTTATTATTTTTCTTTTCTGATGCCAATGATTCAATGTAGATGTATTATTAATTCTAAATTATGAATGCTTTTTGAGCTTTTCACTGTTCTTTTTTTTTTTTTGTTCCGTTCTTCCAACCACTCTCTATAAAGTTATGATCAATGTTAATTTATGAGTTGGCAATGTTGCTTGTGGGCAACGGTAGTTCAGGTCTAGCTGGCAGGTAACGAAAGGGTGCTTAATGCCACAAATTATTAAAGTAAATGTAAAAAAATTTGCAAGTTAGTAATTTTTTTATGTAGTAATTAGTATACTGATTGAAATTGACTTAAAATAATAGCTCAAACTGGCTTTTTCTAGTTTTTTAATGCTTAATTATGTGTTCGACACAAGTATGCAACCAGAAAGCCATTTATAGTATAACATATTGTGGACTTAACCTTGAATTCAGATACGTTTATAGAAAATTCAGCCAGCAGTATAAAGCCACGATTGGGGCTGATTTTGTTACAAGGGAGATACAAGTTGATGACAAACTTGTAACCTTGCAGGT
The DNA here is from genome assembly GCA_037954105.1 of Canavalia gladiata. Classification (NCBI taxonomy): domain Eukaryota; kingdom Viridiplantae; phylum Streptophyta; class Magnoliopsida; order Fabales; family Fabaceae; genus Canavalia; species Canavalia gladiata. Next base: position 7,675,285 of record CM075658.1, on the reverse strand, counting down.
GAGAAATTTAAATTTTGCTTAAAAAGTTTTTGTCCCTATTTATATATTTCTCTTGCTTTATTTTCTGAATGAACTGAATAAAGTTATCAATTTTAGTACCCCTTTTGGTAGAACAACAATGAACATAAATATGTAGTATTCTGGCAGATTTGGGATACGGCAGGGCAAGAAAGGTTCCATAGTCTTGGGGCTGCATTTTACAGAGGTGCAGATTGTTGTGTGCTGGTATATGATGTAAATATACGCAAAACATTTGATACACTAAACAATTGGCATGATGACTTTCTTAAGCAGGTGTGCTGTTATTTGTACATGCTATCTTATAGGCCTCTTGTTTTCTTTTTGTACTTGTTATTTAATGGTTTCTGTTTTTGTTTGGATTACATTGTCCTTGAGTAGGTGAAACCAAACCAAACTAAGCAAACATGGAGGCTATAGATTGGTTCAAATTGCTTGTTAATCATCTTATAATGATCTTCTTCTAATCTACATTTGGTGTTTGACCTCAGGCAGATATGGATGATCCTGAAGCATTTCCCTTTGTTTTACTTGGGAATAAGGTTGATATAGACGGTGGAAACAGCAGAAGGGTATGGAAATACCCCCTACCCCTTTTTTTCTCCAATGTATATTTTGATAGGGATAAGATTGCATACAGGGAACAAATATTTTTATTTTAAAAATGTATAAACTTAGTGAATATTATTATACATAAATGGTTTTAATTAAAAATCAATAATCATATTATCATTAATGAAATACATTTATTAACACTGCTAGTTGTTGCAGGTTACTGAGAAGAAAGCTAGGGAATGGTGTGCTTCCCGGGGAAACATACCATACTTTGAGACCTCAGCAAAAGAAGGCTACAATGTTGAGGAGGCTTTTTTATGTGTTGCGAAAATTGCACTAGAAAATGAACATGAACAAGACATGTGAGAAAAATGAAAATCAACTTTGCATACATACTAGTACTATCTTCCATTTTTCTTTAAACCACTTAATTGTCATTAAATTATTCAATTTTCATGCTCTTACTACTCTGTTATGATGATTAAGTTGTGGTAATTACTAACAAATGCTAGCATTTCTGCTATCCAAATTAATATTCCAATTCCTGTTAGCCTCTAATATTGTGCTTTTCTTGCAGTTATTTTCGAGGAATCTCCGAAACCGTTTCAGAAGCAGAACAACGAAGTGGTTGCGCATGCTGAAGTATTCTAAACATATTTGATTTTGCGCCCTGCTACGGTGTCGTTTTGTTTGTTAAGGTGTTTTCATTTTTTAATCCCGACATTGGTATACACGTCCTACGGGTTTCAAAATCTAAATATGCACGGAAAACCCTTTTCTGTACTCTCTAAATATGTGAAATTTTAATTTCCATGCTCCAATCGAATGATATATAAATCTTTTTTTGCACATTTTATTTATAGTTGATGAACAATTAACAAATATCTTATATATTGACAATGCAAATAAAAAATATAAGTATTTAAATATTTTTAATTTAAAATATGAAAATTAGTTTAATTGATGAAATATTTATTTAATGATGATTTATAAATATCTCATTTGATTGAATAATTAATAAAAAAATATATGGATTTGATTCAATATAGAGGTTCGTAAAAAATGACAAAGACAGTAAATATAAAGGTTATTCCATTTTTAAGAATGATAATTCAAATAGAATGAATTTTTCTTTTATAAATTAAACGGAGGTAAATAATAATAATTTAAGAATTTTATAAAACATTATTTTAATTTTCTATAATCGGTTATATTATTATTATTTTAGTCTCCACCATTTATTAAAATTTTAAAATTCTTTGTTTAGTTTTCTATCAACAATTCAGGGAGGCAGATTAAAATTAAAATTGTTAACAATTTATCTGTGATTTATTGCGGTGAAAGTAAAATACAACTTTATGCAAACTTTATCCTTAAAAATTTAATTAAAATATATTGATAATGTAGTTTTTTTATATTATCATTTACTCATAAATGATCATATCATTACAAATTATTAAACTTTTATAATAATTATTTAAAATTATACCTATTATAAATTTTAATTGGTTAATAATGAATATTTTTATAATAATTTATAACAGTATATTAAAATTAAACTCTGTTTTTAACATAAAGATAATTCAAAATTATGAATCATTGCTTTGACAACAGCTTTACTTAATTACTATTCCTATTTCAAAATCAGTCTCATAGTTACGATTGTGAAGATACATGTCAAAACACTACTCTTTTTTTTTTATCCAATTTTCAAATCAAATCATTATCTACCTAGCATTGTATGGATGCATCTCCCTGTCTGCGTGGGTGTGGTGAGGAAAATCTAAAGAACCATCGACTTCTAAAATCATGTCATAATTTATTTTACGAAATTTATATTCCACATCATCAGAATACAAAATTAAATTCTATCAAATTTTGTGTAACATGTTGAGTTTAGATATAAGCACCCTTTTATGCTAATTTTGACAATCTTATGAAATAAAAAATATAAAACAATTAAAGCAAAACCTATTATTATTTGTGCGAGCTTTATTAATTTTTAAAAAATTTCTCTCATAAAATTACATTCATTACTTATCAACATAAGAGAATGAAGGTTTAAAATATACTATATATATATATATATATATTTGGTTTTACAATACTTACAAAAAGTATAATTTTCGATAAAGCTAGTTATTTTTTGTAGAAAATGTAAAAAGGGATCATTTACATCATCCGAACCAAACAGACTTCTTTTAGTTGTTTATCTCAAGGGTGTGGTAAAAAAATAATGAGTATAGTGTAAATGCAATTTAGTAGCATAAAACTTAGATAAGCTAATTATATCCTCGTCATTGAAATTTGGAATCAAATAATAACACGTGATACTTTTTTAAAAATGTAATACATATTTAATGAAGGTCTTTCTTTCAATATTTAATTTAAAAACTCTAAATATAAGAAACTAATTTAAATTTTAATCTTATTGATATTGAAGAATTACAGTATTTTCAAATTTTAAATAAAAATTTGATCAAAACACACTCACAGTCTAATTTTTTTTTATTTTTTTAATTATGAAATTTTATATTATTAAAAATTATGAATTTTTATACTAATTATTTCAAAATCCATATCTACCATAAAATTTAATTGGTAAACACTGTATAAATATTTGCTGTAACTGGTGCATCAAAGTTTAACTTTTTAAATAAATAAAATTTAGTTAAAATGTATTGATAACGTACAAATTTTTTATACTGACATCTAATAATAAATTGTAATGTCATTCAAAATCGATTATTTTTATAATAATTAATTTAAGAATCATATCTTATATGATTTTTAATTGATTGATAATATATATTTTTTTATATTAACAATGTCCCCAAATTAAACTTAAATAAATAACTATTATTAATTTATGAATTGAAGTTGATATATTCATATTTATTTGTCTTGTACATAAATGATTTACTTCTATATATTTTCTTGACTTATAACAACTAAAAAGAAACTAAGAGTATCTATGTCATAATCCTATTTATCGTATGCCTCATTTCAAACTAACCATCCTCTCATACTTTAACCTAATCTTAAGTAGATCTATGAATCAACACATTTATTGAGATTTATGGATGAATTTAAGACTTTAAGATTTGATTTGATCAAAATTTATGATCGAATAAAAGATAAGCCCATCCCGCAAACACCTTTAATATTCATAACCATTGTATTGTTATAATTATAGGCAGAAGTCATACTAATTTTGAATCATTTAACAGAATTGCTATCTATTTCATATAATTTTAATTTAAATAGATTATATAAATACCTTATCAATAATTAATTCATCAATGTTCCATTATTTTCCTTTTTTCCCAGTTTAAGAGATGTTTAATTTTTTTTTATGCATCATCTTTGTTAATAATAAAAATGAGTTTTTATCGTTTATTTTTATTACTTCTTACACAAACATTAAGAACCAAAGGGTGTTCAAAACTGTAAAAGTGAAAAATAAAAGAGTAAACTGCCACTTTAGTCCCTGAGATTGTTATCGAGTTTCATATTAGTCCCTGAGATAATTAAATTAACTATTTAGTCCCTGACTTTTTAAACCGTGATTCACGTTAGTCCCTGGGGTCAACTGCAACTGACGATTTGCTGATGTGTAACGTTAGTTGACGTTAAGTGACAACGTGGCCAGCCAGGTGGACATCCAAACACTGTCGTTTTATGTGACACATGGATTTAAACGTTGAACAAATCCTTGGAGGGAAAACACAAACTTTGGATTGACAGTTGCATTGTTATATCTGGTTTTGGAAAGGGGGAAAGAAAGCAGTTGTTGGGAACTTGTGGGTTGTTGCTGATATTGTAATCGAAATGGAACAGGTATATGCGCCCATTTGAAGCATGAAATTTTGTGTGTTTTGTTGACATTTTCATGGGGTTTGTGTATGTTAGGGTTTTTTGGAATGTTGGAAAATTGGGGGTAATTGTTTATTGGAAGAGTGTTTTTCGTGTGGTCCCAATTTCTGTCTTTAATATATGAAATAGTTGTGGTCCCTGTCTGTGATTGCTGACTGGTACTGTTACTAAAAAAATGGTTGTGATCCCAAGTCTGTCTTTTTTTTTTTGTGTCTGATTGCAAGAGGTTTAAATATGTATGTGTTTAAAGATGCCCCTAAGTCCCTTATCCTTGGTTGGTACGTGTTTTAAAATGCATTTATTATAGTTGTGGTTCATTGTAGAGTTGATTTATTTATTCTTGGTGCAGTACTTAACTTTATTTATACATCATGGTGGGAACTTTGTTGAAGAAAATGGAATAATGAAGTACAAATGAGGCAGTGTGGATGTTTGGGAGGACTGTGATGAGGACACTTTGGATGTTTTCAGTTTCAAAAAATTTGGTATTTCTCTTGTTTATCATAATGTGAAAAGTGTTTATTGGTTGGATCCCAGTTTGAGTTTTCGTGATGGGATTAAGATTTTAGACCTTGATGTTGATTTATTAGATATGGTAGAAGTAGCCAAGATAAATGGATGCAAAATGGATATCTATTTTGAGCATTCTATGAATGAACCTCCAAACACAAGTTTTGATACAGGAAGTGGAAACTGAAAATTTGGAAACTGGTGATAATGTTAAGGGTGGAGGGTCTTTTGCTGATATTGATGCTGCAAATGGTGGACATGAGCCATTTGTAGGTGGTGAAGAGGAGGGTGGTAGGCCTGTTGGTGAGGGTTTAGTCAATGAAGCAATGCAGGAGGCTGATGTATTAGGAAGAAGCCAGCATGCTGAAGATGTTGAAGGTGATGATGGGGCACTGCATGTTGACTCAGTTGAGGGTGGTAGGCCTGTTGGTGAGGGTTTAGTCAAAGAAACAATGCAGGGGCCTGTGCAGTTAGAAACAACCGAGCAAGTTGAACATGTTGAAGGTCATGATGAGTATATGCATGTTGAAGCATTTGAAAGTGGTGTTTTTGAAACTGTGGTGACAGGTCATCATGAGCAGAGAACTTACATGACTAGGGGGCAGATAAAGAAAGGCACAGCAGAAGCAAGGGATGCAAGTGGTTGTGAAGATGTTAGGGAAATAAGAAAGGGAGTGAGGACTGAACAAAAAAGGGCTGAAAAAGTAAAAAGTCCAACGAGAAAAACAAAAAGTCCTGCCAAGGTATTGAGGGAGAAAGAAGAAAGTTCTGCTGCTGAAAAAAGTCCTGGAAGAAGGACAAGAAGTTCAGATATAAAAGCAACAGAGAAAGGGAAAAGGACAGAAAAGCAAATAAGTCCCTCAAAAACAGTGGAAAATATAAGAAGAAGTAGTAGGATTTCAGAAAGATTTTCACATAAAGAAAGTGAGAACCTACAGACTCCTCACATCAAGTCTGATAGCAACAGGGGAAATGAAAAGGTTGTGCAGGTTGAAGTTGGTGCTGCTAAAAAATCTCCCAAGAAGAAAGGACAAGAACCAATGGTTCAGGTTCAAGGTAGTCCTTATAAAAAATCTAATGAAGGGAAAGAGAAAGGAAAACAAAAAGTTGTTGATGAAGATAGTGGTCTTCAAAAAGCTGATAAAGGGAGAGGAAAAGAGAAGGTTGTTGATGAAGGTGCTGGTCTTCAAAAAGCTGATAAAGGGAGAGGAAAAGAGAAGGTTGTTGATAATGTGCTGGTCTGAAAAAACCTGATAAAGGCAGAGGAAAAGAGAAGGTTGTTGATGAAGGTTCTGGTCTTCAAAAACCTAATAAAGGGAAAGGAAAACAGAATGTTGTTGATGAAGATTCTGATTCATGGTCTGATGAAATCTTTGATGATAGTGATGACAATTTTGAAGGTTTAGGGGAGGACGTATCTGATGAGAGTGATTTTGATATTGAGACTATGCTTGAAGATAGAACTGATGATAGTGATGAAGGATTGTCATGGATATCTGAAGAAATTAAAACTCCTATTAATTCAGACAATGAAGAAATGGATAGGGAGGTAAACCCACAATGGAATGAAGAGTCAACATTTGGGCATATCCAGCTGGAACTTGGAATGGAATTCCCAACTATTCAATCATTCAAGAAAGCTGTGAAAGATTACACAATCCAACTTGGTAGACAAGTCATATGAGTGAAAAATGACAAGGTACGTGCAAGAGCAAAGTGTAATCAGTCTAGCTGCAGGTGAGAGATTTTCTGCAGTTACAACAATGCCCTTCATTGTTTTCAGATTAAAACCTTTCAAAATGAACATACTTGTGGAAGAGTGTTTAAGAATAAGCAAGCAGATCAGAAATGGGTAATTGGCAAACTGGTAAAGAAATTGAGAAAGGAGAAAAACATGAAGATTGGAGAGACAATTGACTACTTTAAACAAAGGTTTGGAGTCCATATTGATAGGACAAAGATATGGAGATAAGTGAAGAGAGCCAAGTCAATTTTGCAAGGAAGTGAACAAGAACAATATGCTAAACTATGGGCCTACTGTAATGAGCTGTTAAAGTGGAATCCTGGGTCCACTGTTAAGATGGAATCAGCACCACAACCAGATGGTCCTCCACAATTTCGAAGAATATACATCTGTTTTGATGGCTGCAAAAAAGGGTTTAAAGAGGGTTGCAGACCACTTATAGGGCTTGATGGAGCTTTTCTGAAAGGGTACTATGGTGGTATACTTTTGTCTGCTGTTAGGCAAGACTCAAACAACCATATATGGGTCATTGCTTATACTGTTGTGGATGTTGAGAACAAAGAAAACTGGACCTGGTTCTTGGATCTGTTACATAAAGACTTAGGAGACCACGTGCAATATGGGTGGAATTTTATTTCAGACATGCATAAGGTATTTTATTTTGCATGCACACTGACTACGTAAATTAAACCAAATGTAAATTGACATTGTAGGGATCCAAAGTGAAACTTATTAAATTTCTTAGGGACCTAAATGAAACTTTTTAAATGTATTAGGGACTAACTTGAGTATTTTCACAGGGTCTGAGACAAGCAATTCAGGATGTTATGCCAGGTGCTCCACACAGGTTCTGTGTTTGGCATTTGTGGCAAAAATTTTCAAAGCATTGGAAGAGTAGGGAGTTGAGGAATCTGTTATGGGTTTGTGCAAGATCAACAGAGGCAAACCAATTCAACAGAAATATGAATACATTGAAGGTCACAAACAAACATGCTCATGACTATTTGGCTGAGAAACCTAAAGAAGCTTGGACGAAGACATACTTTTCACCATGGCCAAAAGTTGACAATATTTGCAATAACAATTGTGAAGTCTTCAATGTCAAGATCCTAACAGCTAGGGAGAAGCCAATAATCACAATGCTAGAGGAAATTAGGGTGATGATATTCAACACCATCACCACAAACAAGTTGAAATTTGCTAGACACTATGGACACTTACCACCAATACAACAAAGTAGGTTGGAAAAATTGAAAAAAGAATCAAATAAGTGGACAGCAACGTGGTCAGGTAGTATTAGTCCATATTTTATAAGTTATGCTTATGTATGTCATACTTACATTATTGTTTGACATTGTAGGGGATGATGATGGACACAAGTTTGAAGTTCAATGTTGGCCATATAGGGTTGCTGTTAATGTAGGAATACAAAGTTGTACATGTCGTTTCTGGGAGCTCACAGGTTTATTGGTTAATTAGCTTTTATGTATAAATGCATTTTACAGCCATTGAATGATATCTGATGAAAATCTTAATCTCATTGTACACAGGAATGCCATGTGAACATGCAATAGCTGCCATTTCATATAAAAATGAGAGACCTGAGGACCATTGCCATGCATGGCTCACAATGGCCTCATATCAAGCAACCTATTCAAATCATATTGAGGCATTGCCTGGACAAGAATATTGGGGCCATACAGATCAAACACCATTGGTTCCACCAACCTTTAAGAAAAGACCAGGAAGGTCTGAAAAACAAAGAAGAAAGGAAGGCAGCGAAACAATTGTCACCCCACATAAACTTAAGAGAAAGTTAAAGGAATTTTCATGCAGTGTTTGTGGTCAGCAGAATCACAATAAACAAACATGCCCTGTGACCAAGAGGCAAAGACAGGAACAAATGCAACATGCTGGGTCAACTGATCATCCACCTGGGGCAGGAGAGGGCTCTGCTGCTGGGCCACCTCAGTTGTCTGCAATTGGGCCATCTGAAGAAACAATTATTGAGCCAGCTGAAGTATCTGATACTGGCCTAGGTGAAGTTGGTGCTGATGTATCTGGAGACACAGAAAATTTATCTACCACCAACCTCTTTAGGCCAAAATTGACAATTAAGAAGGTTGGTTCATCAAGTGCAATAGGTCCAACACAGGTTCCAAAGGATACAACTGAACCTCATAAAGGCAGTCCACATCCAAATTCTCCAGCACCACATACTGATGCAGCCAACACTGCTGCTAAGTTTATGCCAACACCTACCATCAGGGATCCAAGACATTAGTGATCATAGATTTGTGCACAATTATTTTGTAGGTCACTGATAGGTCATTAATTGACAACTGCTGGAACATATTTTTCTTTCTATTGTGCTTCAACATGTATTCTGTTTTGATGTTCCTTTTCATTATTGATGAAGTTAGTAGGCATAAGCCAACTGTGTTACTTTCTCATCTATTATGTTACAATATGATAATGACATTACTTTTGCAGTGAAGCTTAATATTCAACTGTCTATGTATTAGTCATTCTACTTTGAAAACTTAGAAAGACATTTAAACAGGATAAAAAATGCAACATGCTGCTTCTTTGCTGACAACAATTACAAACTTTGAATTGGGTTAAAAGGGATTATTATAGGTTCCACAAGGAGGCATAATATGTTGTGGTGCATTGCCAATCCTTGAGTACCCACCAAGAAGCATTTCTTGTAGCAGGTTTATGATGGGAAAATCAGATGTAGTTAGTCCAATGTCACCATGCCAGGCGCCCACAAACTTTGCAGAACTATTATTCTGCACTGGGAATTCATTTTTATGCACTTTATTTGGTTACAATATCATAATTTGAATGTAAAATCATAATAAAAAACGAACGTGGACAAATTACAGAGTTTTACAGCTTGGTAATGATGTAACAACAGATTAAGAGCCCAAATCCAAGGTCATAAATGAAGGTGGTTTGGATTGTAGAGAATATAAAGGAGTGAAGGGCTTCATATGATTACAGTTGCCATCCACATTGCCCATATACAAACTGGAATTGTTTGCTTTTACAAGCATGAATGTCATCAATGTTGTTTCTGTTGGTAACATTACTCATTCACCTAAACCCTGCTACCTTAGTCATTCAACTATAACCTGATAACATCCAAATTTGCTGATAAAATTTGCATAAACCATCAAACATAAACAACTATATTCAACAAAGCCAATAATCTCATTATTCATTTATACTTCAAATATGTAAACAGAGTTATTATTACATTTAATCAACTCCCTCATTCATCCCAACCTAGTTCTTCAAAACAAAACCCATAAAAAATGCAACCAAAAAAAACAACAACCCCACCCCTACATTAACTATAACATTTAGTCTTTTAACTTCACAATCTAAGTCATTTAGCTTCCTTGACATGTTCTTCATCCATCTTTCATCAATAGCTTCACCTTCAGCTTCAGCATTCTTCACTGATACAGTTTCATTGTCAACACCAACAGTACCATTAAACCACATGAAAAATCCACAACGCTCATTCACCTACATATATCATTCAAGTGTTAAATAAACTCTTTTAAGCATATTAACACCAACGTGGGAAATGAAACCCACTTACCTTTATTTTTGGGCAACCATAGTACAATTTTCCAAGATTCTTTTCAGAACCTAATACCCTTATCACACATCGCAATCTGCAGTGACATTTCAGAACTTCATTTGTGTGTTCTGTTGTATGTGACATTCTTGATTCCATACTTCGTATGCACCTTCTATCATTCACCCCTGACATTCACAATGAATCAATTGAGTGGCTGAAGCTTCAATTTATAGATTACAAATCAATTGCAAAAATTAGGGTTCCAAATAGGGGTTTAGGGTCCTCTCTAAAATCCCAAATCTCATACCATTTCATACGAAAATGGTGTGAACTTCTTAACGTCACATAAAACGACAGCGTTTGGATGTCCACCTAGCTGGCCACGTTGTCACTTAACGTCAACTAACGTTACACATCAGCAAATCGTCAGTTGCAGTTGAACGCAGGGACTAACGTGAATCACGGTTTAAAAAGTCAGGGACTAAATAGTTAATTTAATTATCTCAGGGACTAATATGAAACTCGATAACAATCTCAGAGACTCAAGTGACAATTTACTCAAAATAAAATAAAAAATTTAAATAGTAACATTTTCACAATTGTTTATTAGAAAAAATGAACAGAAAATGTATTTATTTCGATTTCCTGAAATTTTGCGGCTGGTATTAATAGATCAAAATGGAAACATTACGACGAGGGCCCCAAAATTGCGTAGAAATATCAAATTCGGGAACCCGATACGCACACATAGGATGACTGAAATTTGAAGGAAGGAAGGCACGTTTTCTCTCTCCGATGGCTTTCTCTGCAATTCTTACGCACTCTCCCCAATTTGTTCGCCTTCCCATCTCCTTTCCTCAACTGCAAACTCAAACTTCATTCTCTTTTCGATTTCCACCACCGAATCTCCGTCGCCCTAAACCACTCTCTATTCGATCAGTTTCACTTCCCGGTACGCTTTTTATACTTATATAGGGCTCCTATTCCCTTTTGTTTACGAATATTATGTTAATTTCTCTGTTAATTAGCAACATCAGCGAGTATTTAATTAATAATATTAAAATTACTAGGTTCATACTCGATTAATAATTTCATGGAAAATAACACGATTATAGAAAAATATTTTCTCAGAATAATTTACTTCCAGGAAAGAGGGACGCGCTTTTTATCGTTTCTCGACTCTGTTAGGAATTATGGAAAGAGTAGCAAACAAATCGTTTTTATGTAGTAATGGAGTCAATTATTTGCTAGAGTTTGTAGGGTTGGATTTGAATTCCTAGTTGGTATGTCCGAGCTTGGATAGGGGAGGCATGTGATGCCAACCTGATGTGGCCTAGCATCATAAAGCTCAGAGTAGAGAGAGCTGTGCCATAGGAAAACATTGTCTTAATTGTTTGAATAAGATGATTGATACAAGGAGCTCATCAAGAATTTATTGACAGAGTTGAGCATAGAAGCAACATAACTAACAATTGTAGTAGAATGTGGCTATGACGTGACAGTTGGGGATACTCTAATCTGGTATGCTTTGCCTGAGCTTTGCCTACCCTAATTTGTGCAAGGCCTAGGGTTTCTTTTAAGTTTGTGCCTCTTTCTTATCAATACAGTAATGGTGTGCTGGCAGGAGTAAATGCGGGGAAGGATGAAAGTTAACAGTGTATCAAACCCTGATTTATTCCAATGTCTAATAGTGTTATAATTTTTACTTACTCATATTGCAGATTGACCTAGTAGAGAGATTTCTTACCCTTTCATTAAATGCTTTTTCTTTCTCTGTTAATTATTTTATGCTGCAAAGAAAAGAAAACAAGTAAAATAGTCAATTTAGCGCATGGAAGACATGGCATCAGTCATATTAGTCTTTGAATAATGAAAATTATGCCTAATGTTGGATGTCCATTTCTTCAGTCAAACTAGTGCTTGTTTCAGGAACCTCTGAGACTACTTTGACCGATTAAATGCATATTCAATGACCACAAGTGTGCTTTCCATCATTTACAGATTAATATGAGAAACACTCTTTTAGGGACTAATTTTACGATTTGCAACAACAACAACCAAGCCTTTTCCTGCTGGTGGGGTTGGCTATGTGGATCAACAATGTCATAATATTTTGTCTCTGGTTTGACTATTTACTTAAAGGAAAATAATAGGAGTTAAAATCTGATACAATGTTGGTGTAAATTTGTCCTCTTTCATATATTGATAAATTGGCACATCATTAGAAGAGTTGTTGTGATAGTAAAAGATTCAAAATATTTTAATGATTTGACATTGTATAATTAGATGATGGTGTAAAGAAATTCTACATCGACACTTGACAGTGAATCTTAACTATGTATTTTGTTCATATATGTATATTCAGTTATTTAGATGGTGGATAATAGACATTTTGAATTTCCTGATCTGAAACACTCTCTTAGCAAGTTATTTGGACTAGATCTCTAAGAAATATAAGAAAATGCTTGAGTTTTCTGTTATGGATATTCATGCTGGCTTTAATATCATTAATCTGAGTGCAACCGTATACCTGGGATTTTGTTGTATACTGGTGTGTGCTATGTGAGCTACTTCCTGCTATGCACTTATTTAATCTCTGCTTTCATCCCCCTTCTCAATATCTTTCAGCTGCACCAGCATCTGGGTCTGTAGCACCTGCAATTTCGCTTACTGATAATGCATTGAAGCACTTGAATAAGATGAGGTCTGAACGAAATGAAGATTTATGTTTAAGAATAGGTGTCAAACAGGGTGGGTGCTCTGGTATGTCATACACAATGGATTTTGAGGACAAGGCTAATGCAAGGCCTGACGATTCCATCATTGAGTATGAAGGTTTTGTTATTGGTATGATTCATATGCTTTGGCTACGTCCATTATATGCAATTTTTCAGGTTGATTTGTTATGCTTGAGAATACACTTCTACTTACAAACTGTTACACCATAATTTCTGATGTAAAATTATTCTGCCAATGAAGCTATTTGACCAAGACAAAATGTATACCAGTTGGCAGTTGCAAATAGGTGGAGGATACTAAATGAATTATAGTAGTGTGAATTATAGTAGTGATGATAATCTTAATTATGTTTTATGAGGTAGGAGGTTTTGGTTCAATGTGGGTATACAAATTAATTTAAGGCTTTTATCATGTAAAAATATCTTTGCATAGCTAATATGTCATTCTTTTATTGGGGAGAGGGAGGGATTCTACGGAGTACAAGTGGTTGGAAACTTAAAAAAGTATCATTTATTACTTTAATCAATGGCAATAGAGACCGAGTGTTCTTCCTAGATCCAACTTCCAACCATCATAACAGTTTAAGCCCATTCATTTTACTTCATGTATGAACTATGTCTAATTCATCATAATTTTGTTTTCAAGAAATGCAAGTCAATCCCCTATTCTGTTAATTCAGTAGGAAAAAAATTTAAATCATAGACTGAATTGAAAGCTTGGTCCCCTCAACATGATCTACTTTACTTCTTTTTAAGCTTTGTTTGCTAGAGTTTTTGCAGCTCTGATGGTGGAGCAACAGTTAAAACTTTATTATTTTTAAAAGGTAGAAATTGCTAACTAGTTCTCCAAGGCTATTGAATCAAAAGTCGAAATTTTTAATTTGAAATAACATTGAAAATCAAAGTAGGTCTGTATTAATAACATTTTTTGATAAAAAAATTTCACTTTCAATTGTTTAAGCAGTGCCCTTAGCAAACTGGTTAGCATTTTCCTATCTTTATTAAGACTGCTTTTGGATTGCTTCCAGTAATTAAGCTTACTGTTTTTGTAAACAAAAGAAGGAACAACGAGCAAACTGTCTCCTACACCATGCAAAAGCAAAAATGATGCATATATATGGTGACTGATTGATACTGGAGACTTCTTCCTATACATGTCTATTGTCAATGTTGTCGACTGCAGCACTTGATGTTTGTCTTAAACTCTTCATAAGTCACCGCATGACATATTTTGACTTCTGTATTTGTTTTTGCAGTTTGTGATCCTAAAAGTCTTCTCTTCATATTTGGCATGCAACTAGATTACAGTGATGCTCTTATTGGGGGAGGCTTCTCTTTCAAGAATCCTAATGCTACACAAACTTGTGGATGTGGTAAATCCTTTGCTGCAGAAATGTAAAGTCATGTTTATAGACAGACAGTAGTTACGACGCTAAGGTGATTGTTTCATGCAATACTTCAGACTAAATATACTTTTATAGTTAAGTAATTACCAGAAATATAGTTACATGAATTTCCAAGAAAAAAATTACAAATATTTATTTGTCATTTCTAATTCTGTTTATATTTGTTGCGCTGCAGCAGTTGATTGGTGAGGTCTATATTCATAATGTTTATTTAATTTGCTTTAGAAAATCTGTTTGTTTTAATGTAAAATTGCTGGATAAGTAGAATTACCAACTATCAAACACGTTCGTCGTTAATGCATCGATTTTGGACGTTAATGGTGCTCTCGAAACTCGAAAAGTACCTACTGATTGCTGAAATATGAAAAATATTCAATTTAACAAATGCTGCATTTTATGCAAATTAACAGTTGATTCATAATTAAAATGTTTTCTTCTCGATATTGTTCTCTTTTCGGGTATATCATATATCGTTTGAGGAGAAGTATTTTATCGTATTTGATTTGTAAATGCATGGGAAAGACTTTTTTGTATCATTGGTACTTCCACGAAGTAAAAGTAGTGTTAATCTTTGGATATTAAAGTTACTTGCTATATGTTTATTTATGGGAATTGTTATTATTATTTTTTCAAATGCATCACTTAAATGGATTGATTGGCGAATTCTTGGAGAGAAATAAAAGATAAGGGAAGGAAAGGAAACGAATTTTTTTTTTTCAAGTCTGTTTGATTGTGAAAGGAAAGAGGAGGATAAAGGATTAAGTTTGTTTGACTGTGAAAGGAAAGAGAAGGAGCCGAAATTTCTCCTTTCATTTCTGTCTCCTTTTTATTATTGAGGGGATTCAAAGAAGCTGTAAGTTATATTATTTTCTGTAAGTTGGATTGAGACTACTAATTAAAAGCTAACAGATTTTTTTCTACTTAATTTTTATTTTTCCTTCTTATTTCAATAGTTAATTAATTTAAATATAAATTTAACTATCATAAATAATTATATATTTTTATAATTTTATGATAAAATAATTGATTATTTTACATAATTTAAATAAAATGAATTATTGTAAAATTACTTTTTTCTAATACATCTAAATATAAAAATTTATTTGATAAAATTAATTATAACAATAATCCATTAGATTTATAATTTATTATTAAAATAATTTTTAAATATAATGTAATTCAAACACACCTATTATGTTTGGATAAACGGTGCACAGGCTTCAGTGTCACTTATGAGAAGTTTCAATTTATTGCCTGTACTCTTGGAGTCTTAGTGTCGCTCCAATGGAAATACATGCAAGCTATAAATTATCTTTAACTTAAAAACTTTAATTTAATGACTTTATTTGTCCATAATAAAGACGTAATAGTAAATTATTTTATTTTTATTCTTTTAAAGTTAAATAATGCTTTTTTTCCTTTTTTTTAAAATTTTTTTTCTCTTCTCTCATTTCTCCTTTTATTTTCTTTCTTTTGAATAAGTCAGTTTGATGATGCTATTTGTATGAAAATTAATTTGTTTTCAAAATCTAACAGACAAGTTTTTTTTTTAATTAATCAGCTGCTGAATTATGTAAACTTATTATATTATGAATTGTACAAAATTATGACACTGATCAAGTAAGATTAAATTTATAAATTCAAACAACTATAAATACATAATCAAATAAATAATATTAAATACTTTTCTTGTTGTATATAAAAAAATAATATTAAAAGCTATTTTTATCCTCATCATTATTACATTTAAAAATAAACGGTAGAAATGTTTAGTTACATCATACTAAACTTAAAAAATATATAAGTTAGCCTATATGTTTCTTAACCAGTGGGAAATGATCTTCTGAATTGATGTGATTCAAAATTTAATAAATATTTCACATGTTAATCCATAAACAATACTAATGTTTTTTCACCAAGAATGTCATGACGTTATCTTTTAACAAAAATTCCTATATGATACTTTGTCTTAATTTTAATTTTTTAAAATTTATTACTTCATTTATTTTTATTAACTCATCATTTATTTTATTTATATATTTCTTAATTCTTTAATATTTTATTTATTTTTTCTATATACTTATTAATCTATTGTATTCAAATCTTTTAAACTTTTTCTTTTATATTTATATAATTTTTTGAAATTTTAAAATAATTGTAAAAATACAATAATTTTTAATAACGTAAAAAATCATATTATATATAGGTATTAGATGGGTAGACAAAAGAAAAAAATATCCTGTAATATAGTATTTATTTAATATTTTTTTACCTAAATATAATTTTTTATAAATTCTAATAAAATAATATTGAAAATATTTTATTTAATTAATTTTGTATGTTTCATTAATAAAATGATACAATCCTATAAATCTTATATTTGTACAGTTATGAGTTCAAATATGTTATATATT
This sequence comes from Canavalia gladiata, assembly GCA_037954105.1. Taxonomy (NCBI): domain Eukaryota; kingdom Viridiplantae; phylum Streptophyta; class Magnoliopsida; order Fabales; family Fabaceae; genus Canavalia; species Canavalia gladiata. The sequence continues at coordinate 7,658,426 of CM075658.1, read as the reverse complement.
TGATAGAAACATTGTTTACTTTGATAATATTAATTAGTAAATAGAAAAGATATTATAAATAAATAGTTTATTTAATCAAAACTTTTAAATTTATGAATAGAAGAGAATAAAATGAAAAAAAAAACTACTTATAAACTCTTTAAATTTTTTAAGACGAGAGTGAAATTAAAAAATCATTAGATTTTATATTTTTAAAATTGGATATCAGTATAAACTTAGAGTATATAATTCTTTTATAATAAAAGATAAAATATAATTTATTTTCTTACTCAACTGTTACATATGTTTGGTGAATGTCATAATATGAAAAAAGAAAATGATATGTATAATAAATTTATAAAATTATTTTAGTAGTTGTAACTTTTTTTAGTCCTTCAAACATTTATACTATACATTGATTAATCTTTGAATATTTATGATAATAAGTCATTTAAATATTGAAAGATATGAAAAATATTTTTTATTTTGATTTATAACTTAAAAGAATGATATATCATCTGTAATACCCACTTTTATATAATTTTTTAAAAAATAAATATATTTTAATATATTCTTAAAATAATTGTTAATATTTTTTATTAAAAAATTGTAATATAAATAAAAATTTATTTAGTATCATTATCAATAGATTATAAATAATTGATAATATAAAAAAGAGAACATATTTTAAAAACCTGTATAACATGTGGGTACGAAATCGCGTAACTGATATGTTTCGTCTTAATTTACCGTCATCTATTTATTGAACTATTAAAATTCATAAAAAAAATATTTTTGACCAATTCAAGATTCAACCTCCAAAATATAATTATCATCAATAAATACCAAATGTTTTAGAAAAATATTATTAATAAATACCATATGTTATATTTCTAACAAATATAAAAATAAGTTTGTTAATTAAGTCAGAGATAAAAAAAATTGCAATTCGTTTATGTTTTCAGTAATAAAAAGGAATAACTATATTAAGCCTAAATTTGAAAAAACTTCCTATTAAACTTGATTCTATATAATGAATTGTTATTTCATACTCTATCCTGTGTATGTGTGAATACAAAACGATCGCATGAGTGTTTATTTTATTCCAGAGAACAAGAACCGTAGATTTTGTAATAGAACGACGTCGCAGGATATCAACGGCCCAGATATAACCCGAAACTCGTTCATCAGGAATAGGAGGTGTACCCTACCGGATTATTACTACCTTGTGATTTGTGTGAACTCATCTCATTAGAGAGAAAGCGGTATCAAACTGAAACGCAGAAGCCCTAACGCATTCCAGAGAAGAAAGCTCATCACTCATGGCACTATCTTCTCGTCTCTTTTCCAAATCCAAGTTGGTTCGTCTATCATCTCTCAATTCATTCTCTGCCGAATAGCTACCGTTTCTTGCAAGCGATTGCATTTCCTTTTCACGCTCTGACTTCTGATTCTGTTACTGTAATGTTGGGATCTAAATACCTTTCAATATATCAAGCGATTTCTGACTAACAATCTCGATAATTTGAAACGGAATTACGTGGAAAAAATTCGCCAGATTCCGAGGGTTAAGATTCCATTTCTTCATTTCTTTTGGGCAATTAGGTTTTTCTTTCTTCTTTGATTCTATTGATTGGGGAAATTAGGATTTTCACTTGTATGCACCCTAGAAGTATTCAATACATTTGGTTTTGTGATTACTGATCATCATCTTTTGCCATGTCCACCCAATGAAAAAGATGCCTCGGAGCTTGTTTTTTTACTAGTGACGCGGAGTTGTGTAACAGTGTGTAAAAATGAATAATGTGAAACTAATATTTCCATATTTAAGCGCCCTGGATGGTTAATATGAATAAATTGTTTATTAATTCCAAAGTGATGGGGTTTGGGATTTATCTACTGATTTTTTTGACCATGTGTGCATTTTTTCCTCTTCTTATAGATCTATGGCAGTCAAATACTTCTGCAAAAGGAGCATGCTATTCCAGTTCGTCACTTTGCCAAAGAGCCTGCCCCTCCTGCCCTTAAGGGAGATCGTGAGTTCTCTAATACAGTTGTATACTTTTAAGAATATGCACCGTGGTCTTTAATAGGAATTTTGCTTTTCATATTTCACTTTCTGACTACATTTTCTTAATTGAATGAAAAAAGAGATGCTGAAGAACATTTTTGTGGAGGTGAAGAACAAATTTGAGACAGCCATAGGAGTATTAAAGAAGGAGAAGATCACCATTGATCCAGAGGATCCAGCTGCTGTTTCTCATTATGCAAAGGTCATGAAAACAGTTAGAGATAAGTGAGATACTACTTTCCCTTATAGTTTTTTATCAGACTCTTTCTGTTCAATGTTTTGTTGTGTTATATACAGTAATACCTGAACAATTTTTTAAATTTTTTAATCATGTTATGCTTACAATTTCTTGTGCATTCTGCAGGGCCAACTTGTTGTCAGAGTCCCAAGAAATCCAATCCACAATTGAAATGGAGACACAAGATATTCCAGATGCTCGGACCTATCTTTTGACTTTGCAGGAAATAAGAATTAAGTGTGTGATGATCTATTCTACCCTTTCATTTTGTAACTAGCTATGCTGATTGATATGTAATATGTGTCCTTTTACCTTTTCATTTATACCAGGTTCATTTTTTTGTGATATGTAAAATGATTCTTTCTATTCCATATACCCTTTTAACTTCATTGTCAGGATCCCCTTGTTCTAAAAATTACCAGATCCCCTTGTTCTTTTATGAAAACTGTGACTACTCCTAAATTATTATCAGGATTTACCTGATTAATCATCTTTTTTTTTTAAAACCTTATTGCATGCTTATGTGTATGCAACCAATTGAAAGAAAAGGCAATATATGACACTAACGTCCCTTGCCTCAGGATGTCTTGGGTTCTGGTTACATGAGCTCATATATTTATGTTCTACTTTTTTACAGGAGTGGTCTCAAGGATGATCTTGGTGCAGAGGCTTTGATGATAGATGCATTGGACAAAGTTGAAAAGGAGTTAAAGAAACCTTTACTGAGAAATGATAAGAAAGGAATGGACCTGCTCTTGGCAGAGTTTGACAAGATTAATAAGAAGTAATTTCCGATCCCTGGTTCTCTTTTTGATATGTTGGGTTGGACTAATATTAAGTGACATCTAGATTCAAGCTTTCATCTGTGATTGTTATATTTCACTTACATTGTCACAGATTGTAAGCATGGGATTTGTTCTAATTGTTTGTGATTTTTTAAATCTTTTTCTCTGGTTGAGTGGCATGTACATTCACACTATATGGGTTTTTTGCTATAAAATATAGAGGAGGAAATATCACTTGGATAGAAGGAAAATTTCAGCTAACTCAAGTTGTGTTTTTGTTCTCTTTTAAAACATTGAACCTTGGATTACATTGTTTACTTGTTAGGTAATTGTATAATCTTTTTTCTTTGTTGGTTGTCACTTGTCCTACTTTTATTGCTTGGGTATTCCATTTAGTTGTTTAAATTCCTCATTTGCTAGTGAGGGTTCTGAAGTGTTCAATTCTCTTGAGTTGAGCAGAATAAATTATTGGGTTGTAATAACTCTTTCTTTTTTCCTCCCTACTTTTTCCATTCTGTGATCATGCCACCTTAGACTTGGAATTCGAAAGGAAGATCTACCAAAGTATGAAGAGCAGCTAGAACTTAAATTAGCTAAAGCCCAACTGGAGGAGCTGAAGAAGGATGCTCTTGAGGCAATGGATTCTCAAAGGAAGAGGTATTATTAATGACATCATTTCTTACAGTTTTATTTTCCCCTCTTCCCATTTCTCTTGATGCTTTTGGATCCACAAATACAGTTGATAATAACATTATAATTACATTTTTTTGGTGGATAATTATCTTTTTTTGGTAAATAATTATCTCTTTTTTGTCTGTGCTTAAAATTTTAACTCCAATGTCCGAAGATAGATCAATGTGGAATGATGATACTTGGTCTTTCCTGGCTTGGTGACAAATTGATGTGTTAGAAATAGGGCTATTGTTCTCTCTTATGTTAGAAATACTTTTTACTCGAGTCTCTGAAATCGGATAGTATTTTTAAACCATAGTAGGATTTATTTTGCCTTGTCTGTTTGTCATTTCAGGGAGGAATTCAAGGATGAGCCTGAATCGGTTGATGTTAAAACTTTGGACATCAGAAACTTCCTTTAAAATGTCTTCAAGATGTTGGCATACATTAGAAATTATTACATTTTGATAATGGTGAAGCTGTGTTTCTTCAATAAGTAGACACCACTGGTTTTGATGTGCAAGACTGATGCCAGTTTGAAGATTCTTGAGTTTTCAAGGTCTTTGTATTTCAAATTCCAGGTTTAACTGGATGTTGAGGCGATCAAATTTTCTTCCGTCATGTTGTTTCCTGAGTATTTATTCTTATTGATATTATGGCTGTTCCCAATTTGGATCGCATCCATTAATTGAAATTTCGTGACCCAGGCAACAATCTTACAGCATTTGAAATACGTATTCCATATACCCAAACAGACGTTCGTAATCAATCGTCAGATTTTATTTCATATAAACCTTTTATGGATGTGCGCATACAAGTTTACATATTCACCTTTTGGACCGAGTGCCATGCTACTAATTATTTCCAATTGTTATTCTTTCGTGGATGTACGCGGCTAGAATGGCGACTCCCATTTGAAAGTAAATTAAAATTGTTTCTTTGGATGTAACCAGCATCTGCAATGTCAGAAAAAGATGTCTCCTGAAAATTTTCTAGAAACTATTACTAATGTTTTATGCATTTCCATTGTTTCATTAGAAAGAATATAAGCACAGGTATCCATGGTTTATTTTTATGGTTCGCCCTTGCAATAAACTGAATACGAAGTTCATGAAAATTGTCAAGTTATTAGTATCAAGGGAGATGGTGTACGATGATGGTAAGAGTTGTTTAAAGGATTTTTATTATCATATATTTTTAAAGTGTTTTGGTATTAATATATTTTATATTTTATGATTTTTGTGATTGTATTTTATTTATTTTATCTACTTTTAAATATATAATAACATTTATTCTTGATTTTAAGGGAATGGAGATTTAAATATATTTCTTCTGTAGTATTTTACTAGGTTATTCATTTCATGGGTGTAAAAGAATCAGGTGTCTGTTTTATTGGATATAAATTTTAATTTGTTATGGCGTAAGTTATAACTTATAATTCATTTTCATATAACATAGTTCTGTTTTTCCTGTGAAATAATTGGATAATAGAAAATTATTATTATATGGAGCAATCAAAAGATGAACCCATGCATAAAATACCGGAACTGATTTCTCAAGAAAGAAAGTCAGGGCATAATAATCAAAATTAATTTTTTAAATAATTTGTCATAGTAATTAACTAATTGTGGGTAAATAATTATGCCTATCTTTAAATATTTTTTAAAGAATAAGTGAGAAAGAAGCTGGATAATAAATAAAAGTCTCAGTTTCTCGAGTTAGGAAGTGAAACAGTTTTCTGGTTACCAGCAATGGATGGTTAGCGTTGTGTGTGTTTGTCTTTTTTCTTACTGCAAGTCAGATAGAGTTTTCATGTCGAAGAGCGTGCAACTGACACATGTTCCGCTTCAAACATTTGGTTTTGTTCAAAGCGCTTTCTCCCTGACCCATTTCACTTTCCCTTTTCACCATGCCCAAACCTCTCCCTCTCTCTCTTTTCCCTCACAACACACTCTTTCTCGCTTTCGCCCTCCGACAACCGTCTTTTCCTCCGTGACGGCTGAGGAGCCACTCGAGCCGCCGGTTAGTATGGTGGCTATCGTTGGCCACGGAGTTGCCAGCCCTCTCAAGTCCACATCCTGGGAACAAGTCATGCTTCACACTGTTACGTACTCTCTCACTCTTCTTCGCCGGAACTTTTCTTTTTCTTTCTTTCTTTTGATTTTTTAATTACTTTACTGTGTGCGATTCAGTTATTAAACTAAACGAATTTAAATAGTTTCATAAGGGAATTATAGTAATTTAAAATCATTGATTGAATAGCGTGCCACACCCATTTTTATATATTGAAATGTCAAGTTTACTCGATTTTTTCCTTCCCCTTCTTTTTCGCTTTTTTGTTTTATATTTTTATATTTAGGTTTTAACTTGTGATGCTAGTGGATGATTAATAACTAGATGTTCCAAGGTTCAGTACTTTGAGCATTCGCCCGGGGAGTTGTCTTAATCTATAATGGACAAGTTTTATGAATTAATTGAAAATGTTGAGTATCTAGAAAATTTGATTGTTAGTGTTGACTGAGGGACAATGAGAAGAAAGATTTTGCAATGATACTGCAATGGACAAATTTTATGAATTAATTGATAGTGTTTTGAGTATCTAACAAAATGCGATTGTTAGTGCTGACCGAGTGACAATGAGAAGAAAGCTTTTGCAATGATACTGCCACAGCTAGGTCGAGTGAGTAGTCCAAGAGTTCTATTTGCTTGGAGAGTTGACAGTGGGCCTGTGTTTTTAGTGAGAGTGGGACTAATTGTGGTGGAGGATAAACAAGAAGAAATAATGTGCATAAAAAATTTACTGAGTGAACATTTTAACTTCTTCCTCAGTTAAGCTTCTGAGTTATTTAGTTTCTTCTGGACTTGGTTGGAATTACATGATTCATAATAAAACACAAGTAACAAAGAAGAGAACATCAATAAAGCAAAGATACCCAGTTCCTCACATATTTGTAAGGGAAACCCCCTTGAAGAGGTCATGCCATGTGATTTATCACTCCTATCAAATGCGCCAAAGTGTAGCATTGATTGCACATAGCCACAAAATTTGCCTCTTTTTCTCTCTACCAAAATTGGTAAAATTAGTCAAAAAAATCTGGTCCAAGGATGTAGTGCACGCCCAATACTCCGAAAATGCCAAACAAAGAATTTCATAAAGAAAGATCAGCAAAACAATGTAAGTACAGATGAGGAACTGATTCAGAGCTTGCATCTCATATATCAAGGGAAATAGTATTATGTGGCCCTCAAACTAGCAACATGTATCAGTATTAATTCTAACAATCACTACAGCCCAAATAAAGGACCTCAGAGGGAGCTTTGAACTTCCAAAGAGCTTTTTATCTAGATTGGAAATAGATCTATTCAATGAATGAATTAGGAATCGAAAGAGATTGGCACAAAAATAGCCAAAATGGATACTGAGAGCAAACCCTTTTATTTATACTAGAGGACAAAAGAACAGAGTCATGTACTTATAGGAGAAAAAAAACTAAAAAGGTGAAATGAAACAAATTTATCTCATAAGTTAAAATCAATGTATTTACTTCACCTTTTTTGGAAGCTCTCTCATTTAATGTCTCAAAAAGCAGAGATATAAAACTTGATTCTAACTTTTGGAAAAAGTGAATTCATTTTTACCTCTATTTCTTCTTCTATAAGTGCTTATTGAGAACTTTATCCAAAGTAAGCCTATGTAATGTTACTGGCTTAGCTGTACAAAATTAAATGGTGGTATATGTAATTTAAGTAAAACCTAAAGGAAACTGGAGGATTTGTATTCTTGGTCTTTCTGCCACTATATATCAAGGGTATAGGTACAATACATTCATAAAAAGTTGGGCTTCATGGTTGGGATCTTATTATTATAGCTTATTGCTCTCAATTTTGCCTGGATAACATGCAGCTTTTGCTTTTAGCTGGAGTCTATCTTAGATCTGTGACTAAAATATGTTGAATTTCTCTGTGATGTCTCTTGCTACTCCTGTGGTATGTTTGGCATAATAATTTTGCTAAATAAATATCGTGATTAATTTTTTTATTGGGTCCAGTGCCATTAATATATATCCCTTTTACCAGGCAAAAAGATTGAAATGGATTGATGAAGGGTATGAACTTCTTGTATTTACTGATGAATGTATTCAATCTAGTGCTGAAATGGGCATGAGACTCCAGAAAGAATTACTGAAGGCTGATATATTGGTGGTTGTTGCTGTCACAAACAAAGAATCAATTAAGTGGATTAATTTAAACAGCAAAATTATTGAAACTGTGATATGCTTTGACTCTTCACCAGATATGAAGAACAGATTAGGAGGCTATGATGTTCACAATGAAGTGAAGGGAAGTATATTTGGAAAATTGTTTGGAAATTCTCAATCAGATAAAACTAAAGAATCATACAAAGTAGTGCAAACTGTATCTGAATCATGGGATCGACATAATTCTGATGATATAAGGTTCTGCTTGCTGGTACTAATCAATGCTTATATAAGGCCAGTTCCAGTGTTGAAGAACTTGAGAGCAAAAGGTTTTTCCACCCTCAACTGTATGCTGAGGAACTGTGGCCGTCAGATACTTAATTGCTTGTTGGATCCCAATTGTAGAAAAGCTCTTCAATGCTTGAATCAGTGTAGTCCTGTTGATCAAGTATGTAATTATCGATGTATTGCTTCATATGAAAGTGCAAGCCTAGAAGCCTTCTCACTGTGTGTATTACAGAAGAACAACTGTCTTGAGTTGGACGCAAAAGTCCCTGACAAGCCATATGTGCCTCCAATGATCATGTTTCGGGGGGCGAACTTAAGTTATGAAATGGCAGAAGATTTGTTTGTTGGTTGGTTGGGGAGTTTGGAATGGAGCTGGCGTGTTATAGCAGGGCAGAACCCAGCATATGATCAGTTTCCATGCCAATACCAGCTATTCTATAGGGGGAAGGCAAAAGGGTCATTTTGGTATGAACCAGTATTCCAGGTAAAAACATTGGAAGGCCAAATGGTCTGGAGGAGGAGAAAATATAGGGCGAAGAGAGGTAAGGTACCTGGTACATTCTATTTCAGTGTATTAGATAATGGAGTTGTTTCAAATGAGTTTTGGACAATTGTGGATGTAGCTGATGATCTTAGTTGGGGCTTGTTCCACTATCATGGAGCTGCTCGAGCTGCAGGGCAGTCTTATACTGGGGCAGTACTTGTTAGCCCAGATGGGGCATTTCCGAATGATAGAGAGAAGACAAAAGTAGTTGCTGCACTGGACAAATGTGAAATTAAAGAGTGGGAGCTATATACTGTTAATAACTGTTCATGCATAGATCCTCCCTTGGGAATTCCAGAGGGTTCAAGTTTACATACTGTAGTCCAAATTGAAGATCCAAATTGGATGCCTATCTGATTATGCGCCTGAAAGTCATTAGAGTTATCAATATTCTCAATTATATTCAGCAAAGCTATAGGTTCAATATTCAAAGCAAGTTGATTTGTTCTGTTGCTTATCAATGTTAGAGGAGTTACTTATTTCCAATCACCTTGTTACCGGTGCCTATAATCGAACCATGTGTATTTGGTTCTAGGATGCATGTAATGTGGCTGGTAGATCGGAAATGCGGCTCTAAAATGCACCTCTTCTTTCCGAAGCAAGTGATTCTATGAATCAAACATAAACAAGCGTCGAACCTTTTTTATAAATGATATACTTTTATTAAAAAAAAAATTTAATTTTTTAAATGTGAAACTTTTTAATCTTTAATAAAAATTTACTATATGTTCTTATTGTTTGTCTTGAAGTATATATTGAAAAAATTGTTTTATAATGGAATAACATCATCGCGGAGTTGATTTTTGACAAGTTACAAAATGTTGTCAAGTATGCACTATGTAGACATTAATCATTATTTTTTTAAAAAAAAAAAAGAGCAAATGCTTTTTGTGTTGGATATTGCGTTATTGTTGGAATGTAACGGATCGGGTCGATGTTACCAAACACAGCTTCATTTGTATTAATTTTAAAAAATGATTTTTATAAAATACCTGTATTAATTTGGGGTTTGACAGTTTTTAATCCAATAAAATAAAATTCTTTAATTTAGTTAAATCATCGAGTCAGAATATAAGTATTTTAAAACATTTTATCTATAAATCTATTCACAGAAAAATAAGAACATATGTTGAGTCAGATTGAATTTTAGATAACACTGAATACTTTCCAGCGTAAGTAAAAGAATCCACAGTTCCGAACTAGTGGGCAGGTCTATGACGAGATTAAATAATTGCATTTTATGACCGTCAGATCAGTCTCCTATAAGATATATTTTCACGGAAAGAACGTGCATACAACATTAATATGTGATCCTTGTTCCCTAAAGGAGAAAAAACTGTAAATTGCCTCCTATACTCCAATTGTTGCCCGTCAAAAAGGGCTGGTAAAATGATATACGGATGACATAGTTAACTACAGCCGTCGCATTTATAGTAATGCAGTAATGTTGCCCGCTAATTTCCTTGATGAAAGCATCAAGGAAAAAAAATCAAAGTAAAGCAGCAATACAGAATCCTGTGCTTCAAATTTATGAAAAGATTTCACACAGCCATGATTCAGGATATCAAACCAGCTCCTTGTCAGACGACTCCCCTTTCCCCCAGGGCCGTCATTGTGGACATTTACTTTGCTCTTCCATCCCTGTTCTGAACCCTGTCCAGTGTCCAGGACCAACAATCCTTGAGATCATCATAATTTTACCTTCGATGGTTCTTTGGATCAAGATCTTTTCTTTTTGCTTGATTTATGGCTGTGGTTGTCTTTGCTCCGCTTTTTGTCACTCTTATGACTTACCTTCTCCTTTTCAGGCTTGACTGCATTCCTACTGGATTTCATGCTAATAAGACCACCTGTGGGTATTTTTCCACCATTATTTTGTAAAACATTCTCAAAGCCCGATTCTCCATCTTCAATGGCATACTGCTGGAGCAATTCAGGAGTAAACAGTGCTTCTGTTTTTGACTTCATGTCATCCTATCCATTGACAATCATTTAAGATAGGAACTACCAAAACCGGAGATCAAAACAAGCAAGGGCAGGATTTGGGAAGGGATTTTTGGCAAAAGATGAAGGTACATACCTCAACTTGTTTAGCTGCATTGTTGAGATCTTCGTCCACAGAGACGCTGAGAGGTTCCATGACAATCTAGGTACACAATAGAACATAACCCAGAAAAGGGGGAAAAAGAAAGAGTGAAAGATTAGAGTATATGATAAATAAAAAGAGCCACAAATTAGAAGATGATACCAATCACTCTGCAGCACATGCATGTGAAAAGTTAATTAACCAAATTTAGCTGTGATTCTAGTGAAAGCACCATGCCACGGAATGCACAAGGTAAACTGTTATTAAGAAACTTACTTCTTTCAGTCTTGGCAAGGTTGACTCAATCTCCTTGGATGCAAGACCATCCAGATATTTGTAGAACTTTTTCATAACCTTTATAAATAGAGACAATATTTGTTGCCTTTCCAACTTTGTTTGTCCCTGTTAAACAGAAGGGCACCAATGGGGGAAGACATCAAAACAGGATAACTACTTGAACCTCAAACAAAATCAAGCAATGAATTTTAGAGTGACTCGTTGATTTGATAGAGAATATGTATCATGATAAACTGACCAATATATGATAATAAATTTCAAAAGCATGCTGAGATAATCTAGAAGTTTTCTAGTACATATCTGTTAGTGTTAAGGTTATTCTTTATCATCTGAGTGCAATATTTTAACTAAACAAATTAGTAAGTTGATAAACAGACCTCAATGTACGAAATGTTCTGATTCTGCACACCAATGCAGAGTAAAACAGAAGCTTGAGCATACGATAATGTAACTGGAAGCTTTTCTTGGAAGTACAGATGTGCAAGGGTGGGAACTAAATCTAAAATCTGTCAAAATGAAAAAAGTTCAAGATCATACTAAAGAGCACCACAAATTGCATAAACAGATATTCCCAATTATGTTACAGCAAGTGACTAAGCTTGGCACAGTGACAGTAAGATCAAACTTCAGCAATATGCATATAGTGCATGATGTTAATGGTTAGGCCACCACACCAAACCATTATAAATGAAATTTAATTTGGTCATAACAGTTATTACACATTGATGCTCATTGCTCATGCCTGTCATACAAATTCACGTCAATGTGGATTTAATTTGTATTGCCACTACAAAAAATTACTACACTTCAGTCAACAACAATATAAAATTAAATGACAATTTACACTGGGTAAAAATATATTAATTTCCATTGATAATTTCAAGTTACTATTGAAGTATAAATACCTTCATGCAGGACAAAAAAAAAATAGGGTACTTTGAAAATTTAAAAGGGAATTGCCTTTTACCAACGGAGTGAGAACCATTAGGAGTACATAACAACAAATTTTAATTACCAACAAGTCTTCATCAAGACACCATCAAGAAAAACTGATCAGTAACACATCCACCACTTGAGCTCTTACCAGATGAAAGTCAGCAAGGTTGTCAACATAAGCCTCTAATCGCTTCATATCATGTGGTGATAAATATTCTCCAACTGACCCCAAATATTTATCAGATGAGGTCTTCATAGCTTCTTTCTCCATGAAATTGATTTTTGGATCTATTATGCTGGATAAAATATCATTGTAATAAGCATTTAAAAACAAAACGGAGATTTAATTGAAGAAAGCATATCCTTCAGAGTTCAAAAAACTCTAAAGGCCTAGATCATTCAACAGCTTTAAAATTTTATGGAAGGATAAAAACATGGATTTAACCTCCTTTTAATTTTGAAGACTATAGTATCTTGTAAAAGGTATGTGATCATTTCCTTATTTCAAAAGCTTGCTGTTATAATAAATTGAAAATAAAGAAAAACAATCCCTTATGCACAAAAAACGGACTGCCTTTTACCATTTCATGCACAAGAAAGTCTTATTTTCAAGTATTTTGTAAGACATTGAACAGGGTAATCATAACCAGAAAACGAAAGCAAAAATAAATGCTTTTGGTTCACGAAAAAGAAAGTAAAGTTGAAGTCACATTCCCCTGCCCCCATATAAAAAAGAAGAAAGAACTCCTCTCAGGTGTACCCCAGATTCAGTAAATCTTAATCCTGTTAAATCTTAATTTCTGTTTCTTACTTATTCTCCAAAGGGACAATTCCATCTCACTAATCTACTTTGGAAGTCTGAGATCTCTCTAAGGTGAAGTCCTTCACTTAGGGATGCAGACCACACAAAGCTATATCTCCTAATGTGTTTGTATTGAAATTTTTCCTGCTCTGGGGATTAGCAGCCACAAATATATACTCCCCAGCTGTTAAATACTTGGCAGAGGAACATAGACTCTTTGATATTCTCGGTGGAAGTGTCATTTCAAATGTTTTGGGAGGATTGAATGGAAGATTCTCCCACAGCACACAATGTTTGCATATCATTTGGAGCATGAGGTAGGTTCGAGGAATGCAGATGTGTTCAGGGATTTTCCTCATCCACTTTTTTATGGGGATAAAGTAGTCTTAACCATTTTACTGTGCTCAGCTAAATGATATTCTAAAGGGAATTTGAAAGTAGACATACGAAAAGACACCTAAACATTGTTATTGGTTTGCCTTGTTAGTTTTTTCTGGCTTGTGTTTTGTCTGTTCTGTTTTCTTTTAAGAGCTTATCTACCTTTTTCCTTTTGAACTACAATATCTTCTCCACTAGCAAAACTTCTTCTATCAGAAAAATAAAATAAAAATGTGGAAAATCATATTCAACATGATCTAATTGTCAATATTTATCACATGACTCTTGGTCCCTAGTATTTAAGGAACTCCAAAATATTGAAATCAATATCTAAGAATGTGAGAACAGAGAACTACTAAATTTTTAATACTAACCTCAAAGCAAGCTTGTATTCCATGCCACGAAAAGTGGAAGCAAGAAGTCTAGTAAATCTTTGCCTAAAATCTACAAACAGTGAACCAAATCATCAACAATTAACATGATGAATCACAATTGAACACAGATTATAGCAGCAAAGGAAGATGAATCAATCAACCTTGGTAAAATGGACCAAAAAAGCCCCACTGATTTGATCCATCAGCTTCAATTTCATCGTTGTTTAAGGGTTTCAAGATCATACAGGTATGCTCACCAGTCACAGAATTCTATCAAGTAGAGGAAACATGTTAATTACTTGAAAAGATAAATTCAGTATTATCTGCTGCTTAAGGAAAGATAGAGCTTAACTTGAATCTGGCCAATGTAGAAAGGAGCAAATTTATGTTTCCTCCAAAAGCGATAAAGGTCCAAGGTTAGCCCAAAGGAGACACCTATGTAATGGAGCTTCTCTGGTCGCCTTTCACGCAGATGAACTAACAAATGAGGAAGGTCTGTTCTAGGTTTTACATTTTCTTCAAGTAGTGAAACCTGAATCCATATTCAGAGTAGTATCATAAAAAAGGTAAAGCATGTTTGAAAAGACAAAAATAAATTTAGTTAAAAGCATAAAAAACAATAAAATAACAAATCATTAAACACTATCCAAAAGCCACAAGAAACCAAGTATTAGAAAAGTGCTAACATACATAGGCAAGGACCTGTGTATAAGTAGCATTTTTCTTTTAGAAATCCAAATGAAGCCAGCAAAGGAAGAAAGAAGAAAATATCACATTTTTCTTTGAAAAACATTGATAGAATATTTGAATGATATATATTCCATGAGAAATCATACCAGAAATGCTTGAAACAAGAAATTAGCTCAACAGAATATCAGGTGCTTCCTTTCTGTTTGTGCAGACAGCAGCAAATGACGATAGTTATTAAATCACTCATTTATTTTATCAATAACACAAGATAATAGTCTCCCATATAACAATGGCTCTAGTTACAATAGCAAGCCAGTGTACTGCAAAACGGATTGAAAAGCCCAATAGAGCAGCATAAAATACATTTTCAAGAACCAAACAAACTCGATCCTAATATATTACTGAATAAGAGGGTGAGTCCAGGCATAACAATAAGATTGATGCATTGAGACTTGGTCACAAAGTTTGGATGCAAAAACAATCCCTCAGCTCACCAGTAAGGCTGTGTACCTTTGACCTGCCCTATACTCCAAATTGGTGATAGTAGCCTTGTGAACTGGGAACCCTTCTTTACTGGGAATTGAATTAAATCAAAGAACTGATTCATCAAAATTCACCGCCCTGCTGAATCTAAAGAATGAGATGGTACAACCCTAACTAGGAAATCACATAGCATTAGTTTATTTGTAGTATTGTCTTTTAAGTTCATTTAAAAAAATTTCATATCCATAAATTCAAGTTCTAGAATCTACTCTTCTGTGGATCTCCATTTTCTCTTCAAAGCTCAGATGATAGGGAATCCTCTCAACTGGACATTGTCTGGGGTCTCCTCTAGCCAGATAAAATGTTTTGGTTTCTTGATCCTCCAGGGAAATTTTCATGTAAATCATAGGGCTTGTTTATTTTTGTTTTCATTTTAATTACAAAATTGTTACCTTATTTTCTCTTCGTTTCCTATTTTCAAAATCTTGTACACAAAAAAACAGTAAAAACAAGAAAAAGTTGTTTCCACTATTTCTTGTACAAAACATTGAACAATAAAAAAATAAAGTGAAAATAAGGTGGCATTTTTTATAATTAAAACAGAAAATAGGAAATAAAACAGAAACCAAAAAGGTCCTTAACTTCCAATTCCTAACTTCTGTTGAATTGGACCATCATTCTTCATTCCATCTTGAAAAACTATTTGAAGCCCAAAGCCTCCTCTGCTCAGTTCTTCATCTGTTCTCACACAATTGTGTTGATATTTCTTTATGGGGTTCTTTCTTTGGCATTTTTGGATAGGGACGTTTTCCAGTTCCTTGGACCCATGTCTATTAATTAGCTTTAAGGTTTTGGTAGAAAATAGAAGGGAAGAAGCCACATTTCTGTGGCAATATGCAATCTATGCTATGCTTTGATGCATTTGGTAGGAGGAATGCACTAGGTTTTTGGTTTCCAGTTGGTGAAAAGCAAATGACCTCTTTATATTGTTTCTGTTAAAGATATATTGAGGGGTTGGGTAGCTTTGTTCATGGATGTTTTCTTTGCTCCCTATTGTTACCTTTGATACTCATCACTCTTTAATCTGTTTCGTTTATCTTAATTAATTTCTTCTTTTAAAAAATAACAAAAGTTTATTGGGGGAAGAGATGAACAAAGGCAAAACAGAAGGTATCCTGTTATAGACAAATCAAGAAAGGAGGAAACAAACAAAATAAACCCTGACACGATTGCCCTCTACATTCTAATCCTCCTGCAGTTCCTACAAAGAAGCTCCTCTAAAAATCCCATTAACTGAACACAACAAGCTAACATTTGTCCTGTTAAAGGGCAGCAGCACACACCTATTCTATAAAAATTCAGGCATTTATCTCTTTACATTGAATAACTGCAAACTGCTATAGTGTATTTCCTTCACATGACGTTTCCTCAAAACTATTAAATGCTTTCTAACTGGTTGAATCTTGGTCTTATCAGCGCTAATCAGCTAGACCATAAAAGGACTCCAAGATAGCTCCAGGACTGTTATGATATACATAACTTTCAGCAAATTAAATGAACATAACTAAGCCTATTCAAAAAGGGAACTTTTAGAGGTAACATACTTTCTCTGCCGCTTCCGTAACTCTAACTCGTGGAGCCTGCACTTCATCTTCAACATCAATCTCAGAAATAGGAGTGAGCTGTCCTTCATAGTAGCTGCAGGCAGCAAGTGTTATAAATGATTAATTGATAATGTTCCGCATTTAACATTTTGGCATATACAAGACTAAACTGAGCACCATGTTACACCATCTTTCAAAGCAAAGTATTAATGAACAGGACACAGGCCAAATCATTTTTTTTTTGTCGCCCTATGCATGAGACTCCCACTATTGTGGGGTCTACGAGGGTAAAATCTGCATAGGCTTACCCTATAAACATAGAGGCTGTTTTTGGGACTAGAACCTACAATCACCAGGACCCAAGGCAGCAGCCTTAGTACTATAAAATGGAGTATGTTGGAATTCTGAGTGAGTGACCAAAGAGGAATATATTTATATTATTACAGCATACTCAATAATTAAAATCCTAATCACAAGATGTATAAGCTCCTAAATTAGCTCCTTGATGACCACTAATTGACTGTGCACACAAAAATCAGAGATATTTTCTACACACTGTTGAACTAAGGCTCATCCCTAACCAAATCAATTTTAAATTTAAAACTTTTGAAGAACACTCGATGCTCATGGAAGCTTGTGTACCAATTGAAGCAAGAAAGCAATCAAGCACTCACCGTATTAAAAGCTCAACTGCTTGTGAACCATATCCAAGCTGAAAATTAAAGAAATAGCATAAAAGGTAAGAGAGATATTACAATTTTCGAGGAATCTAGTTAAACCATACGCTAGAATGTAAAATTTACCCTCATCGCACTTGGATGTGTAGCTATGCGTACAATGCGAGCACCAGAAAGTGTAGGAAAAACTGTATCGCGGAATTGTTCACAGAATTTCCATGGTATTTGATCTCCAAAAGGTTGATGACCATCGCTCAAACTTCGGATTGCTGACTTACGAGAAATCTGCCCCTCAAGGCAGACCTGTAAATAAAAGTAATGAAATACAAGAAGTCACAAAGAAAGGACAAGCAGAAAGCAGGATAATAAACATAACTATCTGTAGTATAAACATAAATAAATAACAAATTACCAACTTAAAGCTAACATCAAGCAAAATTAAAAAAAAGAAAAAAGAAAAAGTTATAGTTGAGTGAAGGAAATTATGCAACCACCATAAAATTGAAATACTTCAATTAATTCTCAAATTGCAAGTTTTGTGTGGCATGATAAAGAACAAAGGCATATAGAAATCAGAACTCATAAGCACATAAGCAGTTTTGAATAATAAAAAAACATGGAAGTGCTATCAAGAGTGAAATTTTAAATAAAGAGAAACCCAAGCTTCAAGCATTTTAAACAAGTACAAGAGTGTCCCAGTCTGGAGATAATTTCAGTATCAAAATAATTTCCTACAAGTTCCTAAATATGTTTGATGTTTGTTGCTTCAAAGTTACTCAAGTATAAGATCATAATCTGGAGGCAAAATAAAGAATACTTTAGGTAAATTGGTATCACCAAGCATATGACAAGAGAGAATGAGTGATGAGAAAATTGGAGATAACAGGTTATGTCAAAACAGAGAAGGCAAGCCCAGTAATGGAACAATAAGACAAGCCAAATGCAGGAAAAAAAAAGAGAGGATGATTATGCCAAAGATGCAAACCTGGATGACACACAAAATATCAGGAAGTTGATTCTTTGATTCATCAACAGGTCCTGACATACAAATACTATTATAAGACTAATTCAAGTCATATTAATTTTGAAAGAGAAACCAAAGAACTAGAAAGAAAATCAAGTATACCAAGTAGTACAAATAAGTGGTGTGCAGGAGCATCTGCCATTAGTTGCAAGTCATTCGGAGAATTCTTGTAATGTGATGCAACATACAAGGCCATCATTCGCTGCAAAAGTACAACATTTTACCACAGCATTTAAACACATGAAAATATAAATCACAAGCCACCCTACATCATCAGATAAATCTGGTTTTACCTGCAAAAACAATTCACTATCTCTGTGATAGGAAAAAAGGGTATCCCGATTAACATAGTATAGGTCACATTCACTGGGTGGAGGTAACCTGATTTCAGGAGAAAAACTGTAAATAGAGGGACAAAAATGGTCTCATTTGCTAAGGACTTGATATAACCTGCTAAGATTAGGGATGGCATTTGAAACATCTAAGCAAAGCAGAGTGTTAAGCCAGCTTTCAATGGGATCCGCAGAAGCATATCTGATGGATTCACTCAATTCTATTTTCTTAAACAGACGACCTGAAAGATAAAATTCAAAATTTAGCAATAAGAAATGCACCTAGAAAAAAAACTTGTAACAATCATTTAATAGATCACTCAAAACCAATGGTCTTAATTTCATAATCCACTTAGACTATATTTCAATTCAGAACAGCACATGACAAACACGTTATTTATTTAAATTGACTTCTAAATGCTGGAAGCATATAGTACCAGAACCCTCTGTGCTCTTAGCAGACACATGGCTTTGCTCTTCCAATTGCTGCAAAAGTTTTAGTGATAAAGAGCGTCCAGTACCTTCATAACTTTACATGAAATGCCAAAAAAAGATCTATAAGTAATTAAGTCACATCAGAAAACTGAGGAGACATATTAAACTTGATTAAGGAGACATATATAAAAGTTTTCACCAAAAAGAAACACTAGTCATACCCATTAACAGTAGAAGACAGGAAGACCAGATATGGGCCAAGCAATGACTTCACCACTGGCAGTGGAATAGCAGCTGCTTCATCAACAACCAGCAGTTCAACTTGTGAAAGCTTTTCATGCTCATGCGGCAGAATATACTGATAGAAATTAAGATGAAAAATAAGTCCAGAATTATATTTACTTGTAACCTCACAGCAACAGTAAGTTCCCTCAACATCAAGACATTTTCCAAGTCATACGTATTAAAGCAGAAGGATTACCAATAAACTTACCTGAATTGTCTGTCTGTGGTGCTTGTAAATATTGATCCTTACAGTAGCTTTCTTGAACTCTGGATTCACACTTTTCACCAAATCAAAATCAATATGTTCCTATTCACATTGGAAACAGTAGCACTCAAGTCAAGGGTATTTCTGGAGAAGATTGTGATAAAAGCTTTTTTTTAAAGAATAAAAGCTGTTTGTAAAAAAACTGGTATGTTTGATGAGATTATCAGTGATTAAAAAAAACTTTTGCTTCTTCATCATAAGCATAATTTTGGAGATCAAGATTAAAAGTTATCAAATTATTATTTTTAGCTAACTCTTTTTTTCTCATTGTATACCAGAAGTTCAGAATTTTAAATACAAAAAACTATTTTTGAATGATTTCATGCTCCTTTTATTGTGATTTACTATAAAAATGAGATTTTTTTAGACAATCAAAACAAAACAAAATATCTTAAAATCACTTTTCACCTAACATATCCAATAAAAAAACATTTATATAATTGATTATACTGATTTATTATAAATATAAGCGATTAATCTTTTTTTTCACATTTAACCCAAACTCCATTCAACTTTCAACCCACAAATACATCAAATCAAATAGGCACATGGATATTTGATTCACACACTTCCCTTTTTTTTTGCTATTCAACAGCTCACTTTCAAGAGAGTTTAGAGTTTAGGGTTTAGGGTTCAAGAGAGGAAGAAGATCTTTTAATTTCAAGGCGAGTAAAATAACAGTTTATCCATTTCAAAATTTGTCTAGACAACCATCAGAACTAGATCCACAACTTGATAAACCAAATGTTCATAACATATCTCCATAATTGGACAAAATGATAGCTGATAAAGTCATGATTGTATGCTTAGTCATAATATTCCAGTTTATCTGTTAATAATTCATGAATCATAATTAATTGATAGAGTTTGAAACATTATATTAATAATATAATATATAGCAAGCAATTTTAGTTCTCTAACATCACTTTAGAGCCTCATGGACCAGGTCACCCTTTTAAGTTTGCTTTTGAGCACATAAATTAATCCAAATATGCATCACATTATGAATTTGATGGGTAAATAAATCATTCAGAAATCAAATGTAAATGCCAGTGGTTATTTACAACAACAGTCTATTACCAAAGTTCAATCTGTCTTAATTAACCAATAATGGTTATAGATGTCAACAAGGGAGAGAACTAGTACCTTGTAGTCAAGAGAATCAAAGCCTTTACATACAAATTCAAACAAAGTTTTCAAATTCTCAGGGCTGGGAGCAGTCACAAAGATATTTGAATACCTACATACATAATTTTTCAATAAGAGACTAAAAAAAATGTTGTAACTATCCATATAATATATCTGTTTGTCCAAAAAGCACAGTACCCAACAGCAATAGCTCCAGCAATTGATAAACCAAGGGCAGCTGATTTCCCACGGCCACGAGCAGCCAATAAGGCAACAGTACTACGAAGTGTCTTGTCCAAAATTGCATCCAGAAATGTTACAACAGCTTTTCCCTATTAACAGAAACCATATAGGACTTGCTCAAGTCCACCACTC
The DNA here is from genome assembly GCA_037954105.1 of Canavalia gladiata. Taxonomy (NCBI): domain Eukaryota; kingdom Viridiplantae; phylum Streptophyta; class Magnoliopsida; order Fabales; family Fabaceae; genus Canavalia; species Canavalia gladiata. Next base: position 7,637,479 of record CM075658.1, on the reverse strand, counting down.
AAGAACCAATTTGATTGAACACAGTAGATAATACAAAGTTGAGGATTTGAGGTAAACAATCCTACCTGGTCTAAGGTACAACATTTCTTAATCAATGGCCCAACAGGAAAATCCTCATTTAGTTGTTCTTTAAGGTTCTTCAAGTCCTGTTCTGCTTCTGAGAGTCCATCAGAGTCCTACAGCATCAATTCAGAAGCAAACAATAACATAGAAGCAAACAATAACATAGAAGCTAACTTTAGAAAAGGCCTTCCTATCCTCACCAAATGATTTTGAGTTTTAATGCATGCCTTCCACCATACATGCATTAAAACCCAAAATCATCTACGAAGCCCATCAAAAAAGAAAAGGAAAAAGGAAAGAAATATTTTGATAAAGGCGTAATGAGGGTACCTCTTTAACAGGAACTGGGGTGATAGACCTCATATGAGATGAAATTGGTAATATATTCAGTTCATCATCCATGACCACGCATGCCTTGCAAGAAGCAAGTGATAATAAGAATCGTTCATTAAAGCGTCCAGCAGCCTCAGAGTGGGATTCAGTTCGAAATCTATCATGGACATCCTGCAATCAGTGAACCACATGAAAGTTTAATTTAACAAGACTTTTAACAGGAACATACCATGGTAGGCAATGGCCTCATGAGCTACTTAACCATAGAAACATAAATTTTGGGTTTTCAGGCTTCCATTCAAAGTGCTTGGAGAATGAGAACTAGGCAATCATTTCTATTAGAGCCCTAACTAAATAACTATTTTTAGGGGCAATATCTACTGCTCACATAAAAATACATTTATTTTATTGAAGCCTCAATCAAATATACAGGGCTATCAATCCTTCATGATATGCGTTTTAAAATAATTCTCGGTTTGGAGATTTCTTGACAAAGATGAGAATTTATTCTAGTTGAGAAATGAACTTGAGTTGGTAGAAGCTTTTGCTCACAGAAAAGCAGTTCTTCATAGGAAGAACTTTGGGGTGTCAAGAGTTTGACATGAGAGATGAATTCCTAAGTTGAAGCTTTAATTACAAATTCAGTAACCCAACAATTCTGATGAAAACTTGCTTACAGCTATTCTTTTCTGCATATAGAAAACCACAATTACCACTTAATAAATAATTGTTTCTTAGACACCAAATTAACAAGACCAAGCTCCAATCCTTTCGGTCATTTAGTCATACAACAAACCTCCCAGCAAGACAGATGATCGTTCTTGCAATTGAGGAGGCTCTAAATATTTCATGAACGCTAGAAAAGAGATACCTTTATTAACAAAACAAGAAATTTTATGAGGATGTCTAATATTTAGTGGAAGTCTATGAACTCCAATAAATGTAATGCAGAGAAGAGAAAACAAAATGAATATCATAAAATTAAATTCCTGGTCACACAGCTCAAATATCAATAGAAGAGGGGAGTACAATTATAGTCTAAGAGAACTCTTAAAATTAACAAAATGATATGAAAGTTAAAAAAAAGTCTAAAATATCATTTCTGAAGAATCCATATCCATACCATCACCATGGTGTACAGACTGGTCAGTGAGGATAGAGAACGAAGTAGCAAAACCACCAACCCTCCTCCCTCCACTGTCTCTATCGTTCTTGCTAGTAGATTAGGTGTCAATGCCTCAAAATCCTAAAGGGAAAGACAATGGACAAGTTGATTTATCTTGGAAAAAGGAAAGAGAAAGACAGCCTAGAAAGCACAAGACATTGAGGTAGAAGGAAGTGTAAGATACCTGAAGTATACACATGCCAAAGGTATTACCAAGAATTCTTTCAGAATCCTTATACAAACAATAAGTTAATCCCCCACTTTCCACAAACAATGCAAATGGATCAGCTTTCTCACGATCCAAAAGACCCCTCTGCATCAATTTTTTCATCTGCTTCTCACGTTTTCTCTTATGACTGCATTTAAAATCGTCATCTCAATCAAGTTCATGTAAACCTCACCCAGAAGAACTCAAGCAAGCCAATACAGCAATATATCAAGGTTTATCCACACAAGACAGTTTCATTCATTGTAAATGGAACCTGCTTAGTTCAAGCTTGTCCTTGTAACACCATAACACAGTTGGTCTAGATTTGATCTGTGCCTTGCTAAGCATGTAATGAAGATTTACAATCTGCATACAGTAGAGACAGCATTTAGCGCTCAAATGTCAAAACTCTTTACTTCTTTGACATTAAATGGAGTTTCCAACATGGTTCAAATAGTGGAGCCTATCGCTAAGTCTACTACAAAATGAGACAGTGTTTGTTTGAGAACAAGCTGAGAGAGAAAGTGAGAGACCTGATCACGGGACTTGTCACCAATGATGACAAACATGGACCTGTGCCTTGTTTTGACGCCATTTTCAATGAGAGTTCTGATTCGCTCATCTACTTTCTTCCTCATTTCTCTGCTGCAAAATTTAAGTTCTCACAAATCACCATCTCGCACGAGCATAACAACACAACAGTAACAATAATAATAATAATAACCCGTCAAATTGAAATTATTCCAATTACAGCATTTCAAATCCCTTATTTTAGAATTGAATCGTCAGCCATCACTAGTATCACAACCGCAACTGTGTCAGTATATAGTTGTGCATGACAACTATACGAATAAGATTAATCGAGAAAAACGAAGAGTTTAGGTGTGAAAGAATGAGCAAGATTGGGTGAAAGGAGGAAAGAGAGCGAGAAAAAAACCTGAACTATAACGATGAGTGTGTGGGCGTCGACGGTACCAAGTGGGGAATTTGAGGGAGGGAGACACAGAACGTTGAGCGCACCTGCTTCTAGTTTGTTACTTGTTATACTAGGGTTTATGGAGGGGTTAAGACCAAGGATGAAAATCGGTCAGGTTCCTCCTGCATCAATGACTTACCACGTTAGATTATGTGGGGTTATTTGTTCAATAAATTAAATCCTTTTTCCTCAATTTATTTTTATTTTAATTTTTTTTATTTTTACTTCTACATTTTATAAATGTTGGTTTTGAGTTTTATTATTACAAAATTTATTAACTAATTATGTTATTTAAATATAATATTATATTTTTGTAAATTATTTTAGTTTAAAAAATATCGATACAACTTAATATTAATTTGTTGATTTATTTTTTCTTTACAAAATTGTACATACTAATATTTTAAAGGCTAAAAGTTTTAATAGTCAATATTTAAATTAATAATTTTAATAAAATAAAAAATAAAATCATAAAAAATAGTACAATATAAAATCAAAATTATATATAAATTAAAAGTTGATAAATTTGATTAAGTTTGAATTAAATTAATTTTATATTTTTAGTTTTAAATTACTTAAAAATATTTTAAACTTAATAACTAGTTTATTTAAATATATAAATAATAATAATAATAATAATAATAATAATAATAATATTGTAAAATTTTATATTATAGTGGTAATATTTTTAAATTTTTTTAATTTATTTAAAAAAATTTAATAACTTGATCAATTTATTAAAGGTGTACTTATAATTTTATTTAATATATTTTTCTTATAAATTAAATAGATATTAGAATAAATATTTTAATATTAGACATTTAACTAACTTAAGTTAAAAAATATATATTAAAAAATGTTAAACTCAAATATTCAATTAAAAAATTAGGTCAAATTTATGAGTTATAAAATCTACCTTAATTCAACACATTTTCATCTCAATTAAAATCATATAAATATTAACTATTCAATATATATATTTTTGAATCATTTTATAAAAAATAACAATTAATATTTTGATTCTAAATATAAAAAATATAGTTTTATTTTCTTATATTGCTTCTTTCAAAAAAATTTACCAAAATTAATTATTAATATTTTTTAAAACTTTATATATAAGAAACATAGTATCATTTTTAATTTTTTTTATGCATAGTAACAAGATATTTCTTCATGTTATCAATTTAATTATTCAATATTATAAATATTTTTAAAATAAAATTTAAATTTATATTAGGTTAATTGTTTCAATTATCTTTTATTGGTTTTGATAAATTTGTTATTTGTATTTTATAAAAAGGATAGAAAAAGTAATTATTAAATCCTTTCTTTATTTCTATTTTATTGTAAGAATTATGTTAATAAGATACTCATCAACTTTTTATACTATTAATTTTAAACATTTAATACTATATATATATATATATATATATATATTTGGAATAAAAAATAATTTATTATATATTAATTAATTTAACTATTTCTTATTATTTTTTATAAATTACTTATTTATCTTATTAAAAATACTATAAAAGTATATATAAGTAAATATAAACTTGCAATAATTTTTTAAAGGTTTAAATTGTATAAAAAAATTTAAAGGTTTTTTATTAAAAAGTTTTTAATAAATTTCATAAATATTTTTAATATATAAGAGAGTGATGCATAATATATACACTTATTGATTTGTAATAATTGCTTGACGATCTAAATTTTAAATTGGTAAAAAATGTAGAAGTATTTATTGCTTAATTATGTAAATTTGTTCAATATTATTGTTTATATATTTTGTCATAATTTTTAATATAATTAAATGTACTATTTCCGGTATAAATCTTATTTAATATTTAAAATAAATATAAATACTATATATGTCTGCTATTTTTTAAAATTTATATATATATATATATTACTTCTTTAATTTATTTAAATATGCATAAGAATCTATTTTTTTTTACCTCGTGTTTGATACTACAAACTTAATATTGATACAACTATTTTAAAAGATTTTTCAATGAATGAATTTAGTATATTAATTATTTTTAATCTATATCTAATATCAAATTATTACTTTACATATCTTGCAAAGAAACATTTTAAATCATATTGTTTTTATCATTGTATTACCAAAAATAAAAAGATATATGTCTACATTGTAGGTTTTAGAGACAAATATCTCTATGATTATTTTAATATTATATATGTTATATGTATTAATTGTTCTTAAAAAATTTCAGGAAACTTTTAATTTTAGAAAACGTTTTCGGTTTTTAAAATTTTATGTTGAAAATAATAAAAATAAAAAATAACTATTTTTTTCACTTATTTTTTACAAAATATTAAAAACAAAAAATATAAATATAAAGCGTTTTCACAAAGCAAAAGCTACCTTATATTTTTAACACTTTCAATTTATATCTATGTACATGAGTATTACTATCGCATTTTAAAAATTTTGGTCCATTACTACATGCAACCGCAAGAGACTTGATGGTTTAATACAGATATAGGAGAGCCCGTGACCATGTTCTGCGCAGGAAACCGGTAGCGAGGTAGACATGTCATTCTTGAAGGGAATGTGAAAGTTGAGCATCAACTGGATCCAAAGAACCTCTCATATAATGTGCATTTTACATCTTTTGTTTTGCATTTCTTTTTTCAGTTTTGAATGAAATTTTATTCATTGACAGTGCAATTGGGTAGCGAATTTTGTGGTAATTTATGCGAAGCACACTCATTCTCGTCATTGATCAGGGAACTCACCTAGTTTTATGTTATTTTATTTTTTCCCTTCTATTTGCATCTACGTGAGGAAAAATTACAATCAAGGTATTAAATAAAAAATAAATAAACTGTATATGATTGATTACTCGTGACAACTACAATTAGAAAATTAGTTACACAGGTAACAGAAGACCCGGTGCTCTTTTAATGCTTTATTTAGACATAGTCTACAGGATTAGAAACATCTACTTTTTACTTAGATGCTGCTAATCATCATTCAATCTTAACAAATGTTTTCATTTGTTAACTAACCTTTTTAATTTCCTTTGTTACTTGGACTAATATCTACTACTTCTTTATGTGGGCATTTTGTATGATTTTGGTTCTGGCTCATTGCCAGTTACAAGATGGCCAAGGGGCAGAGACTATACAGAGCATTGGTATTAATTGGGGTGCAATAACAACTCATCCTTTGGATCCTCCCATTGGGGTGAAGATGTTGAAGGACAACGGAATTAAAAAGGTAAAGCTTTTCGATGCAGATTCTTGGACTGTAAGTGCCTTTTCTGGCACAGATATAGAAGTCATGGTTGGAATTCCTAATGATCAACTGAAGAAACTATCCAATAGTAAGCATCAAGCGGAAAAATGGGTTAAAAAAAATATCACTAAACATATGCATGATGGAGGGGTCAACATCAGGTAAATAATTCCTTCACATGTGTAGCACACTTATCACTTAATTTTCATATTTTATTATGAATAACATATCATAAATTTAGGCTTAAGTTTGTCTTCCTTATTTATTATTGTGTTGCAGGTATGTATCTGTTGGAAATGAAGCATTCTTGTCAAGTTACAATGGTTCATTTACAGGGGTGACAGTTCCAGCGATGGAAAATGTTCAAAGGGCCCTTGATAAGGCTGGTTTTGGAAACAAAATCAAGGTGACTACGGCTTTAAATGCTGACGTTTATGAGTCTCATTCAAACAAGCCATCAGATGGAAAATTCCGCAAGGACATTTATAATATTATGAAACAAGTAGTGAAGTTTCTTGATGAAAAGAAATCACCATTTGTTGTCAACATATATCCATTCCTTAGTTTATATCAAAATGATGATTTTCCAAAAGATTACGCATTCTTTGACAACCCAAGTCAAACGATTTATGACAAAAATCTACAATATACCAATGTGTTTGATGCAAATTTAGATACCCTTGTTTGGTCATTAAAAAAGATTGGCCACCCTAATGTGACAATCATGATAGGTGAAATTGGATGGCCAACTGATGGTAACAAACATGCCACTGTAAATAATGCAAAAAGGTTCTACAAAGGGTTCCTTAAGAAAATGGCAAATAAGAAAGGATCTCCACTTCATCCAAAGACCGTGAATGCTTATCTATTTTCTTTTTTGGATGAGAACAAGAAAAGTATTGCACCTGGTGACTTCGAACGTCATTGGGGAATTTTTCGTTTTGATGGGAAGCCTAAGTTTCCTATAGATTTTTCTGGTCAAGGACATCAGAAATGGCCTGTAGGAGCAAAAGGGGTTCGCTACCAAGAGCAACAATGGTGTGTCCTTAAAAAGAATGCTAATACAAGTTTGTTGGGAGAACCAATAAGCTATGCTTGTGCAGGTGGTGATTGCACAAGCTTAGGTCCTGGTCGTTCTTGTGAAGATTTGGACCTGGCTGGTAATGCTTCATATGCTTTCAATCAATACTTTCAAATGAGCGACCAGAATGTTGAGGCATGCAATTTCAAAAAGATGGCTACTATTGTCTCAAAGGACCCATCAACTGGAAAATGTGTCTTCCCTTTAGCAATTGTCAGCAGTGGGAACATTCTCAGAGTAATACATACGGTGGGAAGCCTTTTAATTGGATTCACAATGTTTTTCACAGTATTTACATAAAACTTCATGGCTAGTAAGCAGGGGATTAGTTATGATAGATTTGAATAGTTTATGTGACATTGTAAATTTAAATCTTTGTAAGATAGGGTGATGAAAAAAAAACTGTGAAGGCTGGAAATAATGCTTGTAGATATCTCATTATTTTATTCCAATCATCAATAATATGGTGCATATAAATTATAATAGAATTCAAATTTTATGGTCATTTAAAAATTGATAAAAAAATAAATCAATTTTTTTAGGATTATGCCCAAAAGATATTCTCTTAAGTGAAAATAAAAAAATTAATGTCTTTACCGAAATAATTTTTACTTTCTTAATGAAGTTTTACATTTGTAAATAAAAATATAAAGCAAACAAAAAAAGAAATACTTTTGAAAAAAAGTGAAGGGTCATTTTTTTCATTTCTAACAAATATTTTATTTAATTTGATAAATATTTTTTAAAGAAATTGTTTATTTCTAGAAAATTATGTGATTCATTTATCTAGAAATAAAAAAATATCTTTCCATTCATTTTTTTCCAAAATCATACTTTTTCAAAGTTGATTATGTCTTACTCCTCACTCCCCAGCTATGTTATTTTGCTTTTTACGTTATGGTAAATGGATTATCTACAAATTATTTAATTGTCTTGTAAATTGATTTTTTATTTGATGATTTGTTTCAAATTCACATTAATAATATCTGATTCTCCATTAACATCATTTTGGAGACGTCAAATATAATCTTTCATTTTACTGATATTTTCAACATAAAATACTATGTTATAAAAAAGAATTCATGAATATTTTTGGTAAAAACCAAAAATAAAATTAAAGACAAAAGAAAATATGTAAAGTAAATTTAGATAATTAATATACATATAAAAAAATTAAATGTTGTGGGAAAAAAATAAAATAAAAATTTTTTATAATAAAAGAAGTTAATAGATGATGGAAAAAATAATAAATAATAACATCATAAGCATACGTAAATTGAATATTTTCTTTTTTATGTGTAATTAAAATAGGTTTAGCAAAATTTCTAGATAAATAGTAAATAATATTAGATGACTATTCATACATAACACAAATAGAATAAAAAATATTAATTTTTAACATTAAAAAATTATCAATAAAATGAAAAAACTGAATTTATTGTAGTAAAAAATTCTCCACTAATAAAATTAATAGATGCATTGCAAGTTTTCTTGGAATCATTAAGGATTAATATATAATTAATATTCACCAATCCAATAAATATTAGGAAAAAATGGGTATTAGTCCAAGTAACACTGTAACATAGAGAAAAATGCAAGGTATTTGAACCAAATCAAAATTAATATTGTAAAATTTCATGAAAAATAGAGCACATATACATTTTCAAACTTTTAATGTCAAATGTCAACCCTTGTGTTCAAACTAGGTACCAAGCTAAGTACAACTTAGATTAAAGACCTCTTGAATATAGGTGAACATATTTCTTCAAAGTTAATACCTTTCTTCTGATCGAAGCCTTTCACAACCAAGACAAAGATATTTCTCAAAGTTAATACCTTTCTTTTAATTGAAACCTTTCATTATCAACCTTGCCTTATACCTTATACATTGGTTGTGAGCAATTATCTTCTTATTTTAACTTGAACATTCATTTATTTTTTAATGTTTTCTTACCTTGTACCACTTATGATTTTGCTCATATTATATAACTTCTTCATAACTTTATAGCTTTTCCCCATGAGTGAGTTATACATATTCATGAGAAGGATATTTTTATATAGGATAGTGCTCTATAATACATATTCTCACATAAGACTCTAGAGATGGTTTTATAGAAATTGGATTAATAGGTTCATTAACTTGAGACTTAAGATCATCAATTGTGTTCTCCACTTTTATATTCACATCTCTCCGGTTATTAGCGACATTGGTAGGAGACTTTAACTCAACATCAATATACCCATGAACAATTTGTTTTTACTTCTCATTCTTGTCAATATATTTGGTTTGATCTTCAAGAAAAACATCTCAAATTCTAATAATCTTCTTATCAATTGGATTTTAAAATTTGTAGCCAAAATCTTTATGATCATGGCCTAACAAGATACATTGTTTAGACTTATCGTCAAGTTTGGATCTCCTATCTTTAAAAATATGAACAAATACCTTGCAATCAAACACCAATATTTTTCCATGTCCACACCCTCTAAGGAACATCATCATTAAGAGGAACCAGAGAAGAAATGTTGATTAAGTTTACTATATTTCTCTTTGCTTCATCATAAAAGGCTATAGGCAATTTGAAATGGGAGCACATGCATCTAATTTAGACATTAATTATACAATTCATTCTTTTTGCAACTTCATTATGTTGAGAGATTTTTTAGAACTGTCTTCTTAAACTTTATTTCATGATCCTTACAATATTGCTTAACCGGACCCCTTTATTGAGCATCCATTATTTACTCTAACATACTTTGATAATATATTTATTTATTTTTCAACACTGGCATGAAAATGTCTAAACACGTCAAATATTTGATCTTTGAATTTTAAAACAAAAACCCACACATTTCTAGAGTTAATAAATGTAACATAATAATAGTAACTATTAAAGAATTTGGCATCCTAATGCAAATATCAGTGTGAAAAAAATTCAAGATATGTTACCTCCTATGAAAAGAGTAGATGTGAAAAAAAACTCTACATTATTTACCAACAAGACAATGAAAGAAAAATTTAACAGATATACCTTGAATTGAAAGTAAACTCTCTTCAAAAAGAGTGTAAATACATTTCTTACTCAAATGATCAAAACGTTTATGTCATAACTTTTTATACAGAGCAATCCTTAATTTTATTCACTTAACGTGTAAACAATTTTACCGATGTCCAATAAAAAATATTTTGCTTTACTTCCTTTATTACCACCAAACACATATACTAACCATTTTTTATCAAATAGTTATATTGAAATTAAGTTAAAACACATGTTAAGAATATGTTCAACGTTTTTTAAATGTAACTTACATTTACGTTAGTCTTTAACCAAAATTTTCTATTATTAACAATGTTGCTTAATTAATTTCAATATAAATGCATGAAATTTTTAATTGTCTAATCTTTGTTTTGAATTAAATAAAATTTTAAATTTTATATACCATTTATTAAATTCCTCTTAACCAAATATATATTAATTTATTTTAAAGTATATTTCCTATATAAAATACATATTTCCTTTTAAAATGAATTAATTTATTTGTTCAAATAAATACACACGTAAATATGTATTTATATACATGCAAAGTTTTTATAAAATTTTATATCCTATAAAAAATTTGGGTTTTGATAGAAATAAATCATAGCACACAATATTAAATAATTTAATTTGCAAATATATTGATTAAGGTTTAATTTCAAATTTTATATATATAAAAGGTTTTACTAAAAAAGAGAAAATCTACTTTAATAATATTTTTGTTTTAAAAAAATATTTTTTAATGATTAAAGATACCTTTAATATACATATAAATTGAATTATAAGTAAGGATTATAATTTTTTTTCACATTAATAAAAATTAAATTTTTACATAATACAAATTGATTTGATGTAGCTATATATTTAATTTATCTTTTAGAAAATTTATCAGATTTTTTTTTTTAAAAAAACTTTAAATTTACATGAATGAAATATACTTAAAATTATTTTTTTCGTTATTAATTAATATAATCATTCAATTTTTCGTAAAAAGTTGATATGATATAATATTTGAAGGGTTCATAAATGAGATTTAAAGTTTCAATAACTAAAGATAATATCAACAAAATCATGAATAACAAATAAATTTTACATGCAATAATATTTTAATGCTCAACTCAATTCGACAAAAATTTAAAGGTAACTAAACTAGACATGGATATTTTTTTATATAAAAATTAAAATAAGATGATTTGATTGGAATTAAAAATTCTATCAACATAGTGTGTTGTTTACTTAGATATAGAAAATTTTTTTATATATTTTTTTAAGATTGATATTAATTAAATTTTTTATATAATGCATGAGGTTTTAAATTTTTTTTATTTAATATCAAAATATTAACTTTTGGATCTCAAATGAAATCGATTATTATTTAATGTTTTAAATTTACGTTCAAATAAATTGATTGAAATTGAATCTATAATATATAAATAAAGATAATATAAATTTAAATCTATGATATATAATAAGGGTAATATAAAAATTTATTAATAAATACTTAATCCAATTTTTTTCTTAATTCAACCAACAAATATTTTTAAATAAATTAGTTAAAATAAACTAAAAAAATTATAAAATAACCCTCTATCAGGAGTTAACCGGTAGTCTTGTGGAAAATAAACAAAGACAAAGAGTTTTGACAAACTCCTTTTATCCGTTACTCGCATCTCTTCGCGTCCCCAGTGTTAGCTCTATCACTCTTCTCACTTCTGCTGTAAGCATTCGCTCTCTCTTGAAAGTATACTGAATTGAAAACAGTCTCTGTTACTGTCGTTCTCATTTTCTTTTTCCGCTGATTTTTTAAATGGCGTTGTTTGTTAAATACTAACTAGTTCAGTTAGTTTGTTATTTAACTAGAGGTGGAATCGTTGGACCTTGATGGGTCCCTTTACACTGTCCGTTATGGTTGAAGACTCTGTCATTTCGTTACCAAGTAGGTAACACGACTGGTTTTTGTTCATTGCGTTGTGTAAATGTGTATGTGAATTTAAGACATGGGTTCCTGGGATTATAATTTATATGAAATTTTATAAATGCGAGGTTTATTAGTCGTTCCTACTTAGGGTTAGGACATGTGTTGAGGTTCAATTTGTGATTGCCCACTACTTATGATTCGGGGAGGGAATAATAGAAAATTACTGATTTTACCGTATTGATGGTTGGTGAAAAGGGAATATCATTTTTACATATGAACTAAACTTGTTAATGGTTAGCATATTTGTTATTTTAGTGAATAATTTAGCTGACAGATTAATTTTGGTGAGGGAAACCGTGAGATTCTCTTATTCATGTGTTATTTTAGCACTCTGTTGGCTGCTGGTTTGCTGTCTACTTCTCATTTTAGAAGGTTATATGGTTTTGCAGAGGCTTGTACGAAGAGAAAACGGAACTCACTTTTGAGAAATTCTTTTGCATCAGTTAGCATGGGAGAGGAAAAGCCATTTGACTTCTTACGCACTTTATTTGGTAAGTATAAGATCCTCTTTGGTGTTGTTCCTAGTGAAGAAATTTTAGCAGCGCTGTTCCATTGTAGCAAAACATGACTTTAGTAGGTATTGCACTGCCAGTTTGGTTTGTTTACACACTTCTTCTGTGATTAGGACACAACAAAAATATTCACTGCCTACATAAGAGATTAGGAGGTTAGGTATGCATGGTACATGTTGAAATCTGCATCAGGCACATCTGTTAAGTATCAGAAGTATAGAAATTATATTATCTGCATTGATGAAATACTCCTTTTTCTTCTCTTTATTAAAGAAGCATTATTAATGAATACTTTTTCAGGGTGTGCCAAAATATCATATTTGTTAATAACTATTAGAGCCTCATTTTGTAGAAGGCTCTGACCAACACCTAAGATGCTACCCCCCAACATGAAGTGAACAACTGCAGTTCTCCCCCTCTTAAATAGTGTTTTGTTTTCTTAATAAGTTGGTAGACAATACAATAATCTTGATGAGTTATTGCATTTCTATCCTTCTGATGAGCCAAATGGAATTTGCAGAGGGTGTTATTGCAGGAGGTACAGCTGGAGTTGTTGTTGAAACAGCTTTATACCCAATCGACACTATAAAAACACGTCTGCAGGCAGGTTTTTATGACAAAACAAATTCTAATGAAGATTGAGGGTTGTGTTTTGCTGTGTATGCTGGAATCTTGATGCCAAGTGCCAACTGATGAGGCTTTGCATCAGTGCCAGCTAGGCATAATTCATGACAAAAATAAAATTTTATTTTGGCAAGATGAGGAAATGGGAAAAACTATATAAGTTTTTTCATGCAATTGGTCTCGTAACAATTAGCAATATCTAATTGTCAACATTTAATATGTATGGAATGTTTGACTAGTTGATTTACATAGTATAATGGACTTTTCTGAATTTGAATAACTTTTGTTATATGCTAAATTTTGGTAAAGAAATTTTTATTTGTGCTCTCCATGGCATTTGTTGGGGATCCTTTTAGTTTGTGACCACTGACCACAAAATTATTGACTTGAAATAGAATGTGCTGATGATGATTTTTTTTCCCTAGGCTGCTCGTGGAGGAGAAAAGCTAATATTGAAAGGCCTTTATTCTGGATTGGCAGGGAACCTTGCTGGTGTCTTACCGTGAGAACCTCATGGATAGAATGATGTTTCAAACATTATAGGTTTTTATGTTAATTAGAAATTTTGAAAAATTCAATCTGCTTAGAAAGAAGTCAAAAAGTTGTTGGCATGCTTTGGGCACATAAAATTTATTTCCATTGATGATTGTTCATTGAATTTCTGTGAAGTGACTTAACCCAAGACGCTTTGTTTTGCATGAAGCTTCTTTCTTGAAGTAAAGAAAACAAACAAACTGTAAAGAAGATTTATTTGGTTGGTTTAAGAAATGTTTGCATCCTGTGAAGAGAGGTGGCTTAGGGATTGTAATTCTTTTGGCTGGCATTCGGTATTGCCACTTTTTTGTAGGTCATTCTGGTAGTATGTCTTGAAAATGGAGTCTATGCAGAGACATGGAGTAAAATAATTTAGGGTTGATAGAAAAATGACTTCCCTCAATTTACTCATTTTTTTTTTTAAATAAGCACGGCCTGTTTATTTTATAATATAAAGCATCTGGTATATACTTGCATTCGGAATCAGAGATTGATAGATCCTTACAAGACTGGACATTGAGCTTGCTGAATAAGGTTTTGTTTCACTCTTAGATAGGCAGCGCAAGTTTTGTGTGCTTAAAGTGCAGTTAAGCCACTAGTCTGTATTCTCTTGAATTTTCCTTTCAATGGTAATTATTTGTTGTCCTTGACCATGGGCATAGGCAAAAGGGTGAACCACAATATTTTGTGTCTCATGTTTATTTATCTCTTTTGCTGCATCCTGATATCAGCATATATCCATAAATTGCCAAAGCACTTGGGGTTGCTTTCACAGCAGAGTTTCTGCTGGTTTCTTTTGTGAAAATGGTAAGATTGATGACATCTGGCAAAAGCAAGCATGACTTGACCAGATTCTCGAAGTTCCTTTGATAGAGAAGCTAGGGATCACACTATTGCTGCTAAAAACTGAGATACAAAATACCTAGTGAGCTTGTGTGTTTGTATAAATCATTAGAATTTAGCAGAGTCATTTGATAATTCTTTCAATTCATTGTCCAAACATCAGCAGAGTATGAAATTTGATTTATTCAAATCACCAACCCTATTTGCCATTTATTTGTTGAAATAGCTGGATTTAGGATGACTGAAATTTATATTGATAATATCGATGTAAGTAAACAAGAGATTGAAAACTCCCTGTTGGAGATTTATGTACTCCTAAGTGTTATTGTTTAACTTCACATTAATTATGTGTTCATTTCACTCATGGATTCTTGGCAGCTCATTAGGTATTGTGCAAGGCTCTTAACCCTATTATGGTTATGGGTTCTTGCAATAGGGTGTACAGCAGGCAGGCAATATTTATGTTTTATACCTCATATAATTGGATAAAGTTTAGTTGACAGTGTAGAGTTTTGGGACAAACTGTGAACCTGAAATTATTTAGTTTGTGTGCCTAGGAGTATCCTTAAGCAAGTAATTTGATGTTCAGTAGTGGGTTTTGCCCCTTAAGCACTCCATTAATTGAATCTTTTAATTGCTGTAATCAGTATTCATACTTCTCACATTGCATGATCATTTGGCAATATATGGTTGCTTGGATCAAGTTTCATACTGGGTTGAGCGTCACCTCACACTAACAATTACTACTTTTTTTATCCTGTCCTTATCTAGGGTTTTGTTTATAAGAGTAGTATCATCAAAAGTAACCATTTATTTATTGATATGCATATTCAAAGGGGGGTTTTTTATTTCACAAATTCATTTAAATGATTGTTGCAATTTTTCTTCATCTCTTACCAGTGATTTTCTGTCTTTAACAACTTTTTGTTGCTTTTAAATTTGCAGGGCATCTGCCCTATTTGTTGGAGTTTATGAGCCTATAAAGCAGAAATTGCTGAGGATATTTCCTGAAAGTCTGAGTGCTTTTGCTCATTTGGTAAGATACTGCTTATATAAACATTGATTTGAAGGTATTGGTGTAAATACTTGTTAGGAAAGCTAGGAAGATTGGTTAGAATTAGAATAAGATCTAAAAATTGTATGAATATATGAGCAGAGAGAGAAAAAGAGTGGAGGAAGTAGAATGAAAATTTTTATTATAATTGAGGAATTTGAATACAGAGAGATAGATCTTTAATATTTATAGAAACTACAAGAGAAGCTTAGATCTAAGTAATTCAGTTAGAGTGACAGCTGACCTATCAACATAACTTACTCTTCTCAAACTATACAGTTTCTATTTGTATGATAACACAAACTATCCATTTCAGATCAGAATTAAGTTCCATTTTTTAATCCCTTAGTTTTCTCTTAAGATGTTGCAGGTTAGTTGATATTACCTAACCAACTCTGCCTTTATATTCTAGCATTGTATGATTCCATATGAAAAAAAAGTATCATCTCTTCAAAGTTTACAAATTGCAAAAGTTTATGTGGATTAAAGATCTGTTATTGCTTTCAAGTCTGAATTTTGGCCAATTATGGTCCTCTGAACTCTGAAGCCTCTTGCATTTATTTGGCTTGTACTGGACTTGATGCTTTCTCTGTTTTATCATACTTATGTTACTGCCACATACTTTTCTTGATGTAAAATTTTATTTTATTTTATGGGGATAAAAATCTTTTATGGTGTTTTTTAATTTCATTAGACTGCAGGTGCTATAGGAGGCACGGCCGCTTCACTGATACGTGTTCCAACAGAGGTAAATAAATTTTCTTATCTGTAAAATTGATATTTCATTTATTGAATACTGTTTCATTAGATAATTTCATATTTTTAATGTTCCTCAGGTTATTAAGCAACGGATGCAAACTGGGCAGTTTACTTCAGCTTCTGGTGCTGTTCGCTTTATTGCTTCTAAGGAAGGCTTTAAAGGATTTTATGCTGTATAAAGTTCACCATCTTTTCCTTCCTTTTAAATTTTTTTGATAAATTCAATTCCATCTTTTCCTTCCTTTTAAATTTTTTTGATAAATTCAATTCCCTGTATCTGCAATAAGGTGTTTGAATGTTTCTCTGATATTGATCTTTGAAATCACAGGGATATGGATCTTTTTTGCTGCGGGATCTGCCCTTTGATGCTATTCAGTTTTGCATCTATGAGCAGATTCGAATAGGTTATATGCTTGCGGTAAATTTCCCATGTTCTATCTTTATACGTTTAAGAGACACTTATATTGGTTTTATATTTTTGTTTACTTCTCTAACATTATATCAAAATTTGTTCAGAATATATGCTGAGATTGTTTCCTTAATTATACTGTAATTATTTCCTTTATTTTGTTGTTTCTCTAATTAGACTACCGAGGATAGAAAATCTGGCTGATTTGTATTACTCTTTCCCTAATTATTAGAATCTGTTTCTACAGTTTGTGTATATAATTGATAAGGCTGAGAGGCAATCTCTCATGCAAGTTTTCTCTCATATTCAAGTGTTTGTATCTCTGTTTCAACTTTCAAGTTGGTACAAGAGCTTTCTGGTCCAGGAACCTTTGTTTCGTGCTCAGCTGTTGTCAAGGAGGCTGATCCATTAGGTATTGTTGTGGGTGTTCAAGAGGACACTACTGTTTGGTTCAGAGATTGCTGAATGGTATTCTCCTAGAGGTCCGCTGCCAAATCTGCAGTCATGCATGCATTTTTAAGTTGTGCCATTGCTGTTGCGTGGGGTTGATGCACCTCCTTCCCGCTGTTTATTTGTGACATTGCCAGCCTAGTTATCTTTGCCAGAGCCTCCTTGGCCTGTTTCACCCCTTTTTGGTATTTGGGTTCAAGTGCATCTCTCCCTTTTCTGTGTTTTTCTCTTGGGAGAATCCTTCTTTTGCCCTAACTCATTCACTGTGGGGCTTCTATTGATGCGTGACTCTCAGATTTGTGTGTTTAGGGTTGCTTTTGCTGTTGTGGCTTCCACAAGGGGTTCGTCTTGCACTAACTCCAGCGGTTTCAAATTCTTGAGTAAAGGTTTGGTGTCTTTCATCTGCTTCAGCAATCCCACCATAATGTTTGAGAAACTTAATGGTAACAACTAACAAGTACTTAACTTGGTGTGCTGTTGTGAAGATTTGGTTTCGTGGTAAAAAAGTTTATGATCATCTAAATAAAAAATATGAGATTGATAGACATATGTGAAGGCTGGGAACAGGAAAATTCTCATTGTCAGCTAGTTGAACTCTTATGGCAGTTCATCGATTCAAAATTGTTGAATCATTATTGTTGCTACATCATATGCTGTGACATATGCAAGAAAGCTCAAAGCATTGGTTCAAATGACATCTAGTGACCTTATGATGTCCATAGGCCACTCTCCAGATGACTAAAGATAATCTTCCATCATATCTGAGTAGGGCTTAGTAGGCAATTGATGAGTATAAATTTCTCATGACTAGTGATCAGTGATCAAAGATGGTGGATAGGCTCAACACAGTCTTTATGATCTATGTTCTCTATGGTTTGCATAAGAATTATGAAAATTTGTGCAGAACCAAATCTTTACAGCCTGTAATATTCCTTCAGCAGAGGACCTCATTGATCATTTGATTTGAGTTCTTGTTTTGAAAGAAGCACCAGGAAGTGGTTCACAGACGAGTGCACAATCCTCAACCTTTGTCTCTAGTTTTACTGGCCATAGTTGTGGAGGACATGATTGTGGTCATCATGGACTCATGGTGGGAGGGGAGGTCTCGATGGAGATGTTCTCAATGCATATATTGCCAGCGTTTTGGTCCTGCCTGGGAACGGATTGGTGTTACTCTATGTTGGTTTATAGCGAAAAAATAAAATAGGAAAAACTAAAGGATAAGATATTGGAATTTTGAGGAGAAGGAAATATGGGAATTGCTTGCTTGTTTCATTCAATGAGAAACATTACATTTATAATAGAAAAAAAAAACCAAATTTACTTGCTCCTAAAGTCTAAGAACTACTTACTTGCTCACAAAGTTTAGGAACTACTAACTTGCTCCTAAAGTTTAGGAACTACTTACTTGCTCACAAAATCTAGCAAGTACTTAATTGCTCCTAAAGTATATGAGTTAACTTATTTATTAAATTGAAACAAAACTAAGACAATTACAGAAGCACATATTTAATACTCTATAGGTTTCCGACAGAAATCTGTTAATGTGATTTAATCCTGTAAGTAGTACCCTAAGCCTGGAGCAATAATCAAAATGTGTTGTTTGATGGTGCATACAAGGAACTAATGCAACATAAGGCTTCACAGACCTCCTCATCATCCATAATTACTCATACTAGTAATTCTATAGTTTGTTTCTCTCAATCTTTGTCTGGTAGTCCTTAGATTCTAGCTTGATGGTTCTAACAATGTAGTTGGTTAGCAATTCCCTTCTTTTCTCTAAACTATCTCAGCCAAAATCCTCAATACAATACTCTTGCAAATGGTTCTAAAATTAAAGACAGTGGTATTGGTCAAGCCACCCCTTTTCCATCTTTGTCTTTATATTGTGTTGTCTTTGTTTTTGGTTGTCCTTTCAATTTGATTTGTGTCGGTAGCTATGTACATGTGATTTTCTTTTTGTCATGCTCAATTATTAAGGAGGACAAAGATTTTATGGTTGTCTGCTATATAATTTTCCTTTGGCATCTTGGTTAAGTGGAATGTTCTTATTTCAAAGGGGAAATCTCTATCCTTTATCTTGCTATAGGACAAAATTATTTGGACATATTATATTCACATCCCTTGATGTTTAACGAAATTTCATTTGATACTCCTCTCATTTTTTATATTACTTTAACTTTCCTTATTGATATAATTCCATAAATAATCAGGGATAGTTTGTATAATTGAGAAAAGTATGCGCTGTTATGTTACATAAACTAAGGAAGGTTTGTGTAGGGTTAAAAAAGGAAAGGGTAATGAAACTTTATTAAATGTGAGTGCATCTGAATGTAACTTTCCCACATTATTTTTTAGAGGCTTAATGGTGTTATATTTATATGTAATTTTGTTGGTTCACTTCAGCAAGTGCACTGGACACAAGTAACATACTGAAAATAAGAATATTGTTCTTTGGGATTGTATTTCAAGTACCACTTCTTACTATTGTAACTACTTGGACTAAATCTTTGAATTGAGGAGAGTTCTAAAATGTAAAGACAATGTATTAAAAGAACTACACTAATATATTTGTTTGATGTTTTCTAAAATGGAGAACTCAAAGCAATAATATTAGAAAAAGGGATTCAACAATGCAAAAATGTGGTTAGAGGTTGATTTCACTGAATTTTTCCTCTTTGTTCTATCAAGAATTACTCGAATACATTATCTTCATTAATGGTCAAATTCTCTAAATTAGTTAAGTTCAATTTGTTGACTCATTAATCCTGGCTCAAGATTTCAATTCCTTATTCCTAAATCAAGGCAAACATTATAGTTGAAAATTCATTGAGACCGCAAGCACATTATCCTCTGTTCCTAGATTAATAACATACATGGTGAGAGATTTCACTTTCAGTCCGACTACCAATTTTCCATTTTTTATTGAATGTAAAATCATTCTTGAATGATGAAGTTAGGAAAGCAATAAGGAAAGGAGCAATCACTTAATGGAAAACAAATATTGAATTAAAAACCCATCAAATTACAAAGAGTTTCAAACGGTGATCCATCAAATGCTAAGAGTTTAGGTCCACATAATGGCAAAAAAAAAGGGGGAGAGAAGAAGATCAAGAAAAACTCCTTGGGATTCAAGAAATGAAGATTCTTGAGCATCTTCAAGTTACTTTCTTCTCCTTCCCTAGACTCAAACTTGTATGCCTCCAAGATTTAAGAGAGAAGTGTGTCTAAAACTTCCGCTAGTATGGTGTTAACCTAATTCTAGCTTGCCCTAAATAGCTACATTTCAATTTTGGGTGTTAAAACCTTCAATAAGAATAATAAAGGGGTCAAAGAAGTCAGCCAATGTTGCAAGTTACAACTTTCAACTTCAAATGTGTTCATTTGCACTAGGGCAGCTACTTTCGGAGTTAGGTGATAGAACATTTGATGGGCATAATCTATCTTTCACTTCTTCAATCATGTTCTCTCTACACTTTCAAGCTCCTATTTCAAAGATGGTTTCTCTCCATTCTCCATATTTATTTTCTTATGAAACAAAACAGAATTTAAGCCTATTAAATGCTAATACCAAACATGAAACTAATGAGAAGTAACTAAAAGTGCCTGAGAAAAGCTAGGTTTCAAGCTATACTAGGGAGTTCTAACATTCATTTTGTATAAAATACTCATCCAACTTCAATGTTATCAAATACATATCATTATTTTGGTAGAATTTGAGATTGATATGCTGAGAGATCCTACTTTGTGACACAGTGGGCATGGGATCTAGTGGAAAAACAGCTTCCCTAGACTCCATAACGGTGGGAGCCTTATGCATCAGGCTACTTTGTCTTTTAATTATTGAAAAATTCTATAACTGCGAGTGTTTACTGAACATATTGGCAGGTGTTACTGTATTCTCTTCATAAAAATTGATCTACTTGTTTTTGATAAAATGCCAAGTTATTGAAGGTGTTAAGATGTCCCACATTGACTAAGCATATGGTTAGAATATCTTTATAAGGCTTGGACAATCCTCCTTCCTTAAGTTAACATTTGGAAAGTGAGTTAGTCCAATTTCCTAATATGGTATCGGAGCCCATCTGATCTTAATTTTAGGTGACTTGCAATGTCTAATCCTACAAACTTAATGCACCAACTGTCCAGTTCTAAATGAGACGGGTGTATGTTAAGAGGCTCCACATTGGTTAGAAATATGGTCAGAATACTTCTTGTAAGGTTTAGACAATCTTCCCTACTGGAGCTAACTTTTTGGGAATGAGTGAGACCATGGTTTTGTAGTAGTAGGTTTTGATGTATTGCTGCTAAGAATTCATACAGTTATTTGACTATTAAAACTTTGTCCATTCTCTTTTATGCTGCCATAATTTGTAGCAAAAACTCAACGTTGTACTTTAAATTGAAAGAATTAATATCATGTCATCAAGTAAGTTATAGTTGTTTGGAGTTGATCAATGAAATCAATGCTGCTTTTTGCTCCTTTATTTTATTTCATGATTTGTGATGTGACTTGCGATTCTTTTTGCTAGGCTCGAAGAAATCTGAATGATCCTGAAAATGCAATTATTGGTGCTTTTGCAGGTAACTAAGTGACATTATAGGCACATTTTTATATATACAATACGTTTAGAGTAATATGTGGATATGCATGTTAAGTTTCATTTCTACTTAGCTATGATGAGCTTATGCTCTAATTGTGCTTCAACCAAGAGGCTTTTTGCATGAGGGATTTAAAAGCCATTTTTTATCCTCACTGTACGAGTTAATCTTGTAAGGTGTGTGGTTATTTGATGCAAATAGCTTTTACTGTTTGCAATTAGTACCGTGTATCTATTTAATTTTCTGAAACTAGATTTCCTGGCCTAGGTTATTTGATGCAAATAGCTTTTACTGTTTGCAATTAGTACCGTGTATCTAGTTAATTTTCTGAAACTAGATTTCCTGGCCTAGGTGACACAGTTGCATTCCTTCCTCATCTGATGCTTGAGTATCAGTTAAAGATGAACCAAAAATAGGGGCTTGCAGAGAGCACCTGAATCTTATTTCTTTTGGTTTCCTGATCTGCATGATGCTTTCATGGCAAAGTACTGCATTGCTTATTTTTGGCCCTGGAGAATGCTATAAAGAGCAGTTAAGATAATGAGTATAAATTGTTATAATATATACATGGAGAATGCATTTCTTGGTTTATCTCTTATTGGTTCGATAGTTTTGCATACTCATCTTGTGTGGTAGTCTTCAGGGAATCATAAACACCATTAAATTGTCTCACAGGATGAAGTGGGCACAAACATAATAGAACAAGTGCTTGAGTGGAGTTTTGTGTCTGTGAGAGGAAAGTCAAACATCAGCTATGTCCAATTCATATATCTTCATAAACTCTTGGGTTTCTTACACACTGGAAAAATTAGTTGGTAATAGCAAAATAAAACTGAATGTTGCTTTATTTGGTAATAAGCAGCATCTTATAGGAAGTATGTGCATGATTAAGTTGATAAAACCTGCGCTCCCAAAATTTCTGACATGGGTGCCTGTAACCTAACCTGACATGTGCTTACACAAAAGCACTTGCTGATTGTATTATTTTACATAATTCCATTTCTATTTATAGTTTTTTGAGGGCAAGGGGAAATGGGTTTTTATGGGTAATAAGGATTCTTTTAGGTTAAATTGCTATATTTTGGTTTTCTTTGTATTTGATTTGTTAAACATTAAGCTAAGTCCAAGTCTTGTGTTAAGAGGAGATTAACTGCCATGTTTCTTGTAGGTGCACTAACCGGAGCTATAACAACCCCCCTTGATGTAATCAAGACCAGGTTAATGGTTCAGGTAAGCTATAATCGTCTCTCTCTCTCTCTCTCTCTCTCTCTCTCTCTTATTCTTGTTTTTACTATCTCCTACACATATGATACCTTCTATGTGTGGGTAATCTACAAGCAAATTATTCAGAATATTCAGGGTCAATTATCAATCCATTCATAAAGTTCCTATTTTCCTCTTCAAGGGATCCGCAAACCAATACAAGGGAATCGTAGACTGTGTTCAAACCATTATCAAGGAAGAAGGACCTCGTGCCTTTTTGAAGGTATGGGTTTTTCTATGTTTTCGTACATAGAATGTAGCTTGAGCAGTAAAGTAGCATGATCCAAATGAAGGGTACAGCCACGTGGCAAGAAATCTACTTTGGTACTTATAAATTATAATCTTATATTTATTGCAGGGTGTTGGGCCCAGAGTACTATGGATAGGCATAGGGGGTTCAATTTTCTTCGGCGTCCTAGAGAGTACAAAACGTTTTCTTGCCGAGAGGCGTCCTACACTAGCTCAGCACACACACTCAGCAAAAAGTAAAGATTAATGGTTTTTGTCCCAACTTCTCTTTTTTATTTTATTTTCTTTTTTCATCCTCAGCGCCTTCTTCCAAAGGCAATATTTACTTTAAATACAGGATACTCTTCCCTAATTTTTCATTTTTCAGTTTTAAGCGATGAAAGCTAGATTGTGTCCGATTATTATTCCTTCCTGCTTGTCCGCGGCCTACTATTTTGTTCAAGGTTGGCCAACTGCTAAAATGATTTTATGTACTGAATTTTGGGAAGCATGGCATTAATATGAATTGAGATTTGCAATCCTTGATTTGTCGATGAATTATAGTTAACAAAGTTGTCCCATTTATTCTCTCTCTAACTTGAAAAGTATTCCATCTCTCTTTGGTGTTCCTCACTTCTTTGCTTTATTTGGCATTTGGCCCCTCGCCTGCTGCCTTCGAGCCGTGTACATAATGGATATTTTTTGTTGCAAAATTTCAAGTGAAGCCGATTATTTATTTGTTGTGCTTTCTTCAATACCTTTATAAACCTGAGGGTAGTAAATCTGGATTAATGAATAATGTTTGTGTGGAATGTATTTTTTTTTTATATTTAACGTGGTCAATATTATATCATTATTTAATTTTTTTGCTTATGAGAAGGGTGTAAGGGTGTACAGTAAAATTCTTTTGCATAGATTCTTTTTTATAATTTAAAATCTTAAAATTTTTAAAATTAATATTTAAAGATATTTTATGTATTTAACTATTGAGTTAATTTTAATTTGAGGAGTAACCCAAGCGTTGCCTTCGTTGTCCTCCTCGTCTTCACCATAAATTCTAAAATTCCTGCAGTTCGTTCCGTTACTCGAACCCTTTCCCTACTCTCGAGTTCCAAAGTTTGCTAAGCTAACCGGCAAAAACCTTTACTAGACGCATTCCATTTATCAATTCGTTTGTCTCTTATTAATCAATCCGTCTGACAGTGAGTTCTTTTTCTTCTTAATTCAATCGGATCCATCGTCTTGTTTTGCACGTGTGTTTCCTTTTCTTGTTTTGATGTGCATGCGCTTTTGATGGTGTGATTTTGGATCTGAATGAATATTCGATAGTGTTACAGAGACGAATCGAGGGAAATAGTAAAGCTTGGTTACTGAAATTAACTCAGTATATTAAATAATATAATATTTGTACATATTTACCTTTAAATTTGAAAATTTAATTAATTTTAAAATATGTGAAAAAAGAACTTTGTTGTAAATCCTCGTAAACAAAAGAATTAAATAATAACACATTAAAACGTAAAAAGATTAGAGACACATATCACAATAAATAGGTTCTCTATTTTCAAATTTACGAAGATATTAGAAAAAATCCTTCAATTTTTCAACAAAGATTTATTGCAACCTCATTACAAAAGAAATTTTAAAAAATGGATAACGCATTTTACTTCTATCAATCTTTTGTTCTTGTTGATATTAATCTAGTTCTTCAATTTTATGAAGTAGCATTAATTTAGTTAGGGATGACAATAAGTTCAATTTAAGGCAATCAACTCTGCTTGATAATGAGTTGATTAATTGTTAATTTTTAAAATAAAATTAACACATTTTCAACTGGTTAGATATGATTATGTTTTTAATTTCATGAAATTTAAATAACTTAATTTTCTTAATTTTAATATTTTAAAAAATATTTTAATGTAAATATATTTGTGTGAATTGTCTTATTTTTATATTAACTGAAAAATCTTTCAATTAAACTTATTGGTTTTTATTTTTTATTTTTAAAATTAATTAATCTAATCTATGATCATCCAAAAATTATTTTCTATTTAAAAGAAATAATATTATTTTAATGCTTAAATCAAATCCTTCACTAATCATATGTACCACAAAAAAAATCCTTCGTTAACAATATTCTCGATTTGTAACAAAATGATTTGGTTGTTATTTTCCATAATTGATACATATCAATTTTATATATAAAAAATACATGTTACCAATATTTTCTTTAATTTAAAATGTGTAGTCAAAAACAAACCTAGGAAAACAACCTATATTATTAGATACCTAAACAAGATCAATGCCATCAAACTCATGGCCTAAGTATCAACTTTTATTAGGCAAGAAACATGTTGAGAGCATCTAAAGAAAAAAAAAACCTATTACTGCTACCACTACCGATTTAAACCTCAAGAAATTGTTTCATTGCTTTCTCTCAATGCAACTAAAATGCTTAAAAAGAAAAAGAAACGATTCAAAATTTACATGCTAATCCCATTACTATTTTTCAAAAAAATTAAAAGAATAAAAAGTTAATATTTACTCTAGTGGATCCACCTTCTCCATTGAAAAACAACCAAAGAGAGAGACGGCACTCGGAAGGATTTAATAGCATGGGAAAAATTGCTTCTCAATTCAATTGATAAAAAACAAGGCAGCACATTAATCTTTTGACAGCTCCAAGGGGCATCGACCCCGTGGGAAAAAATTTGATAAAGTAACATTGCCAAAATTAAAATGGACAAAACGTAGATATTTTTTATACTATTTTCTTTTGAAAATTAAAGTTTCAACCTAATAACTAACACGACAACGTTCAAGATTGCGATCATATACCGTAATAAAACTCTAATTTTAATTGAAAAAAAAATAAAAAATCTGATACTACGTCTAAGTTTTATTCAGTTAAAATGGCATCATAGTGACACAATTTTAAGAATCTGAAGCAAATTTAAAAGGCAGTCAATCATTCAGCCCTAATGAGTCTTTTTCGTTTAATGAATTGAAGCATGTCAAACAGGGCAAATGGAATTTTATATTGATGTACAGGAACTATACATTTTGGAGCCAAAAAAATGGAAACCAATGGGACATTCTATTCTACTAGCCTCAAAACCGACATTAAACTACCCTCTCCTCCCTGCCAAAAAATTGGAGAAAACAAAACTAGAATGGTGTTTTACAAGAATGAGCTATAGATACAGTTGGCCTAATATACAACCATCAAGCATTTACTCAACCAAAAATATACATCTCACTTTTATCAATTAACCATCCAATTTTCACTTGGTCAGCACTTCTGGTTTCTCTGCACGGCATCCTCAGTTTGCAGCAATAATCCCTAATTGTTTTTGAATCCAACAATGAGTCAAGGTCAAGAACCAACTTCCTGTCCAACGTGGTTGATCCAACCATTAGGATGGTCAACAGTAGAAAGTTTCACATTAAAGGGAGGTAAGCTCCACCATGACCCTTCCTCAGCACTAGCGGCGCTGCATTGTCAGGGACCTTATCCATTTCTTCTGTGCATGCATTGATGACATCCCCAAATCCAGTTGCCACTGTGGCCAACTGCATCCGTAACCTCAAATCTCTTGTCCGCTTCAGTAAGCACCTGAATGATCTTCCTAAATATTTAGCCCATTCAGCTGGCAACCCTCCCCCTGTGAGCCAGACAGAAAAATGGGATTGGTCCCCTCTAGCAGCCACTTCAGCTCTATAGAATCTAGCTAAATCAATCAGCATTGAAGGCTGAAGTGGTAGAACTGTCACAAATTCAGCCACAAACTCCTCCATCACTTCAGGTTTAAGCATCTGGTTCCAGAGTACCAAAGCCCACTCACTTGGCTGATTCAGGTTATAAGCTTCAGCTACAATAAGAGCTTCTTGGAAACGAGACTGCTCAACTAAAGCTCGCCTAGCATTGGTTTCTGATCGATAGAGCCATTGGAAATCTGGCATTCGTATTTGAAGGGACAAAAGAGAAGCCTGGGCACAATCCCTACGGGTTTTGTTGCCAGCATCAATTGAAGAGTGAACTTCAGCAGCTTCAATGAAATAGCGCATGGAATCTAATAAGTCTTCATTCTGGTCCTTGTTGTAGCGGCGGAACCACTGCTCACATGATTGCTCTGCACGTGACTCTAAAAGGGCAGCTGTCTCATGTTTCATATCAAAATGATTGTAGACCTGTATAGAAAAGAAAATTGTAATCAATAAACTATTACACTTTAATCTAAGTGCATTTTGCTTCAGCTTATTTTGATAAAATAATCATTTTTTTTTCAATTTTGTGAAGAGCTTTTGAAAAAGAAGCTATTACTTTCCTAATAAAATTTGATCCCAGTCGTCCACTAATTATTTCTTTGTTTCAGCTTGAAAGAAATTAAACAACATTAATAACAGAGAAACTAGAAAAAAAAGGGAGGAAAACTCTGAGCATGTAGGAAAACCAACCGGTCCATTTTTTAAGTCACTGCTTGAAAAAATCTAATAACATTTTAAGACAGACAGAATATACAGCATAGGTTATGATATTATAAAACAAAATAACAATGAAGTATTTCAATAATCTCCAAGTCATTTAAAAAATTATATTTTGACAATGAATGGCTCAAAAAGTGGCATACACTAGACAAAATTATTCTAAAACAAGAGGTATAGATATATTTATATAAATAAATTGGAAGTCAGCAGCATACAATCATTAATCCATATGTTCATTTATTATATGCTACATAAACAAAAATGTTAGTATTTGACATTCTAGCAATATAGAAAAAATACAAACCAGTGCAAATGCATCAAGGTCATTAGGGTTGAAATGCTTCAAAGATGTAAGAACAGCCATTCGAAATCCTCTGACAGCCTCAGCAGTGCCTGTGTTTGTGTCTGCTGCAGCAGAATACTTCTGAAGAAGAAGGTCCAATTGACCATTTTCAATAAGAATGCCAAGAATGAAATTGAGAGCATAAAAATTCCCAACTCCAGTTATTAGACGAGCCAAACATGGAAAATCACCCTCCAAGACATAAGCATCAACCCTTGTCGCAGCAAGAGCGACAAGAACATCAACTCCATCAAGGCAAGCTGATGATTTGTAAAAGTGGTGTGACAGAATTAGAAGCTCAACCTGAAAATGCCAATTTTAGGAAGCAGAACAGTGTCAGCTTCAAGATAAAGGAATGACTGCCAGATTCATTATGATAATTTCTCTACTTATTTTTCTTTTATCTAGATTACAGCTTCTCAATGGTTATCCCTTGAAAAGATCAAGCAGGCACAACAGCAATACAAAAGGAGAGGGGACATTGTAATGTAAACAATATCATTGACTGTCAAGTTGTCATTGGATAAAGAGGACCAAATATTCAAAATAGGATTTCATAAGAATGGTAAGGGCACCAAGTTTGAGGTGTAAGTGCTCATTTAAGCCTTACCATATATATGATTTGATGATTACGATTCACTTCTTGCACTCTTATTATAAACTAATTCTCTCACTTGGTATATCCCCCCCCCCCCCCCCTTCAGGTCCCCCTCTCTCTTGCTTCTACACACAGTTCTATTATTTCTACACCTGAAATTCTACCATGCAACATTCAATGACAAGTCAATTGTTGGTTAATGTGTATGAAGTACTTGGTTAATAGACTAGCAACCTTTTCTTGGCTAGAAAAACATAATATTAGTTGATACTGAGGTAAGACTTACAAATTGAGAAACTCCACAAAACAACTTATAGAAGTTTTAATCTCTCCAGCTATTACGAGTAATTATCACCATCTGGTTGTATGCCACATTTTACAAAATTTAGAAGAAAATCAAATAGTATGTTTTATGGAATTAATTGATACTGAGGGGTAAGACCTAAAATTGAGAAACTCCACAAAACAACTTATAGAAGTTTTGATCTCTCCAGCTATTATGAGTAAATTATCACCATCTGGTTGCATGCCACATTTTATGAAATTTAGAAGAAAATGAAATAGTATGTTAATTTAATATATTTTATTGGAGTATAAACAATCCTGTACTAGTATAAACTTTGAGCAAATGATCCAGACTTCTACTCCCATAAAATCGATTGAGAAATTCATCCTATAAAAATTTAGGCAGCAATTTATTGCTCTATAAGATTGGATTACACTTATCCAGGCTAGTTTTTCTAGCATTCCTCACTATTACTTATCTTTGTTCTGTATTCTAGTGGTAGTTACAAATTCAATAGACATATGTTATGAAGGATTTTCTGTGTCAGGTGCTAAAGATTTGAGAAGTGATCATTGGGAAGCTGAGATTTGTGTCATGCAAAGAAGGGGTTTGGATCTTGGGAATTTGGTGTCTAAGAACCAGTATTTATGTAGGGTGTTTTCTTTTAGAACCTCATTCAATTTGGCATCTGGTTATCTCAACTGAGCATCATTTAGAAGTTTAGACCAAAATGGGCAGAATAGTGTAGTAAAAATGTGGGCAGATTTTCTTTGGCTTTATGGAAGAATGTGGGGAGCTTCCTAAGTTTTTGGACCACTTTTACTGGTTTTGTTGATTTTAGTAGAAACAAAAAAGCCAAGTTTAATAGTAATTTGCAATATTTGCTACCTTTGTTAGTTAGGGTGGAGCATAACTCACATTCTTAGGATATCTTTTCACATAAGCAGTTGCTTAGGGATAAGATTAGGTATTTGGCTTCCACATGTAGTAAAGTACATGGCCTTTTCAGAGGGGCATCCCTCACAGAGATGTTGAGGGATTGGGTAACTTTACTACATTTTTGTCTTCTAATCCTAGTTTAGTTTCCTTGTTTTAAGGTGGATTTCTTATTCTTCTTTCCCTTTGTAAAATTCTTCTCATCTTGATAAATTTCTTCTTTAATTAAGGAAAAAAAAAGAACAGATGGGATCACAATCACAATTGAATACATTTAAAATCTTAAAAATCAATATGAATTATGTTTTCCCAGCAGAATCCAATCTTAAATTTCACCATCTTCTGAACATAGTGAAAAAATTTGCAAGGCTGACAACTATCAACAATACCTCACATGCATGTGGAATTTCTTGTCCAGTAATCACCAAACGCATTAAAGCATGTCCAATTTCTGGTTCAGAGGGACAAAGCTCTGCCCACTTCAAGAAGTCTGAAAATCTCCACAGTAGTGGCGCAGGCCCTTCATCCTTTTGTGAATCCATATATCCTCCACGATGAGCAGCCAACACACCCTGGACAATATAAATGATTAATTATAGCAATATAGTTATATAAACCCCTATTAAGCAGACAGCCAACACCACCTACATAGCAGACACTGACATGTCAAATAGAAAACTGTAAATCAAAATGATACCAATTCACATATCCTGGTCAATTTCTATATTCATTAAATAGGCAACAAGCCCAGAAGAAATCCTGGTTATATAAACCCCTATTAGGCAGACTACCAACACCACCTACATAGCAGACACTGCCATGTCAAATAGAAAACTGTAAATCAAAACGATACCAATTCACATATCCTGGTTAATTTCTATATTCAATAAATAGGTAACAAGCCGACAAGAAATTCATCTATATGTTTAACACATTTACCAATTACCACACATCATGCCAAAGCAAAACACTATTAACCAAATTGAAATAAAAAATGACAAACCAAACCTTGAGAAAAGATTCTGCAAGTATTTGAGCAATACTTGCAGCTGGCATTGGATGAGTCTGCACCAGAGATCTTGCCTCCTCAAAGGAATCTTGTGCTTTAAGAGAAAGCAGCTGTAGTAGTTCAATTGGTTGCTTGTTGAATGCCTCAGAAAATGAGAGGCCCAAGGTGTTTGCTGCTTTTATAACTGTTATTATTCTTTTACATAGCCCACGCCCACTGCCTTCAGTAAAAGTGGTCACCAAATTCTCCAAAACCTATAATTGCATGTCCACAATATTGAATTTATACACCTACCTTATCATCAATAGAAAAACAAAACTTGCAATACAAGGGGCAGAAATGTGTATTGGCTGGGGGGGTTACCTGCAGTGGGTCAACATGGTGCTTGTCATTCAGTATACCATATGACTGCATGACTGAACACACTTCCTCATCAAGCATCGACACTGACACATTGCTAGGAGGAGTTGACATAGCAGCAAGATTCAAGGCTGCATCAACAAGTCTAAACTCAGATGGTATTTTTCCAGGAGAGAATTTATATTGTAGTTGCTTGGCAGCAGCAATTTGACCAAATTCCAACAAAGAAAGTACAGCCCTTTCTAGCTCTGCTGGTCCAACCCTTTCCTCCCACCTAGAAAAAGACATTTCCACTTTTACATTTTCATCTTGCAACTGCATCTCATTTTTGAAACTGGGAGTATTATAGCCTTCATCAGTCTCAACACTTTTATCGGCTGATTCAAGAGCTGCACGTCTTGTGGTCATGTATCCTTTGGCCCTTCTTTTTGTCTTTGTACTCCCACCAAAAGCAGTTGAAAGACCAGCATCCATCACTTGATTTTTGTGAGGGATTTGATTACTTTCTCTGGACTCGTATTTTTCCACCGTTCTGCTCCTCATTGTATTTATATGGCTGTCCATCTTTGCTATTATACTTGCAGTTCGGTCAATAATACTGGAATCGTTCTTGACAGCACTCTCCCTGGTAGAAAAGGTGAAATTGAAGTCTCCTTCACTCTTCACATGAGTCTCAGACTCAACAGCCAAGAGCCATACTTTGGTTTCAATTTCACGCAGAAGTTGCAATGGACAGACACTGAAAATTCAGCAAAATGATAAGTAAAGATATTAACTAAAGTTGAAACATACATAAAGTAATTCTTGCATATGCTCCATACGGATAGGAAAGATTTATCATCCCACTCAGCCATTGCAGAGAAAGCAATAAAAGTTCATGCAACTCCCTTGCAGGAAGATCTTTCTCAACAGCTTCAGCATGTTTAAGAAAAAATAACCCAGCCTGAAATCATTACGATGGAGTCAAACATTAGTATAAAGCAATATAGCATATATCTTAGCTGAACATTGACTGAACTAGTGTGCCAGAAACCAAACACACTTGAAGAGAGGGGAAGGAATATCTGATGAATAGTGTGTGGCAATGACTCCATAAAGCAAACCTCTCTTCTGGCACATCCCAAAGAAACTCC
Organism: Canavalia gladiata; assembly: GCA_037954105.1. Taxonomy (NCBI): domain Eukaryota; kingdom Viridiplantae; phylum Streptophyta; class Magnoliopsida; order Fabales; family Fabaceae; genus Canavalia; species Canavalia gladiata. The sequence continues at coordinate 7,604,941 of CM075658.1, read as the reverse complement.
TTCCATTCAGCTACCATAGATTCAGCCTAGCATTTGTAGAAGGGGCAGAAAAAGATGAGGGAAAAGAATAATGAGAATTGCAAACTATCAACTAAAATTGCTAAAAGTTGTCACAGGAAAAATTCATGTAAAATGGCAAAAAAAACAAATATAAGCCCCATCAAAGCTTAGATTTACAGCAAAATTGAAGATAGTTCAATATTCACCTCAATTTATAAACATTTAGAAATGCCCTATCTTCAGTGTTAAAAGAGTGAAATTTGTCAACAAAAACTCATAAATTTTCAACACAAAATCTCTGCCATCCATTTGGTCAAATTAAATGATCATCTGCACCAGAATTTATTAAAACTAGATAATAGCAGTATATCAAACTGACCTGATAAATCAATAATTCCATGCAAGTAACAAAACAGAATCACATGTAGATGATGTAGTGATTAAACAATAAGATGTTATGTGTAACACGAAAAAAAGTAACATTATTCATACTCCTAAATTTACATTAGCCAATGTAGTGACTGCATTAAAATGAGTTTTATCAATGTCCATCAAAGTAAAATTAATCTAATATAAGTTTGATGGATCAAAATTATATTTACTAAGAGACAATATGATTATGAAGAGTAGTCACTTCAAGCATTTATAACAATAACAAAATAAGTTGAAGAAACCTAGAATTTGTTATAATGGGAATCTGTATAAAGCATTCAATCAATTAAAGTTTTAAATAGGCTCAAGACTTCCCATCAATGCAGGTTATGGTCTGTAAGAACTATTCCATGTCACAAACAGGTTTACAAACTTAAAGTACTACCTGAGATTCAGTAACATGATGCATTGCAGATTTCCAGGGTGCACCATTGGCTTCCAACTGCTTGGCCCAGTTCCTCGCCTGCTCCCAGTGTCTATTGTTCTCTAGTGCAGACAAGAGTGAAGCATCATCCGAAATATCATCCCCTAAATGCAATTCATTATCTTTACGAAGCAAAGGCTCTGCTAAATTAATTTTCCAATAAACCCGTCGATAGTATGCTGCAGCACATCCACCATCACCAAAGTCGGTGGCAGCAAGAAGTTGCAGTAAGCATCTTTTTTCATAGGGAGAGGGGCAGGTTGAAAGCACAGCATCAGCAGCTGTTGAAGCAGTAGAACTAATCCATGATGTCCCAATCTGTGCCTCTCTTCCTACATTTGCCTGTAAGTACATTGGTTCTTCCTTAATTCGTGCAGAAAAGGATCCCAAATGTGCAGAAGCTTCTGAGAGGCGCATTTGCGAAAAGGCCTGTGGAAAAAAAATCCATGTTGCCACTAGAAAATCAAGACCACTTTCATAGCAGTTAGCCAAAAAAGCACAGCAGGACATAAAAAAGAATCAATGCTTTATTCAACGATAGGCACCTATTGAAAGCAGTATTCACTAATCTCAAGTATATATAAATGAACCAGATGAATTTTGAATTAGTTGGCTTACCTGAAGAGCACGGATGAATGGCAGCAAGGGGCATGATGGAAGGAACATCTCGAATGCCCTTAGCAAAGGCAAAAACAACTGCTGCTCACAAAGCACTGCAACCATCTTTGAAAGAGAAGCAGGCCCTTCATCGGAATCACTTGCAACATTAATGCATCCAGAATGTTCTACTTTTCTTTCATTCTTCACAGTTTTACCTTGGGAATCAAATATTTTTTCACTTATAGAAGTGCTAGAGATGTCAGATATTGCAGAAGCAGAGGAATCTAGTGAAACAGGAGTTATTAACCGTCGACGTTTAGGACTCTGTCTATTGTAATGAAAAGTAAGTGTTCTTTCGCCTACAGGCAGGGCATTAGTTGCATTTACAGCTGCTCCAACATTGTCTGCAATCTGGGAAGCAATATCATTCACCTTGATGGATGAAGTTTCTCTGTCCACAGATAAAATATTTCAATCATTGAAAAGTCTATGCACATGTGAGTGTGTGTAGATCAGTTGACACTGGTATGGGACTAAAAACACTTAGACCTTTAACAATGCATTATTTAATGCAAATTGTCAATCCAATTGTTGAAGTATACAACAAACAAGCCTTATTCCTACAAGGTGGAGACAGCTATAAAATATTGCTCTTGTGTTACCAATAGTTTAAAAAATTGGACACCAATGAGCAAGAAACTAAATAGTAATTAAGTAAAGTGAATGCTTGTTTTAACATGTGCTGATGCACTAAATTTTAGATTAATGTAAAATTTTATCAGCATGATAATCATGATGGAAATTTTAATTCAACAGTGGATTCTGTGAGAAAACAATCAAGTAAAAAAGAATAATTTCTACAGATATTATCAATGCATCCTAAAATATTGATAAAAAGACAGATTTTATCTAATGTAACATAAACTACTTTAATGCTCAGTATAAATAAAATAGTAAAAATTGCAAGTTCTTAGCAGCAGAAATGGCTGAATATATACCAATAAAAAAAGAAAAACAAACAGAACATTATTATGAAATTATCATTTTACTTATATACAGTCCCAGGCACCTTGCTGCAGTAATTTCCAACCAAACTGTAAGGCATGATAATGGAGAGACATCAAGGAAACACGAAGCAACCATTGCCAATATTGACCAGGACAACTCTTTTGCTTTCATCAAGAGAGACTCTCCTGGACATTTATGTTTCTCGCACTCTGCTAATATTTGGAAGAGTTCAACTGGAACACACATGTTTTCATCAGGAAAGCTTGTTTCACCACCTTTCTCCTGTGTATCCAAGAACGATGCAGAACTTGCCTTTTTCTTTGACTGCATTCCTCTCAAAACTGTTAACATATGAAGTCGGAGACGTGGATCACTAAACTCCTTTGATGCCTAGCATTCATAACCACAAATAGATTCAAAGTGAAAAAAAAAAATCACTTTTACATAACATACACATTTTTAAACTTTACAAGTCTAGGATAGAAAACAAGACTCACCACTTGGACTACTGTATCAAAAGAATATCCTCCAATCTGAGCTTCAGACAAAAATTCAATCTGACAGGAGCAGAGAAAATCATAAGATTATGTTTGAGGAGCTAATAAAAGAATAACAAAAGTAGAAACATACCCAGTCATTGTCTCTAGCTAATACAGCAAGGTACTTAGTACTTAAGGGAAGCTGGTGCAACCTACAAAAATTTGTTACTAGAGTCCAGTGTTGGCTAGCAGCCTTTCGTTGAGATCTAAACTCATTTCCATCACCATTTCCACTTAACAGCCATGACCCATAGGTTTTTCCATCAACTGACTGTGGAAGGCTTGCCTTCTCCAAATGGTGCAAGACAAGCATAAGAGCTCGTGAAGGTTGTTTATGTGGAGCTCCAGTCTCGGTAGCAATTAAAGGAGAATTCTTGTGCAAATATTCATCAGCTAGAGCTCGAGCAAGAGATTCTGTTACACCACCTTCATGGGATATTGCATGAAACACAGATCCCTTGGGTGATAATTGCCTGAGATTTTCATTATTTTCACTTGCTTTGTAGAAAGAAGATATCCGTTTTAGCACAGCAATATCAATGCGCATCTTGCTGGCAGATAAACCACATAGCTCCAGAAGAAAAGCACATGAAGCAACAAGCATAGAATCCTCAAATCGCATAATAGCAATTGGCAAAACCTGAAAATTCAAGAACATACAAATTTCAATCTACTATTCAAGACTTCCATGAAGTCCTTTTTTTGGTATTTTTCATGAATAAAAAATTACAAAATCTGGCAAGGAGCCAATGATGTTATATATTAGGAAAGCATGTGGGAGAATATCCAGGCATCAAAATGAAAAGAAATCCTAAGATGCAACATAGAACTGATAGAAGACCAAATGAACAGGGTTCAAGTATAAAATCATTTGTTCCCTTAACCAAGCAGCTTAAATTTTAGGTTTGCTAGGTTCTTTGCAAGGTTTTAAAGGCCCAATGATCAAGTGATCAAAAGTTTGATCCTTGCCTTGCCACCCACCTTCATCATAATTCAATTAAATTATAGCATAAAGCAAAATGGGCCTGCATATTTTCCATGCTTAAAGCCCAAAATGCTATTGTTGGGGCATTTTAGAGATGAACTATTGATATGGCTTAACGTAACATTTTTTAAACTTCTAGGTTGAATCTGTTATAGACACAGATTCATCCAGAAGCTGAGCTTGGGAGTAATGTCACTGAATTTTGGAATTTATCATGAATAGAAGATTTTTATCTGGTGAGAAAGCAAGCAATTTTCAACATCTGAAATCATGCATTGATTTCTCTTAATTTTATGTTTTATTTCAAGTACATAACTAGAAAATTTATTTTAAAACATTAAAACTCACAGATGAAAGTAGACTCTCTTCACTCTGTCCTAATGGTGAAAGAAGTGTCTGAACATCTGATTGAATGTTGGTTTGTCCATGACCTGAAGCACTAGATTCCTCATCTGATTTCAGATTCTGAGCTCTATGGCCAAGAATTTGGTTAAAAGCTGCCAACGCTCGTCCACGATGCAAATGATGCTCAAGCCCAAATCCATTTTCCTGAAATGTCAAATCAAATTACTGATATGCAGTACAGAAAATATCCAAGCACACAATTATAACTGGCAAAGAGTGACAATTTGAAATAAGTGAAAGACAGAGCAAATTGAGAAGCATATCAGAGTGGGAAATGGAGCTCCTAAAAAGGAAAAATAATAGATGGCCAGAATCTTTTGCTAGAAGAAGTACGCATGATTATTAATATATGGGTAGATGAGTGGTCACTGACACTTTTGACTTATCCAACAACTAACCTTGAATGATAAGAAATTCTGGTGGAATTTTGTCTTTATTTTTACTGCATAGTCTTAGAAATTGTGTTGGGACCTAATTCAACCCCAAAAGCTAGCTTATGAGGTGAGGATTGCCCTCAACTTATATACACTTGATTGGTCATATTTCTAGTCAATGTAGGACTCTAACACATAGCATTCTCCCTAAAATAAGACTTGATTGGGGCAAAAATACCTTTCACTGTCAAGCAAATTGTCAAGTAATTATTGAGTCTGAAAACACAAATCAGAAACTGCATAGAATTCAATCTAAGGGATACTCATTTAGTTTATAGCAAAAAACCAAAGCAATTGGAAAGAAAAATAAGGTACTTGGCTCTTGAGGAAACACAAATCAAGCCTAAGAGATTTGTTTGGTAAAAATTACACAAGATTGAAGGAACAGAACCCTCTTTAAGAGACAATTGTCAGTTCTTAACAGAATATATGATACATGCTCTTTATGGTTTGTTTGGTTAGGGGGAAGGAGGAAGGAGGAAGGAAGAAAAAAGAAGTATGGAAAAGTTTTCCATAATTTGTTTGTGCATGGAAGTAGAATGGAAGAATACATTTTTCGCAGATCCCATATAAATATTAATCCTCACAGATAGGAGAGAAAATGTGGGGGGGGGGGGGGGGAGGGGGATGGCTTTCTTTTTTGTTTTTTCATTAAATTGTTAAAATTATTATATATTTTTAAAAGATATAAAAAAAATATTATATTGATAAAAAATATAGTTAAAAAATAATTTTTTAAAAGTTAAATTTTATTTTTAAATTTATATAAATTAAAATTTATACTGCTAATATATTTCTTTTCCCTCTCTTTTCCACTCATCCAACCAAGAGAATAAATTGTTTTCCTTTCCTTTCCTTCCTATTTCTACTCTTCCAAACAACTCATTTTTCCTTTTTATTTCTACTCTATTTCTAACTCTCCTCTTTCTTTACCTTTTCTTTCCTTCCTATTTCCCACATCATCCAATCAAAGCATTAGAGAGCACCACACAACTAACAACTCCAACACAGGGAAGACAAATATTGAATCTCAAGTTGTAGTCTAACTCTCCTGAAACATAACAGCTACCAGCAAACCAAGCAAAATTCCTACAAAATAATGTCACTCCATGCTACCTGACCTCATAGTATGATAGTAGTTATGACTTATGATCATGCTGATGCAGGAAAAAAAATTAGATTGCAACACATGGTTAGAGGAAGTGGACCAGAACAGACATTAACCTAACAAAGGGAGCAAGTACTTGGGTTACTGCTTCAATTGCTTAGTTGCTACTCTAACAGTTGAACCAATAACTATCTTATAAATATGTAAAGAAATAAATTGAAATGGTAATAGAAGTAAGACTCTTAAAATGAAGTTTTCTCAATTAACTTGGTTAATAAAGGATAAAATTGTAAAGGACATATTTTATCTTGTGATAACCAGGGAAAGATCCATTCAAGAGTATTGGAGAGGCCAAAAATAATAAGATTAAAGAAATAATAATTTATAACAAATACGCATATCTATTTTTTTAACCAATGTTCACTGTGATTTCCACAGTGAACATTATAATCAGCTTACTTTTATTTCCAACCAATTGGTGCATGTTTGGTCCAACTTATTTTGAAAAAATGATTGCTTATTTTTGCAAACTTTGTGAGAGGTTTCAAAAAATAAACAATCATTAGTCTCTTAAGAAGTTAACCTAAACATGCACGTAGCTTATCTCATTATTTTATTCACATTAACATATTCAAAAAGTTGAGAATGTTTCAAAAATGTCATGGCAAATGAAACTGCTGCACCTTAATCTGTGATTCCAACCAAAGGTTTCATAAGGTCATTTTCTTAGGACAAGCAAAATTAAATAATTAGACCAACCAGGTGGCCATTTGAAATGAACCAATGGATTCCTCAAATTATGTTGAAATCGGAGTCTGCAGTACCAATAAAACCGCAAATACTACATAGTTAAACAAGCTTTAGGGAGTAAAACATATCTTAGCAGTTTTCAACAAAGAAAATTTTATTAAAGAAAAAAACAAGTACAAAAATGATGAGTCAGACAATAAATCCTCCCCAACAGAGACAGAAAAAAAAAAAAAGCAAGCAATTAAATTAAATGCCCATACCTCAAGTAAAGGACCATAGAGTTCTTCCTCAATGTGTCTTTGGATAGTTGCCTCCCAAGAGATTGCACTTACTTCAGCATGTACATCCCCATTTATGAATAAATCAATGTCTCTGTGCAGCAAAGTTTCCCCTGCAGGAAACCCTGAAAATGATTGGCATCCAAGAGGCCCCTGTAACATAATGAAAACTACATAAGACCGGTGTAATTTGAATTCAAATAAGATAATATTGTGTATAAAAGGCAGCAAAGGAATTTGATCATTCAAAAAGGAGAACAAAACAGACCTGGACATAAAGCTGTATCAATCTTCGTATAGGCTTAGGAAACCAGCATGGAAGCATTTGTAGAAGTGAAGTATCACGTCCAGAAGAAAAGAAGATGTCATCACGCCAACTAAGATAGTCTGATAAAGCTGCATTGCAAAATTGTGACATATAAAAAAATGACACAATAAACAAAGAAAATAGGTTAGTTTAAGTGCCATACTAATTGGGAGAAAAGGGTGGGGGGAGGGGTTACCCAACAAATGAGGTTAATAGCTAACCAGTTTTTGCTTTAGGGACCAGCAAGCCCATTGTATCTTGTCCAAGACATGCTCCTACCAGTGTGCGCCACAACGTGGGGAACTTTTGCAAAGTAGGCCTAAGGTTCTCCAATGTGCATTGGGCAGAGGAATTACTATGCCTATTTACACCACCGCTATTTAAGCAGCTTTGAATCGGGACAGCGGCATGCATCAAGGTTGCCAGAGCTGCCATTTCTCCCCCTCCTTCAGCAATGTCATCGACAGTTCGAATTATTTCATCTAACTCCAGAACACTGAGGTCACTTCTTGGAAGTAAATCACGTGACATTATTGAACGGGCATTGGCAAGTGAGGCCTCATATTCACACCCCTTAACTCTGGATAATAGTAGCCATCTTGCCCATTCACAATCAACCTATTGAACATGCCATGTATCAACAAGCAACACTAAATCCTCTTAAAAGCAAAGACATCCATGTTAACAAACAAGTGTTTGAAGACTAAAGGTTGAATAAAAACATGAATGGGAAAAATAAGGAATATTGCCAAATCTCAACCACATATGCAATCCTTTGGCTTAATTATATATAGCACATATGCAAGTCAGTGGTGTTAACATATTAGTAGGCCAATTATAAAAGTGAACACTAGGAAGTATAAGAAGAATGGGCCTCCAGTAGAGTGGCCCATCTGAAGCAGTCAGGTAGCTAATTAGTTAGGAGAATACATATATGTGCACCCACGTGGGAGGAGGAATAGAGGCAGAAAAGAAGTCAATCAGTGCAGGAGAGAAGAGCCTCTTAAATTGCTCTTGATCAGTGTACTCGGGTTTTTTCCTAGCTTGATCTGTTTAGGCAAGAAACTCGTACTTGAATAAATATCATTTTTCTCGTCTCATTCTAGTACTAATGTAATATAACAAAGTGATAAAATTGTGTTTGTTTCTACATTGTTCTGCTACTGTCTGTTTATGGTTTATTACTCAGCCCTTTTGGTGAAGGCTAGGTCTGAGAAAAGTTCTTAGACTAATTTGTGGTTTTTGGTAGAAGTAAAATGGAAAAATATCTTCAACCAATTTGTGTTGTGTATCTTGTGCATTTGACTAGAGTGTAACACTTGCATTTCTAATGACAGTTTGTTGACTCAGCAGCTGATCCAGGATAAAATTACATGATTAGCTTCTGTTTGGTGTAAAAGAAAGTCCTTTAAAGTGGTTTTTAATAGATATTACAGGTTTGGACAGCTTTATTGATGTTTTTTCTCTATTGTTTTATTTTCCCTTTTTCACTGTGGAGGATCCCCTATCCTATATTTTTCACTTCATCTTATTGAATTTCACTTTTATTGATGTTACCTGAATTAGTCACTAAACTTGCATGTTAATACCATAGATAGAATAAATTTTGAAAACCAACCAAAAAAATTGAAACTACAAAGCCTACAAATTTCAGTGCAGCAGCTGCTTATGGAGGCATACTAGCATTATGATTTGAAATTACAAAGACCAAGAACAATCAATCAGAATAAATCAAACACAAATAACAAAAGCAAACAGCAGACACAGAAACTTACTGCAGTTTCCTGTAATGCATAAAGTGAATCATTGTTGAGGACCAAACTATGATGATCAAGGTACAGGTCCAAAAGATTTGGCAAGTTGTATTGTGCACAGTGATGAACAAATATTTTATGCAGAGCTTGTACAGTTCCATTTCTAACAGATGAAGTCTCAGTAAGATCATCCTCCAAGCAAATCTTATCTCTGCCACATATGAAACCTGAACGAGCCAGAAGAGCTATCATCTCCAATGTCCCTTCCCAATATTCCTTCAAAAATATAAATCTTTTTGCAAGCTTTTCCTCCATAATCATCCTCATCCACTCAGAACACATATCAGGTGCAAACCTATATATTTGGACATCTAGGACTTCCATGCATACAGAATCCAATTCTTCTAGAGAGCACAACAAACTTCCATAATTAGAAGACTTCACATTCATATTGCATCCTAAAGATGAGGCAGGCTGTAAAACATCCAAATTGAGTTGAAGGCTTCCAGCAGATAGGACATATGCAGGCATCAAGTCCAATAGTCTAAAGACTTCCTTCCAATGATTACGGCAGACATGGTACTCAAGTTGTGACTCCCACAATAAAGAAATGTTGGAATGAAAAGATTGATTCAATATCATCTGTACACAGATGAATGAAAAATGGGAAAAATAGTTACATCAGAGAGAGATTTTTGTGTTTAAATTGGTATAAACATTGAACTAATGACTAAAAGTAGTGCCATGACAGAATGGATTAATACGGGGAAGCAAACTTTCATCACAACTAGAATTTTAATTCAAAGTAGAGAAACCTTTGATTTGAAATACAAACTAAAAAAAACTAGAGCATCCACAAAAAGATCATATAAGGGTGCAAGTTGAAGTTGGGTATTTCGACCTCAGGAAACAAACAGACACATGTATATCAAATGTTAATCTCTAAGAAAACATAAGCTCTTCTGCTTCCAATCTGGTCCAACAGAAATGTTGCATTGGTAAGAAATCCAATTTTTAAGAATTCTTGCTGAAATCTTCTCCTCTACTCTTTATTTCATTTTGTAAATGACAACAAAATCAGTTTAAAACTCACCATCCAGAGTATTTTAAAGGTGACAGTTTCCAATCATCATTGGCATCATCAAAATTCAGTGGCAAAAATGAACTTTGTTAGAACACAATCAGAAAATGTATAAGCTGCTAAAAGTTAGTTACACTGTTAGGTTCTCTAAAGTTAGAGTTAAGCTTCCCTTGTAGCACAATAATTTCTTTCTCTAATCTTTCTCTCTCTTTCTCTCTGTTCATACGTTTAATAAACATCAACGCAAACACAGAAGCACAACCAGAGAAGCAACTTACACGATCAACAGTTCTTTGCTCCCAGGAATCAAACCAGACAGCAGCAGCAGCCCAATATCCAACATGAGCATCTTCTTCATTAACCTCCAGTGCAGAGGAACTTTCATTAATATCCATCCATGTGTCAAAGACAATTCCATCAATCTCACCACATTCGATGACAAGACTATCAAATGAATGGTTATGCAAGAGCCTTAATCTATTTTCTACTGGTAAAACAGAGTCTGATGGAACGCCGGCATCTTCCAGTTGATGATGATAAGTTTTCCAGAAGCTACTGCTAGGATAGAGACTCTTCTCATACATATGCAAAGGAACAAATAAGATCACAGGTCTCAGCTAATTGAAATTTCTCTTCCCAGTAGTTAGATAGTACAAGATTGACCACAAAAACAAGACAAACAAATTCCACATACCTCAATCAGTGACATATCATCCAATATCTTCCACTCATATGGTCCTAGATAACCATATCTTTTCATTTCCTCTGCAATCTGCACTCGTAGAGATCTCCTTACAGTGCCAAATAGAAGTTGTTTAAGACAAGATTCAAGGTTCTCTCCAAGTCTTTGAAGTGTAGCCACAGCAAGCTCAGTTTCACCCTGTACAATTGCATTGAGTTTTCTTGTTATTTTCATTGTAATTTGTAACAGCTAATGAGAATGTTACATGCATTACCTTCAAAAATAAGTCATAAGCAACAGCTCTGCCAATGTCACGAACTTCAGTAAAAGTATCATGAGGCTCTTTGTCAGCAACAAAATCTTTTAATTGATGGAGATGCAGCTGCAGAACTGCCAAAGGGAGACGACCAGAGAGCAGAGCATCTTTAACCACAGTCTTAAGATCCAGATTATCTACCTTCCAGCGAGCCATCATCTCTCTTGGATTTTCCACAGGCAAAACATTCTTTGTATTGCCAAGTTCATCAGAGACCAAATGAGACTCAGAATCAATGGGCACCAGCGCAAGATTTTCATTATTGTTGTTGCCAGATACTAGTGGAGGAAAAGAAAGCTCATGTTGGTTCAAAACATCCAATGACTCTAAATCTGATGGAAGAACTGAAAGTTGGGATTCTTCCTGCAAAATTTCGCTACTTATTAAAGATGACTCTTCTCCACTGTCAACCTGTAATTTAGCAATAAGATACCATTTAATTTTCTGCAAAAACAATGCAACCAATTGAAGTAGTAAAAGAAGTAGCATAATCACAGAGAACCATACCAATCCTTGACTGGCCTTCTGAAATGTTGACATAAGCCTACATTGCAGATTACGGATGATCTCCAAGAAATGAGCCATCTCACAAAGTTTTTGAGCAAAATCCACTTCAGTTTGTTGTTTCACTGGTTCAATTGGCGGAAGAGAAAGTAATCCTGTCTTGTTAAAGCCCTCTGTTATGCATGTATGTTCATGTTGTAGCAACCCATATTTACGAAGCATCTTTGTTGCAAAGCAAGTGGCAAGTGCAAGAAGCCTAAAGATGTTGACCACAAAAACATATCATAAGTCAGAATTAAAACAGATTGTCCATGCTATCCAATGCATTTTTCATAAACACCTTTTTCCTTCTGAGGAATGCAGTGCCACTGACATAAAGAAAAGGCACAATAAATCAAACAGAACATTGACAACCCAAGCAGTAACTTATTGAATAGAAAAATTGGTATAGCCTCTGATATTACCAACTCACCCATGTTATCCAATAGGACAAAGATCACATTTCTGAGACCTTCCTGCTTTTTAAAAAGGGATGTGTTAAATAAATATGACTTGTGCAAACACCAGTTACAAATTTAGCTTCAGGCAATTGCATCAGCTAATATACCAGGTATAACAATAAATTTATGTTGTTTATTTATTAGAAGTGAACTAATCAAATATCAACATGATCTTGAAAATAGTCAAGCATTACTAAAAATGTATGCAAGTTGATAAAACTTTGAAAGCAATATCCAATCAAACACAAACACATGCCTATCTGATAAAAACGAGCTCCCAGCAATGACAGCAAGTAGTAAACAGAGAAAAAGGTGATGTGTATATTATTGAAAGATCAAGGAAAATTCTGTAGGGTAAAGGCACCACTCCTGCCTAGAGTCAAGCTACGACAGAGAGCTACTGCTCTCCATTCTTATAACAGAATGATTCTTTTCCGATACCTGCCTCTCTAACAAAACTCAACTATAGAGACACGCACCTGCACTCCTCTTCTTAGTAACAAACATTCCTTTCTTCCTTTTCTCTCACTGCCAGCTCACCCCCTTTTAGCCATTTGTTTGATTCTTCGAGAATAGACCCCCCAAATATTGGGCCAATGAGACAGCTGTTGCTCACCTTTTTTCTGAGCCCGTACATTACTTTGGGCCCTAACACTATCATGCTTAGACTAATTTTTAATTTCTTACATGTAATAACAACAAATTGCATAGGTAGCTAATGTTAACTTTACACAGGTCCCACTCAGCAGAGCCAGAACCATAAGTTCAAACCAGAAAGAGAGATTGGTCAATCGCAAGACAAACATATGGACATCTTAAGATTACCTAATTCAGTTTCCTCATCCAGTGTAGCTAGCTGTCCTAGAAAAAACTGGCCATAAGGAAATTCCAGTAGTTCCTAAACTGGAAATACTGCTACTAACAGTTCAATTTTTTTTCAATTTTCCCTAAAAGAGAATTGATAATAGCAATCCTATAAAAACTAGCCATAAGCTATAGGGCCAATGTGAAGTCACGTATATCTTTGGAGGACCAAAATGTACATTTGCTGTATATATTTTACACAGATGACATTGTGTCTAGCACATAGCAAATCTGTTTAAAAACGATGAAGAAAAAAAATGTAGGTTGTGAGCCAATGAACAAATAAATTTACCTCGAAGCAGCAGAAGTTTCGCTATCATTACCACTTTTATTAAGTATAAGATACACTGCAGCAAAAAGCAATCTCAAAATCCCCTCTTCTGCAAGATCAACATCCACAAGCATTTCCAAAGATCTGTTCATCAATAAAACTGGAAAGTGAATTTCATTAGATAATATTTGCCATAGAAAAACCTAGATACTGCACAAACACATCAATTTTAATACATCTATATTTACAACTTCAGTTCCTCTGAATCAGTGTAATACACATGCATTTAATTTGTTGTGATCAGAAAACTATATCAAAATATAAAATTAAGAATAGATATATTTTGAGTTTAGGAAGCAACATATTGATTGAGAATGGGACAAAGGGGCACTAAGACATAAGAACTAGATACAAAATCAAAGAAATTCCAAGCATTATTGTTTTTCAAACTTCTGCTTGTATCAACTGGTAGGAAAGCTATGATGAAAAGTGAAGCAAAATTGAATCAGTCATGACAGATGATAGAATGTGTCATGCGAAATAGATGCTCAACAGCAAAAGGAAGAACTGAGAACCCATATGAAAAATACTGAAGGAAGAGGAAAGGCTACTTAATTTATATGAAATGGTACAAGTCATCAGTCTGGTGTATGTTCCACCAAAAGCTAGCTCATGAGGTAAGGATTGTCCTCACCTTATATATACTTGGTCATATCTCTAGAAAATGTAGAACTCTAACAACATCCATTATACTTTCTATCGATGTGTGACATCTCATTTGGCAATAATGCCAACCATTGTTGTATCTGTATAACTGATTGTCTCCTCCTCTTCCCAACTATGGCCTCACCTAATCCAACCAATCATCAGAACCTGTCCAACCTCCAGCCAACCTTTTCCATGCATGAGCTACCCCCATTCCTTCCATCTCCTCATTGTCACACCTTCTCCTATCAAGGCCAGCCCCCATCACTCCTATTCTCCACCTTCCCACAGCTGCAGGTAAACTCCCTTAGGTTGTTTATTTTCTTTGTTGGTTAGATGATGTGTTTGGGTTGTTCCTTAGCACTCTTTATGGCAGTTGGTTTTTCATTGTTTTATTTACTACCAGGAATGAATTTTCTTCTTATCAATGATCATTCAATTCTGACTTATTTGGCTGTGACTCATGCTGGCTGAATCTTTGTCCTGGATACCATCTGACCCTACTTTTGTCCTAGATGCATTTCTAGTCTCCAATGTCTCATTTCCAATCTTGATGTTGTCGTTTGCTTCTACATATTTTTAGTTTTTCTTTTAGTGTGTTGAATTGTGATGCGAACCAAAAAGAGATAATGATAAAGAATGAAAGAGATAAAGAGAATGATCTCCAACAAGGGCTTAAAGGTTCTGTGATAAGGTCAAAAGTAAAGAAAGTCAAAAGAGCCTTAAATCACATAGTCGTAACTATGTTTAAGGCAATCCAGGATATGGAAGAAAAGAGTACAAGACTTTATGTTTATATTTAGGTTTGAACTTTATGTTTATTTTAGTAATTAATAACATAGGTTTAGTTTATTATGTTAATGGCCTTGGTCATAATGGTTATTAAGCATTTTTAGGATTTGTTACTTTTATTTTGTTATGTTAGTGGGCCAGACCCTATTGGCTATTAAACATTTAGAGTTTAGTTTTATTATAAATACTTATGTCTCCTTAAGGAGACAATTTTGATGATAATAAGAATTGAGGTTTTCCCTCTTGAGAGAGCTTGTATGCCTTTTAGGATTCTTGGAAAGAACCATTGCTTGGATCTTATCAAGGGTTTCTCATACTCTTGTCACGATTCTACACCGAGCTTATCACTCTCCTTTCCCTATAAAATTGAGGGTGTGGCGTTTTTCCTCATTCTTTCTCTTTTCCATATTTTATTCTAATTATCGAAATCTTGGTTTTTATTTGTTTCTGTTATAACCCTAATTTTGATTTGTTTCTGCTATAATCTTATTTTCTTGTCTAAGTGAACCAACTCCAAGAAAGATCCATTTAATTTCACATCAAATTGTAACAAGCTTAAAATTTAGTAAACTTTAGCTTATGGGAAGTGTTAGAATATCTAGAAAATATCTCAAAACATCATTCTTATATCTTAAGACACATTAATGAATCTTCGATGAACTCTCAAAAATGATTGCCATAATACATTATATTTCCTCATTTGATTAAGATTTAGGAGCCCAAGACTATTATACTAGTGTTAGGGGGTACCGCTCTATCCTTTAAACCACACCATTATACACAAGAATATTATTTAATATCTTTATTCTCTTTTTCCTCCTTCCCTACCTAAATATCCATAACGTCAACAGATTTTTAAGGTACAAATGTTCTGTAATCAGATTCACTGAATATTTGACTGATCAAGTATATGGAACGGACAGTGATAGCTCACATCTTGAAGGGAAGGTTTGTGTTTTTTATTTATTCTTTGTTTTGGTAATGTGATGATAAGGCATCTTCTAGAAACTTTGCCTGTAAATTTACAGGCAAGGTTATCACCTTTAAGAAGTGTGCAATACAATCCAACTAAATGCTCCAAAAATTGCAAAAACTGCTTACTGCCACAGAATTTTGGCCTCCCTTGTTTTTCCAAACCTTCAATAAGTCCAATAAAAACTACTGAGGTACAGGGAGCACAACCATAGCTCATCAAAAACACAAAAATATCTGCAATGAATTCCAAATATCTCAATGAAGCTTTTCTCGAGGAGTATACAATTTCATGATCAACCTAAAAACTCAATTTCCTTTTCAATTGGAAGTGTACTGATCCAAGACAAAAGGCAAATACGCATATTTAAATATCACACTTTTTATTATATTATTTAATTCTTTCAAGCGAAAAATTTAGTTTTTATTTTGTTATTTTAGTAGAGTTCAAGTTAATTATCATCATTCAAGGATGAAACAGGATGGGCCAGTTGAACTACAAATCAAGCACCTCTCCAATGTCATCCATCATACTGAGTAAGAAAATGAACAAGAACCAGCACTGAACAGGGTCACCAAGTAAACCAATACAGTTCAGCCAATTTCAGCCATCCTTTCCCATAACCTCTCCTCTTTCTCACCCCACTGTTGGATTCTCCAAATTGGTTTTATTACTATTCAGGTTGAACTGAAGGGGGCAAAAGTCAAAGAACCATTGAGAGATTCTAATCTAACAGAAAGGTGATACTTCTTATTTTGTTAGTCACCAGCTACCAACCAAGATGCAGACAGTGGTTGGTGGGGAATATGAACAGAATACCATATCAATTGTGTGGCTTGCCACACATGAAGAAAGAAAAAGTCTTGAAAAAATCATGATCAAGTTCAAATAGACCAATTTGGAGTCTACTCTAGGCTATGAAGCAGTTATTGCACAGTTATTATGATAATAATTTCCAGAATATAGAGTGCAGTAACTGCTGATGTAGCTACTGTTAGGAGTATGGCAACTATTATGATAGCAATTTTTAGTTATTAGAATGTAGAGGGCAATAACTGTTATGAGGCAGTTATTCTTAGGGAATATGGCAGTGTTGTATATATAGAAGTTAGGAAGTAGGGAGGACTCTGGTATGTATAATTTTCTGAAGTTTAAAGTAAAGTCTCTTGTAAGACATTTTGTAGGAGCTTTTATGCTCTGAATGAGCCTTGGCTTGGTATTTACTAAATAAATTCAGTATTATAATTATGGAGTTCTATCAGCATGTATGTGTATTTCTATATATAGTTCCATGATTGAACTAAAAACCAGATCCTTTTACCAGTTTCAACACGAGTCTGGTAGAATTAAAACCACGAATACGCCTTTGGTCTGCAGCAAACCTCCTACCTAACAAGGCGGTCCTTATTCCTCTCCTCAACTCCAAACCAAAGGAATCCCTCGTGATTATCTGTCGCTGCAGCTAAGATAACAACAACAAATGCCTTTTCCACTAGGTAGGAATTCACACAATAAAATCATCTGTTCATGTTGACAGCCACAAAATTACAATGCTGGACATTCTCTCCTGCAATATCAACCCCTCTTCCCCCAACCAATACAGCAATACTATGAACAGCATTGGCCATAGATTATGGCCCAAGATTGCCACTTCAAAACACATGTATAAATCAAGCCATGCAATGACTAAATTGGGGCTTACCTTTCTATTTCGTCAAACTTCAAGTAGTCCAGTGCTATTTGTAACTGACGAATACGTGAAACTTTGATGTCCCATCCTGACAGAAAAATAAACAAATGAGCATGCAGCTGGAATTGTTTCATTGAATTCTAAAGTAGTGTCACCTCCACTCCATTATACATACACATGAAATTTTAAAACCAATAAACAAATATCACCATCATAAGTTTTATTCTGCATTGTAATCAGTCTTATATATTCAACTTTAATGGACAATTTCCTGGTTTCTTTATTGTATGGATGATGACAAAGATGATAATAATAATAATACTGAACTAGAGATAGTTTTGGCAGCAAAAGAGTAGAGAACATAAACCACTAAAGCAGCAACATAGTAGTCAATCCTAAATGGCAGCAGAGTGACCAACCTGAAAAGCACTATAGCAGCATAGCAGATGGTGGAGCAGCATTTATTTTAATCAGTTCAAATATATTGTACTACACATATATATGTGCTAAAAAACTACTTAAACTAAAGATATTCATTCATAATTAATTAAATATCAAAAGTTAAGGGGTGTTTGGTTTGTGAAAATGTTTTTTGGTTTTATTTCCTGTTTTCACTTTTATCTGTAAAAATGGCATCTGGTTTTCATTTTGTTTCCGGCTTTCAAAGTTTTGTACAGGAAACAATGAAAATAAGAAAAAGTTGTTTTCGTTATTTCCTGTATAAAACTTTAAAACAGAAAACAAAAATGAAAACAGGATAACATTTCTGTAAATAAAAATGAAAACAGAAATCGTTTTTACAAACCAAACAACACCTAAATTTGAGAACTCAACACGCATGTCCATAAGACCATACAAACTAAAAGAAAGGATTCACCAGTGCACATGAATAAACAGACAGTGGCACAACTGGGTGCTGTTCCTCGTGGCTGTTGAGAGAATGAAGGAGCTGCCATTGCTGAATAGAGAAGTAAAAAGAGATTGGGAAAGCAGAACAGTGATAAAATTGCAGGAAAAGAGCTTCAGCAAGCCGGAAAATGATCCAAACAGTATGGGTCTTCGACGAAAACAGAATGAAGAAGCAGCTTGCCAGAAAATGATGGATCTTCACCAGAAAATGCCAAAAACAAGACTGGATTTCCATGTTGGAATAGGATCACTGGAAAAAGCGGAGGCTGGTCAGAGAAGAAGAGAGATGATCAAAGAGGGGAGAGTGAGAAAGTTAGGGTTGAAGTTGCTTGGGGGGATGATGTGCCTCCATTGCTGCAGAAGAGAGTCTAACTGAAAAGGGGGGGCAAAACTCCAAGTTTAATGTTGGCGACAAAAAGGGCATTTTGCCCAACAACTAAGTAGGGGCCACTTTTGTGCCGCTACAGCCACACTGGCAAAGCGCACCACTTTAGGGAGATTGGGGGCACTGGGTGGCGGCTCTGCACCACAACGGCACGATTGCATTGCTATTCACATACAATTGAAAACTCTAAGCGGCAATTCAAGACAAGAAATGCATTGGTGCAAATGAGGATGTCAACAGTTAGGAATATGGGCAATATAGCCCTTATAAAGCTTGAGACAATCATCCTCCTTTAAACTAACTTTTCAAATAGTTACACCGTATTTTCTAAAATGATATCAAAGCATATCTAGTCTTGATGTTTGGTCATTTGCAAATGTTCAGTTTTTGTAAACTTCATGCATCAAAATGCCCAGTTCCAGATATGAGGGAGGTATGTTCAGATATCCCACATTGGTTAAGAATATGGTCAAACTTCCTTAAGGCTTGAGGCAATCCTCTTCCTTTGAGCTTAGCTTTTGGAGTGAATTAGGCTTTCTAATATCAAAAAAGATTATGCAAGTAACCACATCCAAATTCACCTAGGAGGCTAGCTCTAAAGCTTCCTGATATACCAAAACTATCAAGGTTGGGTGATTTGATGGCGAAACCTTTGACAACAAAAATAGGGTGGCAATACACAATTGACAATACAGAGAAGAAAAAAAGCATCTACATGCAAAAGTTAGAATAGAACAATCGTATTTTCCAAAAAATCATTTTATAACAAGCAATATTTATTGAAATGAAGCAATTAGTGAAATGAAACAAAATAGGAGCCCTCTATAGAAAAAGAAACTATCACATCAAATAGTAGAAGCATAAATTAAGATATCCTCATTACAGAAAGTAGCAAAATTTAAAAAAAAAATCGGTTGTGTACTCTTGATGAATCAGGCTTAACTCCCAAGATATCAAATGCTTCAATTATTTCATTTAATACTATTAGAGATAGTCAGAATTAGTTAGAAAAGCAGTTAGTTGGTTAAGATGGCAGTTAGATTAGTTAGTCTCTCCATGTATATAAATCAAAGCATACCTCACTTTGTACTCAACTTCTCATTTCTACCAAGAATACAATTTACTAAATTCTCTCAATCTCTCAATTTTCCATCTTTCTTGGGCTCTACCACGTTTCTCAACAAATACTTTCCATTTTATGCAGTTATAAGGGCATAGCATTACTTAAAACAAAACTCTATAGTCATAATGAATGTCTGCCAATGAGACTCGTAAGGAGACAGATGGCAGGAATGTTTTTTGCTATACATGCTCAAGGGACCCAATCAAATTGCAAAATGATTGGAAAAACTTACTGCTGAGATTTATATTTTTTCCTGTATTTTATTTTGTAGGTGTTCTCTATAGTTATGCATTTTCCTGACAAATCTTCCTTTTTCTGTTAGAATAGAAGTTGCCACTAGCCCCAATAAATGCTATCTAGAGGAACAATCCTAAATAAACCATGTGCAAAACCACATATATAAACTAAATGAACAGGTCTATCCCAAGACTAATAAAGAGAAGATTAAGAGATGCTATATTATATATAGATGCGAAGTGATTTTTTTTTGTAACACTTACCATTTTTCAAACACAATTGATCTGCCTCTTCAGTGCCTTCATACAGAAGAACCCTGTCCAAAATTTCAAGTTTCCAGGGAGAAAACCTTTTGGTTGGTTCTTTTACTTCTAGATTGTCTTTATGCTGAACTGAAATCCCTATATCCTTACTTGATTGGCGATAACCAATGTACTCAACAGGAAGAAAATTTGATAAAACTGAAATGGAGGGAATATACACTGATAGACCACCTTCTCTCACAATATAAAAACAACCTTGGAATGTGCAACCAATTGCTTCTCCAATAATAGCTTTTTCTTTTCCATCAATGTGGCATACATCATATACACTTCCTAAGAAGTTGTCATCATGGACATCTAACTTTGCTTGCAGATTAAAATGGACAAGTTGAGAACCATTCCGGTTATTCGCACAATTCCTTTTAGAGAAAATAGTAATTCCCAAAGGAGAAAAACAAATGGAATCATCCTCACAGACTCTAAAATTGGGAAGGAAGACCTTTCTCATAACAGGTGATTTCACATCAGAACCAAGAAATTTGTCACCATTAGTTACTTTAGAAGTAGTAGAAAAACCACTTAAATAGGGGCCATACATATCCCCCTTTTCTTTAAATGTACGGCCATTAATTTTCTGAAGCAAATTACCCTCCACAGCTTTGTCTGGGGAAGCAGCACTTCCAGCTTTTGTGTTTAAATCATTCCATTGAAAATATCCAGATAAATTAGAGTATACTGCTTGGCGATCTATATCAGAACCACCAACTCCCCAGCCAACCATCATCCCCAACCCAAATTGCTGACAATGTGGAAGCAACTTCTCAGATGAGCAATTCTTGTCAAGAATATATTCACCCAAAGATAACACATAGATCACACCATATTCATCAACCACAGCTAAAAGGGGGGTATGTGAAGCAACAACTAACCTTTTGAATGATCTCCGAGAAGTATCACTCTGCTGATCAGACTTGTTATCCTTATCGTCACACTCTTGTTTAACAGATATATCATCACTCAAGTGCAACTTTTCTAGCCCTTGTAAATCAAAATGGGGGTTAGGTCCAGTAGCCTGTAAAGCATTTAAATGTGTTACATATTCACCAGACATTGCAGAATAGAGAACAATCAAGCCAGAAGAATTAAGACAGACAAGAAGATTATCAGAAAATTGGAAATCCATCCACTCAACTGCCTGAACTATGTTTATCCTTTCATCAAGCTTCACCATTGAAACCCACTGAATACACCAATTGTCTAACTTGGCAAGAAGAAGTAAATTTCTGATCCTACCTCTTTGATTTGCATCACTAGTATTGACAGACATGTGATGCATTAATGTAAAAAAAAATCCCACCAAGCAATATGAAGCGCTTGAGAAAACTCTGCGGCATTCGTAGAACCCATTAATCATAATACCAAATACATTGGAAAAACAATCGAGTGCGGTATCCATTCCACAAAAGCTAGAGCTAAAGTGGTCGGACACATCTTTTACTGAATCAGCTGGTTCCTGCCAACTCTCCTTACTTTGGACTGATTTTTCTTCAAGGAGATGGTCCAAAGATAGACTGCCATCAAATATCTTAAAAGAAACCACTTCTGTCAAGCAAGGAAATTCATTCTTCTCAGGGAATTTGGTCCGGAGAGTACCATCAGATACAACAGTTTCAACTTTAGTGAAAAATGACTCTAAGTATCTCTTAGTAGCAGAACCTCTTAACAGTTCAACTCCACCATCTCCCTCGGTCAAATTTACATTCTGGCCTCCAATGACTCCATGACTAAAGCTGGAAGATTCCTCCACTAATATATTTTGAGCTAATGTAGCAACAGGCCCCCATTCCACCCACCTGCCTTGCCTAAAGCTACCCTCTAATGCAGCTTGAACCATTCCCCTGGCTTTAGTCAGTTTGGGAAAAGCATGGACTGTTACCCCATATCTTCCAGAAACAAATAGAAGTTCTCTAAATAAAGCATCATTGTGCTGATCATAGCCATCACCACAACAAGCCCAGGCCAACGAGTTCACATCACTAATGTATGGGTAACTGTTGGATCTTGAACATTTAATTTCTGAAACATTGGCCTTAATATCAACATCTGATCCTGAAGTGCAAGGTGAATCATTCACCAAAACTGATCTACTAGGCCTAGTGGCCTCAGAAGAAAGAGTTGATGAACCTGGATTCTGATTATCATAACCATATCCACTTTCAGGACCACTAAAACGTGACTCTCCTGCAAGCAACAAAGCAAATGCACATACCAGAACAGGTAATTAACTAATCCGAAACACAAAATATTGCATTTGCATGCAGAAACAAGCTGTTTGAATATAGCTCAGCAAAAGCCAAACTATAATTATGAATAAAGGAAAGCAGCAATTACCTTTAATCAGAGGAAACAAAAGAGCTTCCCTTTCATAAGAATGCAGAAGCAGTATCTCTCTTGTAGGAGAAAGAAAAGCTTCGCGAAAGTCCAAAAGCCCGATTTGGGTCTCAGACAGGTCCCATTTGTTCAGCTGAAGTATAGCTGGATCCTTGCTGCCCAAGGGAAAATCCATTCTGCTCCTGATTCAACCAAACGCATTTTTCACCCAAAAATAAATAGTAAATACATAATATTCGTTAGAAAAAAATAGAAGAAATAATAATTCAAATTCCAAACATGTTTCATCGTTAACTTCATATTCAAAAGATCAACCTAATGATCTAACAAGGCTCGCAAAACATGAAACTCGACTAGGCGCAAGGCTATAAGTACAACTGAGTTATTCTCTGTAACATAAAAACCATAGCAGGCTAAGTCCGTTTTCTATTTCATTTCATCGATCTTTCATTTTCTAATTTTTTTCAAATCAAATATCGTAATGAAAACAAACACGTCGAACATCGAAACCAATCCGGATTCAATAAAACAATTTGAAAATTAATCGACGAGTTCAAATAGCATCAAAAGGAAATGAGGCAAACTCAAACGCGAATCGAAAAAAATGGAAAATGATAAAGAATGGAAAACCTGGAGGTGGTCGATGATTAAGAGATTGGAATAGGGAATTGTTGGGCGCTTCTTCCCATGGAAATTGAAGAGAGGAGTTAGGAGTGTGGTGTGGGTGAGATTGAGACGAGAGAGAGAGAGAGAGAGAGAGTGAGAAGAGAAGAGAAGAACGGAGGTTTTGGGGTTGAGATGAGAATGGAGCGAATTTTAGCGCATTGGAATTGGAACAGGAAGAAGGCACTTGATGGGTGGATTGTTTCACTGCCCGATCCGACTCCGTTATGTCTTTCTCTTATTTTATTTTATTTATTTTATTCTTTATTTTTTATTTTTTTAGAAAAAAATAAAAGTTTTACTATATTTATGGATATTGATTATTTATTTCCAACATCGGAAAATAATCAGTTGACCACCATTGTCTCTTGATCTAATTAAGTTTTATTCAACGAATTCTTAGTATATAATAACAAGTCATAAATTAGATCATATGATTTATTGGATTTAATTTAAAAAGAAATTTTATTTTAATAAATTATACAAAAAATAATAATTAATTAAAAGAATAATAAAATATTTTCATAAAATTTTCCACAAATTTTAAGTAGTAAAAAAATTATTTCTTCTTAAATAAAGTTTTTTGTTCTTCCTTCAAAGTTTATCTATAAATAAAATAAAGAATAATAAATCTTTCATGTATAATCAATGGTATCATCTATTTAAAATATTTTTATAAAATTTTCCACAAAAATTTTAAGTAAAAAAAATCATTTCTTCTTAAATAAAGTTTTTCTCCTTCCTTCAAATTTTATGTACAAATAAAATAAAAAATAATAAATCTTTCACGTATAATTAGTAATATAGTCTCCTTACATATTTTATTTAACAGTGTATGAATTAAAAATAAATAATTCAAATCTAACATCTACTTCAAAGCAATTAGTTTACAATTTTTATAAATTATTGAGTTTACTGAAATCGGTTTTTTTAACTAATTAAAATTTTTTAATAAATTTAGTCTATAATCAAATTTATAATATAATATAATCGGTTGAATAAATATTTAATTAAAGTGATTAGTTTACAAGTCTTTATAAATTGTTTAGTTTACTGAAATCAGTTTTTGTAACTAATTAAAACTTATTTCAATAAATTTAGTCTATAATCAATTTTATAACATAATAAAATTTGTTAAATATTTAAATAAATTGTTGGTCAGACATGTATTTACTTTGATTTTTTAAAATAAAACAAAATAAATTATGATATATTTTTACATAAAGGAACGGATCTGAAGGCAAAAAAGAATGGAATAATTCTTTTTTAAGGTGAAGGAACAATTCGATGGAGGCTTTATGCAGGATATGGAAGCTTTCAAATTCTTTGAGACTGATGTACAGTATATATATATATATATATATATATATATATATATATATAAGATATTAGTTTATTTTTTTATAATATAAAAAATAATGACATTTAAAAAAATATGTAAAACTATTTTATTCTTTCACTTCATAATTAGATTAATCTTAATAGTTTTATTTAAATATTAGTTTAAAAGTAATAAATAAAATTAAAATATATTTTTTTAAATTAATAAAAATTAATTAATTCTGTAATTTTTCATGTAATTTACTTTATCTGAATCTTGATCTCAACTATTATTTTATTAATTAATAAATATAAATATATTTTATCTTTTAAAGTATATTTCTATTCTAAAACAATGGAATTATATGTATAGTAATTTTTAATACTGGTCATTAAATAAATGTTTCCAAATCTTACGTACTTATTAATGGGTTTCACGTTAAAGATTTATTTCGTTTATTTGGTTGGTAGAAATGTAGAACAAGTAAAATTTTAAGATTTAAATTGAAAATAAGTAAATAAGATAAAAGTTTTTAAAAATTTAAAATTAGTTTTTTTTAATCAAATAAAATATATATATATATATGTATATGTATATATTATTTATATTTTTTTCATCTAAATAAATTTTTATTAAGAGTATAATTATAATTTGTCTAAAAGATTCTTTTAGAAAAAAAAAAAGTAAATTATGTTAAAAAAAGAAAAAAAAAATAAGACAATAACATTATAAATAAATAAATAATTGATCAATTTTGTAGATGTCTAAATAGAAAAAATTGTATCCTATGATATACACATAACAGTCATAAAAAAATATCAACACAATAAAATTAGAAGAACTAGATAAAAATGAGTATATATAATTTTATAGTAATGAATTAACAAAATGAAATTGTAGTTTTTTTAAAGCATGTTTGAAAATAGATAAATAATAAGATAAAATAAATAAGTATGATATGATAAGTTTATGAAAAAAATTTGATTAAATAATAATAGAAAGGATAATATATTTTTTTTTATTTTAATAATAACAATAATGATATTATTAATAATTATTATTATTATTTACTTTATGATAAAATTTATTATTTGTAATGATTTTTTTATTAATAATAATCATATATATGATTGAAATTATTATATTTAATGTAATATTAGTGTTAATGGTTTTGACATGTTTTTAAAAAATTTAAAAATATATTTTTTTTTAAATTTAAAAAAATTAAATTTGGATAAGCATTTATAAAAGAAATTGAAAAATATAATTAAACAGGTGTTTCTATACTAATATTAATAAAATTAAATAATTGAAAATGTATATGATTATTTCTTTAATAAAACTAATTAACAATATTATTATCAACGAATATACTTAGTCGAATTTTTTTTACGTGATATATATATATATATATATATATATATATATATTTCTTCTTCATTCATAATAAATGTTAAATATAATTTAATGATTAAAATTTATTATAATTTTTTACAGATAAATTATAATTAATTTATAGGATATCATAAATTGATAATATCAAAATTATGGGAAGAAACTAGATTATATTTTATATTCTATAAAAAAAATACTTATAATTTGATGTGATAGTAATAATAAAAAAATTAAAAAAATAAAAATGATATAGAAGACTAAAAAGATATTATCGTATCCTTTATATTATTATTAAAAAAAATTATCATTATTATTATTATTTATTTTTTTATATCATTGATAACTAGTTTTATCAAACTATTATATCATACAAATGAGATTAAAATGTTTAATATATTATAGTAATATTATTGATATATTTCTTCAAATTAATTATTATTTATAAATAAAATTGCTTGATAACTTACCACACCGCTGATATATGATAATAAACTAAGCATAATGTAATTATTTTATATCGTAATTAAGACTAATTAATTGAATAATTAAAAAGAAGAAGAATATCATATATTTGATTAAAAAAATTATATGCATCACATATGATAATAAAAATATTTTATGCATGTTAGTATTTAAATATATATCTACATAAAATTATTGTGTTAAGATTTGAATTCTTATTTTAAATATATTATATATATTATATATATTGTTGTAGGTGTGAGAATGTTTCTTTGATAACATAAAATTTTAATATTTTTATATGTAATATAAAAATAATAAATTTTAAGCATTAAGTTAAACATAATTAAAAAAATTAATTAATAAAATAGTGAAATTTGTTTTAGAATAAAGCATGGATTTGGTGTGAAGTTCTCTCACACATTCAAATAAATAAGTTACAATATATATTAATATGTGAAATGATGTGTTAATTTTTAGAATAATTATAAATGACATGAATATAGTAAAATTACTTTTATGTTTTAAATTTGAAATGAAAAATTTAAAAGGAATTGATGAGATCTTAAAAATAAAAATTAAAAAATTAAAAATAATTTTACTCTAAATCAATTCCATTATATTGAAAAATTAAACAGTTGTAATTTATGATAAAATTTCATATAACATTAGTATATAATTGTGAAACTAATATTAAAAATAAGATTGTGTTTCAATATAAATATACAAAAATTATTGTTAATTTTATATACTATATTAGATATTGCATATGTTGTGAGAAGGTTGAGTAGTTCTATGCAACCTGTATAACACATCTTAATGTTGAATGAGTTTATTTTTCTTAAAAAAGTGGATCAAGAAACAAAATATCTAATATGTCTATTAATAGATATATTTTTATAGGAAATAATTGAACCATCAATTCACTACGATTTACATTGGAGTTAGATATGATGTGCCTGCAACCAAAAGAAAAGGCACATATGCAACGAAAAAAAAGGTATATATATTATATATGTGTTGGTAGGTAATTGATTAAAATAATATAATTTTTTCCTTTAAACGTGTAAAAAATGAAAAATATGTAAATAATGGAAAAGAAGAGTGAAAAATATATAAAAGGTGGAAATGAAAACTTACTAATCCTTTTACTAAAGTGAAAAAGTAGTTCTGAGTTGATTAACAAGGATGAACCTTAATCCTAAATATCCAATTGTATATCAATTTAAATCATAAGATTACTTTATAAGGTAATGTTCGTATGAACAAGATTCATAGTCCTTTGCATTGGTGCTTTTAAATTGTATTTGATGTATGCATAAGTATTTAAAAAATATATATGTAACATGATACCTTTTATATGCAACCTGGTATATCTAATATCTATAAGACATCTCATAAAGATTCACGCACCACCTTTAATGGTGCTTTTACTACATGAGTGTCATATTTACAGGAGCTTGGTGCATAACATGCTTTTGACATGTACTTGATGTATTATACGATATAATATTTCTACGATATACTTATGAAATTTTAAATAATGAAATAAAATTTATTCATAGATCTAAAATATGCATTTTGAGACGCATTCAATACCTATGAGATAACCATATAAACAAATAAATGAGTATTAAGTGAGAGGACAAAGGTCGTGAAAGGTTAGGTAATCTTCTTGGTTGAAAAACTTTATCGTAGAGTCTTTCTTCGCACAGTATATGTGGTGGGAGTTTCAAATTAGTTTAATTAAGTTTTGCTATCTCATTTAAAATGTCAACATTGTAATCACTTTTTTATCTGTAACTTCTTCTACACCTATAAAACTATTAGCGGGAATTGTTGATAAATAACTAGCAATTAACAATAATTGTGATGATAATCTATTTCATGTAGTTATACGATGCTTAGTCAGAATTTTAATTGATCTTTCATTTCTAGTCGTTGTAACTACTATTTAACTATTGGATGATTAATACTTTGTCGTTGTATATTTGTTTGTCATTAAACAATTATTTTCTAATCATTTGGTTAAACTACTATATTATATATAACACATGTCTATAAAAATTTGATGAAACATTAAGAAGTAATATTGAAATCAGGTTATCAATGTAAGTTTGTTGAATTTTTACTTTCAAAGCAATGGTTACGATTTTTTATTTTTTTTCAACATCACGTTTACAAAATAAAGGACACTTTTTAAGCATTAAATAATGTAATATATTCAAATAACAATGTATTTGCTATGATGATCACATGAGAGAAAGAATAATCACATTGGTAACAAAATGATCCGTAAAAAATGAAAAATTACTGAGAAGTTACGTAAATATAATTATTCATACTGCATTTATTAATACAAGTAAAATAAATAGAATGTGAAATCAATCTATAAAAATTTTCAATTATTTTATTTTTTTAAAACAGAAGAGAAATTTTGTTACTAATTTTTTTTTATCCCTTTATTAATTTTTGTTTGAGAGAATGAATTATTTTTTAAATTTAATCAACCTAAATAGACATCATTCAAATGGGTTAGAGTAAATATTACCATGCACACAATATGACAGGAGTGCAAAACAACATTAAGCTTAAATATTTGAATCAATTTAAATATAAATCTAAAATTTAACAATAAAAATAAAATTTAAAATCCTTCAAAACTTCTTAAACATAGTTTAGAAAAATTTTAAAAAAATAATGTACATAAAGCACTGTTATTTTATTTCTCAACAAAATCAAGTTTAACGATTATATTTAAGCAAAGTTAAATTTGAAAAATTA
Organism: Canavalia gladiata; assembly: GCA_037954105.1. Classification (NCBI taxonomy): domain Eukaryota; kingdom Viridiplantae; phylum Streptophyta; class Magnoliopsida; order Fabales; family Fabaceae; genus Canavalia; species Canavalia gladiata. Next base: position 7,575,606 of record CM075658.1, on the reverse strand, counting down.
TACATTTTTAAAATTATTTTTGATATATTATATTAGTTTTATAAAAAAATAATTTTTTGCACAAATACTTATTACTTTATTTTCCATAAAATCACTTTTTTTTATAAAAAATAATAATTGAAAGAGTTAAACTTAAAACTCATAATTGAAACTCATTACAATTTAGCTAAATATAACTAAAAAAAACTGCACGATCTTCAACATGATATAAATTAATTCAAAAGATTGAAATCATACAAATAAATTTCTATAAAATAATCTAAAAATATGAAAAGACATATGAAAATGTTATTTTTTTCAATTAATATGTTTATTTAATTTTACATATTTTTAGTTTTAACTACAATTACTTGATAGATCGTAACAACTTTATAAAATATTCATATCCACTACCGTTTTATGTTGTTAAAAAGTTAAATTTTATATTAAAACGAACATCAAAGTTCATATTAATCTGGTTTTATGTTATGAAATAAAATAATAGTTATTCACATTTCCATAATAAGTTCCAGCACAAGCCTACAAGCCTTGTATATCCTGGGTGGGTATGAAAATTTTACAAGCTTTCGGGAAGTTTGATTTTTTCATCCTACTGATTTTTTTATTTCTTCTCTTCCGTTTTTTATTTAATTTTATTTTTTATAAATATAAAAATAATTAAAAAAATAATAATTTTAAAATATATTTTTATATTCTTAAATTAAAATTTAAATATATTTTTTAAAATATTTACAAAAATAATTTTTGAATAAATATATTTATATATTCATATAAAAATAAAATATATCCAAAAATAGATAAGATGTCAATAGAAAAAATAAAAGTGCAAAAAATAATTGATTCATGTTTTTTTACTATTTTTTGCTTTTTATATATTTTTTTAAATTTTTTATTTTTTTATATATATTTTATAAACTAATTTATAGAATTTATATGTATATATTTTTAAAATTAATTTATAAAATATAAAAATATATATTTATAAAATATATTATAAAAAGATAAATTTAAAAATAATTTTTTAAAAAATAAAGTAGAAGGGTAAAAAAACAAAAACGTAAAAGTACAAAAAGCAGACATAACAACTCCTTTTTTGGATAGAACAAGCCCACTTTGTTTTTTGGTCGAGGTAAGACCCATTTCAAATTAACTGATTAATGAGCATGCACTCAAAGTTTATTTTCTATCTATCTTTTGGACGGTTTTGTAATTTTTTTATGGTATCTCTTTTCTTTGTTTCTGTTCCTATATTTAACACTATCGGTTGGATGAAATAAATTAAGTTGTGTCCTACTTCTCTATACCTCTCATGTATGCAATTTTACTACTGTTATCAATAGCAAATCTTTTAATCTTTGAATTTGCAGCATTGACAGCTGAAAGATTAGAAAATATCAAACAATATAGTAACTGGAGGAAGTCTAACATTATAGAGGGAGTAATTCAAAATATGAGAGATATTTATGTAGTTTGATCAGCTGGGAGCTTCTAAATGCTATTTGAAACTAAATTAAATTGTTTATGCCATCGGTTTATTCAAAATAAATTGTTGTATATTCTATTATTTATCTTATGGTTGTTAACTATATTTTTTTTTAAACTAAATCTCCTATTTGTATTTATCATTTATCATTTTAATTGTAACGTTCTTCATTTAACCAAAAAAAACCATGAATTTGGAAATTTTTAAACATTTTCAATGGATCTTATCATTAAGAAAACTAGAAATTGTGAGTCTTGTGTGTCTTAAAATATTTCCATTTTATTTGATGTTGTTTACACTCATTACATATTTTGATAAAAATAACATGATTAAATGGGCTACTTGATCTCAATATGGATTATTTCGGTTTGAATTTCAAGTTTTATTGATTTCAACCAAAAAAACAATTTCCATTCAAGTTACAAATATATATATATATATATATATATATATATATATATATATTTATATCTAAATTAAATATATTTTATATCTAAATAAAATGAACCATCTCAAATTTAATTTAAAAAAGAGCTTAAATAAAATAGACAAAAATGTTAGAAATTAATTAAGTTTAATTTTAAAACTCAAATTCTATCATTTAGTAAATTCAATCAAACTAACTTATTTACACCAACTCTACCTTTTGATTATGCCCTTGAATTTAATTTTTAATTAATTTGCATGTTCTCATCGTGTAACCATTTTAACAGCGTACTTAGTGTCATTAGAGTCAACTGCATGTCAAAGTAACCCTCTCCCTTAAAAATAAAAGATATAAAAATAAAAAGGTTTCTTCTAGACAATAATGTCCACCTCGCATAATAATAATTCATGTTAGTGCTTGAGCAACATAACCCATCTACTGTCAAAACCAAAATGTCAATTAATATAATTGCCTAGTTAGAAAAAATTAAAAGCGATAGCTTGCAATGGCAAGCATAAGTAATAATAAGAAAGACTTTACGGGATGATAATTTTCCTTTAGTTGGGGTAGGGTCCTTATGACCTAATAATTAATGTTCAATACTAAAAGAAGAGGGATGAACATATAGAAAGTTTTACAATTGTTTGGCAATTATACATACATGGACTTGAAGGGATTAATAATTAAGTAGTGACACCTAACTACAAAACATAGTTTAAGATTTCACTTTATAGGCCGTTGGCTCGTTTTCAGGAAAAAAAAGTAAAGTTAAAGAAATAGTTATGATTTTTTTATAAAAAATAATCTTGTTTGAATTAAGTATCTTTATAATATGATAAGATTAATAATTTTTTATATCTAAAATTCAGTTATAAGATGTTACTTATAAAAATGAAGCATGTCTTACTTAAATTAATCCGTTGCTTGATTTTCATTTATGTTACATTTTAATTTCAACTATATATCATTATTTTTCTACATTGTATACAGATTATATAGACACTTATTTGGAAAAAGATAAACAGGCTATGTTTATGTAAACAAAATCGAAGTCATATAAGTTTGGAATTAAAAGTATGTTTGGGAACCAGAGGTTTTGGAAAGAAAAGATACATTTTTAATAAATTTAAAATATATATAATATTTATAAAAATAAATTAAAAAATATAATGTTAAACTTATGTTAATTTTTTCATTTTAAAAGACTATATTAAATTAGAAAATATTGATTATAAATAAAAAATACTTTATTTTTTTCCCATGACTTTATAGGAAAGAGAAAAAAGTTAAATTTTATTTTTAAAAATAATATATTTTTTATTATTTCATCAGGTAAAAAGAAACACCATTATCCGTATTTTTTTTCATCCAAACGTCCCATGAGTTTAAACTTTAAACTAAAATCAAATATCAAATTTAAGGTGAAGATATAGAAAAAAATACAACGACTTTATTGAGAGTATATGCCTTTAATTTGCCTATGTACATTTCTTTTTATATTTTTTTCGATAAATAATCGTTTTATTTGGTTTTTGCTAATTAAATAAACTAAGCAAGTTATGAAATAAATAAGCTTAGTTTTCTCAAGTGATAATTAAAGTTTAATTACGCATTGGCTATGTTTTAACATGGAAATGCTATATCAAATAGTATAATAAGAGTGAAGATTCACTGATTTTTTTTATATATTAATGGACAAATATTTGTTGTTGAGTTTATTGACACATACTTTATTTAATTAATAAAAACCAAGGTAGATCAGACAAAGTTTGTACATAATCAGGGATGCATCTAACAATTTTTTTTCCCTTTTAATACTTTTTTTTCGTAGTAAATTATGGGGAAAGGATGTTATCGGCAAGAAACAATAATAAACAATGTGTAAGTATATTTTAAAATTTGGAAAAATTAATATTAAAATAATTGATTTTGGACGAATCAAAATTAAAAAATTGATTAATTAGTGCATGAAAATTAAAATTTTAAGAATGTGTCAAGATGAATTAGTTCTGTTTGAATGATAAAGTAAACTTGATTTTGAAAAGTAAATATAGATATAATATGTGAGACCCACGTTCAACCAAATTTTGTTGATAGTTATAAAGGTTAATCTTTTTTTATATCCATTGGAACCTCACTTTAATTTACATGTCTTACGTGGTGCTTGGATAATATGAATGCAGGTGAATGAAATTGGAATAGTCAGATGCAATTATGTTGTTTGGATTGCTTGAAATGGGGGAATTAAATGCTCCAATTAGAATGAGTCCTCCCACAGTGACTCATTTTCATTCCAAGGTGATGAGAAAATCAAATAAAACAATTGTTGTTGCATTTTTATCTGTCGCAATAATCTCTGACCTGTTTTGAGTTTAATTATTTTGAGGTAAAATTGTAAGTTTAAAAATTGATTTTTTATTTCATTTAAATAAATTATTTTTTAGTTTAACCTATCTAAATAACATCAATTTATTTATTTTATTTTCTTCTTCTCTATTTTAATCTACCACTGAAACAAAGTGTTGGGATTTTGTCAAACAACAATTGAATAGTAAAAATAGCATTTCTAGTGAATAAACTCTCCCATTTGAGATGCTTAGAATCTTATCCAAACTAGTATTATAACTCCACGAGGGTGGCGGCAGTGGCATATTGCAAAACTCTACAACTTCATTATCATGACAAATAGTAACACCTTTCAATATTCTACAATTAGTTGTTATTGGTTGAAATACATGCCATATTCACTAAATAAGTGGTATGATCGAACTTCATTTAACAATATAAATTTTAGTATAAAAAATTAAGAAGAATATTAAAGGATATATTTAAAAATTATTAAAAGCTAATAAAAATAATTTATAATATTTAATATTTTTTGTTTATTTAATTATTTTTAATATACTCATAAACATATTTTTTAACCTATTTCAACAAATTTTATAATTAAATTTAAAACACAATCACTCCTATAATAAATTTTTATTAAATGAATATTGTTTTGTCCAAATGCATTCAAAATGAATGTTAATAATTAAGATTTATTTCATTGCCATTTGGAGGAAAGATCAATGTATTTGTGCGTGTGATAGTGCAAAACCAGACAAAAATATTTTGAAAAGGAACTAAATATAAAGTTACCTATTTTGGTTCAATTATATTTTATAAAATAAATATTAAAACATCAACAAGCGTCTAACCATTTTAGAAGTGGGTTGCAATGACCCGTTTGGCCTATATATTTTGACTCTATAACTAAATACATATATAATTAACGGATTTTAATGTTCGATTAGGGTACGGTTTAAAATATAAAAAATAAAATAAAAAATTATCACTTCCATAATATTAAAGTGATTTAATATTTATTTTTAGTAATTTAAAGTATTTTAGAAAATATATGTAACTGTTTCACATATAAAGAAAACTATTAACTAATGAATAATGATACACCAATCTCTATGAAGAATCACCAGCCTTCAGTTTTCAAAAAAAAAAAAAAGACTACAGTGAAAAGATAGTTTTAATTTATCACTTCTATACTTTGAATCACATTTATGTTTAATTTCCAATTTTTATTTAATTTTAATTATTATATTTTTAAAAATTTCAAAATAGTATATGCTATTATTTACTGATAATATAAAATATATTTAAACATATCTTATTACATGTTATCTTAGAATAGTTAACTATTAACATGCCATAATTAAATATATATTATGATATCATGAAATAGTTGCATATATTATTTTAAAAAAGTATAAAACACAATCTTGAGCCAATGTTATTAACAAAATGAAATTATAATATCGATTGTTTAAGTGATATATATTTTTTAAAATAATATTTCATATTTAAATCTGCTATTTAAAGTAGGTTGATTATAAAATGAATATTTTGAGCTTAAATAAAATTATTTTCAATAAACAACACCTGTGTAAGTTGTGTTCTACGTAAAAAAGAATGAAATTATAATAGGGAACAAAAAATTTAATTTTGATATACTGACAGTATAATTTTTTTTTATTTTATCAACCGATTAAAAATTATCATAAGGGTATGAGATTTTTATCTTTTCAACAGGTTAAAAACTACCATAAATATAAAAAAGAGTATGAGATCTAAGTCAATGGATCGACCCGGATAATTTATGGGTATGATTAATATGAATATTGGTTGAATTATATGTGAGATTTTGTAACTCTGTTTAACCTGTTAGGTGAGATGGTTTGCAAGTTAATAAATTAATCCATAAACTATTTTGTTTTTAAAATATAACTTATTAATTTTTCTACATTTTTACAAATATATAATTTTTAATTTTTTAAAATATTTTAATTGTTAAACAGGTTAAATAATCAACTCTCTAACTTATGAGATGATGAATTTTCAAGTCCATATACTTCAGAAGCCAACTCACTCCAACACATTTAACAACAAATCATTACAAATTAAGCTGGTCCAAAACTAGATTGACCTCTCGCCCATATATATATATATATATATATATATATATATATATATATATATATAAAAGTAGGTATAATTTTGTATATAATTATTGCAAAAGTGAACAATTTTAATAATACCACAGTATATATTAAATAATAGTATACAAAATTACGTTAAACTCTTTTATTATAAGAATATTATTTACTAACATTTTGACATTGAATTAGTTCATGTAAGTATATATATTTATAATGTAGATTTTGATTTTATACTAATATGTTTTCAAACATTTGATAAATTTTTTTAGTAAATAAAATTTTCAATTATTTTTACTAAAAAATTATTCTAATATTAACAGATCAAATTACAATTAATGGTCATGAATTGATATACGTTTCCCTCTAACACTACACATGTGTCCTTACAATAGAGAATGATTTGATTAAATTGCATTCAGTGAATGTGAAGAAAAGGGGAGAAATTATACTTTTGTTTCCTCCCAATAATATAATAACACAAGACAGCTTTCATTTTCCTTTTTGGTGAAGTTGGAAAAATGGGGTCAATACGGACAAGATTTGGGTCTTAATTAGGGATGGTGGCAGATATGTGATCACATCAGATTAATGATAATACTATACCAATTTTGTTTTGTGTCTCATGCTGGCGCTAATAACAGAGCAACACATAGCTTGAAGGGTTTGAACAGTCACTTTCAGACACTTAAACGACAATGATTTGCTGTAGTGTTACTTTGTTGCAGGGAATGTGCAGATCTGAACATTTAACCCTTTAAACTAGAAACACAACCAGGTAGCTAGTCATTCGCAAAATGAACCGTTATTGTTTATTGATAGTACACCACACTACACCAGTTTTTCTCATGCTATTCTTGAAACTGATTGAAATCAGAGCGCATGGAGATAAAATACTAGAGGTACAGTTCTTGATGAAGAAGTAGTAAAAAAGCTGCTTTGAACAGTTGGTATTCATGTAGGTTCATACCCCAAAACAATTCCTTCATTGTTTGAAAGTAAACATTGATGAAGATGAACAACATACATGAGATTTTAAGTTTCTTTGTTTATTGTTTTTTAAAACAGATTTTAAATTTTAAATTTTTTTAAAATTTGTTTACTTGAAAACATTTTTTATTTTTAAAACTAAAAAATAAAATTATTTTTTAAATTTTAAATTTTTATATGTTATTCTGTTTTTTACTTGTTTTGTAAAAATGTTTTATAAAATAAAATTAAAAAATTAAAAACCAAAATTAAATAAAATAGCAAAAATAAAATAAAAATAAGATAAAAATTAAAGAAATTATATTAGATTAAAATTAAGAAAAATATGATTACTCTTCACTTTATTTAAATAAATTAAATAAGGTATGTTATACCAAAATTATATATAATAATTATTAAAAAATTAATTTAGTAAAAATCAATTTAGTATTATATTTTATTTATATAAAAATTATTTATGTTAAATAAATATTATTTAAAAATAATATACCAAAAAAACACTCCTTCATACTCTATTTTTCTCCACTCTTAAAGAAAATTTTTGTTAAGCTAAGCTCTACTAAAAATAATTTTTTCTTTTCATTTAATTCTAAACAAACAAAAAAAAATTAATAATTTATATTCTTATTTTTAAAGATAATACATTTTCTTCCTTTAAAATTTAAATAACTTTTAATTTTATATTTAAATTTATTATATATTATTGTTAATATATATATATATATAAAATTATGATTTTTTAATATTAATTATCAAATTTTAACACTTACATCAATTTAATAATTTATTTGATAATAATTTTTAAATTAATAAATTTTATATTTTATATATAATTATTAAATTAATATAAATATTAAAATTTAATATTTAATATAAACGATTTCATTCTTTCCTATATATATATATAGGATAGGATTTGATTACCCTGAAAGAGGTGCAGGCTTTTGGGTCTAAAGTATAGAAAACGACGAGATCTATGAATTGGAGTATTGAAGTTGGAAGATGGAAATGTAGGGAGCAGTGTCATGTCACAACAGCTTGTTACTGTAGGCATGGGAAACGCAGGATCTTAATTAGAAAGAGAAAAACAGGATATGGACAAGCTTTGCACACCCACGCATACAGACATCGGAACAGAAGAGGGGCATGGTGTAATCATTCCATAGTACAATTCGATATCATTCACATTCATATCTCTTCCTCCATTCTGTTTATTTCATCTTATTTTACTTTTAAATTATATTTTAATATAATAAAAAATAATACTATTTAAAATAATTTTCTATAAACTATTATATTTTCGAACCTTCACTCTTATATTAATTTAGTAACATAAATTATTCTTTTTTGATTCTTGCTGTTCAGTGATAAAAAAATAAAGATGAAATGGAATACACAGTAAAAATGCTACACTAAAAAATATTTTATAAATATTAAAATAAAATAATAAAAATATTTTTTTTTATATTTTTAAGATGATTTTTTAAAAGTATAAATATATAGAAAACAAAAGGTGCTAAATAAAAATTATTATATATAATATTAAATTTGTTATATTTAAATAATAAAATTAATTGTATTATATATTTTAAGTATAAATTATTTGAACCTTAATAAATTAAAAGTATATTATAATTATATTATTAATTCTATTAATGATCATACAATATATATATATATATATTTAAAAAAATTAACCATTAAATTTAGATACAGATAAGATGTTTTTGTATAAAAATCAACCATTACTCATTTTAATAATTACTTTGGAAACATCCCTTCAATCTAGCAGCCAATAAATTAACTTGCAGAGGCCCTCACACATGAAATCATTATTCAAGATTCATACTTTTCGTATCACTGATCTTATAATATTTAATAATATTTAATAGTTTGGGATTTTATTGTCACACTAAATATATCATATAAGGATATATTTTTAAATTTAAAAATAATTAATTTATATTCAAACTTTATAAATAAAGATATCAATATGTTATAAATAAATAATTTATTTTTGTATTATTATTTTGTTAAAATTATCATCGATATTGAAATGTTATTATAAATATTATACTTCATTGTTAAAAATCCAAACATAATTCTGAGCTTTCAAAGTAAACATCCAATATGATCACACAGAGTTGTGTTCTCAACCGCTGCTGAATTAGGATTTTATGTGTGCCATCAACAATGAAAGTTAATATATCCTAAAATTTAAATTATTAGTTAAAAAATTTATTAAATATTTTATTTTCATTTGATAAAATAATTTATTTTAATAGTTATTAATTTTTTATATGATTATTAACAATATTTTTTAAAAGATATTTCAAGTAACTTTTATATTTTTAAGTTAATAATTGAAATACTTTATTTATTTTTATTTTTAATATATTTTTACAAAATATAATATTTTATTTATCTACTTATTTTTATAAGTTTAATATTATTTGAGTTATTCATAAAATAATATTACTAATTATAATAGATTTATTTTTATATTATTATATTTTAAAAAAACATTTATTTAAAATTTATTTATGTAAAAATTAACAATAAATTTTTTATTTTAAAAATAAAATTTATTTAATTAAATTACATATTTTTTTAACAAATATAATATACTCATCATATTTTAATTTATTATTTAACTATATTTTTATTTATTATTTTACATTTATCAAATAGTTTTACAACAATTTTATCAAACATTTTTAATATAATTATTAATTTATTAATTTTAAACTTTCATCTAATTTTTTAATTTTTAATTTTTATATGTTAACATATATATGATTTTTTTAATTTTTAATTAATTTATTTTGTTCATGAATTATACAAGATTTCAATTTTCAAATTCTAATAAAAGATAAAAACGTAAAATTTTTTGAAATATTTAAGAATAAGAATTAATATTATAAATAAAGTGTACATAATTAATTTAAATAATTTAAATATATATATATATATATATAAGTGTTTGACATTATAACAAATATATATCATTAATTTAAAATTTTTTTAAAATACACATCATTTCCTGGTAAAAAAATTTAAATACTGTATTTCTGTTAAGAGAGTAAGTTCTAAGTTATAATTTGTAAAATTTGTATTAGATTAATATACATGTTACTTGCCGATAGATTTTTTTCCTATTATTTGTTATTGTATTACTTTTTTCCATTTGCATCAACATTACTATTATTTTTATTTTATTTCTCCCATTGAATACATTAAATGCTGTTTTTTCCCAGCTAAGTACACGAAATGCTGCTCTAATTTAATATACAAGAGTGTGGATTCAAGTTTTTAAAGTGCTGAGCCACGAACATGTATATAAAATATTCAAAAATGAAAAATGTATTTTAAAGAGTACAATATATTTATGATTTTGATTAAGAAATTAATGGTTAAAATTATGAAAAAAATTAAATATATTTATATATATAATAATTTTTAAAATTAATTACAATTTTAGTCATTAAAATATTAATTAATTACTATAAATATACTTTATTTATTAAATACAATTTTTTATTTTAGAAAAATCAATTTTTAAATGTAAATATTAATAAAAAAATCATCTCCATACGTGAGTTGATTCTATATGAGCTATTGAGATCAACATGATCATAACAACCTAATTATCTACATAATTGATTAGGGATTGCAGCAGATTATCTACATAACAAATTATCTCCATTTCTGTCATTAATACGTGCTTTAAAATATTTAAATTCGACAATTTTATTATATAATATACCCATATAAATATTAAATTAATTTAATGTATTACCTATATACTAGAAAGATAAATATGTTTATAATAAATACTGTTAAATAAATTATAGATAATTACATTTTTAATTCATATAAAAAATTTCAAGAAACCAAAAAACATCAATTACGATGTATTACTTTAGTGAATACACTAAATAAAGTATAATGAAAAATTAATTAAAATTAGGATTATTTACAGCTATATCAAAACACTGCGTCTCCGGTATCTCCACCTCCTGTTCCATGCGGAACAAATTTGTTCCCCACCTCTGTAGACTACTTCCTTTTCATGAAGATAGCGTGTAGAACGTGTGTTTTGTGTTAAAAATGTCCATTGCTATACTATCCTCTTATTTATTTATTTATTTATTTATTTTTTATTTTAAGTCATCATAGAAATTCATTTGATACACAGAATTAGAACTATAATTTCCATTTTTACATTAAAGTGGATCTGGAATTTTAATTTATACAAAAAATTATAGCATAGACTTAATATATTTATATCTCAAACTTTAGTTTTATTTTAACATCTCTAATTAAAAATACACACTTAATTTTAGATAATATTATGATAAATTTAATATAAAAAATATATATAAATGTTAAAGAGGAAAAGGATCAGAATCTATTACTATCAAGTATCAAATTTATCACTCATACTAATTTAATAATTTTTTTATATAATATAAATTTTATTAATTTAATTATTAATTTAAAAATTTTAATAAATAGATTACATTTATAAAATTTTACATAAAATAAAAATTAATAAATATTTTATTATATAATTTTATTTTAACATATAATATATTATTTAAATATATATAAATATAAATAATTAAATAATATACATGTAAATATATAAATTATTTAAAATTTAATATATATTATTATAAAAATATTATAATATAATTTAATAGTTTAATTGATAAATCTTATATTTTATAAAAAATTATTAAATTTATATAAATATTAAATTTAATATTTGATATATACAAATTCTAACATACATAGAAAAAAAAAGATAGAATGATGTATGAGATAGTTCAGAATAATGACACATAAATTAAATAAATTTAAAAAATTATTAATTTTTTTAGTCTACTTTATTTTTTAGGTAGCGAATCATTATGTTTAATTTATTTAATTATTAAAATAATTAAAAAAAATTATAAAATATATAAAATAGCTATTTTTTATTTTTTTTAAATCAGTCCACAGATTAATTCGTTAAGCCAATAATTATGTTTACTCAAATCAATTAATTCATAGATTTACCGATCGATCTACCGACTTTAACCCATATATTAAATTCTAGCAATGAGAAAACCAACAAAATATCATATAATAGTAGTAAACTAAAAAAAGGACAATAATAATATACAGTAATAATAATAATAATAATAATAATAATAATAATAATAATAATAATTATATTAACAATTAACTATATACAATTAAAAAAGATGATGGTTAGTATAAATGGTTATATGCACCAACCTAACCATATTATAGATTGAAGTAGCATGGTTTGCAAAATAAAAGGATTAAGACAATCTTTGCTCCATGCTCGGTTTGTAATGATTTTTATACTGTATAATATTGACAAACATAACTTCACTAATAAAAATATGAATGATGAAAATATAAACTTATTTTAATTTAAAAAAATTAATTACTAATATGTTAAAATATTCTTATTACGGTAGTTATGTATTAGATTTGATAATTTATTCTGTAATTAATGTGATTGAACTTTTTTTAATTATTATATATCTTTTAATATATGTTTATTTTTGTTGGTGTAAAGATAAAAGCATTTAATTATAAAATAATTATAATAATAATTAATAACAAAGATAATTATAATAAAAATAATTATAATAATAGTTACAATGTTAATATAATTATATAATAAAAATAATAGTAATGATAATAATATCAAAAAAAGTAATTATAAGAAAAATAAATTACATAATATTATTTTTGTAAAGTGAAATATTGTAATATTTTATTTGTTTTTTTATTTATCTACGTTTAAATCAAAACTTCTATTTTATTTATCTATCCATTTAGAAGTTTAAAATATTTTTTAATTATATATTTATTTTTGGATACTTTTAAATAATTTACACACGTATAAAAAATAGAAAATAATAGTAATAATTATCATATTATAAAGTTAAAAATAATTTGAACATAAATAAAATTATTATTTTTTTAAATTTATACATTATTATCTTCTTAGGTAAACAAAGAAAAAGAAACAAATGTAGTACTTTAGAAAACATATGCTAATAATTTAGAAATATTAATTTTAGTTATATTAACTTTGTGATTCAATTTTCAAACCCAAATTCATTAAATAAACCACTTTTATAAAGCTTATGAATGATTAAATTATTATTTTTAAATGTATACTCTAATTCATCATGTTTAATTACTCTACAATTTTTTATATTTTTTCTCTTTTATAATAATGAGTTGCATCAATAGATACTAGTATATTAAAATTAATGAAATATTAAAAATATTAATTATGGAGAGAGAAAAATAATAGTTATTAAAATTTTAAATAAAAATAATTTTTTCAATTTTAAATAATTTTATTAAGATTAAAATTATTAACTAATTTTGACAAAATCTTAACCTTTATAAATCAATTAAAAATAATTTAAAATTAAAAAGGGAAGAAGTGTATCGTTAAATTGCAATAACCAATATCTATAACTGGGAATATGCTATCCTTTAGAAAAGGCAGGAAGGGCGATGGTATGTTCATTATAAAATTATTATTAAGCTTAAATAATATTTTGGTTTCTATATTTGAAGTTTTTTTTAAACTTTGGTCCTTAACTGCCAACCGTTTTTTTTTTTTATAATTTTATTTCTTTTTTTTTTAAATTACATACATGTTTTAATCCCTATCATCAATAAAACTCAGTTAAGTGCTGATAAAAATAACAGAATTATATGTTTGCACATGATACCTATCCTATGAATACAATGACAATATGTTGTTTTATTTTTTGATTCATATAAATATGTTATTTTATTTTTAATCCTTACATTTGAAATAATTTTTAGTCCTTGTTTTCTTAAGCCATTATAAGGTTTTCACTCTACCCTTCCACCTTTTCCCATTCCCATTATCTCCCTTTTAGCCCTTACCAAAGTTCACATTTTATTTTTACCAACATTTCACAATATTAAAGAAAAAGAAAATATCTTTCCAATACATACTCATTATGATAAAAACATAGATGTAGAGCATCTAAATAATAAGAAATCCTAGGTTGGAAGGGAGGATTTGAAATTTCATTTTACTTTTTTTTATATCAATTTTAAAAGATAAATAATAATAATTTTAATTTAGCTAATTTTTTAATAAATTTATATTTGTCATAAATTATTTGTTAAAAAATATTTTAATAACCATTTGAATAGTATAATTATTAAAAATTAATATATTTATGTTAATTTATATAATTATAAAAATAATCATAAATTTTTTTATTTTTTTAAGTATCTTAAAGTTAACTAAAGAAAAAAAAGTAAAATATTTAAAAACAATTATAGAACCAAAATAAAAATCACATATATTTATAGGAATCACAAATTTAAAATGGCATATCTCATGTTGGACTATTTAGGATAAATGATAAGTGCTAACCTAAAATTTTGTTAGTCACAATATTATTACTTAACGGAACTTTTATAAGTTTTCTATGACAAAATTGAAATTATTAGTATAAATTTCACTAAAAAAATATTTACTAATGGATTTATGTTAGATTAACCTTTATTAGTATAATTTTTTAACAAATTCTAGACTATTAGTAGAGATATTGTGAAAGTATATTGATATTATAATTATATTAACAATTTTTTTATTAGTATATAATATTAATATATATTATTCATATATTAAATATTAATGTAAGATATATACATTAAAGAATTATATTACCAAAATATTATTTGCTAAATAAAGATTACATATAAAAATTATTTTATTTATTGGTAAATGATGTTTGGTTTGCAATTAATGGTCGTCATTTTATTATACTAGCTTGCGATAAGGGTACATATATATGTATAATATGAATCATCATCTAGGAAGAAAGTAACTTATAAAAAGAACATGTAACTTTGGCAAAGTGGTTGTGAATATATATGGGTAAAAAGAAAAAAGGAAGAAAATAGAAAAGGAAAAGTGAAGCGAAGAAAGGGTATAGATTATTAGGGGGTAATTTGAATGCCATAATGGCCACCTATAAGCAGAGACAAAAAGAAATGATGCATGTTTGCCACCCCCTATGCCTTTTCTCCAGCTTACTTAGGTCTCAAACCAAAAAAGAAAAGGCATTGTCATTTAAAATCAATATCATTAATAACCAAACCAAGGGACCTTGTTGTAGCCGTAGATGATGCAAGATATTATTCCCATGGTACGTATTCATGCTCACATCATCATTACGTTAGCTTAACGCCAGCAAAATCATTTTATTTTATGCACGCAATTTTCTCCTTATTAACCTTTTTTTGTTAATTTCTAATTATATAAGTAAAATTAATTAATTTTTTTAAACGGGAATTAAACAATTCTTAGGATATTTTGGGTTTACTCAAACAAAAACGAAATAATAATAATAAAAAAGGATTGAGCACGCAATGTATTTGTTTCACAGCAATGTTTTTAGGATTCAAGTTATAATAAAAACCTAAAGTAGGTCAATAATCTCTCTACTAAAATGTTATCATTGTAATCTATTTCCCTATATCAACTTATATTACTTCTTTTCTTAAAAAAAGACATCACTGATGACTGAAAGTACTTTTTAAGTTACTCCGATCCACTTGTAAGTATGTATCATCACAAAAAGAAAGTTAGTACTAATTAATGTACATTTCATTGATAATGCAAAGTTTAATCCTTGAGATTTTGAAGTTTATAAAAAATTATAAAATGTTGAGCAGAGTTAATTTCATGTGCACCAGCAGCCCTTCTTGTTAATTAAGTTTGTTTCCTTACTACACATGATTTATTAATGATATGGTAAGTTTACTACCATCCTAACGACAGACAAAAAAATGTTTGTTTGTCCTTTTTAGTACAAATTTTACTTAACGAAGATTGAATTATTAATATAGAAAGTGAAGGAATATATTAAAAATATAATATATGATTAATAAAACAATGTATTAATAGTGTCTGTTAGTTTTTTAATTAAATAAATTTATTTATTAGTATAATATATTATGTTATTAACATAAATTATAATATTTATATCAACAATTTAATTGTTATTAGCTAAAATTTATGCCAATGAACGAAGTCTAGTTATCGTTTTTTTGGTATATATATGAATTTTCTTTGTAGTGGAAAGAATTATAGATTGAAATGAGAATTTGGATTAAGATCATATATTAAATGTTATATATCAATTCTTTAACGTATAAAGATCTCAGAAATTAAGTTGTACTTTAAGTTTTTCAAATATAATTTTCTCTTTTCTTATTTAAAAAAAGATCGCTAAAAATTTACTTGTAGCTATGTAATTAATATACTGGCGAACAAACTTTATTCATTAATATTAATTAGTTGAAAATTATTTGTATTCTAAAGCAAAGATACACAAAATACATTGTTTTTTTGTTTGAACGGACAAAAAATAGTAATTAAGCATGCGATTTTAATGGTATATGTTAAACGCAAGTCTTTGGTTTTCTTATAAGAAATTATTGGTTTTTGCTTTTTTATCAAACGCCCCCTTGCGTAATACCCTAGTTAATCCCTAATAGCCAAGAGTAAAATGCATACACAGTTAAGATGCACATAATGTTTCTTTAATAAAAATTGCTGAAGATAAGTATCTACATTATTAAATTGTGTTTGAAGAATTTTTTTATGTTATCATTAATTATATATATATATGAACAAAATCACCAGCTGGTTGTTTGGCTTACCTTACAAACACTCGAAAGTTTTTGTTTTCCAAAGGTAAGGTTCCTAATTCGATTTTTCATAGTTGCCAACTTTAATAAAACTCTAATCCAAGAGCTAAAACTGCCATGTGAAAAACGACGGTACACATACGGTTTGGTGAACTATGATCTCTGATAACTCTCCTGCTTAAGTGGATCTAGCAATAACATTAATTAAGGACTCCTTCGATAGCAATGGGATTTCAATAATATAATTTTCATGGATTTTATTGTCATATATTATTTTTTGTGTTTTTGGTTCATGTTATTTTGAAAAATTAATATAATCAATTTCTCGAGATTTTTAAAAATAAATGATTATTTCCCTTTGAAAAAAGCTATTCCACACAAACACTTCATTCATTCATTCATTAATTTCTATAAATGATGTTCATCATTCTGTGCTCGGTTAAACAGTTAAATGAAGTACAAAGAAACATAATTATTGAATTATGGCCAAATTCTCAAACGGGTAGATAAACTATATGCTTTCAATGGCGAGATTGGTCCACAAATTTTTAGGCATGACAAAATATAAAGTTAATTATGATTGTCACACTTAATTAATTCAAGATATGATAACAATATTATAAGTTTGGTTTGGAATTTGAGAAAAAAGGTTGGTGTATGTGGGGTTAGTTCGAGTTTTAGAAAGTTAAAAGAGCAAAAGGGATATGAGAAAGGTAACACGCTTTTTTGGCCGCAAATAGTCAAATAGGCAATCACCCATCATAATGATCCTTCACCGCCGATGCAGAGAGGGGTGTGATAGATAATGCATCCAATATCTATCATCATTGTCTTCCGATATTTTTTCCCTTTTATTTAAATGGTGCTCAAAAAAATAATAATTTTTACAATAAAATGATCCAAAAAGAAACTCTAGAAAGTGATGGATATATGTATCACCGCCTCTCTTTTTACTCCTTTTTTAAGATACTTTATGATGAATATAATGATCGATAATTTTCACTTATATTTGATTATATGTATCTATTTCTATTATTGTGCACTCAACAGGTTTCACTTTAGCCCATATTATAATTATTATCCACAGTAACGCGGATGTTGCATGGAAGTTTCATTCATTTACATTTTGAGGGCAAATATATGAATCAATTTCTCTCATGTTGAGCCATTTTGTCGTGTAATGTTGACCTCCATGCCACAGTGAAATTCCACTAACCATGAAGGACATGGAATTTCCAAGCTTTTTAGGCAAATAGTACTCTTCACTATTTGCAGCAAACTGCCAGCTTTGGTTCAATTGTTATTAAAAGTCTTTCTTACCTTAACTTTTAGCCTATTTTTCGCTTCCCTTTTTCAACATTTCCCACTAGTTAGTTCCCCGCTCCTCCTCATTTATCTATCATTATATAATATTCATAATATAAATGTCCATTTTATAGTTATTAGTTATTTCAATCTTCACAGTTTCACATGTTGGAATATACAATATAGATGATGACAAAGATATTTAAAAAAATTAGCATATCCTCGAAGAAAGAGAGAGAGAGAGAGAGAGAGAGGCAAAGTGAAAAAGGGAAAGTTGGTTTTGCAACGTTAATGATAAGTTTATGCTTTCTCTTATGGTGTAATCCCATCCCCAAGGGTTGAGAGAAAACTTGTATTATAATTCTCACCAAACCTCTTCCTCTAGAAACACCATACCATCAACTTCTATATAGAGTATTGGAAGGTGTAGTTGCAAGGAAGAGAAGGAGAAGGAGAAAGAAAAAGATCATAATAAGAAGTGATGTCAACAACTTCTCAAACTATTGTTCACCACAGCTTATTTGAGGAGCAGGATCAAAATATGCCTACACAGATGGGCTTCTTTCCCTTTCCAACAAACCTTACCTTCCCTCCTTTGGGTTGCCATCAATCTTCTTTGAAAGCCTTCAATTCCATAGCTCCTTCTTCATTTGCTATATCTCATCAAGCTGATTCAGCATCAAATCTAACTGAAACCCTATTCTCAACCACAGCTCAAAAGTCAAGAGAAGACCTCACTTCTTGCTTTGGAGGAGCTCAATTCCTATCCTTGCATAGATCAAGTGTAAATCCATGGTGAGACAATATACTTCACTTCACACAAGTTAAATAAAGTTTTTTTTAATTATGTAATAAATTAACCACCATAGATATCATAGCAGTAAAGCAATTAGTTGCATGTTTGATTTTTATTTTTAAAAGTACAAAATATATAACAAGCTTTCTTAAACAAGGTTTTGAAAATTTTGTATATGAAATCTTTTTTTGATGATCAAAGTTATTCCTATATTAAATTGAGGAGAATTACCTCATTTGAAGATACTTCTTATTTATACTAGAATATAATATATAGGACACAAATAGTGGCATGCTCTATAGCTAAAGAGAGTTGGGGTTTCATTATCATTGAATTTAGGGCATTGGGAGAAGTGACTGATTGCTTCAGGGGAAAAAGAAATGGGGATGATCATCATCTTGGAATTTCAGCCATGAAAATGAAGAAAATCAAGGCACGAAGGAAGGTGAGAGAGCCTAGGTTTTGCTTCAAGACCATGAGCGATGTGGATGTGTTAGACGATGGGTACAAGTGGAGGAAGTATGGACAGAAAGTAGTGAAGAACACGCAGCACCCCAGGTATTCACGAGTTCAAAGTTTCTCTCTTTTTGTTCCACTTTAATTTAAAAAGTTGAAAGAATATTAATTTGATCAAACCTTGGATGATCCACACTGCTTGCAACATATATTCTCTCTCCAATCTCTCCACCCCTCTCTCATTATTGTTTTTATCATAATTATTATATATTTAGCTTTGTTACCATGGTTTTGGGAAGATTTAATTTTTCTGACTAATGTGGGGATGACTACTATAATTAAAGATATAAAAGCAAGAGTTCACTTTATATGTTATATGTTCTCAATATAAATATGTTTATATATATATATATATATATATATATATATATATATATATATCATAATTTTGTTCTAAGTAGAGGAAGAAAATTTGTCGAGGTTAAAGAACAAATAATTATGACCCTCAGATGTTACAGTATGGGTAAAGGTACGTGTCTACGAGAGAAATTCTTTTCCTCACATACACTCATCGGGCAGATAATGATTTTTTTTTTGTTTAATATATGTAAAATATATTCATATATGAGAGAGTACAACCTATATACATTAATGAGGCTCTGCAAGCACATTTCAAACATGAAAAGAGTGAGATCGTGCAGATCATGATACTTTTGCTAGACACTTCCTTCATAAAATACCCCTTTTATATCATTTTCATGACTTAAGGATTTTATAATGGATAAATGCAAAAAAATAAAAATTAAAAGTGGTCTTCAATAATGCCCTTGTTGTGGTATATATTGATAGATCTTCGATTATTGTTATTATCAATGATTCTGATTTTAGCATCAAGATATTTATTTATTTTTATTTTGGAAAAAGACAAGAAATTTTGTAAACAGACACCAATGCGTACTAACAATACACAATTCCCACCATATATCATTTTTCGGTTAATGGTCGTTTGAAACTGCCATATAGAGGTTAAACATTTTGTCAGTGACATAAAAATAAGTCTCTTATAATATGATGGTGACAAAGTGATGAACAAGTACAAGCATTACCAAGTTCTCCAATAATGTGTTTTGGCCTACATTGCATGTGTAGAAGCTACTATCGTTGCACGCAAGATAATTGTCGTGTGAAGAAACGCGTGGAGCGCTTAGCCGAGGATCCAAGGATGGTTATAACCACATACGAAGGAAGACATGCACACTCTCCTTCAAATGATCTTGAAGACTCTCAAACCCCATCTGAACTTGGCAATTTCTTATGGTAGTGTATGCCAACATATATTTGAATAATATTTGTAAAATGTATATGTAATTTGTTCTTCAGGGTGTGCTTTGTAGAGATGAAAATTGATAATAAGTGTAGAGGTGATGAAGGAGTGAACATTGAAAATGTTCGTGTGTTCATGATCGATGGTCTTTCTCCATCTACTACTCCCGGAACATTTTCATCGCTTCCAAGCACACCATAAGAGTGTGTTCATTTTTCTAGTTTTATACCATGCATCTACCTTCTCTTGGTGTACTTGTTGAAAACTAATTAAGATACCAGTCACATTTGTATGCTGCGCTATACTTTTCTGCTCTTTCTCTCTCTCTCTATATATATATATATTAATACAAAAATGTTAAAATTGTCTCTGGTAAATATAGTTTTCATTCAATAAAATTAAATTATTTGAATAAAGATTGTAATTTTTATAAATTTGATGTTGTATAGTACTGTAATGTATTGATAATATATGACTATGAAAAATCAAACATTTTTTAACTTTTAATATTGGAGTATGTTTACTTTTAAAAATAATATAATCATGATTATTATATATTTTAATATATATATATATATTTCATATCATATCATATGTTATATTATTTTTTATTTTATTTATATATATATTTATTTTCATTTCATTTTACCTTTTTTTAATGTATACCAACACATTTTCCAAATTGGCAACAAGACATTTTAAAATGGGTTAGATCAGTTACTCAGGGATTTGAAAGAAAATCTAAGCCGATGGAAGAAAAAAAAAGTTGGATTAGGGGAGTTTTGTACATATTAAAATAATGAATAGATCATACAGTAACTTCCTTAACTTGTATAGATTAATTTAGTTTCTTAATTTTTATAAAAGTTGATCTTTAACTTTATAACCGTTTATAACATAGAACTTTCTATTA
This sequence comes from Canavalia gladiata, assembly GCA_037954105.1. Classification (NCBI taxonomy): domain Eukaryota; kingdom Viridiplantae; phylum Streptophyta; class Magnoliopsida; order Fabales; family Fabaceae; genus Canavalia; species Canavalia gladiata. Next base: position 7,553,678 of record CM075658.1, on the reverse strand, counting down.
ATATTACCTTAATATTGTTAATTTATTTTAACATGATAGTTAACTATTTTACGTAACAAATAAAAGATCAAAATAATTAATATCTCGAGATCATTAATTTTATGAGTTGAATCTTTTAATTTACAAAAACACAACGTAAAAACAACAACACAAAAGAAAAGAGTAATAGAAACGTCTTTGATACCTGTTGATCTCCAACCAAATCGAGAAAACCTACACATATAAGATATTTCATAAGCACAATTTAGATTATTAATTATAGGATAAATTAATTTTCATATTTTAATTTAATTTTTGATACATGTTTGTTATTTTTTACAGTCTATTTTTGCAAATAATATCCGGTAAAAAATGTATATATTTAATTTTATTTAAATAAATAAATTTATATATAATAATACTTTAACCTTTTGACTTTTTAAAATAATTTAATTTGGTTCATTTATTTATCATCTAAGATAATTAACTACCATTTTAAAAAAATAGTGTTTAAGGTAAAATTAACAAAAGATCTTATGTTGTAAATGTTTATAAAATTAAGGAATTAATTTAAAATAAAAATAAGTTAAAAATTAAACTAAAACTAAAAAATAAGCTAAATAACTTAAATATGATTTAGTTTAAACTAATTCAATACAACACGATAATAACTAAATCCTGAATTATATATGACAACTACAATAGAACCAAAGTATAAGTATGGAAATGTGTGAACATGCTCTCTCATGATACATATTAGAAAAAATTAAGATTTTTGGAATTTCATCATATTAAAGAGAAGTTATCCGCGGATATGTATTTGAAGTGATAAGTAAAATTAAAATTTTACCAAGACAAGCTTTACTCATAACATTATGTGCTTAAATTTTGCTAGGTCAGTCGTTTGTATGCGACCTTGCAAGAATTTAGAAAAATAAAATTTAATGGTTTTTTTTATTAAAAAAATGTTTGATATCTGATTTTTTTTTTTAGTGTGAAAATAAAGGGCCTAAACGTCATCTAGCTAACGAAATCCAAAAAGGAAAAAAAAAAAAAAAGAAGAAGGAAACGTTACACTAATAAATGTAAAACACATTAGAAGCAAAGGAAGGCACCGTGGAGAAGATCCCAAGTCCTGGGTCCAACCAAATTTGGCGAAGGTATCTGCAAGTATGCTTGTCTCAGCTATCAAATTAGTACATCAAATATGGCCAGCCCATGTCATCCTATATTTTGTAGTCTAATTAGTAGTTTTTAAGTTTTAACTTAGATAATTTTTAATGTAAGTTAGCTTATGAGTTATCTCATTTAAATTAACTTATTTAATTTTATTTTATAATTTTTTATTTTATGATTTATTTATTGATAAAATTTTTAATTTTTAAATTATATAATATTTTAAATAAAATAAAATAAATATAAGTTAATTTATTTTATTTTATTTTATGTTTTATAATTTGTTTAGAAGTATAATTTTTTAAACTTTGTCACATGCATTTAATCTTCAAATTAAAAAAATGAAAATGAGTTAATATATTTAATTATATTTTATAATTTATTTAAAAATATAGTTTTTAAAATTTAATCCACGTATAATTCATAAATTAAATGAATTAATATAAGCTGATTTATGTAACTTTATAATCTACTTTTTTTTTAACTTTTTCTTTATCATAATAAAATATTTTTTAATTTATTTATTTTTTTAGATTTTTTTAATCTTTTATAAAATATTTTATTAATTTATTTTTAAAACTTTTTTTCTTTTCTCTCAACTTTTTTATTTTTTTTAAATATATTTATCTTTCAATTTTTAAAATATTTTTTTCATTCCAATTTTTTCTCCTCATCTCTCTTTAATTTCTTTCTAAAATTTTTTATTTATTTTAATTTTTAATTCATATTTTTTTAAAAAGAAGAAAATAATTTTATAAAAAAAGATAAAAAATAATTAAAAAATTGAAGAAAAATAATAGACAGTGAATTATAAATATGAAAAAAAAAATTATAGAAAAAAAGTTAAAATTTATATAAGATTAGTCTTGTTACTATGTTGTAGAAAAAATGTTTAATATTATTATTTAGGAAGAATATAAAATTTTCTTATTTAATATAAAAAAAAATTAAACTTGTTGTTTGCGCATATTTTTTTTATGTTAGCTGTGAATTTAACTAAATTTTTTGACATCCATATAGTAAATTAATTACTCCATCTAACACACTTAGTTCACAAAATGAATTTGATCACTTATTTAAATTATATTAATTTTAAATTTATATACTAGCTTTAATTTATAAGATTTAACATACTGCCTATTAAACTTTACATATATTTAACATACTTTTTTGCCTATTAAATTTTACATATATAAATTATATAGAGCTGTAAATTATATTAGCCCTGTACAATATTAGGACCAAATTGAGTTGAATAAATTATATTTAGGGTTTACATCTCTAACTTGGCCGAAGGACATATTTCACAAAATTAACTCATTTTAAGTTAATTTAAAATTAAAAAGTTAGTTTAAATTTAAAAATTAAAAATTAAAAATTAAAAAATTAAATGAAAGTTAAAAGTTGATAGTTTAACAAATGAATTAAAAAAAATTTTGGTAAAATTAATTGTTAAATAAATTAATAAATATCAAATGATAAATAAAAATATAATTAATTAATATACTAAAACTTGATAGCATGATACATTTTTTTATTTTTTAAATAAAAAAGGTTCTTTTAAATAAATTTTTATTTTTGAAATAAAAAATATGCACTTTTAAATTATTACATAAGTAAATTTTAAATAATATTTTTTAAAAATAATTGATTTTTTATGATTTAAAACTTTATCAAATTCAATATTTTATTTTAAAAAATAAAATTAACATATATTAATTAAAATAAATAATGTGTATCAAAACAATTTCAAATACAATATTTTATTATAATATAAAAATAAATGTATCAAGTTAATAATTTATTATAAAAGAATTTTTAATTTATGAAAACAAGTATATAAATAAGTTATTGAGTTATGAAATATATTACAAATAAAAAAAATAAAGTTAAAAGTTGAAAAACTTAAAAACTATTTAGAGTAACTTCTTAAAAAGTATTAGTAACTCTTCAAAAAATACTAATTATTATTAAAAATATATTCTATTAAATAAAATTAAAATATTTTAATAAAAACTTTCAGTTAATAATTTTAATTTTTAATTAATTAAAATATATTGCAAAACACATTTAAAATACCAATCGATTTGAGATCGAGTGTGCTATTAAAAATGCACAAAAATATTCCTACAAATTTATTGGCATGGTTTAAGAAGTCTATCTAATCACCTAGTCAAATTTAATAATATAACTTTTCTTAATTTTCGGGTGAATGCATATAAACCATTATCTATGAAAATTTCATAGCAGAGGCATTAACCTTTAACTGTGCTTATTTTAGATGAGCAAAATTTGCTTTTTAATTTACTAATTTAAGTTTGATTTTATACGGAAATTGTGAAGCTTAAAAATATTTACCATTCAACAAAACTTGATACTAAAAATTATTGTTAAACCGATTTAAAACTGGGAACTACAAACGTAGTTAAGACAATTATTTAATGTTTATTTAGTTTAAAATTAAATAGAATTAATGTTGATGAAATTAATTTTAAATTATTGAACATGATTTGGATCTGTGATTAAATTATATATTATATATATATATATATATATATATAATATCAAATTATTTTAAAAGTAATTTTGTTTAGAGTTATTCTGTTTACTAATTCTCATATATAATTATATTTTATTAATTCAACCGTTAAATAAATAAATTATATTATATAAATTATTTTTATAAACTTTTATAAAATTTAAAAAATATTTAATATATTAAAAAATAAATTTAAATTAATAGATAATATATCTTTTACAATATTTATTAATTTAAAATAATTTAATAAAATATTAAATATTTTTTAAATTTTACATAAATAATCTATATAATATAATTTATTTATTTATCAGTTGGGTTGATAATATATATATATATATATATATATATATCAATAATAATAATAATAAATAAAATAAAAATGTTAACTATATCTAAAAAGGTTAAAGACCATTTAAGAGTGTCATAAATTGATGGATGCACAAATTCAGAAAATAAAAAAAAATTAAATATTATGATGATTGAAGAAAATTTTATAAATCTGAGTGAAATTTTGAAAGAAAAGGTTTTAAATTGGAGTAATTGAACTGATATCCTTCTACATCACCCCAATGGTCCTGACTTTTTGTAATTCTTTTTTGTTAAATACATTATTTTTTTTATTATTATTACAATTTGTTTTTCAAAAATATCCTTTCCTCTTCGACAACAGCATCCCCATTTTTCTTCACATTTCAAAAATTAATTTTTAAAAACATGTTGTATATATTTTTAAAAACTTTTTAAAAACACGTAACCTACATTTAAAAAATTCAAAAATATTAGTTGCACAAATATGAAATATATTTTCAAAATTTAATTTTAAAAAATAAAAATATATTTTATACCTATATAAATAATATTTCTAAAAAATAATTTTTAAAAATATAGGCAGAGAGTATCTATAAAAAACTAAAATTTCAAAAAGAGGAGTAAAATGTGAGAGTAAAAATAGAGAATATTAAAAACAATTCCTACAAAATACCAAGGGTTTTTATTTTCATTCAGTTTAATTCATGTTTCATTATAATAATTTAAATAGAATTACGTTTCTCATTATTTTAAACAAATAGTATTTTAAGCTATTATTATTGATTTAATGATTAAGGATTGAAAATTAAAGTAATTTGTATAAAATTTTGGATTTAAATTCATTATTTTTTAATTGTACCAAAAAAAATGAATAGTATTACATTTTTATAATTTTTTAATTTTTTAATTTATCACTATTGTCCATCGAAAGTTAATTCTTGACAATGTATTTTTATATTTCTACAAATTATTTTCCTGAAATATATCATACTTTTGAAACTTCAATTCTGAAATTATATTATACTTCTAAGAGTTAAATTTTAAAAATATTTATGTAAAATAATGTTAATTTTTAAAGGTATATTATATTTTTAAATTTTAAAATTTAAAAAAATTAAAGAAGCATACAAATACAAATATTTTTTTAAAACTGAAATTTTAAAAAAATATTTTATACACTTATGGAAGAATAAATTTAGAAATAAAATTAAAAAAAGATGCAAATAAACAAAAAAGAAGATGAAAAGCCCTAATTTAAGTCTTGTTTATTGAATGAGGGCCCATGGATTCGTATGGGTTAGGTTACATGGGCCAATTCCTTTTGTCGTGCATGGATATGGATGGATCTCTACTTTGGACCACGCCTGAGAGTTCTAGTAACTTCAATTGTAATTGGTGCTGCCCCCTACATATGGGTAAGCAACGTGCACTCACACTCACTCTCTCTCTCTCTCTCTCTCTATATATATATATAGATATCAGGTTGATTTTCGTGCCTATGAAAACCCTTTGTCAAAATTCCTTATAAAAACCTTATTTTTTATATGTATGTTAACTATTCAGGCCACTCACCACTGAAGTAATTTAAAAGGATCATGTAACATCTATTAACATTTTGAAAATAATGTTCTTCTATGAGAAGTCTTAGAAAAAAAAAATGATATATGATATCAGATGTAATTTTTGAACATACAAAACATAATACTAAATTTATGTGCTTAGGAAAAGCTTCTCAGCAACCTTTAGCATATGCTTTCCAACTATTATAATCACGACACTTCGCATGCATAGCTATTTATTTAAAACAATAAAAAATTATCAAATTAAGAGAACTAATTATTAAAGGAGAAAATATTGATTTATTAACTTTGAGAATCTGCAATGCATGGCTATTTATTTAAATTAATAAAAAATTATCAAATTAAGAGTATTACTTATCAAAGGAGAAAATATTGGTTTATTAACTTTGAGAATGTGTGATACTTAATTTGATAATGTTTGGATTATATTATTTTAAAATTAATTTAATTCATTTATTTAAATTATTTTAAAATTTGTTTTTCTTTAAATAAACTTAAAAGATTAAATTAATTTTATAATATTTTTAAAATTTTAACTTATCATATTTTGGATATTTATATTAACAACTAAATGTATTAATGAAATCATGTGAGAGTATAAAATATTATTTACATCATATATTTTATAAGCATTTATAAGAAAAAATAAATAAAAGAAGAAATGCTAATTTAATTTTATTTCATATTCCTTGTATATATTATTGTTTATAATTTATTATATAAAAAATTGTAAATTTTTTTTTTTGCAATTTTTAAACTACAAAATTTTTCATAATATATAATTATCCAGATTATAAATAAATTTAAAAATTATTGTTATGAAAGTAAAATTTGTATAAATTTCTTTTTATTTTTTTATTCTTCAGTTTAATGTAAAATTTGAATAAATAATATTTATTTTGATTCAGGTATCTTTTATTTTTTGAAGTCTAATATTTTTTCTTTATTTTGTTGAAAACTCTTTTATCTAAAAATTGATGTTTTTTATTATTGTAATTTCTTTTTTTTATAATCTATCAATTAACAAATTTTTTTCACTTGCATTTGCTACAAAAATTTTCTCATCAAATGTAAAACTTTTTTACATAATATATTTTCTTTCGAATAAAAAATTCTCCATAAAAATTGATACTACATTATCAATTAATTTTTTATTTTCTTATCTTTTATTTTTTTAAGTTATTTGATATAAAATTTAAAAGAATAATATGAATTTTGTTTCAACAATTTAAAAATCAAATATATATATATTTTATATGTATATTTAATCTTATAATATCCCATATATTAAATATATTAAAATATTTAAATTGTAGAAATATGTATGGATATAATTTAATTGGTGAAACTTAATCTTAGTCTAAAGATAAAAAGGATTGATTTTTATAATCAAGTTAAAACTATTGCACCTAATCATTATCAAGTTGGCTATTAGATTGTGCATTCTCAAATTTAGTGAACCCCAGTCTGATTATTATATTTCACTTTTTTACTTTCTTATTTTTATATTACATATTTTTTAGCTTAAAATTAATATTATATATTTTTTAGCTTAAAATTAATACACATGATATGAAATTTCATCTATTCTTTAAAATGTTTCTTTTTTAAATATATCCGAACCTTAATGATCGAGTTTTTACCGTTTGATTGAGTTGATTCGGATTGGGTTATATAAAATATTTAAACAAATTAAATTGATCCAACCATCCAGTTAAACTTAATTGATTCAATTTTTTATTTTCTCATAGACCCAAATAAACTTATGATCTTCCATACTTAATGGCCATGAGAGTTCATTTAGTGTTGTGTCTTGTACATTAAATAAACTGCATCCATTATCATATGTCAACATCTTATAAATGACTATATTCCACATGGAGCTTTAAAAGGCTTAGCCAAGAATGGTATCATTCACAAATTATTGATAAGTAAAAATACTAGGAATAGTTATTTTATTTTTAAATTAAAAAAGTACTTTGATCCACATGGTGTTTTTTAAAGAGTTATGTAAATTAACATCCTTTAAGTTAGTTTTCTGTCTGTATATCCAAATTCACTTCGTCTAACTAATTAACTTTTGAAAATATTTTTCTTATAAATAATATTATTTTAGTCAAAATCTCCACACAAATACAAAAAATTCTCCATTTAATAATAAATATATATTTAAATCTTACCTTTTGATCCTAAATCAATTTTTGAAAATCTTATGTTTTTTAAAATATTTTTTTTGAAGGATATGGATTACGGAATATTAAATATTTATAATTATTTTAAAATTATTAAATAACTTTTGTACTTCTATTACAATAATTATATTTTTAATAAAAATATTTTTTTAAAACTAATATCACATCTCATGTTTTTGTATTTTTTCTTTTTATCATGTGCTATCCTAATCTGACTAAAATTATATTTTCGAGACGATCTATTTCTTACAAGAATATATGGTGAAAATTTTTCCTATTAATAGATGTTAACTTATTTTGATTATGTTAGGAGCCCATCACTCACATAACCAGTATGCCTAACACTTATAATATTTTCACTCTATGATAGTTATCCTGACCCTTTAATCACACTTAATTGTTTATTTTCATTACATCATTTTAATTTATTTTCAAATTCTACTTTTTTAAAATAGAATTTACACCGAAAAAACATATATGTAAAATAATAATCATGAATTAAAAATTAAAATGAAAATTTTAATAAATTTATAATTTATATACTGTTAACAGTTAATTTTATAATAAAGGGTTATCTCACTTTTGGTTTAATCTCTTTACCCTTTGTTCTTTATTTAAAATAACAGATATTATGAAGAGAATCATGGAATAGAGAGAAAATATGAAATTCAATATCTCTCTTTTCCCATTAAAATAATAACAATAAAATCTATCATATTTATTTTCTTTTTAAGTTGTAGAAGAGATAATTAGAAAAAAAAAATAACTCTTCAATCATGCTTATCAAAATTAAGAAAAATAATAATTTTATCTTTATTCTTATATTACATAAAATAAATTACAAATCTCATTTAGATAATTTGATATATTTATTTTATTTATTATCTCTATTTTTTTAATCAGAAAAATGCAAAATTATTTTATTTTTTTTATTCATTTATGTTTTTCTTACAACCAAATGAAGTACAAGTTTGGTCGAACTCTAAATTTTGGTTGGGTTGATTCAGTTAGAACCCAATGGACACAAAAGTTCATTGAAGCTTTCAAAGGGCACGTTGTGGGGTAAGCTTTCCGACACAACAAGGTGGGCAATTGGCCCACGCGTCATTCTGATTGCTGTGCCTACGAATGTACCAAGGACGTCTTAACGCCGTAGATGCAATGCCTCGCTCAAATAGTCAAATCAAAGACTCAACTTTGAGTAATACAATTCCATTTGATGATATTTTTGTTTTAGTTTTAATTCTTAAAATTTCTCATTTTTTTTTAACTTTTATTATTAATTATTTGTTGAAATAATTAGTATATATATTTAAATGAAATAGGTTTTATGTATTAAATCATTATACATGTTAAAAATATAAAGAAAATTGAATTAAAGAAAATATTAAAATAATATTTTATATAACTTGATAATAAAAAATAATTTATGATTTTATATTGTTTGTGGGAGTTTTTAGTATATTTGATAAACTATTACATATGTGAATTAAATTAGAAAATATCTAAGTAATGAATTAATGGTAAGAATCAAACAAAAATTTTAAAAAATAAAAATAAAAATATTAGATAAACTAAAATCAAAATTTATATTATGTTTTAAAATATTTAAACCAACAATGTATAGTATACATGAACCACTCATGACCCACAGTCATCTATTACATGAAACCATGAAGGTTCATTTCAATTTTTATTCCCAAACTTGATTGAGAGTTTGGTTTTGGGGCTATGCATTCCTTTTATCTTGTTTTGTTTAAGTGGGAAAAGGAACAATAAAAATAATTGAAAACTACCATCAATGATCTAACATAGAGCACCACTTTATTTCTTATTTTCTTCAAGAGGTTCTTGAAGTAATAAAATAATCATAAATATAGACCAATAAACTTAGACCGAATATTAGATTTAGCCCAACCATCTTGATTAAAATTTGATTTTTGATCATATAGATAAAAAAAGTGTTGAAATAATATATGCATTCTATTCAAAATTAAGGTCAACGATAATACACAAAATGTAATTAAACTGTATGTTTCACCATATGTGCACGCCATCACTGCAATGGTACCAATGCTGCGAGATGTATATATGTATATAATTTAGTAAGTATGTTAAAAAAATTATAAAAAATAAAGAAAAATTATAAAAGAAATTTTATTTAACCATAAATATGTTTACAATATATTTGAAGTTAATTTTTAAAAAATTAAACTAAATAAAAAGTTTAATAATAATAATATTATACTCACAATTTTTAAGATTAAATTTTGTAATAAATATAATTATATAATAACTTGTACTCTTTACATTAATATATGCTTTTTTAGATTTTTTAATAATTATATAAATTAAAAGAAGTTAGACAAAAATTAAAAAAAGAAGAAATATGGGATATGCTTTCCTTAAATATGTAAAATTGTGAATATAATTTAAGATTTTCTCAACAAAGATAATATCAAAACAAAACAATCATAAAATGATTATAATTTTTGGTTGAAATAATCATAAAATTTTAGATTTAAAATTTTGTTCTTTAGATTTACATTTGTAACAAATTTCAGTAATTATTTATGTGATCGCATTCTAAAAATACAAACACTTAAATTATATAAATATAAAAATTAAAATAGAAAACATAAAAATCCAAACACTAAAAACATAATTAACCCAAATTATTGACACGAAGGAAGACACACCATTATATGAATACGGAAAACCTAGCTCTGAGCTATGAAAGGACATATAAAGGCAGGTCACGTTGAGTAGTTAATAACTCAGACCAACCTATGTACTTTAAATTTTAAAACATAAAAATTATTATATTTCATTATTATTTTTCTTTTTTGGAAGACGTATTTAAAATTTATAATTTAACATATAAAGATTAATTATGCCCAACTCTTGTTTAAAAATTACAATAAAAATATTTTAATATAAATATACATATTATTTTATAAGAATAAAAAATAAATATTTTAAAATTAATAATTACAAACGTTTGATTTGATTTATTATAATATTTGTGTAAATTTTTTTTATTTTAATTTATATATACAAATATAATATTAATATGTAAATTTTGTAGATAGAATTAAAAAATATTTGAATTTATTTTAACGGGTTACGATAATATTTTTGTGACATAAAAAATGTTATGATTTTTTTATTTTATAATTTATTAATAATTTTTATTTAATCATAATTATGTTTGATATTTAATTTATTTATATGAATAAATATTAAAATAGATTATCAATTTAAATACAATATTTTCTTCCTGCTTATAATTTTATAGTAATATCTCTATTCTTTTTAGATTTTTGCAACTACTTGCCTTTTTCTCTTTCTCCTTTCTTTTGCTCTTGCAGACACATATAATTAGTTTTAATTATTTTATTTTTAAATAAATCTTAATAATCATATTAACTATATATATATAATAAATTTATATTTAGCAATTTGTATTTAATAATATATAACGTCATTAAATATTTTTAATGTATTTAAGCATTAAATAATAACTGTCGTTATTAATGTTTGTCAAGAAAATTTATATACTTACGTATATATACATTTAAATAAAGAGAGATGTATGTTTAAAATATAATATGTATATTATTTTTACACAATTTTTTAGATAAAAAATTGTAAAAAAAACATATTTTTACTTATTTTTCAGGTAAAATGGTTTAAATATTATAGTGTTCTATCATTATTCATTACTTCTTTTATTTTTAATATTTAGCATTTTTACACTTTTATTTTATTCATTTTTATCATATTTTATGAGATCAATAAATAATTGATACCTTGTTTTAATTTTACCTTGACATGTGTTTTGTTTTGTTGAATAAGTAATGCAATTAAGGATCAAAATAAGTAATAAATTTCTTTACAAATTAGGATATTAGTTATTCTTAATTTTTGTGTATAATCTTAAACGTTAAAAAATTAATGGAAGTGCACAATAATGCACAATAACACTTATTATCAATTTTCATCTCTACAAAGCACACCCTGAAGAACAAATTACATATACAATATTTTAAAATATTAAAATAGATTATCAATTCAAATATAATATTTTCTTCCTGCGTATAATTTTATAGTAATATGTTAAAAACTTAGATTACCAATTCAAATTCTAGATTAAATTGTTATATTTTATATTTTTTTATTTTTTTTACTTCATATAAAAACAACTATATTCTTCTCACACACATATAATTTAGTTTTAATTATTTTATTCTCAAATAAATCTTAATAATCATATTAACTATATATATATATAATAAATTTATATTTAGCAATTTGTATTTAATAATATCAAACGTCATTAAATATTTTTAATGTATTTAAGCATTAAATAATAACTATCAAGAAAATTTATATACTTAACATATATATACATTTAAATAAAGAGAGATGTATGTTTAAAATATAATATGTATATTATTTTTACACAATTTTTTAGATAACAAAATTGTAAAAAAAAACACATTTTTACTTATTTTTCAGGGTAAAAATGGTTTAAATATTATAGTGTACTATCATTATTCATTACTTCTTTCATTTTTAATATTTAGCATTTTTACACTTTTATTTTATTCATTTTTATCATATTTTATGAGATCAATAAATAATTGATATCTTGTTTTAATTTTACCTTGACATGTGTTTTGTTGAATAAGTAATGCAATTAAGGATCAAAATAAGTAATAAATTTTTTAAAAAAATAGGATATTAGTTATTCTTAATTATTGTGTATAATCTTAAACGTTAAAAAATTAATGGAAGTGCACAATAATGCACAATAACACTTAATAATGGTTAATCCTAAAAAATGAAATATAATTAGTGTATACTGTAATAATCAACTACGTGAGAAATATTAACCATAGGCTCTATTTAACATTTTCTTCGTAAACTCTCATTGTTTGATGTTGTAAATGAATTTTATTAAATAAAATATGGATACAAATAATTTTGTAAGACTTGCGTAAAATGTACCAATTATTAGTGTCATTAAGCCATTAACCCTTCTCTTAAACCACATAATTCATATGTATTATTATATAATGATATTTGAACATTCTTGCACTCACTCTACCTGATAGTACCTGTCTCTTAACTTGTTCTGGATTACACACTGCTGGCTGGTAATCCTACAAGGACGCAGTGATGCATTACCCAGTCACAGAAATTTAATAATTTACAGAATCTTTGCTCCAGATCAACGTACATGAAAAGCATTAAGTAGATGAAGAACAGACAAAATGTATTATTAATTTGCTCCATTCTTCTTTTTCTCTTGGAATAGAAACGAGCACGTACTCATCAGTTAAAGATTCTTGATGCTCATGAAAATACTAAATTGTGTATGTAAATTAAGATTTTCAATTATGAGCATGAGGACTGGTTTTGTCAAAGATGGTCCCAACGAATGTACTGCAAGGGGAAATAGAACATAAACTGTTTATTTGTGGTCCAAAGTATTATCAATCGTCCCAAGTCCTAGTGAATAATTACCATAATGCTTACTTTCTATAGTTTAATGTATGGGTACTTTCTATAGTTTAATGTATGGGGCATCCTTCTTCTGGATTCACCTTTTGACAACTGGCGTTTGCCACTCTATAAGCTCTTTTTCACCATCCTATTATTTCTAAATTATAATCACTCCAACCAATAAAAACAACATAGTATACTCTTAAAAACATGCATCTGTTTCAGTGTTTTCGGAAGTGGCTGTTGCACGCAATCTTATTAATCTCTTATTACAATTTTCTCTCAACTTGTAATGATTTTCAATCATCTTGTGCTTGACAACATATGCATGTATGCAAGTCCTAGATTAAAGTGGCGTACCTTTCTCTTTTAGCTCAACAAATATGGGATGAATTTATTATTTAAGAAATTGGTGTTTCAGTCAATTGAAGACTCTTTTTGACGAATTATGTTGCAAACTGCAGCAAAGATTGCAGTTGATATAATGAGTGACAACAAAGCAACAAACGAAACTGCTCAAGAAAGGACCTAAATTATAGATCCTCCTCTTAGCCACAATCACTGATTTCGCAGATTCAACAGCCCATTTTTAGAATTATCTAGATGAGGAGTTGAGGACTGAAGTACTTTGAAAATGTAGGAAAAGAATTAGCGGAAGCTACTTACTATACAAATTAATCAATCACATGTTAAAACACCTTTTTCTAGTAACAATACTACAGACATCAAATGGTAAAAAAAGAAAAAAAAAATTGAAGCTGTTGCAGGAGCTGAATTGATGGCATCACCTCCTTCTCGTTTTCTACCCATAAAGAATGTTTCTGAATTTTAGTAAATCTGTGGCCTATTTCTTGCTTAATTCAGGGGGTTTCTTTCATGCTCATTTCCACTAATTCAACAGCACCAAAACCTCCATTTTCACTGGCTATGGTAGACTGAGATTCTAAAGCAGATCGTGCTTGAATTTCATTAAACATTGCCAAGACTTGAATCATTGTAGGACGCCTCAATGGTGGATAATCCAAGCAAGCAAAAGCAACATTTAAGTACTGAACCAGCTCAACCTCGGGACTCGGGTACTCTTTCCTGAGCTCTGGGTCAAAAACATCACTTTTTTTCAGTTTAGCTTGTAGTTTAATCCATCCCACAAGATTGTCATCACCAAAATCAGTAGAATCTGTGGCCCTTTTCCCTGTAAGCAGCTCCAATAAAACTACACCATAACTATACACATCACCTTTAGTGGTACAGTGAAAGCTTTGGTAATATTCAGGAGGAACATAGCCAGGAGTTCCTGCCAGTGTGCTTACACTTAAATGGGTATCCATAGCATTCATACGCCTAGCCATTCCAAAATCAGCAACTCTAGCTTCCAGGTTTTCGTCAAGCAATACATTGCTTGATTTCATGTCTCTATGAATGATGGGTGGGTTACAACTGTGGTGAAGAAAGGCCAATCCTGTGGCAGCTCCAATAGCAATTTTCTTCCTTGCCGCCCAGTTGAGCTTGATCCCAGCTTTCTTTTGGTTATGCAAAACATCTAGGCTTCCATATTTCATGTACTCATAAACTAAGAGCCTTTCTTCTCCAACCTTGCAGTAGCCAAGAAGGGGAACAAGGTTCCGGTGTTTGATTTTCCCAATGGTTTCCATTTCGGCAGTGAATTCCCTATCCCCCTGTCCACTAACATGCATCAGTTTTTTGATGGCAACAACACTTCCATCTTTTAACAGAGCCTTGTACACCACACCAAAACCACCAGAACCTACAATGCAGTCACTGTGAAAGCCGTTGGTAGCTTCAACAAGATCAGCAAAGGTAAGCTTTTGAAGTGACTTCTCAAATGTTTCAAGGTTTATGCTAAGTGCTTCACGCGTGCTGGTGAGCTTCCACCCAACATTGGCTGTCCCTGAGTGAGGACGACTATCAACATAGGTATCAAGGGAAGCTTCCCTTTTCTTCCTCCTCTTTCTGGCCTCAATGGCTATTATAACCAAACCAACGACACAAAAGAGGGAAGACAGCAATCCCACGGCCACATTCCCTGCAAGATTTACCCGGAACTTCCTATGATGGACATTTGCACTAGAACTATTTCCCGAGTCTTCTCCACATGGAGGGAGAGGAACTCCACATAGACCAGAATTATTAAGGAATCCACTAGCAGGAAGTGTACCTATCTGTCCAGATCCAGGAACCAACCCTGATAGATAGTTATTTGACAAATCAATTTCAGTGAGAAAGGAAAGGTTTGTCAAGGTTGGTGGAATCTGTCCTTCAAGCCTATTGTTGGAAAGATCAAGTATGCCAAGATTTCTGAGCCTCCCAACCTCTTGTGGGATTTCACCAGATATGTTGTTGTGCCCCAAATTCAAGATGAACAAGTAGTACATGCTCCCAACCTCCTTAGGAATACTACCAGACAACACATTATGCGAAACATCCAAAAAAATCATGGAACCATTGTGGTCAAAACTAAGAGACTTACCGGAATAAACTCTATTGAACTTCCAGTTTGAGATCCTGCTGTTCAACTGCTCCATTCTGATCCCTTCAAACTCAAGCAAACTCCCAGCTCCATGAAACTCTTTGCTCCCATCATTCCTCACATAGGCCAATGTCTTCTTCCCACTCATGAAATTAACCGCAATCTTACCAGATTGTTTGAACAACTCGAGTGGAATTGGCCCACTCAACAGATTAGTATTCATATCCAACCATATCAAACTACGGCAATCACCGAGCTCCGGTGGAATCCTCCCGGAAAAGTTATTATAACTCAATTTCAGTATTGCAAGACTAGAAAGCCGGCCAATCCACGCCGGAATCTCGCCCTCGAGCCGATTATTTGATAGCGAGAGCCAATTCAACTTGGTGCAGTTGCTTAGACCATAAGGAATATCCCCACTCAACTGATTGAAGTCGAGAATCAATTTTTCAAGGCTTTTCATGTGCATTAACTCCTGCGGTATTCCTCCATGGAGATTGTTCATC
This sequence comes from Canavalia gladiata, assembly GCA_037954105.1. Classification (NCBI taxonomy): domain Eukaryota; kingdom Viridiplantae; phylum Streptophyta; class Magnoliopsida; order Fabales; family Fabaceae; genus Canavalia; species Canavalia gladiata. The sequence continues at coordinate 7,537,395 of CM075658.1, read as the reverse complement.
CAAAGGATCAAGCTACGAAGCTTCGAGAGAGACCCCAAACTCGAAGGGATCATACCGTTTAAGTAGTTCACACTCAAATCCAATGCAACAAGTTCCGAACAGTTGGTGAGTGTAGTTGGAATCGAACCCGATAAATTATTGCTCTGCAAGTACAGTTCTCTCAAGCTGGTTTTACTGTTGTTGCTACAAAACCCTCTCGGTATTGGCCCCGAAAAGTTGTTAGAACTCAAATGCAACGACTCTAAACTCGTTAATTCCGACAGAGATTCCGGAAGGGGACCCGAGAACTCGTTAAAGGAAAGAGCAAGTTTCTTGAGCTTCCTCATTCCGGCGAGGGTTTCAATCCTCAACAAGCCGGTGAGCTTGTTAGAGGAAAGGTCGAGCTCGACGAGATTCGGGCATGATTCAGCGAGCATCGCAGGAAATTCCCCTCGGAAGTCGTTTCCAGCGAGGTAGAGAAACTCGAGGTCGGCGGCGGGAAGGGCAGGGACCTTGCCGGAGAAGGAGTTGCCGGAGACGTTGAGGTGGATAAGGTTGTTGCATGAGGAGAGGGCGACGGAGAGGTCGCCGGAGAAGTTGTTGAGAGAGATATCGAGGTGTTGCAATGAAGAACATTGAGAGAAGGAGGGGAGATTGGAGGAGAAATTGTTGTCAGAGAGGTCGAGGAGGCGCAAGGAGGAGGAGAGAGGGAAGTCAAAGAGTTGACCAGAGAGATTGGTGGATTTGAGAGAGAGGTGAAGGAGGTGAGGGAGTGTGAGGATGTAGGTGGAGATGAGAGTGAAGTTAGTGGAGAGGGGAATAGAAGTGAGGTCTATGGAAGTGACATGGTCATGAGTGCAGGAGATTCCAGTGAAGGAACATGGAGAATGGATTGGGAGCCAGTTTTGAAGAAGAGAGGGGTTGGGAATAGAGGTTTTGAAGTTGATGAGTTGTTGTGTGGTGGTGGTTGAAGTGGAGATTGATGGTGGTGGCTGTAGGCAAAGATAAGTGAGTGAGAATAGTGAGAAGAGAAGAGAGTGGCGGTGGTTGGAAGTATATAATAGGGGTCTCATTTTTCAGACAGGGAGTGTGAATTAGACACAGATACTTTTTAAAGGATCATCACCCTGTGTCATATTGTGTCATTCCATTTCCACGAGAGAGAGAGAGAGAGAATTCAGATCCTATTATACCCAACCTTAGGAATTTTCTTTTTTTCTTTTTCCTTAGCTTTATTCAAATAAAATTTTTATTTTATTTAAAAAATATTGATTTAATATAGATGCATATATGACAAGACAAATGTTGGTTTCATTTTTCATAAAGGTTAATTTATGTTATTATATAAAATAATAAATTTTCTAATGAAACAATTAAAATTTGTGGTGTTTAAGTGTTAGAATTTACCTTGGTTTAAAACATATTTTTATCATTTAATTTTATTAGTTATGAAATTCTTATTTTGTTTTTTTTTTATGTTTCATTAAATCTCTTGATAATTTAATTAATACAAAACATAACTTTAAAATTGATAACACTAATGTGATTAAATATTATTTTTATTTAATAATGATATTAATAATATTTAGAATATTGTATATAAGTTTAATTCATTAATGCAATACTTTCTTAAAGTGTACTTAAGTTAATATTGTTGAAGAAATGATTTAGAAAATTATTAATTATCTTTTTAAAGATTCGAGTTTTGTATATTATCTTTTTAAAGATTCGAGTTTATTATACAAATTTTTAAAAGATGTAAACATTATTTAATTTAGTAATTTTAAATATTAAATTAGTATCTAAAAAATTAAATTGATCAAGAATGCTCTTATCTTTTAAAAATGAACATGATCAATTTCAAATTTTATATGAATAAAACGGTATTTCACTTAAATAATTATATTTAAAATATGTTTGAAAATATTTTTAAATAAAAATAAAAATTATTAGTTTAAAAACTTGTTAAGACAAAATATTTTTATTTAATAAATTACTTTAATATTTTCTAAAATACTACTCCAAATAGAAAGGATGTTTATGGTTCAATTTGAATTTGTTGTAAAATAAAAATTATATCTTCCTAGCTATCATATAAATCATATAAACAAAAGTTATGAAATGATTTGAATCAAATTGATAATGATATCAAATTTGAATCACTTGATTCTATTTTTTTTCGATTTAGATTAATTTTTTTTACTTTTTATTTTTTATTTTTTAAGGGACACAATTGATTGAACAATAAGGTTAAATATATAACAAATATTAAAAATTTCCTAAAAATATTATATTTTATCATAAATTACAAGTTGAAATAATTTTAAACTTTTAAAAATTTTGATATTTATCATATTAATTTTTAAACATATAAACATGATTTAATTTAGTAATTTTTAACATTAAAGTAATCTTTAAAAAATTAAATTAATAAATATTTTATATTTCAATAATGAAATAATATTTTTATCTTTTAAGGACTAGGTGACCAACTCCAAATTTTATATAAATCAAATGGTATTTCACTCAAATAATTTTATTTAAAATGTGTTTTAAAACATTTTTAATTAATTAAAATTTAAATTATCAGCTTAAAAAGGTAAAATAATTTTAGTTAGTAAGTATTTCAATATTTTTTAAAATACCACTCCAAGTATTAGGGATATTTGTAGTTCAGTTTAAACTAATTTTTAAATAAAAATGATCTCATCTGATCATCTAAATCATATAAATAAAATTTATGATATGGTTAATCAAATTGATAATGATATTAAAATTGAACCAATTTAATCTAATTTTTACGGTTTAAATTAAATCAATTGTTTTTTATCTTTTTATTTTTTGAAGGACACAATTTATTGAATAAAAAGTTAAATATATTTATACATTTGATAAAAATATACTTTAAGTTAGTATTTAAATAAAAAGAAAATATTATGTTAAGGAAGTTATCTTTTAAAAAGATGTATATAATTAACCTTTAAATAAACATAACGTTGGTTTAATAATTTGGATAAATGATTTCGAAAAAATAATAATTAGAATTTATATTAAAAATTTTACCTCTATAGTTATTACAAATTTTGAATTTTTATATGAAAAATTTGCTTTTCATGTTAAGTTGTTAACAGGGTGGTGTGATGCTGAGCAGTAGACTATTTATATCTATGCTTACAGTAACCGAGATTATCATATATTTATGGGACTAATGGATATTTATAGGTATTTAGAATTTAAAATTTAAAAAATATGGTATTATATATTATAATATATTTTTATATTATATTAATATTATATATATGCGTGCTATATTATATAATGACATTTTATTAAAATATTATAATAACACAGTATTAAATAAACATTACCTTCTTATAAAGTATAAAAATTATAATATTTTAAATATGTTTGATAAAAAAAAATTATGATCATATAAATATTTACAGAATTGACATCTATTTTATAAATATACGGATGTATATGGTAGGTATACTTACATATATTTAAGGAGAGGGATAGATTTATCATCCTTAAATTCACATAAATAATAACATGTCAATTATAGATATTAAAAATTAATTTATATTTATTTTATATAAGGATTAAAATAAACTGTATTATTTTTTACATGGAAACTAAAATGAAAAATAATACAAATATAAGGACCAAAGCTTATATTGTTATAATTTCGATAAATAGTAAAGATTAATTTTTAAATAATTTTTATACAATAAGCAAATACGTATGGAATAAAACAAAATTAATGCTAGGTCTATGGATCAAAAATTTAATTTAAGATTAATTAAAACCACTTAAAAATAAGATAAAATTAGGGAATGAAAGTATTTTTTTACTAAAATAACTTTATCTATGACTGCAAGGACAAAATTATTAAAATATAATTAATAATTAATTTTAAAAAATGTTAAAAGAAATAAATGATAACAATTATAAATATCTTTTATGTCCTAAAAGAGTTAATTAACCTGTCAAAATCAATATAATAACTTATACGTATATAAAATTAAAAATATGTTTAGAAAACTATTAAAATAGTAATAAAAATTAAGTCATAAAATAAAATATTAAAACATTAATTTTTATATTTTAAGATACAAGTTTATTCATATTTATATTACATTAATTTATAACTAAATATATTATATTTTCAAACCATTTTAATTGTTATTTTTAAATTATTAACAGAAATACATGATAACTGTTTATTTATTCAATAACTAACTTAATAATAAAGATTAAATTAAAAAGTCTCACATAATACATGAATTATTTAAATAATTATATTACCTTACCATATTATACTTACAAAACCCATAAATGATTCTTCCAAGAAACAACGTACTTAAAATTACTTAAACTCAAGTTTTGAGTTTATATTTTTGTGTGTGATTTTTTTTTACTAAAGCAGTTAACAATTTTATTAAGAAAATATTTTAAATTTAAAATTAAATAGATTTTTAATCATTTAAAATTAAAATTAAAATTTTTAAATTTTTTAAAACGATTGATTTTATTTTTTATTTTTAATCTTTGAAGTAATTAATACATACTTGACATATAATATATCTCTATATTTATACATCAATAATGAAAAATTAAAAATAATATATTTTAAAAAATAAAAAATAAAAATAAAAATTTTAAATTTTAAAAATTAAAAATATTTTTAATCTTAAAATTTATTTTAATAATTTTTATTATCAATTTTATGAAACAAAATAGTAAATTTATTAAATATTATTTACTAAATTTATTTATCTAGTTCAGATAGATTCATTTAAAATAAATAAATATATATATATATATATATAAATATGTCGATTATATGTATAAAAAAGAAAAATTATAAAAGATAAAAATAAAAAATAAGGACAATTTTATCGTCCTACATTCTATTATCAAACAATATATAAATCAATTAAGAGAAATTAATGTAAGTTAATTAAAAATTTAAATTAAAATTTTTGATATATTATTGTATTAAAAAATAATTTTTTTATTTAAAATAAATAAATTTATCATGATTTTAAAAAACAATATAAATGTAGAGTCGTAAAAGCATGATAAGTGTTCTGTATTTTGTTATGTAGTGGCCGAGTGGAAACATGTTGGTGCCAGGTCACTCTCAATGATGCAATGATATTAATCTTATCCATAAGGTTCTATCCCCTTCACACAATCCAATTTTTCCTTTCCAACTAAATGGTTTTTGTTTGTCTTCAAACAAATTTAACAGTGTATTTGAAAGAAATTTCAACAGTTTAATTTTTTTTTTTTGAGATATATAAAAATTTAATAATATTTAATTAAAATTTATTATTTAAAATATTTAATTTAAATAATATGATTTTTATATTTTAAAATTTGGATATTAATAGATAAAATTATTATTTTTATTTTAATATTTAAATAAATCCATTTGTAAACTTAAAATTTAGCTATAAGGATAATATATATATTATTCACGTATTATATAAATTTGTTTAAATGTAAATCAAGTTTAGAAATAAAAAATTAAAGATAAAAATAATTTTTTTTATTATTTATAAAAAATATTATAATAGATTAATAAGAAATAAATAAAAATTAAATTATTTTAAAAATATTTTTTGTCAACATTATTTTTTTATATTTTTGAAGTATTAAATTTTATTGATTTAATTATCAAATTGAATATTTTTATTGCATAGATTAACCAGATAAAATTTTACAAAATCTTTGATATTTGTTAAACAATATTTTATCGGAATAAAAATTATTTTAATTTAATATATATTATGAAAGATATATTATATATTAAATTAAATTATTTAATAAAATATAAATTTATAAATCTTGTATACTTATTTATATCAGAAAAAATATAAATTTAAATGTTAAATTTACATAATTTAATATTTTTTTTAAAAATTAAATAAAATAATTTTAGCAATAATTATTATTGAACTAAATTAATCTATTTTTATACAAAATTAAATAAGTTACTAAAATTATGACATAATTTTTATTAATATCTTATATTAAATTTATAATTTAAAAAACAAATTAAAATTAAAATTTATAGTAATTTTTAAAATATTTTATTTAAAAAAATAATCATCTTCAAATTATAAAATTCTTATATTTTATTAATTATATTTTTATTTAAATTCTCATAATTTTAAATGTTTTAGTACAAATTAAGCATTTTAATCTATAATAATTTAGATTCTCTAATAAAATAAATTCTCTTTCTAAAATAATTTTCCCAAACACACAAACACAATAAAAGATTTTTATTTACTCTATCTCTTTTTTGTATTTGAAACTGTAGATCTCTTTTATAAAAAGAATTTTTACTTAAATAAAATAAAAAGAATAAATATCAATCAATCTATAAAATAAAGAGAAAAAACTTTGTTTACTTTTTTCATTATCTATGGTAGTTAATTTTAAAAAATTCTTGATTTTATTTTTATTTTTAATTAAAAGGATAAAAATAATATGCTTGATTATTTTCTATGTAGATATTTAAAGTTAAAAAAATAAAATTATATTTTTATAATGAAAAATAAAAAATAAAAAGTTCAATTCAACAATCTTGTATGCCCACTGGAAATGAAGAAATGATCAATAGAATCTATTATTTATCATCAAGTACTGCTCAATATACTCTAGAGTGCAAACCAAAGCTACTTGTTGGTGTAGTTTCCAATTTCATCCTTTATTTATTTTTTAAAATTATATTATTTATAATATTATTGATACAAATTAATGACTGTCAGACAGAACTGAACTTCTGCAGTTTAATTTTGAACTCACGGACCCTTTTCATCAAAGGATGAGTTTAAATCTGTAGAAAAAAAAATTGCGAAAAAATATTGGACCGTAAGGAGATTTTAATTTAAAAAATATTTTTATACCTTTAAATATAAAATATTCTTAATTTTAAGTCTCACCATAATTAAAAATACATGAATTTAAATAAAAACTAATTAAAATATTATACCTTCAAAAATAAAAAGAAACATATGTTTGGATTTTTTAATCAAACTTTTGGTTAGAATATGTTGCCATCATTTAATTTATGCAAGATAAACAGTTGTGAGAAAAATGTCAGATTAATGTATAAATTAATTATAATTAAAGACATAAATGATAGTATTAATTTATAAAAAGATAAAAAAATTATGCATATTTATTAACTAATTAATATTTATTTATAAGTAAATATTTTCTAAAAATTAAAAAGAATTAAAAAGATTAAAGAAGCATCCTTTAAAATACCTCAAAATAATGTATTACGTGATATTTTATAATAATTTGCTCATTAGCAAATGTCATAAACTTCTCTGCGGTTTATATACTAAAAATGTATATACTATTTATTAATATTAACATGTATATATAATTAGATAATTAATATTAAGAATTTGTAAATATATATATAATTTGATTAATTCTCATTTATAAATTAAATTAAAAAATTTAATTATTAATAAAAATAAAAATAATATTATATTTTTTTATTTGGATAATATTAATCAATTATAAAAAATATACAAATTATGATATGTATAATATTAATTATAATTAAATATTTTAAAGATAAAATGCAACTTAAAAAAATTATAACATCATTTTACATTTTAATATCTTAATCTATCCTATAGAAGTAAAAGTATAATTTTAAGATAAGAGGAAGGATAAGATTAGTTTACAATATCATTATTCTTACGTATAACAAAATATAATTTTAAAAGAAAAGAAATAATAGAATTTTAAAATATAACACTAAAATTTTTAAATGTTAACTTATACATTGAAGGTAGAGAACATACATGATTATAAGATATAATATCAAAATTTTCAATACCAACTTATATATTAAGAATAAAGTATATATTTAAATAAGAATAAATGGTAAAATTGTAAAATTTCTAATACCAACTTAAACATTGAAAATAATATATATTTTTAACGAAGAATGAATGATAGAATACTATCATGTAACATATAATCAAACTAACAATATATATAATATATAATGTATCAATAAATATTAAATAAATTAAATAAATAATTTAAATATATATGTAATATATAACGTGCATCGATCGATATTTTAAAAAATTAAGTTAATAGTTTGAATATGTTATTTGTATTTATTAATTTTTTTTATCTATTAATTAGCTAGTTTTATATCTTATTTTTTATTAGTTATTTTATTAATTATTTTTTAAAATTAAAAATAATATTATTTAAAAAATAAATATATTACATTTATTTTATAAAAATATTTCAATATCACAAGATCATATATTTATATTTTTCTTATAATTTGTTAAAAGCAGGAATATAAATTTTGTTCTTAAAATATAAAAATATAAAATTTTAAATTTGTATTTTTATATAAAATTTATATATATAATTATTTTTAATATATTAAAAATATTAAATATTATATATATATATATATCTTTAATAATAAATTAAAAATAAGTTAAAATTATCACAAATGAACAAAGATAAGAATAAATTAATAAAATAAATAATAAATTTCAAAAATTAAAAATATTAATGATATTTCTTAATATATATCTTTTCTTTATCTACTATTTGAATAAATAAAAAATTATTTTATATTTATATATTTATTTAAATATTTAAAAATTATTAATTAATTATTTTATATATTATTAATAATAAATGAATGATAAGTTGAAGTTATAAAAAATAAAAAATTAAAAAATTAATAATTTTAAAAAAATTATTAATATTAATTATATATATATATATATATATATATATATATATATATATTATCTATCTATTTGGATAAATGAAAAGAACTTAGATAGTATACTATAAAAAAAAGTGTTATGAATTAAAGATTTTAGGTCAAGATAAATGAAAAAAAAAATGATGAGTGAGACATGAATTTAAGTGATAAAGATGAATTTTGTCAATTTTTAATAGAATCTTAACAACAAATCGATAATGTTTCATAATTTGTAGCTTTTAAATATACATTTTCACACCATACATAATTCAAATTTTAAAATATTAATTTGTATGTTTGCTAATTACATGAACAAAACCCCATCAATTTAACAAGAAAATTATGAAAAAAAAAATTGTTCTCCCATATTAAAAATCTCAAAGGTAAAAATTAAACCATTTTAAACTTCAGTGACCAGGTTATATATAACTCAAACCTCCTAGTATTACTTTGCATATTTTTTTTTTCAATAGTGTATATCATTTTGGTTTATTTTTCATTTTTATTATAAAATTGTGGAGATTAAATTTGTGTTATAAATAAAATTTATTTAATATCTTACATAAAAAAGTGATTAGTTACCTCCTCTTACACAATCCCTTTAAGATGTTGCAAGCAAAGTAGTCCGATATAAATGAGTTGAATTGTTCTTTCGAACGAACATTGACTTAACTAACAGGTAAAGAATACGTTTGTATTTCAAAGTTATAGATTCATATTTTATGATTTTGATATTAGAATTTTGTTGATGAATAATTATTTTGTAAGTGTTAATAAATTTTAAGTATGTTCTAATTTTGATAAATTCTGAAGGACCGAGACTTAAGTTATCTAATTTTTTTATACATAAAAAAATATTCTTATTGAATATTTCATAGAAAATGAAAAATAATTATCCTAAGGATCTTGGTAAAAAAAACTACAGTATAATTTTAGTAAAAATAAATTTTTTATTATATTGTTAATAAGTAAATTATTTTAAAAATAATTATAAAATTTTATAAAATAATGAATACTATTAGATAACTCTTTTAGGATATTTTAAATAATTTTTAAATATAATAATTTAAACACCTGAATCATGAAAAATGTATATCAAAGTAAACAAAACAAATTTTAAAAATATAAAAAAAATTTTTATTTAATATTATTTTCAATAAATTATTGTATTAGACACTTGTTAACCACTAAAAACAAAATTTTCTTTAATGATAATTTTAAAAATAAATAATTATAATTTTAATATTTATTATTTTTTAATAAATTTATATTTATAAAAAATTATTTATAAAAAATATTTTAATAACAGTTCAAATAATATAATTTATATTAATTTATAGAACCGTTAAAAGAAATTATTTATTTTTAAGTGAACTTTAGGTTGAGGGAGAGTTGGTTATTGCTTCGTTAATTTTTTCTCTCCCTCTAGTTACTTTTTATATTCCTAAAGTGTTCTTTATTGAATAATTATGATAAATTAGGTTTTATCAAATAATTAACTCAAACAATACATTAATCGAATAAATACTCTATGCATCGAAATTAAAAAAACTAATACTTTCTCTTTTCCTTCTTATCATCAGTATGAAAAAATAAAAATTATGCTTTTTTTATTGTTTATTTTGATTTTAAAAATATTAATTACTTTTTTTTATTTAGTTATTATTAATATTTAGACTTTTATAAAAATAAAAAATGAAAAGAATACTTTTTTATAAAATATATCATAATACCGTACTCAGTGACACTCACATCCAAATAGTGTAGAGAGCATTTAGAAGGTGTTCCTTGCTTTTTGCTTTTTAAAGTTAAAGTAACTATATTTATGTTAGAGTATTATTGAAGTACATTGAGGTGACAACTTAAATAAGAATGATGTGTTTATATAAGGACATGTTATATAAGTTAAAATAAGATTAAAAGTAATAAATAAAGAGTAATTTGTAAGATTGATTTAATAGATTTTGTAGAATTATTTTATTGAAAATAATTAATAAATTATGTAAAAAATAGAAAAAATAATATGTTATCAACGTATGATTAGATTTATAAATAAATAAATCCAAGCAAATTTGAAGGAATGTTCTGTTGTAATTATCAATAAAAACATGTAAATTAAATAGGACTCCCATAATATCCCTTCACATTGAAACTAAGGGTAATGTTTTAACATTTATTTTAATCAACGATACTTAAATTAACAAAATATGAATATACAATACAACTTTAGCACTAAATTACCTCAACGATTTGGCATAAGCCATATAAATGTTAATCGTAATATCCTTGCCAAAAAAAAAAATGAAAAATCAATGTATTATTGATTTACACAAAAATTAGATATTGATTAGCCAGAAAGCAATAGAGTGCAATAAGTTGGCTTTCACATATTGTTTCCATCGGCAGCTAAGAGTACTATTCTTCTTTCAAGCTGTGGAAGTAACAAAGATTGTATGATATCAATGCAATGATAACCAAAACAATGAGAGGACAAAAATAAAGATTAAAAAAAAACTTTTTACATATATAAATAATAACATACAATTTTTTAGGTTGAATTATAAACTGTTACATCTATTTTATTTTTTATTTTTTATAAACATTCAGTAATTACTTCATATTACCAGTTGAAGTTAAAAAAACATCTATTTACTCTTACATACTGTTTGGTTGGAGTAAATAGAAAAGAGAAAAGACTTTAATAAAATTATTTAGTTCGTTGGCTCAAATCTAAGTTGAAACATTAAGAGAAAAAATATTTTTAATTAAAATACTATTCCTTTCCTTTTATAAACCTAACATGATAAGAATTATAACCTTCCATTAAAATATGTCCTCTTCTATTTTCTTCTTTTAACCAAACAATTTGGGAACAAGCAGAAAATATGTATGAAATGAGTCACCTGAAGGCAAATATGGAGTTTTTCTTCAAGAGCAGAATATTCACGTTGAGCTCCATTCAGTGCCTTCAGACACCTACAATTAAACAGATTTTCCTTTTGAGGACTATGGAATTTGTCTTCTTTTCATTGAATATGTGCTCATAAATCTAAATTATTTAGGTACATCAGATAGATAGGTTTCTGTTTTCATTACTCTTCTTTAGAAGCCGAATCAATAGCGCGTTCAAAATCTGCAAATGCCAGTGCCATTCGACAAGCACCTATGCTATGTTACACAAATAAAAACTAGTTACAAATGAGAAATTTTTAGTTTCTCTCTCACAACTATATTTCTCCATAAGAAACGATCATGCTTAAAATACAGTTGAATATTAAACATGGTCACTTTTCCTAACAAGATTTCAAACTAGTCCAATTTTTTTTTTCGCTAACTCATTAGTAATTAAAAATGAAAAATGCAATATATTGTTTTATACACAAACATAGAAAATCTAAATTCAATGATTTAAAAGTAAAAAATATGTAAAATGTGCTATTATAATTTATTGAGCTAATTTCCAATCAGTTTAAATTAGAATAATGTAATATATCACTTCTAAAAAACAAGGTCAAAATAAGGTCCCATTTTGATCAGGAGAATTTCTTTATACCGTAGATTCTAACAAGGTCATTGGATATGCCAGTTTGGCAAGAATAAATCATTGAGCAAAATATGTTTTGGCTAATTTGTGTTGAGAAAAATAGAATAATTTAAGATGTAAATTTACTGATTCCTCTTATTCCATGATTTCCTCAAAGCTTACATTGTTGGAAATTAAGTTCATAGAAAATCTTACACATATATCATACTAGAGATTTGACCTACCTACCATTGCACTACTCGGAACTTTGAAGCAAAATTATGTTGTAAAATTTATAAGAAAATACATCACTTAAAGCATTAACAAGTGACGAAATATAATTTGTTATCCCATTGTCACAGATAAAGTAGCTAGAGGGAAACACAAAAGAGAAGGAGAATAAAGAAGAATGTGAGTTAGTGGAAAGAATCATAAGAGTAATGATCAATTATATATTACAATTTTGACCAAGTAAAACCAGCAAAAAATCTAGTAAAATATCATAAAATCAATGTTAGACCAAATCTAAACTTGACTTACAAAATGTTTAAATAAGAAAAATTTTCTGATTTTAACAATTGTTTCTAATACGCCTCATGTGGTCAATAAGAGGCTAATTCCCATTTAAAATTTTAAATACTCACAAAATACGCAACAAGCAATTACCTGGAAGAACTGCCTTTAACTTTATAAATATGATCCTTTAAAAGATTGTAGTTGAAAGCACGATCATTCCTGAATTCAAGCAGAAATGAAAAACAAATTTAAAATAAAAAATGTGCATATAAAAAAATACTGGACTAATCTAATAGATTGTTTTATAATATTTTTGGTGACATTTCTAATGAAAAGGAAACATATATAATAATAGTTATTATATGTATTATAATTAAAAAGAAGACACCAAAATACTTATGGAATAACATGTAAATCTCATCCATATATAAAAATATCGTATCATATATAAACAAAAAGGTCAAAATTACATTTTATGCGCTAAAAATTTTAAGGTATCTCGGACATCACAGCAAAATTCTGGTATCACTTCAAGGAAGAAAGGGTCTCCATTATTTTCTTTCAACGAGTAGACAAAAGTGAAGTGGTCATTCACCAAACCCTAAAATCAAAAGGGCAAAAAGCATGGGGTGAGACGACGCCGTTTAAACCTTCAACAAATTTCAGTTCCACTAGGCAACATTTAAGAACAAAAATCAAGATTTTCTTTCAAGTTGCAACCAATTATAAGTTTTGAAACAATAAAAATTAAAAACAATTTTTTTTTTATATTACATGTATTAGGGAAGTTTAGAGAAAAACCTCTGCCTTCATTGATTGGAAGGTGCTCAAGAGCTGCACCTTCAAGATCTCCATATCTCTACTATTTATGAAGCTACTCAACCCTTTGTAAGACTCTGCTAAAGAAAGTTAGAGATGATAGACACTAGCTATATAGTGATAGAAAGGACAAGTAGATAGTCATAATCTGAAACCATAGAATTGGTGAATATATATAAAATTTAGACATTAAATTGAAATGTGGCAAAGGCAAATAATTTCATTAAATTGAATTTAAGATTTTACTACCTAATTGTTAATTTCATAATCATTTATAATAAGTTTTCCTCACAAGGAGATTTCCTTTAAAGGCTAAGGTAAGGAATAAAACATGCATTTATTAAACTTTCCAAATCAGATGACGAAGTTTAAGACACCCGTACATAAACCCTTACAACTTAACATATATTTAAAGTGTTGAATTATATTCGGGAGATAGCAAAATTAGAAATTTGTTGACGTTAGGAATAGTCGCAACGATTAAATGTGTTCATGATTCTTGAAATTAAAACATGACCAAAGTAACTTTGTATGGTTTTCAGAAAGTTTGAAATTTGATGTAAAACAAAGGATATATAGAGGCATAGAGCATAGTTGATGTATATGATGGCTTTTAAATGGTAGTTATATTGGAGTGGTCTTGAAGAAATCTACTGTTGATTTTTTTTTTTTGGTTAGATATTTTGATTGGGGTTTTTTTTTTGTGTGTTTTGATCAATTGGGTAATTTTGTATTTTTAAAGAAAACATATTTTCTCTTTTAATAATAACTTTCTATTTTTATGACTGAAGATTAATATTGACAAAATTAAAATTATATTAAATCAATACTTCCTTTTTTAAAAGTAATTAAAAACTTAATAAAATGTACTAAATTCATCTTAACCATTAGGAGGTTTTAACTAATTATAATAATTTAATTCAAAGTATTAAATATTTAATCAATATTTTTAGGACAATTCATTTTTGTTAATAAGACCTTAAATTTAATTATTTTTACGTTATTAACTTTTAAAATCAATTTTAAACATCTAAAAGGATAAGTTTTTTAAGATAAAAATTATTACATTGAAAAAATATAATAAATAACTTTATATCAATGAAAATCAAAGTTACTACTTTTATATGTTCATAACCAGTTTTAAGGTAACGTTAATATTTACGCGTATATATTAATCTCATTTTTCTATGATAGTGATTTTAGGAGTTCTTTCTTTTCTTATTAAATATTTAATTTTTTATTTTTAAATATCAATTTAATTTAAATTTTGAATTACTATAATCTGTAATAAATTTTTAAATAATATTATTAATCATAGTCAATTTGAATTTGAATTTAATTTTAAAATTTAAGTTTTGATATATAAAATTAGTAAAAATTATATGATATAAATTTAATAATTTTTATTTCCATCTTCAATTTTAAAAGTTTTATCTCTTAACTTTTTAGTATAATATAATATTTATTATTAATAATAAAATATTAAATAATTTCAATTAATTTAATTTTTGTTTATAAAATTTATTTAATTTTAAAAATATCTATATAATGTATAGATAATATGATAATTTTCTAAAATTTAGTTATAGGGTTCACTTGTATAAATACTTCCTCTAATAAATGAATTATCATATATACATTTTTAGAAACTAGAAAATATCTGTCCTGTTAAAAATAAAAAATTTGGAAATATTTAAGAGGGAAAATTTTAAAATTATAAAAAGATATAAATACATACAATTAATTAATTTAAATAAAAATGTATTTAACTAATATTTAACGAAAATAGAAATAATTTATTATCAAAATAAATCTAGGAAAGGAATTAAAAGTATAAACAATTAATATTTGATAAAAAAAATAATATGATTATTTCGAAAAATTTAAGATTTGAGAAAAAGAAAACTTGCAAAAAGAGAAATTTGAAAGTAACTGGTAATTTAAGAGTTTTTAAAATACAAAATGTGGTACATGATCCAATTTCAATATACTGTAAGAATTGGACCTTAAATTACTAATCGAAAAAAATATATATTTTTTTACTGAATTGAATTAGATTTCAGATCTAACCTTAAAACTGGTACAATTGACTCTAAATTAAACTTATATTTATATATATAATTTTATTTATTAAATTAATTTTGATTTATATTTATAAAAATGTAATATTTTTTTTATAATTTGACTCTTAACATTATATTTTATTATTATTTTTTAGAGATGTATTTTATTGTTTTAATGTATTCATAATTTTTTTAATTTTAACTTTATAAAATTTTGTTCTTATATTTTATATTTTTATTATATAAAATTAATAATAAATGAAAAATAATTTTTAATTAAAATAGTGTTATTACTGTTTTTTTAGTTTAACTATATAAAAAAATAAAATAAGTGTGTATATCCAATCATAAATAAAAATAAAAGATTGAATTGAATTATCTACTATGTTAAAATATGAAGCTGCACACTCCAATAAATTTATATTACTTAGCGTGGATAAATTCCCATGTTATTTCAATTAACTTATTTAGTTTATTAACTTTTAAATTTATTTGATCAAATTAAAAAATATATACAATAAAAAAATTATAAATTTAAAATTTAAAATTTTATGTTAAACTACTTTAATCTATATCTCACGTTATTAAATTAATTTTAATAATTTTATATTTTAAAAATATTTGATAAAATAAATTATTTTATTAGTAATATATATTTTTTATGCAGCTTAAAGTAGCAGGAATTTATAGATTATTTTTATTTTTATTTTTAATAATTTTATTTAAAATTTTCACTTATCATATAGTTTAATATATATTATTTATTTTTGTAAAAAAAAAATACTGATGAGATTCATATAGCTTTTCCACAAAAGGAAATGATAATTCCGATTCACAGGACATAAAATAATGTTAAATTAATTTTTAAACTAATTTAAATATTTAAAACTGATAATTTTTTATTAAAAAATATAGATTGTATCAAATATATAGAAATATAATAAATAAATTTAACTTTAAAACTTAGAATTAATCCTAAAAATGATGTTAATAAAATTATAAAATATATAATTAAACTACTTATTTACCCTTACACGTGATCGTTTTTAATTTAATTTTCATAGTTATAAAGTTTGTAATTAAATTAAAAAGATTTGTGATTTGATTTCTTACATTACGGTTTGTTGTAAGGCTGTTTATTTTTATATATTTTTATTTTATTATGTTTTAATTCTTATATCTGTTATGCAATTTTAATTTAATCTCTATATCTGTTATAGAATTCTATTTAAGTTTTTATATGTAATTTTTTAGAATATAATCATTGTATGCTAAAAAAAATTAATTAAAAAATTATATGAAAAAATTTAACTAAAAAAATATTATTCATACAGAGATCAAATTAAAAATTATAACACATATAAGAATTACAACATATTTAAATAAAAATATGTTATTCTTATCTCGATCAACCACCAATCATTTTATCTTAAATATAAACAATATTATAACGAATAATAAATCAAAGATCAAATCAAAAATATTTTCACGTATCACAAACAGTCCCAGTTCTACATTCATCCATTAAATTAAGAATAGTTCTTAATGTGTAAGGGAGATAGTCAGATAGTTCAAAAGGCAACAGAGAATGGTTCAATAGCTGAAAAATACTGACAACAATAACAGTTCATGCCCTGTTTGAGTGGAGGAAATAAGGGAAAAGAATTCGAGAGAAAGGAAAAAGATAGAAATAATTTTTTTTCTTTAATTAGATCAATTTTTTCATATAAAGAAAAAAATTATTTTTTGCATACCTTATCTTTTTATATTTCCCTCTTAAAAGGAGAGAAATGAGAATTAAAAATGTTTTTTTTGGACTTTAATATTTTAATTATTAACTTTTTAAAAATAAGTAAATAATAAATAAATAATTGTAATATTAATAATAGAATAATATAATAAAAGATTAAAATTTGAATGTTTAAATTATTTTTAATTTATATAAAATAAAAATTATATTATTAATTTATTTATTTTTTTTTCATTCATCTAAATAAGAAAAGAAAATTTTTCTTTTTTTTCTTTTGTTTCTATCTATTTAAAAAAAAAATTCTTCTTATTTTTTATCCTTCTATAATACTATTTATTTTTGTTTTCTTTCTTTTTATTTCACATATTATCTAAATAAAATCATTTGGAGTTGAAAAAAATGTGATTTAATATGTATTAATGAGTGGTTTTTAGAAAGAAAGTTTCTTTCTTTATACTATGGGGTAAAGTAAATTTTGAGAGACATCCAAAATGAGGTGTGGTATACTACAATTGCAGGCACCTTGCCGTGTATTGTGTAAATTTGAACCAATGAATGAATGAATCCGTTTCCGACCTTGTGCATTGCTATGTTACCTGAACTTTGCAAATTTAGCGTGACACTTAGAAATAAACCTATCTCTTTCAATATTATATTGGCCTAGAAATTTGGAGGAAAAGCTTTGTAATTTATAGTAATTCTACCGGCTCAATTAAGATTATCTTTAATAGAAGATAATTATGGTTTAAGCCAAAAAATTAAATAAATTTAAACTTCCTTTTCTTCTTTTATCCAATTTACTTGCAATTTTAAATAATTAAATATTACTATATATAATTAAATATTTAATAAATGTTATCAAAATATAAAGAGGATAGGATTTAAATAATTAATAAAATAAAAAAACACATTGAGTAAAATTATATGTTTTATATTGTAAAAAACGTTATCACAATATATGATAAAAACAAATTTAAACTGACTATTTTTTTTCTTCCTTTTTAGCTCTATTTATGTCACTCGCATGCAATTGCTAAATTGTGCACATAAAATTAAGTAAAAAATTCATAAAAATATAATAATAATAATAAAAAAATTGTTTCCCAAAATTATTAAATTTTGAATGAATTTATTTATTATATTTTATAAAAATTATATGTATACTTGTATTTGCTTATTTTATATTTAATTAAACATTTATAATTTTTTTTTAAAATATTTAACTGTAGTTTTTTAAATCAATTTAAACATTTACATACCATGTTTATTTATCAAGTTTAAAATATAAAGTAAAATATTTGCAATTAACAAGTTTAACAACCAATCTGCAGCTAATTAAGCGTATGCTGGATAAAAAGACTAAGGAGGGAAAGGATGGGCCAGGCCTCCCATAAAAAACATTTTGTACAAATATATATAGCTATATAATTTAGTAATATAATTATATATATTAATAAGAACAAGATAATTAAGATAGATAGATTCTTTAACGATAATGATTATAATTATTTTTTTTATCTATTTGAATAATACATATTCTTTTTAAAATTATTCTTCAACAATTAAATGAAGATATACTTGGCATATATTATTTTTTTGTAAATACATACTAAAAAATATAATCAAATGTATTGATATTTATTTATTTTGGATCCTTCCTTCCTTTGATTTTTGAATCCATCTCTGGATATTGATTAAAATGGTATAAATGTACATTCATTTTTTAGCGCTACTAAGAACTATGTTTACAATAAGTACGTTGAAGGATTGGAGTTGCAAAACCAAACAAGCACTACATACGTAGTTGTAAGGATACTCCAAAAGTCTCAAGCAAAACTACAGTAGCATGCTTGATCATGACCTCCTTGTCAGCACTGAAGGGAGAGCCAAACCCTTAGGAAAACTCTACGAAAGAGAATGTGAATTGACACCACAGTGTTAGAAAGGAGATGGTTTTAGTTGGCAGTTGAATGTAAAACGTGCAAACAAAATTAAATTTGAATAATATCTTAATTGATTTTTCTATCCCATGGACTAGTGCATAGATCAAAAGGTTAAAATAACTTTTTTAGTATAATAGATAAATAAATTTTGGTTATCGAAATAATTAATTATTTCTTTTCTAACAAAAATTTTCTATTTTTGATATTTTATCCTATACATCAGGTATATAACATAGAAACATTGTTTCTAAAAAGCATGAAATTTTGTTCCAAATAGTCCTCATCGCCTATGATTAACTATATCTTTCTATATGCTGCTTACAATCCTGAAGTATAGATATCATTCTCACAGTCAGAGTTACATACATATATACCATTCTAAGACAGCTCCATCATAACCAACCCAAACTTCTATAGTTCTATATATTTTTACACATTCCTGCCATTTCTAGAAGAATATGCTGCTAATCAGAAGAAAAACGAACTAGCCAAAAAGAACCAAATGAATTGCAATTGAAGACTCATACAATGTAGGTCTGCTTCATATTTTTCCGCCCCCGCTTTCCTCTAGGGTTGGCAGTAATCAAGGCATTCACAAGTTCAGAATCCTCTTCAGTAATCAGTATGTTTGCTTTACTTGGGTCTGCAAGCAGCTGCTTTGCCACAAGGTATCCAGCAATTGACCAAGTCTGAAATAATCGAGATTGCTTTCCAATGAATCGAGATCTCTTTGTATCATAATATTCTGGCCACCTGTCTCTTGAAATGCGTCTCTCGGCAATCTCAACAGCTTTTGCAGCAATGTGTGTTCTCTTCATCTTTATGCATGCCACTGTGAGCTGCAATAAGCATATTTTTTGTTAAAAAGCCTGATATTTCCAATTTGCAATGCTAGAATGAAGAAACCAGGTACCCTACAAGAGAAAAGTTTTACATGTACATAAAATAAATAGATTGGACATTTAATGCTAAACAAAGACGACTAAGCTCATTCAGTTATAGTTACATGTCTAGATGAAAGTTCACATAGGACATATAATAAGAGCTAAGGTGGAAATAGTATAGAAGCTTTAAATCAGAACTTGCTTCAACTAGAGAGATTTAAGTTTACCAAACTTCACCACAGTAACTAACCTGCCAGAGCAGTGTTGGCCAGGAACCTGCATTATGGTAGGACCAAGGCCTGCAAAAAAATAAACACAAACAAAATCATTTGATACAGAATATCGTAAGATAACAGAAAACATAAACAAGGCAAATTAGATACAATACGTGTTCTTAGGATCACTGCCTGCGATTATCTGCCACTCCTGACCTTCAAGAGCGGGATAACAAATCTTGAAGGGCATCTCTGCCACCAAATCTGACCATTTGGCCTCAATAAGATCCAATATGGCATGTGACTGTTCCACCGTGGCCAAACTGTTTACCACAGACCACAAGTTTCCCAGGGAAAAAAATCGGAAATCCATGTGAGCTGGTTGTAAGTTGCCAATCAAATAACCTCCTTTGTTTGGCATCCATTCCACTAACCAAGGAGAAATCTGATCCGGGTATATGTTGAACTTATTAACTGCATCATATGAGTACTCCTCTGTCTTGTATCGGTAAATCTCATTTAATTTTTTCAAGTCAATCCAATAATATTCTCTAATGTGAAATGAAAGAGCTACCAGACGATTGTTAAGTGCCCGTATAAGATCAGCTGATCCATCCTCTGGAGTAAGCATCTCTCGTGCACAAAGTAAGGCAGAATAAAACAGTGCCTAGAAATAGAAAAATAAAACAAAAAGCAAAAGAGAATATACATTAAAGAAGATTACTTGATCACTAATTTCATCTTTATTTGTAAGCATCTCAATACAAATATTTTTCTTGAAAAAATAAGAAATTTATTCAACAAAAGAGGTAGGTACAAACAAAATTTTAAAGCAGAATACATAAACTTCAATGTTGCTGGTAATAGTGACTTAGGTAACTGTAACACTAACACAAAATCATTTATGCCCTCTACATGATTTTATCATGGAAATCCCCCATTTTCGAGAAAGGAGAATTTATTTGTGAAAAAATTGTCACAAAGTATTTACGACATGCAACAGAGCAACAAATCTGATCAATTAACGTTCTCATGACTTAACCAAGGCATTTTGTTAGGGACATAGTTGTATAAGATGAAGGTAGAGGTCTAATGTCTTTACTTCTGTTAGTCAATTAATTGTTAGAAAGGTGAAATTGCACAGCTTTGCCTAGTCCAACCTCTCCGTGTTTGTGTGTCAGTTTCCACATATTTATGTAAATCCACTACCATCATAAGGAAAGTATTAGATGAATGATCTATTCTTAGTCCCAAAATTTGTTACAAGTATTTACTTCTCTTGACTACCGTAAGGGCAGTCAAATAAGGAAAGAATGTCTCTGAGCATTACAAAATTGGTATCAATTAATATTGTGGAAGAGTATGTCAAAAGTTCAAAATAGTAAAAGCCATGGGGACATTCAATTCATGTACCAGCCAAACCTTAATCTAATTGAAAGAGATGCGACCTTTTTGTAATTTCAATAAATTATTGATTTAAATTTTTTATTCCCAATAGCATTGTAATATTTACTAATTCAGATGGATCAGCTTTTGAGTTTGGTTTACTTAATGTGAGTTTTTCCAAAAATGATGATTTTATGAACTCTAATGTATTTCAGATAATTGACTGTAGCTGCTGTCTATAAATATGAATGGAGCCAGCACTCCAACATCATTCTTCAATTCATGAATACTTTTTTAGGGTGTAGTCCCTTTATTTATGAAAATATACCTTAATTTTCCATCCTTATTCAAAAACAATGTGAAGTTGCATCTTTCATACATAAAAGATATAATAATATCAGCAAAAGTAAAAGAAGAGAAAGCTCAATAATTAATAAGAACGAGGGATATGAATGCAGGCCCTCAATCTTGCACAAGAGAATTTATTCTTGGTTCTTGCCAAAATGGTTCAGATAAGTGCATCATTTTCCCCCTATCTATGCAAATGTATAATCATAAACAAGCAACAAATTTTCTTTCCTGCCAGTAAAAAGTACAAATTTACAAATTTGTACCTGAATCTCCAAAGGATGCCCATGAATTCCCATCCTCCGATCTATCATGCAAGAACCATCAGTTACTAATAAGGTTGGGAACATGTCAAAGCCATCAGCAAGACACAACTTCAAAATCATCTTAATTCCTGTTTGCACATCAACTCTCTCCTGAACTGATAGATCACCAGAGCATTTTCCATATGCTCGTAATAAAATTATCCACCACAAACCTGAGATAAAATGTGAGATATGTTCAGCAATCCAAGGATTATTACGGTAAATTTCTCCTGCTATATAAAAAATATTTCTACTGTTCCGATTAGTTATTTTACCAGAATCAACAGGAGCAACACGGCCAATGGCTGCCTCTCCAAAGTCAGGATCCAAAACCTCTTCTGTTGCAGAATCATCACCATCCAGAGGAACTGTTCGAACCTTAAAACTAGCAGGCATCAAACCTTGTCCTGGACTATGACAATCCATTGTTTTCTCCCAGCTCTGGAATATGGATGATTGAGTTTAAGACAGTATATCAGAAACAACAAAGTACCTCTTGAAAAGAATTTAAGGAACCCCCCACCCCCAATGGTTACGTCCACCTTTTTGTTAATTATAATACTGTTAAGGGTCTTAGCAAAAGAAGTTCTAACAAAAAATATTACTAATAAAAGTATTATTTAATGCCTTTTCCATTGATTATGTGCAGCAGATGGTCGTATGGTATTCTATCTGTAGACAATTTACATCAATATTAGTTTTCAAACACAAGTATTTTCGGTATGTTTCTTAAATGAAAATTAGAATTTACTTTATTCACCAAAAAAAATTACAAGCAAATGGAGAAACAGCTGGAGTTAGATTTGTAGGACTTGAAAGATGAATAAAATAATTTTGTAAAGCCACAACACAAATCACAATTGCATTGCTTTAACACAATCAATCACAAATGAAAATACATATCTAAGGCTAAACACACCAAGTTGTATCACATTTAGCTGTTACCAGCACACGTTATCAGTCTTATAAGACCAAGATTCTAAGACATTACCTGCAACTGAAGGGTATAGAGGATAAAATTCCGAACAATATCATACTCCCCCTTCAATAGGAAAGCAATTCCAGAAGGAATGAAATCACGGATGAAGACCTGGTCATAATTCAAAACATTGGAACTGGTTGGGTCCTTTGCAGCAATTGTTCCAATAGGATTGCCACAATAATAAACTACAGACTCCCGTAGTAGGTCCCATGCTTCTTCCTCAACGGAGCTGAGGCTAATTGTGCCAAAGCTGTCTGATATAGCTCCATTTGTACCATTAGATGTTAAAACCTCCTTTTCTTGTTTCAACTGCTGTACATCTTGAAACTCTAGGATATGCTTCCCACTTATCACGTCACTTACCGAATTTGATGTTTCAACATTATTCACAAACCTTGATCCATTTCCATCACCTGCAGCAATGCCACTTGCAGTTTCAGCCTGCTGGCATTTGCATGTTTGAAACCATGGATGACTATAGGTCTTATAGTCATGGAAACGACCATCCATCCATTGAAATTGATGAGTTCTTAACTGACTTTGAAGCATGCTAGAACACATGGTCAAATGTCTACGCCTTGAGGATCTTTTCTTCATACATTTTACTCGAAACTTAGAATGCAATGTTAAATCAGAAGAGTTTGCAAACTGTTCATTATACCCAGCTTGAGGCACAGCCCTTGATAGAACCTGGAAAACTGCTTTTGAGGTACCCAAGGACATTCTGCTTTAAAAGAGGGAAACTGCACCAGCTTAGCTTTTGCTTCCTGTAGAGTACATTTAGATTACAACCTGTGAGAACTACTTATGGGGTATTCAGCATAGTTGGATGACATAAACATAGCAATTTCAACCATTCCATTTATAGATTACAAGATAATATCAGTAACTCGCAATTCAGAAGAGGGGAAGAAACACCTTATCACTAAGCCATATCAGAATAACAAACCCAGAATGCCCCCCCCCCCCCAAAAAAATCACAAAATCTGAACTGACATAAACTGTTTGGAAAGTATAAAAGAACAAACAATTTATTCATATACACATAATTCCAAAACTGAAAGATAGGATTAGATGCAAAGTAATTATAACAAGAGTTCAGAGACAGAAATTTGACAGAAGAACCCCCATAACATATTACCTCAATTAAAAAAAAAAAACTTACAAGAACAAGAGACACCTCAATTTAATTATTAAGAACGAACCTCTGATTAAACAAGGGCTGAGAGTGTGGTGGATCTCCAGATATTGGAATTAGAGGGACACAAAATGTGTTGTTATAAAGTATGGTAATTCTTTGCACGGTTTATTTTCTCTTCCTTCTTGTCGTCTGATTTATTTTGTTTTCTTCTTATCTCAATACTCTTCTCGTTTGTTGAATTGAAGGGGTTGGTTTTCGGTTTCTTTTTTCTTTTTTCCTACGCTTTTTTCTTTATGGCACGTGACATTCTGACATAATCACTGGGCCTCAAAAATAAACGGAACAATGTCTGCCACAAAAAAAATAAAAATAAATTTCAACGTCTTTTTTATTTTACGTGCCCAAAAAGATCTGCACTTCCTTGCGTTAGTCATTTGGTTTTTGCTTATTTATTTTGCATTTTACAGATATTTATAAATTTATATAAAAATTAAATAAAATATTTAAGAGATAGTAATATTATTGTTAAATAATGGAACATTAAAATATTTAAAATTTTAAAATAATTAAATTCTATTTTATTAGCTACAAATAGATTAAGGAAATAAGATTTTTGAAATTGAGAAAAATTAGGAAAACATTATTTGAATCAAGCTGCATATATAATCTCTAAGAAGAATAAAGAATAAAATAAAATACTTAAATGTAAAAAAGAATTGCGTGACTTAATAAGAAAAAAAATCTTCTTATTCAAGAGTAAGGATTGAGATCTATTTATACTATAAGAATAAATAATAATTATTTAATTCAAAATGAATTTTAATTACTTTCAATTGTTAATAACTAACAGTATACTTATTTCAATAACTTATATGATGAAAAAGATTAAAATTTACGTAAAGTTAAAAGAAAGAAATTAAGCTAAAAAAATTCAAATATGACATATTTAAAAGAGATTTCTAATATAAATACGTATAGATAATGGCAAGTGAACCAAAATTTATTTTTATTTCCACAGATGTTAATGGGTTAGTTTAATTCGTTTTAAAGGAGAAAATATCGGAATCAATCATAATGAATTAGTTTGATTTTATTTTATTTTATTTTTGCTTAAATCCAAACTAAACAAATCCGATAAATAATAGGTTTGTTTTCTATTTTTTAAAAATTAAAGAGAGGTCGAATTATTAGTTTAGATAGTCATCCTTCTAACAAAAAACAAGTGCGTTGCACTTAAACAAAAATAAACTTCTTTTTCTACCAAAATGATTTGATATTTTAATATAAATATAAATAAATATACATATTAGAAAGAAAAGACCGGCCAGGTTAATTAATCAAAATCAAAGAACTTAATAATTATACCCAAACCAATAATGGTTTGATTTCATCTGTCAGTCTAAAGCGATGGACATCCTAACTATTTTCTTGCACCATTCTGAGTACCTTCTACCTCTACAGAATAATCTTTTATTCTATTAATTTTTTAGGTGTCTCTTCCTCCCATTTCCTTTATAGCGTTAATTCTCCTGTACTTTTCCATGATTGTCTGGTCGTTTTTCATAGTCATCCTTTTTCAAAATCTACTCATTCGTATCGTATGTTCTTCACTTGGTAATGTTATTGTACCGTACGAATTCCATTCTCTTAAAATATGTAATTTGTTTTAAAGAAAAAAGTAAGATGTATTAACCTTTAATGTAGGCAAAATTTTAACAAATTCATGATTTATTATGTATAATTTCATACATCAATAATTAATTTCATCATTAACTGTTAGAAATTTTTTCATTTTCCTTTTAAATTGAAAGCTCTATAAAATCAAGATATCTGCTAACAACTCATTCTTTTCAATATACCCATGTATCATATTCCTAGTGATTGATCAATTTTTTAAAAAATCAAAAACATTTATCTCATAATCATTTTTTAAAAATACTTTTAACTTTTTAAAAATATGACTAATCACAAAGAATGTGAGGGAAAATTCAAAAAAGTGTTGCTAGCATGCCTCATCAAGAACTAAATCAAGGTAATGTATGTTATTGTTAGAACATTTAAGCCAAACCCAAGAGGACCAGACAAATTTGCCATCCCTGGTACTGGCAGGACCCTTTTTCGGTTGGAAGTGGAGGAAAAGCAGGAATGGAGGGGGGGGGGGGGTTGAAATGGTGAATCTAAGAGAGATGATGTGCTAAAAATGTACACCGTAACTGAACTTTCAATGAATGTCAAAAGGTAGGCTGCCACATGCATAAACGGATGAGATGCAAATCAATATTACAACGAATATAGAAAAGTTTCTAAGTTTGCCAGAGAACGCGACCATGTGATATGATCTTCAACAAAGAGGACAACATTCTCCACTTGATGAGATAAGCATTATGCACTCTCTGTTTCCGGCGTATCTCTTCGGCTTGGTATTCTAACAAGGGTCTAAACATTCTTCAACTTTTCTCATCATCCATTTTGGATGACTTGACCTTTGGCATCAAATTCAGCTGACTGATTTCTGAATCATGCCACCAAACAGATCATACTTCTTGCTTACAGCTATCACTGGCCTCCAAAAAAGATATCAATTCAATAAACCGCTTAGTACAAGTAAGATCAGAATTCATGCTATGGGGAGTAAGTTGTACAATACTATAAAGGAAGGGGGGAGAGAAAGAAATATAGACCAAATGTGGCACCAAAATTTTAAATATTCTAAAGAGAAGAGGAGCACTAACATACGCTAAACCCTGTTCAACTCAATAATGTGTTTGTCCAACTGCTCTTTCAACTCTTTTTTCCACTCCTGAATCAAATTTTCTTGTTTTTTTATCAGCTCATTTTTTGTGTTAAGTTCCTCTTCCATCAGAGCAATCTCCTGGTGAGATAAGACATACAACAGAAGTTTAGATGACAATATTACAGTCACCACGAGTGAAGGAAAAACAATATTTTGATGTGCACGCATACCTTTCTAAGCATTTGAGCTTTTGTTGGTTTATCCTCACGTTGCAGGCTGATAAAATAAAGCTGAAGCTTCTTTGCAGCCTCCATAAAATCTCTTGCATATCTATCCACGTCAACTGAAATAAAGTACCCAAATAAGGAAAGTTCTGTTAAGATACATCGCTATAATTACCATGCATTGCAAGACGACAAAATCACATTGTAAGATGACAAAATCACATTACAAATATATCAGTTTCCACCACAGAACTAGAGCAAAGACAGGATTTCTATTCTCACTGTAAATTAAAGCGGACATAAATGAACCTTAATTTGACTTGCAACAGTAGTTAAACTTAATACAGTCAGGTCACATTAAACCAATCACTTTCTATTTAACTAAAATAACTAATTTTAGCACTATGGATCTAGTGATACATATTACATATGAAAAAAGTTCCAACTGGCATTTAAACCAGGAGTTCCATATGAATTTTGGTTAAGGCTAACAAGGTCTAAATAATGCAAATCTTTGTCCTTACCCACACAATATATGGAATTAAGAAAAATGGAAATAGATAAAAAAAAATGAACTTCATTCAAAGATCAGACATCAGTATGTGCCATTTTCAGACATTTATAATCAATTAATTATTTGATTGCTAATATAAGTAACTGCTTGACTATTGTATCTTTTTCTGACATACAGTGCTTCCACTCAGTAATCCTCCACATATTTTTATGTGTGCAAGGAGCGTCTTCATTCCTTTCAACTTACATTAATTAACTTAACAAGGATTATCGTTAGTAGTATCATGTGTCTTATAGAAACTCTAGCAGGTGTATAATTACATAGATACTGGAATGCCAGTTCAATAATTTGGTCATTACCTATTAGCAAGTCAATCTATACATTAAGAAATATTATACATTCTCATTTGAGAACAATTTGATTAAATTGCCAATACTTTACATCTTAATTAATAAATTTAAAAAAAAAACAATAAAAAAAAAATCAAGCTTTTAGACAGAACCATTAACCTAACCAGTAATTTTGAAAGAGTTGCAGCTACTCACTTTGATGTGAAGGATGGGGTGAACGGTCTATTGCTTGAAGTTCTCTGGCTGGTAAGCAGGGAAGTAAAGCAGCCTCCAAAGCCATAACACACGAAACCATATCATCCTTTGAGGGAGGCGAAGATGGCAGTTGTTGATCAATTGAGTGTTGTTGCTCAACTACTTGCCGGTCACCCATATATACCCTTTCAGTCTGCTAAGGGAAAGATAGGATAAACAATTTCACACACTTCACTTCCCTCTGCTTTGCTCTCAGAATTAAACATTATTTCCTAATTTCCATCCATTTTTTAAAGGGATATAATATATTATATAAAAAAAAATTAAAAATCTCTCTGACTCATCATTCTCTTTCTCATATTAAAAGCCAAACACCGAATGAACAAGCGAAGCTAAAAGAATACCCATTAGTTGAAAACGCAATTTCATACGAATCGAAGAGTAACGGTAGCAATATGGCATATTCAAATATTCATCGACAAAAATGGAGATTAGGAGACTCACGTGGCGTCGGGTGGTGGCGACAGAGAAAATAGCTCGCGTGAGTGAGGAGTGAGGACTGAAGATGATGAAGGGTGAAGAGACGAGAGATTTGGGTTTTCTGATTGGTTTCGGAAACCTAATTTGTCTTTTGGTTCAATGTTCATCAATTTTAATTAATAAATTGAAACGAAAACCAAATTTAAATACGCTAATGGCTAAAGAATTGAAGTTAAAAATATTATTAAAAGATTGTAATATTTGATATTTTTATTTTAATAAAAAATTATTTATTTACGCTAAAAATGCTTTTTGACATATTTTACTATCGCAAAAAATGCATTTTAAAAATTTGCTAAAATTCAATTTTTACTCTATAATTACTTTCAGGAACAATATTATAATATCTCGTGTAAAAATTTTAACATAATTAACTTACCCTAAAAATGCATTTTGAAAATTGCTAAAATTCAATTTTTATTCTACAATTATTTCCAGGAACGATGTTATAACGTCTCGTCTATTAATATTTTTAACAATTATTTTAATTGTTTTTGTTTCTTTTTATTAAATAAACATAAACTAATTAAATTTTAAGTTGCTTCTTTCTAGGACAAAAAAATTAAAGTTTAAGTTGAAAAATATTATATTTAATTTATGATTTACTTAGAAATTATTTACTCATAAAAGCATTATTTTTAATACATAGTTGAATTAAAAATTATTTAACTAACTATATTTCAAATGGGATAGCCAAAAATATGTAAACGTTAGAATATATATATATATATATATATATATATATATATATATATATATATATATATATATATATATATATATTCTTCTTTCTTATGGTTCTTATTATTTTCAAAATTTGACTGAGCAAGAGAAATTTCACTTGAAATTATAATTAAATCACTGCATTTGATATACCTCACCATCAATGTTTTTTTTTGGCATAACTTGGTTGAATCTTGAGCCTAACATAAAGTGACTTATTTTATTAACACAAAGTCTGACTTCCTTCTAATTTGCAAGCTGCTTAGGTTTGATTGAATCAGGTTAAACTCATAGTTAATAAGTTTTACTTTAGCTTTAAAATATTTTAGTTTTTAACAAGTGTATACTAATATAAAATGTAAATTTTTAGTCAAAATATAGTAAGCTTGTGAGTTAATTAGTTAAACTTGTAAAAGCTAGCCTTTGACTTCAATGCTTGAAAAGTGAAAACGGGATTTTCTCCCAAGAGAGTTAAGGGGATTACAAGTTAGTGAGTTCAATATCAAGTAAATGTTTAGGGACATTAACCGTTTTAAAATTTTCTATCATGAAAAAATAGATTTTTTTTTAATTTTTTATCTTTAACAATAGCTGACCCATTTGATGTGTTCTCCTCCAATTGAGTATCACAAAAGCAAAGATATATGTGTATAAATAACTGGGAAAATCCTTGTAAGTGTAAAGATTCTCCCATGCATTTCAGTATAAGTTTGACTGGTTTATTTACATTAAAGATTTATATTTCCTGATCCGTTTGAGAGGATACAGGTAGTACATTATACTCTTGTGTTTTGGGGGTAGGAATGGATGAACTAAGTCGTTCCTTCCCTCCTGGTTTAGAAGATGCATTGCCATACCATATCATTCCCGCTATTGCAATGATCATGCCTAAAATTACTTGTAGATTGAGACCCTCTTTTCCAAAGAAAATGAATCCTAGGGCCAGGACTAGAATAGTCTTCATATGGCCAAGGACTTGGAATGATACAGCCGTAAACCTGCCAATGCAGATGAATTGGCTGAGGTTTGTCCCTACCGCGATGGAGCATGACAGAATGATGAATAACTGCAGACAGAAGGAGTACATCAGTTTAATAATAGTGTTATAAAGTCAACATTAAATGTATGCATATTTTCATCCTCCTATTTTTCCTAGGAAACTATCACTATCACTTTTTTGGAGGGAGAATATCACAAAATGCTGAAGCTTTATGGAAATTTTAAGAATAGGGATAAATTCAAAAGGATAGTCTGTTCTCCAGATTGTATATCACAGCCGAACCGGATGGATCTCAAGAGAAAGTTGCTCACGCTCTCATGCACAACATATTTTAAATTGGTCTCATTAATAATGCAGAGAGACTAACATTCAGTATCCAAGTGCTGTGTGAAAATTTTCTTGTCGGTGTAATGGTAGGTATGCAAAATAAGTTTAAGGATTAGGGAATGTTCTGAGAAGTGCGAAGCTAGCACAAATATAGAGAGAACTAAGAGTGGCTTTTCAGGATCTAGAATTACAATTCAGAACATTTTGGAAAAGAGAAGTAAACATGTGAAAAAGATTTTTACAATGACATGCTCCGGGGAGCCAAAAGTAAAGAAGAATTCATCTATATTGCAAACGAAACTTCATCCGTGCAGGGAGACAACAGGTTTACTAGCTTTCTAATAAGCAACTAACTGGGACGAGTGCAAGTTAATCTCTGGATATGCTACAATAGCTTGAACATTTAGTGCTATTTACCGACCCCTTTCAGTTTACAAGCCAATCTGGAGTTTTGAACCGCTCAGAATTGTGGGATCCTTCTAGAACTTCAGGACTTTAGCAATGCTAATAGGACTTGCAAACCAAAAAATGTTGCTAGCCCTCCATGCCAAATACTATAATTCCTTCAGCACACATCATGAGTTTACGAACTATGATAAGGTAGACATGGTATTAGATACTTATAAACCTCTATATGCTCTTTTTTTTTTTGTGATCGCACGGTGAACTAGAGAAACCATACTTAACCAAAGGATTTTAGACCTGCCAATGTCATTCAGTAACCTGGTACTGGAGTTTGGCAGTAGAATTTGGCACCCAGTCTCATAACAACATAGACATATAATCTACAAGATAATTGTTAAGACTAGATGAGCCGAGCTTACCAACACCGGCCTATATAATCGACACCTCATCCAGGATTCAAGGATATAATACTGATATAACTACAAACTGTTTTTTTGGAACAGTGACCCGGACCATCCGAGATCACTGGGCACTAGGTATATGCAAAACTCAATAGAACTTGTAATTAAGCAGCATAATGTAAGAGAAACTTACAATGGATATCAAACCATAGTTGTAGGCATCAACTCGTTTGTTTGTCAGCCAATAGTCCACAAAAGGGCCTGCTAGCAGTAAACTTGCTGCCTGTACTGGCGCAGTGTGGCCCAACAAGTTAAAGGATCCAAGAGAATATTTCCTCTGAAGGTAATGCACATACTGCACAAAATAGAAGTATAATATCAGCTCAAAAAGACAATCCAGATCATGACACCCGAATAAAACATTAGGAGTTAGAATTGGAATGAACTGACATAAGTTAAACAAGTCTGATCCAGAATATATATCCAAAAAGAATAATTACAAAGAAAATATGCTTCAGGCTTCCATTTTGTCAACTTTAGATGTATAATAAGCAGGGATGAATAAATTCTTATGTACAAGAATGTTAGCAAGCATCATGCATCTGAAAGTGCTCATTCACCAATTCTAGAACCACCTTTTTGACAAAGAATTCAATTTTGATCAACTAAGATTCAGGGTTGAGATAGTGTTAGTATTTTACTTACATACTGCTGCAGTGCGGTGCTCCAAACTGCCACCACAGCAGCTATGAAACCCTTAGCATTGACACTCACATCGGTGACTGTACATACAGCAACACCAAGGAGAACAAGGGAAATGCTAAGTTTTGTGTCCCTTGAATATCGCACATTGTCCAATATAACTTCCAGGAAACAGGATACCGGAATCATACTCAGCTTAGCAATCTGAAATTTTCATTTCAAAGGAAACAAAACACTATAAATACTAATTTTTTCACGGGCAGAGTTTGATACTTTCACCAAAGTCTGAAATTACCTGATAGAAACCAACAGAGTTCCACATTAAACTCACATTCATTCCAACAATAGAGAAGTTTGCAAATAAGACAAATCTAATAAGATCAGGTAAAGGAAGATGGGAGGTTTGGATATATCCCAACCACTTAAGAATGGTGGTCAACAAGGTTGTTGTCGCAAAATGCAGACCAGTTAAAGTTGTAGCTGCATAAGTAGTATATGATGTTCAATGTCAGGGATCAGGAGTAATGCAGAAGTTCAGAAGTAATCTGTTACCTCAAATCAGAAGAAACCGTAAATAACACTCTTCTTTGGGCAACTATTATAGAAGAGATTTTAATCAAACACGCAGTGCAATTCTCAGCACTTGCTTGTTGTAGCAGTGGGATATATATATATATATATATATATATATATAAGCAAAAATACTTACCAATCTCAATACAAAAATCATGCAAAAAGAAAAGTTGTTTAAAAATACGATTTTCGGGTGAAGCTTTAAATGCCTATCTGAATACCATGATAATTTTTTTGGCTGCTAGTGTCTTCACTCTCGTACTCAGAAGTTAAGAAAGAAAAACCGGTTGCTTAATGAATGCCGCATCAATTTAAGTAAATATTGCAATTGGTTCAGTTATGCTTTATCTGTGAGTCACAAATACCAAAAGTTTGTGAGGACTGTACAATATCTGCATATCATCTGAAAAAATAACATGGATCAATAAGATAATTACCCTTCCCATCTTTTCCTTCTCTCTCTTTTTATCATATGTAGTATTGTTGTCTACAAGCAGCACTACCAAAGCCATGCTTGTCCCTAATTCAACTACCACAATTAATTTAACAGATACTTTTTTCAAATCCTAGGAACAATTTTATACTGCATGTGAGCAATATGAGCCAGACACGATGAAAATGCATTGTAACTTAAAGCAGTTAACATCTGTACAAATAAAAGTGAGGAGTAAATTATCAGGAATGGGAAAAGGTTATGAATTACGAGTCTATACCAAAACTGAAACCATATGTGGCCATGAGGGCTTTATTCACAAGGATTATTCCTACAGATGTGACTATATTGAACATCCACGATGCTACATCAATAGTAGTCTTCCTATCACCCTTGGTTGCAGAAGACATGTTGAATGTATTATTAATTTCAAAATCCAATGATTTTATCTGCATACAAAGATATGTCATCAGCAGAAGTATATATTCCAATGAAGAAAAAAAAAAGTTGAACTCTATCCTATAAAAAAATTAAAGAAAAAAAATCCATGTCTAAACTTTAGCCCATCATTTACTTAAGAATTTAATATATATATTTGAAAATTTTTATGTAAAGAAGTTTTTTTTGTTTGATTATAATCATAAAAATTAGCTATAATTATAATTTTTGTCAGATGCTATTCAAAGTAGTTTCTTAAAATAATGACAAATCTGTTCTTTTATCAAAAGTTCAAACTAATATATTAAAAAAATTTAATTTTTCATTAGAAAAAAATTGAAAATTGCTTGTTCAACCAACAAGTCTCTGAATAAAAACAACTGATTATGGGCTTCTTAATTGGTAAAGCCAACAAGAGAGAGAGAGGAAACAACTGATGGAGGTGACAAGGACCGGAACATGATCATTGAAGTTCAGTTCACCATACACAGAGAGAGAGAGAGAGAGCAAAACCAAAAAAATGAATAATAGAGGGGAAAATGAAATAAAAGCGGAATAGCAAAATCCTCATTAGATCCATTACTCCTTTCTATTCATAGTAATTCACAACAGAGTTCAATTCCAAGGAATAAAATAGAATCATGGAACCATATTCCCAACACAAAAAAAAAAAAACAAAAAACAGTAACAATATTTTTTTAAAAAAAAAAAAAGTAACGCTAGAACACAATTCAAAAACACGAGAACTGTTTCTTTTCTTTTCTTTTTTTGAAGTTTTCCAAATTACCTGGTAGGTTCCTCAGTTAAATGAAGAATCTGGAAGTGGAGGTGGTAGTTGTGGAGGGATTAAAACGACGACGTATCCTATGAGCGGAGAAGAGGAAGAAGAGTGGTAATGTTATGTAGCGAAGAAGGTAACGGACAAGAAAAGTGTTATAGAGAGAAAGAAAGACAAAGAGCACAGCTCGGTGCTTTTGTACTTTGCTTCCTCTCTTGTTTGACTGGTTGCGCTTGAATTTGGGACTCTATGTTTGCCTTATAAAATGGGATTCTGGCCACTGTTGTGTGCTTTTATAACGTCCTCGTTCTGTTTGGGGGGAAAGCAAGTAGCAGTAGTAACAGAGTAAACGGAATGTCATGAAGAAGAATGGTCAATTTTATCATACCACTAACGTTGCATTGTCCTGCCTTGAAAATTGAAAGCCTTAATCATTTGTAGCATTGAAATAAAAACATTATTATTTTGTCTATGGTTGATGGATGATTTTTACCTTAAATTAACGATAATTTGGGGAAAATTTGATGGTTTATCAGAAAAATAATTGTGGGTGTGCTTGCTGGCTTGGGGTTTTAATTTTAAAAATGACTATTGGTTACTTTTTTTTAATGCAAGTATGGGATAGACATCACCGGTAGGGTAGTGCCGAGAGAAAGAAATAAAGAAGAAAGATATATTTCATCAAAAAAATCAGTTTTGACTAATTGCCTCTAATCATGTATGTGAAATTAATCTTGAGGCTGAAATAAGAGATTAATGAAGTGTTCTCTTTTCGTGATCACCAATTACTGATGAGTTTTATCAAGGAATATTAAATTCCTCACAAAAGCTTACCAAAAAAATATGCAAACCAACTTAAATTGAAAACTTCTTTCTCTTATTTTGGTGTGAGGTGGTGCGGTGCCATATAAGGTCAGTTTTGGGGTCATTTTCTTTCCCCATGCCTTTTGTTGTTGTCCATGCCGTGTTTATTAGCAACGAGGAATTGTTCTGTCCTTTTTCCCTTTTTGTCGAATCAAAGCGAGTTTTCTGATGGTTGGAAAGAAATTTTCAGACAGGTTAAAATGAAAAGTTACAACGTACCAATCATGTAAGCATCTTCCTCTTTTTTTTAGATTTTAATGAATTAATAATGCTTAGGTTAAACCCATGATAAGAAAATGGAAAAAGCCTTTATGTGTATAATATTGCAAGAGCATAATCAAATACTAACAAATGAAAGGTTCAAGTAAAATATATTTAATTTTTTAAGTAAAATTTCAAATCAAACATTAGATATAAAAAAAAAATTATAGAAAAAGTTGAGAGATTTAATTCCATTATATTATAGATGTTTTAAATTGAACCAAAAGAGAGTGTTGATATTTTCTCAATTGAACTTAAATAATAGATATGTAAGATATTAAGACAAATTAAATTTTCAACCATTCACAGAAAATATATTATTGTAATATTGCTACCCATTAAGTTTTCTTATAATTTATTTAAATAAAATAGCAACTATTCAAGAAAAATCAAAATTCATTTTTACAAACTCCCCCGTTTATTAAGCAACAACAGGAGAACAGGACAATTATTAAATGTAACTATATTTAATATATTATTTCGTTCGGTTCTTTATATGATCGTTTAAAAAAACTAAAACCCTTATAAAATTCCTTGTAAAGTTTTAGAACTATTTATTATTATATAATATATATATATATATTTCATAATTTTAATGATCTTTAAAGTTATATAATATTATAAAAGAATTTTATTTTAAATATGAATAAATTTAAAATAACATATTAATTAATATTGTTATATATTTTTAATATGTGTGATTTGATAAAACTAACCTTATAAAAAGGATTAAAGTGAGTATTTTAAAATCAATCGTAAATGACAACAAAATAGAGAAATTATTGATAATGATCTTTAAAAACTAATATTAAATGTAAAGAAGAAAAACAGTTAAAATTAGTGAGATATATTTAAATTTTGGAGCATAGTGGTTTAATTTTACCTTATAAATGAAATTACCTTGAAAATTAAGTAAATTTTTAAGTTAGTCCTCAAAATTATATGAGCTGGACATTTTAGTTTATGAAATTTTAAAAAGTTTTCTTTTTCGTCACTGACCTTTTAAAAGGTTATTTGTTTTAGTACATTTTTACTTATTTTTCATTGTTATTTTGCATTAAAAAATTTAAAAATATTATTTTATGAAATTAAGAACTAATTAAAATTTTGAAATATTAAAGTGTACAACGCATATATTTTAAGGATTTACTCCTTAAAATTTTGCCAAGGATTATTGTTAACCACTTAATATGTATTTACACGATAATTATCAAATAGCTATTATAACAATAACAGAAGAGTAATAGCTATTCTTGTTCCCAACAAATATCATATTATTGACTACTCCCCTCTACGGTTATTCATTAAAAAATGAAATAATTAATCAAATAATCGTCACTCGTTGATTATTATCAATCAATCAAATGAGTTGTAGTTAATTAACAATTAACAATAAATATTATATTATTATTTACTTAATAACTTTTGATGACTCAAAAAATAAGTGATAATTATTTACATGATAATCCCTCAATAGTTATTGAATATGGTTGACAAGGTCCTCAATAAGGTTTTAAATTAGTTATTAATTTATTTGACTAGTTTAATCACTAATTAATAAAACTTGGTAAAGAATAAAAAATCAAATAATAACAACGAAAAAATATATTATCTGAATATTTAAGATGATAAATGATTTAAATTCAAATAAAAATTAATTGATAATATAATTTAAAACCTTCCAATCATTGTAATTAAATATATTTTTTATAGTTTTTATATTAACCAACTATTTTCAAAAGTTAATTTTGTCTAATAAAAATAATTTTAAAACATAAAATGCATTAATAACTGTTAACTAAAAATTATTTGTTAAAATTGTAATAGAAATTAAATACATATATTACAATTTAAAATTTCAAACGTTGATTTTTCAGTCAACAATTAGTAATATATTTTATTATTTAAAATGCATCTTCTCCGTCTACTGGTATTGTCAAGCGCATCCATTATTTTATTAGTCGATCAAAATTGAGTAATAACTAATATCAGGGAACATCATACCGTATATCATTTTTTGGAGGAGGGTAGGGGTGGAAAATACAAAAAGCACATTCATTCTCGGTTCTTTTTTCGATGGCAGTTAACATACATACAATGCGTGTTACTTATCTTCATATCTTCAAATCTTTCACACATAAGTATAAAAACCATAATACATTAGCATCTATTTAAATCCTTCATTTTCTCTATTTTTCTTTTTTATCACATCTCTCTCTTCTCTCTTCCTTACTCTCTTAAGATGGATACACCTAACAACTAACGGTATCCACCAAACATTTTCCTAAGTATATCATGATATCACATGTTACCTTCATTTTTCTTTGATACCATTTATGTTACTCTTTTGCATCCATATTTTGGATAGTAAAAATCTTGAAGGATATTAATTTTACTCAAACCACCATGCAATGTCTGCATCCTGGTATAGATAGCAGAAAACAGAGTTCCTTAAGCATTTAACTGCACCATGCATGCTGACCATGTGTTAAGTCAATAAAATGGTATTAACCTTAAAATCCATTTTTTCTTTCTTCCTCTTAACAACAATCAACAGCAACAACAGGGATCGTCCACCTTCTTTTGACTTTAGTTCTAGTTACAAAATAACATGAACCTAAGACTAATTTATCAGAAACGGTTCTTTTGACGGTTGTCAAGCTGCCCCAATGTAACAGATTCTATTTTGTAGCATTTTGAACTAGTTTTGGAAATTTCCAAACAACTCTAGTACAGAATTCTAGCAGCCAAGTACACAATACCAGATCCAAATATTAGAGGTGATGTGAATAAATTTGGGATTAGTACTATCCATAAAGAGAGTAATCTATGAAGTCTTAATAAGCAATTTCGTTTGAATTTCTTTCTCATAAACTTCTACAACAAACCTAGATATCACATTCAACAGAAGGAGGAAATAGAGACAATATGAATGGTGATCACCTCCGCACTGGTGGTACACCCCTTCCAGGTGCAGC
This sequence comes from Canavalia gladiata, assembly GCA_037954105.1. Lineage (NCBI taxonomy): Eukaryota > Viridiplantae > Streptophyta > Magnoliopsida > Fabales > Fabaceae > Canavalia > Canavalia gladiata. The sequence continues at coordinate 7,498,319 of CM075658.1, read as the reverse complement.
TCCACGTCCAGCAGCTTGAGCCTACACAAGCAACATTTGGAATTACACCACATTCATCACATGGTAGGTCCTCAATTTTTTAAGTCTAAGGCCTAACTCGTAAACTTCTTAAAAATAAATACTTAAAGAAAAAAAAAAGTAAAATGAATCAAAAATCCTTTTTAAGTTAAAATCAACTTGTGCACTTCAACTTTTTTAGAAATTTTCTCATCTAACTTCTCTAAAAGCTTAACTATATAAGTTGATTTTAACTTATGGAAGAAGTTTAATTCATTTTACCTCCTTATTGTCTTCCCCTATAAGTGTTTATTGAAAATTTTATCCAAATTGACTTTAAATCTATATTGATTATCTAATAATTAAAATAAAGTATACCTTTGCTCGCATTGCAACTGCTCTGCCCCTACCAACGCCAAGTGATGCACCTTTACCCTGCAAGAGATTCAAAAAGCATAAAATACACATAAAACAAATATGGACTATTGAATCCCTTGACCATAATGTACCTTGATTCTTGCATCCAAACGCTTAAACATAGGAGCATTCTTTAGCATGTCCGGTATGACCATAAACCTGTCAAATTCTTATCACTTCAAAGCACTGTCCTTACAGAAAATGCAATATACAACCTTATTTGGAATATAAAATATTGAGTTACTCATAACATATAATCATACCTGACTTTGCTGCCTCGGATAAATACATGTTCAAGTTGCGATGTTTTGCCATCCTGAGAAAGATTTAGGCAATATCAGCAACTAATATGAATTCACTGTGTTTTAACAAATATACTTTAAATTGAAAATGTTAAACATCTCTACACTACAACATCCATAAATTAACAGGTGCAATTTCATAAGCTCCTCCTGTATCAAAATCTCTCGCACTTTACAAGAGTTAAACCCTAGCAGACATTGCTAAAATTCCGTAGCTCTACCTCCCTCAACCTAAACCTGGAGGAAAATAACTCTTCATAACATTTCCGATGCCCATATCTTCCATTTAACCCAAATTAAAGGTTTAAAAACGAACTATTTATCGCATAGCTCTGCTATCTCCTAGATTCCTTGCCACCCTTAACCCCTGCGCCCAGTGGAAGTTAGGACTTAGGACCTAATTAAAATTCATATTTCCAAGCTAGGATTAAACTTAATTGATGTTCTTACACGTACAATCGAGAATAAACTTGGATTAGTAACTTTGCCTTTAATCTAACCTAATCAATAACATTTACAAAAGTATCAAATATATGCATATATGAGAAATCACAGAACGCATAGTTCTGAGAATGCGATAAAGAAAAGAAATTGAAAAACCTTGGCAGTGTAGGTGATGCTCTCGAGTTGACAGTTCCAGTTGTCCTCGCACTCGATCATGCTCCCTCTGTAGAGTTCCCCACTCTTGAGCTCCACCGTCACCACGTGCCCCGAAGCCTCGTGGAGTAGCTTCACTGGTATTCCCAGGCTCCTGCTCATGCTTTCTTCTTGTTCTTTCCCTCTTGCTCAATACCGAAAACCCTACTCCACCACACCGCTACTCAGATTCGTACCCTATTTTTCTCTTCACCTCTTTTTAATTCAAAATGAAACCGCAGGAAAATGGGTACCACCCGATACCCGACCCGCCCACCGTTGGTATTTCCTTTTTCCCAATTTATTAAATTCAGTCTTCTCAACTTAAGGGGAAAAAAACTTCGGTCTTCGTCACTTATTTTATTTATGCAACTAAGAAATATTAAAAAATATTTTAAAAGAAAATAAATATTATAAATTTATATTTTATATTTTATAAATATATTCTTTTATAATAAGAAAATATTACTTGTAGTTGTTTAAAATTAATTTATGCTAGTAATCTTTTATATTTTAATATTCAATGAAATTATTCATTATTATAAAATAAAATTAAGTATCTCTTTTTAAAATGAAAGCATTTTCATTTTTATGTTATGGGTTGTCTTTGCTACTTTTTAAATACATGACTTGTGGATTTTTATATTAAGAGAGGTTAATATTTTGGTTGATGATTTTTCACAATTTTGTTTTTTTAAATCAATACTTCCATTCCTTTAATAAATATTAAATCAAATGCAGTGATATATTTATAATTTAAAAACAAAATATTATTTTATCAATTAAACATCGTTGTTTACAATATCATACTTAGCCTTGCTTGTTAATATCTGGTTTTATTAAATTTAATTTTACTAAAATAAAATAATGTATTTATAAATATAATAAGGCATGGCTATAGTTATTAATAAAAAATAAAAGTTGAGATTTTGACAGTTGTTTTGTAATTTATTAAATGTGTAGACATGCTTATTTGCAATTTTAACTATTGATTTGTCTGATCATTTATTGTAACTATTTATCACATGAAAAAGCATAATAAATTGATTGAATATTTATTTAATAATAAATGCTTACCACGTTATAAATTTGGTATAAAAATTATTAAAAAGTAAAAACTTATTTTAATAGGTTTTAAGAAAAGATGAAATAGATTTTTAAATATATAAAGATTATAAATTATTTCTCAATCCAGATTAAATTAATCGAAAATTTTCTGTTGGTGAGCAGTGACAGGTTTCTTCATTCTTTATTTTTTATTTTTTAACAAATATCCACAAATATTTGTAAATAACCATTAATTACTTTTAAAGTTGCCTAACATGTAACTTTACATATAGAAAGTGAATACAGGGTAGATTTTTATCCCATGTGCATGCTCATACTCATGTTATTGCCATCTCTATTGAAATGAGTTCACGATTACATTTGAATGGTGAATATGACGAATAAGCATATTAGCTAGTATTCGATCCTTAACCATGTGTACCAAAAACGTTTTATTAATATTTATATTTTTTAAATTTTGAAGAAATTAAATTTCAATAACTAACTAAAATATATTTGTTTGAAAATAAAATTTAGATGTATTTTTTTTCAATAAAAAAATTTATTTTAAATAAGAATGAGAAAATAAATACTAATTGTTACATGCTATTGTGAATTATTAAGATTAAAACGTATGAACGTTTTTTAAAAGTTGATGTGAATTTTTAAATAATTATGTAATTTAAAATTATTTAATTTTAATCATCTATGTATAATTTTTTAATCAATATATTATACTTTTATACGAGATAATTTTGTTTAATATGAAAAAATAAAAACATTTAATTTTAACTATATATATATATATATATAAATGAATGGTTAAGATTATAAATTATTCAATAATCGTATGATTATTTTAAAATATCATATTACTTAATTTATTTAAGGTTTATGACATGACTATTTATAAGATGGTTAAGATATATATTTTTTATTTTGAATTAAAAAACGTTCTCATATAGTATGATTCTTGTGTATACATGTATACGGATTTAAATAATATTAAATATAAAATTTAATAAAATAATATATCTAATAATTTTTTATTAAAATAAATTTAATCGATTGAACCATTGATTTATTTACTACTATTGTAACGATCATGTATATAAATTTTATGTAAAACATATAATTCAATAGTGGTATGTAATTATATTTTATGTGTTAAAATAAGATGAAGTAATGTAGCATTTATTAATTTTTAAATTGTGTAAAATTTTAAAATATTTTACTCATTATAAATTTTAAATTTAATAATTAAATTAAAAAATTAATTTTAATAGAAAATTAGAGATATTAATAAATTAAAATTGACATCAATATTATTTGATTTGTTCTCTCTTCTTATTTATATATATATTGTAAAAATACTTAGTGATATTGAGAATAAAAATAATAAATTAGATTATAATAATCACACATATGGTCAAAAAGTTAACAGTCATATCACTTTTTTAAAAATATGATTTGTACTTTTAAATTTTTATTATTTTAAAAAAATTAATAATTTAAAATATTTATTAGTATTTTTATTATAACTATTTTATATAAAAATATTATTTTTTATATTATCATTTAGTTAAATATTAAAATAATAATTTTAATATAATTATTAAGTAAATTATATTTTAGTTATATAAAAATTTATAATTAAGTAGTAAATAACTTTTATAACATGTATAAATTATTTTAAGAATAAATTTAATTAAAATTATTTTATTTAATAATTTTTATAAATTGTTAAATTTTATAAATCTAACTCTTAAATTAATAAATATTTTTATATAAATTATATTTATAAAATTTAAAATGTTTTGATATTTTTATAAAATAAATTTAAATTAATAAATAATATATTTTTTATGATATCCATAAATGTAAATTTATTTGATAAAGTATAAATTTTTTTAAAATTTTATAAATATAATATATATAATAAAATATTTTAATCTAACAAATAAATTAATAAAATTTAATTATTTATAAATACTATTAAATAGAATAATACTAATTAAAAAAATTTATAAACTATTTATATTTATGAAACTGTCCAAATTAAAACTAAACACACAATTAATGTGACAAGTCATTTAATAACGTTCAACTCGATCAAACTACCGACTCTTAGATTGTAACATCAATCAAATGTCACCTGGATTAGCCGAATAATACAAAAATGATAATTTATATGAAATATTGCGATTAATTTTTCTACCTTTATAATATAAAAAAAAACTCGAAAATTATTAAATCATTATATTTTTACGAACAATTTATACTCCTCGTATCACAATCTTTTGTTTAAGATTCAATTTAACATTTTCATCTGTCAATTTCATTTATTTAATAAATTAGTGTATATCATAGTAACAATTATATAACATCGTTTAAATGACACATTTTTTTACCTTTTTAAATTCAAATTTTTTAATTACATTATTGTAAATTTACACTCTGTATAATTAACTTAAAATACTTTTAGTAGTTGTCAATTTATATTTTTTTATAAATTTAAAATAATCTTGTATTTAGATAAAGTATTTTAACATTTTAAAAAATATAAAATATTTAAAAATTTAATTTATTTTATTTTTTTTATTTAAAAAATTTATTTTTGGATAAAGAATTTAAAATTTATTATATTTAAATTTTTATTAGGATGGTGAATTTGAAGTTTATTAAATTTTAAATCTTTTTATTAAGATTAATAATTTAATTTTTACTATATACAAAATTTTATATTTAAATATTTAAATATTATTTTTAATATTAATTTTGTTTATAATAAATTTAAATATACAAATATTTTTATTATATAATATATTTAAAATAATGATCTAACAAATTTACATAATTAAAAAAATAAAAAATATAATTATATTATTTAACATCTAAAATATTATATTAAAAAATAAGAGAAAAAAATATGAGAGAGAACAAATGACCAATAACAAAAATAGCACATGAAAAAAAAATAACAAATAGAATTAAAAGAGTTTTAGAATTTTTAATTTTACCTATTTTAAATAAATTTAAAATTATATTATTTTAATGAATTAAATTATTGTTTTAAAATTTATAAAATTTTAAATTTTATAAAATAATATTTAAGTAAAATATTTTAATAGTTAAAATTTTAATTTTTTTTAAATTATTTAATTTTTTTAAAATATTTCATCCAAACACATGATAAATAATTGTTCTAATAATTTTAGATCTGGTTGCATTTAGTTAAATATTAACAATTTTTTTACATAATTTTTTTATAAAGTGAACATAAATAAAATTATAATTGAAAATTTTATATAAAATTTTTAACCTTTCACCATTAAAACAATTTTAGTAATTTTAATATAGTTTAAATAATACTTATATATATATATATATATTAATTTATATCATTCAATTTTTAAAATTTTAACACGTATTTACATAATATTTTATATAAATAAGTTCAAAATATCAATTTTTTTCACAAATTTATTACAGATATAAATCTATCTAAATTTATTCCTAATTTATCATCATATATAATTTTAGAACATAACATAAAATTTTACAATACTATAAAAATGTAAAATTAATTTTTTTAAATTAGAATAAATATAAAAAGTCATTAATATTATAATAATTTAAATTAAATTTTTAAAATTTAAAAATAAATATTGCAACAAATAAGTTATTCAAATTTAAAATAATAACAAAATAATATCTATCAATAATAATAAAATAACGTTATAAAAGTTTTAAAAGGTAGTAAAAATACGTTTAGAATGCACACCTGAATAATATTATTATAAAAAATTTAAAGTCACATTTTAATTTTCTTAAGAAACTGTTATTATCTTAAAAATAAGTAAGAACTACATTTTACTATTATAAAAAATATTAAATTTAAAAATAAAAATGTTCTATGAAATGTTTAAACAATAAATACCATTTTAAATTCTTTAAATCATTACAATGGGTTAACAAAAATATAAATAACAAGCTTTATTGTTTTTATAGCTGTTTGTTATTATGAAATATAAAATGTTGTTATATAAAATAGTATACGCAAGTTATATTATATAAAATGACGTGTTATTATAAAAATAGTAGTATAATAATATAATGATCATAAATTTAAAACAATATTAAAATATATTAAAATCATAATAAAATAATTAAGGAAAAATTTTACTTTCACCATAAAAATAAAGAATTGTCTAGAAAATTTATTTAAAAACTATAAATAAAAAATATCTTAAAAATACTAATAAAGTAAATAAAATCTTAAAATATATAAAAAAACATATTGAATATAATTATATATCATAAATATTAATTATTAAATACCATAAAATCATGTGTAAAATAGTCACAATGATCATTTAGGAATTAGAAATTGTTAAAATTCTGAACAATAAATTATACTATTAATTTTATATTAGTTATGAAATAATTATTATAAATATATATTTATTATCTACTGTTTCATATAAAAAAAGTATTCAATACTCCTCCAAACTATAGAAATTATGTAGAATTAACCTTTAAAATATTGGCAGAATACACAGCATACTTATTAATTCTTTTATAGTAATTTGATTTGCATCTTATCTTACTACCTTTATCAAAATAAGTATAGTATTAACCAAGTCAATGGTTATATATATGGTTAAAAATCCCACCATTTAAATATCACTATTGCTGATAACAATAACAATACTGTGATTCAAATGACATATTAATAAATTATACGCGTTTACAATTTGTATGCTGCACATCAATTAACCAATTATTCTATAATATTAAACTAATTTATATTAATCTATACTTAAAAAATTAATGTGAATTTAAAATATTTTTGAAATATATAAAATTTTTACTAATCTGCTTGCAGGTCCAACTAAATCCATTACCATACAACACATTTTATGGCATACTTAATTTTGATAAGATATACACAGTATGCCATGTTTACCGTTATTAATATATTACGAAGAGTTAAATGGTTATTTTATATATGGTTAAAAATCAATGTTTTAATACCAATAATAATGTAATAATGATGAATATACTCTGACTGACTAGTAGCATTTCATTGTGCAATATTGTTTTGATTTTCACGGCGAAAAGAGTATGTAAAAAGAGAAAAGCAGTGAGATACGCCACGTGGACGCCACTTGGACTTGGAGTATTCATGGGCACCGTCAATTGTTCATATATATCATATCATATACCATATCCCTTTTGTTTTTCTCTCTCACACCAAGCACCAACTTTCTAGTTCTCAATCTCAATCTACCGTGTTTCATTTCAGCGTTTGGATGGCGAAGAAGCGAAAGTCGGTGGCGACGCGCCTCGATGAAGTGGATCGCACCATGTATTCCACCTTCTGCAGCACCGCTAACTCCCTCTCACACCTCTACACCCACGCCATGAATCAACAAAAACTCTCCTTCCAAGCGGGTGAACGACACGCTCTGGTCTCTTCTTCATCATTTCCTTTCATCCATGCCCTCCGTTATTCTGTTGTTCCTTTTTTCCTAATTTTAAATATATCAATTTAATTAAATAATTATTATGTACACACCTTTTTATTTTCGAAGAAAACCCAATTGCGGTGTTGCGTTTTTGTTTTAATTCCCCTTTCCGTGTTAGGGTTACCGGTACCACATAGGTTGCTGTGTATGAACAGTTTCAGATTTTCATTTCCATCAATATATGATTTTACTAATTCATAATTCATTATTGAAGTTACTTGAGCACTCTTCAAATTACAAATTCATCTCCTTAATTTGTTTTTGTGATATACAGTAAAAGCTAGAATTTACTCATTGATGTGGTTGAAATTTGGATGTGTTCCTCGCTTTGAGAATTTGGTTACTTGTTTCTAACACTGTTTCCATATTCTCACAGGAGAAATTGTATCAATGGATTCTTAGACAACAGCAAGAAGGATCAAGGGTGACGACCATTGATATAGTTGCTCACTTGCAGGTTTGGTTCTGTTGTCTCTGCAACATTTACTGGTATTTCTTTTGGTTTTGTTTTGTTTTTTTTGTGGCCATTAGTATTACTTATTCAGTGGTAAAACAAATCTCTCTTCCTTGTCAATTTTCCATCGAGATATTTTGCTCCTTATGTTATGAACTAGTCTTTTTCTTTATCTTTCATCAACTTTATCTTTGCATATAGCTTATAGATTAGATCCCTTTGTCAATTGCTTGGAATGTGCATTTGCCATTAAATGGACATGATCCTTAAACCATTAGTCTCATAAAAACTCATGGATGTACCAGAAAACCTTTTAACTTGTCTCTGTTTATTTCTGGGCACCGAGTACAATGTCTGTCTGCCTATTGTACTGTTCCATGATTTTTATTCGTGTAAGAGTTAGGTCTTATTCTATGCGTGATAGAATTCTGAGATGCAATCAGATCTTACCCGTTGATAGAACTCTCAACAGCCGGCCCAATTAAATCTCCTAAAATATAGGATTTGGACTTTTAAATTTTAAGCTTCAATCAATTCTCTGTCTTTTTGGCCAGCCTCACCTGATTTATGCTTCTGGTCTGTAATCCAAAGAAAAGATGGCTTTTTAGCCAGTTTCGATGAGGGTTGAAACCTGATTCAGGCTGGGTAGTTCACTTTGACAATTCTATATGTTGAGTTGTAGCCTAAGCATGAACCAAAAAAAAAAAACTTTTTCTTGGTTCACTTGGACTTGAATTTCCTTTATATATACATCTTACAATTATATCATTTCAGGCCATCCATCACAATGAATAAATCCGTTTTCAGATGTCTTAATAGCTGAATATAGACATAACCATGAGATATGCGTGTGCATGTAGAATGAGCTTGAATATGGCGCAGAAGAATCGCCAATGTCCCCAAGGCAGAACTCCCAGACTGCAATGCACACTAACTTTGGTGCGTCCAATCCCTCTAATGCATTTGGAGCAACTGTTGTAGGGCAGGGGATACGTACTGGGCAACCTGATCAACAAGCAAAGAACTCTGTATTCTCAAATGCACTCTCAAGCCCCATTCGTCGCAGCCTTCAGCCGTATCATTTGGCTCAGGGTAGCTTTCCTTCGAATAATATCATGTCAGCAGGGAATGGAACCCGGAACGGTGAGATGACTTATCCTAGTGGCCAGAACAGGGACACTAATTCTTCCAATTCCAGTGATTGTATGGACATGCATTCAGACAGTCCTGGTCATGATTTTTCATACTGATGCTGTTATAACTTAGAATAGGGAACAGAAAAGAGGTATTTCTGAAATCTCTGGTAAAAAATGTCAAATTTATTGTGGAATATGGATAGACTTCAATTTATCTATGTAAGCATTGTCGTCCGGTTTGAAGCTTGAACATCAGCTTACATGTTAGCAGATAGTTCTGAAAAAAAAAAAAAGTTGGCCTTTTCCCGAGCATATATAGTCATGCTAGTATGATGTTTGAATGAGATTTTTCGGGGTTAACTACTATAAAATTATTCTGATTAATAAATCAATGTTTGTAAGTATAATATGATTGTCGTGATTTCTAAATTACATGCGAAGGGTTTATGATTAGGAGATTGGGCTTTGCATTCTGTAAGTCTAGGTGCTTGAATTTACTGGAGGAGCCATCTCCATGTCGGAAAATATTGCAAGGCAAATCAGAAACAATGATGCACGTAACTTTAAATTTAAGATGTGATTTAAAGTCATTTATATTTTAATAAATATACGGAATTCTGGTCTGTAAATTTTGAAGTTCACAATTTTTGCGAATAATTAGACATAGGGGTGGGCAATTATCCGACGTCGACTGAAAGCTGTCGGGTAACCGGCATGCAACCGGCATCGTTAGAGGGCGGAGGAGGGGATCAAGCAGGAACGGATTCGGATGAGCGTTATCTTTTCATCGAATTTCATGGTATTTATCGAATTCTATGATTGTTTCTCCCCTTTCTTGCCACACTACAAATCTTTCATCTTTCTTAAGTTTCAAAGGTTTATTTTTTATTGTCACTGTTGCATAGCAGGCACACTTTTTATTACCGAATTTTATGATTTTCATTGTTGGTGATCTTACACATTCCGTTAACGATAACCTCCACTTCAAATCGTCATTAATCATTTGATAAAACAAAATCATTTGATCAAACTGAAAATTGTTAAGATTCACACTTGACTTACTCGATGTCGTATGAAACCAGTTTTCTGAAGAATTCTTTGCCTGAATTTGTCCAACATTCAACCCTAATTAAACATACTCTTTCTATTAAAATATTTTTTTAACCTGATTTTAAAATATGCAAACGTAGCAAGAAACAATGTTAATATTAAAAAATTTTAGTACGGTAGTTTTAAATGTGGATTTTATTTGTTAATATTGTAAAATCTATCGAAATAGTTTTTTTTAACTTTTAAGGGACTTTTTTAAAAAGCGTTTATCATTTTAAAAAAATAGTTTTCGAGCATGTCATTAATGTAAAAAAAATATTTTATTTACCCGCATAAAATATTTTCTTTGGGGATCCTCTATTTCTCTTTTTTTTTGGAATTAATGGTCGGCCAAATCTGCAGACTTTATAGAAAATTCGTATTTTCAGAAAGTAAGAGAACTTTCATGTACTTTTATGGTGTTATACAAAATAAAATTATAACAAATAATTTTACTTTGTAGATTATAGGGGAGCATTTGGTATGTAAAATCTTTTTTATCTTTAGAAATAATATTTTAAAATTACAATTAATGAAAGTGTTATAAAGTATATTTTCTTGTTATAAGTAGGAAATAACAACCAAACTCTAAATGCAAAACAACAGGTAAATTATCAAATAGAAGTTTGGTGAAGCTTTTGAGTGGTTCATAAATGAGTTGTATCGAAATAATAATAGGGTCATATTTATGAAAACAGGGGAATCTATTGTGTTTATAATTGCGTTTAAAATGTTCATAAGACTTTTAGAAATGTTATTATGAGTATGATTAATTTTTTTTTAAATAAAAATTTTGAATCCTTACTTCATTTAATAAAAATCATTAAAATGTTTTTAATAATATTTTCAAAACATTTATATCAAGTATAAAAATTTAAAATTTCTAGCCAATACCAGCGAAAGTTACTTGAATTTGTTAACATTATAGGTTCAAAATTCTATTCTTAATACAAGATCTCGTTGATAAGTGATCTTTTTATAAATATTTTTCACATATTAAGGTATGCTGTGATTCAATTTATCTAAATTTTGTAATAAAAAATTTCAACTTATAATTTTTGAAAAAAAAAACTCTTACCAAACACCGTCTAAATATATTTATATGAGATAAATTTATTTAAGTAAAAAAAATTAGTCCTCGTAACAATTATTTTTACACATAAAATTTGAATTTGACACCTTTTAACTGAAATAACTAAACAAATTAAAATAACACATAAAAGCTGATAAAATAATTAACAGTTTGTGATTTTTATGAAAGATCCTCTATTTAAATTTTATAAAGTTTTTTTTTTTACCAAATCATATATATTAAAAACGTATAATAACACTAATTAATATATTAATTTTAAAAAATAGTACTGTTTCTGAATTACTCTATTTTTTTTTAAAAAAAGCCAAACAATAAAATTATTATTATTATTATTAAAAGCAAAAGAAAATGTCAACACAAGTTGTGTCCACTTACACCACTGTGTCAATACAAGAAATACCTGAAAAGAGTTAAAAATAACTACACTCCTGCTGTGTGTAAGCCACATGAAGTATCCTTACATAGAAGTTATAATACATCCCTTTTGAGTGTTGTTTTCTGTTATATCAGCCCTTATTGATATACTTGCTCAGGCAAGAAAATTTTACAATTATATCTGCACCCTACTACATTAGCCTATAAGCACCCATAACCAGCATCAATTCCCCCCCTTGTAGAGAGCAACCTATATCAGCAAAAACATAATTTATTTAAGTTACAACCCTATAGCATGACTATTGCGATGAGATTGCACATTGGACAGGTTCATGGATTTAACAATACAGAGGAAGAAACTGAAGCGGTTGAATTTGTGCTCTCAACCACCACTAACTTCTGATCTTTACCATGTCTAGAGTCTCCAATAAATCTCCCGCATTCACTCCAAAAATCGTGTGATGAAGTTTTAGCCATAAGGATCAGATCGTAGCATGGTTATCCAAAGTTGCCTCTGAATTACTCTTATTTAAAGCGGTATATTCTTTCATTATATATTAATTATACTCTTTTGAAATTATTAAAATTACAAAAATAAAAATAATTTATAAAAATTGCACAAAATTTTATAGTAAGAGAACCTAATTTATCTTTAAAAATATTAGAATTATGGAGTTATAGTAGCGTTTTTTTTTTCGGTTGAAAATAACGCAAGAGTAAATGAGTTAATGTTTTTGGTCAACTAGAGTAAATGAGTAATTAAGAAGTTATTCCAAAATCTGGGACCCCGGCATGGGCCTTATTTGTCTCAGGCCCATATATTAATGCCGAGAAGAGGAAGGAAACGTAAACGAAAGTGTCCCTGACGATCGCTCGTGACAAAAAGAAAAAGAAAAAAAAAAAAGATTGCCGCCTCGGCCTTGAAATTTTGGTGGCGTTTTCATCTTTCCCTCTATTTACAAACTTTCAACATTCATTCATTCCCGCGCACACTGTTACTGTTCCTTCCTTCCTTCCTTCCTTCCTCTCTGCTCTCTTCTCTCTACGATTCCGTTCCGTTACTCCTCCCTCCGTCTCGAAGGTTCTAAACTCAACCCTTCCTTATCTATTGAATTCCATTTTGTTATGAAATCATTATTTCCACCGATAAAACCTGTTTTTGCATCTAAGTCTCCGTCGTCTTCGCCTTCTTTTTCCATTCATCTAATTTCTGTGCTGCCCCACCGGTAACAGTACCATAATTGTATAATGAATTTTTTTTAGTTGCATGTTGTGTTGGAATATTTGTGTTCTTTTTTGTAATCCGAATCACATAATGATCAAATTAGGGTTTTGGTGCGCTTGGACATATGATGCTAGTGTTAGAATTGCTTATGATATGTCGTTATTGTGATCCAAATCACGATTGAGGTTGTGCGATAGACTCTTAGATCTCCCTTTTCTTGAAATTTAGTCTTTCCCTCCTCAAAAGTTTGGCATATTTGATGAAGGACGAAAAGGGAAACCACGACCTTGATACAGAAAAATGGTTACTTATGTTAAATTTCGTTTGCAATTGTGAGTTTAGAGTTTGTGCAAATTTTGAATCTGTTTTGCTGATTTGTAGCTGATAGTGTCTGCATAATTGTTCTTATAGCTGTTACAGACATTGGTGGGTCTGTTTTGATTCCAATGTGAGAAATTTCTATAAAGTGGATGATTTATGTTAACTTTAGTTACAGGAAGATAATCTGACCAACTGTCAAGCCCCTTTTGTTTTTATCTAATGTCCTCTGATTGCGTTTTTATCTCAGTACAGTAGGTACTAGAAGTAAGCCTGGAAGGTCTTTATTTGATAAATTTTTTATACTTTATTTTCGTTACTCTTTACTCCTTAAACCTCTTTACCTTTTTGTTGTTTTGCTGACTTCTTTTCATTTTTGGCCTTTCATTGGTGCTTTCTCAACAAGGATAACAACAGAGATTAATTTATTATTATAATTTTCAGGAAGGTTAAACTATCATGAAAACAGGTAGATCAGTAGACAGCAAAGATGTGAAGGCTTCTGGAAAGTGCAATCTGAAGACAGGATCCATTGGAGTGAAAAATTCTTCCAAGAGAGCAAACAAGTTGGGTCTCAAAGCAAGAGGTGATATATTTTCCTCAATCTACCATTTGTATTGATTTAATGATCGTTTGATTTCTTATAATCCTCCCCCCTGTGTACTGAATTTGCTGTCTCTTAGAGTAACTGAATCTTATTGTTTTCTTGGTTGAGGCAAAACTAGTTTTGAAATGAATGAAAATGCTCATTTGCCATTATCTTGTGCATTTTGCCAAATATAGTTAAATCTTTTTTCTATTAGGATGTGGTGAAGAGTTGTTGACTGATAAAGAGAATCAGCATTTTCCATTTAAGGAACATGTGAGAATGTGCCCAGAACCTCCCAATAAAGATACTTTTCTTACAGAAGGAAGAGAGGCAATTGAACTTCACTCCGGACAAATGTTCCCTTCTGCAAAGATCAAGTTACAACTTTTTCCAATTAATGAAGGAACTCGAATAGGACTTGAAAAGGTCACATGGTGATTTGTGTAGCATTTAGCAAAATTGGATATACTTTATGTCTGTCCTAGTCTGCATGCAGTAAGTCTTGATGCTTAGACTACTTCCCTTTTCAGGATGGGCACAATCCTTATCTAGAACTCACACTTAGAGGTCGAAAGAAAATATCTTCAGTACTAAAACACCTTGAAAAGAAGTGGGGAAGTTCAAGTATAGCCAAAGGGGAGCCTATACTTTTTCCATATGATAAAATGGAAAATCTATCTGACTGCAGAATGTGGACAATTAATGATAGCGACACAACTGCCTCAGCTGTCTATGCTGCTCTTGGAAACCCTCCAATTTTCCGGTTGAAGTATTATATCTGATAATATTCTATCATATGTATCCTTCTCTATGTGGAAGTTAGGTAGTTTATAATTATCTAGTGTTGTAACTTGTCCTCTCTCTTTTAAGGTATGGCTGGTTCTGCACACATGAACCTAGTTATTCTGGTATACCTTTCATACCAATTCCCCATGAGCCTGGTGTCCTTAGAGGAACAGAGGGAGGTGGCAATGCTAATACAGAGAAAACTTCATGTGGTGAACGGGACAAGGTTGAGGTGGCAAGCAAAGAATACAAAACATATGATGTGGACAACGCGGCAAGTGAAGTTGTGGCTCAGAAAATGGACAACGCAGTTGCTGATCCAACGGTAGATATTTTGTTGAGCATTAGAATAATTTGCGGATAGTCGTTTAAATTGCACACCAATTTTTTTCATGGAGATATGGGCATTGGGCTGGTGGATCTGGTTTACAAATCTTAGTTTTATAAGTGTATAACAGAAAACATTAAAGTGATTTTTATGACGATTTGCTATGTTGACTGATAGAATTACAGGGAATGATTTTGGAATATAAGGTGTAAAAATTTGTAAGAAAAGATCAAATTGCCTTTTATTACTCTTATTTATGATAGCATAAACCATAAGCATAAAAACACTTGGCCTTTTTTAATGCAAATAAACTTCTTATTTTTGGTCTCCGTTACATGGTTGAGAAATCTATTGTTGGTTGGTCTGGTTCTGAATTTTAAAATTAATTTTGAATACAATCTTCTGACAGTTTTAATATTGTGTAAATGTTCTAATACAAGGCTAATTCCTACATTCCATCATAAATACTACTTGTGTTCTAAGATATGATTGTTATGTTCTAACTAGGATAATGAGGCAAGAGTAAGTAGTGGCCTTCAACAGCTATCATTTCCATGGGCTGATAGTCTAAGCAATATAAGCATTGGGGGCCTCTTGTCTGAAGCATCATTACTTGGCAGGCTTGATTCAAAATTATTTGGCAGCAACTCTGCCATACAACCGAGTCAAATAATTTCTGATTCATTGGATGCTTTTATAGCTGCCCAAATTAATCATCCTCCTGTTTCAACTCTATCTGCTGAAGACTTGCGCACATCTATATTGGATGCTGAAGAAACATGTCATGCATTTCCTCTTCGCAAGTTATCTTCCCTAACAGATGCACAGACAGCTTGTGGAAAGGATTATTCTGTGGCATGCAGTCAGGATGTTTCTTCAACCTCATTAAAGTTGCCAAATACCGACAAGGTTAGTTGCTCACAGTCTTTGATGATAATCCATTATTGAAATGTGAAATAATTTCATGTGGCTGTGTGTCAGATGCAAAAACTACCTTGTTCTTTTCTGTAAGATGGCTAGTTATTTAATGTTTTGTTTGAATCTTTCCTTCAAACTTGAATAATTGACTATGAAATAATGGCACTTACTAAATATCCCCCCTCCCGCCCTGCAATAAAGACAACTGATGATTGGATATTGTTTTCGTCAACTTTATAAGTACTTGGTGTCAACAAGGTTTGTGAACTGAAAGGGACATATGGCTGCACAAAAATGCCTTGCTAATAGTTAATAAAATAACTTCTAATGTTTTTTCAGATCATTTAGTGGACTATGTAGTTGTATGGAAGCTTCATTATCCATCAATATTATCCCCTTCATTATCTCTTGTGTTGTTGTAAAGGTTAACGATGGACTTCAAAATCCTCCATCAGGGAAGACTCAGACAGACTTGTTACTCTCTTCACGCTCATATGATGATGAAAGAAGTCTTGGATTAACGGGCATCAAATGGGTATTTAATTTTCTTATTGAAGCATGTCAGTATTTGTTACATTTTATATCATGATTTCTGATTAAAGTAATGTACTATCTGAATACAGAATGACTCTATGGGACCTTTCGATCTCGGTATGCCAGCTAAGAAGCTTGTTGGCGAAGACAGTGTTAGCATTGGCCGATTTGTTAAATAGCAGTATAGATGCATATAATTTGTTGACCAAATGACTCCATTTTGAAGATACGTTCTCAGGAAAGAAGAAAAAGGAAATTGTACATAATAGAAACACTTGCCGAAGAGACAAAGGTTAAAAAAGGAAAGAAAGAAACGGGCCTTCTGCATTTGCTTAGCTTTGGTCCTATAATTTTGAAGTTCGTGAACAATGTGCTGATTCGGTTTTGCTATTATGTATCCTCAGGTGATGATGTGCTGAAATGTAATTAAAATGATCATGCTATGCTTTTTCAACGTTTCATATTACTCTGCAATGAACTCTTATTTAGTGCGGATTGGAAGATTAGGTGGGAAGACCATGGTTGCTATTCAAATGATTCATGCATTTGTAAATTCAACAATTTAATGCCTGTTTTTCTCGATTAGCCTGCATCAAGTATCGATTAGAATATATATGATTAATTAATTTTGTACAAGTAGCTTGAGTTTAATAGCGCTGAAATTAAACTAGATTGCAAAATTATTGTTTGGATAGCGTATATTGTTACGTACCGATGCGTTAAATTATAAAAAAGAAGAAAAAGTTAAAGAGTTCTGATTCGATTAAGTCAATGTAAAATATCTTAATAAATTGACATTTAGAAATATCCAACGACGTTCAGGCTAAACTTTTTCTAGTTTGGTCAATGTAGCCAATCTTAATTTTTCTTTTTTAATGTGGTATTGTAGTCTAGTGTGAGTCTTGTGATCACGAGCCGTTTTGTCAAGAACGTAGTTTCTATGTTGTAAGTGCTGATCAAAGTAGTAATCCAAACAATGGTTTAATAGTCATAATACATCCTGTCTGCTAACTGTACAAATTAGTTAGTTTCAGCTGTTAGCTATTTGCCTCTGTTCCCATTGTTCGAAACTTATGAATATACATTTTCTGATCCAAGGGTCAAGTTTAGTTCCGTTGTTGATGCTTCCTTTCAACTATAACATTCAGTTGCGGGGGGTTTCGATACAGCCAGTTTGGTAAATAATCCCTTTAGAAGCATAGAATTGTTCAATATTAAATTCCACCCTCCATCGGTTCTGATTTCAAATTGATTTTCAACTAAAGAAATTTTGAATTAAGCTTCTAACTTTAAATTCTCCTTTAGAAGATAGGCGTAAGAAAATTTTGATCAACCATGTGGAGGACTAATGGATTCAGGTCGGGGAGTGTATCAGCATGTATCACATCGAAAATCTCGTTGATGGAGGAATCCAAGGTTTAGTCACTCAGTTCCAAATATTTCAATCATCATTTGTCAGTTTCGAGGCCGATTCTATTCAAGCTTCTTTATTTTCTTTAACTAAGTTTCTTTGGTTATGTGGTCTTAAAACATTGATTCAATAATATTATATATACTTTATTAATTGTTTTTAATGATATATTGAAAAAACAAATGTTAAATATTTTTAATTTTATATATAATATATATTTTTTTAGTAAAAATATATTTTTATTTAATTAAAAAGTAAAATAATTACAGAAATAGAATTATATTGTTTGTTATTATTTCAATTATTTAGAATATGATACAATGTAATGGAATAGAACTTTGTGGAATCTATTTCATTTTATATTCCAATTTTTCTTTCGCTCAAACTTAAATAGAATGAAATGAAATTACTTTTTTTTATCTTTAACCTAAAATACATTTTTCACTTCTAATTAAAAAGTAAAAAATTATTTGTTTTTTCTTTTATCTTACACTTCTATTTTTGAAGGTCAACTGATTGTACTTCTAATTTAATACAGAACCAGAAATTATATGGTATTTCATGTTAATTACACTTTAGAACAGACATTAGCCTATGTGCATATAGCTCGTAGCTGTTATCCACTTTAGAACATGACTCAGCAAAGGCTTGCTGGCTGCTTCGAAAATAGGATGTATAAATGGAGGAATATAGTGCATGTTCAATCTTTTTTTTTTTTTTTTTTGCGAGTTTCCAAAGAGAGATTTTGAAAACAAGTGATTATTTCCTTCGATAACTATTGTAAACATGTTAATAGTTGAGGAATTAAAGAATTTATTTTTCTTCGTTTAATGGAAATCTAAATGGGTCACACCTTCCAAGTCTCATTCCATG
Organism: Canavalia gladiata; assembly: GCA_037954105.1. Classification (NCBI taxonomy): domain Eukaryota; kingdom Viridiplantae; phylum Streptophyta; class Magnoliopsida; order Fabales; family Fabaceae; genus Canavalia; species Canavalia gladiata. The sequence continues at coordinate 7,479,260 of CM075658.1, read as the reverse complement.
GTAAGGTTTAATTATCGAGATGAATAAGATTATGAGATTGTATTCTTTCTATAGTTTTATTTATTTAATATGTTTGTACAAGACATCTTGCTGGAAGACAGAAGTATATTTTAGTATACCCATTAAACAAGATTGTTTGGGCTGATATTTATTTCCTTTTTTAGTAAAGAATATACGATATAATGAACATAGGACTACTCAACAGACTATTTCGTTATCAGCATGTTTTTTAATATATTACTTATGATCAATTTATTTTTAAAAATTTAGAAAAATGATTAGATAAATAAATTGTTTTCATAAAAAAACTCACCAATCACACCTAATAGGCTAAAACATATATTTAAAAAGTATGTTGACAGCATTTATGTCCCAGAACGATTTCTTCACTTGCATGTAATAGGGGAGAGAATATTATCAACTGAAAACAACATCAATTTTTTTTACAATCTGAAAACAATGAGATTCAAAACAAAATCATGCAAATTATTTTAATCTCTTATACCTTAACACCAAACCAATTCTATTGACTGAAAATAACATTGATTGTGCCTTTCTATTTACTTACACTAATTTGCCTTTTTTTTACAACGTATTTTGGCAGCATGCTCTATAGGTTTCGAAGCGTGTCTTCGTACCTCGTTGATCTTTTGTGTTGGAATACAAAAACTTTTGGCACCGAATATCAACAAAGGACTAATTGTACAACCCATATTCATTGTTTGGAAATTGCATTTTTTACCCTTTTTTCTCACTTTTCTCTATTTTTTATTCTTTTTATTTTACCCCTTAATAAATATATTTTACAAATTAATTTCTAATATTTAAAAATATACATTCTATAAATTATTTTATTAAATATATTTTTATATTTTATAAATTAATTTATAAAATATAAAAATACAATATATTTCATAAACTAGTTTATAAAATATAAAAAATACATTTTACAGATTAATTTAATAAATAAAAAAAATAGAAGGATATGGAAAAAAAAAATTAGGGGTGAAAAAGGTACGAACCCATTATTTTGAGACCTGAGAAAAGATTCAAGTTAGAAAACCTCCATCCTTCAACTGAGTACTTTTGCAAGGCTTCTCTGTTCAGCAGCACAGGGATTTTGGGTGCTGCAGAAGCTAAAAGGGTGACTCCCTTGTCAACTCGCAAAATCTTCAAAAGTTACTGGACGTGGTGGGAATCATTCAAGAGTCCTCTCAGAGATCCTCAGGTCCCACCAAAACAATGAAAAATATTTAATAAAAATACATTTTGTACATTAAGAAATAAATTTTAACAATGATTTAATACTTTTCGGCAAATACTAAAATTTGTTTTAAGAACATTGATTAATGAATTTTTTTATTAAAAAGTATATTTCACAGACTCCTAAAGTTTAATTTTATTAAATATAATTTTAATTTCATCTTCTAAACTTACTCTTTATGAATGTATATCTATGTTCATTACAATTAACGAGATACATTTAAATTTAAGATTCCTTTTTGTAAAGGTATATAATAATTTCTCCCTTACCAAATTCTATCCACTTGGGTCATGGTCAGCAGAGCAGAAGACCTTGCAACATAATGCCGGCAAATTGTATCTTTTACTATTACTTTGCAATTTGTATCTAAAATACGTTCTTATCTTCATATTTTGGTTAAATGTGATGCAATTTAGAAATGATAACCCATGCGTATTCACATGCTAACACCCTTTCTTAAACACGGTTTACATAAAATGACAAAGCTCTTTATGATTGACGTTCAAAGAAATCAGCACCATTCTCGACATCATCCGTTCTAATGCATCCACTTTGGGCCATTAGAATTCTATACACTCGCTTGGAACAAACCTCACCTAACCTCCTGTCTCCACCAAGCAAACCTTCAGTCATCAAGTCTTTAAGTAAAAATTCCTTCTCATGTTCCTGTGGCCATAAAAGTAGTCTTATTTTTTAAAATTGCATCTTCTATTATTAAGGAAAATAAAAAAAAATTTGACCATATTTTTTTTTCTTCTAATTATCAGCAATTATTTGTAACTAAGGCAACTAAAAGATGTAAAACAAACTGCATTTCTTAGTGTCCAATTTCACTCCAATCAATCATGAAGGTCAAAACAAAAAGGTCAATCTTAACAATACGCACCGATTTACTTGAATCCATATAAACACTTAACAGGGACTTCATGGTTGGGTATTTCTTCCAAATAGCAATAGCAAATCGAGGCTGTACCTTGGGGATAGCAACCAAAGCTTTTAACCTAGTCATTGAAGCCAAAGTGAGGAACACAATGCAATGATTGCAAAGCATAACTGAATGAGATATTGCCTAAATAAAGCCTCCATTTAACTCCAAAATCAAGTAGTTTGACTTAATAAATATCAATAAATAATTTTTTTACAATATTGTTGGGTGAGTACAGTGAAGAAAGGAAATCCAAATATTTTAGGTCAACTGGATAAATATATCAAACATTTCTCCTACAGAAGATAAAGAATCGGAGAAGTTCATGGCAGAATGACAGATTCATCACATATACAAAATAACACAGGCCACCAAGCAGTAATCCTTTGTGTGAGTGTGTTTTTTTTAAAAATATTTTGAAGTTTATGAAACTATATTGATAGAAAAGAGAAATGGATGACAGAAATTAAAGGAAAACACATTCTTGATCTGGAATGAATAGAAAAGAAGCTACAAAATCAGGCAGAGTCTTCAGCATAAATTTAATTTAAAATAATAAACCCCATCCTAAAAAGCCAAAGCTTGACCACAATATTGTAAAAAACAGCAGAAAAGGGTGACATATCACACGAGGGTTCTAAGTCACAAGGTAATAACCTTAATATTGCAACCAAGGCTTCCCTTTGGTCAGAAAAGAACTATCTTTACCCAAATTAAAAATAAATAACAAACTAGTTCTTATATATTTGGACATTCTCCTCAAACCACACACATTAAGCTACTATAAATACTAATACCTTAAAAGCATATCTCCTTCTAACTATTTGACTAAGCATTAACTAAGTTGTCTCCTCCACATTGTAAGGACAGATCAATGGCACAAAACACTCAACTCATCCACATTACTTTGTTAAATAGTAAGTTATATTGTTGTGTCTTGAAATCATCAGATAATAGATTTTAAATAAAAAAAGGTGTCAAGTGTTCCTAAAAATAATTGTGAACAAGAAAAATAAAGAAAAAAATCCTGTAATTTGCCCTTCACCATTCATCTGCAGGGTTAAGTTAAATAATTGTTGTTCTCTTATGTGATTGCAGTTGGTCCAATTGTTAAGTTTGTTATGATGTCATTAGGAACAATATCTTCCTATTTTTATTATATGTCACTGCAGATACTACATTTAGTAAATTGTTAGTATCCTGGAAGAAATAGCATTTGATACCATTTTCAATCTGTGTCAACATTAAGAATGAATGAAACAGTGGGCGTATCAGGTATCTAGATAATCAAACTCTTAAACATACAAGAGGGAAAGAAAAACCAGATACGAAGTACACTAGATTAAAACAAGATAAAACAAATGAAGCAAGGTCAACAAGAACTGGTAATGACTAATAGTATGGTTTCAGTCTTTCAGAGAGTTTATGCAATAGAAAAATTATAAATCCTTCAAACGAGTCAACCAAATAATTTTCCTATTACCATAAGAAAAAAGTATTAAATGCCTTTTTGTGTTTGTAAGAATTTAAATGCTTATGCATTTTAATTTGATACTTACCGTTTTAAGTAACAAGTGCATGCTAGAATTTCTCTACGCCATATAACAATGTAAAATTCACTCACCACACAGATTTCTTTATTAAATTCCGGTCAATGCTGTCCTTTGGAATAAGGGATCCATTTGCATTTACGGATAATCGAGTTAACTTCTTTCTGCAGTTTAAATGAACAAAAATGGTGTAATATTAAAAAAATAAAAAAGATAAATAATACCGCAAGTATGGAACATCTTTGCAGTGTTAAAACGCATGTTTGGGTCTTTTAGATGACACCAATTTTAGTACATGTAAGTCATTCTTACAAACTGAAAAAAATGAATGCTTTTCAACCTAAAATTTAAAGAAACAAATTATATGCATGAAAAATGCTGAAAAAAAAAGAAAAGAAAGGTACACTTTGCAATAACATAGATATAGCAAAGAATCAGCAGACATCAAATTCCATCTTTCATCAATGTACTTCTTAATGGATTTAGCATAACTGGTTTCACATGTAGAAGTTTCATATGTAAAACTGTTTCCCTTCAATGATTGGCAGGACTCTAATTCAATACCAAAAATAGAGGCATCAAGTACCTAAAGTGACAAGAAGCTAGGCTGCATGTCAAACCAACAACATGTTCAGCCAGTTCAGCCTCATCAACACACAGCCTGGAGTGTACTTTGTTGAAATTAGTTGTTAGTTTTGCCAGAACCTACGAGACAATTAAAAGCAAAATAGATAGAATTAAATGTTAAAACAAGGTAAAGATTTAACACATGATCTATTCCTTGTAATTTGAAATGAAAGGTCAGTTATTCAACCTCCTCAACAGGTGGACGTCTCCAACAACTATTGCTTTCAGGGTTCTTATATTTTTCTTGTTCCCTAACGGATCATAAAAAAATTATTTCAACCAAATAATATTGGGAAATAAAAAATAAATTATAGGTTATCGATAAATTGGTCAACATATCAGATATCATTGACAGATTTTTAAATAAAAATATATCCAGAAGGAAAATACTAGTATGCGTGGATTTGTAGGTGACTAGGTGTCAAGAAGGTTGTTTGCACTGTGCAGCATCCTTTAGGCAGTTTTTCATTGCATTTGGAAACCAGGTGCCAATGCATTCATGCCTTGCATAGCATGAAATTTACAATCAGTCTGGAGTGAGATTTTCTTAATTTTCAGTGAAAGGAATTGCATTTGGCAAATATAGCATATGATTTTCCATATTTCCTCATTTACACTATTTCAATAATATTTTTAAAAAAATCCTTTTCACAATTATCTGCACATCTTAAAAAACATAAGAAAAGTTTTACAGCATGCAACTCAAGTAAATTGTGTATCTATAGAAGTATATTTAAATGAAATGTTTATAATACAAAATAAGGCACATGTTTGAGTTTTTCATACAAGGCCCCATAAAACGTGTTTCCAAATTCCAACTGCACAATATTTTACATTCATATAATTTTCAACCGTGGATATGAAATATATGAAGGATATGTTTTGGTAAACTGCTTAATTAAGTACTTATTTAATAAGTTCTTATCACAAGAGCTTATGTAATAAATTTGACCAAGGAGCTTATTGGACAAGGTAAAAGAAAAGTTTGTAGGAGTCCTATGTTATTTTCATAAGCTGAAATAAGCTCACTATAAGTTTTTCCAAACACCCCAACCCTAGGGGTGTAATTTAAATTTATCAATAATAATAATAATAATAAGCACAAGTTTATAGGGGTGTAAATGAATACAGATGGGTAGCTGACATTTACGTAATTAGGGTCCTCTCAAATGGGCGGTGACTGGTGAGTCAGATTCTTTTTAGGGGATTTATAGGTAATAAATATGAATTTGGCAAAATTAATGTTTACTCAAATACATATATAATGTATATGTACCGAAAAAGAAATACATATATAATGCAAAAAAGTTATTGAGTACTTCTAACTTTTTTTCTTATATTATATTCCTTTATTTTCTTTTGAGAATTTGATAGAAACTCAATATTGTGCAGAGGTGGAGATGAATTAGCAAATTGCGAAAATACACACTACAGACACATGTATGTGCACACACATTAGCAGCACAGCACAATATGCAAAAACATAAATGTGACCAATTGCTGGTACAATTGTAGTACTATGAAAATTGTAATATATATCACACACCTTTTATTAATGTAAGCCAATAACCTATTGGTGAGGTAACAAACTGTATACGCTGGATAATGACTTTGAATACTGGATAGTTGATCAAAAAGAGAATCATTCATTGTGAGGCTACAAAACTTTTCAGCCTCATAAACAAGCAAGATATATGGAATCTCAATTCTTTCAGTAGAAAGCTGCAAACAATAAATGATCAATATCAGTGGAAAAAAAAAAGAGAAATCCTCACTACAATATTCATCCAATCTGGTGTGTAAAGAAAAAAAAAACTAGATATATAAATATAATTCACACTTGCCAAGACCGAAGTTTATCACAAAAAATCTTATGGTTACTAAAACATGATGTTGGTGTTATGGCATCCCTCTAAATATATCCATAAATATGTGTGCATAATAGAAACTTTAAATTTCCATTTCAATTCTTTGAATTGAATAATGCTGATGAAAAAACATATAAGATTACTTCTAAGGCAAAAGAGTTATGTACACACAACCATTTATGAGATTATAACCAACAAAGCAAAAGCAGGCAGGGCAGCTTCGAACTCATATAACTAACTGCTCTCCTCCTCCTCCTCCTCCCTGAATTTAGTTTCATTTTTACAAAACATATTTGGTCTTCTATTAGAATTCCCATCATAGCACTTATCAGCTTAAAATACAATCTATTTATCGCACAGAAAATAATGAAAAGATTAACCATGTAACCCAAATACAAACATCGCTAAACAATTCTTTTTAGAACTTTCACAGAAAAAATAATGAAATGAACACTGTATAAGCAACTGACATGGATTAGGAATAGACCAAAAATAAAAGAAAACAAATTATACAGATTTCAGTCAGAGAATACTTAATGAATTTGGTGCTTAAAGATGATTTACAGGCTTACCTGTGAAATATGTTCTGGAACCTTCATAGACCACAAAATTGAACCTGTGATCGGATTTGATGTTATATGGTATGCAAGCCCTTTTTCTGCAAACCTAGTAAGCAGATGTCCTGAAGCAAGGAATAGAAGTACATGGAAATTAAGGAACTATAATTAAGATACTATAAGTTTTATGACAAAACAGTCATAATTAAGGAACTGACAAATTTGTTATGTAGTCATGGATTCAGGTATCAATAACCTACCTCCAATTGAACCTGATTCAACTACCTTTACATCGATTTCTGCCACAATGGATTTTATTGCGAACTTCCCCTTTTCCCACTTTTGCTTTTCTTTCTCAATTTTTTTCAGCTCTGCAGCTTCAGCCTTTAGAGCTGCTTTTTTTAACCTCTCTTGCTGAAGAATAGATTTCATGAGCTATTATTTCTGAATCATGAATGACATAAAGTATAAACAATGATCAAAGATATAAACAGAAACATACTTCCCTCTGTAGTTTCTTTTCCTCCATCAGGCGGCTTCTTTCTTCTTTTGTCATTTTGGTTTTTCCCACTGCCTTGGTTGTGCTCTTTGCATAAACTTTTGATCTTTCCACATTTTTTATGTTCTCCTGCTCCATGCTCATATTTTCCTAATCAGGATGACCGTACAACTCATAAAATAACATGAGATTCTCTCCGATGCATGGGGCAAAATCCAAGAAGCACAGGAAAATCAACACGGCCCACTTTTTCATTTGAAGCAAACACAATTAGAAGAAACTAATTTTATACTATCAACAAAAATCAAATAGATAATAAGTAATTAAATAGATGTGCATAAACACAACATAGAAAATAATGATCAAATGACTAACCATTTGTGAAGAGGTTGGATTTGAAGGATCGGCCCCAGACATTTCCGTTTGAGTAGCATTTCCATCTGAAATATGCCTTTCTATAAATTTCAATTACATAAACCATTAAACCAGGCATTTCAAGTGGAAATGAGCAAGTGTAACTTGTCATTAAGCATATACCAGGAGAACTTCCAGACCCTATTGAATTTGAAGTCCATCTTGAATCTCCAGCAAGATCAAAAGACAATTCTTTTGTTTCATTCTCGTCCCATTTGCCCGTTCCAGAGTTTTCCAACTCGTTATCTGATTCCAAACATATCATTTGACTAATTCCTGAACAACAAACAGACATTGCACATGCAGCTTCAGCTAAATTTCACTTCTTATGGAATAATGAACATTTCAAAGTGAACAAAAAAAATCAATTTTAATTAATAAAAACAATCCAGAAAAAACAACACGGCAAAAAAAAACAATAATAAAGTATGGCAAATTTCATTAAGAGCAGATTAATTAATTTTTCATATTAGAAGCCAGCACTTGGAGGACAAAACAGCACAGGAGTCCAATTCCAGTGTATCAGTAAAAATATGCGGGAAGCAATCCAAAGAAGCAGGTAAATACAACCCTATATTTAATTTTATAATCATTAATTAACTGAAAATGAGTAATGCTAGGTTTCCAGCGGGAAAAAAAAAACGAATTATGGCAGATGCACCGAACAATTTTGAAAAACAAAACGTTAAAATAAAGCAAAGGGTATATATAAGAAAGAAGAAATAGAGCTAGGGTTTTAACCCTTTGAATGGAACGAGAAATATATAAGAAAAATAGAGCTAAAACGAGAAATAGAGCTAAAACGGAGTAATAGCAGAGAAAGAAGGAAAATGAAGTGACCGGAGAACTTTTCAGGGGAAACCCTAACGCGGGAATCGGAAGGAAATGTGCATTTGACGAATGCGACATCGGAATCGAATAGTGCGGACATTGGAGTTTCGGGAACGACAGAAGGTGTGGTGGACTTGAGTGGGGTTGGGTCATCATCGATTATGAGGACTGTTTGGTTCGTGTCCGGTTCCGTTCGGCGTTTCTTGGAATGGACGGGTAATGGCGTTAAGAGGTCTACTTCTTCTTCGTCGGAGAGGATGATGGGATCCATCATTAGGAGGAGAAGAAGTGCTTCTGATATCCTATGCTATGGTGATTGATGATGTTGTTTCCGTCTTCGAATAAGCGCGGGATCACTCTCGCTGGGGTGTGTTTGGAAACCAGGATATCATTATCCAGGTTAGCTAATAACAACAAATCTCTTTTTTCAAATTTTTAACCCTACCAAAATTAAAGATTTTGGGCTAAATTAGATATTAGTTAATCAGTATGTGTATGGTATTTTATAAAAAATAATTATATTAAATTTTATAAAATAAAATATTATTTAATTTTTTAATTGATCATTGTTATATTTTTAAAAAATAAATAATAATTTTATCTTTTACAAATTTATGTAAATAATAACAAATAATTAAAATATAATATATTATATTATTACAATAATAAAATTTTGTATTATATATTTAAATGTGATATTATAATTTATTAAAAATTAAATTTAAATTTAACTAATCTTAAAAGTTAATTTGTAGAGTGAAATTTGTCTTTATATTATAAACTTATAGTTAACCTTGTGTAAGATTTAATATGATTGGATGAGCAAATCTTGCGTCAATATTAGGTTAAATATTTAAAAAACTAATCCAAGTTTTTAAATATTGTTTTTCTACCATATATACCGTGTGTTGGTGGTTACTAATATGATATTATGAGTAGATAAAATTTTCAACTTAAAAAAGCACATATCATTTATAACTTTTCACATAACCCATGTGATTAATCATAAAAATATGTATATGATATTAAATTTTTTTATGATCAAAAAAATATTATAGGTAATAGGAATTTGTCGTCATATCATATTTTTAGCTTTTCTTAACATGGTAATTTTTATAGAAATTTAGATGCACTAAATACTACTTTAGTTTAATAGATTGACTAAGGACGTGTCTTATTAACTTAAGAAATCCTCTATTATATTACAACATAAGTTTCATTGTTCTCTAATATAATCAATTTGATCATTGTTATTTTTAGTAGATGAAAGTTTTAATTGATGATATTGGGATGAGCGAGAAACTGACTCTGCCCAAACCCACCAGAAACCGTCATCGAAAACCATCAACCGACGGATTGAAGAAGAGGTTGAATTGCATCAAGTAAGGATGAACGGTTAGATACGGTTAAATGAAAAAGTTTTTATGAATGGCGGTTTTCGAAGGACGAAGGTTTTCCGGTCCGAATCCGTCCGACGAGCACCCCTAGATGATATAAGATTATCATTCCTTTTGACTGTGATCCTGATTTGTTATCTTTTTAAAACTATTAGCTTTGTTAACAGAATTTTTTATTTTAAAATTATATTGCCTTTATGCTTATCAAGAATCCATAACTTTAGCTTCCATATATGAATATGGTATTACATGGGGACAAGGTAAGTATCCTCAAACCACAGTTTGGTATGAAAAAGATTTGTATTTATCCATTGATTAGGATCCAAAATAATATCATAGTTACATGTGTCATTATTAAGGATATAATTCTTAGCAAAAAAAACTCGTTCTAAATAAAGTTGTTTCAAAGGAAAGTTATTCCATTTGATTATATGTTTTCCATATGTCAAGTTTTAGAATTATATATATTTTTTTATTTTATATTTTCTTCTTCATACTATAAAAAAATTTTAAAAATTCATAAAATTGTTATTTATAAATAAAAATTGTTTGATTATCGACTATTATAATATTTAATATTAATTTAATCTAATTTACAACACATTAATTGATAATTGATTTTATGATCATGCTGTATGTGCTTATGAATTATAATTTTTATTATTTTATAAATTTTTTAATTTTTTAAATAAAATATATAAAAATTTTATTTATCTTCTTTAAGTTTAAATTACTATTTAGGATAAAGAGTACTTTCTCAATCACACCATGATCAACTATAATATTTTTACAAAAATAAATGTCATTTCAATTTCAAAAAAAATATATTCAATTTAATTTAATCTTAAAAAAACAAAATATTAAAGAATTCTTTAAGATATATATTTCGTCCATCTACTAGTAAATAAATAAACTAAAATATCTTATATTTATAATTTTAAACTAATTTTTTTAAAGATCACTGTTTTTAATATTACTCTTTAGAAATTAATTTAGATATTTATCTTTTTTATATAAAATTAATTAGAATATATTAATAATATAAATTATTTTATATCAGCATTTAATTATAAATTGTTATATTATTAATGTTTTTATAATAATTTAAAATTTTATACTTACCATAATTTATTAATTTAAATATATTTTTTATTAGATTAAAGTGTTAATTTTACTATAAATATACACTATATTTTATATAAAATTAAAAAAAATGTTAGATGCAAAAGGATAATATATTTAAAAAGATTAAAAAATTTTATAGAAATGGTACAAAGTATCATGTTTATTTATTTTTTATTAAGTATCTCATACTTTTCTCTCCCCTGTATACTGTTACTTAAAATTTAGTTAATTTTAATCTATCTAGTTTTTAGTCTTAAACATGGTGGTTCTATGAATTTGTAACTGATTTTGACGCGTTATGATCCCATTTATTTAAGATTATTTCACAAGATGTTGTTATATTTTTTCTATTATTTTAGTGTTTATTTAAACTTTTGAAAAAAATTAGAATTCAAAATGAAAATCAGATTTTTGATTATTTTTAAAATTATTTTTATTTATTTTTTAAGTTGACAATATAACTCTCCTTAAAAATAAAAATGTTTTTTTATTATTGTAAACAAACAAAAATCAACATTTATTTATTTTATAAAATCTCTAAAATATAAATAATTTTTTATAATTTTTAAAATCACATTTTTTTCTGAAATTTACTCCCGTAACCTTAAAATCGTTTTCAGTTTATCTCTTTATATATATATATATATATATATATATATATATATATGTAGAAAGTTGAAAACATATTATGTAATAATTCAAAAAATGTAATAAAAAATAACCCATAAATTGCAATAGAAAATGAAAGAAAGGTTTGCGATGACTTTTCAAATTTCTATACTAGACATATATATTATTCAATCATTATAATCAAACTTTATTATGAATTTCTGACCATATTTTTCATGGGGTCCTTTTATCTCTTCCCTTTTCCAGCTCTGGTTGCAGGGGAAAGGATTGAAAAGAAAGTATCAACAACTAGGTTTATTGAGTTAGACCTCGTATATAATAGCTACCATAAGTCGATCCTATCTTTATTCGTAAATAATATAATAAAATAAAACTTTCCTTCTCGATATTAATGACATTTCCTATTATAATTTTTTTATTAATTCATTGATAATGGAGACATTTTTGTAAATATAGTATTTATTATAAATTTGTTTAATTACTTTTTTGGTTTAAACTTGTGCGAGCACTGTTCTTTTTGGTAAGTTAAAATTTTTTATTTTAAAATTTGATCAATTTAGGTTCTTTTGTTAATTTTCTTTTATTTAAAGCTTTCAATTTTCGAAAGTTCCTTTACAAATTAAATTATTTAAATTATTTTCTACTAAAATATATAAATCAAAATGTTAAATTTTACATGAAAAAAATCTCAAAAGTTTTCAGTTTTAAAAATCCTAATTTTCATCTTATAAAATACTTCAGTTGCAACTTTTTACTAATTAGATTTCTAAGTTATAATATTTATATTACTGTTGTCTCAAATCCTTCATAAAATCACAAATGTTTAGATAAAAAATAATAATATAAAAAAACTTAAGTCTAAAAAATAAAATAAAAACTTAAATTTACATAATTTTAAAATAAGAAGTCTTAATTTAATTAAATAAAAAATTTTGAAAAATCAAAGTTACATATAATATAAATTAAAAAGACTAAAAATACAATCAAATCTTATGATTTTTTAGTAAAAAGTTATCAGATGAATTATTTTGCATAGTTTTAAAACATCGAGAACTAAGATACGTATTTTTTAAAAGATCAAAAACTAAACTGCATATAAATAAAACTTTAAGATGTAAAATTACATTCCTTTCTCACGCATAAGGACGAAAAAACATTGTTAAATATTAATCAAATGAGCAGGTCTATTAAATTTTGACGAAAAGAAATGACTTTGCACGGATTGAGAATCGTGAGTATTAAAATGCACATTTTTAAAGTTTAAAGACTAATCTAACACACGATCCAAACCTCATATGATAATGTGTATTTTTCCTTTTTATATATTATCAAAATACTTTTTTTTATCTTTTATAATGTGAATTATTAATATTTTTTTATAAAATGGAATAACGTAGGTCTTTGAAGGTTAAATTATTCCACAAACTCATATGATTCATTAAATTCTTAAACATATCTTATATTTTTTATTTCTTAACAAATATTTTTATTCCTTATTTTTTTGTATACTAAAAATAATATTTAAATTTAAAATCTCATGTTAATTATTCAAATATTATATATTATTAGAAAAAATTAATATCATTAAAATATTGTCTCTCTTATCATTATTTCTCTTGATTTAGTTTTTAAAATTTTAAAAAATAAAGAAAAAAAACCATATAAAAGTGAATATTTCTATTTTAAGAAGAAGAATATATACTTTTGTAACACGTCAATCACTAAACTAACCCTAACAAGTTAAATGTTCTTAAACTTTAAAAAGTTATATATATATATATATATATATATATATATATATATATATATATATATATATATATATTAACTGAATTTTCAATCAAATCCCTATCATTGTAAATTTGCGTAATTCAGTTTTTAAATACAGAACAATAACTTAAAATGGCTTGCGAATGACTATAACTGTTCATTAACGTTTAATGAGATCTAATCTAACATCTAATTATTTGTTTAAAAGTTTTAAACTCTAGAAAAGTATCTCTATGTTTAATAAAATTGTATAGACTACAAAAATAATTTAACCATCCATATGCATAAAAGCATATACTAAGAAACTGAAAAGTTGGGATATTTATGGTCAACATCTTTGCGATAACCCCATCCAGTCCATAAAATATATATTATTTCAAGATAACTAGGTTAGTGCTACCCCAATTCAGTCATCAATCAACGTTGACATAAAACTGAATTTAAACCTATAAAATTCAGCCAATCAAAAAAATTAAATCAAATCAAACCTAACCGGCTAACCCAATCATCTTATGAACACTTTATGGAACAAATAAATCATCTTGTGAACATCTTTATTGAAAAAAACAAAGGAATAGAATAGCATGAATGGCCATTACTGAATTACGAGAATATCATGAGCAAGTAGATACCTACTTATATATGATTTATATATTAATATATTTTCAAGTAAATTTTTTATTATGTATGATGTTTATACTATGATTCAGACATAATATATTTCAACATAAAATTTCTTGTGATTTACATGTTTATATGCAAAATTTTTATTCTTTTGTGATATAAATATTTATTATTATAATTTAAAAGAGAAAACTTTCATATATGAAACCATGCTAATGTTGATTATAATATTATTCATCCGTTATTTTTTATTTGTATAGAAATAAAGTAAAATTTTATTTTTATTTATCCGTTTAATTTAATTAATAATATTAATTATATATATTTTTAAATAAATAATAATAATAATATTGAATTATAATTTATTTTTAATATTATCCTATATTTCGAGAAAAGGAAAGAAAAAATAATAAACGATAAAAAAAAGCGAAAGTGAACAACTTTCTCTTTGCATTATACGAAAAAATACATAGAGTTTGAATCAGGAAAAATATAATTAGACAAAAAGAATAATTCAAAAATCCGTTATTTTAATTTAAAAATAAATAATAGTTTTTTAAAATAAAAATAATTATAATAATTTGAAATCTTTAAAATTAATTTGAATATTTAAAAAATTAAAATTACTAATTGGTCATTTAATTTAAAATTGCAGAAATAGTTAAGTTGGTCCATGTCAGGTTGACGTAGGGTAGATGATGAGTGGAGGAGCAACAAAAGCACGTGAGTTTGTGCCCTGGATGGCCACTCCAAGTACGCAAAGACAAGCAAAAGCAATTACCCACTCTCATTCATCAATCATCAATGAAGAGGCAAATCAATCCGAAACAAAAGCGTGATTAACTTTTCCTAATCCTCTAAATCACAAATAATAATAATAATTAAACATGGCAATGTCACAAGAGGCACGTGACGGCCCAGAAGCTCCAAAAGCATGGTTCATACCGGGCCACGGCAAGGTTGATGATCCACAGATTTGGGACCACTTCATTTTCCAACAAATCCAAAGTCCAATTCCTTCCAATGGGACCTTTTGTATGTCCACGCGTTTCAATTACACAAATGGGGATGTCACCCACTGGCCCCTACCCTAAAACCCGGCTGGTTCAAGAACATGCTTACATTCTCCTCACTGTCCTCATTATTTCAATGTTAACAACGATTCACTTCCCTTCCTTCGGATCCACTCAAAAGATGCTTTCAACTGTTTCCATTGCCTCTTCTATTTTATTTCATGCTACATCAAGAAATTATTATATTCATCTATTTTTTTTTTTTTACATTTTTTGATTCAAAGAAAAGGAAAAGAGTAGAAGAAGTTTAATAGAAAGAAAGAGAAGTAAAGAAACATACTTCATAAGATAAATTTATACCATTCAAGAAGTTATTAAATAGTATAATTTTAGTATGAATTAATTTTAAACAAGTTGATCCCTTTTCATGACTAAACGTTTTATAAAGTATAACTAGAGGAGTATTTTTTAAAAATATTAATAAGTATTTTTAGGATGCTAAGTAAGAAATTAAAAATAAAAATTTTATGGCATAATGTTACCGATACATTCTGTTATGATTTTAATATAATTTTGTTGTTTTTTAATAGAGAAATTATATTTACTTATTTTTTAATTAGTATTTTAAGATACGTAGTTATAAAATTTGTTGGTAGAAATGTTATATGATAGGTCCCTTTCTTTCTTCCCTACGCCAAAACTGAGAAATTTTTACACTCAAGAATTGAACTATAAAAAAAGATAAATAATATTTGCAAACAAAAATTAACTTTATTTCTTTGGTTCCATAAAAAACGACAAACAATAGTTACCAAATAATCGTATATGCTTTTTCTTTGCGGCTGGTTTTATAACCGTAAATTCTCTAATGTTTATTCCTTTACAATTTTTTTTCTTTTTTTTATTTAAAAAATATTTTAAATTATGAAAAAAATATATCCATACATATCAGGTGTTTGCTTTAAAAGAAAATTTTCTAATTTTTCCCTTTTTATAATTCTTTTCTGAAGAAATTGCATGACATGTTTGCTGGCAATTTCTTAGGTACATCATTTAGCTTTCTTAATTAATTTATTCCTAATCTTAATTTCTTTTCCATCGGTATTATCTCAATCTTAAGCATCAGCGAGAAAATTAGATGAGTATTTGGTTTCTGTATGGGAAATTAAGGGACAGAGGAACCCCACAATTAGATAGATTCCATACACAACAGTGTTCAACGCCTTATCTGAAAATGATCGAAGCCCCATCAATGTGGGTCATCTATTTTCGTTCATTAATGCATGGTTTCCTTTTTAGCTTAATCAAATTCAATGTAAGCATGATTAAGGGGAATGATTGGAGAAGTAGATAGAATAATTAAATATGAAGCGCATAAACTAGATGTTACTCATCCTAAGGTATTGGTGGTACTCATGGATGCATATCGACCACTCTATAATATAGTAGTAGGGGGAAGAGCCATGTGCATGCAAGAGCTATTCTGCAAGTCAGGGCAAAACGCCAATATGATATCAGGTTTTATGCTTTGAGTCATGAGAATTTCACCAATTCTATATAGTTGGGTAGATAGTGGAGAGAGATGATAATACATCATATCTCTATATATGCAAACATATATAAGTGTATATAAAAAATTTTATTTGAGATGGGTAATTTAAACAAAACTTATTAGAGTATTTTTTATGCAATTGGAAGGATTAATGTTTAGTTGTTGACTGAGAGGTATTTTTGATTTATATACAAAAAGAAAAATATAATGATGGGAAGATGATAATGCATCATGTTTCCATATATACAAATACAAAGGAAAAAAGGACATTTTTTTAACATCACATGGGCATTTTACTGGTGTCACCATGTGTGTATACATGCACAAACAAAAATGTATGTTTTTTTTTTATTTAGGATTATTGGTATTATCCATTTTTTCCAAGTGAGGTAAGATTGTTATAGATAACAATTTTTTTTAATTTTTTTTAACATAGTTATATTTTTAAGAATCAAATTTGAAACTAATGAATAAGTTAAAACAATTCTTTGCCAGCTAATTTGTGTGTTTGATGATACACACATAAGTGTGTGTTGTGTATGTTATGAAATTTAAGATTCCTAATTTCTATGAGATTGAAAATGGTGGCTAAGTGTTGAATTTAATTCGTATACTTGAGCCATTAGAAATTTGCTAATTCTGTATTTGTGGACATACAAACTTATGCATTTTCTTGAACAAAGTTGAAGAGGATGATATAAATTCTGCAGGTACTTATGACTGCGATATGTGTGTCATGTATGTCTATGCAAGTTTCTTAATTTATATATATAATAAAAAAAATTAAGATTTATTTCGAGTTTAAAAGATAAAAATGCATATATTTTCACCTTTAATTTTATTTGTTTTATGTTAAAATGTTATAATTCAAAGTGCTAAAACTTTTTGAAAAAAAGCAATATCCTAAATTTTGCATCAACAAATAAATAACTGGATTTTTCATTTTATCCCAATTAATCCTTAAACACTTACTATTATTATAATAAACTTTTTTGTTAATTAGAGATCAGCTACTAATGATAAACAAATTTGGACACTTCTTTTATTACAAAAAGAAGTACATAACCATCCGATATTTTGTCTTTGTAGATAAATATCTTGAACTTTTTACATTTAATCCCAACTAAATTTTAAATTCCTACTAACTTTGAGCTAAATGGTCCATTGTAACAACAGTAAGAGAATTTAAAGATTATAACTGTAGTAGGTGTGATTCATTTCCGGATTTCAGAAGTAGATAATTAGTTAAAGTTTGATCTAATGATTGAATCTATGAAGTTGAGATACTTTGTAGCTAATTTTGGACACTAGTACACAAAATAATAGATATATAACGTGTCATTGTATATACCAAATGAAAGAAAGAGATGTTTCATAAATTGCATGTGTTAGCATCCAAGACTGTCAGTATATAAATGTAGGGAATATCAAAATTCACCCTATCCCATGAGATTGCATAGTAGCCAGAAGCTTGTTTCAGTCCTCATTTCATAATCATACATTACCCTTCATGTCTCATGTACGTAGGGTATTCCACAAAGAACAATGGAGCCCCCCCTGCCCCTCCCCAAAACCTGTTTCTTTGTTTTCTCTTTGTCTTCTTTTATTTTGGGCCTTTTTTTTAAGGGAAGGGGTTATTTATTTTTTGTTGCAGATCATTGGTTAATGCACAGTGCCAAGTGTTCAGGGACACAACATACAAAGTGCCAACTAAGTAGCATTGAGGGAATGGAACCATTTTAACTTGGATCCTGTATTCAAAGCAAAGTGTTGTCACTTTCAAGGAAGACAGAGCAGGAGACAGTGATTTGAACCTAAATCACAACCATATTTTTTGGAATGTACCCTCTTGGCAAGTACTTAATTCCCTGCCTATAAAATGAGGGCAACCAGGCCATGTTTTGTGCAAGTGCAAAGTTTCACATTTATACCATACTCTCTTTGTGTTAAGTAAAATGGCTTTCTCACCAAGCAAGCGCTTACTGCTTGTTGCTTTTCTGTTGTTTTGCTTCTTCACTATGACAGCTAGAGGTGAGTTTAGTTTCATGTTTACATGATTAAGTGCATGTTTGGTTCAATTTATTTGGAGGAAGTAATTGTTTACTTTTACCAGCTTTATGAGTAAGTTTATGAAAATAAACGATTATTTTTCTTTGAAAAAAAAAACTAATCTAAACATGCACTGAGTGTTTGGATGCCAATTAATGGAGTATTTGGATTTACATATTTTTTCACCGGATCCACATTTGGTCAATGCTACCAATAGTAGCTTATAAGTTTTAGATCCACATTTACGTATTTTGTCAATGCATGTTTTGGATCGACAAGATAATTTTTTGTGGTGTATAAAAAACATGTATTCAATGTTTGAAGACGTGAAACCAAACACAGGCTAAGATGTTAACAAATTGGAATTAATATTGTATACATAATATTTAAATTCTAAAGTCTCATTTATGTGATGCTTCTTTTGGATTCTTGCAGCCAGAAATTTGCGAGAGACTAAGGATGAAGCTAAGAAGGATCAAACTAAGAATTTGTTTAAGCTAAACCATGAAGGGGCACAAGATAGCAGTGATGACTTGGATACAATGGACTACTCGCCTGCAAAAAAGAATCCACCAATCCATAATTAAAAGTACCCCCAATTTTTTTTTTTCTTTAAAAAAATTTTTGCTAGAGAAAGCACCAATTCCCTGTGCTTAGTTACTCTGCAATTCTATCTAGAATCTTCAATGTATAGATATCGTTTGAACTTTGAAGCTAGGAAAATCCACACTTGAATCACCAACTTGTGCTGAGAAATCAGCACTGGTCTAGCTGCTGCCTAATCATATATACTTAGAACACATGTGTATTTGTGTAAATAGTTCTTGAAGTTATGAGAATGTGAGGGGAGCATGCAGAGAGGTGTTTTCAAAGTTTTAAGCAGCAACAGATACAGAATATTGCTTTGTAGACGTGCCAGTCACCAAAATCAAATGTTAAATATTTATCTTATCCCTGTAAAAGAAAATATTATTCAAGTTTATTTAAAATTTGATTTGTATAATCATCAAAATAATGTTACATAATGAAACAATTAAATTTGTATCCTAAAAAAACTATTAAGTGGAAAAAATATCTAAAAGGTCATTCAGTTTACAAAAATATTTTTTATTGATAAAAACATCATTTTATTTTTTGTTTTTAAAATTTTGAATTTTGTACACGGCAAACATTGTAAATAACTTTTTTATTTATATTGTTTTTATACAAAATTTTAAAAAAAAAATATTTTCACAAATTAAAAATGGTTGCAAGATTTACTCTAGATGGGAAATATGAAGAGATTGGAGTTTATGCAAAAATGACAAGTTTTTGACGTCTCCATTGCTGGTGGAACAATGTACATATCCAAAATCAATGTTAAGAGCTTGACATGTTGGAGAGCAAATTAAATCATGATGGGACTTTGAAGTTTGATTATTATATGTTCTAGTACTACTTTCAGTATCTGGGGATATTTGAAGTCAATTCACAACTTAGAAGCTGTAGAAATGCATGAGGGTAAATGAAACAGTGATATATGCAGATAAAACTGAGTGGTCCCTCTGTCTTCAGGCCTCATAAACAACAAATTGAGCTACCCAATTGCATATGTGAAGACAAAAGAATGTCAAAAAAAGTTCAACAACTAACATAGCTGAATAAGAATAATTTTTTTTTTACTCCATATAGTGTTGACAAATTTTAATTAGTTAATAGGCTACCACGTTTTCATGCACTGTATCAAGGGTTACCCAGCATTAAAGGTCTTCAATCAGTCACATGATAATCAATGAGTAATGAATGATATTCGAACCAGTACAATATTGTTCATCCCAATCCAGCAGCTATGATTTTTTTAAAAATCAAAATCAAAATCAAACAGCTGAAAATTAAATGTATTTGGATGGATGCACTAAACGGGTGTATGCTACCATTTTCCATAATCAATATGGTACGCATGATAAGAATGAAAATGAATGTGCATGTTCTGATTCTGGACTCTTAACACATATTCAGGCCCAAACATCTTTACCCCATCATGTGATTCTTGGACCATTACCTATGTTGAAGAATTTCGCTCTAGCAACCTCCAAATCCTATGTTTTTGGATTATTAGCCACGTTCTTGATCACACTAACTTCACCTTGTGATGAACCACTCTCAACATGGCTCATTCATTATATGGAGGATAAGGACACCCCTTCATTGCTAGGTACATGATATTCTCTCAAATTATCTCACCGTTTTTCGTACACAAATTGGTTTAAGCGTCATAATTCTTTTACATGTGCTCCCTCTTTTGCTCTAGTGTTGTGCAATTATGCTACACTAAGGAAGAAACCAACTAGAAGTAGAGTTTGATTTCAGCTACTATCAAGGCCAAAATTGACATGTATCTAGATGCATACTAGCTACATAGGGATTTGATTTTTTAAAAGAGAGTAAATATGTAAAATGGGAAATTAAAATACATTAAATGTTAATTTAAAAATAATTATAATTAAAAAACTCTAACTAAAATCAATGATAAATATTCTTTATTTTCTTATTTTACATAGTTTTTTATTTAGAAGAGTTGATTTAGTACATAACAATTGACAAAGAAGTTTTCACAGTCCATAGTTGCTTAATATATGAGTAAAATAACAAGAGGTAAGGTATTTTGTTAACCCAAATATTAACTCTCCTGTTTTTTATACTTATGGTTATTTTTTAATTAGAACGACAGATATTAGGAGCAAGTGATTTGATTCATTTTATTACATTTGATTTACGCCCCTACTTTTTCCTATACATCTCACATGAACTTTATATATAATAAAATATTATTCTATTCATTTTTAATCTTTTAAAATTATAAAAATTATATGTTTTTGGTTTTTAGTTAGGAACTAAAAAAATCACATCTTTAATGATTTTTTTATTTAGACCATTAGTATTATCTACAAAAAGTAATCTTATTTGAGGTGAAAACATCTGTAATGTGATAAGATTAACTTTTTTAACATGCATTTTTTTCATATACAAAGTTGATCCTAATTTTTTTTAAAAAAAATTAAATATGTAGCACTCGAACGGGTTATCAAGTAATATAAAAAATATGTTGATTCAATATTTTTTTAAAATACATAAGATAATGTAAGGGAGTGTAAGAACAGGAAATGTGAAACAATACTTTTTATTTTGTGTAAATACGGATATTATTTACATATAAAGCCTCTTTCGTGATTCCAACAATCCAGTTTCACCATCTAAATATTTATTGATTAAACTCCACCCGAAAATTATGAAATAATAACAGTTCTTGCTTGTGTATTTTTCAGTAAAAAAATTGCGAGCAGGGATTAGAAAAAGATTATATTTTAGTTAAATTCTTTTGATAAACTATACCACTTGATTTTGCTTCTTCCATTTTCGTGACCATCACAATATACTAAAATATCGCAATGCCTATATATTATAGAGTGCAAGAATAATGGTTATTAAGTCCTCAAAGAATTTGGAATTAATATGAGGATATCAATTAGAGTCTACCAACATAGGTGCTACTACTAAATAAAATTTTCTATTTAATTTCCATTTTAAAGAGTATATATTAATTACATTCTCAATTCTTTTTACATGTTACTATTTAAAAAATATTTTTTATCTTTTGCCTTTTTCCATTTAAGATTATAAATGATTATTTTTATTCATTATATCCTTATCATTCATAATAACATTAATTAGTAAAAAAGTAGAAAACATAATAAATAATTATATAATATATTTTTCACACATATATAGACATCAATAATATTTTTTTCATACATATATAGACATCAATTACAGGTTAAAATAAATTAACTCCTCTTGTATGATATTAAGTGAAATGACAAGATTTTTTATAAATTATATTTTAAAAATATGTCACCTTTCATTGAAATAATATCAATTAAATATATATGATTCTTTGATAAATAAATACAAACTCAATTACTATAAATAAGAATATTCCTCTTCCACAATTCATTTAGAATTTATATTTTCTATCATTTAAAGATAATGATGACAACAAGTAGAATTTCTTTAAAATATCATAGTATATATCTCTACATCTGTATTTTTAAAAATATCAATACTCGTCCTGTATTGATAACAATTTTGATCATTATCCTTATATCTATTGAATATCTGCTTATAAAGAAAAAAATCTATTGAATATCTAAATTATCATACCCATTTTCTTGACTTGTAGATTAGTTAATTAAATTACTATCTTTTAGCTTTCTAATATTTTTCTTAAAACTAATAAAATATAAATATTGTTATAAAATAAAGATTAGGTATTAAAATCACAGGTCTAAATTTTTATTATTAAAATTTAAAATTATAAAATATAAATTTTTTATTTTTAATTACATATTTATTATTTTTATATATAATGCAGATAAATAAATATAAACAGTATAGTACCTATATCAATATCCTAATTCATAAAATAAATATTTATTCTCTCAATTAAAATTAAGTTTTATGATATTCAATATATATCAAATCCATTATCATAGATATGCTTCCACCAACATTTATTACATAACAATATTTTAGACACATACTATAAATTTTTTTTTTCATTTCTCTAAACAAAACGGAGAGAAAAATATTTTTATTTATTTATTATTATTATTATTTATTTAAACATTATACTTTTTACTTATCAATTTTTTCATTTTCTTTTCTACTATTTGTGTTCATCTTATTGCTTCATCAACTAAACAAAGCCTCAGAGATGGAGTTCTTCTTTATCTGAGGCAGTTAGGTAGTAGTAATTTGACAAGACCATAGGTGGCTATAGTCTATCTTTGAAGAGATGGAATCCCCACATATGATCCTAGAAATCATAAAAGATCTTGGCTTTATACGTAAAATTTATCTTGGGTTATTAATAGGTATAGAAATAATGTAAATCTCTTGAATTAATCTAGTAATGTCTATTTTAGGCCTGGGGTCAACAACCTGATACCCAAAAAAGCTATTTATTATTTAAGTGAGCCACTTAATATTTGCAGGTATAAATGTGGATAAAATGAAAGTGTTATCATGTTTCTTTTTTATCCTAGAAAAACAACTTTTCTTATATATGTATTATACTTTTTACTCAATTATTTTATTTTCTCCTAAGTAGCATTTAGCATCTATTTGTTTATGATTGAAAATAAAGTTGTGCTTATCTCATCGGAAATTTGATGGAATCAGATCTTTAGAAAGTGTTTAATAGAAAGATTTTTTTAAAAAAAATTTAAAATATTTTTATTAAAATATTTTATAAAAAGGTAAAAATTCAGAATTTTTATAAAAGTTAAAAAGTTTAATCATACATATTCATTAGAACAGTCTCTCATCAATCATTTATATATATCAAACATATTTATAATATTTCAAATAATTAAGATTCTAAAAAATTAATTTTTTAAAAAAATTATATACCAAACACCCCTTTTAATAATTACATTATTTTTAAAATTTATAAAATAATATTAATTACTATGTAATAAATTATAACAAAAGAAAATATTTTTAAAATTTATTTAATTTTTAAAAAAATTTAAAAATTAAATTTAGTTTTAATTTTAATTTTTAAAAAATTAATACAAAAATAATCAAATCATTCTATTCTACTATCCTCTTTAAAACTAAAAAATATACAAATTAAAATTTATTAATTAAAAAAATAAAAAAAATAATAGCAAAACATTTAAATTATTGTAAAATAATAAAAATTAAAAATTTATTAATTATTATTATTATAAAATAACAATAACCATCCTGTAACATCATAAATAAAAATATATAATATTAATTGTAGTATAAATATTTACAATAATAATCTTGAAATACCATATAAGTAGTATGAGATCATGACAATTATATTAATAATATGATAATAATGATAAAAATAACGATAATAATAATAATAGTAATTAAAATATAATTATAATTTTTATTTTTTAAAATAAATTTAGAAATAAAAATGGAAAGTATTTAAAATTAAAAATAATAATATTTTCATTATTTTAAAAAATAATTTAAATTCCTTTAAAAATATATATTAAAAATCAACTTAATTTTATTTTAATGAAACAAATTTTATTGAAAAATAAAAAATCCCAAATGAAACATTAATTTCCAACTTTACAATGCTAATTTTGGCCACATATAATGCTAGTTATAAACCTATAAATATGCTACATATCTTAGCTTTACAATATTGGAGCTTATTTGGTTCTCTCTATCAAGATTGTGTCTATCATAGGCTTTAATAGCTCTCCAAATCATGCGCAAATGCAAGGGACAAAGAAGGCCTACCAAGTAGATCATGAACGGACTCTTCCCATGTGATATATGCAAACACTGTCTATTGTCTTAATCCCCTCCAAACAAGAAAAACATTGTCCATTGTCTTATCTGAAAATGATCGAAGTCTCAGTAGTGTCGGGTATTCTCCCTCCATTCATTAATGCCTGTTATCCTCTATGATTAATTAATCAAATCTCCTATACGCATGCAATCTAACTCAAAGGGAATAATGCAATTAGAGCAAACAAAAGGACCATTATATGTGACAAAGTAATACAGTGCTGCATAGTAAATCATGCTTGGCATCATCTTAAATACCAAGACAATTGAATGATTGCTACCTGCTAGCTATCAAATAATTCATAACGTTTAAGTTTTATTTGTTAATAAGAAGCCCTACAATGAAATTTACATAATTAAAATATGTAGTGCCTTTTCTCATTCCAAAGTCCTAATCAAGGGTCACAATGCTATAGGTGTGTGTCTAAGTGTGAAGTGGAATTAAGTAAGAAAATGATAAGCAAATATAACTAATATGAATAGAGATTATTTATTTATACAATAATACATATAATTTTTGGGACTTTTTCTTCTTCTTTATCTTTAACCATTTCATCCTATATTCTGTTTTCTTTCTTTCTATTTTTTTATTTTGTAACTTTTTGAACTAATTGTTTTACCAATGTAATTTCTCATCCTTTTTTTTATCAGCTATAATTTTTCATCTTGATAAACTGGGTATGCGGCGTGCAACGTACAGAACAATTAAAAAAATATTACATGATTAAAATAGACTATAATATTATATTTTTTAATACCAGATAAATTCTCTTGTTGAAAAATTATGATAATTTGTGAATATAATATTATATTTCTATATGAAAAATATAGATGATACCAAAAAAGCACAAATTGTAATTCTAAAATTTTAATTATTGTTAAAAATGTACATACTTTATAATAGTTATTTTTTTACTTATAATTTAACTTGTGGTATTCTATCTTTATTTTTGACTTAATTGTATTTTTAATTTCTGCACTTTACTTGCATTTAGTTTTTATAATTTTTTAATGGTTAAAATTAAGTCTCATCCCCCCCCCCCCAAATTCGTTTCTTCACTTTAATTTACGAGTAATTCTTATGTTTAGTTTAAATTACTTGCATTTAGTTTTTATAACTTTTTAATGGTTAAAATTAAGTCTCTTCACCCCAAATTCTATCCAATAATTAATAACAAAATTGTAACAAAAACGCATCATAACATTAATTTTGCATAGATTAATAAATTAAAATATAAATAGTTAAATGAAAATAAAAATAAAAAGGATAATGCATTGATTTGAACTGAATGAAGATATTTTTTATTTATATTAATACTATATATTTATTTTCTTTATTAATCTATACAAATTAATGTTATGTCTTAATCATTAAAAAATGATATGAAGAATTTATGATTAAAATAATTTAATATGAAGTACTGGATTTAAATCAATGTTATATCATGTTTTTGTTGTATTTTTGTTAACTATTAGATGAAACTTGAAAAATTAAAATACATAAACTAATGTTTAACATGCAACTTGTGCTTAATGAAAATGATTAAGTTAGTTGGGTTTGGTATACATGTTTTTCAAACATAAAAGAAATAATGTCGTTGTTTACTCTAATTTATAGAAAAAATATTATGAAGAAATTATATTGATTTTATATCATTACATATACTTTGTTTAATAGCTAATTATATCAATAAAATCTTCAAAAATATAAAATAAAAATTAATAACCAAAATAAAGTAAGAAGCCACCATAATCTCGGTTAAATTATTATGCAAGTTACTACTGTTTTAAAGTAAAGAGTTAATAAAAATACCTATTTTTATAAATTAAATTCTCATTTTAATTTATAAAATTATAATTATCAGTCACTTTAATTTTTGACTTTATAAAATATTTATTTTAAATCTTTAATTATAAAAATACTTTATTTTAATTATTTTTATTGTCATTTATATACATAAATTAAAATAAATATAATTTCATAAAATTGAGGAATAAATTAAAAATTAAAATGAGATTAATGTTTACAGTATGACAAATTAAAATAAAGATGTTCTCTATTAGTTTTTGTATTTTAAAAATAAATCAGAGATTGATAATATATCTAATCTATTATTCAATCATGAAGCATGGTCAATATTTCGAAGGAGCATCAATGAAACTCCAAACATTACTAAAACTCTCTTGTTAAGTAATCTCATCCAAAAATTTAATGCTAAATCATTGTATAAACAATAGTAATATCCTTATAAAAACTTGAGTTTTTGTTTGTGAGCTGCAGAATATAAACTATATTTTTTAATTTAATATTTATCTATGGTATAAAAATCTCTACTTAAATTTTCATATAAAAATTTTATAAATTTTGAAATTATTTAATCATATTATTTTATTTTATTTTATTTTCTTATCTATATGATTTTAAACTTTTCATATTTTCATCCTATAAAATTTTATTTTACTTCTAAGTTATTAACATAAATAACTTTTATAACATGAAAAATTAAAAGATAAATTAAAATTAAAAAATAATAGAATTTAAAAATAAATGAAAAATATTAATTAATAAAAATTATATAAATATTTTTTTTTATTTTTGATATAAATTTATAAAATAAAATAATAATTTTATAATTCATAAAAAATAATTTTTAAAATTTTCATTTATTTATTTTTTATAAAATGTAAATGAAAAAATTTAAATTTAAATTTAAATTTTGATACGTTAGAAATATGA
The DNA here is from genome assembly GCA_037954105.1 of Canavalia gladiata. Taxonomy (NCBI): domain Eukaryota; kingdom Viridiplantae; phylum Streptophyta; class Magnoliopsida; order Fabales; family Fabaceae; genus Canavalia; species Canavalia gladiata. The sequence goes on along the minus strand of CM075658.1, from coordinate 7,451,447 downwards.
AAACTCAAGAAACATAAATATTAAATAAATAAATAAATAGGTAAAATCATTAAATTAAAATAAATTTGAAAATAAAAAATAAAAAAATTTTGTGAAAATTTTAATATAAAAAATTTAATGTTATATACAATTTTTTTTATGTATTTCAATAAATCAAAATAGTTGTTCTAGTTCAAATATAATTATGAATTAATAAAAAGTTAACTAACATTTTCACCAGTTTAATTATTGATCTAATTTTTAAAAAGCTTATATCATTTATCTCATAATTTATTATTTTTAATTTTTTTAAAAAATCATCAATTACAAAGAATGTTTATATACGAAAAAGTATATTTAAAAAAAATTGTTAAAATTTCTTGTTTAGTCTATATATAAATAAAGTGAACGTACAATATCCATTACTTTGTCACTCGTCACTTTCCAAAATCCATCTATAAAAAAAGTTTAGAATGGTGCATATGACTATGATATAGGATGATTAAGAAGGAGCTCAAAAGAAACAGCACATATACTTGTTAAAATGACTACAAAATGGACTGAAAATAATGAAAGTATAAATATAATTAATTACTCTTCTTATTTCTTACGTTTTTAATTGATATATATATATATATATATACCCCCTATATATAGTCTATATATAATAATTTTAATGTTTAAATGATTACACAAAGTTAGTTATTATTTCCTCAAGGGCCCCTGATTAGAAGAGAGGTTGAAGGGTACCACTGTACTAGACAACAAAAATTTAAGTAATTAGAAAAAATGTGAAGGGAAATGTTTGATATTTGAAGTCCAAAGACAATGTATGAGGTTGGTGAGAGTATATGTATATATGTGAATGTATGTGTGAAGGAATTGACAAGGTGGGATAATAAATAATATGCTTCAGACTGCAGGGGGTACGTATATAAACAGTTAAACACTTAAATGAGGTTGGAATTCTGAGAGATGACACTGCATCAGTTTAGAATGCTTGAATGTATTATTTTGTCTGCATACTATGGCACAATGTAATGACCCAGATCAAGATTATAACATGCATGCAATATTTCCTCAATCAAGTTTCAGTTAGATACTGGTAGTTTGATACCAATCACTGATGTTGTTATCGATCTAGTGGTTAAGAGTGGGTGCTTTTCTCAACTGGCCCATCTTTTGTTAGTTAATGTAACTCAAAGTTGCAAGGACTTTTGCACTTACGGAAAATAGGTGGGTTTCAGAAATCAATGACTCTGCAGCTGGGCTTTGATCGTTTAATTAAAAAAATATTATGCTTGCATGGAAAAGAAAATATATGCTACTTGCTCAAATAAATTAAGGATTAAAAATAAATAATGAAAGTGATGATTTTTCAATGGCTTCTCAAATAAATTAAGGATTAAAAATAAATAATGAAAATGATAATTTATATTAAGACATACATATAAATAGCATAAAAAAATAGTAAAATATGATCAAATAAATTTTATTATTATTATTATACTATTTGTTTATTTTTAAAAGATTGAGTTGAAGCTTTTTGAATATAAAATTTAAATCAATTTAAGGATCAATTTAAAATTTATTTTAAATGTAATATCTAGAATTAAATATTTTGTATTTATGAATCTCTCTACTTAAGTGATTATTTATAAGTATTTTTTTCTGTTAAAAAATTGTCATCAAAGTTAATATCATAAATTCATGAATATAAAGGGATTAGAATAAGATATGATAAATGAACTGCTCCATAAATATAAATTAAAAGAAATATTTAATTGTATTTTTAATTTGTTTAATTAGATGTACATGTATTTTGATCTTTTATTTATTTATAGTAATTTTTATTTTTTATTTTTAAATTTAAAAATTTTTTAATTATTATTTTTATCTTAATTTTTGGTAAGGTTTGTAATATTATTGGAATTAGGCATGGTAATAGGAAGATTAGGAACACTTTTTTTTTTCTGTTTTGAAGAAAATGAGAATAAAAAATTAAAATTAAAACTTAACTTTTTTGAATTTGGATAAATTTATAGAAAATCAATACCTTATATTTTTTAATTTTTTATAAATTATAGCAACTTATGTATAAATTTTTTAAGTAAAGCATATTTTAATTTAAATAATATATAAAATAAATATAAGAATCTAAAGAAAATGAAATGTTTAATAATAAAATTACGTTTTAAACAAAATATGGAAGTTTAATATTACTATTTAATTGTTATTATATTTTTTGAGATAGAGGAAGAATGAGTATTTATATCTCAAAAACTTAACCTTACGTTTATAAATTGGTTCGAGTTTGAATTCAAATTCTTTCTATACTCAACTAAAGCATGTTTTCTCCATTAAAATAGAGTCACAATTAGGCAAATACTTCTAGTTTGAATTTTATTATTATACCTAATTAAAATATGAAATAATTTTAAAATTTTAAATGTAAATATTATGTAAAATTTTGATGATAAATATTTTTAAAAAATTATAAAATGTGAGATTAGAATTTGAAGAGAATTTTTTTTTTATTTTGGATGGAATTAAGTATTTTGGTATGTGAGTTTTTGAACATAAGATAATTTAATCAATTTAATTTATAGAAATTTTGAGTTACAAAAAGGAGAATCATAGATTTTAAGTAAAAAAATTTTTGATGGAGGATCAAATTTACTAACCTTTTAAAATAAAGACATCAAAATTTCTCAAAAAATTGGAAGATCAAAATTACATATAAATCAAACTTTGAAAAAAAAATAATTAAACCTAGAAAAAATCTTTTTGGTATATTTGTTTATTGAATCGAAAGACAAGAGACAGTTTCTCGTGTGATAAAATGAGTTGAAAAGGTAAATCCCTTATTCTAAAATTTAGGGAAAAGTTATCATTAACTAGATAAAATTTGACTAGTACAAAATTTTATAATATTAGTCATGCAATGGAGAGATAAAAAAATATATAAGATAGGGTAATTTTTTTGTTATAAAAATTTTAGGGGGAGAAGATAATATTCTATGTTAAGACAGAGAAATTTTTTTAACTTGAACATTGGCAGAAGACTAACATGTATCTCACTAAAAAAAAGATAATTGATATCATAAGAAAAATATTATATACATTTATTGTATGAATTGATAAATGAACTTCAGTAACTAACATACACATACGGAACAGTTGGGGAACAATATTAAAATAATGTACAGGAAATAGTTGACAAATAAAAGGAAAACTTAGATGGCTGAAATACATGTATAGTTAGTAGAGGTTGACATTAATGAATGTCATGGATTTCTATTTTTCTTGTTTAAGCCTTTCCCCTAAAGCACAGACCCATCTTTTCAAGCCAGACAGTACCAGACATTGATGTTGACCCTCGTAGACCATTACTCTCTTGTACAAACTACCACCATGATATGCTCTATGCAATATGCATACCGAATAACTTCGTGGCAATTTCCTTTCCTACAACTACAACCAAGCTAGGAGTTGCTAATATGTGTCTATATAAGGGTCCAATATATATGAACATATGTATTTTTATATTCTCATCAATATCTTGTTATAGAGCATACAAGTCTAATTATTAAAGATGGTTGTTGTACAAAACAAGCGTATTCTACTTGTGGTTTTCTTCCTCCTCTGCTTCATCTCCATCCAAGCTAGAGGTATATATTTTGTTAGATATAATAGTCACACATTGCATTCAGAAGACTCTTATGTTATTCCAGCTTTGTTGTGTGAATTTTTATTAATTTTGTTTTATTTTAACATGTTTTCTATATGCAGCACGAACACTAAAAGAGAAGAGCAATATTGTAGCTAGCACTAGGGATGCCAATACAACTCATCATAAGCAAACACATGATCATGTATTTAAGCCAAAAGAAGATGATAATAATGCGGGTGAAGTGTTCTCTATGGATTACACTCCAGCCAGAAGGAAGCCACCGATTCACAATTGAATTGATTGCAATTTTGTGCTACAATTTATTTTATAGTAGGAAATTTGTACAATATATTTTTCAATGGTTAAAAGAAAGTCATTCTATGTTTCCCACACGAAAGAGTAGGGTAAAGATTGTATATGAAAGATAACAGGAGATTAAATATGCATTTGTACATACTCTGCGAGATCTCTATTGAAATTTCACAATTGTGATATCTGTACAAACTTACACTCGTATACTCCTTTGCAGCGTATTACATAACATCCTAGCCATAATTAAGTAATTTTTTAAATTATTCAAATTTTGTACATATCTCTTTTACAATTTTTTTTTTGCATTTTGTCCATATTCATATTATAAAATAACTGCATGCTATTTAAGAAAAACAACAAATTGAATCTTGTATTTAAGGAAATATCTTTCATGGTCTTTCAGACTATATAACTAAATAAATATAGTATCATATGAAAACTATCCAAATCCACTTGCTCTTGACAGCTTCTTAAGGAGTGATATGCTAGTTACACAAACTTAAAATCATTTTCCATGTATCTGGTGTTTCTTCCACTTTTGATAATAAGCATAATTTTAAAAATTAAACCAAACGAGTTGGTTCGATCAATTAGAGCGAAAATCAGTTTAATTGCCGATTTTAACAACCTAAAAAAATTAATGGAGCAAAAAATTGGTTAAGAATTAGCTAAAATTGATGCTAGAAAATCAGTTTAAGATGTTTGGTTCAATTTATTTTTAGGATATTTTTGTGACAAAAGTTTTGAAAAATAAACAATTATTTATCCAAAAAATCTAATCCAAATACTAAATTGTTTTTATAAAAAATAAAATTATTTATATTATTTTTAAAATAAATAAAAGTTCATATATGATATTTATGCATTGTTATTATTTAATTAGTTATTATAATTTTTATATCATAAAATACATAATACGTTCGTTCCTTTTATACTAGTTTGAAATTTCACCTACTTTAATTTTTATATTAATTTATTACTTAATATATTATATAATATAAAATATATATGTTTGATTAGTATCAATTCAACTCTATTTAAATTATTAGATTGATCTAATAATAGGAGATTGAAATAGTTTTCATGAGATCGTAATTTAAATTCCATCATTTTTCTCATGAAAAAAAATTAACTCTGATTTATTCATAATTAAATCAAATAAATCTTATGATTTTTTCAAACTATTTGAGGCAATCTTAATGTATATTATAAAAGAACTAGTATTGATCTATTGAGAACGTTACGATCTTTAATTAGCAATAGATTCCGGTCTATAAGTTGTTTTTTTTAACGATCAATCTTACATTTTATTTTATCCAAGTATATTTGTTTCCGGTTATGTTTTATTTGATTCCCAAATGACCAAATTTCTTTTAAATGTTATTTCATGCAAGCCTAAATATGGTGCTGAATTTTATAAATGTATTCTAATGCTCAAGTTTGCATAGAAAAAAAAAATGAATGAAAAAGATTCCGAGTCCTGTATTTGTCCCTGATACGAGGAATTGGATGATATTAAGAAAAGATTTGACTCCTTCCGACTAGTCGGTAGGAAGATTATGTTTAGGTAACAATTTTGAAACATGTCGCCATCATAATGAGACCACAGTTGTGCAGTCCGTGTGACCGAGTGTACCGTGCTGTGTGGATTGGTAAACCAGGTAGGCACTACCCAAGATCCTTACCCAAACCAAGTATACATATATTATTTGAAATGAAATGATAATATATTAATTAAACGTGAAATTTTCCCTGCAGGAGTTAATAATATCTTTTAATCTCTTTTCTTTTTTATTTTTATCCCCTTAAGTAGTATCTTTAAAATACTATTAGTATTTTCCTTATTTCAATTATCCTAGAGGAATTACAGAATTTTAAAAATTTCTAAATTAAAATAAGTAATTATTAAAAGAAGAATAATACATAAAAAAATATAACTAATAATTTAAGAAAATAAAAAAGTAATAAAATTTTTTAAAATCTTCTCCAAATAAAAATAATTTAAAATTTTCTCTATCTAACATTAAAAATTACTTAAATACAAGTTTACAGTATTTTTAAAAAAAAATTTTATTGTTTAAATACATAAATTCTAATAATTCTAAATTACTCTACCGACAGTTAATGAATGTTATCCAGGATTTGAATAGTGCATTCAATTACATCACAGGCAACAGACTTCTTGACCTACCAGAATGGCCTAAATTTTATATTGTTGCTTTGGTACCTTGAGATCTACAAATAAAGTACCTGATATGGTACCCAAGTCACTTTCATGCACCAGAATGGCCTAAATCTTATATAGCCTCGCAGTTATATAGTAATTGGTCAGAGGTTATTTATGAAATTTTCTATGGACATAAGAACAACGAATACTCAGCAATAACTCCAACACTGAAAACCACATTCCCAACCATGGCTCCCGGTCAGTTACCCTTTCAAGTATTTGACAAAAGCTTACGTTCTCAGCTGCCACTGCAGCGGTTGGGATTCCTTAAAGAGCTTTTGGATGGGTGTGACTACAATAAGGGAACAAGTGAATAACCATTCTGAGTATACAAAAACAACCAAATAACCATTATTTGTTCCTTCACTATAATTACCCTCCTCAAAAGCTCATGCGTAACACTCCTTTTATTAAAGGTATTGAACCATGTTGAGCGATTTGGAACAACTTGTGTGTGTCCATATGCTGTTCCTGGTCAAGTTAATCGCCACACCATAAACTCCTCTGACTAGGAACATATCAACCAATGCATTTTGTGAACCCAGAACTTCCCAAAACAACATATAGGATTTTTTCAATTCTTTGGAATTCTCTCATAGAAAAGCAAGCTGGCCTCGCTAGAAAGAACATCTTCCACTGAAACAGTATGCACTTGAGAATCTGATACACAAAACCAGCACATTGGAGTTGGATTGAAGTACTCATCAGAGACATCTTCTGAGGACTGCAGTCTCACACATCTGTAAACAGTGTAATGCCCACTTCCAGCTTTTCCAAAGTGTTCCACAGCAGAAACAAGTTGGTACAAACATGTTTCTTGAGAAACTGAATTACAAGAAACATCTACCTGCATAAAGCACAACATAGTGAAAAGATGAAAAGCACCTCCACCACCTAGTCAATAGCAAAGCAGTCCTCATTCCATTTTTTAAGATTATCCCAGCAAACAAATTACATTTTCATTTAATTCATTCATGGTTCCACAGACATCACAAGCATTGGATATAGCAAGACAGGAGGAATAGAAAGGATATATCACAGGTCCAATGGACCCATTTTAGAGAGTAGCATTATCCTTCTAATTAAGTAGAATGGTTTGAGTTTGATAAGCACAATATTAAAGAGAGAGATTCGTGAAAGATCTTATTTTGGATCATGGCACGAGAAAAATTATCTGGAGGAAAGAATTTTAGTTTATCCGTGAAAAATAAATTCCAGAGGAGACTGACATACAGATACAGGAAGATTCTTTAAAGAGGAATATTATAGACAAACACAATATGCAAGGTTATAAGATTTCGAACATAGCATAAACTAAATGTCTCAATGTCAAAAAAATTGAACCAACCTTGTCAATGGATTGCATATCTGTGTCTGAGTGAATGATTTCTGAAGAGCCAGAGCAGGGAAATACAGCGTCATCATGTAGTGTCTGTCCATTTGTAGAGGAGGCAAATCCATCATGAATAAGACCATCTGAATTGATCTGTTCTCTTGTTGCTCCGCAAAGGCCACCGAGTTTCAATGTTCTTATCTCAGATAGCATATTATAATGATTTGGTAAAGTGTTTTTTCTGTTATTCATCAGATTTAATGGCAAACTTCGTACATCCATCTCCAGTGTGTTTACTCCCAGCCTAGTTGTCATGAATGACGACACATCCAAAATCAATGGAAAAGAAATATGGCCCTGCATTTCCATCACCATGATAAAAAATTCCCTTGTGAAATTCAATTAACATCCACATACTACTAAGTTATTATGTTCTTCAACTTCAGCCAATCTAAGTTAGTCAAGTTTACATTCACTCAATTTAAAATCACAATCAAATTAGCACTAGGTTTGAGGAACTTTTCTTCTATTTTTATATGAAACAAAAAATGAGGGGGATCCAATATGCCAGAGATCCACGTACCTGCAGTTTGACTAGCTCTCCAAAGTCATTCATGTGAACTCTTTTCAACTGAATGCATAAAATCTGCAACCAGACAATCATGCTTCAGTAGTTCAGATATTGAACTACAACAGAACAGATTCTCAAGAAAATTAGAAATGCCTTATCAGAATACATAGTATGCATTACCCTTGGACACCGAGCAATACTTAGCTGCTTCAGAGCATGTGTAAACCTGTTTGACCAAGGTAGCTTTTCAAGATTATACATTTTTTGGCAATTGCATATTTCTTGATCAGAACATTTCCTTAGCTTTTCAAGTTCTACCTGAGCAACAACGGCACAAAAATCACATTTGACAGCATAAAGAACAGTCAATAGCTAGATTCAGCAGCCAATTTCTATGCATCCCTATGCTGCCTATTTCTGACTCTAGATAAATGAAAGATTCACACAGGGATGACCTCATTTCCTTCTATTACAGAAAGATACTTGATTGCAGCGCTATGCCAACAGTGGCTGCAGCGATAGTTTTCAACATGTTCAGCAACAATGAACTGCTTCAGGCAATCCACAAGTGTGCAACCAACTCTCTGTAACATGTCACATTTAATGATCAGGGAGCTGCATGGGGTATGCAGCACTTCAATTATCGAAGAAATAACATTGAAGCTAGAGTACAAGTGACATAAAATTTTAAAACTTACAATCGTGGAACTATGACTTAGCACAGGTGACAGAGGCAAACAATCAAAATGTTCAAAGTTAATTGAGATCTGCATTGAACGAACAAGTTAAAAAATAATAATGAAAGACTGGTAAAAACAGACATCATCACACTTACATTGAGAATAATGATAGAGGAAAAAGTTATCTTTAAAAGCCAAACTAAATATTTATATAAAATTAAATTGTAATCAACAGCTAAATATGCAAATCATCAGCCTATCATGACCAAAGTATAGCTATTAACATGGATGCTTCATACTTCACACAGACCACAGACCACAGACCTGGACCAACCATGATGCACACTATCCGATCATCAGTAACTTGGATTGCATGTTTAGAGTACTTAAGTGAATTGGCTTTAGTCGTTTCAGTAACCTGCAGGCAACAATAAGTCTGTATGTAGGCATGGCAAATTTCCCCAAAGTTTGGGGTTCCCCACAGAGACTGCCCCATGCAGGGACCCAAGTTCAGGGATTCTTTCCCTGTGGGTATAAGGGATAGGGGTAAAATTTCCCCTGATATGGATTTGATCATCCTCCCCACCTTGCATTATATGTATAAAAGAACAATATTATCTTTAATGTTTACACATATATTTACACATACAGGATTATAAGCAAGACATATACATTTATATGTCTTTGAATGGGCAATTCTACACTTAAACCATAGCTCAATGGTACATGTAGTTCTGCTCTCATCTGGGTTTTGCTTATTTTCTCCCAAAACTGGGTTTGCTGAAAAAATATGATTTTGGTGGAATATTGAGATGGCTATTGTTAAAAAATGTGTTTTCAAGGAACCCAAACCCCACAGGTACTTGCAGGGAATCAGGGATGGGGGAGGGGATAAAGGAGGAGTTCATGCATGGGGAGTGCGAACACACTCGAAGCCCTGCCCGGGTGCCATGCCTATTATGTCCTGTCAAAGTAACTTAAGAATGTGAACTAGTGAGCCAAGTCAGTTAGCACTGTGACCTCAGGACTTATCCTTCATAGCATTACCATTATTAAATGTTTCACCCGGTTAACACTAAAATGCCAGAAAATAAAAAAGTCACACATACAGAACCAAAAAGATTCTTAGCTCTTAAAACCCAAGTCGCACCCTTCTATAACACCAACTCCTACATTTTTCTTAATTACTGACCATTTTGAAACCACTGACTTTATTTCTTCCTCGAGACTTTACCAAATGACCATAACATTACCCTACAACCTTTTCTCTCCAAATGCAACAAATGTGAAATCAAAACTGCAAGTGAATAAAAACATCTCTCTGAACCATACCCCTCCTAGTAGCCAGTTATAGAATGATTACAATTTACAAACATAACGTGCCTCAGACAGGGAAGCATGTATGTCAAGTTGTAGTTTTCAATGAAGGCAGTCTAACATTGAAACAAGGAGCATGGTACCAATGAGCAATTAATGGGAAAAGGTTTGTTATATTGCATTGAGAAGAGTCTCAAGGACCTGCGATGAACAACTTTGACAGGTTAAGCTGCTGCTAAGAATCCCATCAAAAGGTCCAAGGAAGAGTTGCTGCCATCTCTCCTGCTCACTCTGCCAGTCCCTCTGTATTGGAGTAAGAATTCTATTATTAGAAGCAAAAATGTCTGCTAAAGAACTCATCTTTGGAGCATAACAACCTCCAAATTCTTCTTTCAAAGAGCATAACAGATGAAGAAACGCTTCAGCAGCATCCTACACAGACAAAAACTAAGCATGATTGAGACAGAGAACTAAAACATCATTTGGTTACCAAATCATTTGAAAAAAAAGAACACACACAATTCTACCTGTTGGCTAGTCAGATTAAAGTTTGGAATGTAATTGGACATGGCAAGCATCATCTTTCTCGGACTCAATATAACCCTTTCTGCACCAACTGAACTCAGCTCTGCACATATAGATAATTAAACTCTATCGCAAACACATAACATGGTAATTCAACAGTGCTTGATACAAATCCTAATTTTTTAAAGGTATAGTAATTCAACAGTGCTTGATACAAATCCTAATTTTTTAAAGGTATATTTGAAAGCGAGAATTTGGAGGGAAAGAGAAGGAAGGGCAAAATTTTCACCTCTAATAAATATTCTCTAATTTCATAATTTCTTGAAATGAAGTAAATGATTCATTAACATCAACTTAATGTTCCAACTTTTTATTTATTTTCATAAAAATATTATATAATTCTCTTAATTTAAAATAAAATATCTGTCCTCCCCTTTCAATTCCCTTGAAGACTTCACTCCAGAACATGCTCGACAGAATATCTAATAATCATAATCTTTTTTTGGTACAAATCCTAAAGGGAATTCCATTCCAAAGATTCCAAATGGTAATTACAAAACGAAACACAATACCCGAAACAGACTCAATAAAGCGCTACTACCTTCTAATAAAGTAGCCAAAGAAAGGGCAAGGGGCATGTTTTCATCCAAGTCCTTGGTCCCACACTCTTGAATCACGCTTAGAAGAAAACTCTGAAAGCAAAAACAGCTCGCGAGAGCCTGCAACAATTTCAACACAACGTAGGTAACAAAAAAATTATAATATCGTTTTCTGCACAATAACACGTAAAACTTCATTTGCCAACTTGAGAAAGAAGAGAAGCGATAGCCAATGGCGAAACTTTACCTGCAAAACAACGTTGAGGAAACAGTTGTTGTGAAGATTTTGCAAGCCGGGAACCAAGAGCGGTTTCTCGAAGCCATTGTCTCTACCAACGGACCAGGGCAAGGTAAATGGAATATCCACTTTGCGATCTTTTAGTGCCAAAATCGCACCAACTATGCTCACAAAGCCACCAACTGTTACGCCAATCCAACTCATCGCGTTCTCGTTCAACCTCATTTCAAATTCGAGGGTTCGTTCACCCTCAGTTTGATAGTGCAAATTTAGAAATTACGCGTAGCGAAGGATCGCCTGGAGGAACAAAACACCTGTGGAATCGGTTTCGGTGGTGTGATTGTTCCTTCAACTTTATGCTTATGGATATCTCGGACTCGAGGGATAAAATTTCTTCTGAGCTACCTTTTCATTTTTAAAAAATGAAAGGAAAATTGTTCGTTGTGGAACCCTCGAAGCTTCAGTTCCGCTCACTCCTACTCCTACTCCGTCTACTCACGTGCGTGACGGAACGGGGGGAGTGGACAGATAAAAAAAAAAAAAAAAGAGGGGAGAGACTGCACGGAAACTACAGAATATGATTTTTTTTTCTTTCGTGGTAAAAGGAAAATATAAAACCTGGAGTTGCTTTATAAGCTTATGCTCGGCGAGTAAGAATATAGATGATAATGTATTTTTTTACAAGATAGAAGAAAAATAAAAAATAAAATAGAAAAATAGAAAGTTATAGTATGGTTGATTTGTTGTTGTTTTTATCTTTTTAAAAAATTTTTAAAATCTATTTTAAAAAGGATAGTAAACAAAAATAAGTTAAAATAAATATATAAAAAAGAATATAGAAAATAAAAAATAAAAATTATTTAAAATTATTTTGTTTTTAATTTTAAAAATTAATAAATATATTTTCTTAAAATAATTTTTAGACTCACCAACAAGTTTGGTATTTTTTAATTATTAATAAAATATTTTTAAAATTTTTAAACAAACAGACTATTACTTTTGTAAAAAAAATGTTGATTGATTTTTTTAAGGAATTAGTCCAACGTTTTTTATATATTTTTATTTATTACTTGTTTTAATTTTAAAATTAACATATCTCTTCAAAGTTGATATAAAAGCTTAAAATGTATCATGCTGTTTGAGCTAAAAAAATTTATATATATATAGTAATATATATTAATTTATATTTAAATATAAACTATTTAAGTTTTTATTTTAAAAATTATTAATTATTAAATAAAAAAATGTAAATAGAAGAACGACGTTACAATTGTTGATTTAAGATAAACATAAGTATTTATTAAAGTTGGTCAATTGTTTTTTATTTTTTATATATTTTTTAAAATTTATATTTTTAAAATTATGATTTTATTAGCATATAAAATATATTTTAAAATTTAAATCTTAAAAGTAAAAATGAATTTTAAAATTTAAATTTTAGTACCAATCAAAATTTTTAATATCAATCTATAATGAGATTTAAAATAAGAAAATAAGTGAAATAAAATCAAAAATTTTAATATTGATCGGTTCATAACTCGTCTCGTTTAAAGCATAGTTAAGTTTGACTCGTTTAAAAAATAGACAGACTGACTCGATCTGTTAAAAAGTCTTTTTAGATAAACAAGTTAAACCTAGGTTTGTAAAAAAGTCTATTTAACCTATTCAGGAATCTATTTATATTTATATATTATATATTTATATTTATTTAAATATATTATATTTATATAATATATATTTTATATTTTATTTATATAATATTAATATATATATTTTAGGTTTATTTAATGATCTTTTTATCTTATAAACTTTAGATTGTCAAGTTTTTTTAATTAATGATTTATATAGACTTTAAGTTTATTTATTGATTTTTTTGTAATAACAGGCTTATAGGCATTGCCTGACTGAAAGGTAACAGACACAAGACTCACACCTCAAAATTTTTAAACCGATCAAACTTAAACACTTATAGTTTAACTCGGCTCAACCTATTTCCATCCCCGTTAAAAATAAAATAATCTATTAGTGTTATTAAAAATTAAATTTTGATAATCTTAATTAATTGATTGAAAATTAAACGAATTTTGAAACATATAAATGAAGTAATATTGACAATTAAAATGAACATAGAAGATGATTTAATATTTCGTAGTAAATAATTTGTACATAAGGATGATATTGTTCTCGTACGATTTTGTCACCGCCTACAATAATCAAAGTTTTATTAATAAAAATTTTAAAAAATTGTTGTATTTTTATATGTTGTAATATTTGATTTTTAAAAGTATAAAAATATTTTCTAGAATTAATATTTTATACAAATATAAACTAATACTTCTAAATTTTAAATTTAAAAATGTACTTCTTCGGTTATTTTTTGTGTATTAAGAAATACAGTAAAAAATATATTTTTAATTATCTGTTTATTTTAATTCTTAAAAAATATTAATTAATATTTTTTTATATACTATTATATATTTATTTAATTATTACCAATTGTAATAAATTGTTACACTTAATACTTTGACTATTTATATATATAAGAGAAAATTATAAATTATAATAAATAAATAAAAATAAGATTAAGTTTATAAAAAATAAATTAAAAAAGTAAATAATTTTTTTAAAAAGTTAACGACATTAATTATATTTTAACATTTTTATTTCTTCCATTTTTTGACAGGAAAAAAAATAAGAAGTATTTTCAAAATATATATTTTAAAAATATGTTTATATATTTACGAATAAATTTAAAAGAATATATAATATATTTATATATTTATGTAGGATGCATTTAAAAAAAATGTGAAAAGCAGTTTTCTTAACCTCGTTGCTCTTCTCTTGTTCTTTCGGTCCCTTTTCCTCCCCTTTTCATTTCTTAAGAAACGCATGAAGGTAGACGGGCCACGCTATTGAGATTGTTGGGCCGAGGTGGGCCTGAGCAGTATAAAATAAGGGTCTATTAACTTCGTCGCCCTTCTCTTCTGTTCTCTCTTTCACTTTTCCTTTCTTTTTCAATTTTCAATAATTGACGACTCCCTCGGAGATCTCTCTCGCCCACAATCCAACCATGGTACCTTCCTTCTTCCTCTTTCCCCTTTTACTCCATCGATCCAACCCATTCCAGATCTATAATTTGTTGCCGCATGCATCTTCTACTCTTTCTTTTCGTCACTTCAGCTATTAATTTTGCATAATAATTGCTTTTTTTTTGTTCTTCAAGACTCTGCTAATAACATCTGGCATAGGGTTATTTACTATTTCTGAACTGAAATTCACCGATTCTCTGAATTTTTTTCGCAGGCGAATACGGGGAGTTTAGACGCGGCGATAGAGCAATTGCTGAATGTAGAGAAGCAGATGAGGCTCGGCGGTGACGTGGCCGGTACCAGAAAGGCTGTCACCGACATTTTGCAACTCTGCTTTGAAGCTCGAGCCTGGAAAACCCTCAATGACCAGATTGTCGTTCTGTCCAAACGACGTGGTCAGCTTAAACAGGTACCCACTGAGCACCGATTCTGCTTATTGTTTATGTATTTTTATTCTTATACGTAGGAACCTAATAGGTTACGTGAATCGCTCTGTGTTGGTGTGTTTTGTGTAAGGACGTTTAGGGTTTCAGTTCACTTTAAATAATTGGTAAATGTTTGTTCATTTAGAACGGAAATTGTTTATTGTTTGGTTAGAAATGCTTAATAATTCAAGGTGAGTGAATGATGGAAACCAATGCGCATTCAAAATGAGTACATGTCATTTTTTTGTCTTTTGTTGAATTTGATTTCACTGTTTTCAACCAGAATGATAGGACCATAACAATGTATAATTTCCTACCATGTAATGTGTGAGAAGGCTATCTTAAGAACACATACATTGCTTCTTCATTTGTAGGAGTTTAGTTCGGCTGTTATCTAGTTTTTGTAAATGGTACAGGGAATGTGATGTTGTATGTTATTAACAAGCCTATTGTGTGCCGGCAGGCTGTAACAGCTATGGTCCAGCAGGCTATGCAATATATTGATGAGACACCAGATGTTGAAACCCGTATAGAACTCATCAAAACATTGAACAGTGTGTCTGCAGGGAAGGTGAGCATGTCATGTTTTAACTTAGTGTTTCTGTTTCCATAGTCTTTCAGTATGGCATTATCCATGTTATAAGATGTATGTTTTATATGTTGTATCATCTGTTAGATATACGTGGAAATCGAGAGAGCTCGATTGATCAAGAAACTTGCTAAGATTAAGGAAGAACAAGGGCTTATAGCTGAAGCTGCTGATTTGATGCAAGAAATTGCGGTCGGTGTGAATGTGAATGAGTGATATTTTGATGCCTTCTATGCATCTTTGGCTTTTGAATGTAACTAATTAGTTTTCAGCTTGCTTCTGTAATGGATAATCTTAACAGGTGGAAACTTTTGGTGCTATGGCAAAAACTGAGAAAATTGCCTTTATTCTCGAACAAGTATGAGACATTCTTCTCTGTTTATAGTAGGCCAATGATTTATTGTATTACAATTGAGTTGTTGATTTGAAAATATTCTACATTGTATTGTGTAGGTTCGTTTGTGCCTAGACCGTCAGGATTATGTTCGTGCGCAAATACTCTCAAGAAAGATTAGCCCTAGAGTATTTGATGCCGATGCATCTAAGGAAAAGAAAAAGCCCAAGGAAGGTGATAATGTTGTTGAAGAGCCTCCGGCAGATATACCTTCTTTGCTAGAGCTGAAGCAGATCTATTACGAACTAATGATTAGGTAATTGAACCTATACTTCCTATTGCCATCTTTATCTTGTTCTAACTTGATGTAGTTTCAAATATAGTAGCTGAACCTTTGTATATTTGATATCACTTTCCATTTTTTTGATATTAGTAATGTCAAGTATAATGTTGAAAATTATTCTGATTTTTGGGTTTTCTGTTGTGATAGAGTTTGGGTATATGCTTTTGTTATCGACAAATTATGAAAAATCAAATGATGTTGGAAGTGGCTCCAATATGTGCATTTGAGGTGCCCAAGAATAAGGCAGTGTTAATAACTGCCTATCTACAATATGTATTTGCTTGTGTTCACTATCTCTTAATCTCCCCTGCTTGCATTTCTTCTGGTTTGCATAAATATGCTTTGAAGGATTAGTGCATCCAAAGTTTTCTGTTTCATTCCTTTAACTACATCTATGGAACTATATTTGTAGGCCATTCTGATGATTTGTCTCTATGGCATTAAATAAAAAATGTGGATTTGATTGCATGACTTTCTCTACTATTGCCAAGTAGAGAAATGCTAGCAACACACTCTCTACTCTCTAGCACATTTTTTCCAACACTTATTTTTATGTTAAAATTCATGTGGGTCAAACCACTTTGAGAGTGGGATCCATGTAATTTAGTTGGATCCACATGAATTTCAGCCAATAGTAGAGAGTATATTAGAGAGTGTGATGCTACCATTCCTCCGCCATGTATTTTGATGGTCGAGAAAGACAAGTAATTTGTTGAAGGGTTAAATTGGCCTTATTAACAACTATCTTACGTAAATGGAAGAGAGTGGATGTAGAGTCCTTATGATATGACTCTCCTTGAAGAGAGGTTGAAGGATCTAGTTGGAGGAAGAGGCAGCTCCAAATTCAGCCACAATAGAGGATTTCGGATTCACTTAGAACACATGTAGCACTTGGAAAAGTGCAGATTATAGAACAAAGGGAAAAATAGAATAGTGCAACAAAGTAAATTCCTAATCTGGATGCCACTCCACAAGCAATTGTGCTTGGAAGATAAGCCAATTGATGCACCACTCCATAAGCTATCGAAGCTTAGAATATAAACAATGGATCCACCACATTGGGGTGATTCCGATGATAAGGAGTTTTGCTTCTCCTCAAGAGCCTAGCCAAGACAAAGAAGAGAGAATTTGTAGAGAACACTCTATCTCAAATATGGATCTGAATTGCAAAATGACTAAAGGTGTTAAATCCTTCCCCATGCTATTTATAGAGGGAGGGGAAGCTTGGTGTTTGGGAAGGAGGATAGTGTATACCAGGCAGCACCTATCTATCCCTTCCCCAAGAGTAGGCTAAGCTTATTCCTATCTTAAATAGGATTAAGCTATTCCTGAAATATATTTTAAAAGAAATACAACTCAAAAGGTTCAAAAGAATTACAACCAAAGAAAGGATTTTACAAGTAGAAGTTCCTAAACTACTCTGAAGTCCTTCCATCGTGGTGATGCCCACATCAACTTAACTTTTCATGGGTATTAATTTGCAATATATTTACAAATATATAGAATTGGAGATCATTAAAAATTTCAGTTGCTACTTTGCTTATGTTTCTTTATTTTATTTTATGATGATATCCACTTTTGCATCTTCATAACACTTTTCAATGTATATATTTCCTCTAAAAATTTTATAGACAAAATCTGGAGGGATTGTTGAGACAAGCACCTGACTTGTAATTAGATGAACACTTCAAATTCATTCCCACCATTTTTAAGTTTAAAATCTCAGGAGGTTGCTAGGAATTTCCTTAGAAATACTTTAGTCTCAGACTCTCAGCATGGATGTCTTATCCTTTTTACTGAATGAGGGAGGTAGATTAGTTGAGTCTCCCATAAGCAAGTGTGGACACTTAAGACACTGACATAAAATAAAGTGTTATTTTCTATTGATAAAATTATTTTCTATTTTCATTTCCTATCTTCATAAATATTACAAAAATGTCACCTTGTTTTTCAATTTGTTTCCTATTTTCAAACATTTTTAGAGGAAACAAACAGCCCAATCTTGTTTTCACTGTATTTTATACAAATATTTGAAAACTGGCAAACAATGAAAAAAGTTTCATTTTTTATAATTATTTGTGAAAACAAAAAATGAAAATAGTTTGCTGTAGTGGCAGAGCAGCCTGCAGCTGTGTTCCAAACATGTGACAAAGTGTTTTTATGTAGCAGGAGTCATGGCTGCAAATTGTGGCTGCTATATTTGAAAATCACAGCCATCTTGGCCACTATTGATGACAGTGGGAAAATCATCTCTTTACTCTTATTCTTGTGCAGCTCTGAACCTTACATGTAGGGTATTTTTTGGGACTTCAGACTTTGTTTGAAACGTAGGGTTTAGGCTCTAAGACTCTGTTCCCGTCAAAAGAACAACCCTGAAAAACAACAGCACAACCATTTCCAATGAACCCACAACTCTGTCTGGGTTACAGTTAAACAGTTCACGCCTCATTTCTGCTAAATCTGCTTCTGTGGCATCATTTCAGGCTTTGTCTTAAACTTTCCAGCAAACCCACACCTCTTTCCTGCCCTTTTTTTTCTGCTCTCTCCAATGCAACTCTGTGTTCTCCCTTAGTGGCTTAAAACTACTTGATTTCTTGTCTTTTGTTGTTATGGACATATTTATTTGTAGCTTCAAATGCATGACTTCTGATTATTAATTGTGAATATGTCTTTGATTTTCAGTTTTTTATATTATTAAGCATTTATATGTGTAGTGCAAGTTATTTAATGTGTACCACCACGACTTGAGAATAGAGTCCATCCTGCTACCTGCATGGTGATTTTGGGGTTGGCCACACTTTTAGGATTCATATCTGATTATATTCATTTATTAGGATTTTCTTCTTCTTTTTTTGGGGGGGGGGGGGGGGGAGGGGGGTTGTTAAGGAGAAAAAACTTGTTTAAAATTCGTATGCTTGTTAAAATAATTGAGGTGGACAAAAAAGCTTTTTACCATAAGCAAAAAATTGGAGCTTATGATTAAAAACTGTTTCTTTTCTAGCTAACCTTTTTTTTTCCATTTTATTTCTAATAATTAACTCTCAAATACAAAACCAACTATTGCAAATAACTTTATACTTTTTTTTTGTAAGTTTACTTCAGAAATTTTTTTTCAAATAATCCTAATGAATTAAATTATCTTACCATCACTTATCAGTATCACATAATATATCTAAACACAACTTATTTTTATAATTGATTATAAGAACTATGATCATGGTTATGATCAATGGTTAAAATAATCTTTTCTTCATAGCTAATTCAGACATGTGCACAATAAAAGCACTAAAATAGCATCTTTTAAAGGTTTTATTTTTTGAGAATATTGGGAGGTATTTGGTTTGTGAAAATATTTTCTATTTTCATTGTCTTTACTTTTATCTACAAAACATCATTTTTTTTTCTATTTTCATAGTTTTGTGCATAAAACAGTGAAAGGAAGAAAAAATTGTTTTCTATTTTTACTGTTTCCTATAGAAAATTTTGAAATTAGAAAACAAAATGAAAATAATGTGGCATTTTTGTAAATAAAAGTGAAAATAAGAAATGAAAATAGAAACGTTTTCACAAACCAAATGCCCCCTTACATAATTATTATAAATTTTTTAAACATATATTTCAATAAAAAAAACATCTTACTTCAAGAAAAGCTCAATAAACAAGCCCTAAATACAGGTATAAGGAGATGTTTTAGACTGGACAGTTTATTTAAAGATTAATGAATAGAATTGTGATTAATCTTAACCATTTTTTGTTATTGTGAAGCAAAATTTTCCTCTTTCAGTAGTAACTCTTGTACCAAATTAAATGATTTTAAATGATAGTAATAAGCCATTTTCAGTTCCTATCAAATATGTCCAATTCTCTAACAGTCATTCTACATTTTTATTGCATATGTTTTTTAACTAAACTGAAATTAGCTTTTTATATGTTCCCTTACTTTCCTTTTTCCCTTACAAATCCAATTTCTTTTCCATCTTGAAGTCAAGCATGTTGTTGTGCATATTTGTCAGTTCAATTATTCTGATTTGATGCCAACTTTGTATGCCACTTAGAATTATATGAAAGAGGATTGTAAAATAATGAACTAGCCTGCATTAGAAATATAAAATGAATTTTAAATCAAGAACATCCAGGTTATAGTTATTCTTCTTGTCATTAAGATTCCTTGTGAGAATTTATATATTTTTTTCAAGAATGGCAGATAGATCACTCTGTGAATGTGTCCTGCTGTGTAGCTGATACCTCTTCTTTTTGTAATTCTGACTTAGGTTCATAACTACTGTGTGTGTTTCCTAATGTGCTGAATTTATCAATTGTCATTCATGTTGTTTTGACAGTTTTGTAGTTGAGTTCTAGATCATGTGATTGTGTATTTGGGGAATGGCTTGTAAAATGTGATTATAACAGTGTATGAAAGTTATAGTTGAGTATTTTGTACCAGCAAATTACCGAGTGCTTCACAAATTTGATGCAATGCTTCTATGTCACTTTCACTAATGTGGGATGATATGGATGACTGTTTGTTTATTGTACCTTTATGCTATATTTTTCTTGTTTTGACTTCTTCCTGCTGATCTTAAAATCTTATTTGTCTTATACTGTTTTCTGTTTTAAGGTATTATTCCCATAACAATGATTATATTGAAATTTGCCGTTGCTACAAGGCAATATATGAGATCCCATCTGTCAAAGAAAACCCTGCCAAGTGGATTCCAGTAGGTTTTCTCTTCATTTTTTTTATTTATTTTCTTGCTACTGCTAGGTTCTACCATTATTTGAGGTTATTTTGTCTGAATGTTATCTTATTTGTAGATCCTGAGGAAAATATGTTGGTACTTGGTTCTATCACCACATGATCCAATGCAGTCAAGCCTTCTCAATTCCACCTTGGAGGATAAGAATCTATCTGAGATTCCAAACTTCAAGTATGTTATCCTAATTTTTATTTCATGTCCTGATCATGTTCAAATCTTTAGTTAGGATTTCCTTGTCATGTTGTGTACCTGTTGTACGTTGTGCCTAGGCTACTTCTGAAACAGCTAGTCACCATGGAAGTTATCCAATGGACAACTCTTTGGGATACATATAAGAATGAGTTTGAGAATGAGAAGGCCTCTGGAAATTCTTTGGGTGAAAAAGCAGCAGAAGATCTGAGGCAAAGAATAATCGAACATGTAAATAACTGATGCTATTGTATTTCTTTCTTCTCATCCCATCAATTTGTTTGGTTGGTATTGCAGGATATGCTTTATGTTTCATGCTTGTTATGTGAGCATTAATGGAGTATCTTTGTTACCTTTCAGAATATTCTCGTTGTATCAAAATACTACGCAAGAATTACATTGAAGAGACTTGCAGAGCTTTTGTGTCTCAGTGTACAGGTTTGTAATGTGAATTGCAGTTGTGTGCTTTTAAGTCTTAAGTGTTACTGTGGTAATGTTTTTAACTCATGTGTTGGGCACCTTCTAGTCTTGTCACTGGATACTAGTGTTTCAAAGAAAAACATGAGCTGAGGGGTTGGCAGGATCTGTTTATGTTGGTGTGCTGCTGTGGTTCACTTGCCCCTCATGTGTTTCATTTTTTTGTTTATTGTTGAGCTGCATGTGACTGTGGATGTTGTAGTATAATTTATTTTATTTCTTAAAATGTCATTTTCTTTTTGTGTGATGATCCTGATTAATTCTGTTGATAAAATTCAGGAAGCTGAGAAACATCTCTCAGATATGGTTGTGTCTAAGGCTCTGGTGGCAAAGATTGATAGGCCAATGGGAATAGTCTGTTTCCAAATAGCAAAGGATAGCAACGATATTCTTAACTCATGGGCAGCAAACTTGGAGAAACTGCTTGATCTTGTGGAGAAGAGTTGTCATCAAATACACAAGGAAACCATGGTCCATAAAGCTGCTTTGAAGGTTTAAGAAGGTCCATATCAGCAGTTACAGTCATAGGTAATGTTTTTGTCATTTTCCTCCTCTCAGTTGCTTGCCTCATTTTCCTTTTGCCATTGTTTTAAGAGAGATTTGGAGACAAGGGATGGGAAGTCTGATTTATGGAAAATGATAGAATTGTGACTGTTCACATCTAAAAGTATATCTCTTTTTATCATAATGTTTTTTTCTGGTAATTGCAGGGGCACCTCAATATTGATGTGATTTTGTACTGAAGTTGAGTTTTCAGGAATGTTCTTTTGAATTGTCACCGACTGAGTTGGTGAGGAATTGCATTAAACGATCATCCCTTTTTTTTTATGTTGTCACTCATGCGTTCAGGATAGAGTTGGATATATGCATCTTAGTACTGAAAGTAGCATTGTTGTATACTACTGGTACATACCTTACCACTGACTTATACAGGATCCTAAATGATCTTGATTGTAGCAGTGGCTAGAAATTGAGTGCTTGCTCATTTATATTCTTTTGTCTGGCTAAAAATTCTCTTGTTCCTTTTATCGGTATTTCATTTTCTTGTGCAATTTGGACGTGTCATGTTATTTTGTTTCCATGATAATTTGCGAGGTGTATGCAAGCATATATGATTTGAGTACGTAAATTTGGAGTCTTCGAAGGCTACTACGGCTGATGGAATTGAGGGAAATGAAGGGGAGGCAAAAAAAATTCATTTTAAGTTAACACCTTATTTTTGAAATGAGATATTATGCAAGTTTCTAACCATCACTTAATTTTTATAGACATCTCATAATTCTCTCGATTTAGAAATGAAAAATTACGCCTCCATTTCCCTACCAAACTCAGGAATCTATACTCACCCGAATCAACTGTTTGACTTGAGTGAAGAGTAGCACTGAGACTTGTCAGATGACTAATCCTTTTCATTTAAGTTTGCCCTGGGCTTGATGCTCCTTGCCAGACGATTGGTTATATGACCTTCACGAAATCTGCGCGAGCATTAACTTAGTGGTGAATGGTTAAAGATGATTGAAACGGATCTGACATTATTATATTAAGAAGTTAGTTAAATTTTACGAGCAAGTATCAAAATAATTACACAATTAGCTTTGTTGTTTATAGTGGTTTTATCATGTTCGAGCAGTGAAGGATACCTATAGTCCTTGTTAAAAAAAATTACTCAATTACTAAAGACAAATTTAAGTATCAAATGTTGATGAAATTCGGTTGATGATCTTAAGTAGCAAATTCTGTTGCTTCAGCTACTGTCGGTTTGGGAAATTAAAAGTGTACATTCAAATGGAACAGGTGTAGTAGAGATGTAAGGATAGGAAATAAAGGGAAAAGGTGAAATGAAAAAACAAGATTGAATATTGAATAATGCTTTCGCAAGTCGCTTTAATAATATAGATATTTTTCCTGATGTTTAGCACGCCCTTGGATCTAAGTTGAAAAACCGTGCTGTATAGGTTTGCTTCGATTCCTTGCTGAAGGAAGCTTCAAAGCAATAAGTTGAAATTACTTTGCTCAGACGCAAGTCATAATTAAATTGAAAGGATCTTAGAACCTCAGTTCAGATTACATCATTGTTTGTTCTCTAGAAATATTTATATTGACGGTTAAGTGTGTTTTTCTTTAGTTGTTAAATAACTATCGAATCTAGCTTTCTCCATTATGGGTGTCAATTTTTCTCGCTCCGAACAGAATGCTACTTACATACTTGGGCAATGTTAAATGAATTCTGATAATTATACATTTTAATAATATTTTATTTTTTTGTTTTATCATCCTTTATATTATTTTTTTTCTTTACCTCATTCTACTTATTTATCATAACAGTCAACTTCAGGAGCGTTTGTCAAATTCTTGGACTACTTTGACATGCGTGGAGCTTCCGCTAGAGTACAACACTGCACATTTTTCCTTTCAACTTTTTTTGTTTTTTTTTGGAGGGTGGGGGGAGTGTTCATACCCTGTTACAAAATTGCCCGTCAAATTTTGTGTTGGACGTGAAAAGTTTTTTAAAAGAAATCGTCTTGCAATGCAAACACACTACTCAATAAAAACACTTCAGAAATTTTTTTTTCTTTTGATGGTGAAAGGGGGGGGGAGAAGATAATTTATTTATGACAAGGCTTTTTGTAATATTTATCCCAAAATTAATTTTAAAAGTCTCAGTTATTCAAACCTTCAAAATTTCTGTTTAAACCTACTTTTTACGCCTCAAATGTGAATTCGGGGAAAAGAGAAACACAATATGGTTTAGCGTTGGGAACGTCAAACCCTCATTTATAAGATATATTTTCCTTTATATGTCATGTACGTATTGTTTGAAATTTTGAAGCAAAATCAGTTTGGGTCAAACTCGATTTTGGCCTCTTTAACATAAAAGAAACGATTTGTTGCTTCTGCATTTTAAATAAAATCATATTTGCGCATATTTGACAAAAAAGCATTCAAAATACAAGTTTGATTTTGATAGTGTTTATAATTTTAACTAAATATACATTATTATAAATATAATTTCGAAGAAGTTATTATAAAAGTTGATATTTATTTAATTATAAGTTAAATTAATCAGTTAAGCTTTATAATTTTATCACATTTTTAATCATATTTTTATAATTTAAAAAGTTTTAATTAAAACTTTATAGTTTTAATATAAATAAATGTTCAAGTAATAATATTGTTAAATTTTTATTACTTTAATATATTTCTATTTTTGTCTCTTATTTTCTCTCTTCACAGAATTTATTTTCTTATAATTATTTATGTTTAATTTTTAATTTCTAGTGTAATGTTAGGTACAAGTGTGAATGAAACAAAAAAAAATTAACATGTACATGTATATCGATCGTTGATTTATTTCTTTCAGTTTTTTTTATTATTATTTGTTAGTACGTAACCCTTTAATTAATTGATGGTAGCACAATCTTGGTTTAGAAAATTATGGAGAACAACATTTGATAGTCGCAACGACACCAAATCTAATTAATTTAACATCGACATGTCAAGTTGAATGTAAATAAAAGATGTCTCTTATCAAGGAGGGTAATGTTAATGTTAGTGTCTAATATTTCTTCTCCTTACTATTATTTTTTTATTGGATAAGTTGATGGTAATGATGAATAGTAAATAAATAATGCTAATGAGATAATATGGATTGCATATATAGACGATAACTTAGATTAAAAGACTAGAATGGATGATAGTGTAGCTCTGTTGTTTTTTAAAAATTTAATTATAAAATTTTTAAAATTACAAACAATAAATTAAATTTTTTTAAACTATAAGGAATTAATTAAAATTTTGATGAAATTATAGGGATTAACAAATTAATTTAACCTGTGTCAATTTATAATTACATAATAGTGTAAAGAAAATACATTTTTGTTTTTTATGATAGCTCATGTATCTTCCATAAAACATAATTCTACTCGAATTAAATAGGATTACTATGAACGATTTTTTTTTTCTAAATATAGTTAAATGTTATTATTATATTTTAAATAAATTTTAAAAATATTAACTTACTATTTTTTAATAAAAATATATTTGTAATCTTTTAAATATTTTATTTTTTATTTTTTATTTTTAAAATTATTATTTTTGATTATTCATTTTTTAAAAATAGATTATTTTTAATCCTAAATAACTTATACTTAACTAATATATATTGGTATTTGACAAATCACTAATGATCGGACGAAAAATAATTTATATTAAAAATAAAAAATTAAAATCAATTATTTAAAAAATTAAAATTTTAAATCTTTTAAAAATTAAAAATATATTTTATCTTTTTAATATATCAAATAGAAAAGTGATATCCATCTTAAACATTATATATTCATAGGATTTTTTTTAATATTATTGTATAAAAAACCTTCATTATATCAAATTATTTTTTAAATAATTTTTAAACATAAATCTATTCATTAAAAACCATTTTAAATTAAAATTAATTTTGCAAAATGAAATTCATTTAAAATAAGTTTGCAGATTGTAATGCAGACAGATCCTAAACTATTAAAGTGTGCTAGTTGTAAAATAAGTTGTCCAGAAGCAATTTCTCGCGGACAATTAGGAACTTGTTTGTTTTGCGTGAAGTCATTTGCAACCTCAAAAGAATAGGATTATACAATAATTGAATGTGTTTGGTTAATTTCTTCGGTAAAAGATTTGATTATGCAGCTAGTAGGATTAATTTTAAAAGAAATGAACATTAATTAATTGAACAATTATAATTTATGTCAAATGGATTTCATAAAATTTTAAAAAATACTTATATTTTCAGTTAAAAATTAATTTTATCCATTCATTTGAACTATTAAAAATCTTAAAAGTTAAAAAAATAAAATTGTTCTTGATAAAACTAATTTTATACCATTAAAAATTCTACCAAATTTAAACGAAATGATTCTAAGTTCAATTTATAAATTATACAGGCCTCCTTTTCAATTTCAACTAACATCATCATAAAAAATCATGAACAGATTGACAAGCACGTCGTGCAAGTACAAATCATAGTGGAATAAAGATGATATTAGAGGCAAGAAAAAAAAAAGGAGGAAGAGAAAGAAAAAATTACAAACTTAAAATAAATATTTGGGATCAATATCATCCAGAGGGAGAGGAGCTATAACCAGAAGACCATGGGGGTAGTTGTGCAGGATAAACACAAGGTGCCTGCGGAGAAGTCATAGTTGAAGAAGAATATGAAGCTGATGATGACGATGACGATGAAGATTGAAGATGAGAAGAAGCCATGGTAGATGTCATTGTAATCTGATCATAAAGACTCATGGAGGGAAAGTCATGAACCTGCATAGAAGAATATTCATAAAAGTTGTTCCTTGCACCTTGCAAAGTGTGAAGAGCTTGAGTGTGAACTATTGGATCAGTGGAAGAGGGAATGGAGAAAAGGGGACCCTGAGAAGTGGAAATGGTGAAATGGGTATGTGGTGGATTATGATGAGGTTGTTGTTGTTGTATGAGTCTAACATTTTCAGGGAAGTTGAGTTTTGCTTTGTTGCCTCTGAAACGCAAAGAAGCTTGATCATAGGCTCTGGCTGCATCCTCAGCTGTTTCAAATGTTCCTAACCACACTCTTGTTGCTTTGAATGGATCTCTTATCTCTGCAGCCCACTTCCCCCATGGCCTCTGCCTCACTCCTCTGTATTTTCTCTTTGGTTCCTGTGACTCTCTCACGTTTTCTGTTCTGTATTCATACACTGAATTTTCCATTTGGTTCGTTTCTGTTTTTATTTTTGTTGTTGTTGTTGTTGTGCTGGTCCTGTTGCTTGAACATTCTGCTTCTGTATTACAAATAATTGAATCCAAAATTAAAGAAAGAAAAAGGAAGGGGGGTGTTTGAACATGTTAATTTATAATTCACTAAGACAGAACAAGAAATAAAAGATATAAGTTTGTTGCCTATATTTTCTTGTATTATGTAATACGTTATATGTATCTCACTGTTGGAGACTTCAAATATCATAAGATTAAAGAAACATGAGCTTAATATCTGTTCTGGAGTGTGGATTATATTTGTTTATCATCAATTATTATTATAATAAGATGTGTGAATAGGGTAGGATATCCTACCTAACCTTGATTTTTTTTTTTTGAATTATATGGTTCTAGCTCTGTCCAAAATTAGTAGAAAAACAATTTTTATTTTCATTCCCTAATGATTTTAAAGATGGGAGGACCCATCAACATATATGCAAGACTAAAAAATAGTTGAAAAAGAAAAAGGAATTTAGATTATGACTATTCAATATGGTGCTTACTTGTGGGAATAACAGGGGAGGAACCTCCACGTGAGAAATCACCAAAGGATGCATCATTTTCCCTCCTTCTCTTGAGAAAAGAACTGCCACCATAAGATGAAGAACTAGAAGAAGGAGTAGCAGAACCAGAAGACATGTTTGGTGTCACAGAAAAAGCATCACCACCACCACCACCACCAATTGCGTTGTGGTCAATATTCTGATAAAGAACCTTGGAATCATCACCACCATGGTCCTCCTTTCCACACACCACATGGGTCAAAGCAGAGATCATGGCTGACATCTCCCTCTCCCTATTCAAACCCGGAAACATCATTAGCATTGACAACGTTTGACACTGCTTCTCTTCTCTTCTCTTCTTCAAGTCAACCTCGTTCCCCTTTTTTATATGATTCACCACCTTTTCACATGCACTTATAAATCCCCAGTTAATTTTTTGCATGCCCCTACTCTAATATGCACACAAGATCGAACCTTTTCAATGGAAGAGTTCAAATTGTTATAACCGCCATAAAGGGTCGTCGGTGTTTAAATTAAAGAACTAGTTGTACACGAAATATCTGAAATAAATGCGATAGTTTTAATCACAGTATAAAGGTTCGGTTTACTTATTTCCCTTTGCCTGCCCCTTCTCTTTAACTAGTTTCCCAGATAAAGATAAATTAACACTAACAAATTGAGGCAGCAAACAAAACATGGAGCTTAAGGATTTTGATTAATACTAATGATGGGTCAAAAGAGTTGAGGTGTGAAAGCTGAAATTCGGTGGCGTTTGTGTGGAGAGAACCAACTTGACGGTTGCAAGCTTAAGTCGGTGCTATGAAAGAAATAAAAAAGTTAGAACAGTGAGGAGCCGACATCAAAATACAGTATTTTAATTTGTTTCATACATGGGATTGATCTTATTATATAATTTAATTATTATTATTATTATTATTATTATTATTATTATTATTATTATTATTATTATTATTATTATGAGCTAAATTAATTTAACCGAGTTGAAATGCAAATCCCACATGGATAAGCCTGTTTGGTCACGTTGTTCTCTGTAGAATGTGTAATTTTGGAGCCATTAAGCTTGATTAAGACCTTCTGTAGTTTAAAATTGGGAAGAATCATTTTGGGTAAAATTAATTTTATTAGAATTAATTTTGGTAAAATTAATTTTATATTTAGTAAAATTTATCTCCACGTTTGCATGGTAAAAATAAGAACTGACAAATGATTTAATTTTGCAAAATCCAAGTTTTGAAAACCTCACCCCCCTTTCCATTGGAATAACAATTTCATCCAAACGCAAATTAGTAATTACAAACGGAGTTTCCTTTTTCTTTTCCTAACTGAGGTTCATGTAAATATTATGTGATCCAATTTGGTTCAACAAGGATTGGATGAACATGCAAGTTGCTTGCTTCCACTAGCCATTCCCTTCAATTTCAGCTGTTCCTAGTAGTTGATGTCAAATTGGCAAGTTGCATCCCCAGATATTCATTACTTCAATTTGTTGTTATTCATCTCTTTTTACAAGCACATATCCATTAATTAAAAATGTGGTTTTATTTAGGTACACTTCGAACATTAAAAACCAAAAAAAGGTGCAATTCAACTTGCATATTTCGAGTGTTCAAATCAAACATGTCTTAATTGTGGCGTGTTGCCAATTGCCCGTTTTATTCAATCAAAACCAACCAAGGAACCCCGATTCGCGTTATTAATGAACTTTTTTTTCTTAAGTATTATTGTTGAAAAATAGTAAATTACCTAATAATTTTTTAATTTCTTGTTCTTTACTATCAATACGTGTTTTTCATAAACTGCATTATTTAATTCAATGGATGTCACATACATGATACTGTATAAAGCTTTGTGCAATGGCTTCTTTTGAGGAACACTAGCGGCACACGGTCTCGTATAATTGTTCTAATTTAATTAGGGTTCTCGAATTTGAGTCCTTCAGAATGCAATTATGATAATAATTCAGAAAAGATTTCATTCGTAATAATTTTCTTAACTCAATTTAGATTAGCCAGGTATATAATGTGGTGCTCAAATGTAAGAGGTTGTAAACCAAAAAATAATAATAATGTAATACTATTAATTAAAATTCTTTCACTTAGGAACAGAGTAATTGGATAGGAAGTAAAACTCATATCGGTCATCGGTTTTAAAGAAATTTTATCCAATAAAAAATTATTAAAAAATGATGGTAAAAATATTTTCTCAGTAAACAAATAGATAAATTGAGTTCTGAAATATTATCAAAATTAAGGTAAAGGTACTTTTTTCTATCAATTGAAAGAAAAAGTTTCTTGCTAGTTTGTAATGGAAGTTAAGAAAGGTTTAAAAATAATTAATGAGTCTTTTATTATAAATTAGTTGAGTTGGAGTGCAATAGTTCAATGAGGATGAATTTTAGTTTCTTGAATTAACAAGCATATATGTTGTATTAATAGTGATAGAAGATATTTAAAATAATTCAGATTGGTATTTAAATAACTTTATCTTGTTTATGATATCATCTAAATTTATTGCTCGATTTGGCCCACTCTCTGACTCTTCCGATCTATAACCTTTAGGCAACAAAACTTTTGAGTCAACGCTAGTTTCTGTCAACGATAAACATATATACACGCGGAATCAATTATCATAGCATGAATCAAATTTAGAGTAGCTGTCTCTTTTTGCGACAAAACGCCAAACAGTGGTCGGTGATAATGGTTTTACACGAATTTTAAGTTTCAATTTTATCACTTTTTAAATTATACCAAACAAAAATATCGGATAGTTCTCAGTTACTAGTTTTGTTTCTGATTATTGTTAATTACATGTAACGATATATTTCATCCAAAACAAATGCAGCTATGTTTAATAAGAAAAAAGTTATTTTATATAAATAAAGACTTTATATAATAAATTAGGATCTTACTTTTTTATTTAAGATTTTTTACTAAATTTTAAATAATTTATCTTATTAAATATTTAATTTTTAAAAATTATATTATTTTGATTTAAATTTAAAAAAGTAATATATGTTGATGAATTTTAAAAAACATTTTATAAATAAAATAACGTTTGAAATTGTTACAATATCGATTGATATTTACTTAAAATTAAATTTTAAACTTTAAACTTTTATATATCAAATTAATTAAATTTTGTGTTATAAAATGCGTGTTTTTTATACTATATCATTATAAAATTTTATTAATATTTGGTTTGGATTAAATTAGATATGACAGTGATAAGTTTTAAATGAAACGATTTTGAAACCCAATTATATTGGATTTGGTTAAAACCGTGGAAAACTTATCCTAATTTTTTTATAATTTTATTTTTATATATTTTAAAATAAATAATATATTAAATATATTTTAATTTAAATAATATATAAATAAAAATTAAAAAATTAAATTAAATAATAAATTTATTTTAATAAAATATGATAACTCAATAATTTTATTTAAATGATACTGGAATTATTATTAAAAATTTAAAATAAAACAAAATAAATATTTATATTTTCAAATTCAATCGGTCTTTACAAATTAGATATAAATATAGTAAGTTCTCCTTAAATTATGATAAAAACGAATTTTTTTTCATAAAAATCAGATAGATAGATCCGTTAGATACATATCGACTTATATTTTATTTTTATGTCTAAATTAAATCAACCGAAAGAAAAATAGAAAGAGTGATTTGCGGGAGAGATGTTACAGTTTGATTTGACAAGGTAGGAAAATTTAAAAAATAGAGAAATGTTTGATATTGAATCAGGTAAGAAAATAACCGCCTTCCACTTGTGTGATTAATTTTTTGTATAGATGAGATAAAGTATTTTAAACTGAGTTTTGATAAGTTAGTAACGTAATAATTTTTATACTTGTTAATTTATTAAAATTTTATTCTATAAAATTTAATTATTTTTACTTATATACTAATTTATGATTGAATAATTAATAAAAATATATTAAATCGTTTCATTATTAACTTTATAATTATTTTTTTAATTATATTAAAATAAAAGATAAAAAAAATTAAAATTAAAACTGATAAATAAGATAAAAATAAAGTAAAAAGTATATTTTAAAATAATAAAATAAAAATTAGTTAATTTTTTATTTGGAAGAATATAAAATAAAAAACAAATATATTATATAAACAATATTTATAATGATAATAATTAATTTTTTATTTAAGCAGAATAGTTAAACCTTTTATTATATTAATTTAAAAATATATATTTTGTAAAAAAAGTATCATTAAAAATTAAATTTAAAATTTTTTCAGATCCCATCCCCTTCCCTTTCCCTGTTTTAAGCAGATTTGTTTAATCCCTACTGTCTCTCTTTTTTCTCTTTTCAACTAATCAACTAATAAATGTATTTTTTCCGAATTTCTCTCTGTTTGTTTAATCAATGACATGTCCTTTGTTTGATTCAAAGGGGAAAAAATGAATTGAAGGGAAAGTTTTAATTTTATTTTTTTATTTTATGTTGAATAAAAAATGTTATTTTTTTTCTATTTAAACAAACAACATTTTTTTTTTATTTTTAATAAAAAAATTTATATTTACACATACTCTTCAATCGTCGAAAAATTCCTATTATTTTAATATTTTAAAATATTTATTTGTAAATTATTCCTTATTTACCCCTGTAAATGTTGCTTATAGTTTTAACAAAATTAATTGAAATATACTGATAAAGTAAATATTTGTTATATTATTATTTAATTATTAAATTTTTAATAATTATTTTTAAAATATATTTAAAAATAGTTTTTAATTAATTGATGGTATAAAAAAGTTATATTAAAAAGTTTTATCCTAGGTTTTTTCTACCTTGTCTTCTACTTGCCTTGATCTTCACCGGTTACACGAGCTTTTAGTTAATTTCATGGACCTGTGCTTCATTTTATATTTAGTTGGCTTGATTCTGCTTGCTTTTTATCTTTCTATCTTTTACTTTAGTTAATTTACATTGTCGTTTCATTAAAAAAGATTAGACAAATTATACCATCCATGGCATTAAATATACAATATACAAGAACAAAACCTAAATTCAAATTAATAAATTAGCAAAATAACAGTTTACCAAACGTAACAGAACAAAATGGAATGTAATGAAAGGGAAAGTCTTCTGTTATTGCTCATGCTAGTTGTGCACAGCACAAGTATTTTAAAGTTTGAATAAAAAATACTGTGATTAATGATAATAAATAATCTACCGTATTAAAAATGATATTTTATTATACTTCATTATATATTAAATTAAATATCTATTTTTTAAATTAAACGGGTGTTAGTATTATTGGTAGAAAGTTTGGTTAAAGTAAAATTTTAATTTTAACGTAAATAATAAAGAATAATCAAGTTGGATATAAAAATAAACATAACATTTCAATTACGAAGATAATAAATATTTAAAAAATAAAAATAAGAAATTTTAAAAAAGTACTTTCATAAGTTGTGTGAAAAAATTATATTTCATAGAAATGAGATAATATAGAAAATAAGCTAATTAAAAAGATAAATTTTTAATCATTTTCTTCTTTAAAATAATGATTTTGATTTACATAAAAGAGGATAATTATTAATAAATTTAACATTTTTTATTTTAAAATAAAAAATAAAATATCTGATAAAATATAATTTATAAATATAATGTACCCTATATTTTTTTAATATTATGTAAATCAAAACATTCTAATAAAAATTTAAATTTCAAAAAATAATATTTAAAATTTTAAAATTTAAAACATTTAATGAATAGTAAATATATTAATATATAAATTTTATTTTTTAACTCTTAACATTGAAGCATTAAAAAATACGAATGAAATAAATGCATTATAAATTAAAATATAATAATAAATAAATAGTAATAATTTTATTAATAAAAAGATAATTAATAAAATATTCTGTTTTATTTCACCTAATATAATCTGTAAAAACTCCAAAACATTACATTATTTTAATTATATATTATGTTTTCTCTTTTGAATATGTTAAATATCAGATAAAACTTATATATCATGTTCATTTTGCCTGTATGCAAAACATTAGGTAGGATCAGTTGTGTGATAGTACCAACTCTGACTAATGATGGACAAGTAAAAGTTTCATTTTTTACAATTTTTTAAAATATATATGTAAACTAATTTAACTGAAGACAAAATTTTACAATACATTCTCTTTTTATCCACGATAATTTTACTTTAAAATAAATTTATTGATATATTTAATAAAATTAATAAAAAAAAATTAGTTAAAAACTAAATAATAAAACTGAAAGTTTAATTTAGATTAAAGTTAAAAACTATCAATTTATCGATTAAATTAAAAATATTAATAAAATTAATCGTTAAATTAATTAATAAATATATAATAATAAATAAAGATATAATTGAATAATAAATTAAAAATAATAAAAATATATATTAAAATTTAATAAAATATTATTTAAAAATAGATATATATATATATATATATATATTTAAAATTTTTAAGTAAAATTTTTCATATTTATTTTTATAATTTTAATTTTTTATCAAATAATTTCATACTTTAAATAAAATAAAATTTAAAATAAATAATATATATTAAAATAATAATTTAAAATATAATACTTTAGAATAATACAAAAATTATCAAAATTAATAATATTATTATAAAATAATTAAATAATATTAAATTTATAAAAACAAATAGATAAATAAAATATTAAATTATAAAATATATTAATAATAAAAATAAAAAAAATATTTTAATTAAAAGTTAAAAAGTATAAAAATTATTTAAAGTAACTTTTTTCAAAAAATTAATAACTATTTAAAAAAAATTAATAATTATTTTATCAAATAAAATTTATATTTTAACAATTTTTTAACTATTAATTTAAATTTCTAACTACCTAAAATATCTTACTGAATACATTTTATATCTAGGATATTTATATTAAATTTCGTTACATCAAGCTCCATTTCCCCTAATCAAGCTCCATTTCCCCTAAAATTTTATAAGAATAAGACATCTCCTGCTTGCTTTTATTTATTTTTTATAAACAAGTTTGATCGTCTTATTGATTCATTTTTACATTACATGTTATGATATTCAAATTTTTTAAGTTTTTAACCAAAAGGTTTATTAAGACATTGAGATTTTTGGAAGATTTTTTTTTTCTTGTTATTATTCGATTTACTATTTTTAATGAGACTATTCTGTAAATATTTGTTGAGATATTATTATAACTGGCCTAATTTTTGTAATAGTTAATTAATATAATATTAGTAATATATGATCTACAAAGATTGCTTTTGTAAATATAGTTATCATGTGACGACCTGTCTAATGTAAATATATAAGGATTTACAATAGATTTCTTCCTTATTATGGTATCACAGTTTGACAGGTCTGCCATTGCTATCATGACTGACAGAGGGAATAAAAGTAAAGACAAAGGAAAAGACAAGACGCTGCTACTGATGATGTGAAGTTAAAAAAGATAAATCTGCTTGTCCAAGACCCTTTGCCAATTTTGAATAAAACTTATTCAACATTGGTACAAGAGGAATGTGTGAGAACGGTTGCTCACGGTAAGGAATAACGTAATGAAGTGATGAGTTTTGTTGTGCAGAGTGTAAGGAAACCTTATGGAAAAACTGAAGGGAAGGATCGAAACATAATTTGTAGCAAATTACAATATTTCCGGACATCCTATTGAAGAATGTTTCAATTGATCGGATACGGTGGGGCGAATGACTTAGAGAAATTGGACGAGGAACTGGGCGCGGTAAAACCAAACAACAAGGGATGACGTCCAATGTTAGAGGACGTGGTGCAATGGCCAAGGCAAATGTGGTGCAAGCCTTTGCACTCGCATCAGAATCAACCAACATGATGACAGATGAAAAAAAAAATATGTTACTATTGGTTGGGTGGTGAGCAGTGGAAAACACTAGTTAATCTATTGAATAATGTCAAATTAGGAGACACGAAGTGGTATTGAGGTGCTTCTCACTATATGGCAGTGGAGTAAAATGTTTTACCGAAAAAAAGACCTGAAATGTCCAGTGGGGCTTCCTGATGGAAACCGAGCCTTTGCTACCAAAGAATGAGTGCTGGTGCTCAACGCTCTAAAACTAAGCAATGTTGCCTAGCTTAAAATGCAATCTAATTTTAGTGTCACAACTTATTAATGAATTGAATTGCGTGGTTTTATTCACTGATAAATTTTGTGTTGTACATAATTGTATATCGGGGAAGGTGATTGGAGCGGGGATGAATGAAGAGAGAGGATCTACTGTGTTGGTGGAATGATCATTGTTGGTGCTGTGAGACATGATGATGGAAACACATTTGCTCTGTGGCATAGGCGACTGGACACCATCTTTTAAGATTGTGGAGCTGATATTGGTTCTAATAAAAATAATGCATTATGTAATAAAGTCTGCCATATTTGTCTTAGAGCTAAACAATGTAGAGAAATATTTTCCATTAGCATTAATAAAACCGTAGATATTTTTCAGTCAATTCATTGTAATCTTTGGGGACCCGATCGAACCATGGCTCACTATGGTGCTAGGTATTTTTGGATGATTATTCACAAGCTGCGTGGATTTTTTTGTTAGAAGAAAAGAAAGAAGTTTTTACACGTATGCGTCAGTTCTTTGCTATGTTGGAGCGTCAATTTAAGAAACAAGTAAAAGTTGGCAATGGTACAGAATTCACATGCATGAGTGATTATTTTCAAAATCATAGGATTGTTCATGAAATTTCTTGCATAGGGATTCCTCAGCAAAATGGACGAGTAGAGCTAAAACACAGACATATTTTTAATGTTGCTCATGCACTGCGTTTTGAATCTCATCTGCCTATTGAATTTTGGGGGAATGCATCTTAGCTGCTGGATACTTAATCAATCATAGAAAACTCCACATGAGATGTTGTACAACAAACCGCCACCTCTCAATCATGTTCGTGTTTCTGGGACCTTGTGTTATGCTCACAATTGAGATACCAAATGGGATAAATTTTCAAATTGGAGTTGACAACGTGTTTTCTTAGGATATCCCTATGGTAAAAAGGGTTGGAGAGTATATAAATTGGAATCAGAAAAGTTGGTGTCAAGATATGTGGTGTTTTGTGAGAATGAATTTCCTATGCTCAACCTTGATTGTTGGTACCTGAGCATGTGGATTCCATTAATGTTTCGCCTTTGGACAGTATTGATGATGATCCTAAAATAAAGATTGCACAATCAAATTCAAGAAGTGAAGCCAACACTGAAAATATGGGTAATTTTGAACATGTTGAGAGTGATGTTTCTTTGCTTGGGATTACTGTAGACGAACTTGTTGCAGCCGCTACTAAAAATTGGAAGCTTCATCAAATGGACGTTCATAATGTCTTTTTGCACAGGGATCTTGAAGAAGGGGTGTATATAAAACCTCTATGGATTTGCACAATCCTCCTCCGATCATTCTCTTTGTCCTACGACATGTAGATGTGGAGCTTCATGTGTTGTTTATGTGATGATCTTGTGATTTCAAGAAATGACAACGATGCCATCAGAATCTTCAAAGCATATGAATGTTTTCATATGAAAGATCTTGGAGTGCTGAAATATTTTTTGAAAATTAAGGTGGCTCAGAACTCAAATTTTCGTGTGTCAACGCAAACATGCATGGATATCATATCTGAAGTAGGATTGTTGGGAGCTAAGCTAAGTCTACTAGTGTTCCCATTGATCCCAATCATCGTCTATCTTTAGCAAACGATAATATCCTTACAGATCTGAAACCTTATCGACGGTTATTAGGCAAATTAATTTACCTATCAGTTACCACCATACTTGTCTTATTGTGTACATACACTTTCTCAGTTCATGCAACAACCAAGACAAAAACATTGAGATGTTGTTCTCTGTGTTATGTGTTATTGAAAGATAATCTTGACTAAGGAATTATGTTGCGAACAGACTATAATTTGCAACTTTATGTTTGGTATGATTCAGATTGGGCTGGTTGTCCTTGACCAAGAGATCTTTGACTGGTTTATTCTTCTTGGTGATTCTCCTATTTATTGGAAAACTAAGAAGCAACTTACAGTGTCCTTTTCATCCGCAGAGGAGGCATAATATCGCTACATGACTTCTACTGTTTGTGAGCTTAAATGTCTAAAAGAACTTTTATCATGTTTTGACATTGTTAATTCTCAATTTATTAAACTCTAATGTGATAATCAAGCTGCCTTACACATTGCTGCTAATCCAGTTTTCCATCAGCATACCAAACATATCGAAGTAGATTGCCACTTTGTTCGTGATGAGCTGAGAGCAACTATTGCTACATGTCATATGTCATCACATGTTTATATAACAAACATCTTGAACAAGCTTTAGGAAAAACCTGATTTCATGCTCTTTCCAAGTTGAGCATTTGTGACCTATATGCTTCAACTTGAGGAAGAGTACTGAAATGTTGAGATTTGTGAAAGATTTTTTTCTTGTTATTATCGGATTTGGTATTTTTAGGAAGATTATTCTGTAAATATTTGTTGAGATATTATTGTAACTATCATGACCTAATTTTATGAATAGTTAGTTAGTATAATATTAATAATAGATGATTTGCAAATATTACTTTTGTAAATATGACCATCATATGAGGACTTGTATATAGTTGTGACGACTTGTTTTATAAAAATATACAAGAATTACACTAGATTTACTTTGCTCTAAGATTAGATGTTCCGGTTTCGAATTAAACACATCAAATACAGCAACTTCGTGGACTTGACATGATTCACCTAAAATTTATCATCTACTACACATATAATTCAACACATGATAGAGATGCAACGTGTACACTTGACATGGTTCCATCTTAAATTTATCATCTACTTCGCATGTAATTTAACACATAATAGATATGCAAATGAAATTAATATGTTAAATATTATATAAAACTCCAAAGACTCAAATGAAATCCTCTAATTTAAGGTTTGATTATTTTCCGTTTTGAAAAATATTTTTCTTCTAAAAAATTATATCAATTATTTATGATGAATGTAATTTTTAAAAATAATATATTATTTTTATAACTAAAAATAAGAATTGACTATTTTTATTTTATACTTTTAACGATTTTATTATTTATATTATTTTATGTATTTCAACCAAAATTTTGCTTATTTTTTATTTTTCTCTAATAAATATATGTGATAATTAAAACTACATTCAACCATCTCTAATTTATAATAAATTAAACTCTATCTTATAATATATCTACAAATAAATAATAATGCAATAGAAATAAATATAAGTATTAATTTATTTTTTTAAATCTAACTCTTTTAAATGATTACCTTTAAAATTATATACTATTGATAAGGGTAAACATAAATCAAGTTATAATCAATTTTAAGTATTTAGATTTTTTTTAATTTGTAGATTTAATTTTAAATTTTTTATTTATCATAATTTTTTATTATCAAAATCTGATTTAATTAAAATTTATAAAATTTACTTAAAAATTTATAAAATATAAAAGTTAATAAAATATAAAAATTAATAAATATGGCTAATATATATAATTAAAATGATATAAAATTAATATATTAAAATAATTATAATATATTTTTATATATTATAATATAATATATAAATATATTATAGATTATAGTATATATTAAAATAAATTATAAAATTATAATAAATTTATATATTTAAGTTTTTTAATAAATTAAAAAAATTATATAATTTTTTAATCTATTTATTTA
This sequence comes from Canavalia gladiata, assembly GCA_037954105.1. Classification (NCBI taxonomy): domain Eukaryota; kingdom Viridiplantae; phylum Streptophyta; class Magnoliopsida; order Fabales; family Fabaceae; genus Canavalia; species Canavalia gladiata. Next base: position 7,411,724 of record CM075658.1, on the reverse strand, counting down.
TAATTTTTTAATTGACTTAATCTATCTATTTATTAAATTGATCATATTTATTTATTTTAAATAAATTAAGTTATAAATTTATATTAAATTATTTAATTTATTAATATCTTTAATTATTAATAAAATTCAATTATTTAAAATAAATATATAAGTTAAACATCAAAATAAATTTTATTATAGCAAAATATTTTTTATTATTTTTAAAAGTTAAATTTTTTTATTTTAATTTATATATTTAAATAATTAGTTTTAATTTATTATTTATTAAATAAATTAATTTTAATTTTCATAATCGTGATTAATATATCAAACATTAATATATATTATATCTCAACTATTAATTATTATAATTTTTTTATAAAAAAAATTAAAAATAATAATTTTTAAAATAATAAATTAAATTTAAAATTTAATAATTTAAAAAATATATTTTTTTCAATTTTTTCATAGAATTAATATAATTAAATTAAATAAAAAATTTAACATCGTGAAAAAAATACCTTTGACCATCCATAAAAATGTTAGGAAATCAATTCAATGCTTACAATTAAATTTTAATAAAATTCAAAACCAATAAATATTTAAAAATCAAATTTCAATACAACATTAAAAATCAATAAATAACTTTTAATTATTTGTCTTAAAAATAATAAATTTTATTTTAAAAATATAATAGCTTAAATTATTAGAATAAAATAAAGTTATTTAATTTATAATAACAAGCCGTCTAATTAAATTTATGATACAACTTTAAAATATATATAAAATAAATATTTAATTAAGCTATTTATGAAAAAAATATTTAAAACAAACAAGTTGAATTAAAATAAATTTAGATAATTTTGTAATTAATAATTTATTAAGAACAATATATTAAATTAATCATAAAAATATAAATATTAATTAATTTAATATCTATAATTATAAAAAATGTTTAATAGCTATAATTCCACAAACTAAATATATCTATTTTTTTACAATACTACATCTATGTTGATAAAAATAATTTTATCTAAATCAATAAAATTAATATAAATAATAAAACTTTTATTTTAAATATTTAATACAAATATACACTTGAACTGTCATACTTAAGATCATCCCTTAAGTTGAATTAACTGAAATGTCATACTTAAGATCATCCCTTAAGTTGAATTAACTGAAATAAGTTGATATATATGTTGGAATGATATATATGTTGAGAAATTCATATTTAGCTTAATATTTAGAAAACAATCAGTCATTTTTACGAACTTTAAAAGAGATTTTTTAAAAAATAAAACAAAATAAACTTAGTTGGAATTAAAGCTTCTAGATTAAGGACACCGAGGAACGAATCGAGCCCGTCTGATTGGGAAGAGTAAAGAAAACCCTAAAACCCTAAAAATTCACAATCCACAGCGTTGCACAGTTCATCTTCACTCAGAACAAGCGAAATCGGGAGGAGGAACCAATGGACTTCGACGAGTACGAATATCTGGAGAAGACAGTGGAAGAGCAGCAGGAAGACAGGGATTCCTCGAAGAAGAAGAAGGAGAGCACTGACAAGAGCGATAGGAGTTACCGGAAGCGCGACGTCGACGACGATCTTGACGCCGAAGACAGAAGGAGCAAGAGGTCTAAGGGCGAAGACGAGAATGGTTCCAGGAAAGATCGCGACAGAGACAGAGACCGAGACCGAGAACGCGAACGTTCCTCCGGCCGTCACCGGAGCGATAGGGAGAGAGAAAAAGAGAGGGATAAGGATAGAGAGAGGAGGGATAAAGATAGGGATAAGGATAAGGATAAGGACAAGGATAGGAGAGACAGGGATAGGGATAGGGAGAAGGAACGCGAGAGAAGAGATAGGGATAAGGATAGGGAGCGAGATAAAGAACGAGATGAGAAAGAGAGATCGAGAAGGAGCAGGAGTCGTTCCGAGAGAGATAGAGATAGAGATAGAGACAGAGATTTCGAAACGCGAGATGGCCGGTAATTCCTCTTTCCTTTGCGTTTTCCGCAATCTCTTTGTGAATTCTGTTTTGTTATTATTATTATTTTTCAGTTCAGTGTGGGTTTTGTTGTCCCCGTGAATGGTTTGCATTAGTGCTCGTAAGTGTGGAATGAAAAAGAAAAAAGTTCTCGCCATGGTGATGTGGTTTATAATATTTCTTTCATGCTGGATTGGCGGTTTTCACTTTTCTCTCAGTATGTACTACATGTAGATGCCATTTTTCAGCTGCCTGCTAGTTTACTTGAAATCTGTTTAGGAAGTTTTGTCCATGGTGGTATGATTAATCGTGTGCCCATTATTCATGCTGGTTGGAACTATTTGCTATTTTATGCAATTCATTTTTCTCATGAAAGGAGGGCGTGGGTTGGAAATAAGAGCTCTATTTGGTTTACAGGATTTGTAAGGCCAAACAGGGTTTATGACATATTGTTTGAGGATCAATTCAATGCACTTCAGCTTCCTGTTTGTGTTATATTGGTTATATGATTGTGTTGTCAGCATACCTTTGTTAACAACCTTGAGGTCGCTGTGAAATGTATATTGTTCATATCATCACTATTGCAAGTGTTTTATTGCTTTTTCAGTGATCAGTTAGGTGACATATGTTTTAGGCAATGCATTCAAGAGTGAAAAATACCCTTAAGGCACAAAGGGATTTTAATGTCTTGAGGTGATAGACACCTAAAACTTGAATTATATAGTTTACTATGAAAAAATACATTGACATCAGAAAAAGAAAACAAACATATGTTAATGCCTTGAGGTGATAGGCATGAACATTTATTGTCATAATAACAGAATATGATGTGCAATTCACAAAACGCTAAGCTTCTTCTTGGTATGATTCTCAATGGCCAATAACCAATGAATTACTGATTCTTTTAATATGATAACTATCACACACCATTTAACATAAAATTGTAAAGTTAGACGCCTAGGCCTTCAGAATTTAGATATTTTTGTACTGTTATGATTTATGAATAAGGCATCAAGGCGTGTCTCTTTTGAACCAGAAAGGCCGTCCTAAGGTGCCAAGAGGTGGTGATCCCTTCTAATACCTTGGCTTGGGGCCTTAGGCATTCGTTTGACTATTCTGATTCTAAGATTGAGCAGGATTCATGATGGAGGTATTATTTCATTAATTTATTGCTATTTAGTTCAAGGTATTGGTATTACTATATCATGAGTTTATTTCTAACGGGTTGGAAAGCTAGCCTGGTGTTTATGATAGGATCCTCATCCTGTCTACAGTTTTGGCTTTAATAATTCAAAGGATAATAAAGTCAAAAAATTCCTGACCAAAGATCATGGGATGTATGCATAATATTATAGTGATATTGATATTTTTGAGCACTTTTATGTTGACAAACATATACTTTGGATTATATGGTGAGATTTTGATACATCATTCTCTCTCGAGATTAGGTTCCCTTTTGGACTGATGTTTACTATGTATATTTGGAATTATGCTACAAAGTATACCATCTGAATATCAAAATTAGTTAGTATGGCCTTCTCTATTTATTTTATCTCACAACTTAATTTTAATTTGAATTGCAGGAGATTTAGGGATAAGAAAGAGGCTGTGGAACCTGAGGCAGACCCAGAAAGGGATCAGAGAACTGTGTTTGCCTACCAGGTTGACTGGACGGCCCAACTTTTATTTTAAATTATATAAATTTCTAAATTCTACATATTTGGATATTTGGTGTCCTTTTCTGATGATTGCCTATTTGCTTTGTGATGATAACAGATGCCCTTGAAAGCAACAGAGAGAGATGTGTATGAGTTCTTCTCAAAAGCTGGCAAGGTCAGTTGCTTTTAAATTTGACATACTTGTGCCATTGGAACTATAATAACCTACCTACAAACCATGTAATTTCTGTCTCCATGACCTGAGAACTGTAATGACTCCTTTTGCCATTAAAACTATACTATATCATATTTTATATTTTAGCATATTGTTGCTTCTCAATTATGATGATAAATCATAATCATATAGTACTAAGTTGTTACAAGCATACTTTGTTGCTTCTCAATCACAAGCATACTAAATGCTTGCTTATTCAGAAACATTTGGTTGCTGTTGCAGTATATTATCCTCTGCCTTCAGTTTCAAATGGGATAGCTACTTTATTATGTCTCAACTCTCAACATTCTGTCTATGCATGTTGAGTGAATACATGGTTACATAACTATATTTTCATCACCACAAATTTGTTGTTTGGTTTGCATGCTTAAGGTGAATGCCTTATAGATAAATGCTAGTGACACCTCTTTCCAACACACTATTATTGGCTTAAATTCATATGGGTCCCACTGCTTTGAGAGTGGACCCTGCCATTTTGGCATTGGGACCCATGTAATTTAGTGGGATCCACATGGATTTCAACAAATAATAGCGAGTGTGCTGGAAGGAGTATGTTGCCAACCCTCCTCATGTCTTATATCTGCCTCTGTGCGTGATACTTCATCTGTTAAGTTTAGATGTTCCTCTTTTTCAGGTTAGAGATGTCCGTCTGATCATGGATAGGAACTCAAGACGATCTAAGGGAGTTGGGTATGTGCTTTATTGTCAAATAATTTCTTTGTTTATATGGATGTGCTATTGTGGTATTAGGATATCAAGTTCCGAGAATCATGTTTAACTGTATCTTTAAATGGACTAGCAATGCGATAATGATGAGGGATGGTGGGAATACCTTGCACTCATGTTTAATCAATTCATGCTGCGCACTCGAGGTAGATGACATATTCCTGGTTTTCTGTTTGGTCCTATTCCCAATTTTCTTCATCTGCATGTCATACAATGAGGGTTTCATTTGTATGCTGATGACCTTTTCAGTTTATTTTCCTCCCGTTATCAATTGGAAGTCCTTCATATTGGCTGTGGGGCTTGATATCTCCTTTTCTCATTTTTTTAAGAATTTTTTTGTGGGATGAACGGCTATAGGTGGATAGATGAGATCTCATGGATTTTGTTCTTTTCGACTTTTAGAATTTTCCGATAAGTGAGTTACTGTACGAGGCCAGCTGACAATTAAGTTGGGTTTTTTCTCTTAGGTTTTGATTTGCACATCTGCACATATATAGACGAAATCCCGCCTCTGATATAGTCTTTTCTGTTCTCTCTTGATATAATTGTCAATTTAATAATTAATATATGCCTTAGTTTTTTATTTTTATTATGACAGGCTAACATTTTCTTTGAGTCAGATACTTCAAATGAAACTCTGCTTGAGCTGTCTGCACTAGAGTTTTTGTTTCCCTACTCTCTTTGCTGTATGCTTTGTAAGTTTTGATGGAAACTATTTGTTTCTTTGTTCTGAAAACTTGATGCAAGTTCTTGATGAGGCTGCAGGTATATTGAATTTTATGATGCGATGTCAGTGCCAATGGCTATTGCTCTCTCTGGCCAACTTCTTCTTGGGCAACCTGTAATGGTGAAACCTTCTGAGGCAGAAAAGAACCTTGTTCAATCTAATGCTTCTGGTGGAGCAGCTGGTGTTGCTGGGCCCTATGGAGCTGTGGACAGAAAATTGTATGTAGGAAATCTTCACTTCAACATGACTGAGAGTCAGCTGCGAGAGGTATTTTTTTCTTGCTGTATTATTGGCTATTGTGGTAAGGATGCAGATGTTTGGCACACACACACACATCATCATCATCATCATCAAAATAAAATAAAAACAGGTAGAGATAAAAGATATATATACGAAAAAGCAAATGAATAGTCATTGAATGACGTAACTGGGTCTATCAATATATTACCCCCAATGAGGTGTTTTATTTATTTATTCAATTTTGTTATCTATTTAATTATAATTTGTTTTAGAATATTTAAAATATTATTTTATACTTGGATTGAGAATTGAAAAAAAAAGAATTCTACACACACTCATATGTGTGTGTGTGTGCGTGTGTGATTATTGAATGCCAATAGTTTGATAAAATTCATTTCTCCTTAAAACCAATCAATTAATTTCCTCTGTACTGGATCTAGGTGATCACCATTTTGAATCTTATTGTGAGAGTTTTATCATCTTTTGACATTTTTTGTTGTTTTAGATTTTTGAGCCATTTGGTCCTGTGGAGGTTGTCCAGCTACCTCTTGACTTGGAGACAGGACACTGCAAGGGTTTTGGGTTTGTTCAAGTTCGTTTCTAACACTTAACTTAAAAAATATTGCTTCTGGTAACATTGTTATTTATCTCTTTAATTTGCTTTGTTTGGACAGTTTGCCCATCTTGAACATGCCAAGGCTGCTCAGAGTTTAAATGGAAAGTTGGAGATTGCTGGCCGGACTATCAAGGTAGAAATATTTTTGTTGGTGATTTTGTTTTTCACTTGTATGTTTTCAATTTTGTTAATGATAACTTTGCTAGTAATTCTGCTTGTGACTGATGTTCAATCAAATTCAGGTTTCATGTGTAACAGATCATGTTGGAAGCCAAGATACAACTGCAAAATCTGCAGATTTGGATGATGATGAAGGTGGATTGGTAAGCTTGTTCTTGTTATATACAATATTCAAAAATCGATTTTCACTACCAAATGTCACTTAAAATTTTAAATCTATATCTCATCATGCAATTTTGCAAATTTACTAATTTAGGCTCCTTTTGTTGGTGCTTTAAAGAGAAAGGGATTTTTTTTTTTCAATTAAATGATATGTTTTAAAAATATATAATCATCTAAGTTTTTTTTAAAGAAAAAATGCAAACACTTCAAAAAGTTTTAGTCAGCTAAAAATGATAGCTTCTAAGAGAAAGCACTAAAATACTGTACCGCAAAATAACCTTTTTTTTCAATTGTAAACAAATGAACCCTTGGAAGTTATTTAGGCATGTAGGTTTTTTTGAGATTGCTAGATGCTTGATTGGCAGGAAGTTTTATGTGCTATTATATTTCTTTAGTATTTATAACAGTTTTAGCTATATATGTTTACAGATGGATGACAAGATTATTACTATTCAATGGATAGATGCATTGAAGTTTTAGTGCTGTTGAGGATTTGCATTTAGGTTATATCTTACAGTAAATTATAGACTTAGGTTAGAAGCAGTCAAGCAGGTGCTTTTAGCATCGCTCTTCTCTAATCTGTTTAAAGAGCTTAATTTTTCTTTTCTGAATCCTATATTTATATCTTTGCAGCTTTCACTGTCTTTTTGTACTGTCAAAAACTGCATTTCTTTCTAGTTGGGGATGGGCCTGAGGGTGGTTAGGAAGCTTCTCTGTTTCTACCCATTTCTTTTATTCACCCTGGTATAGTAACAAGTCATTCTTTTTCACAATGAGTTTCTTGCTTATCTACTATATTTTTCTATGCAGACTTTAAATGCTCACTCAAGAGCATTGCTTATGCAGAGGCTGGCTGGTGCTGACATTCCTACAAGGTTTGTTGTCAATAATATTCTCTTTATATTTTGTAAATCTGTTCATTATCTTCACATTTTTCCAACATTGCAGCTTAGGTATGCCCATTGTGAATGGTTCAGTTCCTGCTCAGCAGGCTGTTAGCTTGCCTCTTGGTAATCCAGGTATTATATCTGCACCAGTTCTACCGACACAAGTTATGCCTACCCCAGTGGTAGAACCTGTAGGAAGCCCCACCGAGTGTTTACTGTTGAAGAATATGTTTGATCCAAGCACTGAGGTCTGTGGTTAACTCATTATATACTTCCACCGTATGATGCTTCATTTAACAAAGTACTAATGTTGAATATTACAATGCAGACGGAACCAGATTTTGATATAGACATCAAAGAGGATGTAGAGGAAGAGTGTTCTAAATATGGTCGGGTGAAGCATATTTTTGTTGACAAGTAAGTTAATGTGTAACATGCTTCAATAATTGTGAATAATTTTACTGGCTGCTTTACCTTTTAAATAAATTAATTTCCACTTTTCATGTGAGTTAATTCTTTATTTGGTTTGGTATGTATACAGAAAAAGTGCAGGATTTGTGTATTTGCGGTTTGAAACTGTGGAAGCAGCTAGTGCTGCTCAACGTGCAATGCACATGAGATGGTTTGCACGCAGGTTAATTTCAGCTGTCTTCATGGTAATCTTCTATTTTCATGAATTTCCCTGCCATCTTTCTTTTTTGTGTTTTGACTTGAAAATGTATTATTTGGTCTATTCTGTTTTTATTTTAAATGTCTTCACTTTTCAGAAGTAATTGCAATAATCTTGAGAATTGATAGTTATTCAAAAAGTTCCATATTTTAGGAACGATAATTATTCAAAAGTACATATTTTAGCTACCTGAGTCATTTGTTTACATATATGATGAATTGATAGTTAATTAAGTCTAGAAGATCGTATTTTCATAATTAGGACCCTAGGTATTTAAAGAGAGTAAAATAGTCAGTGAAAAGCCCATGAAGTCACAAAAAGTTCCAGTCAATTCTAGAACCTTTTAGAGAGGGGTCTACATATAGGACTTCTCATGTACTTTTTTGTAAGATTGGTGTAGTCGTAAGAGTTGGACATAATAATTTTACTCTCGAGGGAGGCTATATCTTTTCTATGATTAGATTTTCTTTTCAGATTTCTATGTAAGTAGGTGTACTGCCATTCTACCCGATGTTACGCATTTCAGTTTAAACCTCTGGGTTACATCTGCATGAGACTTGGTATCATCATGGCAGGTTTTTCAGATTCTATTGTCTCAGCAATGCTATTTTACTGCCTTGTTGCTCCAGCAGGGTTTGAGTTGTCACATTTTACTTTTGTCTCTCCCAACAGTGTTTGGGATGTTTATAATGCCATGGGTTTGTGCATATTTCTGGGTTCTTTTCTTTATTCAGTGTATTTAGCTATTTATTTTAAAATGTTGAGAGCTGAGTATAGTAAGGCTTCAGCAGGTTAGAATACAAGAATTTATTTTGTCTTATTAGGTTAGAGTATTCATGGGCGGGGCTTCTATTAAATGTATCGTAGAATCTATAAAAATAAGGTGAGTGCTTATCATATCTGGTAGTCACATTATCGTAATATTATTTGCGTCCTGTATGTATCTCTTCTCTCTTTTCTTTTATCTTTTCCCTTCAATTGTAGCTATACCTGATGGTTATACTGCAAAAACTTTCCTCTATACGAGTATATTAAGAAATGGTTGTTTTGCAGCAACCGCAGTTATATGAAGCAAAGTTTAAAGGCGAGGCTTGAAGTTCATACAATCTGCAGAATTTTGTGGTCTTAGTTTTCATAAATTAAGTTCTAGTTTCTAGATTTTGATTCATGAAGTAGATGTATGATTACAGAAATTGTAATGTCGTGATGTCGGCGATATTTTATGATCAGTGGATCAGTTTTCCGTTACGCACGTCAATGTATTTTAACAATCTTGCCATGGCATTCATCTTGTTCGTGTATAATGGAGAAAATCGTTATTTTATTTTGTTTTGTTCTTAAGTTTTAAGGCTTGGAACTTCATTTTTTGGGTACAAAAATAATAGGCCGTGATATTTTCAACTTAAATAAACCAATAACGACGTCGAAGTCATCCGTGATCATAGTAATACTATGCCATGAATAAATAAATAAATCGAGTTTTGTCCAAGCTTTCGGTTACTCTTATTTTTATTGATTCGGTTATGACTTAATTCAAGCCATAACAATCAAATTTTTATTCAAGGCTTGTTACTAGATAGCATCGTGATGGTGGTGGTAGCACGGGGTGGTGGAAAGTACAGTTGTTGAAGCGTGGTGGGTTTTTTGAGCTTAGATGTGGGCTGCAAATGTGATCCGTTTCACAATGTTGCTGCTTTGTGCTAGTGATTATTTGGGTAGAGATACTTGCAAATGTATTTATGTTCAAGTTAGTGGTTATTTTAGTCAAGTTGGTGTTACGGCGAAGGGTGCATAAATGGACAGAGTAAGGCCACATTATTTATAGAATTAGGTGTGGGCGTGACATAGCTTCGTGTGGCGAGCCAGCTACCTAGTTCCTATGCTTAAATTAACAATTCACAAAATTGTGGGGGAGTCTTGGATCAAAGGCATGGTGGAGGCGATGAACATTTTTTTATGCCTTTTTCCTCATTTCCTTATTTGTTTTTCCATGTTGTATAAAAAACTGTTAGGTTTCTTATAGTTTATTCATTTATTAATAGTGTTTTTTCTTCTGAGTTATGGTTTAATATTGATTCTTATTAATTTAAAGTTAGACATTGGCTTTTATTCTTGCCACATTTTATAAGGTATGGTTAATCATGAAATATATGAGGGATTTAATGGTTTTTAATTGTGTTTTTTATCAGCTAGTTATATCTTTTTATTGTATCAGTGGTTTTTATATTTTAAAAATATTTTCTAAAATAATAAAAAATTAGATAATTTATATAAGATCTTAAATTTAAATCTTATTATTTTTATTTAATATTAAAAATATATCTGCGGGTAAAAAGAATGCAGGTGGCTCTAGAGTTGAAAAGATTATCATACCACTAACTGCTTTTATATGCATGTGTTATATTTACATGTTTCTTGTTGGTTCATAGTCTCCTATTGATCTTGGATTAATATTTAGAAGGCCTTTTAGGTAGAATTTTTGAATTTTTTAAAGCCGAATATATGATATATATATATATATATATATATATATATATATATGCTAATCAATTTATTGGTTTCGGGCGGATGCGGATTTGTTGGTCACCCTTTAATTAGAGGACACAAATACTCTTCAATTGAAGCATTTTTGCAAGAAAAAAAAAATGGATTGGAAATCTTCATACGTCATGTCCAAGAGAACTACGATCCTTGTTCATCTGAGTCATAATTGCATGTTGAAGGATTTGAAACACTTAAAAAACATATACATTATATAAGAAATTTGACTTACAACAATAAAGATGTTCATGAAGTGTCCAATTTGAAGCATAATCAATATCATCATTTTTGGAAATGGAGTATTCTTTCTATCATTGTCCAATAATTTTCCTATATTATCATAATTTAACCTTAGTCTGCCATATGAATGGCATTGCTAAATATTAGAAGATTTGGACAATCATTGTCTATAAATTTTAGCTCGCCGTAGGCATTGGAATACTTCCATGTACCTTTTTTGAGAATAGAGTTTAAGATATCTCTGTTCAGTGCTCATCCTTGTGGCATAGGGAAATTGATTAAGCTTTTTTAAAAAATAATATTTGTTAGATGCTAACAATTTTAATAATAATTAGTATTGCAAATCAACATGTTAATACAAATTAAGTGCAGGTAACAAAATAGATGTGGGGGACTAACCAAGCAAGTTTAGAAAATAAAAAACCAATTTCGCATAATGTTAAAAAAGTTAACGAATATGAGAGTTAACTTTATTGTTATTCCTTGTTTTCACTTTTTTTTTTCATTTTTTTAACCTTTAGTATTTTTTATCTTTTAATTGGTATGATAATAGAATTTTTCATTTTTTAATATTATCATATTAGTATGTGTATATGTTATGATTTTTCTTGTAATTTTTTTAGATACATTTATTTGTTAATATGAAAAAATAATCCATGTATGTATTAGTAAAAAAAATATTTTTTACATCTATTATTTTAAATATTTTATAATAATTTTCGTAATATTATAGATACAATTAATATAAAAAATGGTAATTTTTTATATCGGTTGAATAATCATTATAAAAATTTAATTTTTTTATCGGTTATGAAATAAACAGTTATAAAAAATAAATTTTCTACATCAACTCGTAACTTAGTCTTCATAAAAAATAAATTTTTTCTATTGATTATAAATGAAATTAATGTAAAAAGTTGATAGTAGTTAAGGTATGAAACAATGTAAAAAGTTTTTTTTTTTTCAAAATTCATTTTTTGTGCTCCATTGGAAAATCAAAAAGGAACAAACTCAATGTTCACAACTAGTTATTCGAACAAGTAATTATCATCCAAAATTATATACTACACATATCTATGAAAATGATATTATAAATAGTTTAAAATTATAAATTACAAGTTTATTATCTCTAACAAGTATTTTGTCCAATGTTCTTTCACATAATCAATTTTCTCTTCAAAGAAAGGATGTGAATTTATGAATCTCTGCAAATATAATTGCATTAGAAAATGATCGTGTGAATTAAAGTGAAACGATTAAGGTAATAAAGTCATGAAAATTAATTAGTTGAACCTGTAAAATGAATGTCGAGATAATGTTAAATATATGTTTTATAACATAATATTCGCACTCAATTTTTTTAGTTTGTTTTTTACATTACAAAAGAATAAAATAAATAAATATATTTAGTAAAAAAATTAATAAAAATATAACAAATAAATATTTTTTAATATTAAAATAATTACACGTGAAAACATTCATGTGAAATTTTTATATTTGGAGAAGGTCTACCTTTTAGTAAATGACAGACACCCATTATTTTATGAAAAAAGTATATATAATAAAATAAAAATCAAATTAACAAAGGATTATTATATAAGAATAAAGATAATGAATAGAAATATAATAAATGATAAAAAAATTTACAAATTAATAATATTTTTATTTCTTTTTTTAGTTTGTTTCAAGTAAAGTATAGAATGATAATAATATTATATTTGAAAAAATAATTAGCAATTATCAATGAGCCCTGCAAAATTAAATAACAATTAGCCAAAATCACAAATATAATTTAAAATAACCTTAAAGTTTCAACTTATAAATGAAAATAAAGTTTTGTGTAAAATTCTTTTCTACCCTCTGGCTTATTTTGAATGTAACCGTGATTCTTTGGTGGTTTGTTCTTTGTTCGTTGTATATGTACAGATCAAGAAACCGTACAAGTTCAAATTTTCTCTTTGGACGCATATGTGATGCAGGTACTTGAAATTTTTAATAAATGCTAATTGTTAGAATTTGATACATATTTAATTGATATATGGTTTAAAAATATACTTACATTAATTATAATCATAACACTGATACACAAAATAAATCATTACCACCAATAAGATTCAAAATATCCTTTTTAGTAATATAAAAAGGGATAGAGCTAGGCTTACTTATGATATCAACTTTCATAGTCAATTGCAAGTTGCCTAACCTAATATCAACTATGCACAAATGAGCAAGTAGATCAACTTTAGGTTTCTTTTGTTGGATCAAACATCCTTTTTAGCACCAACATTAGTCTCCTAAACAACATATGCAAAATATTAGTAAACATAATATATAAAATAAAATGTAATATATGAAAAATATACATTTGTTAAAAGTTAATACCTTAGATTGAATCTAGTGCATAAGTATTTTTTATCATAAAATATAATGATTGGAGGCTTGCCCTACAACATAAACTTTTCCAGTAGGCACATGAACAAGAGTATTTGCATCTTCAACCCGTTCAACCACCATCCTAATGTTATCATCATTAATTTGCTTATGATGGATGGTTGAATCCAAGTTATAAACTTTCCCAATAGCAACAAAACAATACAAATCATCAGCATATAACTCATAGTTGTTTGCAGCAGTAAGAAGAACCTTTCCTCGTAGTACATCTTCCTTAGTCAGAGCACAAGTTCCATTTATGCTCACATGTCTAGGAGAAAGGAAAAAGTGATATTGTGTATATGTTTAGAAAAGTTCCAAAGATACAAGTTTCTGTTTGAGCTTCTCTCGAAGTTTTTGCCTCATGTCTTGTTTAATGACTTTCAACTTATTTCTTAACACTAGTTCTTCTTTGGAACCATATTGAAAAGAAAACAATCCAAAAAATTATTGTATGCCTACACTTCATCTAGTAGCATGAACACAACTTGAATGTTGTAGTTAGATAATAACAATATTGAAAATATCTTTTTGTCTAAAAGGAACAAAGGTTCCTTGCGAACTTTGTTCAGCCAAAGAATCTTAAAAAACATAAATCATTATTATCACTAGTATATGCTTTTAAAGTACAATTAACAAAAAATTGCTTAATTTTATATTTTTTACAATTTTCTCAACAATAATGCGAGATGGCTTGAATGCATACTTTTTTATAGTTTTTTTCGTACTCTCTTCCATTTCTTATGGTGTGTGAATAGAGATGGTGGAAAAGAACTATCAATGAATCTACTTGAAATGATTATTCACGTTCTCTTAACTTTTGTTGTATGAGTATTTTCTCAAACAACTCATAGTCATGAGATAATCTATAAAGATACTAGTTCCTTACAACTATTTTCTAAACTTATTTTTTTTTTCTTGTTATAATAAATCAAATTAATTAAAATAAATTTTTTAATAAGATTAAATAAAAATAAAAATAAATATATAAATATATATATAAAATAAAATATAATTAACTCTTAACAAATTTTTATCATATATAATTATCAAAAACATAATACTCCTTATAAAATACCACATTATATATATATATATATATATATATATATATATATATATATATTCTATCTTCAAGTTTCTTCAACATTCATCCACAAACTAAAATAATTTTTTGATCATAAAACCACATATATCTCCTATTATATGCTCTCAATACACAAGGTTGTGCAAAGCCCTCCAAAAAAGCCATGGACTGCATTTTTAACTAAAATTTTGTAATAGACTTTACTAGCAATTTACATTTGTTAATAATTATAACCTATATTAATTAATTTTATTAAATTGATTAAATAGATAACTGTAGTAAAAAATTAAATTATTTATTTCATAACTTATAAAATAAATTCATTTTTTAATTGCAAAGTAATTACTACATAAATTTTTACATCAATTTTTTAATAATTAATATAAAAAATAAATTCTTTTAATTTTATTAATATATTTTAAGTTATCACTAATTAACTATTTATTTTTTTATATGATATTTATGGATGAGAGTAGAACAATTTATGTTTCTCTAATTTTTTTAATAATCTATTAAATTTTGTGATTATTGATGATTCATTCGAAAGTAATTATTAATTTAATAAAAAATAAATATATGATTAGATTTGTTTGAATCCTATGAATTAGGTTACCAGATAATAATTTTAAAAATTATAAAATCGTTCCTGATGAAAACTTTATTTAAAAGATAGTTCTGTATTTAATTATTATAAACTTTAATTTAAATATTTTAATTTTTAAAATTATAATCATCTTATCTCTTCTTCTTTTTTACTTTTACAAATATTTACAACATTAAATCTCATGTTAATTTTACTTTAACATAGTTAAATTTTTGTTAATATGATAATTAAATATATTGTGTGACATATGAAGGAACCAAATTAAAACATTTAAAAAAATTTAAGGGCCAAAACTATATTTTATTCAAATTTTACTCCTTTATAAACAAATTATCAAAAGTGTAAAAGAAAAAGAAATTAAGCAACAAAAACTAATGTCATACAATTATATCAGTTAACATTATACACATAATATATTTTGTTTGTGTAATGTTACTTGTAAAGTTAATAATATGTTGTTTAACACCCAAGTTATCATAGCTATTTTCGCTACATCTGTTTCTTTTGTTATTATATTTATTTTTTGTTTTTATAAATTGAAAATCTTTTATATAATATGAAAAATAAAAAAATTTGTACCCAAATTCCTTTTTTATAAAATTACACTAATTTTTAATTTTTATTGTTAAATTAACCATAATAAATTACTGAATAATATTATTTAGTTACATACAAATAATATTTATATTTATTTAATATTTTATTTATTTATTTATTTATTATATGTTCGTATTATTTATGGTATTTGTTATTATTTTTTTCTTTTCATGTTTCAAACTATTTAAACCGTTTGAATGTTTGCAAAACTTTTTTTTATACTTTTAAATTAAGTTTTTATCTCCTAATTTTATATTAAAATTTAATATTAATTTTTATCATAGTTTATATTTTAATTTTTTATTATATTATTAAAAATTATTTTACAGACAGATATTTTTAATAATATATAAATTAAAATAAAATATAATAAATTTTCCAGGTTATACTATTTAAATTATTACTAAAACATATTTTGATAATAATTTGTAAATAATATAAAACTATAAAAAATATTTTATAAAATTTTAAATTATCATTATTTATCTTCTAAAATTCTCTTTAAATTTTTATTTATATAGTGTATAACTTTAAATTTTTATTACAAAATTTTTATATAATTTTAATTTTCAAAATATCAGTATTTATAACTATCAATTTTAGATTTATTTTTTTGCATTATCCTTTTAAAAGTTTATTTTAATAAAAAATATCAAATTACTAAATATGTAAATCTATTTATACATTGTATATATTGATTTTTTAAATTAAAAATGTGATATAATTTTTTAAAATAAAATATATATTTTTATTTAGATAATGTTATCATTTAGCAAAAATTTTAAATATATAAAAATTAACAATTTATATAAAATAAAAAATTGAAAACGTAAGAAATTAATAAAATAAATATAAATTAAAAAATTAAAAAAGTTATTAAATCTTATTTTTACGAGAACATGGCCTTTAGAAAAGCCTTGAGTTCCGCTGGTAATGATGCCAAAGACTGAATGGGTCATAGTAAAGTCAGTGTCAATGGTAGCAGTTAGCGAGGCAGAACAGAAAAGCACTTCAGAGCAGC
Organism: Canavalia gladiata; assembly: GCA_037954105.1. Classification (NCBI taxonomy): domain Eukaryota; kingdom Viridiplantae; phylum Streptophyta; class Magnoliopsida; order Fabales; family Fabaceae; genus Canavalia; species Canavalia gladiata. The sequence goes on along the minus strand of CM075658.1, from coordinate 7,395,133 downwards.
TTTGTTTGGCCTTGTACTATTTTCATTGTTAAATATTTGACCATAAGATCTTTCGTACTTCATCTTACTTTAATTTTTATAATTTTTATTTTATAAAAAACTTCCAATTTATTTTTTAAACTTTTTATTAAATAATAATTTTGTTTAGGTAAATATATAGTTTAATATTTAAAAACTATGTTTTATATATTTATAATTTTTAAATATCTTTGTATATAATTTAAAATTAATTTAATTGTATTTTGATTCTTTTAAATCAAATTATGAATGATATACTATCAAAATATAAATAAAATTAATATATATCAAAAAATTTATATCCAAAAGTTCTTTTTTATTTTTTCTACGATTAAAAAAGTATAAATATCTATATTTTTTCTTTTTTTTTCACCAAAATCAAAACATTAATTCGAATAAATGGAACAATCGCCTTTGCAGCTTTGGCTAACAAGGATACAGTACATCTCAACTATCTTAAGGATTTGACTCAAGACACGAGAATAAAAAACAAAAACCAAGTACATCTGAAATATTTTATGGATTTAATGCTTCTAAATAAGCAAATTTTAATATATATATATATATATATATTATTAATTGAAAATTAGTTATAATTAAAGAATATTTTACTTAAAATTAACAGTATAATGTTTATTTTACAAAATTTTTTTTATTGTCAATAAAGATTTTTATATATGATTATTATTTTATTTTATAAATATTCAACAATCTACAAGTACAAGTACTATTACAGTAAAACTAGCTGCCTGCCATTGAGTTGTCTCTATCATGAATTCAAATAGATAAAATATATATTTCTGTATTAATCAAGTTTTTAATATATTATTTTATATTTATTACTTTATTTGAATTTTTGTTTTTTAATAAATTTAGTCTTTTATTTTTGGTGTTTTTATTAAAGATTTTTGTAATTTTATTTAAAAATATTAATATATAAGTTGATTTTAATATTTAATATCTAATATCTGTTCAGACATAAATTAAAATATTATTTAGTTTAAAAATATTAATTTATATTTTAATATTTAAATATATAAATTTTATTTATATTTAATTCATGTATTATTCATAGTTTTAAAGGTATATATTAAAATATATTTCTAAAATATTTTTAAAATTAAAATACATATATTTTAATTTTTAAAAATTAAATTATATTAATTAAAAAATAATATTCCTTTTATGGACAAGTCCATCCAGCAGAACTTGAGGTGGTACAAGCAACATCAAGGGTATGCATTCAAAAGGTCTAGGACCATATCACTGTATTAGACTGAAAGCAACTGTATAGCAAGTGTTTCTCATCTTCATGATTTTTAACTTTAAAAATTAATATTTATTTGTTTTTATGAAATAAAAAATTATAAATTATAAATTTAAATTTTCATGTATAACTAATTTATCTTTAATATTTATTTAAAGCATACATAATATAATTAGTAGTGAGAGAGAGAGCAAAAGATTGGTTATCTATTATAATTTTTTTTAATTTAACTTGTTTAAAAATATATAAAATTTATAAATTTTAAAATTTTTTATAATAAAATATAAATTTATATAAATAATAATTAAAAATTTTAAATTTTAAAATTAATAAAATAAAAAATTTTAAATTTTAACTATAAATTTTAAAATATATATATATATATATATATATTAAATATTAACTATGTATAAATATAATAATATATAAAAATTTAAATAATGAAAATAAAATATATAAAATTTATTTCAAAATACAATAACGTATACAATTTTTATAATAAATATTTAAAAATTCTACAAATATAAATTTTTTATTTAAATATATTAATATTATATAAATATAATATATTAATATAAATATAAATATATAATATATAAATAAATAAATTCTTAATATAAATTAAACGAAATCTAACTTATTTATTTAAAATTTTTAACTAATTTGAATATATTTATTTATTAAATAAATTAATCTAAATTAAACTTTAAATAAATACTCGAACAATTTTGTTTATTTTATATTGAATGATTTTGTTCGTATCTATTCTTACTTATAATGACTTTTAAACTCATCTTTCCATAACTTTTGATCTTTTCGAGTGAAATAATATAAAAAAAAAGAAACAAAAATTAATTATATAATCTTCATTTAGAATTTATTTTAACTTTTTGTAACAGAATGGTTCACAAGCATTTGCCACCAAAATAATTGATCATTTTAGTGCAAGTTTCACGTGGGAGGTGCCGTACATTTTAAAAAACGTGAAAATGTGAAACATCATTTCAATCTGAATCATGCTGTCATTCCTACAGATTTAGAAATTTTAAAAATATAGAAACATTTGCTAAATTAATTTTTAAAATTTAAATTTTTTATTTGAGTTTAGAAATGTAAAATAAAAATTACAATAAATAATAAATATAAAATATAAAAATTTTCTATAGTTAAGTAAATTTTCATTAATTTAATTATTAAATTTATTTGAAATTATAAATTTATCTTATTTTTATTTATAAATTGAATTTTTTATATTTTTAATGTTACTTTTTAGATAAATAATTTTTAACTTAAAAATAAAAATTATATGAATTTAAACATTTTATTTTAAATTTCAATTTTATTATTTAAAAAATAAAACAATAATATTATATTATAAATTAATTTTTATGATTAAATAAAAATAATAAAATTATTTTATATTTTATTATATATGTAAAATGTTATTATACCTTTCGCTTAAATATTTGATAATAGATATATTTAGATAATAATTTAATTATTATTTTTATTATATATTTTTAAATTTAAAAATATATTAAATGTTTTTTATTTATTAATATATTTAGTTTTATTATTCATCGTAATTTTTATCTTATTTTCAATTTTAAAATTATATTTATCAACATAATAAATATTTTTACATTATTTCATTTTTTATATATGTATAACATATAATTTTTCACGTTTATATATTATTAAATATATTAACATAAAAATTTATGGGTAACAGTAAGAAAAATTTATAGATCTTAAATACTGTTTAAACTCGAAAAATACTTTTAAAATTATATTTTTTAAGATAGGGTAAAAAAGCCTATATCTATCTTGAACGATAAAGGATCGCTAATCCAATGCGTAATATGGTGGGAGTAGGCTAATACTCTTTGTCGGAAAATTTTAAGTTCAGGTTTGATATGAAAAAGAATGTTACTTTGTTTTTTTAATATCTGACAAAAAATGGTTTGAATCAAAAATTTATTTTATTATTTTTAGTGTAAAATTTTAAAAATAATTTTTTATAAATTAAGCGTTACTTAAATTTTCATTTAAATGATATAGAAAATACAAAATAAAGAAATAAAAAGTTAAAAAATATGATGATAAAATAAAATAAAAATAAAATAGAAAAATAAGTTATTTTGATAAATAAAAATAAGAATTTTTTAATTGAATAAATAAAGAAATAAAATAAAAATAAATTTAATTTAAAAATGTTAATTCATTAATATGTTTTTTATCAATATAATATATTTTAATTATTTAAATTTTAAAAAATGAAATAACTTGCTCTCGTAACTTTCCTACTTAAAAAATTATTTTTCGGTAGATTTCATGTAAAAATAACTTCTCCCTTTTTTTAAGGTTAAATAAATATAAAAAAATTATTAATCCTTTTTTTAAATAAATTAAATATATTTTTTAATCTTTTAATAACTTTATAATTTTGATTTTTTAATTGATTAATATTATTTTTTTATTTTATAAAATAATTTTTTAAATTTTTTATCATTAACATGCTAAATGTTTATATATATATATTATTGTTAAATATTTATTATTTTAATGATTAAAATAATCTATTTTAAAAAATAAAATGACCAACTTAATCATTTTAAAATGAAAGACAAATTAATTTTTCAAAATTTTAAAATAATTAAAAGTATATTTAACCCTAAAAATTATGCATATGTTTGATTATAATATAAACTTTTTATATAAATAATAAGATGTAAGTATTACTGTTAATGAAAAAAATAATTTTTATTATAATATATCTTCAAAATTTATATTACTGAATCAGATCAAAATTTATTGTAATCAACCTTTATTATAATATTAAGGTTGTGTTGTAACATTAGACAAGAAGATAACTCTTTATAAATTTGAAGGAGGAGGAGAATAAAAAAATCTTAAATTTTTTATTACTCTTGTCCTGTGATTATGATGAGATTGTTAATTAAGTAGGATTTTAAAAAAAGCTAGAAAGCAAATTCCAAAATGTTAAGCAAAGGTAGATGTTGAAATTGAGACTTTAGAAAATGAAATTTAAAATTTTGTGAAATAGTCAAATAAAATGCAAGATAAGATGCAAGATCAAGCATATAAATAAGGAGAATAAGGAGAAAAATTAATCACCTATGAAAAATCAAACATGGAATTTAGAGTTATTACCAAAGGTTGTGAAAGCAATCCGATACAACTGGGTTTTTAAAAGAAAAAAAGAATTCCTCAATTTATACATGAGACGGTATGTGGGTAAAAAAGACAAAAATAAAAAAAGAAATAAAGAAATAAGAAAAAAAAAAAAAGGTAGAAATTGTGATTCCAATTATAATCAAAGAACCTTTTTTGGATAGTGGAAAACTCAAATAAAAATAATAATGGAATATTGCTATTTGAAGAATTGGATTTAATTCAAGAAGTTAGGAAGACAACATGTATTCAAGATCGAGGGAGCACAACAAAATTATGGCTGTGGGAGGGTGGGACATGATGAACGGTCATCAAACGGTGCATTTAAGATTAGAAGGAATAAAATTATACATGGAAAATGAGATTTTATGAAATTACAACATTATGATGTTGGGGAGATAGAGATTAACCTGGCCATCGTAGATATCATCATTTTGTGATTTACGTTATTCTAACAAGATAATTACTTCTTTCCAATGTAAAACATTATGGTCTACTATGTGAAATCTTTTTACTTCTTACTGTATGACATGAAAAACAGTTTTATTTTAATTTTTGAAATTTTAAATATTATATATGTTAATTCTTTTTTTAAATATCTATACGTATACTTATTTTTATTAGCATTTAATATTTAAAGAATTAAAATAAATTTCATTTCATTAAATTTAAAATTAGAATGTTTACTAAAAAAATTTACTTTAATTATATTATAAGATAAACAATTATATTTTAAGTAAATTAATAACACTCTTTTATAATATTTATGTAACAAGATAACTTAAAAACACTTTATAATAAAAATATGCGAGAAACTCTGCCTATAAATAGCTACATGCAGAAAGACTATAAGGCAGTGTTCAAAACTCAGTCTCCATTGTAGTGTCAATCAATCCACACCAATGGCTCATGCAAAGTTTGCTCCTTTGGCTGTCTTCCTGTTTGCGACGTTCTGTAAGTAACAAACTACTCATTTCTTTTTTCATGATTTCTTAAAGTATATTATATATATATATGAGAATGTAGAACATAGTCCAAATGTATTATGTGTATGAGTTGATTTGTTCTAACTTGGACATCATAATTTCTAGTAATGCTCTCAATGAAGAAGATAGAAGCTTGTTCGGGTAGTTGTTCACCGTTTCAGATGCCGCCATGCGGTTCAAGTGATTGTCGCTGTATCCCTTGGGGACTATTTGTTGGTAACTGCATAAATCCAACTTCACTTGTAGCTGCTGCAAAGATGATTGAAGCTCATCCCCACTTATGTCAGTCTAATGATGAATGCTTGAAGAAAGGAAGTGGAAACTTTTGTGCTCGTTTTCCTAATCCTTATGTTGAATATGGTTGGTGTATTAACTCTGATTCTGGTGAATTGCTGAAAAACTTCTTGAAGATGCCTACTGCAATCACCCAGTAATGTGATAATGCATCAACTCTAAATAAAAACTTGTGATGCATCCACTACTTTTATGTTAAGTAAAAGAATGTTCCGGTTGCGTAATCTTGCTTTGAGCTCTTTTATTTTCGTAAGGCAAAAAAGAAAATTTGAATGAAGGAATCTAAAAGTCACTTATGACAAGTGGCGCAAATCTAAAGCACTCCATCTTATTTGGAGCAAACTTTGGCGTCATATAAATGAAAGACAGGGATATGTATAGGAAGCAGTTGACGGAGAACGCTAGACTACTATAACTAAAGCCGAAAGAAAATCAGTTGCTAGCTATCTAACATATTTTTCGGAGTAGCCAAGCTTGAAAATTGATGAAACTATTCCACCAAATTAAAGTTGAAGTTTTGTTAATTTAAAGGATGTGTGAATGCTTAAGTTTGATTTATAGTTAGAGATGAGTGAATTCTAGTTTAAATTGATTGTAAGTTTAATCTTTAAAATTTAACACATCACATTAATAGATATGATATGTTTTATTTTTAATTTGTATGGTTTGTGTTCAATTCAAGTAATTAATTAATTACTCATAATATAATTATTTATTAATATTTTTGTGATTTTATTTTTTGAAATTTTACTTAATTAAAACATACTAAGAAAAAACAATTATTATTTTTAAAGAAAAGACACTTTCGGAGACAGAATCATTTAATAAGATTATATCTGCATATTTCATATTCAAAGTTTAATCTTATTAATCAAAAGTAAATTTTTTGAATTTTTTCTTATATAATTTTAGACACTTGCAAATTAGTATTAATAACACCAAAACATTAAAACGAAACAGCCAATTGTTTCAGTACCTGAAAGACGAAAGGTTAAACTTAAGAAATATAAAGGGAGAAAATAATCTTTCTAAAGAGAGTTTGGGTTGATCGTGATTTAAGAATATACTCATTTGCTGTTCTGAAATATTGCAATTCAATTGTTTTACTAGTTCAAATACATAATTTAGGTTTCACTATTAGATAAAAAAAGAATGCCATATAATATTTGTTCGTTATGACACCAACAAGGCAACGGAATGAAATACCTGTATTTGAATGGCACAGCAAGCCACTGATATTCAGACTTTGAAGTTTGCTTGGAATATTGAAGGAAATTAATTTATGCATAGAATTTTTATGTAGAGCACAAGTCTTTCTTTTATTTTTTTCCTTTTATTTTATTTTCTATCCTTCACTTTCTATTTTCAACAATCTTTTTTATCCAAATAATTGAAATGTGGAGCAAAGGTTTCAATTGCTTCTTCACTTTCATAAATTAAAATATGATTATGGGTTACATTTTCACGTATTAAGTACTGTCATGTCATTTCTGTTATTATTATGTGTATTTAAGATTTGTACAATAACTTTTGACATGTTATATTACAGCATAGCGAAAATTTAAATTGATGTTAAGTAAGAGCCTTGTCTTTCTATTGTTAATTAATAATAATGAGAACTTTATAGTAAGCCAAGGAAGCAGCTGATGTCCATATTACATAGGTTTGATGAAACTGCAGACTTGTTTATTTGTTTCAGAAACTAAATTTGCGTATGATGAGTTTCATAATGATCTAAAATTTTCATATGATCATGCGATTATAACTGTTTAACAAAATATAAAACAACGTAATTATCTTTCAGAAGATAACCCGATATTCTTGATTCAAAAGAATGTGGGATATTTATTCTTTATTTGAAAATTTTCTTTTTTAGTTGGATGTCTTTGATGGTTTAGAATTTTTCTTGTTTGTGTGAGAAAGATGAATTATCAAGCAGCAATGAATTCGATTGACTTGGATGCCTCCAAGACTTAGTTATATGGGGTGCATGCGTGGAATTAAATTAACTTGATGTATTAATTATTTTTATTTATTCTTCTCATTTTGGATAAAGAGTGCTGCCCAAAAGAGTACTATCTGACTTATATTTTTTTTCTCTAAAATGGTTCAACAATTTTTGAATGATTTCTTTTGGGTTACATGAAATATGGGTGCATTGTTATCTTTTCAAATCTTCATGCTCAATTTTTTTTTTTCACTCAAATCCTTCATTTTAAATTCATTACTCAACATAGTCTAAATACTACAACATTTTAGTCTTGCTTCACATTTAATTAGCGAAAAAATTATGAATAAACTATTTGAAGGTTTTTAAAAGTAAACACACCAATCTGATTGCATACAAAAGAATGAGGGATTATAAAAAAATCAAAACTCTTATGCCATTGCCTTAGCACTATTTTCAACCTTACAAGAATTTTTTCAGCAAACACAATTCTTTTTTCCAAACTTAAAGGATCCCTCTAGCTTGCAAGAGAAAAATGTTCAAACCACTAATCATAATTAAAAGAATTCGAATATTTTTATATTTCACTATAAGTAAAAATGCTTCATGGTTGTTAATTTCAAGAAAAACTCCTCTTTATTTTTTTTTTCTCTATCTCTTTATATTTTTCTATCCTTTTACATGTTTAATAGATGGGACAAACATACTACTTGTCTATTTTTATCTCCGCGATTTACCTCTTTAATATTCGAGAGGAGTTGTGCTCCAATTCTCCATTTTATGAAAGTTCATGTATTACAAGCTTTGCTTTAATCTTTTAGGTTTAACTCTAGAAATCCTTTCTCATTTTAAATATCCACTTGCAACCCATTGATTTCACATTCCATTTTATGCTTTTTTTACAGGTGATTGATTTTCCTCCTTATTTTTCTAATCGCTAAACTTTATGCCTCATCTTGCATCTTTTCTAGGAATTGAATTTTTTTTTTTGAGGTTTCAATTTCAGCATCCACCTTTAGGTTAATATCTTGAAATTTGCTTTCTAGTGTTTCTGAAAAATCCATTATATGCATGCAAAGATATCTTAAACAATAATAGAATTAGCCCGAAAATCCTGCATTCTGAGACCAAGTATTATGACAGATAAAATAAATCATAAAAAAATATAAAAATAAGACACAAAATTTATGCCTGCCGATGTGACCTACGTTGGTTGTTAATCTTAAAACTTTTATTATTATCATAAGGGTAATATAATCAAAAAGTTTGCGGAGAATTTTGTTGTAATATTATTTAATAAATCTTAGTTTATCTTCTAATTTGTAACACATAGATTAGGTTAAATTGTAAAATAAAATAAAGATGGATATGAAATATTTCAATTTTATTTAAACACAGAAATATATTTTATCAATCAGTTACACCTTCATCTTATTTTTTATATAAAAAATATAATAAATGAACGTATGTACAATTTTTATTATTACTATTTTATTAAAATAAAAAATTAATTTGAATATTAAGAATGTCAAATATCATAGCTACCATCCTTAAGGTTCTTTTTATAAAACATTAGCTTATTCCTACTATGTTATATGAATTCTCCTAGTTCATTTAAGGATAAATTTGGCTAATTTATCTATTTATAATTATATTATAAATTTATTAAATAAATGAGATCATTTATAAATATAATATTTGTCTGGATATATAAAAAGTTGTTAAATTCTAGTACACAAAAAAAAATTATTTTAGTGACAATTAAAAATAATAAATAATGATGATTTTTAATATTTATTAAATTATTTTATAATAAATTTATATTTATAAAAGATTATTTATTGGAATTCATTTCAATTACTGTTGAAATGATATAATCGTTAAAAATATTGATAAATTTTTTTAATTTTTTTATAATGACACTTCAATTTTAAATATTTGATATTTATAATATGTTATTTTAAATTAATTATAAAATAAAATAAAATGGAAAATAAATAATAGAATGATATTAATATTTTTTTATTCATTTAATTATAAAAACAGAAGAGAAAGAATTATTTTTGGGAGAGGATTATACAAAATATTTTTATTTTAAACAGGAGAACATTAGGACAAAAATTTTATTTTATTTTTAATTTTTAATGTTTTAATTTTTAAAAAATTAAAAAATTATTAAATTTATAACTTTGTAAAATTTTAAAAAGTAATAAATTAATTTGTATTATTTTAAAAATTAAAAAAAATTATAATGTAGGTATAAAATGAAGAACTCATTTACTAATTAACTCATTAATATAGTACTCATTTCTAAAATTAGAATTACTATATTGTATAAAAAATACTTTAACTTGAATTTTAAATGAATTTGAATTCAATCAATCTTATTGATGCATCACCGATCAATGTTTTTTTATACTTAATTGTACTTTTAATTTCTGAATTTAAATTGTATATAAATTAATCTTCTTAATTTATTTGAAATATTTTAAATTTTTTAAAATCAAATTTTATCTTATTAAGTATTTTATTTTATTTAAAATTTTTAAATTCACATTCTTCATGTAAATATTTAAGATTTATGATTGAGGTGATGTATTAAATAATTTAGTAATTTGTAATTTAAAAATTAAAAATTTAATCAATGTTTGAAAGATTTTACACAATAAGAAATTAGAGTTTTTTATTCTTATTTTAAGTAAAATTTAATATTTTAATATGTAAGAATTTAAAATTTTAGATAAAAAATCAACATTAAAATTTTGTTTAATTTTAAAAACCATGAAACTTAATCTATTTGTCATTTTTAAGCATCAAACAAAAAAGTAAAGGAAAAAATATAAAGAGGTAACATGGAATATTTAATTAATATATTTTTCTATAAATTTTAATTAGAATTTTTTTTCTTCTTAAAACTACTTATTCAATGATTATATATATATATTTAGTATGAAAAAAAATAAAAAAAAATTATAAATAGAATTTTTTTTGAGATATATTCTTTTAATAAAATTACTTACATTAATTTTTATATATTTTATTTTTATAAAGAAATATCTCAAAAATATTTTATTCGAAACTAGTTAAAATTTAGAAATGCTAAAAGAGATTTAATAAAAAAAGTGATTGAAAAACTTTCTATAACATATAAATAATTTTAGATTAATTAAAATATTTTGTATGAAATTTATTTCATAATATTTCAGTTTTTTCAAAATTCAATAGTTTAATTCAATCCGAAATGCATATAGTTTTTGTTTTTTTTCAGATTATTTTTTAAATAAATTTTAATAAAAATTATCTATTTTAAATAATTATTTAATAATTTTAAGTTATTAAAAAATTTTACATCTTCGAAATACAAAAGTTTAATTGAGTTGAATCCAAATAATTTAGAATAATAATAAAATAATATAACTTATATAATATATAAATACCTAAATATATTAAAAGGGTTTAAAACCTTCTTCTCTTCACGCCATAGCAGAGACAAAAATTCTCCACCATTTTCAAAGTTTCAAATTCAAATTATTTTTAATTTTTTCAATTGTTTGCAAATTCAATGGAGGATTTACTTTTTTTACTAAAAAAATATTGAGACATTAATTTTTCTTAAATTTTTTTAAATTTTATTGCCATGCATATGTGGAAAAGTTAAATTTAGACACTAATATAGTATTTATATTTTTAAAAATATATTTAATAATTTAAAATAAAAAACAAAAATAGCTCGTTCTTATTTTTTTTTATTTTAAGAGATAAAAATATTTCTATAAATTTTACAAAATTTAATTTTTTCTTTTCATATAAAATAAATATAAAAAATAAAATTTATATAAATTTTAAAAATAATTTTTTTAAAAATTTCTTCTTATCAAACAAAATATAAAAGTACCTTAACTTAATAAAATAGATAAAAAAAATTATTTATATAATTATAAAATTTAAACATAAAATAATTTTTTGTTTAATTTAATTTAACTTTATTTTATTGAAATTGAATAAATATTAGAAGTAAAAATTTTAAAAATTTCATCATTTCCTTTATTTTAATATTTATGTGTTAAATTAATTATGTTAAAATGGTTTTTATAATGATATATAGAATTAAGTGAAATATAATTATTTATTTTTAAAAAGTTTTTTACAATTTATTTATATATTGTATATAATAAAAAAAATTAAGATTAAAAATATACAATATAATTTTTAAAGGTAAATTATATTTAAAAAATATTATTATTTAAAAAAATTTAAAAAATTATTTTTATAAATTTAAAATTGAAATTAAAATAGTAAAATAATAAAAAAATACGTACAAATTAAATAACTAAAAAATTTATAAAATTTTATTTTTAGGATGGCAAACAGTGAATCGGCCATAAGTAAAGTCAGTATCATCATGTCTGAGGTTGGTACTTTGTAGCAGTTAACGAGGCAGGACGGAAGAACAGCTTTGCACTGCCTCCTACTATTTTCTTTATTAAATCTTTGTGACTACAAAATCTTTCGTACTTTATTTTATTTTTAATTTCAATTTTTATAATTGTAATTTTTATTTATAAAAGTTATTAATTTAATTTTAATTTTTAAACTTTATTAAATAATACTTTTATTTAGTTAAATATCTAATTTAATCTTTAAACATTATATTTTATATATTATAATTTTAAGAGATCTTTATATATAATTTAAGATTAATTTATTTATAATTTGATTCTTTTAGATAAATTATCTTTTGTATAATATTGATTTCAAAAATTGATTTTAATGGCCATTTGAAATGCTATTAACAATTGTCCCTATAAGTTTTTTCCTTAGCAATTAATGTTTGAATCTATAGACATTCTTAATATGGTTAAGCACATCACTCCGTTGAAAAACATTGGAAATATCTCACCCTACAATAAAAAATGTTACCTTACTATAAGTGGAGGGATAGCTCACAGTAAACTAAAGGATGTATTGCAGCATAGAAAAAATAGAGGCGAAGATAAACTTAAAAATTTAAAAAAAAATAAAAAAATTAAATAAAATAAAAGTTGGATCTAATTTTTATAAATATGTTTTAAATTTTACCTGATAGCATCTTAAAAAATGATGAAAAACTAGTTCAATAAAGATTAAGAAAATGCTTAATTGAATTCGGAAATAAAGAATATGTTAGATACCACTCAAAGAAAATTTTAAATTTTTTAATGACTTAAAGTGCTCATCTCTCTTCCTTGTTTTGGTGAAGAACTTCTCCTTATATAAAAAGAAAGAGATTGAAAAAATATTTTTTGTCTAATATAGAAGACTTCTTTCTCATACAGAATAATTTTATTTTATTTTTTTAATTTTTATTTTATTTGATGTAAAATTTCTTTTTTTTTTCTTATTTTTAATTTTTTTTTTATTATTTATACTTTTTCCTTTTTTTTTTTTTTCTTTACCTTTTTTTCTTACTTAAAAATTGATTTTAAACATAATTAAATGTTCATACTTTTTAATAAATAAATAAATCAAACTAAATTTTAAATAAATTTAATCGTAAATATATATAAATAATTTTTTTCATTTTAATCGAATTAAACTTTACAAAAGGCACGGTAATTCATATTAAATTATTTTGTTCATTTCTATTTAAATTTGATCGCTGATATGGTTCTATAACTTTTTTATCTCTTGGAGATCATATGGTGAACGAGTGCTTGGTCACGGAGTTGCTTTATCTTCAATATGAATTACAGAAAGTAGTCCCATATAAAGCAGAAAACAAAATTTAATTATATAATTTTCATTAGATTTTTTTTTTTTAAATTTGTAACAGAGTGATCTGCATTTGCCACACAAAATATTTATTATTTTAACGCAAGTTTCACGTGGGAAGTGGCGTACATTTTTAAAAAACGTTAAACAACATTTTAATCTGAATCATGCTTTCAATCATACAGATTTAGAACAGAACACGTATTTATAATTTTTTTTATCTTAATGATATATTTTAAAATATATATTTTAAAACGGTATGATTTTAAAAGTATTTTTTTAATGAAAGTTTAATCAGTAATTATAACGTATAATTTTAAAAAGTTATACATCACAGTTTAGAAAAATTTTTCAAATATGGAAACATTTACTACATTAATTCTTAAATTTTTTTTATTTGAGTTTAGAAATGTATAGTAAAAATTATAATAAATAATAAATATAATAATTTTCAATAATTAAGTAATTTTTCATTAATTTAATTAAATAAATTTATTTTATTTTTATTCATAAAATTGATTTTTTTAATATTTTTAATATGTTACTTTTTAGATAAATAATTTTTTAAATTAAAAAATAAAATTATATAAATTTAAATACTTATTTTAAAATTTCAACTTTATGATTTAAAAACTAAAACAATAATATTATACAATAAATTAAATTTTTTATAATTAAGTAAAAATAATAAAATTATTTTATTTTTTTATTATATCTATAAAATGTTAGGATACCTTAATTTTTCAGTAGATTTAATGTAAAAATAACTTCTTCCTTTTTTTCAAGGTTATATTAGTCCTATTTTTTAAAATAAATTAAAATATATTTTTATCTTTTAATAATTTTGTAGTTTTGATTTCAATTAAATACATTAAATATCAATTATTTTAAAAATTAAAAATGCTTTATTTTACAAAAAGACCAAATTAATCCTTTTAAAATGAAAGACAAATCAATTTTTCAAAATTTTAAAATAATTACAAAAATTTAATTAACCCTTGGTTAATTAAGGGTGTGTCATAACATTAGATAAGAAGAGAACTCTTTCTAAATTTTAAGGAAAAGAATAAAAAATCTCAAATATTTTGTTACCCTTATCTTGTGAAGTTATGATGAGATTATTAATTAAGTAGGATTTTAAAAAAGCTAGAAGGCAAATTCGAAAATGTTAATCAAAGGTGTATGTTGAAACTGAGACTTTAGGAAATAAATTTTCAAATTCTGTAAAATAATAAAATGAAATGCAAGATGAACCATAAAACATACATATAAGGAGAATAAGGAGGAAAATTAGTCGTATGTGAAAAAATCAACCATGAAATTTAGAGTTATTACCAGGGTTGTGAAACCATTAAGATACAATTCGATCTTTTGAAATACAAGAGGGATTCGAGTGTTTTGAAATAAAAAAGGATTCCTCGAATTGAACCTGTAAGGTAAAAACGAAGAAACGAAGGCGTGTAGTAAATAGTTAATCTTTATTTATTTATTTATAATTTTAAAGGTTATATTAAAAAAATTTAGGATAAAAAAGTTTTAAATATAAAAAAATTAATATTAAAAAAAATTAAGATAAAAAATAAATTAGAATTAATCCTTACATAAAAAATTATTATCTTAAATTAAATAAAATTATAAACATTTATACTTTTAAAGATGGTTCTAACAATGAAAATATTTAAAGTAAAATAAAAAAATCTATATCGAGTGAAAAAAATATAATTGATGTGATGTGTTTTTATTCTATAAACATTAGAAAAAATAAACTTTAAATAATTAAAAATGATAAATAATGTATAATAATTTTAAAATAATTTACTATCTTAAAAGAGTGTTACTCACATAATAGCATGTGAATCATCAAAACAAGTTTGTCACGGAAAAATAACAATCAATATAAAATCAATTCGTTCTTAATAATTTTTCCAACCAATATATTATATCTAATATAAGCGAATATTCACTTAAATTTGCTATAATAATAAATTCTGTTATATCAGCAAGTCTAAGTAACTTTACAAACTTATATGATTATATTACCTATTTGATCTCCTGTACATTTAGAAATTGTCAATTTGATTCATTTGATTTGATTCAACCCAACCCTAATTCATGTGAGTTAAGGTCAAAATAACTTATAAACCCATAAAAATTTATAGAGTTAAAAGCCCATTAAATCCTATGAGTTAGGTCTAGTCCATATGTGTTGTTTTTATTCTTAAAATCTTTTTATTTTTTCTATAATTTTTTTCTCTCTTAAAATAAAATAATTATAAAAAAATTAAAATAAGTAAAAAAGTTTAGAGAGAAAAGAAAGAAAAAATTTGGAGAAAATATAATTTTAGATATAAAAAATATATAATTAAAAATATATATATAAAAAATTTGAGAAAGAATTAGAGAGAAAGAAAATTTTAGAGATAAATAAAAAAATATTTATAAAAAATAGAAAATCTGAAAAGTATAATAAATAAATTAAATAATATTTTAGTATAATAAAAAATATTGAAGAGATTACTTAAAGAGAAAAATAAAAAAAAAACCGAAGGAAATAATTAAAAGAAAATATTAAATTTTATAGAAAATTAATTAAATATACATTAAAATTACATGAGTTAATTCACATCTATCTCATTTATTTTGATAGTTAAAAAAATTATATTTTTAAACAAGTTACAAAATAAATAATTATAAAATAGGAATACATTCCACTTAATTATAGGGTTATGTGGGTTAAAACTAAAAATTCTATTTCTAAATTAGTTACAAACAAAAGATTATAAGATAGAGTTAGATGAATTAACTTATATTTATTATACTTAAACTTAAATTGAAAGTTATGTGAATTAAAATATAAAAAATTTTACTTTTAAACAAGTTAAAGATTAAATGAATTAACTTATCCTCGTCACATTTAATTTAAAGATGACATCAATTTGAATTTAAAAATTATATTTTAAAATAAATTATAAAATAAAAAAAAATAAAGCTGATCATATAACTAATCCATACCTAGGGTTTTAAATTAAGGATTGTGTAGGTTAATGTTTAACGAAAACACTAATTCTAGATAGGTTATATAACGTAGAATCGAAATTTAATGGTAAATGAGTTTATACAATGATGATGGTCAAATTTAACACTTTTAAACACTATGCTGATAAAAAAAATTAAAAATTGAAATTTTAATTATAATCAAAGATTCTTTTTTTGGATAGTTAAAAATTAAAATAAAAATAATAATAAAGTATTACAATTTAAAAAATTAAATTTAATTCATGAAATTAGGATGACAAAATTATGACCGTCGAACATAATGACCGGTCATCAAACGGTTCATTTAAAATTGGAAGGAATAAAGTTATAGATAACAAACTTGCATGAAAATGATATTTTATGAAATTACAAAATTATGATGTTGGGAAGATAAAGATTACCTTGGCTATTAAAAGGCTATTGTAGATACCATTATTTTCTGATTTCCGTATTTCTAACAAGATAGTTACTTCTTTTCAATGCTACTATGTGAAGTTTTTTACTTTATAATGTTGGACATAAATAATAATTTTATTTTAATTTTTAAAATTTTAAATATTATATATGTTAATTCTTTTTTTAAAATATCTATACGTATACTTATTTTTATTAGCATTTTATATTTAAATAATTAAAATAAATATTATTTTATTAAATTTAAAATTAGAATATTTACCAACAAAATTTACTTAATTTATATTATAAAATAAAAAAATTTATTTTAGGTAAATGGTACTTTTTTCGTACTCTTATAAATTTGGAGATACAAAATCTCTTCTCATAAAAAACTTATTAAAAGTTGATATGTGTTTAATATGATTATCCACATTTAATATTGGTTGGATATAAAATATTACAAATAATTATTGTTCTTAAAGTTCATAAAAATAAAAATTTGACAGAAAGGTTGTTTGTGTAAAATATTTTATACTTTATTTATAATTTTTAAAAAATCTCTCCCTCTCCCTCTTTCTATTTCTATCTCTTTTTATGTTTATCTTTTTCTATCTCTCTTTATATATATATATATATATATATATATATTTTTATCTGTTTATGTCAATTTTATTTTTAAATCTTTTTATAATAGATTATTTTATAATCTATAAGCATAAAAATTTAATATAAAAAATTAAAAAATTTAAGTATAATTTTTATATTTTTATTTTTTAAAATTTATATACATTCATGTTTTTCTTTTATAACAATGAAATGTATTTAGTATTTTTTACAATAATAAAAAAGGGTGGCAAGCGGCGTTCGGTGGCAAGCGGCATTCAGCATATGTCCCACCACACATATATTCACTATAAAAGGGGTGAGGGAAAGGCAATTTGCATTTGCAATTTGTAAATTGAAAGTGCAAATTTGAGAATTACAATTTCAAATGCAAAATTGAGTTCCAGACATAGGCTCAACAGAGGGTTAAGACTTCATCGCAAACTGATTTTTAAATTTCAGGTAAGAGAACGAGATTTATATAGAACTGATTTTTAAATTCTAGGTAAGAGAACGAGACTTATATAGAGGCCTAATAGAGGGTTGAGACTTTGTCAATTGATCTTTAAATTTCAGGTAAGAGAACGAGACTAGAAGGTTGAGACTTCGTCTCAAACTGATCTTTAAATTCCATGTAAGAGAACGAGACTTAGATAAAGTATAGGAGTAGGAGTAGTATAGAAGTCCTTTATTATGATGAAAATTATTAATTATGTGATAAATTTAAGAGTTGGATTTAATTATATCTTAATTTAATTATTTATAAAGATAGTTTTAAAGTTTCCTTATCCTAAAATAAAATTTTATCAATTATATAATAATTTAAATTTATCTGTGATTATATTTAAATTTAAAATATTATATGACTATAAATTAATGATTGGATTAGATAATAATTAAATTAATTTTAGGTGAGAGTTGAGATAAAATGTTTAGGTACCTAGATATATATATAAATTACGTTAATAAATTTTGTAGGTATTATAAAATAGAATACCTTTATATAAATTAAATTATAGAGGTTATAATATTTAAGCGTGTAGCTGTTTAAAAAAAGATTTTTAAATAGGATTCTATTTAAATTTTATGTCATATAGATATATTTTTTCATAATAAATATAGGAGGGTATCCAATTTAAAAGTTTGATGCAAAAAGGAATTATCTATTAGTTTATAAAAATATTTAAAATCTAATACCTTATAATAGATCTTATTTTTTTTCAATTTATTTTTATGATATATAATAAAGTTTAGTTAGTATTTAATTGGTTATATATATATATATATATATATATATATATAAATTATTATATTTAAATTTTAGTATAATAGGATAAATATAAAAATATTGAAAAAAGTTATAGTAGTAATTAATTTATAAAATTATTATAAAAGTATTGATCTAAATTTTAAAAGATATTTATTGAAATTATAAAAATTTCATTTAACTTAATAAAGGGTATATAACTAAATATAAATATATATATATATATATATATATATATAATTAAATAATAAAATAATTGATTGAGAAAGATGAGATCTTACTTTTTTTTTAAAAGAAGATCATACTTTTAAGTGTAATAAAAATAGAAATTAGAATAATAAAATTTATATACATCCATATTTTTTTACAACAGTAAAATGTAGTTAGTATTTTTAATTTTTAAAATAATAACACTTCTTTTATAATAGTTAAACTTAGTTAATAAATTAACTTATTTAATTTTTAAATGTTAAATTGTATTTATATTACTAAAATAAAGAGTTGATTTGTTATTATATATTAAATTTTGATATAAATGATGTTCATAATTAGTTTCAATTTTATTATAAATTTATTTATTAAAAATAAAAAAAAAATTAAGAAAAATTTTTGTATTTTTATTTTTTAAAATTTATATACATTTATATTTTTCTTTTATAATAATGAATTGTAATTAGTATTTTTAATTTTTAAAATAATAGTATTTCTTGTATAATAGTCAAACCTAGTTAATAACTTAGCTTATTTAATTTTTAATCGTTAAATTGAATTTATATTACTATAATAAAGAATTGTTTTGTTATTATATATTAAATATTCACTTAAATGAAGTTTATAATTAATTTTAAATTTATTATAAATTTATTTATAGAAAATTAAAAAATTTAAGTACAATTTTTTTATTTTTATTTTTTTAAAATTTATATATATTCATATTTTTTTATAACAAAGAAATATAGTTAGTATTTTTAATTTTTAAAATAATGGTATTTCTTTTATAATAGTCAAACCTAATTAATAAATTAACTTATTTAATTTTTAACTGTTAAATTTTATTTATATTACTATAATAAATATTTTTTTTTATTTTTATGTATTAAATATTGACATAAATAACGTTCATAATTAATTTTAAATTTACTATAAATTTATTTATTAAAAATCAAAAAATTTAAGTACAATTTTTTATTTTTATTTTTTAAAAAATTTATATACACTCATATTTTTTTATAACAAAAAAATATAGTTAGTATTTTTAATTTTTTAAATAATAGTTTTTCTTTTATAATAGTCAAACCTAATTAATAAATTAGCTTATTTAATTTTTGACCGTTCAATTGTATTTATATTACTATAATAAAAATTTAATTTGTTATTATATATTAATTTTGACATAAATGATATTTATAATTAATTTTAAAGTAAAAATTATTATTGTCAAAATTTAAATTATATTATTATAATTTATTTTTAAAATTATAATTCTGTATAACATTTTATATTTGACCAACGTTAAATATATACAATTATATTAAATATATGTCAACTATTAATTGATTTTTTATAAGAAAAAATTTGTACCAACATATAACATATAAGAGTATTAAAAAAGTACCATTAATAATATTTTTATAAAATAAATATTTTTAATATAATATTTAATTTTTATCGATATATCTTAAAGAAAATTATTTATGTAACAAGATAACTTAAAAATACTTTATAATAAAAATATGCTACAAACTCTACCTCTAAATAGCTACATGCAAGAAGATTCTAACGCAGTGTTCCAAACTCAGTCTCTGTTGCAGTGTCAATCAACCATACGAATGGCTTATCCAAAGTTTGCTCCTTTGGCTGTTTTTGTGTTTGCGATGTTATGTAAGTAACAGACCATTCATTTCTTTTTTCATGATTTCTAACAATATATTATATTGTAGAATATAATCCAAATGTAATATGTGCATGTGTTAATTTGTTTTAACGTTGGGTATCATAATTTCCAGTAATGTTCTCAATGAAGAAGATAGAAGCTTCTTGTAAGGGTGTTTGTACACCGTTTAAGGATCCGCCTTGCGGTTCAAGTGCTTGTCGCTGTGTCCCTGCTTTACTATTTGCTGGTATCTGCGTAGCTCGAGATTCACTTGCATCTGCTGCAAACATGATTGAAGCTCATCCCCATTTATGTCAGTCTAATGATGAATGCTTGAAGAAAGGAAGTGGAAACTTTTGTGCTCGTTTTCCTAATCCTGATGTTGAATATGGTTGGTGTATTAACTCTGATGCCGGTGAATTGCTGAAAGACTTCTTGAAGATGTCTACTCCAATCAATCAGTAATAATGTTATGATGCATCAACTCTAAATAAAAACTTACGATGCATCCACTACTTTTTTTTATGTTAGGTAAAAGAATGTTCCGATTGTTTAATCTTGCTTTGAACTCTTTTTATTTTTATAAGAAAAAAAAAATTGAATGAAGGAATCTAATAGTGACATGACAAATGGTGCAAATCTAAAGTATTCCACCTAACTTGGAGCAAACTTCAGCGTCCTGTAAATAAAAGACATGTATAGAAATCAGTTGAAGCAGAACGTTAATAACTGAAGCCGAGAGAAAATCAGTTGCTAGCTCTCTACTGATATAATATATTTTTTTGGAGTAGCCAAGCGTTTGAAAATTGATTAAACTATTCCACAAAATTAAAGTTGAACTTTTGTATTAATCTTAAAGGATGGGTGAATACCTAAGTTTGATTTATAGTTAAGGATGGGTGAAGTTAATAGTTTAAATTGATTGTAGATTTGATCTTTAAACTTTTACACATCATATTAACGGATATGATATGTTTAAATTTTAATTATTTTTATTTGTATTCATATTTAAGTAATAAAATATTTATTAGTCAATATAATTTATATATTAGTAATTTTTAACTTTTTTTTTTTTTGTAAATTTTACTTATTAAAAGTACCCTAAGAAAGTTCAATTAATTTGTGAAGAAAAGACACTTACAAAGACAGAATCATTAACAGTTAGAAAACATTTGTTAGATTAAATAAAAATATATTTGCATATTTCATATTCAGAATTTATTCTTATTAATGAAACAAATTTTAAATTTTTTCTAAAATAATTCCAGACATTTACAAATTAGTATTAATAACACCAAAACATATTGAATTACTAATACAGCCAATTGTTTCTGTGCCTAAAAGACAAAAGGTTAAATTTATGGAAAAAATAAATTCATTTATCAAAGAGCTTGATTGATCTTGATTTATGAATGTATTCATCTATTCGTCTCAAAATATTGCAATCAATTCAGTTCAATAGTTTTACAAGTCCAAATACAAAATTTAGGTTTCACTATTAGATAAAAAAAAATGTATATAATATTTGTTTCAATGTATAACACCAACAAGGCAACGGAATGAATACCTGTAATTAAATGGCACAACAAGCTGTTAATATTGAGACTCTGAAGTGTTTTGCTTGGAATATTAAAGGAAAATAATATATGCATAGAATTCTTACGTAGAGCATAAGTTTTTATTTTATTTTATTTTCTATCCTTCACTTCCTATTTTCATCAATCTTTTTTATCTAAATAATTTAAATGTGAAATAACGATTTCAATTGCTTCTTCACTTTCATAAATTAAAATATGATTATGGATTATACTTTCACCTATTAGGTATTGTCATGTCATTTCTGTTATTATTATAATATGTATTTAATATTTGTACTATAACTTAACACAAGACATGTTATATAACAGCAAAGTAAAAATAAATTGATGTTAAGTAAACGTAATAGCCTTGTCTTTCTATTGTTGATTCAGAATAATGAGAACTTGAAAGTAAGCCTAGAAAGCAGCCAATGTCCAAATTACATAGGTTTGCCAACATTGCAGACTTGTTTATTTATTTCAGAAACTAAATTTGCATATGATGAGTTTCATCATGATTTGCAATTCTATGACAACTGTTTAATAAAATGTAAAACAACGTATTATCCATAAGAAGATAATAAGATAACATGATATTTTTGATTCAAAAGCATGTGTAATTTTTATTTTTTATTTAAATTGTTTTTTTTATAAGAAATATGGATTTATCAATTTTAATAGATACTTTAGCTAAATATAGATATTATCAATTTTGTATATAATTAGTGATAAAAAATATAGTTATATGTAATATTTTTTTATATCTATTATTTGTAAATTAGGTAGGTTATCTTAAAAAAGAATTGGCTACCGCTCTTCGTATCAGTTTATATATATATATATATATATATATATATATATATATCAAAGATGAAAGGAGGAAATGTGAATTGATCAAACCTTTCTTTATCATTGTAACTCTAGAACTATAATTATGTAAATACATTTGCGAGAAAAAAAGTATGACAAATGAGTTAGAACGGTAAAGATCTCGCTTCGGACTCGAAGAAAGTGGGATTTATAGATGAAACTAACAAAGAATCAGAAGAAGATGCACCGAACTTGAGAATCGGTGGACAGTCCAATCCATGATCGCACCAAACTTGAGAACACAGTCCAATCCATGATCGTACCAAACTTGAAAACCGGTGAACAGTCTAATCTATGATCATGTCTTGGATCTTGAACACGATTGCTTATTCTCCCTTTGAAATCTTTTATTTTCTTAAGACAAATCTATGACAAATGGCGTAAATCTAAAGCATTCCACCTAACTTGGAGCAAGCTTCAGGGCATGTAAATGAAAGACAGGTATATGTATAGAAAGCAGTTGAAGCAGGACGCTAAACGACTATAACTAAAGCCGAGAGAAAATCAATTGCTAGTTATCTATTGATATTACATATATTTTTTGGAGTAGCCAAACGAAATTGATAAAACCATTTCACAAAATTTAATGTACTTATTTAACATTAATCATGTATAAATACAAGACACTTTAATATAAAACAGAAATCAAGCACATCTGAAATATTTTTTGGATTTAATCCTTCTAAATAAGTAATTTTTAATATATATATTTATTATTAATTATAATTAAAGAATATTTTACTTAAAATTAATAGCAGATATAATTATACTGTTTATTTTACAAATTTATTCTATTGTCAATAAAGATTTTTATGCATGATTATTATTTTATAAATATTCTACAATTTACAAGTACCAAGTACTATTACAGTAAAACTAGCTGGCTGCCATTGAGTGTCTCTATCATAAATTCAAATAGATAAAATATTTATTTCTGTTTTAATCAAGTTTTTAATATATTATTTTATATTTATTACTTTATATTGTTTAAAATCTCTTGATTTTTGTTTGTTCATAAATTAATGCAACATTGTTAACACGATAGCTGTATAACGATATTTTGTATTAAACACTGATTTATAATTTTTACAGATTTGTAATTCACATTATAAATTTGTATAATATATTTTTCTTTATTTATTTCTATTATATTATTTATTATATTTTTAATTTTTGTTAAATTCTTCTATACAAAATTATTTAAAATATAATCTAATTTTTAATTCGTTTGTCCGATAGTATAACACATAATAAGATCAGAATATATTATTAAAAATATTTTTTATAATAATTTTTTATATATATTTTATATTCATAATGATCTATTCTATTTTGTTTATTTTTATAAAATATATTAAAAATAGTATTCCTTTTCCAGACAAGTTCATCTAGCAGAACTCGAGGTGGTACAACCAACATCAACCGTATGCACTCAAAAGGTGAAGGACCCATCTTACTGTATTCGACTGAGGTAAACTAGCAAGTGTTATTCATCATTATGATTTTTAACTTTTAGAAATTAATATTTATTTCTTTTTATAAAATAAAAATCCTAAAATAAAAAATTAAATTTTTTATATAAACTTAGTTTATCTTTCTATAAATACTTTTCCAATCCTAATAACTTGTACTTAATAAATATTTAAATTATTCATGGTATAACTAATAATTAAAGATAAAAAATTTATTTAAAAAGTAAAATTTTGAATGTTTAACGTTAATTTATTTAAAAAATTTTGAGAATCTAATTTGAGACTCTTAGTAAAGATAATTTTTTAAAACTTTTGATTTGTTTTAAGATTTACAAAATTTTAAAATCTGTTTAAAAATTTATAATAAAAAAATAATATATAAATTTAAAATTTATATAAATAATTAATTAAAAAAATTAAATATTAAAATCAATAAAATAAAAAACTTTTAATCTTAATTATTTAATTTGAAATATGTAAATCAAACATTAATTATGAATAAATATAATAATATATAAAGTATTTATGTATACATAAATTTAAATATATATATATATATAAATTAAAATAAAACATAAAATATTTATTTTAAAATTAAATTAACATGTATAATATGATAAATATTAAAAACATTATAAATAAAATTTTTATTTAATATTAAAACTTAAAAATTTTAATATTAAATAAATTATATAAATATATTAATATTATATAAAATAATTTATTAAAATAAATAAATATTTAAATATATTAAATAAATCTTATTTATTTATTTAAAATTTTTAATAAATTTAAATTTATTTATTTCTAACCAAACTAACCTTTAAATAACCAAATCATACTAAACTTTAAAAAAGGCACAATAAAACTGTGTTGAATTATTTTCTTCATTTCTATTTAAATTTGATCGTTTCACATCGTTACATAACTTTTTTATCTCTTCGAGATCATGTGGTCAATGAGTGCATGATTATGGAGTGACCTTATCTTCTATATGAATTACCGTGTGTAGACCTGTATAACGCGGAAAACAAAAATTAATTTATAATTTTCATTAGAATTTTTTTATAAAAATTTTGTAATAGAATGGTTGACTAAGGCATTTGTCACAAAAATAATTTATTATTTCAGTGCAAGTTTCAATCTGAATTTTTAAAAAACGTGAAACATCATTTCAATCTGAATCATGCTATTTTATCTTAGTGATGTATTTTAAAAAATATACTTTTGAAACGGTATAATTTTAAAAGTATTTTTCTAATGAAAGTTTAATCACTAATTATAACGTGTAATTTTAAAAAAATTATACATCACAGTTTAGAAAATTTTAAAAATATAAAAAAATTTACTACATTAATTCTTAAAATATAATTATTTTGTTTGAGTTTAGAAATGTGTAGTAAAAATTATAATAAATAATAAATATAATAATTTTCTATAATTAAGTAATTTTTATTAATTTAATTAAATCAACTTGTTTGAGAAATATAAATTTATTTTATTTTTATTCCTAAAATTGATTTTTATATATTTTTAATATGTTATTTTTTAGATAAATAATTTTTTAACTTAAAAAATTAAATTATATAAATTTAAATACTTATTTTAAAATTTCAACTTTATTATTTAAAAACTAAAACAATAATATTATTCTATAAATTAAATTTTTTATAATTAAGTAAAAATAATAAAATTATTTTATTTTTTATTATATCTATAAAATGTTAGTATACCTTTATTTTTTGGTATATTTAATGTAAAAATAAAATTTTCAAGGTTAAGTAAATATTAAAAAAAATTATTAGTCCTATTTTTTAAAATAAATTAAATATATTTTTATCTTTTAATAATTTTGTAGTTTTGATTTCAATTAAATATATTAAGTATCAATTATTTTAAATATTAAAATTATTTATTTTAAAAAAACCAAATTAGTAATTTTAAAATGAAAGACATCTTAATTTTTCAATATTTTAAAATAATTACAAAAATTTATTTAACCCTTAGATTCATTAAGGGTGTGTCGTAACATTAGACAAGAAAATAACTCCTAGATTTTAAGGAGGAGGAGAATAAAAAAATCTCAAATATTTTGTTACACACCTCCCATTTTTACAGGAATTTCTGTAGCAGAAATAATGATATCTCCAATTATAATTTTCTGGAGTGTAAAATTTTTTTTTTCACCATCCCAACCGTATATGAAACAAATGTATGCATTTCGATTAGGGTCGTATTCTATGATTACAAGTCTATCATATATTTTTTTTTTTATTTTGTAGAAAATCAATTTTGCGGTGTAGACGCTTATGATCTCCCCTTTATGCTTTGTGGTAATGATTTCTCTAGCATGACAGCTTTTACCACAACGAAGCTGTCCATAGATCAAATGATTTTGTGAATTAAATTTTACTTGATTGTCTACGATTTTATTGCGTATGCTCAGGGTAAAAATTTTGTATAAATGTATCATCATGCTAATAAGTATTTTAATTTAAATTCTTTTCTTTCTAAGAGGTAGAATAAAATAACCTGATTAAAACGTAATCATCATACGTCTGTAATGCATTGTATGTTTCATAATCGATCGTATTTTTCTACTTTTATCAAGAATCGATGACTATTCATAACTATTACTTTGATACCAAAGTCAGTATATATATATATATATATATATATATATATATTATTCCAAAAATTTTGATAGAAGTATTCCTTTTCTAGCAAAAAGGAAAAAATCGTCAACTCTATTTGTTAGAATAGCTTCCGTTGAGTCTCTGCACCTATCTTTTTGTATTCTCGTAAAGTTAGGATGAGATTGTTAATTAAGTAGGATTTTAAAAAAGCTAGAAAAAAAATTCTAAAATGTTAACCAAAGGTATATGTTGAAACTGAGACTTTAGAAATAAATTTTCAAATTATGTGAAATAGTGAAATAAAATGTAAGATGAACCATAAAACATACATATAAGGAGAACAAAGAGGAAAATTAGTCACCTGTGAAAAATCAAACATGGAATTTAGAGTTATTAGCAAGGGATGTGAAACCCATAAGATATAATTGGGTTAAAAAAAAAAATTCCTCGAATCAAATTTGAACCTATAAGGTAAAAAGCAAGGCATGTAGTAAAGGTGTAGTAAAGGTGTTTTCAAAGAATGAGAATTTGGGATACGAGTCATCTTTAAAGATGCATGAAGGTGTTTTTAAAGAAAGGGAATTTGCGGCACGAATCATTTTTAAATATGCATGAGACAACGTTAGAGCAGTAAAATAGCTGATCCTAATCTATTTATTTATAATTTTAAGAATTATATTAAAAAAGGTTTTAAGATAAAAAAAATTTAGATATAAAACATTTTTAGTATTAAAATTTTTTTAAGATCAAATAAATTAGGATTAACTCTTACATAAAAATTTATTATTATCTCAAATTAAATGGAATCATAAATATTTATCCTTTTTAAAATAGTTCTAACAATGAAAACATTTAAAGTAAAATAAAAAAATCTATATCAAATGAAAAAAAAATATAATTAATGTTATGTCTTTCATTTTATAAATATTAGAAAAAAATAAACTTCAAATAACTACAAACAATAAACAAATATACAACAACTTTAAAACAATTTACAATTTTAAAAGAGTATAACTCACATAATTGCATGTGAATGATCAAAACAAGTTTGTCATAATAACGACCAATGTTATAAAATCAATTTGTTATTGACCATTTTCTCCGACCAGTATATTATATCTAATATAAATGAACGTCCATTTAAATTTTCTCTAACAATAAGTTATGTTATATCAACAAGTTCAAGTAAAGTATGTTTAATTTTATAAACTTGTGTGATTATATTGTCTACTTTATGTCTTATGCATTTAGGAATTGTCAAATTGATTCATATAAATCAGTTCAACTCATGTAAATTAAGGTTAAAATGACTCACAAGCCTAAAAGAACTTAAGGGCTAAAAGTCTGTTAAATCCTACACGTTAGACCTAGTCTGTAGGATTCATTTTTTATCTTCAATTTTTTTTATAATTTTTTTTAAATAAAATAGTTATGAAAAATTAAAATAAGTAAGAAAATTTAAAAATAAAGGAAAGAAAAAATATAATTTTAGATATAAAGAGATAAATATATTAAAATAAATAATTAAAGAAAAGATAAAAGTATAAAAAAGTTGAGAAAAATTTGAGAAAGAAGTAGAGAAGAAGAAAATTTTAGAGACAAATGAAAAAATAATTAGAAAAATAGAAAATTTTAAAAAAATGATAAATAAATTAAAGAATATTTTAGTATAATAAAAAATATTGAATAGATTACTTAAAGAGAAAAATAAAAAAATAAGGAAAATAATTAAAAGAAAAAACAAATTTTATAGAAAAATAGTTAAATATAAAATAGAATCACATTGATTAATTTACGCCTATCTCGCATATTTTGATAATTATATAGATTAAAGTTTAAAAAGATCATACTTTTTAGATGAGTTACAAAACAAATAATTATAAAATATGGAGGGAAGAGTTAGCTCACACTCATTCCATTTAATTTGAGGATTATGTGAATTAAAACTTACAAATATAAGATGATAAAATAGAGTTAGATTAATTTATATTTATCATACTTAAACTTAAACGAAAGGTTAGGTAAATTAAAATATAAAAAATCTTACTTTTAAACGAGTTATAAAATAAAATGGTATAATACAGAATTAAATGAGTAAACTTATCCTCATCACACTTAATTTAAAAATTATATCAATTTAAATTTAAAAATTATATTTTAAAATAAAAAAATAAGACTGATCATATAACTAATTCACACTAAATCATTTAAATTAAAGATTATGTAGATTAATGTTTAAAAAAAAAACACTAATTCTAAGTTACATAATGTGCGAGTCAAAATTTAATGGCAAATAGACTTATACTAGGATAATGGTCAAATTTAACATTTCTAAATACTATGCAAATGAAAAAGATAAAAAATAAAAGTTAAAAATTATGATTTCAATTATATTCAAAGAACATTTTGTTTGAAAGTCAAAAATTCAAATGAGAATGATAATATGATTTGAAGAATTAGATTTACTTCGACGCACTATGAAAAATATATATTATATCGTTAATTTTATAACGTTTAAAAAGTTAAATGCTGTAAGAATAAGTATTTTATTTTATTCGTTTTCGTTAATAAACATTATAATAAATTTATTTTTATAAAAATTATATTATTAAACGTTTTAACATTTTTATTTATTTATTTTTATAATATATTACAGCATTTTAAATTTATACATTGTAATATTACTTATATTTTATGGCGTTTAATATAATTAAATATCTGACTTCCTTTTTATCCTAACGCGCGCTCCATGTTTTCCGTCTCACCATTTCGTAGCATTTCTTTTGAACGAAATTTTCATCAAAACCAAATGGAGCCTTGGCACCTACAAGAACTCGATGAGGTTCTGTAGCATATTGGAAAAGACTTTCTGTTGAAGGAGAGTGGATGGAGTGCGTGGTTGGAAGGTTTTGGGTCGGTGCCAAAAGAGATTTCACCAGAGGAGTTAGAGTCGGAGGAGAGGAGGGAGCGTTCTGCAGCGTATTGGACAACATCGCTTTGCAAGGTGGATTGCTACAACACAAGGCCGGGGCAAGTGGTTTGGGGAATTTTATGGTTTAGGGATTCTTTGATTTCCACAAGAAAAGACTGCATCCTTCCCCATCTCAAATTACTTCACACGCCTTGGACAAGATAAAGAGGTTTATTACTCGATATTCCTCTTCCTGTTCCTTCTAATTTAAATTATCCTATTTTGTTAAGATTTTCAGGGTTCAGAACATAACACAATGTCGAAAGCATAGAAGAAAGAGAGAGAGAAGAGTTCGTAGGATGCGTTTTCAACTTTTCAACAAATCCATTATCTGAAAAATATGTTAGGTGAGTGAATTTTTATATATATCACCAACCTCAATCTAGTGCACACAATTTAATTTGTTTGTTTGCCAAATTGTCATCATCATTCTCCTAAATCTTAACCCTGTTTATCCATTTAATTTATAATTAAATTTTAATTGTAATAAAATTGATTATATATTGTTGAACATAATTGGGATAGAATTATATATTTTTTATTAAAAATTGCGAGAATTGATTTTTAAGTTTAAAACAAACAAGTCCTATGTTTATTAGCTTCCATGTAGTATAAAAATATATAAAAGATTGATTCATAGATTTGAGTTCAACAAATTTGCAAACAAAATTGAAGCTAAAGGTGTAGGAATCAATGAGTTCGGATTGTGTAACTCACCGATATCAAACGTAAGCGTTGATGGAAGCAAAGGATTGCTTTGTGGTCAAAGCTTCTCTGAAATAACATACATTCATATTCATGAATGTGACAATTTCTTGGTGAGTAGAAATATGGAGTACTATATTTAAATTACCTTTTTTGTTGTCTAATAAATAGGAATGAGATGTTTAACTAATGACTCATGTGGCCATCTAAATCATCTAATGTAATAAATTTTATGAACAAGTATATAAGCGTGTTTTGTCTTCCAGCAGGGAAAGTGTTTCCACTTCATGATCACCATGGGATGATAGTGCAAAACAAGCTCTTATATGGATTTGTCTATGTCAAAGCTTATGATTGGATCACATTGGATTATACTGAGAAGCATCATAAAGACCTCACTCAAGGAGGGGATGTTAAAGGGATTAGTTTGGTGTCTTAAAATTCTTTGCGAAATTAGAATTAATGGTATCTTCTCAATTTTATTTTATTCTGTACAATGTTTGTAGAATTGGGCTTCCTAATTTGGAAGCATTGAACCTTGATTCATGTGCAGGATTAAACAGTTTTAAAATGGTATACTAATCAATTTCATCACCTTGGTGCAACCATTATAGTTACAGGAATAGTTGTGTAGGATTAAAGGTAACTTTTAATCATGTTTCTTTCAATCAATTTTCATGACCAATCTATTCTGCATTACCGTATTTACATGGTGAATACCAAGCTAGATGTACCTTATTGCTGTCCTCCATATGCATGTTTCTACATGTCTTTTTGAATCAACATTATTAATTAGATGAGACTGGTCAAAGTATATTTGTTCAAGGTAATATTTGTATATAATGGTTTGAAGAAGAGGTTGTTATTTTGCTTGAAAGTTAAAGGTTTTCATTTATTACAAATAGAGTACATTTATTTTAATATTGGTGACATTCATAGCATTGTTAATTGGCGATAATCATTCATGCTTAAAGAATTCTTCTCAACACAACGTATCCGGGGGTTGCCAAAGGTGCACTAAGGAAAATCCTTTTAAATGGATTAGGGGGTGCTTTCAGGTAAGGTAAAATAGTTCAAGAAGAGTTTTGAAAATTTCTAAATGAAGCTTATATGTAGCATGCTATTCTTGTTGTGGGAAGAATTATTTGTTTTCCTTCTAAATGTAAGCCTGGTTTTCTTATATATCTTAATACTTGTGTATACTAAACAGTGGTTCTGTGTAAGCTTATTGAAAATATGCTTATAAAATTACTTATACAATAAATTCTCATTAAATAAATGCTCAAACATGCTCAATATCTTTTACATGGATTTACCTGATGTTCTTTCAACAGGAGCAAGCAGAGATCGAAAGGTACTGTAAGAACGGGTATGCATAATTTTTAGAATATTTATTTTATTATATTTATTTTTCAGAATATTTTTATATTTTATTCTTACATTTTTTATATTAAATAGTTTTTATATTTTTAAAAAACTAAATATAATTTTTGTATTTAATACTTATTTTTAAAATAATAAAAAATTATTAGACAGACGTGTAGGAAAATACAGTAAAACACAGTTTTTTATAATATTTTATTATGGATAGATAAAAAATTAATTTATTAAGAGACAGTCTAGTATTAAATGAGAATTGCTATTAATAATATTTTTAATATTGATTTAAATTAATCTAAAATTATATGGTATATATATATATATATATATATATATATATATATATATATATATATATATATATATATATATATATATATATATAAGGTACAAACAAATGCATATTATTTGAAGTGACATGATGCAAAGGTGAATGACAAATTTTGATTTGCTGGGGATGAGATGAAGGAGCTTGAAAAGAGTGAGAATGTGGCAATTTATGCATCAAACATAAGAAACATGGTGTTGTTTGTAGCATCAATGTAATGACTTATTTGAATCTATAATTCCTCAATAAATTTAGAAATTGACACAATTGAATTTTCATCTTTATGATAGTTTGTCTTTATAATTTACTAATTATTTCTATTCCTTTTTCTTTAAAATTAAAATTTATTTTAACTATATGTATGTTCATATACTATATTTGTTGGCATATATATATTTTATATGATTTATAAAAAAATAGTAAATATACAAATTGAATTAATATAACTTTGTTAATATTAATGTCATTTTTAATATAATTAATATATTAATTTGCATAAATATATTAAATAATTTAATATATGTAGTCAAATTGTAAGTTTAATAATATAAATTATGCGTTAGTTTGTATAAATGTTAAGTATAATAATAAAATTGAAGAATGAAACTAAAAAAATATGAAGAAAGTATAAAATTAAAATAATTATCTCTACTATAGCATTAAAAAGGTTGAAATATTATAAACAAAATCAATAATTTTATAGCATTTAAAGATGTAAATATTGTCAAATAGTTATCTCTATCGCAGCGTTTGAATTATATAAACATTATAAAATAGTTGTTCTTTTACGATATTTAAAAGATAAAAATGTTATAAAAAATTACACATTTTTACAATATTTTCACTTCTTAAACGTTGTAAAAGAATTGATTTTACAGCGTTTCACAAACATTGTAATATGTTCAATGTCTATTACAACATGAACTTTAACATCTATAAATACGGTAAAATAATATATGAAAATACCGTAAAAACTCTATTTTAACATAATAATGACAAAATTATAAATGTCGAACATAATGAACTATCATCAAACGGTGCATTTAAGATCGGGAGGAATAAAGTTATACATGGCAAACTTGCGTGGCAATGTGCGTGGCAATGAGATTTTATGAAATTACAAAATTATGATGTTGAGAAGATAGAGACTAATTTGGCCATTGAAATGACATCGTAGATGCCATCAATTTCTGATTTACGTATTTCTAACAAGATAATTCTAACAAGATAATTACTTTTTTTCAATGCTACTATGTGAAGTCTTTTATTTCATATTGTATAACACGAAAGACAATTTTATTTTAATTTTTGAAATTTTAAATATTATATATATTAATTATTTTTTAAAATATCTATATACTTATTTTTATTAGCATTTTATATTTAAAAAATTAAAATAAATATCATTTTATTAAATTTAAAATTAGAATGTTTACTAAAAAAATTTACTTAATTTATATTATAAGATAAACAATTTTATTTTAAGTAAATGGTGCTTTTTTTGTATCCTTATAAATTTAGGGATGCCAAACATTTTATAAAAAATCAATCTAAGAGTTGATATATGTTCAATATAGTTGTCTACTGGTCAAATATAAAATATTACAAAAAATTATTACTCTTAAAGTTTATAAAAATAAAAATTTTGCAAAAAAGTCCTTTGTGTAAAATGTTTTATACTTTATTAATAGTTTTAAAAAATTTCTTTCTTTTTCTATCTCTTTCTCTCTGTATCTTTATTTATATTTATCTTCCTATCTCTATTTGTTTATATCCATTTTATAATTTACAAGTATAAAAAATTTAATATAAAAAATTAAAAAGTTTAAGTACAATTTTTGTATTTTTATTTTTTTTAAAATTTATAAACATTTATATTTTTCTTTTATAACCGTGAAATGTAGTTAGTATTTTTTGTAATAATAATAAAAAAAGATGGCAAGCGGCATTCGGTGGTAGGATGCATGCGGTTACCTGCCCCACCTACCCCATCACACACATTCATTACAAAAGAGGACGAGGGGAAGGCAAATTGTAGGTGTAATTTCTAAATTGAAAGTGCAAATTTGAGAATTACAATTTCAGACGGGAAATTGAGTTGCCGTGCAACATAGGTTTGAGACTTTGTTGGAAAAAAATTAAAAGAATTACACTGATTACATCGATTTTCAAATTTCAGGTAACGGGTCAAGATTTAATTAGAGTATATGAGTAGTTTTAATGCATTCTTCCTCAATAATAAAAATTATTAATTGCATGATAAATTGAAGGGTTGGATTTAATAATATCTGAATTTAATTTTAAATTAAATTTAATTATTTATAGAATCCTTTATCCTAGAATAAAATTATAGAGGTTATGATATTTAAACGTAGAACCGTTAACAAAAAGATTTTTAAATAAGATTCTATTTAATAAATTTTTTCATAATAAATATAGGAAGGTATTCAATTTAAAAGTTTGATAAAAAAAGAAAATCATATGTTAGTTTGTAAAATTGTTCAAAATCTAATATTTTGTAATAGACATTACTTTTCTCTTCAATATATTTTTACGATATATGAAAAAATATAGTTAATATTTAATTAATTTTATTTATATATGTAAATCATTATATTTAAACCTTAGTATAATAGGATAAATATAAAAATATTGAAGAAGGTTATATTAGTAGTTAATTTATAAAATTGTTATAAAAGTATTGGTCTAAGTTTTAAGAGACGTTTATTGTAGATTGAAAACTTCGTTTAATTTGATAGAAAATACATGACTAAACATGATATATATATATATATATATAAGAAAAGAGTTGAACAATAAAATAATTGATTGATAAGTATGAGATTCTAACCTTAGAGAAGAAGACGATATCTTCAAATATGATAGATATAAGAATTAGAATAATAAAATTTATATATATTCATATTTTTCTTTTATAACAGTGAAATGTCATTAGTATTTTTAATTTTTAAAATAATAGCATTTTTTTTATAATAGTCAAACCTAGTTAATAAATTAGCTTATTTAATTTTTAACCGTTAAATTGTATTTATATTACTATAATAAAGAGTTATTTTGTTATTATATATTAAATTTTAACCTAAATGATATTTATAATTAATTTTAAATTTATTATAAATATATATTAAAAATAAAAAAAATTAAGTACAATTTTTGTATTTTTATTTTTTTTTAAAATTTATATACATTCATATATTTTTTATAACAGTAAAATGTAGTTAGCATTTTTAATTTTTAAAATAATAGTATTTATTTATAATAGTCAAACCTAGTTAATAAATTAGCTTATTTAAGTTTTAACAATTAAATTGTATTTATATTACTGTAATAAATAATTTTTTTGTTATTACATATTAAATTTTGACATAAATGACATTCATAATTAATTTTAAATTTATTTATTAATAAAAATTATTATTATTAAAATTTAAATTACATTATTACAATTGTTTTAAAAATTTGTGACTCTGTGTAATATTTTATATTTGATCAACATTAAATGTGGATAATTATATTAAATGCGTATCAACTATTGAGTGATTCATTATAAAGAGGGGTTTAATACCTCCAGATTTATAAAGGTAACAGAAAAAGCATCATAAATAACATTTATTAAAAAATAAATATTTTTAATATAATATTTAAATTTTATCGATGTATCTTAAATAAAATTATTTATGTAACAAGATAACTTAAAAATATTTTATAATAAAAATATGCAACAAACTCTAACTATAAATAATTACATGCAAGAAGGACCTAATGCGATGTTCAAAACTCAATCTCTGTTGTAGTGTCAATCAAGTGTCAATCAACCATACCAATGGCTTATGCAAAGTCTACTCCTCTGGCTGTCTTCATGTTTGCGACATTATGTAAGTAATAGACTACTCATTTCCTTTTTCATGATTTCTAACAATATATTATAGAGTAAACTGTCAATTTAGTTCCTAAACATTAGTTATGAGTTTTACTTTAGTCCGAGTTAACTAAATTAAGTCATTAGTCTCTGATTTTGTTATCCGTCTCTCACGTAAGTTCTTTGAGGATAATTGTCGTTAACGACGTGCTCATATGAAGTTAAATGCCACGTTAGGAGGTCATGTGTAATAAAATGACATTGTTTGATAAGGTATAACAAATTTGAGTACCTGCATGTATACATCATCATCTTCATCAATTAAAACTGCCCAGAATTTCAAAAAAATTTCCTAACCTGTCACCCTAATTTTTCAATAGAGAAATTGGAGGAATTGAGAAAACTCAAGTGGGAGTTGACACTGTTGGAAGGAAATCAAAAATGTCTAAAAGTGTTTCAGCGTCTTCTTATTCACATCTTTAATCCCAGCACCCACAAACCCACAACTTATCGTGAACATCATAAACGTCCAAAACCCACAAACCCATCATAAAAGCTTCCATGACAATCTTCCATTTTTTTAAAAATTTAGGTAGTTAAGGTTGATAATAAAAGGATGGAAGAATTAAAGATGAAGTCTTTTTGTGATTGGAATGTTGTGTTATAGATGGGTGTTGGAGAGCATGGAAATATGGGTGGAGCAATTCAACATTTTAAGACCAAATTAATATGCACATAGCTTGAAGTTCTACCAATTTAAGACTCAAAAGGGGAATGTGACAATTTGGTTGGTGGTAGTGTGCAAGATGAGTGCACACTTCTTCGTCAATTTGATGACGTTGAAAGTGTTGTTGAAGATAATGTTAAAAGTGGCGTTGAAGGTGGTCTTCAAGTTGATGTTGGTCCATATGATAGTGGATATGGTGATGATTTTATACAAGTAGATGATGCTACTGATTTTTGAGTTTAATGTTGATTTGGATTGTGGTGAAAGTAGACAGGATGATGGTATTAAGGGTGGGCAGACTGAAAGCGGGTGTGAAGATGTTCATGGGTTTGGTTGTGATGAGACAAGTGTGCAGGGTGATGGTGGGACAGAAGGAGAGGATGTAGATGAAGTTGTTGTTGCAAATGGGATTGGTCCTGAGAATGAAAGTGACCACGGAGGTGCTTGTGTTTTGAATGAAATAAAAACTTATATGACTAGAGGGAAAACAAAGAAAGTTGCAGAATATGTGGGTACAGGTTCTACCAAGAAGGCAATATCAAAGTCAAACCAACAGTAAAGTCAAAATCAACACCAAACTCAAAATGAAAATCGAAAGTAAAAGAAAAAAACAAAAAGTTAAAGGGACACCTAAAAAGAAATATAGAGATGCAAGCAATCAAACGACGTCATTTTGGCCTTCCAACGTGACATTTAACGCTACACATCAGCAAGTTGTTAACGATAATTACCTCTAAGGACTAACGTGAAATATGGATAACAAAATCACGGGTTCATAATTTATTTAACTCAAACTAAGATAAAACTTCCAAACAATGTTAAAAGACTAAAATAACAATTCACTCTTATATTATATATATGAGAATGTAAAATATAATCCAAATGTAATATGTGCATGTGTTGATTTGTTCTAACTTGGGCATCATAATTTTTTAGTAATGTTCTCAATGAAGAAGATAAATGCTTCTTGTAAGGGTACTTGTTCAACATTTCAGAAGGTGCCATGCCGTTCAAGTGCTTGTCGTTGTGTTCCTATTGCACTATTTTATGGTGTCTGCATAAGTCAATATTCACTTGCATCTGCTGCAAAGATGATTGAAGCTCATCCCAACTTATGTCAGTCTAATGATGAATGCTTGAAGAAAGGAAGTGGAAACTTTTGTGCTCGTTTTCCTAATCCTGATGTTGAATACGGCTGGTGTATTAACTCTGATGCCGGTGAATTGCTGAAAGACTTCTTGAAGATGCCTACTCCAATCACCCACTAATGTTATGATGCATCAACTCTAAATAAAAACTTATGATGCATCCACTACTTTTATGTTAAGTAAAAGAATGTTCTGGTTGCTTAATCTTGCTTTGAACTCTTTTTTATTTTCATAAGGCAAAAATAAAATAAAATTGAATGAAGGAATCAAATAGCGACATGACAAATGGTGCAAATCTAAAGTATTCCACCTAACTTGAGCAAACTTCAGTACCCTGTAAATAAAAGACATGTATAGAAATCAGTTGAAGCAGAATGCTAAACAATAATATATTGGGTAAAATTATTATTTTTCCAAAAGAAAAATTATATATTGTTTCGTTTGTTGGTTGTGTTAAAGTCATATGATAAGGTAACGATAAAATAAAGAGGTAATTTTTCATATGATAAACACTATAAAAAATTAATAATATTTTTAATCATATTTTAATGATTAGTTTCAATTTTTTTCAATAAACCATTTTAACTTTTTTTTGAATTTTTTATTTAATTGAAATAGTTGGAAATCTTTTGACTTAAAAAGATAAAAATTATGAATTAAAATAAAAAAAAATTAAAATACAATTACGCTCTTCAATTCATGTTAACTCAGCGTAAACGTTATATAAATATAATTAGAGTTGATAAAATGATAAGTCTTATCTACCTATAATGAAAACATTTTATAAAATATACAATTTTAACTTTAAATTTTAAAATTGAATTAAATTAAGCTTTATTAAATTCAGTAAATTAAGATTGATTGTATTTAATATGCAAATTTTTTAAAAAATATATTTTTTTTACTAAATTTAAGCTCCATTTTAGTAATCTAAATTAAATTAACATTTTTTCCTTTAAAAAACTTTTATATCCAAACGTTCTTTTTTATTTTTTTATGATTAAAAAATATAATTACCTATATTTTTTCTTTTTTTCCAACAAAATCAAATAAAACATTAAATGGATCAATGGACTTTGCAGCTTTGGCTAACAAGAGTACAAGACAAGACAATATAGATCACAGTACAGGTACATCTCAACCATCTTAAGGATTTCACTCAAGACACGAGAATATAAAACAGAAACGAAGTACATCTGAAATATTTTATGGATTTAAACCTTCTAAACAAGCAAATTTTAATATATATATATATATATATATATATATATATTCATCATTATTTAAAATTATCTATAATTAAAGAATATTTTACTTTAAATTAATAGTAGATATAATTATACTGTTTATTTTACAAATTTATTTTTATTGTCAATAAAGATTTTTATATATTATTATTACTTTATTTTATAAATATTCAACAATCTACAAGTACAAGGTACAATCACAGCAAAATTAGCTGGCTGTCATTAAGTTGTCTCTATCATGAATTTAAATATATAAAATATTTGTTTCTGTTTTAATCAAGGTTTTAATATATTATTTTATATTTATTACTTTATTTGGATTTTAGTTTTTTAATAAATATAGTTTTTTATTTTTGGTATTTTTTATTAAAGATTTTTGTAATTTTATTTAAAAACAATATATTTTTTTATTTTAATATTTATTATCTGTTCAGATATAAATTAAAATATTATTTAGTTTAAAAATATCAAGTTATATTTTAATATTTAAATATATATAAATTTTATTTATATATTATTCATATTTTTAAATATAGATATTAAAATATACTTCCAAAATATTTTTAAGATTAAAATACATATAGTCTAATTTTTAAAAACTAAATTGTATTTTAATTAAAAATAATATTCCTTTTATAGACAAGTCCATCTAAGAAGAACTTGAGATGGCCCAAGTAACAAACATCAAGTGTATGCATCCAAAAAAGGTCTAGGACCCATTTTACTATATTAGACTGAAAGCAACTGTAGCAAGTGTTTCTCATCTTTATGATTTTTAACTTTTAATAAATTAATATTTATTTATTTTTAAAAAATAAAAATTTATTAATTTAAAATTTAAAATTTTGAAGTAAAACTAGTTTATCATTTTATAATTACTTTTCCAATCCTAATAACTTATAATTAATATTTATTTAAAGCGTATATGGTATAAAGAAACGAATCGAGTTGTCATGCGTCATGATTCTTTTAAATAATTTATTTTAAATTTTACAAAATTATTAAATCTGTTTAAAATTTTATAATAAAATATATATATATTTAAAATTTATATAAATAATTAATAAAAAATTTAAACTTTAAAATTAATAAAATAAAAAATTTGTACCATTGATAAATTTATAATAAAAAAATATAAATTTAAAATTTATATAAATAATTAATTATAAAATTAAATTATAAAATTTATAAAATAAAATATTCTTAAAATTAACTATATATAAATACAATAATATATAAAAATATAATATACTTATGTAAATATAAATTTAAATACATATATAAATTAAAATAAAATATAAAATATTTATTTTAAAAATAAAATAATATATATATTTTAATGAATTTTAGAAAATTTTATATATATAAATTATTTTTGTTTAAAATTAAAAAATAAAAATTTTAATTAAAAATAGATTATGTAAATATATTAATATTATATAAATATAATATATTAAAATAATAAAAATATATAATATATAAAAATAAATAAATTTTTAATATAGATTAAATAAAATTTAATTTATTTATCTAAAAATATTTTTAATAAATTAATATTTATTTATTTACTAAATAAGTTAAATCAAATTAAATTTTAAACAAATTAAACTAAAATTTCATATTTAGTAATTTTGTTTATTTTTAATTATATTTTAAATGAGAAAACCAAACTATACTTAAAAAAAAAGTTAACAATAAACCTATATTAAATAATTTTATTCATTTCTATTTCTATCAATAAAATATAAATTTAATGGATGATTTTTAATGACGTTTAAATTTGATGGCTGATATTTTTTCATAATTTTTTATCTCTTCAAGATCATATGGTCAACGAGTGCATAATTACAGAATTGTCTTATATTTTATATTAGTGGTTGTACATTATACGGTTTCTTTTATCTTTGATGATGGTTGATATGACATTAATTCATTTTAAAAAAATAATATATAATAAATTTAAAATTTACACATTAATATTATAAAATTAATTAATATTAATATATATATATAAATATAAAATTTATTAAAATATATTCATTAATAATACAGAATGAAATTATATAAATTAACTTATAATATAAAGTGGATATATAATTTTTTGAACAAAATAAAATATAAAAAAATATTAAATATTTTTAAAATATATTTCAAGTTATCTCGGTAAAGAAATTAGATATAGTCACACATGAAAAAATAATTGGATGCAAAAATGATTATGTGATTAACTTTTTTTAATGAAGGAGTGAAATCTATGACTTAAAACTATTTTCACTAAGTAATAGAAAAAAAAAAGATAACAATACAAAGTACTTATTGAAATAAAATAATAGATAAAAATAAAAAATTATTAGACATTCATAAACATGTAAGTTAAAAAATAAGTTAAAATTAGCAATATGTGAAAAACAATGAATAATCATTGTCTAAAAGAACAAAAAAGAAGATCAAAGATAAATATATTTAAAACACATTTTATATATAAAAATGGGTTAAAGTTAGTAACTAAATAAGAGAATTATTAAAAAAATTTAAAACATAATTCAATTGACACATGAAAATGAGTAATATATATAAAAAAATAATTGCAAAAGCAATTACATAATGGTTACTTTGTCCAACTAAAAAGTGAAATTTATAAGGGGAAATAGAAAAAGGATCAAATAAACCCACTTTAATATATATTTGGTGTTTGTGCAATGTTAAAGAAGGATGTATATTTCAACAATCACATTAATCAACAACATCTTTTCTTGTAGTACAACAATGTCACATTTATATTTTCTTCAAAATACTAAGCAAACTACTACTACAAACCAAAGATTTGAATTAGTATAGATAAAATCCATTATAAAATATCATAACTTTCATACACAAAATATTATTTTTAACAAATGAATAATTAGTGGAACATGAAGGAAAATATTTGGATAGTGATTACCTGATTATCTCTTTCAAACCAACGAGTGAAATTTGTGGGTGAAAGTTAATTCATACCAAAGGAATAGAAGAATGGTAGGAGTAAATAAATGGTTTATTGAATAAAAGAAGAAATAAAAACAAGAAATTAGTAAATATTCCTAAAATATAGTTCAATTCAAACATAGTAAAGACATAGAAAGGTATTAAAGTTAGTAACCAAGAAATAGAAAGAGAAATAAATAAATAGCAGAAGTATGATGATGTTAACTGCGGTCAGCAAACAAGAAGCAACCATGTGAGAAATTATAAGAAGAAAATTATCTCAATCTGCAATGAGTTAAATTTGTAAGTGAAGCTAAGAAATAGAAAAAAAAAAGGTAAGGATAAACTAAAGACTTATTGAACAAATAGGAAATGAGAAACAAAAATTTATTAAACATACCTAAAATATAGTTCAATTAAGACATGGAATAAAGTTAGAGTCAATAACACCTAGTAATAGAGCAAAAAAAGCAAGGATAAACAAAGGATGTTTATTCAACAAAATAAAAAATA
Source organism: Canavalia gladiata (assembly GCA_037954105.1). Taxonomy (NCBI): domain Eukaryota; kingdom Viridiplantae; phylum Streptophyta; class Magnoliopsida; order Fabales; family Fabaceae; genus Canavalia; species Canavalia gladiata. The sequence goes on along the minus strand of CM075658.1, from coordinate 7,352,081 downwards.
AAAAAATTATTAAATATTTCTAATATAGAATTCAACTCTCACTTAAAAAAGATTAAAGTTAATAATACGTGAAAAATAATTGGACAGTGATTACTTTTACTCGGTCAATGAATAAAATTTATAGGAAAAAGTTGCGAAAGCTATTTTTCACTAAAGAAATAGCAAAAAAAAACAAAGATAAATATATGTTTTGTTGAACCAAATAGAAAATAAAAAAAATATTAAATATTCCTAATATATATATATATATATATATATATATATATATACTTCAATTTAGATAGGTAAAAGAATTGAAGACAGTCACACATGAAAAAATAATTGGATGCAGAAGTAATTACTTCTTCCAACCAAAGAATGAAATTTGTGAGTGAAAGCTATTTCCATAAAGGAATAGAAAAAAAAATACAACTATACAAAGTAATTATGGAACAAAATAAGAGATGCAATATAAAAAATCATTAAAAATTTCTAAACATATAAGTTAAAGAAATGAGTTAAAGTTAATAATAGGTGAAAAAAAATTTGGGTAACTATTATCCAACATAACATAAAAGAAAAGTGTAAACAAAGGATTTGTTGAACAAAAACAGGAGATAAGAAATAAACAATTAATAAATATATTTAAATACAGTTCATACATACATGAGAAGAGGTTAGAGATTCTTAAAATATAATAAAAATAATTGTACAATGGTTAACTTTATCCAATCAGAATGAAATCTATAAGTGACATTGATTTCTATCAAAAGAATAGAAAAAAATAAAGATAAATGAAGGATTTATTGAACAAATAGAAAATGAGAAATAAAACTTTATTTAACATCCTTAAAAGTACATATCAGTTTTGGTATTGAGAAGGTTAAAGCAAATGATCAATGAATAGAAAATAAAGTAAAATAAAAACTTATCGAACAAAACAGGTGATGAGAAATAAAAAAATTAACATCTCTAAAATACATCTCAATTCAAACATGAAAAATGATTAGAGTTATTAATGTATGAAAGAATAATTGGATAAGTGTTAATAAAGTGGTTACCTTAGTCTAACCAAAAGTCAAATGTGAAGTTAATTCTTATCAAATGAATCTAAATTAAAAGGTAAGGGTAAATCAAAGATTTATTGAACAAATTAAAAAATAAAAAATAAAAGAATTATCAAATATGGATAACCATTACCTTTGTCCCACCAAAAGTGAAATACACGAGTGGAAGTTAGTTCCCACTAAAGCAACAAAAAAAGACAAAGATAAATATGATTTGTTGAACAAAACAAGATATGAGAATCTAAAACTTATTAAAATATAGTTACCTATGAACAAATAGTAAAATTCTTGAATGCAATATTGTGTAAACGATTACCTTTGTCAGAGTGAAATATGTGAGTGAGAGTTAGTTTCTATCAAATAAATAAGAAAATAAAATAAAATAAAAGACTTGTTGAACAAAATAATAGTTGAAAAACAAAATTATTATTGAATCAACAGTCACATATAACAAAAATAAGAAAGCTAAAAATTTATTTGTATAAAATTACCTTAATCTGTAATATTTCAAATCGATCCACAACAAATTCATGAAAAAAAGAAGAAGAAAAATTATCACTAAAAAATAACAAGTATAAACAAAACATGTCCAAATAGAATACATACAAACATTGCAGGTTAATACCAAAAGGTTACACCTTGTTAATAAATATTTTTTTTATTAGACTATTACCTTGTTACCTAAGAGAATAAATTGTAAATGAAAATATAGGAAAAAAAGATAAAATATAATAAAATTTAAAATTTTTTCAACATTATGTAATGAAGTAATATTTTATAAATATAAATACCACAAACACCATAAACAATATCTTCCAAAGTAAAGGTAACAGGAAAAATGTATATAAGGTCAATGAGACTTTTTCGCAAACATGATATGTGCACAAAAAATGAATATTACATTGACAGATAAATGAATTAAATTATATAAAAAAAAATAATGCTAGAGAACATATTTTGATAGCAAAAATAGAAAAAGCAAGAAGAAAAAACGCTAATATTTCTATCTTTCTCTTCAAATCATAAAAAAATGGAAAAAAGACTTAAGGATAAATAAAAGAATAAAGTAACAAAAAGAGAACAAAATTCCTATATACTTTATTTTTTTTTATTTTATAATATATAATAAGTACTATTGAGAAAGCTTAAAGTTATCTATATAAAATTAACTTAGCCCGCAACATTTTCAATCAACTCAAAATAAATTTATGAAAGAAAAACAATCACTAAAAAAAGTAAGTACCAACAATTAAACATGTAAATATAGTTTACATGAAAACATTATAAGTTGATAGCAAAAGTACCTTTTTAAGAAATTTTTGTTATCTATTTGCTACCTGATAAAGTAAATTATAAAAAAAAAATGAAAAAAATTATAATAAAATTTAAGATTTTTTTATTCTATACTAAATAAAGTAATATTATATAAACATAAATATTATAAACAATATCTTTCAAAATGAAGATAATAAAAAAATGTATGCAGGATTTATGAAACTTTTTTACAAACATGTGCCACAAAAAATGCGTGTTAATATGGAAAAAAAAAAGAAAAAGATATTTCTTATTTATCTTTAAATTCAAAGAATATTTTTTATATATTTATGTTTAGACAAATTAGAAAGATTAAAAAAAAATTATTGGTAAATATAACATAAAAATAAAACTATTAAATAATTAATAAATAAAGAAGATTAAAAAATAAAATATAAAAAAAGTAACAAAAAAATAATATCTAAATCCAATAATCTTCAATAAAAAATAAAAAAAATAGAACAAAGAACAGAAAATAAAAAATAAAAAATATAGAAAAAATAATAAAAATAAATTCTTATGTTAGATTTTTTTATTTATTATATATATCAAATTACTCACACTTAATATAAAAATAGATGTAAATATTGATTAAGAATTAATAAAATATGCATTTAAATAAAAAAAATAACAGACATTTTTAGTTTATATTATGAAAGATAGAATAGAAAATTCTGCAGAAAACAAAAGTTAATTATATAAATTTTATTTAGAAATTTTTTTAAAATTTTTTGTAACAGAATAGTTTCCTAAGGCATTGGCCACAAAAATAATTTATTATTTTACTACAAGTTCCGGGTGCCTACATTTTTAAAAAACGTGAAAATCATTTCAATTTGAATCATGCTGTCAATCATACGGATTTATAACAGAACACATATTTATAATTTTTTATCTTAACGATGTATTTTAGAAAATATAGTTTTAAAACTGTATAATTTTAAAAATATTTTTCTGATGAAAGTTTAATCAGTAATTATAATGTATAAATTTAAAGAATTATACATCACAGTTTAGAAAAATTTTAAAAATATAGAAACATTTACTACATTAATTCTTAAATTTTAAATTTTTTATTTGAGATTAAAAATGTATAATAAAAATTACAATAAATAAGAAATAGAAAATATAATAATTTTCTATATTTAAGTAAATTTTCATTAATTTAATTAAATAATTTTATTTTAAAAATATAAATTTATCTTATTTTTACTTATAAAATTGAATTTTTTTTATATTTTTAATGTTAATCTTAGATAAATAATTTTTTAACTTAAAAATAAAATTTATATGAATTTAAATATTTGATTTTAAAATTCAATTTTATTATTTAAAAACTAAAACAATAATATTATATTATAAATTAATTTTTATAATTAAGTAAAATAATAAAATTATTTTATTTGTTATTATATATAAAATGTTACTCTACCTTTCACTTAAATATTTGATAATAATTATATATGAATAATAATTTAATTAATTATTTATTATATTTTTTAATTTTTAAAAATATTAAAAATATATATTTTATTTGTTAATATATTTATTTTATTATTCAGCGTAATTTTTATCCTTCTTTAAATTTTTAAAATTATATTTTAAACATAGTAAATATTTTTACATTATTTCGTTTTTCATATATAATATATTATTAAATACAATAACATAAATATTCAAGTTGAGGGAGGACGACAAAATTATGGCCATGGGAGAGGTGGGACATTACATAATGAACTCGTCAAAGAGTGCGTTTAAGATTGGAAGAAATAAAGTTATACATGGCAACCTTGCATGGAAAGGAGATTTTATGAAATTACAACATTACAATGTTGGGGAGATAGAGATTAACTTGGCCATTGAAATGGCCATACTATCATTTTCTGATTTACTTTATTCTAATAAGATAATTACTTCTTTCTTTAAACATTATATATGTTAATTTTTTTAAATATCCATGCGTATATTTATTTTTCTTAGTATTTTATTTTTAAATAATTAAAATAAATATCATTTTATTAAATTTAAAATTATAATGTTTACTAAAAAAATTATTTAATTTATATTATAAGATAAACAATTCTATTTTAAGTAAATTAATAACACTTTTTATAAAATAAATATTTTTAATATAATATTTCAATTTTATCAATGTATCTCAAATAAAATTATTTATCTAACAAGACAACTTAAAAACACTATAATAAAAACATGCAACAAATTCTGCCTATAAATAACTACATGCAAGAACACGCAGTGTTCAAAACTTAGTCTCTGTTGAAGTGTCAATCAACCACACTAATGGCTTGTGCAAAGTTTGCTCCTTTGGCTATCTTTCTGTTTGCGATGTTCTATAAGTAACAGACTCTTCATTTGTTTTTTCATGATTTCTAACCATATATTATATATCTGAAAATGTAGAATATAGTCCAAATGTAATATGTGCATGTGTTGATTTGTTCTAACTTGGGCATCATAATTTCTAGTAATGTTCTCAGTGAAGAAGATAGAAGCTTGTTCGGGGGCTTGTTCACCGCTTGAGATGCCGCCATGCGGTTCAGGTGAATGCCGCTGTGTCCCTGCTGGACTAGTTGTTGGTTTCTGCACAAATCCAACTTCACTTGCATCTGCTGCAAAGATGATTGAAGCTCATCTCCACTTATGTCAATCTAATGATGAGTGCTTGAAGAAAGGAAGTGGAAACTTTTGTGCTCGTTTTCCTAATCCTTATGTTGAATATGGTTGGTGTATTAACTCTGATGCTAGCGAATTGGTGAAAGACTTCTTGAAGATGCCTACCGCAATCACCCAGTAATGTTATGATGCATCAACTCTAAATAGAAAACTTTTATGATGCAACCACTACTTTTATGTTGAGTAAAAGAATGTTCCGGTTGCTAACTCTCGCTTTGAACTCTTTTATTTTATTAAGGAAAAAAAATTAAATGAAGGAAACTAATGGCGCAAATCTAAAGCATTCCACCTAACTTGGAGGAAACTTCAGGGCCATGTAAATGAAAGACAGGTATATGTATAGAAAGCAGTTGAAGCAGAACGCTTAACGACTATAACTAAAGCCCAGAGAAAATCAGTTGCTAGCTATCTATTCATATTACATATAATTTTTTGGAGTAGCCAAACATTTGGAAATTGATAAAACTATTCCACAAATTTAATGTACTTATTTAACATTAATCATATGCAAATACAAGACACGAGAATATAAACAGAAACCAAGCACATCCGAAATATTTTTTGGATTTAATCCTTCTAAATAAGCAATTTTTAATATATATATATATATATATATATATATTATTAATTTAAAATTAATTATAATTAAAGAATATTTTACTTAAAATTAATAGTAGATATAATTATACTGTTTATTTTACACATTTATTCTATTGTCAATAAAGATTTTCATATATGATTATTATTTTATAAATATCCAACCAATTTACAAGTACCAAGTACTATCACAGTAAAACTAGCTGGCTGCCATTGAGTCGTCTCTATCATAAATTCAAATAGATAAAATATTTATTTCTGTTTTAATCAAGTTTTTAATATATTATTTTATATTTATTACTTTATATTGTTTTAAAAATCTCGTAATTTTTGTTTGTTCATAAATTAACTCAACATTGTTAAAACGATAGCTGTATTACTTTGTATTAAATACTGAATTATAATTTTTAGAGATTTGTAATTCACATTATAAATTTGTATAATATATTTTTATTTATTTATTTCTATTATATTATTTATCATATTTTTAATTTTTATTAAATTATTCTATACAAAATTATTTAAAATATAATCTAATTTTTAATTGTTTGTCTGATAGTATAACACATAATAAGATCAGAATATATTATTAAAAATGTATTTTTATAATAATTTTTATATATATTTTATATTTATAATTATCTGTTATATTTTGTTTATTTTTATAAAACATATTAAAAATAGTATTCCTTTTATAGACAAGTTCATGTGGCAGAACTTGAGATGGTACAAGCAACAACAACCGGATGCATTCAAAAGGTGAAGTACCCGTATCACTGAAGTAAAATGTAGCAAGTGTTATCATTATGATTTTTAACTTTTAGAAATTAATATTTATTTCTTTTTATAAAATAAAAATTTAAAATTTTTATGTAAAATTAATTTATTTTTCTATAATTACTTTCCTAATCCTAATAACTTATAATTAATATTTATTTAAATCATTCATAGTATAACTAATAATTATGATAGAAAAAATTTATTTTAAATTTTTTTTAATGTTTAATGTTAATTTATTTAAAAAGTTTTGAGAATCTAGTTTGAGATTCTTATTTATTAAAAATAATTTTTTTAAATTTTTAATCTGTTTTAAAATTTATAAAATTTTAAAACTTGTTTAAAAATTTCTAATAAAAAATAATATTTAAATTTAAAATTTATATAAATAAATAATTAAAAATATTAAAATATTAAAATTAATAAAATAATTTTTTTAAAATTTTAACTATTTAATTTTAGAACATACATATTTAACATTAATCATATATAAATACATTAATATATAATCATATACAAATATATTAACATATAATATATTCATGTATATACAAATTTAAATATATACAAATTAAAATAAAATATAAAATATAAAATATTTATTTTAAAATTAAAATAATATATATAATTTTTATAATAAATATTAAAAAAATTTATAAATAAAATTTTTTATTTAACATTAAAATTTAGAAATTTTAATATTAAATAAATTAATATTATATAAAATAATATATTAAAATAAATAAATATTCAAATATATTAAATAAATTTTATTTATTTATCTAAGTTTTTTTAATAAATTTAAATTTATTTATTTAATAAATAAATTAAATTAAACTAAACTTTACTGAACGTTAAATGAATTTAACCGCAAACGTATATAAACAATTTTATTCATTTCTAACCAAATTAACCTTTAACTAACCAAATCATACTAAGCTTTAAAAAAGGTACATTAAATCGTTATTAAATTATTTTATTTATTTCTATTTAAATTTAATCGTTCATATCTTTTCATAATTTTTTTATCTTTTCAAGAATGTCTGCGTGATCGCGGAGTTACCTTATCTTCTACATGTATTACCGAAAGTAGCACCGTATAAAGCAGAAAACAAAAATTAATTTATAATTTTCATTGGAATTTCTTTTAAAAAATTTTTTAATAGAGTTCACCAAGGTATTTGCCACAAAAATAATTTATAATTTCAGTGCAAGTTTCAATCTGAATTTTTAAAAAACGTGAAACATCATTTTAGAATAGAACACATATATTTATAATTCTTTTTATCTTAATAATGTATTTTAAAAAATATTTTTAAAATGGTATAATTTTAAAAGTATTTTTCTAATGAATGTTTAATCAGTAATTATAATGTATAATTTTAAAAAACTATACATCACAGTTTGAAAAATAGTTTAAAATATAAAAATATTTACTATATTAATTCCTAAAATTTATTTTTTTTATTTGAGTTTAGAAATGTATATTAAAAATTATAATAAATAATAAATATAATAATTTTCTATAATTAAGTAATTTTTCATTAATTTAATTAAATAAATTTATTTGAGAAATATAAATTTATTTTATTTCTATTCATAAAGTTGATTTTTTTATATTTGAATATATTACTTTTTAGATAAATAATTTTTTAAATTAAAAAATAAAATTATATAAATTTAAATACTTATTTTAAAATTTCAATTTTATTATTTAAAAACAAAATATAATATTATACTATAAATTAAATGTTTTATAATTAAGTAAAAATAATAAAATTATTTTATTTTTTTATTATATCTATAAAATGTTAGTATATCTTTATTTTTCGGTAGATTTAATGTAAAAATAATTTCTCCTTTTTTTCAAGGTTAAGTAAATATAAAAAATTTATTAGTTTTATCTTTTAATAATTTTGTAATTTTGATTTCAATTAAATATATTAAATATCAATTATTTTAAATATTAAAAATACTTTACTTTTAAAAAAAAATCAAATTAGTCATTTTAAAATGAAAGATAAATTAATTTCTTATAACTTTAAAATAATTAAAAATATATTTAACTCTTAATTTAGTAAAGGTATGCCGTAACATTAGATAAGAAGATAACTCCTTTTAAATTTTAAAAAGGAAGAAAATAAAAAAATCTCACATATTTGTTTACACTTGTATTGTGAAGTTATGATGAGATTGTTAATTAAGATTTAAAAAAAAAGTTAAAAAGCAAATTCCAAATTATTAACAAAAGGTGGATGTTCGAAACTGATATTTTAGAAAATAAAATTTTAAATTCTGTGAAATAATCAAATGAAATGGAAGATAAGTGTACAAGCAGGAAAATTAGTCACATGTGAAAAATCAAACATAGAATTTAGAGTTATTACCAAGGGATGTGACAATTGGTTATTAAAAGAAAATAAGGATTCCTAGAATTGAACCTTTAAGGTAAAGATACAGTTGGGTTTTTAAAAGAAATTTTTTTTCCTCGAATTGAACCTAAACCTAAACCAAGACTTGCAGTAAAGGTGTTTTAAAAGAATGGGAACGGGCACGATTGAACTATAACGCATTTTGAGTGTTTAAGTTAACTTGTTTAAATATTTTGAGTTTAAATATATTATTGTGAAAGATTTTTTTTTATCAAAATTTGATTTAATTTAAAGTTTACACGCTCTACAAATTTGTTTAAAAATCTACATTTTAAAATTAATTAATAAATAAACTTAAAGTTTGTATAAACAATTAAATATAAAGATATTTACAATCTTAAAACCTATAATATAACAAAGTTATTAAATAGATCTAATATATATATATATATTATGTAAGTAAATATTATACAAATATAATATATTATAATAAATATAAATATATAATATATAAGAATAAATAGGTTAAATAAGTTTTTTTACAAGCTTAAATCTGACTTGTTTATCTAAAAAAGATTTTTAACAAGATAAAACATATCTATTTATTAAACAAATTGAACTAAACAAGTCAATTCGTAGACCCCTATCAGATAATCTTGTTCACTTTCATCCCTAAGTACGAATCATCTTTAAATATGCATGAGACGGTATTAGAACAGTAAAATAACTAACCATAATTTATTTATTCATAGTTTTAAGCATCACATTAAAAAAGTTTTTAGGATAAAAAAATTTTAGATATAAAAATTTTTTAATATTAAAAAAATTCTTAAGACTAACTGAGTTAGGATCAATCCTTACATGAAAACTTATTATTATCTCAAATTAAATGAATCATAAATACTTAATCTTTTAAAGATGGTTCTAACAACGAAAATATTTAAAGTAAAATAAAAAAAATATGTATCAAATGAAAAAAAATATAATTGATATCATATCCTTCACTTTGTAAACATTGGGAAAAATAAACTCCAAATAACTACAAATGATAAACAATATATAACAAGTTGAAAATAATTTACAATCTTGAAAGAATGTACTCAAATAATTGCATATAAATGATCAAAACTAGTTTGTCACGTAAAAATAACGATCAAGGTTATAAAATCAATTCATTCTTGACAATTTTCTCCAACCAATGTATTATATTAACAAGTCCAAATAAAGTATGTTTAACTTTATAAACTTGTATAATTATATTGTCTACTCTATCTCCTATCCATTTAGAAATTGTCAAATTGATCCATCTAATTCAAACCAACTTTAACTCACTTAAGCTAATGTCAAAATGACTCACAAGTCTATAAAAACTCACATCATAAAACTCATAGGATTAAAAGCTCGTTGAATCTTATGGGTTAGGCTAGTTTACGGATGTCATTTTTTCTCTTCAATTTTTTTATATTTTTTCTATAATTTTTTTTTGCTCTTTTAAAATAAAATAGTTATAAAAAATTAAAATGAGTAAGAAATTTTAGAAAGAAAGGAAATAAAAAATATGAAAAAATAATAATTTTAGAGATAAAGAGATAAATATATTAAAATAAACAATTAAAGAAAAGATAAAAGTATAAAAAAAGTTGAGAAAAATTTAAGAGAGAATTAAAGAGGAAGAAAATTCTAGAGACAAATAAAAAAATATTTAGAAAAAATAGAAAATCTAAAAAGAATGATATTTAGTATAATAAAAAAATATTGAAAAGATTACTTAAAGAGAAAATTATAAAAAAACATAGGAAAAAATTAAAAGAAAAGATTAAATTTTATAGAAAAAAAGTTAAATATAAACTAGAATTACTTTAGTTAATCCACATCTATTTCACTTATTTTGATAATTATATAGATTAAAATTAAAAAAAAATCATATTTTAAGACGAGTTACAAAATAAATAATTATAAAATAGGGATGAAAAAGTTACCTCACACCCATTCCACTTAATTTAAGAGTTATGTGAGTTAAAGTTAAAAAATTCTACTAAATTAGTTACAAACAAAAGATTATAAGATAGAATTAAATGAATTAACTTATATTCATCGTACTTAAACTTAAATTGAATGATGTATGAATTAAAATGTAAAAAATCTTATTTTTAAACAAGTTACAAAATAAAATGTTATAATATAGGATTAGATAAGTTAATTTACACTCGTCACACTTAATTTAAAGGTTACATCCTATAACTAATCTACACTAAATCCTTTAAATTGAGGGTTATGTAAGTTAATGTTTAAAAAAACACTAATTCTAAATATGTTATATAATGTAAGAGTTAAAATTTAATGGCAAATGGGCTTATACTAGGATGATGGTCAAATTTAACACTTCTAAATACTATGCAGGTAAAAAAAAAAATAGTGTGATTTCAATTATAATCAAGGAACATTTTTTGGATAGCCGAAAATTCAAATAAAAATAATAATGAAATATTACGATTTGAAGAATTAAATTTAATTTATGGAGTATTAAATTTATGAAATTACAAAATTATGATGTTGGGGAGATAAAGATTAACTTAGCCATTGAAATGCCATCATAAATACCATCATTCTTTCATTTACGTATTTCTAACAAGATAATTACTTTTTTTTCAATGCTATTATGTGAAATCTTTTACTTCATACTGTATGACATGAAAAACAATTTTATCTTAATTTTTGAAATTTTAAATATTATATATGTTAATTTCTTTTTAATATCTATATGTATACTTATTTTTATTAGCATTTTATATGTAAAGAATTCAAATAAACATCATTTTATTATATTTAAAATTAGAATGTGTACTAAAACAACTTAATTAATTTATATTATAAGATAAACAATTCTATTTTAAGTAAATGGTGCTTTTTTCCGTTAACTCTATAAATCTGGGTATTAAATCCCTTCTCTTAAAGAGTCAGACTTAACACGTATTTAACATAGTTGTCCACATTTAATGTTGGTTAAATATAAAATATTACAAAAAATTATTGCTTTTAAAATCTATAAAAATAAAAATTTGTAGAAAGGTCCTTTATGTAAAATGTTTTATACTTTATTTATAGTTTAAAGAAAATCTTGCTCTTTCTCCCCTATTTCTCTATGTTTATTTCTCTTTACCTGTCTTTTTTTCTGCATCCGTATCTCTCTTTCTCTCTCCATCTCTTTTATATGTATCTTCCTCTTTCTATTTGTTTATGTCCATTTTATTTTTAAAATTTTTTACAATAGATTATTTTATAATTTACAAGTATAAAAAATTTAACATAAAAAATAAAAAAAATTAAATACACTTTTGTATTTTTTTTTTAAATTGATATACATTCGACATTTTATTTTATAACAGTAAAATGTAGTTAGTATTTTAATTTTTAGAATAATAGTATTTCTTTTATAATAGTCAAACCTAAATAATAAATTAGCTTATTTAATTTTTAATCATTAAATTGTATTTATATTACTATAATAAAGAGTTTTTTATTATTATATATTAAATTTTGACATAAATAACATTTATAATTAATTTTAAATTTATTTATAAAAATCAAAAAAATTAAGTATAATTTTTGTATTTTTATTTTTTAAAATTTATATATATTCATATTTTTCTTTTATAACAGTGAAATGTAGTTAGTATTTTTAATTTTTAAAATAATAGTATTTCTTTTATAAAAGTCAAACCTTGTTAATAAATTAGCTTATTTAAGTTTTAACCATTAAATTGTATTTATATTCTATAATAAATAGCTGTTTTGTTATTATATATTAAATTTTGACATAAATGATGTTCATAATTAATTTTAAATTTATTTATTAATAAAAATTATTATTGCCAAAATTTAAATTACATTATTACAATTGTTTTAAAATATTGTAATATTATATAATATTTTACATTTGATCAACATTAAATGTGGACAACTATGTTGAATACGAGTCAATTGATTGAGAAGTGGTTTGATATCACAGATTTACAAAAATACCGAAAAAACACCATTAATAACACTTTTTATAAAATAAATATTTTAATATAATATTTAAATTTTATCGATGTATTTCAAATAAAATTATTTATGTAACACAATAACTTAAAAACACTTTATAATAAAAATATGCAACAAGATTTGCTTATAAATAGCTACATGCAAGAAGGACCTAATGCAATGTTCAAAATTCAGTCTCAGTTATCAACCATACTAATGGCTTATGCAAAGTTTGCTCCTTTGGTTATCTTCGTGTTTGCAGCGTTCTGTAAGTAACAAATTACTCATTTCTTTTTTATGATTTCTAGCAATATATTATAGAATGAACTGTCAATTTAGTCCCGAATATTGTTTGCAAGTTTCACTTTAATCCCTAAGTTAAATAAATTAATCACTTTGTTATTTGTCTTTTACGTTAGTCCTCTGAGGATAATTGTCGTTAACAATGTGTTGATACATGACGTTAAATGTCACGTTGAAAGATCATGTGTAATAAAACGACGTCGTTTGATAAGGTAGAACAAATTTGAGTGCGTGCATGTATACATCATCATCTTCATCAATTAAAAACGTCCAGAGTTTCTGAAAATTTTCTTGACCTATAACCTTAATTTTGCAATAGAGAAATTAGAGGAATTGGAAAAACTCAAGTGAGAGAGAGCATTGTTGGAGAAAAATAAAAAATTGTCTAAAAGTGTTTCAGCCTCTTTTTGTTCACGTCTTCAATCCCAACATTCACAAATCCACAACTCATCATGAACATCATAAACGTCCAAAACCTACCATAAAAGCTTCCATCAAAATCTTTCATTTTTTTAATTTAGGTAGTTAATGTTGATAATAAAAGGATGGAAGAATGAAAGATTAAGTTTTTTGTGATTGGGATGTTGTATTATAGATGGGTGTTGAAGAGCATGGAAATATGGGTAGAGCAATTCAACAATTCATTACCAGATTAGTAGGCACATAACTTAAAGTTCTGCCAATTTGAGACTCAAAAGAAAAATGTGACAATTTGGTTGGTGGTAGTGTGCAATATGAATGCATAATTTTTGGTCAATTTGATAATATTGAAGGTGGTGTTCAAGTTGATGTTGGTCCACATGTGGTGATGATGAGAATGGACATGGTGCTGACTTTATACAAGTAGATAATGATGCTGATTTTTAAGTTTAATGCTGACTTAGATTGTGGTGAAGGTAGACAGCAAGAGGGTGGACATAATGATGGTATTAAGGGTGGGCACATTGAAAGTGGGTGTGAAGAAGTTCATGGGTTTAGTGGTGATAAGGCAGGTGTGTAGGGTGATGATGAGACAGAAGAAGAGGATGCAAATGAAGTTGTTATTGCAAATAAGATTGGTTCTGAGAGTGAAAATGACCATGGAGGTGTTGGTGTTTCAAATGAAATAAAAACTTGTATGACTAGAGGGCAGATAAAGAAAGTTGCAGAATATGTAAGTACAGGTTCTATCAAGAAGGCAACATCAAAGTCAAACCAATATCAAAGTCAAAACCAATAACAAACCCAAAACAAAAAAAAAACAAAGAGCAAAAACTAAAAAGTCAAAGGGACACTAAAAAGAAACATAAAGGATGCAAAGACATCATTTTGACCTTCCAACTTAGTATTTAACGCTACACAGTTTGTTAATTACAATTACTTCCATGGACTAACGTGAAACGGACAACAAAATCAAAAATTAATAACTTAATTTATTTAATTCAAAAACTAAAACGAAACTTACAAATAATGTTAGAGACTAAAATCATTCATATATTATATATTTAATAATGTAGAATATAGTCCAAATATAATATATGTCTGTTGATTTGTTCTAACTTAGGCATCATAATTTCTAGTAATGTTCTCAATGAAAAAGATAGAAGCTTCTTGTAAGGGTGCTTGTTCACCGTTTCAGTCGTCGCCATGCCGTTCAAGTGACTGTAGTTGTGTCCCTGCTTTACTATTTATTGGTTTCTGCATAAATTCAACTGGAGTTGCATCTGCTGCAAAGATGATTGAAGCTCATCCCAACTTATGTCAGTCTAATGATGAATGCTTGAAGAAAGGAAGTGGAAACTTTTGTGCTCGTTTTCCTAATCGTGATGTTGAATATGGTTGGTGTATTAATTCTGATGCCGGTGAATTGCTGAAAGACTTCTTGAAGATGCCAACTCCAATCACCCACTAGTGTTATGATGCATCAACTCTAAATAAAAACTTATGATGCATCCACTACTTTTATGTTAAGTAAAAGAATGTTCTGGTTGCTTAATCTTGCTTTGAACTCTTTTTTTATTTTCATAAGGCAAAAAAAAATTGAATGAAGGAATCTATTAATGACATGACAAATGGTGGAAATGTAAAGTATTTCACCAAAGTTGGAGCAAACTTCAGCGTCCTGGAAATAAAAGACATGTATAGAAATAAGTTGAAGCAGAACGCTAAACGACAATAACTGAAGCCAAGAAAAAATCAGTTACTAGCTCTCTACTGATATAATATTTTTTTGGAGTAGCCAAGAGTTTGAAAATTGATTAAACTATTCCACAAAATTAAAGTTGAACTTTTGTGTTAATCTTAAAGGATGGGTGAATACCTAAGTTTGATTTATAGTTAAGGATGGGTGAAGTTAATAGTTTAAATCGATTGTAAATTTTATCTTTAAACTTTAACACATTATATTAATAGATGTGATATGTTTAAATTTTAATTTTTTTTATTTGTATTTATATTTAAGTAATAAAATATTTATTACTCAATATAATTTATATATTAGTAATTTTTTACTTTATTTTTGTAAATTTTACTTATTAAAAATACCCTAAAAAAATCAATTAATTTGTGAAGAAAAGCCACTTACGGAGACAGAATCATTAACAGTTATAAAATATTTGTTAGATTAAATAAAAATATATTTGCATATTTCATATTCAGAATTTATTCTTATTAATGAAACAAATTTTAATTTTTTCTAAAATAATTCCAGACACTTACGAATTAGTATTAATAACACCAAAACATATTAGATTACTAATACAGCCAATTGTTTCCGTGCCTAAAGGACAAAAGGTTAAACTTACACACAAAAAAAATAATTTTTTTTAGCGGTTATTTTCTGGTGGTTAGAAAAAATAGCCAGAATGATTATAATTTTTTTGACATTTTATAAATAGAAAAAAATTTCTTGTAGTTTTTACTTAGTTTTCATGAGTTTTTAGCTGACAATTTTGTATTTTCTCCTTTATAGTTTCCTTCTCAGTCTTTCTTACATACTTTCGTGGATTCATTATCCCTTCCCAATTTAACAACAACATACTTTTTTAGATTTTTCCCCTTTCAGCTCTGCACCTCAATCCCTCTCTTGCATTCCATCCTCAGTTCACCATCTCTTTGTAATTTAATATTAGCATATTTTGTTAAAATTTTTTCTTTTCAAGAAATATGTACTCCATTTTAGTAGTGAAAACGTTCAAATCCATAAATCATAACATGGAATAGGCAACAATAAAGTGGACATCCATCAATTCATTAGCATGGTTACATCATCGGTATATTGAACTTCCATGTTAATAGAAAATTCATTAATGTTAGGTTTTAGCATTTTTATTATTCCTTTTTTTTTCTATTATGTTTTCGGTTGTTTTTCAGCTAGAGTAAGGATTCTCCTCGGAAGATTTGTAGAACCTATGACGACACTTCGTATAGAAGCAATTGATGTTACCTTTATTGGAAAAAAAAAGTGAAATGGCTTATCAAGCGGATCCAGATAAAAAATGTTTGATGTTCAAAGTTGATATAGAGGAATTCCAGATATGGATGAAAGTTCTTACTAACTTTTGATTAATTTTTAAGAATATTCTTTAAGTTGCAATGCTACAATCTTTTTTCTCTCATCTCTTTTTATTTTGGAATGATATAGTTTTGGTTTTAAATTTTTTAGAACAAAAAGTTTGTTCAATATGTGTGTGGATATAATTAATGGTTCAATCATTTTAGTTCATGAATCAATTTTATGTCAATGCACTCTCTGAAAGACATAGCACAACTCTCTGGAATTTTGGCAAGAACAGTGTGTGCTGAAGAAGAAGCAATTAAGCATATAATCCACTATTGACAAAAAAATCCAATACTTCAATATTGTTTATCTCTCTAGAACAGGTAAATAAAAACAAGTTGACACTAAATTTTATATTATTTAAATATAATTTTGCAAGAAAAAAAAAAACAGAGACAATATTTCATTCTAACCTCTAACAAAATTGCTTTTCTTGAAGGATAGTCACGGGGTTAAGGGAATCTTAGAAGAGAGGGATTAAGGGTGTCTTAAATCTTTGAAAAGATACTACCAAAATAATTCAATTAAACTTTACATTCACATATGCCTTTTAGTATAATAAAGTTTAAAGGGTACAAATAATGTCCATGAAATTGTGTGAGACTTCATATAACCTATTAACATTCTTCATTCATTCTTTTTACATGCTCTACTTTGTTCAACTTTGTCATATATTAATGTAAAATTTTAATCACTTTAATTATAATTTATGAATTACTATATATAATATAGAACTATGTTAAGTTTATCTATATCATTTCTTCAACTTTCTTTTGTTACCTATAAATGCTCTGCTTCTTTTTAAATTTCTAGGTTTTAAAGCCCTTTGCAGCTTTTATTTCCTTATCAGGCTAGCCCGCATATACTAGGTTGAATATTATGATATGTATTTTAATTATTAATTTTTGTAGTAGGTAAACTCTTACAGATTTATGAATTAAGTTTATAGAAACTCTCAAAGTTTTCATAAACTTTCAAATTTGTCAACCTTAATGATAAGGCATTTTCATTTATTTACTCTTATTTTCACCTTTTTAGAATGATGGAAAACTAGCACCTAAAAGTAATAGAAGTGTGTATGATTTCTTTCTTATTTAATTATTTTGATACGCTAAGGAATATTAAACTAAAATACTTCATAGATAAATAGCTTGCCCATAAGAAGATTGGAGTTGTTGATATCACAATTCTTACAACACAAAGACAAGTAGGAAAGACATTCCTAAATGATAAAATGATAAGAGTTCTCAATCTCATGAAATGATCAAACTGGTGTGTGTGACTTCCCTCTTTCTACTTAAACATTATGTCTTATATATTTTACTTATAGAATTTTCTTATTGAAGTCGTAACCTTGCAAACTATTGAAAGTTTTAACACTAAATTCTTGGGTAAAAGCAACTCAACCATCCTAGCAATTAGTGTGGTATGATAAACTTTTAAATCTTCCTCTTGTTCAAGATGATAAATGTTGAGAAGATTCTACAATTATTTTTGTTCGTTTCTCTGCAGAATTTTGTTGAACTAACAGGAAGTGAGTAAGCATCTCAAACATTATTAGTGGGGTTCGAACTGAACAAAGGTTGTCATATTAACCGGAGTTTACTAACTCTTGCAATTGTTATTCGTAAACTTAGGAGTTTACAAACTCTTCGAACTGTCACTCATAAAATTGTTTATTCAACTTGGTAACTCACTAATCTCTTGGAGAACTCAAAAACAACAAACAGTCTCTGTCTCCTCCGCTGAGATTCAATATCGCTTCATGACTAAGACTACCCAAGAATTAAAGTGCATTAAAAGATACTTTTTTTTTTATATGTTTCTCACCCTGCACCTATTTATGTTTATTGTGACAGTCAAGCAACTCTTCATATTGGCAAAAATTTTGTCTTCCAAGAACATACGAAACACATTGAAGTAGATTGTCACCTTGTTTGAGATGAAATTGTGTAGAATCGTCTTCTTCCATCCTATGTCCCAACTCATACTCAACTAGCCAATGTTTTCACCAAAGCTGTTAGTGTCAAAAAGTTTGAGACAATCTTGGTCAAGCTGGGCATTCAAGACTTGCATGCTCCACCTTAAGAAAGGGTCTTAACGAATAGCTTAGCTAAATATAGATAGTATCAATTTTGTATATAATTAGTGATAGAAAATACAATTAGGAGATATAATTATATGTAATATCTTCTTATATCTATAAAAAATGAGCTACGACTTTTCATATCAATTTATATATATATATAATTAAATCAAAGATGAAAGACAGAAATAAAAATTGATCAAATCTTTTTCTATTAACCAAGCAGCAATTTATACAAAATAATAGAATATACAAAATAATAGAATAATTTAACATATGATTGCTTAATTATATAAATCTAATATTTATAAAATAAACATATATTTAACTTGAATAAAATATTTTTTTATCTATAAAAGACATTAAAAGTCTAATTATAAAATGACTATTTTTATTTTTTATTTTTTCATAAAAATAATCTTAAACATATATATATATATATATATCATAATAAATAACAACTACTTTAAAAACTAAAAGTAACTTATTTCAAAAAATCAAAAATAAAAAATATTCATAAATTTTTAACATTTTCCTATAAGATAGGTTCTACTTTTGTTTGGAAAAAAGTTTTTGTGGAGTTGGGTTGAGCAATAGAAGAAAGAGTGACTTCATTCCACACCTAAGGAATAGTGTGAGAAAATATGAACGGTCGAATTACAAACAATTTTATGCGAAAATGGGGCATGGAGATATATATTGTCTTTCTTTCGAATTGCTCTCCTTCTTCGGAGTTTGCAAAGTATAAAAGATATATATAGCCACTGATATCATTTGTAAACATATTTTTTCCACATATAATATTGTTGATGAGTTCGTTTTGCCTTTATATCCTTGAACCTCCGATCCTCATCAGCATATATATATATATATATATATAGTCAGATGTTGTGGCTAGCTAGCTACACTTTGGTATAGATTTTCACTTTTCTACAGTTTCACCACAACTTTCATTGAAAAGAAACTGGCCACATATTTTTTTCTTTCTGATATTGAAAAATTATCAATAATTTAGTATAATTACCATCCATACACATCAGGCATGCATAAGGACATAAGTTACAATTAAAATTGAGAAAAAAAAATAGTTAGAATTATATCAGCACATTAAATACTAGAAATTTTATAAGAGCAGAAATTTTACATTACATATAGGGAAACATCGGGAAAACTTTAGCACATTAGTTTTTGTTTCAAATTTTATTTGGGAATGTTCAACTTACACCTTCCACCTTAAATACAAGTATTTGTTGACTCTGAAACTAAAATGTGTGATAATTTTGATTAATGTAATTAAGTTTTACATTTGAACCCACTTATGTTTATTCCTCATTTGCACATTAAAGTTTAACACATGTTACCAAGCGAATGGGTCCAAATTTCAATATACTTGTCCTAATCATATTGTTTCACTAGGAAATAGATTGTTTAACCTAAGTTCATTTCAGATAAGTTAGACAATCCCTTGATATATTGCACGTTTCTAAATTACAATTGTTATTGGAAAGAATATTTTAACATAAGTTTTAACGAATTTAAATTCAATCAATTTTATTGATACATTTACAATCATGATGAGATGAGAGATAAGAAAGAGATTTTTATTTTTTATTTTACTTAATTGTTGTTTTAATTTTTTTAATTCAAATTATTCACAAATTTGACCTGAATTTATTTGAATTAATTCAATTTTTAAAAAATAAGTAAAAAAAAATTTAAATATCTTTTCTCCTAAAATTTTTAATTCTTTATCTAAACATTTGAGATTTATGATGCATGTGAGATATGAAATAATTTAATAATTTAGAAATTAGAAATTTAATAAAAATTTGTTCAATGTTTGAAAGGTTTTACACAATTTAAAAATAAATAGATTTGAGTTGTTTTTATTTTTATTTTGGGTAAAGTTTAATGTTTTAATTTGTAAATTTTCAGTAAAAAAGTTTTAAATTATTTAATTGACTTAACTAATGAAGATTTTAAATAAAAAATAAAATTTTTAGATAAAATAAAATCAGCATTAGAGGTTTAGACTTTGTTTAATTTTGAAAATTACAAAACTTGAAGTACATATAATCTAAACTATAAAATGATAAAAAAAAATTCAATTAAACCTAAATATTTTGTCCACTTATTGCATTATTGGTTTCAGTTCTATTATTTGAACGTAAAACAAAAATATCATATATAATGATTTTTATAACAAACAAACATTATCTTCCTTGAGCATGTAGATCAACTAATAAAAAACAATCCTATTTAATAAGAGATTTGTAATTTAAATTATGTATATATAATTATATTAAAAACTCAAAAGATTATCATCAGGATAGATATGATTAAACAAGAAAGAAAAGAAATATATATTATCTTCCTTTTGAAATCTGTGGAATACATTACAAATAACCCAAAGTTGCAGGGACAAATCAGATCTTGGCGCAGCGCTGATGAATTGTTGAGACTTACACAGCCACCCTCAAAATAGACGTTGAATCCTGAGATTGTCCAACACTGGCTGATTAATAAATATACTATGCTAAGAATTTCGAAGATTAAGCTCTTAAGAATGATATACTATATATAGTTCACTTGCTTTTCTTCTCTAATTCTTCCTCTTTAGGCCACCAAAATGAGGTGAAACTGAAACACAATCTGACACCAAAAAAAAGTCCTAGTTAAGATGCTATCAGCCAAGTACTACTGATTTCTGAGAATGGAGAGAAAAATTGTAAACAAAACCCAAATTGTTGAACCTTTAATTGCATTTGTAATCAGTTATCACACTAAATATAGCCATATGTTGCCGTTAATCAGAGAAAAACAAAAGGGTTCAATACAATGAATGCAAACCAAACCAAGCGAGCAAATTGAGATACATTGT
This sequence comes from Canavalia gladiata, assembly GCA_037954105.1. Lineage (NCBI taxonomy): Eukaryota > Viridiplantae > Streptophyta > Magnoliopsida > Fabales > Fabaceae > Canavalia > Canavalia gladiata. Next base: position 7,330,450 of record CM075658.1, on the reverse strand, counting down.
GTCATCAACACATTGATAATTAAATTAATTAACATGCACTGTTCAACGGATTAACTGTTGAGACATTAATTTCTCAGTAGAAAAGAGTACAATTGAAGTTACTAAAAGAGAAAGTTGTCTACACTCAAAAATTTGGGACAGACCCAATTAACAACAATTATTAATTAAACTAGTTTCCCTCACTCTTGTATCATTGCCACCATTAACGGGTCTTGTGGCCATGTATATATTCACAAGAGACCGATATCTCTTATGCTTCCTTGCTGGAAAAACTTCAATATCTTTTCCAAAAATCTCTTGTATTTTCGCCATTATACTATCATTCAGCGATTTATCAACCTCTTGTTCATCATTGCTTCTTCTCCTCTTGCTCCTTGTAATGTTGTTGTTCTTCTCTTCGTCGCTGAGTTGCATAAGGTTCTGTGCCGCGTCCATGTCAGACTCGGTCATCAACCCGTAATTCTCCATCACCTTGCTCTTATGCCAACACCAACAAGAATAAAAAGAACGTGATGCTTCTGTTATTAGATTTTGGTTCATATAGTATTCCTCTTCACTATGCGTGTGTTTTCTACACCTCAATCAATATTATTATTATTTTGTTCTTAGCGTTGAGCGTGTTTTGAGGGTATGTGACGAGACCAGCTAGAAACTACCAGGTTGCTTCTATGAAGCTAGGTTGAATATTATATTATCCATATTTGTAATTTTTTTTTCTATTTAAATAAATTATTGCTTCTTGAATATCTCATTTTTTATTTCAGTTTCTGTAAAATAATTATTTAATTTTAATCCTTATGTTTAATAAAAATAATGCGATTTAATTTTTTATTAAAGACTAAAACCATGTCATCTTTGTTAAATATGAAAATCAAAACTACATAATATTAAAAATTGTAACATTTTTAAAGAAAAATTAACTTATTTAACTTCTTTTTTTTTTAATTAAACGCATGAATCTGAATCACCCAATGTTTCTGTTTTTTTTTTTTTCACAAAACGAGTCGGTGACCGTTTGATTGATCTTAAAATCTGATCCTTGACTTATTGGTCGGCAATCGAACGGATAATAAAATATGAAATCTTTAGTTTAAAGAGTAAAAGTATGAATGAGTCCAAAACTGTTTGGATTTTTTTTTTCTTTTTTATGATTGCACTGAGAAGCTGAATTATAGAGTAGACGTCGTATATCGGTTTGAGTTGACCCAAGTCATGGAAACAGCCACGTATGATTATTTTGTTGTCTTATGTAGAAATTAGAATGCACATTGATGGAGATACGTGGAATTCCCAGTCATCTATTTTTCTTTTTGAAAGAAAAATAATTTTGCTTTTGTTTTTTTGTCAAGGAAAGAGTCTACTTTTTGACACCGTGGAAAACTTCAAATTTGTTCAAGTTGCTTTCACAAATAAGCCCCTGCATATGTTTGATCTCTTTCGCTTAATTTGATCGCAGCATTATATGGATTTAATTAGGACAATGAATGGTTTGGAACAGTTTATCTAATATTAATTAATGAAATAAATATTTTATAATATAAAATAGACGATTCTAATCAATATTAATTTTTTAAATATGTATCTAATGACATATAATAAAATTTTATATATAATAAATTATTATTAAAAACTACATAATTTAATGTATTATAATATTAAATATTATAATTTTTAATATTGATAAACTATTTATGTTTCTTAAAATTCAAGACTATTAGAAGAGCTCTTCATGCAACTCATGTTAATATAGTATTTTGTGTCACAAATTAACTATCCTAAAAATTTAAGTTGTAAGACATGTGATTATATCTCTAATAATTTGTAATCAGATCGTAGCTAAAACAATAACTTAAAATTCTTATATTTGTAACTTCCAATATACTATCTTTCTCCGGTTTCATTTCTAAAGAGTGTTTAATGTACTAAGAGAAACTTTTAAAAGAATTTTTGTTTGTTGAAAGGAGAAGAAAATGGGAAAAGTGGGAGAGTTGGTCAAGGATAAAAATTGTCAGGTTTTGGTTGTCTAAACCTTTATTTGACTATGTAATGTTATTTTCTTTATATAAATTAATAGATCTTTAATATTAATTTATCAACGAGGCTTTACTCTTTATTGGTTCTTTCCCTCACGCGCTTTCCTTGAGAGGAAGGTATGGTAGTTCACTTATGCAAGTCACGTAGCTTGGATCGTGAAAGCAAAGCAATTATGTAGTTTTTGACGTCACGATTTCTCTCCATTCTTTTTCAATTTCCATATGAAATGTGGCGTACAACACCAAAAAATATTACAAATTCTGAACGAGTTATGTAGGGCAGAACACACATCACACACGGCTTACACAAGGCAAATATATGGATATCAACAAAGGCCATAATTAAACTTAGAGGATAGTCTTGGGATTCAGCTAAATCTTAAAAGTTTATTTATTTTTGGATTGGTTCTGTAGTCATGTATATGTATTGTCTATCCTCTTTGTTTTCTTGATTTATGGATATACTATTGATGGGTTATAATATCTTTATAATGAATTTTGTTCATAAAGAAAAAGGTCATAGTTTACAATGATTTGTTATAGAAAATCTCGTAACATTAATTACCATTCATTCCCTGTATCCCATTCATCCTATAGATTAATAGAGATAAATAAAGGCGGTATGTTTAGTCGAAATTTATTTTTCATACAAAAAAATACAGTTTAAATAATATTGTTTATTTTTCTATTTCTCTTCATCAAATCATCTAACTTATTATATACTCTCTCTTTTTTCTTTTTGTCCTATCTCTCTTAGTTGTAAAAAAAATTAAAAAAAAAAGTTTGTAAAAATATAATTTCCCCATTTGGTAAACGTACAAAAGAGAAAAGATCAATAAATCAATTAACAATAAAGACACCCTGAGGCATGAAATTTTGCATGCCAAAAAGGTTCAAAAATTGACCTATTTGAATTATTTTTTATATATTTTATACATAAAATTGTAGGTTTAGACTTAGAAAAACCTATTTTTTGCATTCTTATACCCTAAGACTGAAAAGAGTCATTATTGAAAATAAAGACAATTAATTAGAAATAATCCTATGTAAATAGTTAGAGTTTTGAAGGATTTATATATTTGTGTTTATCAAAGAAACTGAGAAGCCTTTTTCTACCTCCTTTGTTTTGACTATAGCATCTACATTTGTTGTTTTGCTTAAAACTATGGATAGCTAGACTTTTGTTTAAGGTGAATGAGATCTCCTTTGAATATTCAGGTATGTAATTTATTTTTTTTGGCATTTTATTAATGATTTGTGATTTAGTTATTCATATTCTTAATATTTTAATTGCTTAACCAACAATTAAATTTCTTTTGGAAACATTCAATTGAACTGGATATAGAAAATTGATTTTTAGAACATAAATATAAATAATGTGTGTTTAATAAGATAGATCTAATATACTTAGAGTTTGTTTGCTTAAATATATTGTACAAAGTTACACAAATTTTGTAAAGGAAACTCGGTTACACAACACTGGTTTAGTACTTGTTTGTGTTACAGTATGCATAATTCAATATTTGGTTCCATGTATATATCTCAAATTTTCATTGGGTAGTTGGATTTTGTTTTTAATTCCCACAAACTTAATTTCAATTGGTTTGAACGTAAAAACAAACATAACTTTATTTTCGCTGCTACAAAATGGAGGTGGAGACACGTATGTATACAAACAAGTTATCATGAAATATACAATTTTAGACAAAAAGTACAGAAATAGAATTAATTGACTTAGACATATTCTATTATTTTTCAAGTAAATTAGAGTTGTTGCTAAAAAACCTATTTCCGAAATAATCATAAGAATTTTAATTTGACCAGTCAGCATGATAATTAGTAAATATCCGCATATGGTAATTATTCCAAAGCCGTTTTGAGTTGAAATCACATAACACCGAGAAATTTGTCGACTTGGTTTCGTACACACTACACAGATATCACAAGCTTCATGCTTCAGTCAATCAAACAAACGCGAACTAAAAAGTCTAAAACAAATAATAAAGTCAAACAAACAACGCTCTTAACGTGAGGAAATGGGATCGTAAGAGCGTCCAGTACGGCTGTGAATGTAATTTTCTAACTACATTTGCCACATCTTCCGGAATATTTTCTTATATATCATCTTAATGTTATATAAATTAAATAGTAAATAAAAATATATATTTTTACATCGTTTAATTATAGATTATCATATTATTAAAAATTATTAATTTTCATAATAATTAATTCAAAAACTATTTCTATCATAAACTTTGATTAACACTGTAAATTTGTTTATATGAACAATATATCAAAGTTAAACACAAACATAAAATTATATAATAATTAAAAATTATAGTAATACAAGGTAAAAAAAATTAGAATTTTTATTTTAAAATTAAAATGAATTGGGTTATTTATTTTTGTTGCCAGCTGGCAATTTATTAGTTAAATTATAGTGGGTTTACTAGGCCACATATTTTTGTTATATTAACAGGAATATGATTTAATAAATTATTGCATGAAACTAGAGTGGGAGACGCACAAAGTCCACTGAGCTAATTGTGAGTCTATCTACCGTAGCCATTGCAAGATCACAAAGTCTTTAACAAATACAAAAGTTACTGAAGAATCTTGAATGAGGCCGTGAAGAGGATTTCCAAACTGAGCCATCCCACACTCAGCTTAAACATGGGCCTGATTATTCGCCAAACAACATCTTATGGGCCAAACTGATTGGCAGGTGGACCTTAATCATGCATGTAAATGGAGAACTCAACCCAAGTGCTGATCTGTTAATTTGGGTCAACAAGGGAGCTTAATGGTTCAGTCCTTCTTCGCTTGGGCTTTGGGCCCCTTTATTACTAAAAAGTAATAATTCTTAGATTGCAATTGGATTTGTAAAATAGGAACCCCTGCACTTCAATACTTGGGCATTGCTTTTTACACCCTTGAATTTCTTTTTGCACCCTCCTGGTGAAAAGTCCAAATTGCCTCTGGGACTGTATATTATCAGCCTCCCCTTCTTCTTCGTTTTTCAGTTTCACTTTCCTCTTCATTGCGCTTGTTGAATTGATAAAACTCCAACGAAAATTTGTTAATTGAGTGTAAGTTGAGCTGTTGTTCTTTGTTGGACGAGGAAGTGAGCTGAAAACCGTCAGAGAAGTGTCGGAGAAGCGTCAGAGAAGACGAAGGTGAGCTAACATCGAGCTGCAGTTTACGTTCTGCAAATTAATTTGCGGAATGTTAAATACCTTCCGTAAATCAGTTGCATTCCGCAAACTAGTTTACGGAATGCAACTGATGCATGCATGAGGTCGTCTTCTACCTTAGGATTCAACCATCGCAGTAGCCTAAAACTTACATTTACCCTATCCAATGGACAATAGCAAACGAGTTTAGGGTTCAGAGGTGCTAACCTGAATGTGGAAGCTTTGAATTTGGGTTGTTTCGTTTGGCTTGAGTGCAGAAGTGAAGCAGGAGTAAAGCAGGTACTGTTCTTGGTTGTAGAAGAGTAGTAAAATGCGGAAGATAGGTTTTTTTTTTTTGCAGAAAAGTTAATGGGTAAGGGAGAGGGTGTTAAGGGTAATTTCGTAATAAAAAATTTACAAAAAATTAAGGGGTGTGTAAAAAGAAAAAAGAGGGTGCAGAAAGTAAGGCCCTCAATACCTTATGTGCGTAATGTTGCAACCCTACATTAGAATTTTCGACTTTAAACCAGCGTATTAAGCCCAACAAACAATAAAAAATGAAAAGAAAAAATTGGACCACGGATCGACCAGGCCCATTCAAGACCAAACTATACTGGGTCACGAAATTTTGGGCCGGGCTGTTAATGTAAAAATTAGGTGGGTAAATGTTTTTAAATCTCAACCCATTTTGTCAATCCTTACAGTTGAGCTCGTATCTGTATTTTTTTTATGTCAAGAAATCTGGACCAAGAGAAAGCTGTCAAAGAGGCCGTACGATTGCTCTCTCTCCAAAAAGAAAGGCAAATAATTAGTGAAATATGCATTATATAGATTATGTCATCACAGTTCAATAATATGTATATATTTATACATTGTTTCAATTTCAATATATTTTTATATATTATATTTTTCTTCTTCCTGTCTCTCTTTCTTCCATCCTAAACCACGAATGTAAAACAATATTTTCCCCTTCAAATGCTAGTATAAAGGTATAATTTAAAATGAAAATCGAGAACCTTCTTAATTATGGATAAAATTGCTTTCTCGGAATGAAGAATTTCGCTAATCTTCTAAACGTGGCTTTCATACTTCAAATATGAAGTTCTAGTAAAAAGAACATATTTTATGGCTTCTAATCCCCTTTTTCCTTTTTTTTTTTTTCTTTTCAAGTTTCTACGTTTTTAGTGTTATGCAAGGACATGATCTTGGTTGTTATTAGCACCTTATTCCTGCTTTTACCAGAGGTCTCTTACCAAACTTTAAGGTGGGTGTTCCTTTTGTGACAAGATAGATTTCAGAGAGGAAGGCAAATAGGGAAGTACAATATGTACTTGCCATATGACACAACAGCACACCACCTGGGACGTATATAGTACACGCATGTATGTATAGGTTGTATCAATTCATTGATGTGTCAAATTAGCTCCGCTGAATTCTTTCACTCTTTCACTGCTGGGTAAAGCAACCAAAATATCTGGCTCTTTAACCTATATCTTTGATTAGCAAACCCAGTTGCATGGGTTGGCTAAGCAATAAAGCTCCTAATTTAGTGTCATGCAAACCAAGAAAAATAGGAAAATCTGAAGTAATTCGCAGGAAGAGTGTCTTGTCCACAACACATCAACCCAAGTGTTAAATAATAGAACATAAAAATAAACATACGAGGAACAAGAATATCCATAGTTGATGGTATTACAAATGAGGAAGATAGACCATGTAACCAAGGTTTAAACACGAACAAGAAGAACCATACCTTAAAATATGACAACTAATTCTTGGGACAGCGGATCCCCCATGTTGAAAGGGGGAATAATTTATCATTCAATGCCTTTCTTATAAGAATACATGGAAACTGGAAGGAGAATAAAACACTAAAAACCCACAGAAATATAATGAAAGAATAAATGAAAAACCCCTATTACAAGGTAACAATGTGTCAGCTCCCCAACCCTTCCTCTTTATCTACACACCCGAAAAATACAACTTCCATCCAAAAATTCGTGCAACTTTGTGAAGCGTGTCGTATTCATTCAACGCATTGCTTCTTCAACATGCAGTGTAGTAGCTGAAAAACACCCTTCAGCTTTTCTTTATTCAAGACTCATCACAATTCAATCCACAAATTTCTAACACAGGACCATCTCTTGACACAAAAGGGTTAATTCTAACCCACATGAGAGTCAAGATGGAGGCCAAAAGGATTGACCAGACCAATATAATGGTTGGCATCCTATCTTGTTTACCAAGCAACCCCTTAAGGAAGGGGTAGAGATGGATGATGACCCACAAGGCAAAGAATAATCTACCAAACAAAGGTCCCCATGAGTCATAACCATTATTGATGGCATCTGAGACCCCAACAACCACCCCAACAATGTTTATGATTAGTAATGTAGTTGGAGGGATTAAGAGTGATGTCCACTTGAAGATGTACAGCTCTGAGAATTCTCCATCATCTGCTGCTTTTGAGGTAACCGTGAAGTTTGTGTTCACACCAGCCAATACCTTCAGTAAACCCTGAAAGAGGGCAAACAGATGTGAGGAAGCACCTCCAATCACCCAAAACTGTTCGTTCCTCCACCAATCATCTATAGTAACACCACCCCATTGCATCTCAAGGATGCCAGTTGCTGCAATCGATATGAAGAGGCCCATGAACACAAGACTGGCATAGTTGCTAATCTGCATACAAGGTACGAAATTGGATGTTAGTACTCTATACTTTTGGATTTTATTATTAAAAGTAAAATCCAACAGCTTAAAGGGACACAAATGACAGTAACATGCAATGTGATTAACCTTCAAAATAGTATCAAGATGGTCAAGGCTATTTCAATGAGTATCTAATTGCTCCAAAACCATTTTTATTCTACTTTTTCTACAGACAGCATTATGAATTTGGCTACTCTATGGTGAGGAGCGCACTTTAGAGGGGGGGAAATATGGAGTTATAACCATAGAATAGGAAATCAAAGGCAGAGATTATGATAAAATACATGCGTATCTATAACAAATTATTGAAGTTGTTAAGATCTATTCACTCAACCCAATAAACAGTCATAAATCCTCACTATTCCCTCTAAAGTGCATCCCCTCACTTTAGAGGAGCCAAATCCCAGCACTATTTTTCACAAAAAATTAATACTCTTCAGAGAGTAAATAAAACTTCAACTTCCACTCACCAATCCATTTGACCTGTCAAAAATGTATCTCAATAAGCCAAATACTACATTTTCTGGTTTTTTAATTCCTTAGTTGCAGAAGGGAAAATATAAAAGGATTTTCTTTTCATTGACAGACATAATAGATACCAAATATAAGCATACCTCAGGTACAATAAATTTTCCAGTCAGAAGGCATATGGCTGGTAGAGTACAGTAGACGAGCAATGGGAGGGAAGTCCAGGGATATACAACTGAGTTTATGTAGGAAAACCGTTCCAACAACTTCAACCCACCACCATAGCCATACCAGATTGGACAATGTCTGCTGAAAAAAATCTCAACAGACCCAAGGGCCCACCGAAGAACTTGGTGCAGACGATCTGAAAGGTTGATAGGTGCTGACCCTTTGAATGCAGGCCGCTTAGGGATGCAATACACAGACCGCCAACCATGACAATGCATTTTAAATCCAGTCAAGATATCCTCTGTCACAGAACCATATATCCACCCAACCTGGTAATAAACCAAAAATTATGAGCACAAGGAAGAAATATAAGAACAAAATGGCTAATTTTTCAGAGACAATTTACATAAAAACAAATTGCTTGCTTTGATACTTACTTCTTTTCCCCATTCAGTTTTGTCTTCATAACCACAACTGATGACTTGGATGGCTTCTTTTAAAAGTGATGCAGGACTCACACCCAGTGGAACTCCACCATTTTCCAAAAGTGTGGAGGCTACAAACACTGGAGATTGCCCAAACCTTTTCTCCAACTTTGTTTGAGTCAAATTGGATGACTTTTCATTGTTGGATCCTGAAAAAGAATTTATTTTGTATTATTATCCACGAAATTTCTTACAGCAAGTGTTTTGTTATGTGAGGATAGCCACATGGTACAAAATTCTAACCTTCATTCCCTGCCTCAATATTTTCAAGTGCATGTATCTGCTTTGATGCTTCACTCTGCTTCACCTTCCTCTTTCTCTCCTTCTTAGAATTACCATTCGTTTTCTTTCTAGAGCCACAACAGAGGCAGCACCATTTTGGCCAACAGTTACAAGTTTTACTTGGAGGCTTCTTCTTGGCAGGAGCATCATATCCATAAAGTGCATACCTTCTGAAAACACATCCAGTTCCGACATATATTGGACCTTGTATTCCATCCAATCCTTTCATGTTTATCTGTTTTCAATTGGGGAGTTGGTACTTGTCATAATAAAGGGCAGAAAGGAAACACTCAAACAAGCAAATAAAGGGGAAGGAAAAACTTACATCGAAAAATACAACATTTCTGTTTGAGTATCTATCATGCCGATCAATTCCATCAAATCTTTGAGGAAATTGCACATAGCAAACCTTTTTCCCAAGTTGAGGGTCCATCATAAAACACATAGCTTCTCTAAGTGCCTTGCTATTGTTAATGTAGTGATCACAATCAACATTCAGAAGATAAGGTGCATTCGTGATAATTGCTGATGCCCGTACCTTCAAATATTTATTATCATTACAAAAACAAGTTATTTAAGGACACCAGATCATCAGTTAAGCCTGAACCAAAATAAAAGTGACTTGATACTTACCAGAGCATTCATGGCTCCAGCCTTTTTGTGGTGATCAAAGCCTGGCCTCTTTTCTCGAGAAACATAGACCAAGCGAGGTAGTTCATTTCCTTCAACATCACGAACACCATCCTGACCAAGGAACACCTGTAAAACACAAAAGAATGTCATTGTTTCTAACTTGGAGGTCAGTTATATGTGACAATTATGATCAAAGTCCTATAGCCAAAACAGGAAGGTGGCAGATGGGGATAAAAAATCCCCATGCATTGCAAGTCTATCTGCAATGCATGATTGATTACAAATGCAACTTAGTTTGAACATCAGGCAAAGGAATTTATTTAAAAGCATACAGGGGGAACAAATAACCACCAGAGTGCCAGACAACTCTTTAAAAGCTCGTGTTGATTTGACAGAATGCATAAAAACCATATGCAAAACCCATTTTAGCATCTGCTAAACTGATGATATATTTTCTTACCTGAATCATGCCAGGATGATCCCTCACATTATTTCCAGGCCAAGGAGTCCCATCTTGCATGGTCCATCCATCCTCAGGAACCTTTTGAGCTGTTGCCACCAAACTGTTAATCCTCACCTTAAATTCTTCGTAATCCCTCTGTAACAGCCAAAAAGGAAAAGACCATTCATTAGCAGAGTCAAATGTTTGCATCATTAGGCACAAGAAGCAAATTATATAAAAAGAAAAAATGCAAGCGGAGAAAGTTGAAACCTTCATTGCTCTCCTTTCCCTGACAAATGCTGGATGTACTTTATTTTTCAGATAGTCCATCTTCTGGCCAAAATACCATTCTGGGGCCCGGGGCTCAATGTTGTATTTCTTACAAAATGGAACCCATCTCCTAGCAAATTCAGATGTCTCAGAAAGTGCTTCAAATGTAAGCATAGCAGCACCATCATCTGAGACATAGCATGCAACTTTATCAACTGGATAATCAACAGCAAGGATTGATAGAACAGTGTTTGCTGTAATCAGTGGAGGTTCTTTCATGGGATCAACAGTACTGACAAAGACGTCTACACTGGACAACTCAGATGGCTTCCCTTCTTTTTCATACCTGCAGCCATGTAAAAAGTGAATCTTTGAGCAACAGAATACTAAATGTAGAATGATATATACTACACTTATAATAGGAATGGAATAATAAATGCAAATCAAGAAATAAAAAAGCACCAGATATTGTAGGTAGGCTCAATTACCTGAGTGATAGACGATCAAGGTATGTTTCACGCTGTATTGGGTACCATTTTGGAAACTGGTCCATTATCCATGATACAGCAAACCATATTTCACAGATGACCGATGTCAACCACAAGCCATATGCATCATTAACTGGGTGGAGAATTCTATAATGGAAAAACAGCCCAAGGATTACAAGGCGGAGTACTATAATCATTCTGTATGGATTTATCTTGCTTGAAGGGATAGGTAGCTTCCGAGAAAGTGGCTGTCTGCCTTCATCCATCCTGATATAATACATTGATGAAAAAATGTTAATAAACAAAGCCAAAATAATTATGGCAGAAAATTAGAGTTATTCATTCTAGTCAAACTTGCAACCTTTCACTCCAAGCACACATGCATACACCACAACACCTACCAACCAACAAAACAACAACAGATTGCTTGGCTAAAATGTATGCATGCACCAATAACTACCTAAATACAATGACATTGATTTCAAGTCTTAAACGTTTTCCCGATGCAACATGGTTTGGCCTTGATGTTATAGAGGTGCTCCAATATCTACTCCAATCATGAGCATAATTAGGAACTTAAAGGGAGGCAAAATAGAATGTTGAATGAAAACTTACATGGGTAAATCAGGATCCTCAAAGTCATCACCAAAATTTCCATCGTTATTCCCTTCATGCTTCACAACCTGAAGTTTGTCACCCTGCCTTTTCTTCCATTCCTCCATCCGGTCTTTCCAGGACACACTTCCATACCCATACACCGCAATGTCTTTCTTGGGTACCATCGGTCTGGGTTGCACTATGACAAGAGAAGCAGCAAAGTGACAATATGTACAATACAGATAATAAGCAATGTAAAAGTGCAGATTGTAGAACTAAACAATTGTATAAGGCTTACGTGGAATGGATGGATCAGTATAAGGCATGGGATGGACTCTGTTCCCATGATTCATATATGGTGGAACAATTAGAGCGTGTCTATCAGAAGATATCTCAGGATCCTATAATTAATAAAAACAATATTATGTAAGGGCCCAAGTTGCCAGTGTGAATAATGCACACATTGGAGGAAAATTAAACGTGCCAAAAGGGAAATTTGAAGATATATTACCTCCTCCCCATAAGTCAGGAGGGGGATTTCAGAATTGAGAGGAGGCGAGCCATGTTCCAAGTTTGTGGGGATGCCAGATACGTTAGAATTAGAGCCACGCCCAGTGTTAAGGCGTCCAGAAAACAATGATTCCGACATCGGTAGTGGACCCAAAGCATCACCTTCCCCATAATCAAACTCATTATCCAAGTCATCAATATCATCCTCCTCTTCATCGCCTTCAACCCTTGGACAACCTGCAATCCATTCATTGGTTCTTCTAAGATAACATCCACAACAGAAGCAAGTTACAAGGTGAAAAAAGGAACACAAAAGCCAATCTCACCTTTGATGCGTTTGTATCTGGTCTTACACTGAGGGCAAGCCTGATTCCCCTCCCGTCTTTCATACTCGTAGCAAGGCCGGCAAACAGGGAAAGCACACTCATTGCAGGCAACAAAGGGCTCCCCATCCACAGTAACCTCTATCTCATCCCCACAAATCTGACATATCTGTCCACTCAGCTCTCGGACAGACTTAATCTGAGAAGAACCAAACCAAGAAAGCAAATAGTGCAGTGTTGTTAGCACCTGATTCACAATTCTTTTGGGAAACTAAACGATCTAACTCCCCAACAAAGTTCCACATCAATAAAATGCTACCATATAAAGTGGTTACAAATCAACCCAGGTTGCCCTCAGGCAGAGAAAGAGACATTCATTCACATACTCATTACCGATCTTTCCAAAGCAAATCATATCAAACATCAACATCAAATCTTTCAATATGTGACAAAACAATCCACAACTATTCCACCCTCACCAGTCAACTAATCTTCTACTAATATCACCAGTGAAACTACACACAACCAGCACAAATGCTCATGCATTGTAAACTACTGAACACACTCCAGAAGGGTCAAACCTCAAACCGTACCACAATCAATTAAATCTGAAAACTTCACCTCCCAAGGAAACTTCAATTTTGTAGAAAGGAAGTTCACAACCATTTTGTTCATAACATAACCCTTCCCCCCAACTAATAACAAAAAAAAAAGCCAATCACAGAAGCTGCATCAAAATGCAAAATTATTAAGAAGCCACCGACAGAGAAAAAATTGAAAAAAAAAATATTAAAAATAAATAAGATGGACACTTTTGGTGTATAACAAGAGATCAGAAGAAAAAAAATAGACAAAATTAGGAAGACAAAAAATTGTTGAAAAACCATACTTAATTTACATGAGATGGGGGAAATGGAGAGAGAGAGAGAGAGAGAGAGAGAAGGGTTACCCTTACCCTTCCATTTTCATCGGCATTGATGAGCACGAACTCGTTCCTGTTGTGGGAACCAGCAACGAGTCTACCTCCGGTGTGCATCACTCACAACTCACACTCACAAAAAACAAACTTGGTCTTGGACTTGCAAGTCTTCTTCAAATCAACCAACCCTCTTCACAACAACAACAACAGGATCCACTCTTGCATTGCTCAGCCACACCACACCACACCCTCATAAAACCATAACCCAAACCCCGATCCAAAAAAATCACTCCTTTTTTTTCAATACACGTAATTTGCAATTGCGGCCAAAAATAGAAACACAATTTTTTTTTTATTTTTAGAAATAAAAACAGAGAAGAGTGTTGAGGGATGTGCGTGCAGTGTGTACTTTGATTCCTTTAGAAGACAGCCACCGACGGCAATGTTTAGAGAGAGAAAGTGAAGAAGAGGAGTGAGAAAGATAGAGAAAGAGAGTGTGTGTGAGTGGAAATGAAGACGCGTAAGAGAGAAGGAGATACAATACAAGAAGGGAAGGGGGGCAGAGAGACAGCGAGATCGAGAAAAAAGCAACGAAACCAAAGATTATTAAAAAGGGGGAAAAATACACAGACACAATAAAATTATAATAACTGAAAATTAAATAAATTGAGAAATGAACGAGTTAGGACTAAGAGTTAGTAAAGAGTGAGGTGGAAGGCGGGACCCACCTGTGGTGGTGCCGATGGCTCTGACCTACCGGAGTTTGGTGAATAATGATAAAATATAAAATAAAATCAGTAATTGCTTCTTTGTTTTTTGGTATATTATTGTAGTGTGTAATTTTGCATTGAAACTGAAGAATGTGTGAGAAAAATGGTTAAATTTTCGTCGGCAAAGTGGTATTATGTAGCGCGTTTTGGTTTTTAATGTCGAGTTGTTGTGTTAAAATTGGAAAACCCTGCCTCTCTTTCTACACTTTATTAGTTTAATAATAATAATAATTATTATTATTATTATTATTATTATTATTATTATTATTGTGAGTGTGGGGTCCAGCAACAGCAGAGCAGGGTTTGGGAATGGAAGGAGATGAGGATTCACTGGCAGTTGTTAGATTGGAAGAGAGAAACTACAAAGAAGTGAGAGAAAAAGTTTGATAAGAACTGGCAAGTAGGATCACCTCACGCGCCCTAAATTATGTCTTTAATACACTTTCTCTCTCTACGCTTATACTCAATCCTTCACTTAAAATACCCACCTTTTATAATTATTTTTTCCAAATTATCAAAATAAAAATAAAATTTATTTACATGTTAAAAATTTATTACTTAATTTTTGAAGTGATTAAGATTATTATTTGGTAAAATACACTGAACTCTATTTAATCAATATTTTTAACATTTTTTTAATCTCAACCTTAAATCAATATTATTGTAGTTTGTAATTATACGCTGTATTTCTGTCTTTTGGACATTATTTTAACATCTTTTATTAAATGTTTAATTTCAACCCTTAATTAATATTATTTTAGTTTGAAATTATATGTTGATATCTCTGTTTTTCTTACATTATTTTAACGTTTTTATGAATATAGAATAAAAAAAATTTGTACAGAATTATATAATTTATAAAAATATATTGTATTATATTTTTATATAAATTAAAAAATATTTATGTAAGATTAAAAAAATATCATGTGTAATTTTATTTAAATATAAAAATGATTAATATAATTCTTCCAAAATTATGTTTCTCATATAAATTAACAGTATTTTTGGACAAATAGTTTAATTAAACATTCATTATATAAGTTTTTAGCGAAAAATATTGTAAATTTAACACCAAATTTATTTGAATATTTTGAAAAAATATATTTTAAAATTTGTTTACATAAAATGTAAATCAAAGAAAACTAAAAAATATATTAAAAACCCTAAATTTCTTTTATAAGTCTAAATAAATTCTTTTAATTATTTCTGGGTTTCATTAAATGAGATACATGTAAGAAAATCGTTAGTATTTTGTGTATGCGACGCATGTAACGAACTTTGACTCCCTCTCTTCTTTTCTTTCGGGTCTCTGGTTCGACATTTAGCTCTTGCCCGAATCCACATTTTGGTTCTTCATTCATGGTTCATGATCCTTATCCAAATCCTAACACATTCATTGTGCACATTGTTATGCACAGGGAAACACAAATTATTGATACCTTATCGGTATTTATGATACATCTTTTATTTTGGCACTTTCTGCTAGTAAATTTATTTTGCTTTACTTCGATGCTTTAATAATTAAAGAAAAACAGAATAGGAAAAAGGCATGAACCAATTACATTGATTGAATTGAAGTATTGAACTATTTTGGAGCAACGTTGAAACAAATTTTAAGAAATGGGAAATTGTCAGATGCTGATTTATTGGAGAAAATATGCTTCAGTAATGCGGGAAATTTCACAAATATTATTGGCCATGCGCAAATTCAATGTCAATTTGAAAAATCTGAGCATGACGGTGAAGAACGGTGCAATTGTGAATTAAATCTGTAAAAAATCACAACCTTCCAATTAAATAATATTGATCTTATGATTTCATTTCTCTGAACAAAAATAATATAGAAAATAAGTTCCACACCAATCATCATGAATAAAAGTAAAGTTTTAAATATCTAGTATAACTCATTACAAATCAATTTTAACTCCAATTATTGACTAATTCTATCCGAATATTACCATTTTTTCTTGCATAAGCTATGGATCTTGCTTCATCCCATCTACTTAATATTTATTTTATCAATTTGACAAACTTATATTTACTTGCTAATATGTTTGGAATGATGAGCGTGACAGACACATAAATTATAAATCATTGACCGAGAATAAATGAGATTAAATATATTACATTACAGCAAATCATAGAATGCCGGAAACTAATAAAATGAACCATGCCTATAGTTTATTGACCATATCATACCATCACGACAACAACAACATGTTACCTCTTAATTCCATTTAACATATATTGCAATAGATAAATGGTTACCTTTCTGGTGGAGCGGGTGAGAACAAAACTAACCGCTACTTAAAATATATATACACATATAAAATATATTTACTATAATGATGAAAATATATTTAAATCATATAATTATATAATAATGATAAAATTATAAATTAACAAAAATTAATTTGAGAATGTCACAATTTAGTGGACTGTATGTACAATTTACTGCTGCATTCAGTGGACTTTACATAATTCAAACATATTAAATTATGATAGTGAATATGAAAAGAGATTAATTGGTTTTATAAAAAAAAATTTAAAAAATTCTCAACAGACTATCTACAATATTTGACGATAGAACAAATTATTTAAAAAATAAATAAAATAAAAGGAACTTTAATAACCAAATTAAGTATTGACTAAGGTAATAAAATTATAAGCCCCTATTCAGAGCTTGTGGACCATAATATATGTATTATGTAGATTTTCATATATTATGTGAGCGAGAAGGGTTCGGGTAGTTAGATCTATATTATATTTGATTGACTTTGGGTCCACTGGGTTAATTCTTCACTGTTTAGTTATTAGTTGTGTTTAACCAATAACGTGGGTTTGCCAACCCATCCATAATTATCCCTAACTAGCATTCTCTATTCTCTTCTGACTTCAATTTATACGATTATTGCATAAATAATTTCCAGTTGTACATGCTGACCAAAACCCACCTTTTTTTTTATTCGGCTTATTAAAACAGAAAGCCTGCAAATTCAATTCTTACATACTGCTGTGATTCTTTTCCCTATGTGCCTTACAAATACAAGTTAAGGTTGAATAAAATTAAAATATAATATAAGTTTAAGTATTTAATTTTTAAAAATAAAAAATAATTTATTTAAAATTATAAATATTATATTAAGTCTTTCGTAAAATTTTATTACCAGAAATGGAATGAATTACTTCGATAGAAAATGAAAATAAGTTATTGATAAAATATCGATTAAAGAACACAATAAAATAGAATAATAATTAACGTAACGTCCTGTTAGTTAGGCTAAAATATTAACGTGCTGCTACAATTTTTCTTGTTTTTGTTTTTCGTTTTTGGTCTTTGTATTAAAATAATTGTTACGACTTTTATGCCACATGGGCAGCACCCGCTGTCGGTGGTGATATTTTAATTGAATATTAAATTTAAAAAGTCGTTTTCGTCAATTTATGAAAGTTAGTCCACGTCACGTAAAAACAACTGTGATTGTGATTTGCGTATGATTACCTTCGTAATTGCGCCATAATTAGTATTATCTACTTTGATTTTGTTAATTAAAAAATTTAAATATATACACCGGCACTTTATCTTTATTTTCAATAAAAGTCAATATTTTTATAATTTTAATTTTAATATATTATTAATATAAAAATGTTATATTATTAATTAATTAAAAATTATGATAAATATATTTTTAAAATAATTTTATAATAACAATAAAAAATTACCATTAAATTTTATATTTTTAATGTATTTTAATTATTATTTTTAACAACTTAACAATAATAAATAGATAAAACATTTTTATTTTCTTTGTCCTAACCTGTAGTTATACCTTTTTAAAGTGAGCCTAACAAACCTATATCTATTTAATTGATTCATTTAAAGTTGGATAAAAATAACTTTAAATTATTTAAAAAATTGAAATTTGTACATATACAAATTTAGACTATATCTATTTTTTAAACCCAGAAAAACTACTTATTTTTACAATACCAAACTAAACAAGTTCTTAATTTTCCCACCGTCCATAGAATATTGTCAAATTCATAAATAAATAATTTAACAAAAAACGTACAGTGATAATCCTATATATATAAGATTTTTTTAATGGAAATAATCGTATGTATATCTTATTTTAAAGAGGTATTAAAATTAACAGCCAGATAATATTTAAAAATTTGTAAATTATAACCAAAAGATTGTAAGTAATATACTTGTAAAACATTTAAACTTTGTCGTAGATCCATAAAAGTAAAATCATGTTTTTTTTCATGTAAGTACAATCATGTTATTAGTTTATTATGTCAATCACTACTAAAGTAGCATTAACAATACCGATCACATCTTCTTGTTCTATTATAAACACGCAAGTAACATGTGCAAATCTATTTTTCAGTCGATTGACATTTTAATTTTCATGTGGTTTTATAGATGCATTCCTAGATCCAATATATGAACTCCAGCAAAATTATTTAGTTGTATGTTTTATAACCAGCACATTATGTTCACTTAGTGATATTGAAAAATATAATTTCAATTATTTAACTCACCAGTAATTTTTATGGATGTATATTTTCTATTTGCAATTTATCTTAATACTGTTGGTATTTACGCATAGGAAGGACCGTGCATTTTTTATACAATAAAAAATAAATAAATTTTGAACTTAAAAACATTTTGAAATAAAAAATTTGCGCGTGTATCAATGATTTAATTTTTATGCTCACTAAAATAATATTCTAAATATTTTATTTGAACCTTACTGTTTACTTTTTTCATTAATAATAAATAAAAGAAAAAAATTAAACATATAAATATTAGCATATATTCATTTATATTTAGTTATAAATCATTAAATTTATTTTATTTTATAAAATTATCAATCGTAAAAAACTAGGTAGAGGGATGATAGTATAAATATATATATATATATATATATATATATATAATTACGAAATAACAAACAACTAACTAATTTGTAACATAACCCATCTTTTGAATGAGGAGATTGGAATTGATGGAATGGGATGCATTTTGGCGGAGCAAGAAGTTTTTGATCGCTTTCTCTTTTGAAGCAGTTAACACAAGAGTTACCTACGCATATGGTATCCTGTGAGGTGACAATCCATGGTTTTCCATAAGCACGCGAACGTTTCCAATGATAATATAAAATCTAATGCCATATTTCACTCGCAATGGCGAATCAGCTTATGATAGCCTTTGTTCCAAGTTGTTCTCAAAAGCACTATATTTTAGCAATGAAACAAGAGAATGAAGTTGAGTATCAATCACCATGGTGATTCCTGATCAATGCACCACAAACACGTGATCCACGGAAATTACCTAACCAGCTTCCATCTATTTTTAACTTCCCAAAGTCATAAGTGGAAGAGAACCAAACCACACGTGTGTCATGTTAAATATGGAAATAGGTTTGGTCTATACTGTAGATTTATCTTTGTATTTATATATCATTCATCTTACCTTTAATTAATGTAAGATTTTCTAATATATATATATATATATAAAATTTTCAATTTTAACATGAAGTCAAAGAAATTACATCACGGCCAACACATTAATTTGAGTGGAATGGACTTTGATGTCTTGAGTCTTCTTCAATTTAATTGTGAGTTTTTAGTTTTAAAACCAAAAATTAGTTTTCAACCGCAGAATTCTTAGTTTCAAAGTTTTTTAATTTTTAAATTTTAACTTTTAATACTAAATATTATATTTAAGTTACATAAATTGCTCTTCACTATCGTTCAAATTAAGGTCACAAGAATAAAAGTAAATAAAATAATAAAGATGATAGTAAACAACAATTATAACCATGTAGGATGATGTTATAACAATGATCATTATATAAATTAAAGGTATTTCTAATACAATTTAGTTTGATTTTAAAATATTATCTAAATTAATTATAGAAAATACTTGTTATTTGATTCAATTTGAATGAAATATATTATAAAATTTAATTAAATTAATCTTTAACATCCTCGTTCAATTTGTTAATTATTTTTTAAACTTTTTTTAAAAAGTCAAGTAATAAAAACATTGTTAAATGAATATGGAATTTTATATTTAAAATAATAAGAAAAATAAAATTTATAATAAAAACATTAACATTCGTAAAATAGAAAGAAAGTTCATAATAAATACAACAAATGTATTTGCAATAGATATAATAACTTAAATATTTTAATATTAATTTTATTTTACAATGTAATGTTAACTTTTAATACATATATAATTATATGAGATTTGATATAGTTTGATTTGATTTTCTACACAGATTATAAGTCAAACCGAATCATAAAACAAATATAATTTTTAAATTTTTTATTTTTATTTTTATTCGATTATTTTGGTTTAAAATAAATTGGTTCTATTTTTTAACCTTCTAATATAAAAACAGCAAGAATAACAATTACAATTATAATAATGATTATAATAAAATTAATAGTTTTTTATTTTTTAATTTTTGTTTTTAAAATATTTATACATTGAATGAAATACTTGCCAATACTAATGCATTCCTTATTAAAGTTGAAGTCTCAAACATTTACATCTCATCTATTCATTTTCTGTCTATCAAATCATTAAAACAATTAATTCGTAATGTTTATTTTGTTAAAATAATTTTTAAAATAAAAGGCACATAACATTAGTGTTTAAACCATAAAATAAATAAATTATTAAAATAACTTGATTACATCATCTTTTAACAACTAAAAACTTTTCAAGTACTGTTAAAGCGTTGCACAGTTGTTATTAGAAAACTCATTATATTTTATGGTAAAAAATTGTTGATAACGAAGCAAAATTGTTAATAATTTTTTTGTACTGACGATCATTGGAGAACCTCTGTTCCGTCTATAATAATTATGTCAATAAAATACTACTGACAATTGATGAATAATCGTTGATAAAAATGTCTACCTATATCAACCACTAATTAATTTTGTTGAATTTTTTTATCGATAAAAAAGTCGTTGAATTTTTTAAAAATTATCTTAAATTATATAAATTATTATTTAAGTATTTAATTTAATTTATATCAATTATAAATTTAATTACTATAATAATAATTAATTTTGTATAAATTTTATTATTTATTTATTTTAATTATAAATCAAAAAATTTTTAAAATTACAAAAAATAATAATCAAAATAACAATAATATAATATAATATAGATAAAAAATCATAATAAAATATTAAATAATAATAATAGTTAAATATATTTTTAATTTATTTAAAATAATTAAATTTTAATGTCATTTAATTTAAAAAAATTTAATTTATGTTCCTTATTTTTAAACTGTCTTAATTATGTCAATTCAAATTAAATTAAATTAATTTAAATTTATTATTATAAAAAATTAATTATTTTTAATTATAATTAATTTATTTTAATTTAATATAACTTGAGTTAGTGTTAAGATCATAATTAAAATATCTGAAAAAAGCAAAATAGTTGTTAAATATTTTCTACCTCATTTTATGGTCGTGTGATTTTTTTTATATTTTTTAAAATAATAAAAAATTAATGACAAATATATTTGGGGTGTAATGTAATTTTTATATATAAATCAATTATTATTATTATTGAAAAATAAAAGATTTAAATAAAAAATTTTAAAATTAAGAGATAAAAATTAAAATTTTATTTATAAAAATTAAAAATATATTTAATCTTGATAATAATAATAATAATAATTAATGTTTAAATATCTAAATATATTTTAATTTCACTTTCTTTGAAGTCTTACCTGACACCAGCTCGTCAATCCTACACACAGGTTCTATGGTCTTTCAACTTACCTCATATTCTTCTTGTATATAGGTATGGCAATGAGATAGGTTGAAGATAAATTAATTTCATGTTACTTGTCATATCTAAGTTAAGATTAAAAAATTAAATTTTATTTTTATCAAAAGTAAAAATTAAAATTCATTTTATTATTAATTTTTATTGGAAAAAACTCATTCTACATTTATTTTCTATTTTTTATACTTATATTTTAATTATTTTATGGTTTATTATATTATTATATTTTTAAATTTATTTTTATTACCTTTTTTAACTCAATTAATTTTATAAAATATTTTATAATAATAAAAATATTTTTTAATTTAGTATATATTAAATTAGGGTTATAAGTAGGATATCATTTTTACTATTTCCACACCAACCTTCACTTTTGAAATTTGAATTTTTACATGAACCTAATTTCAATTCCAATTAACTTAAATTTGTTTGTCATGCTTAATTGAAGGAAAAAAAAGTCCAACCTCATTTAAAATGTGATGAGATTAGAACAATTTTACTTCAAAATTTTCTTACAATTAATATTAAATAAATCCATTCAATAATTTAAATCAAGATAAGTTCAATAAATAAATTAAAATTGTATCATCATACAGAAATATTTATCAACAAATTCTTCAGGCCCTTTTATGTATGAGTGACTTGAAATACCTTGCTAATGAATACATTTTATTCAAACTAACTTATTTGTAATATAAAATTAGTTTGATAAATAATATTTGGTATTTTTTAATTAAATAGTATTTATATCCTAATTTAAATGGATCTGTCCTTTCTAGATGTTATTTTTTTTTCTTAACTTGTTCTAATTACTTTTGAAACTCTTATATCTTCTAGAGTTGTTAAAGGTTTATATAAACGGACTTGTTAATTCATTTGAATATTTTTTATTTTTGTGAAGCTTACACGATCCTTCGAAAAGATATTATTGTCCGTGATGTTTAAAAATGTTACAAATCTCAACCTTATTGTTTTTGTATGTTATAACAAATCAAATTAAAAAAAAATACATATATGCACATATATAAAAAATTTCTTAAAATATTGAATAAATGATACATCTAAATTTATTAAGCTTGAAAAATGTTAAACCAACCATCCCTATTCTATCAAGGAATTAAATATAATGGATGAGTATAAAATCTTGAAATTATAATTGAACTATTGTAATTAAGTCTTAAATGTCTTACAACAAGATTTAAGCCTAAATAATGAAACAAGTTAATAAGTTAAAAGATGTGTCAAATGTGAAATGCCAATTATTAAGCATCATATGGATGTTTTGGTCAACCTAATAATAACATATCATCATGACATGATGGTGGTGAAAGATAGAAATTTTGTTATACTATAATGGAAAATGGTAATTGTAAGATAAATTTAGAAGATAATATAACAATAATAATTTCTAGATAAATATAAAAAAAAATTGCTAAACAAATGGTGACAATCCCAAATACTATGCATCTAAAAAAATAATATAAAAATCATACATGCACATGTTGAATCATCTCTTTTAAAGAGGCCACTATGATCTCTCTCTTACTTCTTTCATAATGAAAAGAAAAATGTCAATCATTTAAGATCAAGTTACATTAGCATAATTTTAATTATTTAAAAATTTATATTGATTTAAAAAATATAAAACAAGTGTAACCTAAATTATAAAAATAATACTAATAAGCATATGTTGTAGTCTAAATTATAAAATAATCACTAATTATACTAAAATAAAGAATAATCCTAATAATCATAAACTAAAAACCTAAATTTTATAATGATTATAAATAATACTACTAAATCATAAAATATAAAGTTTAAAATATTTAAAATAAAAATATCTAAAATATTTATAAATATATAATAAAAAATTTTTAACAAATCACTAAAAGTAAAGTAAAAGAAGAATTATCACAAAAGTTTAATTTTTTTTAAGCAAGAATTTGAAACAAAAGGTAATGTGAGAAATATAGAAAAAAATTAAATTATAATCTGATTATAAAAAGGAAAGTAACGTGATCGAATATACATCGAATTATGAATGACTATATATTTACTTATGAACATTTTTTTCTCATTTTTTTATTTCTTTTTATTTTTGTAATTTTTTCTTTTATATATACATTATATATATATATATATATATATATATATATATATATATATATATATATATATATTCTCCTTTCCAAAATAAACTCCTTTCTCTCATATTAAAGATGATCACAGTCATTACCAATAATTAGATAATCAATAATGATAATTACTGACAACATGACGTTGTAATAAGTAGTTTAACTATCAATAGTAGTAGATATTGTACTAATAAAAATTTAATTATTAAGAAAATCTAAATTATTAGTACTATGTTATTTTTTTTAAAAATGAAGTAACAATTTTAATTGTTGGTACTCTTCACTCCGTAGGTAAGTTTATTGGTAAATTTTTTTTTTAAACAAAAAATATGCTACCAAAATATACCAATGGTTAGACAATCAATATCAACCCTATTTTTATAAGTCATCGATAATATACTTTATTAATGACCATAACCATTAGGAATTTGCGAGTGCTTTGTAGCCGTCGATAAATTTCGGCAATTTTTATTGAGCGTATGATAAAAAATAAAATAAAATATCGTGTAACATTTTCAACATTTCAAAGAGTATATTTCAATTATGTAATGTTTTTTTTATCACATATTATTTTATCTTAAACAAATACAATTTCGAATAAGAAATAAATTTTATCATTTTTATTTTTGAACTTAAAATGCTATAAATTTAAAATAGTAGTCTGTCTAATATTATTAAAAAAATAAGTTTTTTCCTTAGACCTTTAGTATTTGAAAAATATGTTTAGTACCAATAATTTATTTTAAAATTTTCAACACCAATATATCCGGTACTGTTTTTTTTAGTATGGTAGGATATTAGTTAAGGAAAAAAATTAAAATGCATTAAAAATATATAACAAATTATGAACGAGTATATTGATATTTTTAATAAAATATTTATTTTAAAATTTTTAACTAGTATCCTAATATTTTTATGGAACTAATTATTATTTACGATTTTTTTGCCTGAAATTTCATTCAACATAAATTAAACTCTTAATAATTAAAATTATTAAATGTCGGTTATTAACAGAAAATTGTATATCTTATAGAATATGTTATAATGCATCCTCCATATTAATTAAAACAAAACAAGGCATTATGATGGGTATATATACAACTACTTTAAGGGTTTTGAACTTAAATTTGATGTTAACACATTGATATGAATTTTGCCTAAGAAACGGTAACATTATTTTATATTTGTAACTTTTATGAGACAAATATCATATTAACAAAGACAAATATAACGTCTAACAATTAGTAAATGACATATTTTTACAGTGGTCAAAGTTAAAATTCAATTTTATATTTTCTTTACTTTATGTATAAGTATAACATTTATAAGAACAAAATATATACAATAAATAAAATATTTTATCCGAAAAGAAATAAATTAAAACAAGGACTCGGCACCAGGAAGAACAGAGATTTTGTTCTTAAAATGGGTACGGTTAATACATTCATCCGGCGTCAAATAATACATTTCCATAATGAAACGTTAATTTGAACGTTTGGCTTCTCCTTTCTCCAACGTGAATGGTAACGCAAAGGACCTCAAACGAAGGTAGTGGTCATTTTCCTTCGGAAGAAAAGGGAAAGCTTAAAGTCATATCAGTTTCCCTTTTTCCATAAAACGACTAAAAGTAATAGTTAATAAAAAGAAGAGGAAGAAGCATTGACCAACAATTATTGAAATTTCGATTTGATTTGTGGGTTTTAATTAAGCATCATATAAATAAGTTTTGAGTCTTAAAAATATGAGATTTAGCAATATTTAAAAGGGAGCTGAAAAACAAGGTGTGTATTTGTGGAAACAGCAAGTTAAGCTAATTACATAGATGATAGTTGATGATTGGGGAGTGGATGATGGTACTTGTAATAAGAACAAGGCACGTTAAAAAGCATGTGGGAGAGGGTGGGGCCAAGGACAACCAAGCAAGTTCCAATATCATAATTTAGTGTGGGCCCATGAAGAACAAGAGGCCACAGCTGGCAAATGTGTTCGCTTGTGTTGGGTGGAAAGTGAATTGTGAACTGTGAACTGTGAACCACACGATGCCCTAACACTAACCACAACAAAATCTAAAAGACCAAAGAGAAAACTGGGTCACATTGTCGGGCACAGATATTTGACATCTTCAATTGAATCAATGACTCCAGCCTAGCACTCCCATTTCATTTCAATTGCCCTCTCTTTTCGTACGGAATTTTGCATCAATGCCATGGCTTCAATGCTTCTTCTTTTTTTTCCAATAACTGCAACAACCCTTCTACTAGCTAGCTATACTCCATCAAGACACGTATAAATAATATTACTTGGGTTTATTGCATTTCGTTATATAATTATAAAGGACGGGTCATTTCGGATATATAGATCATTCGTTATTGCCTATCAAAACTGTCGGTGGCTTGGTTCCACTCTCTTACTCTTTTCTGTCCTTTGTTTATTTTTATAAAATATCTTTCCTTCCGAGTTGCTTTAAATAAAAATACAAATGTTCTACACCACAACAAGTAAAGGCCATTCATTATTATAATTGGACAACACCGGATACAAGTCTTTCTCTCCACCTGGTTCATTGAAATATAAAATTTGACACACCACCTACTTTTAGAGTATAGTAATACTCAAATCAATATAAATATAAAATAGATTGGTATAACATGTCCATCAAACAATATTTTATCTATGTTGACTAGGAGCAATATAACGCATTGAAATCAAGATCCCTATTACTTTTGCGCATTTCATATACGTCATTAATAATTTTTAAAATTTATGAAGATCTTGTAATTCATCCGTGTATAACATATTTAGAGTTTCTTAGATATTTGTATTTTTTATTGTATTTTTATAATTTATATTTATTAAAATTTATAAACACACGACATATTTATTAGGTCGTATTTTAATTTGTATAGAAAAAATTATTATCTTGCATATGATACTAAAATATCGATTTGCTATCAAACATTTCTCTGCTGAGATACGTAAATTATACGCATTGCATAATTCTATTCCCAGAACAACCAAAACTGGATGGTGCCTCAAGGCGAATATAAATAGCCTTATTAGGTAAAGTTACCAATTGTGACTGATTGGTATTTTCTAGGGTAATTACATTCATGAGATAAATAAACTTTACCAAACTGATTTTTAAACTGCGTTCGTTTAACATGTTTATTCTTAAATATTTTTATATTAAATATAAAACGTGTTAAATATATATTTATAAAGTGCAATCATGATGATGATAATGACAATAACTACCACTATTATAACTATGGTTATAATTGCAAGCCACATGTACAGGAGAATCCATCTTGCCGGGAAAATTTGACCGCGAGAATAAAATTAATCAAAATAAGAACAATACAAATTTATAACTTGTTTGGCTGGACGCAATCCAATTCCTAAAACTGGCGTTGAGGCAGACGCCAGAGCAACTGAGTTAACGAGTTGCTTTTGCTTCCAAACACGAACACGAAGCACACGTGGTGGCTTATCGCCGATGTGTCGGTTGATTTTTAATTATTAACATATCGAAAGAAAATAAAATTTCATCCAAGTTTTCATGCTTTTTTTTGGTCGGGAATTTCCATGCTTAGTTCCATTGTGTAGTTGAAGTGATTACTAAAAATTTAAACTTCTATCCTGACTATGATTATAATGTGCGTAATTATATATTGAGTTAAAAAAATTAATAACGCCTGAAAAACAAGTGTATAGACACGAAGTGAATTGACAAGGAGAAAAAGACAACTTGGTTCAACATGTTCTAATTCATTCGTTCATTAAGAATAGTTTACACCGATTTAACTAATAAAATCATTATAAGAAGCTAAACTTAAATGAAAATGCTAATTATCTGTAAAAATCATTAATTAAAAAAATTAACAACACACTCTTACTCACTTTTTAATATATTTTTTTTGTAATTAAGTAATTTTTTAAAAATTAAAACAATTTTAAAAAATAATTATAAATTTAATTTTTTAGAAATCACCCCATTACAAAAAGTATATTGAAGAACTGGCATTTCTCGTTAATTAAATCATTCAAGAAAGGGTTAACGAGATTGAAAGCAATCCAAAACGTCCTACTTCTATAATCTGAACAAAGCAGTCATTTTCCCCAGTTAAAAGGATTAGCCAAGAAATAAAAAAAATGTGGCTGCTAGGTTTCGCTGTCAGCTTTTCCCCATTTGAGGTGTGATTGAAAACACCACCCACGGATAAAATCACAGCATTGTTTTGTAGCCACGTAGCATGTTAGAGACTTGATCACCGAGTAAACTAGTAGAACCCACAACCCCATAATTACTTAAACCAATAACAAGGAACCCAGAAGAAGAAAAATCAGAATGAGACGAACCAAGTAAAAATCACAACATAATGGATAAAACAACTTATTTTTACCGTCATGGACACAAGTGAATTACACAATACCCTATCCCTTCTGGTGACAAAAACCGTTTATATGAGACCATATATCAGAGATTCAGCAACTATCAGACTCACCCACATAAAAAACACATGTAGGTCAAACCTGCTGAAGAATTTATACATACATAATTTGAAGGAACATCGTGTCTATGGACTCCAATTGCAGTGTAAGCATCGTTTCGGTAACTGGTATTGGTATGGGCCGCATGGACACACCAGATAAGCTTCGTACTTGCACTTTGTTCTTATGTCTTCCATACTCGAATGGTGCCATCCACAGAAGAAGTTACCATGCAGTTTTCCTTTGGGTGATAACTAACACTAGTTACCTGACAACCCATACGCACTATATCATTTTCACATCCTTCTAAGAGTTGTTAATTAAAAGAAAACTATACATAAACCTTTGCATCTCGGAAACTTGATAATCACATTATAAAACCCAAAATGCCATCAGTCAAAGCTGCAATATATACCTTTTAGAAACAAAATGAAGCATCTCACCCCATAGGTTAAGGTAATGATGACATTATCATTAAACTTGAAATTAACAAAAATAAAATGCTGCATAAGGAACATTAATTAAAGCAATAACAAAGTTCCTGTAAATATTATCAGCAACAGACCAAATTATCATCAAGAATCACTGCTCTAGATGTTCTGCAAGAGAAATTTTGTTTCACAACAATGTTACCATATTTTTTCAACTGTCTAAGTGTTTGTGATACCAATTTTCTAACTGGGCTATCAGCAGTCAGCAAAATGCCAAAAAAGGTGCTCACTCAAACATTAACCACATCATGAGAAGTCATACATGGTTTAAATGAACAAGCATAATTATTAAAAAGGATTTTTTGTAAAAGGGTATCAAGTTCAAGCCAGTATTTGCCTTTGTTGAGGTTTAAGGAAGAACTGAAAATTTAAGGAAGCCATAATCATGATTCATGTCAAGTTATCAGTGAAGGAAACATTATAATGCCCTTTTAACATCATCCTTGGACAGTTTTCTTCCAGAAAGAATAAACTAGCGAAAAAGATTTACCACTGATGTATGAGCCCTGAATCTTGAAACAACAGATGCATCAACAAGATCCCAGAAATAAATGAAGCCATCCTCAGAGCCACCAGTTACATGAGCATCCGTATTGGTAAGGCAGCAATTCAATTTGTAAGACTGAGAATAGTTCAATAGAAATTATCAAGATTTCATAAAAATGAATAGTAAGAAAGTTTGTAAGATAGTAAAATTACTTCAAACACAAAATTATGCTTTAAGAATAAATAATCAATTAGTACTCCAGATATGAAGATATACAAATTGCTTGGGAGCATCCACCGGGTATCCTCCTGTATAACTAAATAATGCTATATGCGGAACATTAGGCAGTGCTAAAACCAGATTCAGGCATCTGCAGACTAACCTTATTAGTGTGTCCTTTATATTCTTGTAATAGTTCACCTGTGGATCTGTTGCAAGAAAGGACAATGAAGCTTTAAGGAATAGACCCACAGTTAAATTTTCCCAAAATGTTATGTAACATACCTGTCTAAAAGACGCAAGGTAGAGTCTAAGCAACCAGCTAGAATGCAGTTACCATCATTTGACAGAGATACAGAGTTGACAGGTTGCCCGAAGTTGTCAGATATTTCTCTGGTGAATACAAAATAGAACATTAGCAGAATTTCATAACACAAATAAATTTTAGGTCTACAATAAAAGTGTTCAGAAGCAGTGTATCTCTTTCATCTTGAAATATCACTTGATAAGTCATTATAAACACAACTTCATGATTAAAAACAAGAAAAAAAAATTGTTTTGAAGGTTTCCAAATATGTTCCAACAAACCTGCCAATACGAATGTCAAATGTTCGAACAGTTCCATCAACACTTCCTCCAATAATTTCAGTTTTTGTTAAACAAACAGACATCACACTATCTGCAAATGTGTCAATAATCTGCACATCAATTGAAACTCTTGATTAAAAAGCCAGTAGAAAGAAACTGAGTGCATTGCATGCAACAAATAATTGTTAGAGGGAAAAATAAGTGGGGACAACAGTTAAAGAAATCAACCTGAATAGGCTCGGTGCTGTGGGATCTGCAGTCCCAGGCACGCAATGATTGATCATAGCCAGCTGAGACTACAACAGACGAATACTCATTGAATTTGACACCATTTACCTGCAGAAGAAATTATCAATCAGAAACTATAAACCCATAGTCTACTTCGGATTCAAGGCCAATTGACATAAGTCGCAATAACAATCACCAAGTGCCCAAACCACTTTAACTCTCTAGGATCTTAAGTCTATTTTTTATTTTTATCCTTGTAAGTGAATTAAAATAGATTGTACATTTGGAGAAAAAAAAACAAGAGTGATGATTTTAATGAAGGTGCACATTGCCATAGGTCTGGAACCTGTGCATATAACCAGTGTCATTCGTCAGAGTAAAAGTCATTAACGGCATTCAAACAAGGGCAAATGATAAAGATTACAAAATTAAATATTAATTGCTATATTAATATCAGTATAACAGCATCAATTGAATGTGTTTATGCAAGGTGAGAAAGATAGAATAAAGAATACCTAACCTCACCATCATGGCCACGGAATTTTCTAATTACACGTCCAGTTGCAACATCCCAATAAAATATCTGTCGATCTCCACCACAGGAACATAACTTGGAGTTGTCCCTATAATAATAACATGCAAATAATGCATTATGTTTTAGGAGTCCATGACAGTTGAAAACCACAATCAAAGTCACCATTCTACAATCTAAAGCATGTTCGCATTCTGAAGACACATAAGTTTCATGATTCACTCGGTAACCGAATGACATTATTAATATACAGATATGGTGAATGAAGTAAAGAGAAAGCGAAAGAGAGTACGGCGTGACGTGGACATCGCGGACTTCACGACCGTGGGATTTGTAGGTCTTGATATGGATGCCACGGTGAGGATTCCAGAGGCGTATGGTACGGTCTTTGCCGCAACTCAGACAATAATTGCCGTCGCCGTTGAACCTCGCCGCCAACACGCCACCCTCGTGACCCTTCAGCACGTTTACCTCCTTCTGAGGAAGATCTTCCACGCTCATCTCTTCTTTTTCCCTACGCGGGAGGGAAACCCTCTCTCCATCACCACCATGCGCTGTTTGAGTCTTACTCTTCCCAGCCACTGCCCAATCCACAAGCCCATTTTTTCATCAATGCAGGCCTGGGTCCGATTTCAGAAAAGATTGGGCCCTACAAATGTTCGAGGACTCTAGTCCAGAAATCAGAAGTTTTTAGTTTGCGAAAATATTCGACCAAAAAAAAAATGAAATTTTTTTAATTTCTAATATTTTTATTTATAAAAATTAATTTTATTTTATTTTTAAATTTTGTTTAAAATAAAAATAATATATTATTTTTATAATTACATTGACAATTAGAATAAAAAATAAATAAAATTTCCAAACCAAACAGGCCTCGTTGTTCTCATTCTCATCTCTTGAACCATCCAAAAGTTCAAACCCGCAGCTAAAGGACATTCCCTCCTATTACAACTGTTATTATTTACTAGATTAATTTTCTTTGCTCACGATTTAACAAATATTTCAGTTTATCATTAACCCTTGATATAAAATATATCATACAATATTTATAATAAAAAAACTCTTCCAAGCATTAATTAAATGTACATAATATCATTTTAACAACCTATATTTTATATATACATTGAATCATTATCAAACTAAAAATTTCATGTGAATAATTATAAATTAATTGGACGAGGAAAAACCACGCTAATAAACAGGAAGAATAGGAAGAAAAACTAGGAAAACGAGTGGAGTGGGAAAAAAAAACTACGCAGATTGGAGAAATATAGGAAAGTAGGCATAACAATAGGCTAACTTTTTATGCAGGTTTGGATATGAACTTGAAACACGTAAACATAAAAAAATAAAATGAACTTCAACCTTTGTTGAATTTAGATAAATTTTTGGATAATCTATATCTTTTTTAATAATTTTATAAATTATATTTATTTAAGTAAATATATTTTAAAATAAATTATATATCAAATATATTTTAATTTAAATAATATATAAAATAGACATAATAAATCTTAAAAATGGATATAAAATTATACTTTATTAATAATAATTTAATATTATTATTTAATTATTATATTATTAAGACAGATTGGAAATAAGAAGGGATTGAATATTTATACTTTAAAATATTTATTTCATAAATCAAGTATGGGTTTAATTTCAATTTTTTTTAAAATCCAATCAATTCAAGTTTTTTTTAAAAATCAGGTTTAATTATCATATCTAAGAAAATATCAAGTGAGAAAAATAATTTATTTTAAATGAGAATAGAAAAAATAATACAATTAGACATGAAGACCAATGAAAATGAACATATTTTTTCCAAATCTATATAAAATCAATGATATATTATATTTTTATTAGTTCTTTGATAAAAAAAAACTCTGAAGCAAAAAACTTAATTTAAATAATTACAAAATTATGCAAATTAAATACAGACAATTAAAATTAGAAACCATAATCCCACCCAAGCTAGGAAGAAAGGCGTAGTTAAACATTTTTTTAAAGAGGCCCAAAATAATGCTGAAAAAGTGAAAACAAATTATATTCTCATGTGTTAAACCGTGTTCTTTGATTATACTCTTTTTTGTGTGACCAAGGCAAGGAAGAATATAGAATCCATCTTCCTTTATATACTATTTTAAGAACAGATATTTAGTGTGTTTATGCCAAACAAGAAAAGGAATATTCTGAAAATGTGTAATTCCCGTCTTTTATTTAACAATGAGTTGATCTAGCTCGGAATTAGATTTGTTTTTCCTCCTACTTGGGTACATGAAATTCAAAGAATTACATATTTTTGCCAAGCAAGCATAACTAAAACGAGTAACATTTCTAGTAAGATTAATAAAATTAATTAATGTTTTTATTTGTGTTAAAATTTATATAATTTTTTATTATGAAAATAATCTTTTAAATTATTTTATTTCTCACATCAATTAATATTAATATTTTTGTAAAATATAAGTATAATAAAAAATATTATCTTAAATTTATAATATAGATTTTAAAAAAATATTTTTTGAAAATGATAATAAATAAAAAGAAAGAAAAAGAGAGTAATATTTTTATTTTAGATATCAAAACTAATATTTTAATAATACAAATTAAGAAATCAAAAATATATTTTTAATTAAAAATGATATTAAAATATATTGATAAATATGAAGAAGATATAATAATAATTTTTAAATAAATTTTTTATTTTTAATTAATATTTTAAAAATATTAGTTAACAATTTTTTTTAAAATTTTTTATGAGTATAATAACTATAAAAGAAGATAAATAATTATCATTTTATTTTTTTTATACAAAATAATAGTTAAAAATAAAAAGAAAAAAGAAACTTATATTTCAGCACTCCAATAATATATATTAAAAAAAGTGATTAAATATGATGAGATAAATTATTCATTAAAAAAAGTATTTTAAAAAAATTAATTACATATTAAAAAAATATAGTTAAATAAGCTACTTACAATCATAAAATATAATGTTTTAATTCAGATAATTAAATAAAATTTCATGTATAAATAATTTTTAATTTTTTTCTTTCTTTCTTTATATATATATGAATCGATTAATATTATATATTAAATTTTAATATTTATATTAATTTAATAATTTTATATAAAATATAAATTTATTAATTTAATTTATTAAATTATATTATAATATCTAATAGGTTATATATATAAAAGTTTATAAAAAATAAAAATTGACAAATATTTTTTTTATAATTTTATTTTAATGGATTATATATTATTTAAATATATAAAAATATTAATAATTAAATAATATATTTTTAAATATTTAAAATTTTTAAAATTTAATATACATAATTTACTAAATATTATAATATAATTTAATAATTAAATTAATAAATTTTATATTTTATATAAAATTATTAAATTAATTTAAATATTAAAGTTTAAAACATGATTTTAGCGGATTATATATATATAAATATAGAGGGGGAACGAAGAGTTGCCATTTTACCTTCTTTCTTACAAAACTGATAGGTAAAAATAGAAAGTAGCCTAGAGCTGGTCTAAATTTAATGACCGTAAACCCTAAATTTAATGACACCTGTAGAATAGAAATTAGGAAAGCGATTGAATATGATCTGTCAGAATGCAATCATATCACAAATTCATATGGATTCTCTCCATGGAGAGGTAAAAATAGAGAAAAGGGTAGCATAAAACTGTGTATACGTAAGAAAAAAATGAAAAATAAAATATAGATAAAAGAAATTTTTTTCTGCAATATGAAAGATAAATTATTGTCCAAAAGAGAGCTCAAAAATAATATGTCTTCAAGAGAAAAGAATCAGAGGAAAAAACTATTCCATTTTAAAAAAATCAAATAAATAAAAAATTGAGGTGAAAATTATTATATTAATAAAAGCTAACATAAAAAATAGAATTTTTAAATTTAATTTAATTTCTTTTCATTTTCTTTACAACCCAAAAAATAATTATTTTTTCTTTATCTTTTTCTTTTTATCCATCCAAAATAATTTATTTTACCATCCTTCTTTTATTTTATTTTTTATCCTCTTATTTTTTATGACATTTAAATATATGAAAAATTAATTTGGTGAAAAAAAATTAAGAGGCTAATATGGTAATATTGTAAAGTTTGAATAACTAAATTAGATATGCTCCCCGAATGTAAAACGCCTAGTGTACGACTTTATTCATTATTCATGAAGATGAACATAATATACATTGAAGACCCAAAAGCACATTAGTCGAAGAAAACTAGAAAAGGGAGGATGTTCTCATCTCTAAAGTTCTGCATCTTATACTAAAACCTCCCAAAACACTGAGATATCTAATAACGCCTCACATGCAAAGACTTGGAGAATCAAGTTGACTTCTACACACTGGATAAAGAGTTGGCCACATCAATCACAAAACGATATTTCACATCAGATTTGATAAGCCTTTCCATGGCAGTGTTGATTTCGTCCATCTTAATCAGCTCAATATCTGCAGTTATGTTGTGCTTTCCACAGAAATCAAGCATATCCTGAGTCTCCTTTATCCCTCCAAAGTTGCTTCCCCCTATAAGCTTCCGTCCTGCACATGTGACACAAGAAAATTTAGACATTTCATCCGCCAAATCCATGTATAGATGAAAAGCCACAAGAGATGTTTCATTTCATTCTTGGTTTTAAACATTAGCAACAAAATTACATGTTGAAGCATTGAATAATAAACAAAGAAAAGACAAGCAAATACCAAATTTTAATACATGCCATCTCCACAAACCAGACTTCAATGTATTTAAATGTATGTCTGACAATATTTTTGAAAATCTTGAATCTATAATGAATTCAAAAATTGTCTTTCATTCAGCTTGTGCTGTGTCTTTAACTTAGGGCTATTAAGGGACAACTTGTGCTGAAATCAGGTTGTTTTAAGTTTGTGTTGTTATTAGCTAGAGAAAAACTAAACTACACTGTACCATACTGGAGATAATTGATGGCTTACCTACAACTAATGGAAAGAGAGGCAGCTCAAGGGGCTTGCCAGGCAACCCTACAGTGACCAGCTTCCCATTCAGCTTCAGCAGACCAAGCAGAGAAATCAGAGAATGAACAGCAGAAATTGTGTCTATGATATAGTCCATGGTTCCCATAGCTGCCTGCATAAAATATGTGCGAAGTTACAAAGACATCAATAACCTAAGTTTTAAGCCGTAAATAACAAGCAAAGTACAAATTATTTGCGGCCAGAGACACCCAACAGCAGCATGAGAAGATCATCATTATCCTTACTAATTCCTATAGAACTGCATTATGAAGCACCAGTAAATTTGTCAAAACCAGAAACCAGATGAAACTGGTTCCTTTGAGCATACTTAGTAATCTTGCAATCTCACTTACCTTCATTTTTTCAGGTTCTGAGGAAACAAGGAAAGAGTCAGCCCCAAGTCTCTGAATGGCCTCAGCCTCCTTGTTTGGAGAAGTACTAATGACAGTAACTTTCAGCCCAAATGCCTTACCAAATTTGATGGCAAGATGGCCTAACCCACCAAGCCCTGCCACACCCAAATGTTTGCCAGGCTCTGTCATCCCATAATATTTCATTGGGCTAAACACAGTAATCCCAGCACACAGCAGTGGAGCACCAGCATCAAGGGGCAAGTTGTCAGGAAATTGGAGTACATACTTGTGGTGAACAACCACGAAATCAGAATAACCACCTCGTGTTCGTGTCCCATTATAAGGATAGTTATAAGTAAACACAGCTTGGGGACAGTAATTCTCCAGATCCTGCTGGCAAATCTCACATGCCTTACAAGACTCCACTATTACACCAACTCCAACCTTATCACCCACTTTGAATTTTTTCACATTATTCCCAGTTTTTGTCACAACACCAACAATTTCATGCCTACACAACGCAATTACAAAAGTCAAGGCAAGCCAAACTCAAAGATGTCCTGATTTTACCTCCAAAAGCAAGTATCACAATTTCTTGTTTTGACTATTGCACAAAGACGTGCAAGCCTTAAAAAATTACCTATAACTCAAGGATGAGAAACTTAAAAAAAAATTCAAATAATTTACTTAAACAAATTTCACATAAATATATTTCATCATAAACACCACAAACAAAAAACCGCACGATTAGCTTCAATTTGCACGTGAGGATTAAACAAGCATCCTTCATCAGTACTTATCAACCCATGATTGCATCATAGTTTCTACACGTGGTCTCATTATTTTAAACACCCACCACACCTTAATTGTAAGACACAAAACTAAGGTGACGTGAGATGAATATAATATACAGACATGAGCTTTGCTATATCCTCCTAAAAATCCTCCTCTACTTTATAAAGTAAGTATTAAATGATTAAATGTATGCATTTATTATCTTGAAAATATAAAAAAAAATTAATGCCTTTTTTTCAGTAATTAGGATGATTTGTAGGGAATAAAAGGAAGGAGAATTTAGGATTATTCTACATGCATAGGTGAGGTGATGTAAAAACACACCCTGTGCTTATTTAATGAAAGGTTTAATTTTGTATTTTTTTTTTCCTGTTACCGTTTGTACAATTAACTCCAAAGACAAATTATGCCAATCAACAACCAATCTTAATTTTCATATATCCCAACAACAATGTTTTCACCCCAATATTTCCTATTTTTCTTTGTATAGTTCAATTTCTATCATATCTTTTTTCTTTCTTCCTTTCCTTCCGATCCATCTATTTTTAGATATACAACAAAATTTACTCATTAATTTTTAGATATACAACAAAATTTACTCATTAACAATTGAGATCCAAATTCCAATACACAACCGTAATTGGTTCAACGATTAAAAAGAGTGTTTTCTTTTTTTTAACAGAAAAAAATATGTGTATCAGTGTGAAAAGAAAAAAAATAAAAATAAAAAAGAATAATAAATTGTTTGAATAAATAGAATAAAAAAAAGATTTTTTTTTTATTTGGATGAATAAATATATATATATATATATATTAGTAATATAAATTTTATTTTATATAAAATTTTTAAATATTTTATTTTTTATTATATTTTTTTATAAATATAATTTATTAATTTTTTTAATTTTTTAAAAAATAAATAATAATTTTTCACAGCGGAAAAGAGGGAGATAAAAACGTTTTACTGAAAACAAAACATATAAAACAAAGAAAAATCACTTTTATTCTTTTTTTTTTCTTTTACCTGTTTTCTTTCATCCAAACAAATCATTAAGGTAACTAAAATGATTAAAGGAAGAAAAATCATAAAACAAAAGAATCCAATTATGCATGGTATTAGGAAAAAAAATATTAACAACTAAAATGATTAAAGGAAGAAAAATCATAAAACAAAAGGATCCAATCATGCATGGTATTAGGAAAAAAGATATTAACCTTTTAAAATTATTAAATAAGAATAATAATTATAAACAGGGTAAAAAAAAAGGTTAGAAGGGATTAAAAGAAATTGCAGTTATAGTAGGATGGGTGATGAATGGAAAGAAAAAAGACGAAGAAGGATGATACCCAGGAACAACAGGGTAAATGGTGGAACCCCAGTCGTTCCTGACAGTGTGTAAATCTGAATGGCAAACTCCACAAAAGAGAATTTTGAGTGTGACATCATCGTCACCATTTTCCCTGCATGTGAAAGGAGAGTGAGTGAGTGAGTGAGTGAGTGAGTTACTGAGTTCATGTCCACTGCCACTAAACTCGTTCAGAAATGGAATCGTTAAAATAATCCAGCAACGGTTACAGTTACAATGAGTTTTAGTGATAAATAAATAAAGAACCTTCTGGAGAAATGAAAAGGGGAAAGGATGCCAGAAGTGTCTCTGGCAGCCCAACCAAAAGCTTTGAGAGGAAGTTCAGTTTCTGCTGATTTTGCCATCTCTTCTGCTTTCGTTTTAGGGCTTTTTCCCAGCAATGTCACTTGACATTCGGCAATGCCATTGCCGCTTTATAGATCATGCAGACAAATTATATTTGCAGTATAAAAATAAATAACAAATTATATAATATAAATATTATATTTTTATCGTAAAAATTTGAGAGATATTATTCTTATAAAAAAAGAGAGAAAGAAAAAAGGAACGTAACATGATACATCAAATGATATAATAAACAAAAATAGAAAGAAAACAAAAATATGTTGCATTATTATATAAGTTTTTTAAAATAACCAACAACCCATCTTTTGTTTTTTGTTTTTTTAATGTATTGTGGAGTCTAAAACAGAAAAAAAATACTTATTTATTAATTAATAATTATAACTTTATGAATTGATATTTAGAGTAGTATTGATATATATATATATATAATACATTTTTTAGTTAAAATTTATATACATCTCATTAAATCATATGAATTTAATTCCTAAAATAATGAACCTTACTTTAAAATAGTCGACTCTATGAAAATTTTAGCTATTGATGAAAAAAATATGTTTCATCATTTCTCATTTATCTAAACTCACTTTCAAAATTATTGGATAAAAAATTTCTTCATTTCATTCTATTTATTTTTTTACTTTTATCTTTCTTGTCCTCTGTAATTTTCTGCTTTCTATGTGCGCTTTAAGTTCCAGGGACACACATTAATTATCTTTTTCTATCCCTATCCCCGAAATACACGTTGCGGCATTGCATTGTGGTCTAGATTCGTCCAAATTTATTGGTCAACCACAGAGCAACACCAAATCAGTAGTCTATAATGTATTCTCTAAACATCCAACTACACGTTCATTCCCAGACAAAACACCACCAGAACCAGATTGCCAAATCATCACATCTTTAATATTTTTTTTTCTGGATCATAATTTTTTAAATTAAATAAAAGTATTATAAATAATGACTTTTTGTCCATATTAATTTAACTGTATATTGAAGATGTAAATTTATCTTTTTTAGATAATCTCTAACTAATTAATTTACATATTTAATATTTTTTAATAAACAGAATTCAACTTACGTTTATTTTAAAGAATAAAATATAATAATAATTTTAATTAATTAAAATTAATAGTTAAAATTATAATAAAACACGTGTATATACAAAATAAATTATAAAAATTTAAAAATTAAAATATGTTTTGAATCTTTATAAAGGGGAATGTTTAGATATAACTTACATGTAGCCCTTGTTGTTAATTTCATTATCTACTAACAGAAATCTACTTAATCAATGCATAATTTATTTTTTAGTTTTTGGTAAAATTATTTATGTTTAATTTTTTTTTATTTTAAAAAATTTGATCTCTATTTTTTAAAAATATTCTAAATGGTCCATACCATTATATATATATCT
This sequence comes from Canavalia gladiata, assembly GCA_037954105.1. Taxonomy (NCBI): domain Eukaryota; kingdom Viridiplantae; phylum Streptophyta; class Magnoliopsida; order Fabales; family Fabaceae; genus Canavalia; species Canavalia gladiata. The sequence goes on along the minus strand of CM075658.1, from coordinate 7,289,852 downwards.
TACACTTATTCGGTCATCAACATCAACATCCAGATCCATCACCAAATTACATAATTGATGCAAAATCATACGTCACTATGTATTACATCATCAGTAAAGTCTTCTTTTAATAATGGCCATAAGTATAGTTGTTCTCCTTCCTCCACAAAGCAATATTATCCGTAAATTAAACCCTTGCATTTGCTTATAGTAAAGCATTCTTAACTAGAATTTTCAAAATATTTTACAGTTTATGGGTAAACCTATTTTATCCGAAATTTCAATTCTCTGTTTTTTGTTTTTTTTTGTATATTTAGGAGTAACACACGTGATTTTCAGACTAAATGTGTTGGATGAATGTTTGATTATGGATCAAATAATATTTTTTTATATATAAATTATTCTTTTTTTTTATTTTAAAATATTTTCCATCTAAGCTTTTTCTTTAATTTTTTTCTTTTTTAAAATATTTTTTCTAATATTTTTATTCTTCTTGATTTTTTTCTTTGTCGTTTTTAATTTATTTTTCTAAAATGTTTTTTATTTAAAAAAATTAATATATATTTTTCTCAAAATATTTTTATTTCTTTTAAATACTTTCTTTCTAATTACTTTATCTTTCTTTATATTTTTTTCTTTTCTCTCAATTTCTTCTATTTATCAAATTTTTTCATTTAATTTTTTTAAAAATATTTTGTCTCTTTATCTCTTTACAATTTTTTCACTATTTTAAATTTCGTTTAAGATAGTTGTAAATTTTAAATTTTTACCTTTTAAATTAATTCTTAAAATAATTTTTTTAACAAAAACAGTTTTGAAATAATTTTTTTAATATATTTTTAAAATAAATTTGATTTAAATTTTAAAATAAAAAAAATATTAAATATTATTTTTAACTTTAAAATATTTTTATTTTTAAATTTACTAAACTCTATCATTATAGTTATCATTATCATTAAATTATAATCATTATCATCACGACTATTATCAAATCATTATTTTCGTTATGATCATTATTATTTTTATTATAATAATTAATATTATTGTCACTTTTCTATTATTATTATTTATTTTTATTTTTATTTTTTTAAAATTAATTTTATATTTATCTAATTTTTATATGTTAAAAAAATAATTATATAATTTAATATTAAATTATATTAAATTTATAATATTAAAATATAATTATATATATAAATATTATATTATATATTATTTTTATATAAAATATTATAAAGTTAATATAATAATATATATAATAATCTTACAACATTTTATATAATACATTTTTTATATAATAGTCTTTATGATCTTAACCTATAGACTAAGATTGAATATGTCAAATCAACTCATTTGATATAATTTCATCCTTAATTATAAAAAACTATGATTATCATTATCAAAATACTTAGTACTTCTTTAATAAAATAATAATAATAATAATGGTAGATAAATTTTTTTCTAATATATTATATAATTATTTAATATTATTGATTTTATTTTAATTTTCGTTTGTTAAAATTGATCTATATTTTTTTATGTTACTATTATTTTGTTTGCTTTATATTTATGTTTAATGATTAATATATGTATCCTTATTATATCTGAGTGTGTGTTTGTTTATATGTTAATGGAAGGAAATGAGGATGTGTTTGAAATAATATAAATTTTTTGAAATATTTTAAAAAAATAAGAATTAAATAATTATTTTAAAAAATTAAAATCAAATATAAACAATTTTATAAAGAATAAAATCATAAACTACCGTAAACTGCTATTAATGGATAGTAGTAGATGATATTAATGATACGGATTAAATTTAGGTTATTTTAAAAAACTAAAATCAATATTTGAAACAAATTATAACAATTTTTTATTTTTTAGATATTAAAAAAATTTTACCTTATTTTTTGAATTTTAAATATTGTTTTTTAATTAACAATCGAATAAACTTGCACGCTTCGTTTTTACTGGTATCCATCTCTTTTATCATTTAGCCCACCGATCAAATTCAACGAACTTTGGATCATACGTTCATAATGACAAATAAATACTTTTTATTTTTGGATTATTTTAAGAGAAAAATAATGAAGATATTATTTCACAAAATTTTATAATATATAGAGATAGAGGGGTATGCTCTCCCACATGTATGTGTAGATATTATTTTAACAAATACTTAATTATTACAAAAAATAAGAGTATTGAATATAAATTTTAGATTTTAAAAAATATTATCAACATATTTTTCTATATATTATTTCTAATATTTTTATTAATGATTAAATTTATTTGCATCTTAGTATTTTTGTATTGGATTCATCATTTTGTAAGTCAAACCATGTAATTTAATGAAATTTATATAAATCTTAACTAATAAAAATAAATATATTAAAATGTATGTTGTTAATGATTTTCTTATTTTACGTTTGAATATATATTAATTTGAAATTGTTACATTTTATGTATTTAGATGATAAGAAAAAATAAAAATATTATAGATTTTTATTTAATTTTTTTTAAATATTAAGAATTTCAAATAATATCTGTTTAGAAATAATTCTTAAAATATTTTATTCTATTACCTTTTAAAGTATTATTCATAATTCCTTTTATATTTCACTTTTTTAATAATTATTTATTCTTATTTAAAAATTATTAAAATTTAAAATTCTCTATCCAAACAAGGGTTAGATTTTATTGGTTTGTTTAAATTATTTTATGGGCTAAACATCCTCATTCCAAATGGATTTACCTAGAAAAAATTAAATAAAAACTGAGTATGATTTTTAATACAATATCTCATTTGTTTTAAAAAAATTGTTTATCTCCAGATATAATTTAAATAATCTCTAATTTAATTTAAATTTTCAAAATTAAAATATAAATATATACAATATTTAAAATAATTTTATAATTATTAAATAATTCTTAATTTTAAGAATTTTTATATAATTATATGATTTTGATTTATAATTCATATTAAAAAAGAATTATTCTCATTATATATATATATATATATATATATATATATATATATCCTTCTTATCGAAAGAAATTTAATTAAATTAAAAACAAGTTTTGTTTAATTTATTTATTTTAAATATTAAAATTTATTAATCCAGTAGTCGTTGAATTGAAAATTTCTGTTAAACAGAGGAGAAAATCCCAGTCATCCGACAATAGGTGGTTGGATTGAGGGTTGACCCGTGTGCCATTATTCCTACGGGTGGGAATGGGCCGGCCAGTTCAACAGGCCTAAAATATTACCTATTTAAAGTTTGATTTGATTTTTCTGATTTAGTATAATAAATATATATACCTTTAAATTTATTAAAAAATATTTTTAATTTATTTAAAAATATGTTCAAATATATAAAATGTATTATAATTTTATAATATATCTTATATATATTATAAGGTATAAAATATAATAATATATAAAATATAAAATATATTTATATAATATAATATAATACAAAAATAATAAGATATAATGTATAATATTTATATATATATACACTAAATTTTTTAAATTTTTTAATCATTTATATATATAAACTTTACATATATTTATCTATTTTTTATATTAAAAATTTTAAACAAATTCATATATTTTTAATTATTTATAGATAATTTTTTTATTAATTTTTTTATATTATAAATTTTGAAGTAAATTTATAGATTGAATAAACCTTGAATAGAGATTTTCACGATATAAAAAATTTGTGATAGAATAAGACTTAGACTTATATTTTAAAATTTTTAAACTTCTAATATGATATATTTTTATCTTTAATTATATCATATAGCGTGAAAAAGAGAAAAATAATATTAAAATAACCAATAAAATAAAATAATTCTAAAAAAAACTTATAAAAATTGACATATTATTAGATTGAAATTTTTAAAACAAGTTTAGCTAAATTAATTTATCATAAATATAGAATAATTACTAAATTTATTTTTTTATGTTGGTATTTTAATTTTTTATAAAAATAGAAAAATAACCAAGATTATTATTTTATCTTTTTATATATAAAAGTGATAGATAAAATTAAAAAAATTTAATTATATTTTTAGGTTTTTTAGTTTGATCTATAAACAATTTTGATCTCCTAAACTCTTTTATTTTTTTACATTCAAAATGCAGTAAATATGATTTATCATTGAACCATTTTTACATAAAATTTTACAATTCTCATTTTTTTTTTATTACTTGAAATCTTTATAAACTAAATTAATTAAGTTATCTTTTGCTCCAAACATATATATCGCAACATTAAATTTGATTAAAAAAAAATTATCCTCAAACATTAATCTCATATTTTTTTTATTTTTTCACATTTTATCAAATTTTAACATAATGTCTTATTTTTAAATTGAAAAATTATTTCATATTTCAATATCATTATTAAAATTTTCAAAAATTTAAATTAAAAAAAAAAATTGGAATAGAGAATAGAAAACTAAAACTGCTGATAGAACAAAGGGCTAAAAACGCATTTAAAACATAAAAAATAGCTAAAAAGCCAACCTAAGTTTTTTAAGATTTTAATAACACCTATCGATAAGGAAAAGTGATTGAATATGACCTGTGAAACGGCCATCTTATTTTAAATCTACCAAAACCTTCATTAAAAAAATATTTTATAAAAGTATTATAAAAATATAATAAGATAGTTCAATGAAATGAGTCACATACTCCTTTTATTTTTAAATTCAACCCTCAAAATAATAGAAGTTTTGATAAACTTTCGTTATACGATCAAGGTAGAACACTCGATAATGGCTCTGATTTGAGATAGAATTTTATCCAAGATTAACCCTCAAAAAACGAGGCAACACCGAAGTAGAATATTGCTTTCACCACCTCGATTTGAACCTAAGATAGGTGTAAACTATGCTTGGAGAGAACAGTCACCAATTAGTCGAGATAAGTATCTCAACGTTGGCTGCTTGGTCCCCGAACATACAAAAACCATATCCAAGATCCCCAACATACATGGAGTAAAACGCTTAGTCTACGACTTCATGGAGATAATGATATAAATTCAAAAACAAAAGCAAATCAAATAAATGAGAGGATGTTTTCATCTCTAAAGTTCGGCAGCTTATGCCAGTCTTAACTATTCCCAAAATACTTAGACATCTAAGGCCTTGCATGCAATGACTTGCAGAATCAAGGTGGCTTCTACGCCCTGGATAAGGAGTTGGCCACATCAATCACAAAGCGATATTTAACATCAGCCTTGCTAAGCCTCTCCATGGCTGTGTTGATTTGGTCTATCTTAATCAACTCAATATCTGCAGTTATGTTGTGCTTTCCGCAGAAATCAAGCATTTCCTGAGTCTCCTTTATCCCTCCAAAGTTGCTTCCCCCTACAAGCTTCCTTCCTGCAGATGTGACATAAGAAAATTTAGATATTTCATTCACCAAATCCATGTACCATTATTCACTATGAAAAACAGACCTGCTCGAAGTTTCAAGTACAGAAGATAAGCTATAAGTAATGTTTCATTTCAGACGCGCAGGTTGGAGACTCATTCTTGGTTTCAAACTTCAACAAAATTATACACTTTATAGCAATACATAATAAGCAGAGAAAACACATGGTCAATACTAAATTTTCCCATTTGCCCAAAATCAGCCTATATTATAATCTGACAATATTTTGGAATATCGTGAATCTACAATGACATCAAAAAAATTTCTTTCATTCGGCTTTGGAACAGATTGCCCTCCAGTGTCCTTAACCTTGGGATATTGTGAGGGATAACTTGTGTTAAAATCAGGTTGTTTTCACCTGGTGTGGTTACTTGCTGGTAAGAAACTAAATTACATTGTACCATATTGGAGATGATTGATAGCTTACCTCCAACTAATGGAAAGAGAGGCAGCTCAAGGGGCTTGTTGGGCAGCCCTACAGTGACTAGCTTCCCATTCACCTTCAGCAGACCAAGCAGTTGATGCAGGGAATGAACAGCAGATATTGTGTCTATGATGTAGTCCATCGTTCCCAGAGCTGCCTGCATAAAATAAATCACAGACATTATAAGCAATTGCATAACCAATCAGTCCATTATTTTACTGTTGATTATCATGGAGAAGCAGAGCCAAGGTTTGTTTTTTAGATTCTAAAGTTCTTGCATAGTGCTTGCATCTCATTGATTCAGCTGAGGAAGTAAGGTTTTCTTGTGTTGAGACACATTTCATGGCCAATATTGACTACAGCTCAAAGTCACTCAAAACATTTTGTTCTAGACATCTATACAAGTTTTTCTATTAACAGGACAATAGTGCTTTCAAATCATTCTCTACAGTGGTTAGCTCTTAATACTAACTCACTACTATTTGATAAAAAAAAAATCACATATATTAACAAGATAATTTTTAAACAGTAAATAAAAGAACATCATTATCCTACCTAATTCCTATAGAAAAGCATTAGGAAGCACAGTAAATTTGTCAAAACCAGAACCCAGATGAAACAACAAACAACTTCCTTTGAACGCCCTGTAATCCCACTTACCTTCATTTTTCCGGGGTCTGACGAAACAAGGAAAGAGTCAGCCCCAAGTCTCTCAATGGCCTCAGCTTCCTTGCTTGGAGAGCTACTAATGACAGTAACTTTCAGCCCAAAAGCCTTGCCGAATTTGATTGCGACATGGCCTAACCCACCCAGTCCTGCCACTCCTAAGTGTTTGCCTGGTTCTGTCATCCCATAATATTTGATTGGGCTATACACAGTAATCCCAGCACATAGCAATGGAGCGCCAGCATCAAGGGGTAAATTTTCAGGAAATCGGAGCACATACCGCTGGTGAACAACTATGATATCAGAAAAACCACCTTGGGTTCGTGTCCCATTATGAGGAGAGTTATATGTATAGACAGGTCGGGGACAGTAACTCTCCTCACCCTGTTGGCAATTCTCACAAGCCTTGCAAGAGTCCACTATTACACCTACTCCAACTTTGTCACCCACTTTGAAAATTTTCACATTATTTCCAGTTTTAGTCACAACACCGACAATTTCATGCCTGCAAAACACAATCACAAAAGTCAATGCAAGTTATACTCAAACATGTCTTGATTTTGCCTCTAACCTCCGGTGTTGACTATTGCACAAACATGTGCAAGCCTTAAACTATTACCTATAACTCAAGGGTATGAAACTTAAAAAAAAAGATAAAGTCAATTAATTTACTTAAAACAGATATAATAAAGAAAATTTCATCATTAACACCACAAACAAAAAGCTGCACTGTTAGCTTGAAGAGATTAAACAATTAAGCATCCTTTTCAACACATAGTTTCTACACACATGATCTCATTATTTGAAACATCCACCACCTCTTAATAGTAGGACACATAATTAATGCAATGCGAGATAAATATAATATACACACAAAGTTTAGATGAGGTGATGTAAAAACACAACGTGCGGTTAGGAATTGGAATTATTCATCACCTTAATATATTAAGTGATTATCTTACTAAGGGTTTATTTATTTATTTCCCTGTTGCTGTTAGCACACCAAACTTCAAAGATAAATTATGTGAATTAACAATTGAGATCCAAATTCAATAACACAACTGTACTAGGCTCAACGATCAAGAAGAGTGTGCTTTTATGGGGCAGGCAGGATATGTGTGTCCCCCCACATTCAAACTCAATGATGTCATATTACTTTTAGGGTAAAAAAATGATTAAGAGAAGAAAAATGAACATAAAATATGCAAAAACAAAAGGATTCGATCATACATGGTCTTAGGGAAAAAGATCGTGACGTTTAAAATGATTAAATAATAATTATACTAGAAACGGTTAAAAAAGAAAAGTTACGGATTGGATCGAGAAATTGCAGTAGTAGGAAAGGAGAGGAATAGAAAACAAAGAAGAAGGATAGTACCCAGGAACAACAGGGTAAGTGGTGAAACCCCAGTCGTTCTTGACAGTGTGAAGATCAGAATGGCAAACTCCACAGAAGAGAATCTGGAGAGTGACATCATCGTCGCCATTTTCCCTGCGCGTGAAAAAGGTGAGTGAATGAGTGAGTGGGTTCTTTTCCTCTGGTTTAGAAAATGAATGGCAGTAACGGCTATATGAGAATGAGTTAGAACCTTCTGGAGAAATGAAAGGGGGAAAGGACCCCAGAAGTGTCTGTGGCAGCCCAACCCAAAGCTTTGACAGGGAGCTCAGGTGCTGCTGATTGTGCCATCTTTTTAATCTTCTCACTCTCAGACTATGTTACACTTTTTCTTTGGCCCTTTTGCCAGTGATGTGATTGTGAGGGTGGACAATGCCAACTGCAGGGTATATATATATATATATATATATATATATATATATATATATATATATATATATATATTATGAAATAAATTGCTTATTTTGAAGTGGATTTATGGGGCCTAACAAAGCAAATTAATAAATGAAACATGCGAATTTATCTTTTAATTATCCGTTGTAACCTTTTTCATTGTTGTCTAAACTCATCCAAACAGATCCATTTACATACTAATCACCGTCCACTCAGGGCCACTTTAATAAAGTAGGATTCAGCATACGGAGTTCATTTTAAAGATTTAAATTGATAACATAAAAATTATATTAATGGCTCATTAATATAAATCTTATAATAAAATAAGGATATAAAATAGAATATATTTAACAGTGTATTTCAACTAATTAAAAGTTAATTTTTTATTAAAATATTTAATTTTGTTTGATAAAATATATTTTTATAGTAACTAATTAAAAATTGCTAGTAACTTGCATTGTACAAATAATTACTTTAATTAATTTTTAAGATTTTCAACTCCCAGCATAAATATATATATATATATATATATTCTTAATATATTTTTTAAAGTATAATCTAATTTTTATTTATTAAAATTTAATATTATTTAATTATTTCATAATAATAATACTAATTTTAATATATTTACTTTTTATATTAACATTAAATATTATATTTTAAATTATAATATAGTTTATTTTAATTGTGCTATTCTTTAAAATAACATGTTGAACTTTTTAATGAAAATAAAAAATCTAAATATAATTGTTTTAAAAAATTATGAGAAAATTTTAAAAATATTTTTTTAAATATATTACACTTATCAAACTTTAGTTGATTATTTAATTGTAACTTGATTTATTATTTAATATTTAATTATTAATTATTAGCTAACTTTATTAAATATTTATAACTTAATCATTACCTTATTAATTTTTAATTTCAAACAGTTTTTTATTTTTCAATTTTTATATTTCAACTTTCAATTATTTTATCTATAAATATTGTCAAATTCATTCATAAAATAAATTTAAGAATTAATACATTATAAAATGAAACCATGCTTCTTATATTTAAGACCAGAAAAACATCTGTAGTTGTTTTGTATATATATAAAAAAAATCAGATAAGATGTTATTTATATATTTTTTACAAATTTTTTTATTTACCCAAATAACATATAATAAAAAAATTAATGAATAGTAAATTGTTAGAAGTTGTAACATTTTTTTATCACTGTGTTAGGTTATGTGGGGTTTTTTTTTTTTTTACCACCAAAAGCACATTAAAAAAATATATGTTTTTTTATATACCAATAAGCATGGAGAGAAAAACTACGTTACAAAATTATGTATGTATATATCGTTGGTTTTTTGTGTTGATAAATTCTAAAAATTACTATCAGTATAGGTTAAGATTTACAATTTAAAATCGAAGATTTAGATTTAGAATTTAGGATGTATGATTTATATATATATATATATAATATTACATCATCATATAATGGTTATATTTTTTAAAAAATAATAAAAATAAATAAAATTTTAGAAGTTAAATTAAATTTAATTATATTTGTGCAAAACATATTTAAATCGTAAAATGTGATCCTTTTAATTAATTTTTAATATTTAATTAAATAGACTTAATTCAACTTTTTTTTTCCAGTTCCAACAAATCGCAACAATGTACATAGTTTACATTTAATCGAAATACCTTTATAAGATAGATTTGTTGTTTCATTTACCAAATGAACTTTTTTACATTGAATTTGAAACTTTGAGAAATAAGAGTTTGGATCCAACTGCAATTGAAAACGAATTAGTTTAATGTGTGACTTAATATTTATATTTATAATTTATCTTAAAATTTTAATTTAATATTTAGATCGCAGCAAATATCAAATAATTTTATTTAAGTTAGATAAGATTATTATATGTAGCAAAGTTCTTCTAAAATTTTAATATATTTGCATTTAAATATCAATTAATATGCTATTAATTTTTTTTAATCTTATTTAATAATTTAAATTTTGTAAAGGTGGAATCAAAAGGTTAGTAAGAATCAAATAATTTATTTACTTCAAAATCAAAATAAATCCTTCTAAGTTGATGGTTCTATTATCAATATGAAACTAGCTACTAAATATATGAATTCATTTACAAGGGATCTATTTATTTTAACAAAAATATTTTGTTTTATTGTCCTAAATATGAGCCATAACAAAATAATTCAACTCAATTCCAACATGATTTTACTCAGTTCCGTTGCCTCAAGTGAAAGTTAATGTATTTAGATAAACAAATAAAAATTAAAATTTGTATTCTTAAATAATAATTGTTAGAAATAATTATCATTTTTATTAATACACACATAGAAAAGAAAATATCTTTCATTGTCATTTTATCACATGTTTCATGCCTTCTCTTGCACTAATTATTCAATTTTAATTTTTATCATAATTTTTAAATATTGATAATATTATATCAAATTAAAATTTTCATTTTAAATAACCTAAAATTTTAAATTATAATACATTTGATACAAATATTATGCTAATAAAAACAATATTTCTACTTTAATAATCTATTTTCATTTTTTTTTCAATTTTAAAGGTTGAACCCTTTTAATTTATTAAATTTATATAATAAAATATTTCATAACAAAAATATTTAATATTTTTTAATTTTGTATTTTCATATCTTATTTAAATTTAAAAACAATCATACAATACATTTGTAACTTACTAAGTTGTCAAGATTCTAAAATTACAAAAAATCAAGTTGACATGTCACACTAAAAGAATTGCCTGGTTTTATAAAATTTAGAAGTATATCTACATGTTTTAAAATTTTAAAATATCTACAAGTATATTTTAAAATTAATTAATACTAAAATTTTAAATTAAAAAAAATCTCTATTCTTAATTGTTTGAAACTTAATTAAAAGTTTTTTAAATTTTATATAATTATTTTAAGAGTTATATCTATCACACTTTTTTAATTGCCAATTTCCTGATAATATAAAATATTTACAATGTTAGTGTATTAAAACTAAACTTATATTTTGATATATTATTCTATTTATTTTATTAACATTAAATTTATTTAAAAATAACTGATCTCCATCAATAAAAAAATTAAAATTATAAAAAAAATGTATTTAAAAATATTATTTAAAATTTTATTTATATATAAATTTTAATAAATGACTAATTCTACTTTTTGCAAAATAAAAGTTTACATAATTAATATTTGATATTTTTTTGTTAGAAAATAATTTAAGAAGTATCACATTTATCAAAATTCTATCTCATTAATTAATTGTGTCACTTCCTATGATTTTAAATACGGGTTAGTCCAGCCTCCAATTCTACAAAGATTTGTAGTTTAACATGATAGTTTATCAACTTTTGTTTGAAACTAGTTATTTGTTTTTAAAAATTAAGGTTATTTTTATTCTGTTTAAATATTTTTAAATTTTTTAAATTATAAAATAAAAATTTATTTTTGTAAGTTAATTTTTAAAAAAGTAATTCCTATTTTTCCAGTTTTTAAAACTAAAAAAAATACCTTTTAAGCTTTTTTTTAGATTTGTATATTTACATTCTTCCATGTATTATTTTATCATTTTTTTCACTTAATCATATTTTTTATTTTAAAATTAATTTTACAAATTAATTTAAAAGATCAAAATTTAAAAGCAAATTATAAAATTATAAAAAAATTCGAAAACTTGATTAATAAGTTAAATTTATAAAAAATGTTTGAAAAAGAAACAGTCGTTTTTACTTTTTAATATTAAAAACCCAAGTAACTTTGAGTTGTTATGTGTTTTTTTATTTATGCTGTTTTACCACCGGTTTTGTCTTTTTTCTTTCTTTACTTTATTTTAGTTTTATTTTCAAGATTTTTTTAAAACTATTTTATTAAATATTTTTAATAAATTAAACATAAAAAACCAATCAAACAAATCCCACTTTTCAACTTTTTGACCAACTTGTTATACCAAATATAATTTTCTTTTTATTTACAAATTTATCAATTTTATCACATTATAAAAATGGCAAAAAAATATTACAATATACTTTTTATCGATTTTGTTTAGAAAAAAAAAAAAAAAAACTGGTGTTATCACTTTCCTTTAACTACACTGTTATATTTTTTTAAGCTAAATTTATTTTAATTGTCTATAATTCTTTTAAATAAAGTTATTAAAATTAATTTAATAAAAAATTAAATAATTTACATAAATTCATAGGTTTAAATATTTTTATTTTTATTTTAAAAATAAAAAATTTAATTAAAAAGTTGTATTATACTTTTAATTTATTATCACTCTGATATCTATAATTTTAATTAAAATATTATGAAAAAAGAATGAAATATTGTTCAAAAATCAAATAAGGTTTAATTTTGAAGAAATGATACCTTTTTTACATATCCAACCACGAGTTAGGAGATAGAGGATGATAAAAACGTATATATTAGATTTAGGATAAAATCTAAAAAGCGATCAGGTTTGAATGAGTTTCCAATTATTCATCCATTAATTTTAGTTATTTTGTCAAATTTAGTATCTAAATAAAAAATAAAAAATAAAAAAATTTTTATGGAATGATTAGCCATGTTTATTTAATTTTTTTAATAAAAATATTTATTTAATAATTTTTTTAACTAATATCTTTAAAATATTTATTAATAATACTTTTTATATAAATTTTTATAGCTGCTTTTTTATCTACACTTTTAGAACATCGACAACAAGTAAAAAATGTTATATTTCTCATCAAGAAGTAAAATGTAGGTATTATATGTATTTACATGTGTATTTTTATGTTTTTTTTTTCTTTAATACACTAAAATATCACGAATTGTAACTTTGGTAGAGTGTATACAGTATGCATGGTTAGAAATCCCTCAACTGTCTGCATAATCCGTATTGCTGATCTATTTAACGGTGAAAAACAAAAATACATACCAACGACAATTAGTAATTTAAAATCCTATAATAATTATCTCAATAATAAATAAAACAAACAACAAATAATTGTATGAGAATCAATTTTTATCCTTTGTCATAAATTTTCTAATATTAATTGCTATAATTTTTTTAAGAATATTGATCAACATTTTAAGAGCATTAGTTAAAGAATTAAAAGTAAATTTCTATTAAAATATTATTAATATAGTCCTCATAATTTTTTAATATATTTTAATATGATTTTTGATAAAAAGATTAATCTTTTTACCAATTCATTTAAGATATAGATTAGCAAAATCTAATTATTATTTAAACCTTTAGAATATAGGAGTAACAATACACTTATAATTTATAGGCTAAATTCATTTAGGTAAGGATATTTTAGAAAAATAAAAATAATTAAAAGGAATGGTAATATACAATAAGAAAACAAAATAAACATATTCTTTTGTAATTTTTTAAATTTATTAAAAGTGTATTTTTTTAATTTTTATATCAAAATATAATTGTAATAAATATTTTTTTATTTTCTTTTGAAAGATATTCTTACACATTTTTAACATGAATTGCCATCAAATCTATAATGAACATATTGTGATATGTCTTGTATTTAGATATAATAATTTAAAATTTTTAGATTTTATATATTTAAATAATTTTTAAAAATATTATAGTTTTTTATTTAAATAAATTTATATTAAATAAAAATAAGTTTGAACGAGGATTTTTAAATTTGTTTATTATTTTTAAAATTATTATTTATAATTTTTATATTTTAATAATTTCTTACTTTTATTTAAAAATTACTTAAATATTAAAATTCACTAACCAAACACAGGTAAGTGAATTGTAACCTTTTATACCATTATAAATATAAAGTGTGATAAAATACTGTTTAAGATGATATTTGACTCGTATATCATAATTTCTTATTAGTTATCTACAAGAAAGAAAAAAAATAAAAATATGTTTATATTTTTATAGATTTAAATTTTAGAGAAATACACAATAAAAATATTAATTTTCAGAGTATAAACGGTTAAGACATATAAAAATACAAAATCAACAATTTTTTAGAAAAATTATAAAAATAATGATAAAATCACATATCTTAAAAAGATAAAACAATATTATTTTAATAATTTTATTTTAATACATAAAATATAAATATTTATTTACAAGTTATGAAAAATTTATTATACTATGTAATGTTTTACATGTATATTAAATTATTATGTTATATATTAATTGTATGTTAAATTATTTTATTTTTAATTTTATAATAATAAAATAAAATTTATTTTTTTTATACTTTTTTTATAACATAAGAATATATGTATAATATTTTTTCTGTTTTATTTTTATATATTATTCAAAATTTTATATAAAAATTTAAAAACTATTAAAATAAATATATTTTTATTTATTATAAATTATAAATTATAAATTTTTAATTTTTTTTAAAAAAATTATAATTTATTATTAACATGTGAAATATTAATATATATCAAATATAAATTATTTTAATAAATTAAAAAGATTTTATATTTAAAAGTAGGAATTAAATTATTAAATTTTAAAATAAAAAATTAAATTTAAAAATCTAAAATTTTAAAAGAATTAAAAATATATTTAATCTAAAATTAATTAATTTTTTATTTATATATAATAAAATAATTATTAAATATTGTTATATGTTTAATTTATCTCATTAATTTACTTATTATATTAAATAATTTTTTATAAAAATAATTAAATAATAAATAATAAATATTATTATTAAAAAATTAAATATTAATTAACAATAAATATAAAATAAAATTTTCAATCACCGTGCAAAACTGTGTTTGGTTGTATAATTGTTGCGGCGTGCACAGCAGACATAATTAAATTGTCTTCCTCTCAGCTGTATTTATCCACCCATGAATGCTTCAAATATGCCACCAATTTGAAACACTGACAAGTAGTTGAAAATTATAAATGTTGTTGCTTGTTAGATACAATCCCATCACCTCATCAATTCAAAGTAGGCAAAATTTGGTAAGCATTAAATCAATCAGTTTAGAAAATTTAAAATCCATTTTTAGCCATTTCAAAATATGCAAATATATTTATTATTTAAATTTAAAAAATTTTTAATTTTATTATTTTTAGATATATCAAATTTGTCCTAGAAATAACGTTCTTGTTAAGAATATAAAAATAAAATTTTTTATTAAAAAAATTTAAAAGACCTTGTCTAATCTTTCACATCACCCGAGTAAGAGCATATGCCACAGCATTGTAATAAAGTCGAAACATTGGACGTGAGTTATTATATGCCATGGTTACTTTCATAAATACATGACCCATTGCCGCATAATGCAAATACTTAAATTACTATAATCAAGTTCTTAAGATAGTTATCTTTTTTCTTAATTTTTTTTGTTTTCTTCTAAATTATTTTATTTTTTAAAATCTCACAAATTAAAATATTATTAATGTGAGAGCTGTACGTTTGCTCGAAATGTTTTGAAATTTTTTGTTTACTGTAACAAAACACTCTTTGTATAGAGGAAGGGGCTACATGTACAGCACCTTATCAGAATTGAATGATCCAACAACTACATTTCTTCAATTTTGCGATGGGTTACAAATAAAATACGTTGAAAATCTTTTAGTCTAGCTACTTCTTTGTTACCAATTGAGCCAAATTGTGACACCAAAATATTAGCCAAAGCACATCACCTATCAAATAAAAAAAGTTTCTTTACTTTACCCACTGTAAAGTCATTTTTCCTTCGTTTCTAGGTATCAAACAATTCTATTGAGATCAATATACAAATATTTGAAATCATTTCTTTACTTTTCTCTTCATTTATAAGTTTTGAAATCATTTCTTTAATTTTCTCTTCGTTTATAAGTAACAGTCTTTACAGTAGATTCGTTCATGTTACCTATCAAATACAAATTGTTGTTAAGTGAAATTATCTGGAAAGAACTAATTACACCACATATCTTCTTGACAAATAAGTTATTCTATCATTTGTTTAGCAATCTTTCTTGGATAATTTGTTTAACCCAAAATTAGTTATAGACGCTGTTTGGTTAAAAGAAAGGGACAGGAAGAGATTTTGATAGAAGGAAAGATAACTTCTTCTTTGTTGTTGATAAGAAAAAAAAAAAAATAAGAGGGAAACAAATTTACTTTCATTACTTAATTTTAAAATGCTATTTTAAGTTTTGAAAAATGTTTTAGTTAATAAAATTATTTTTCTTTCAAATCTCCGAGTTTTTGAAGGAAACCAAAGAAAACATTTTTTAAAAATTCTCCTGCTTTATTTTTCTCCAACCAACCAAACACTATGACAATATCTTGAAGTTGTTTGTAATGTTATAAAGTTTTTTTGTTTGACTATTTGCGTAATTTCACAATGTCCTTGATCAACAATCCTAAGTTGGAACATGGCTAGCGTTGAATCTAAAGAATATATTATTGGATAGATCCCTTTGGTAGATAATCCTTTTGATAGTATAATGTATAATAGAGTAAAAGTGTAAATGTTGTTCCCAATGAAATTTTTTTCTTAATATTAAGCATAGCAAGCAAATTTCCAAAAGTGGGTGATTCCATTTTAGAAAGATGATTTCTATATGAAATATGAACTGATCCCATATTTCCTGACTATTGTGTGACATTTTTTCAGCACTTTTAAAAAGTGGGTGCCACTTTTAAAATTTGGGATCAGAAAAACAATCAAAGGTGAAATGCATGTAGACAAGCCTTTGTTGTTGTGTGATGATCCCCTCCCTAAGATTGCTCTCCTCTATATAAACTTACATCCTTTTTGATTAAAGTTGTAGTTCTTTGCAGCCTCATTCCTATTTTTCATGCTGGGCCAAAAAATTTCATTTAAATCCTCCAAACAACACCATGATTCGAACTCTAAAACCCAAAGCCCATGAAGTTCCCCCACAATCTTTTCATTTCCAAATCCTCATTGTCTGGGCCCAACTATGTAGCCTTTATATGCACGAAAGTGTTGAACAATACCTAAAGCCATTTAAAAGGTTGGTTGGGATTGTTTAGGTTTGGTTTGGTCCTAAACTAACATGAATTGGGCTTACCTTATGGTCATGATTGGCTCACCCAAAAACAAAAAGGCTACTGGACCGCATCAAAATGAAAATTAAGAGAAGTAGAATTGGAAACTATACTTCTGTATTTTACATTCTATTTTTATATAAGGATTGTTTCATTGTTAAAATAGAAGTAAATCTAGACCCTAAGTTTGAGCTAAAGGAAAATGGGATACGATGATATATTAGATGTGAGATTTAATAAAATGGAATTTTTAATAATTTTTATCAAAAATAAAATTTATTAATATAATTAATAAATTACAACATATTATAATAATCACGTATATAAATTTTATATAATTTTAAATATTGATAAATATGCAATTTAATAATAAATATTTATTTATATTTTAAACATTATATTATATATTAAAATAAAATAGCAAATTAAAGTATCAATTAAAAAAATTTAATTTTACTTTTGAGATCTATAATTTAACAGTTAAATTAACAAAATTTGTTTAAAATAAAAATTTTATTAAGAAACTTATTTTATCATGATTAACATTGAGTTTCAATTAATTTTATCCCTTGAAAAATAACTGTTATCAATGTAGAATTTGTTTAATATGTATTTAATGATACATAATAAAAAGAAAAATAATATTTTTTATTAAAAATATTATTAATATATTGGATAGTATAATTTATAATAACAATTTATTTATTATATATAAATTATTATTATATATCATTAGATGTATATAACATAAAACAGTTAATGTGATAGTTTCTTCACAATGAATAAATACAAGTGTTACATCATTGTTGTAATTAAAATTGTTTTATTTGCTATTAACACTGTTTGTTATTATTATTGTTCTAAATTAATGTTACTTTCTATTATCAAAGAATTAACTTGATGTCAAT